>OX608049.1:4773287-6023287 GCA_951509405.1 Machimus rusticus
GTCTAATGAAAAGATATTTATAAATATATTATATATCATTTCAGATCAAACCGAAAACCGATTGGGCAAATAACAACATCTCAAGGCATCATAGACCATAAAGGCAATGTTCATTATACTCATAATAAAAAGAGATTTGCTTAAATTCTTCTTCACTTGGACCCTGACTAAAAAAAGAATATGAATAAATAAAAAGAGAAAGTTTAATTTAATTTCTTTATTGTTATTGGGGTAGTCGATTCCAAGGAAATTTCTCAGTAGGAAAAGTTAGCTGATTTCGAATCTAAAATAATAGTATCGGTATGAGAACGTTTTCGAGTATACTGACTTTGGGGTCAAAGAATGGTGAATATATGTATATATTGGCTCGAAAATAATATTCTTTAGTCGTTATTATATAAATAAAACATATATAGATGACTCAATCTAAAGATAATACTAAAAAGTGTGATATTAAAAAGTATAAAATGATAATGATTATAGATAAAAGTCAATTATGATCCTTTTATCAGTAGGTAAAAAAAAGTTGAATAACCATTACTTTCGATACCCTGAACTTTTACATCATCACCGAATGAACATAAATCAAACTGAATTCTTCAAAAAAATTCTACTATAGATTATACACAGATATGCATGTAGGTAATTATTTCCAAAATTTATTAAATAGTTTAAAATATTAAAGTCTTTTCTAAATTTTTTTGACATAGTTTTAGTTAATTAACTTACATATGTATATATATGTAGCTAGCAGTCCTTTAACAATAAATGAAATATATTTAATTTTAATGTGATTTCTTTCTATGTCTATAGCTCAATGTCGTTTATAAAAATCATCTGGAAGTCTCAGTTTATATTTTGGTCCTTATTAAGTTTTAGAAGATACATACATATATAATTATTTTCGTAATATTTAAAAACCTACACTATTAAGAATCCATTAAATCTTTCAATGCCCAAAATATAAGTAAATGATAAATATATGTACCTAAAATACACACCTTTATTACAAATCATTTCAACATAGGGTTAAAATATTTTGCAAGTTAAACAACATTTTACACTTCACTCATGGTGAACAAACAAATTAATCAAGTTTTTCTAGAATATGATGAGTACCCTAAAAATAAGTGATGTCTACTAATTAAGCACCACCTCTTAAAAGCATGCCCGTGGATTAAGCGTGATTGCAGCGCATTAATAAAATTCCCGCATCAAATCGACATTATTCGCCTTTTGTTCGTTCGAATGAGATTATATAAAGTAATCGCAAAATATTTACCGGATGAAGATTTCTTGATGAGCATGTGCAAGTGACTTCAAGTACCTGAAGAAGACGAACAAACAAAGGTAAAACTCATAAAAATTTACCCAAATACATCATCGTTCGTCTTCTTCCGAAACCGTCCAAATTGGCGGATAGTCGCGTATGGGGACTCATTGGTCTTTTCGGTTTATCTGTTTGCTTGCAGCATGAGCCCCTCCTTCTGGCAGCTGAAGGATTGCCCGAAGAGACCTCTAAATGTATATAAATCTCGCGATCTTCACCTCAGCTTCTTCGAAGTGAATTCGTTGAAGAAAGTGCTCGTCTCAGGGAAGAAGCACCAGCAATACCCACTTACCAGCAATTTCTGGGTGTAAACCATGGGGAAAGAGAAAGTGCTAGCGATTCTTCATCTAACAATTAGCAGTCTCATGCTAGATGGTGAGTTGCATAAAATTGATCTATTTTGCATACAATCTTCACATAATAAGTTATTTAACTCAATTTTCAGTTATTTGTGATGTTTCGGAGCTTAACCTTTCGGCTGGTAATGGATTTAGGAGACAACGGCAGGAAGATTCTTCGCATGAAAATAAAGAGGCAACGAGATTTTCTTTAATTAATGGACTGGTCGATGAGCTTCCTAAGGACAATTCTAGAACATATGAATCTGAGAGGCAGTCTAACGACATTGATAATATCTATGCTGAAGACGGTGGATATATTTATGAAAAACCAGCGATACCATTTGAACCATCTAGACCTCCTCTAGAACCAGAACCCCCATTTGAGCCACAAGATTCGTTTACACCCACTTATCGACCAGAAGTTCCACTACAACCGAAAGTTCCACCACAACCAGATGTTCCAATTCAACCGGAAGCGCCATTACAACCTGAATATCCATTACAACCAGAATTTCCATTACAACCAGAAGTTCCACAGCAACCGCAAGTTCCATTACAACCTGAGTATCCACAACAACCTGAAATTCCATTATCACCGGAAGTTCCAAAACAACCGGAAGTTCCACAACAGCCGGAAGTTATACCACAACCTAATCCAGAACTTCCATCACCAACGGAAGATTTTGGCGGTTACCAATATCCAAAACCACAGAACCCAATGACCTACCCACCTCCGCAGTCACCGACGACAGAACCAACATTCCCTGAGGCATCGGCAAGAAGTATCTCTGTTGAAAAATAAGAGTTAAAATTCTTCACAGAATTATAGTTTTTTTGACTACGAATTGTTTTTGTTATCCAAATATAGATAATTACTGCAGATTTTACGTTTTTTTTTTTCAGTTCTTTTATGAAAAGTTACTTAGAAATGTTGTTTTAATTTCATAGCCTAAAATTATGCTTAAGTTTTTATGTATACAGTGTACACCTCAGTTAATAAACTGTGTAACAAAAAATTTCTTTCGTTTTTAGGAGAATTATTTTGTTGTATCAAAACAAATCTTAATTTCTTTGATATATTTAACATAAAATAATTTCAGAGTAAGAGATTAGGTTTAGATTTTAGACCTTTTATTCTGACTAATTGTTGCCCCTCGAAAAAAAAATGACATCACTGCTTTTCATTCAAATTCAAATTTTACGATTTTTATTCTGAGATAAAATCTGTTGATAATATTTATTCAGAATTTTATTAAAACTTGTACCATAACTGAAGACAATGAATTATTATTGTATTATTTTGTGTAAAAACATAAAAAATTCTGTCTGTATAATTTTAAATTATAAGTAGCCATTTCCTTTTGTTCGAATCTGAAAATTAGCGATTACAGAAAGATAATATAAAATAACAAGTTTTAGCAATACTAATTAACTTCCGAGAAATTTATGCATTTTTTGACTTCTTCCATAATTTATTTGCATGTCTGCATTTAGAAAACATTTGTGAAAGGTTTTGTTTTTTTGCTATACAGTTAAATTACATAATTTGTTTGGGTGGTGAGAAAAATTTTTTCAATTTTAAATTAATTAGGGGAAACTGAGGTGTAAACACATTTATCTTGGATTTTATCATAAGGTGCGGATGAAAAGCAAGTATAGTTAGTAAAATGGAGTGATAAAAAAGAGCATGCCTTAATAGCTTAATTCATTATTCGTTAACAGAAAAAAGTCAATATTACTTTTGAGAAGCAGAAAAAAAAGCACGTATAACAAAACGTAAATCAACATTTTTTGAAGCTGATTTTACTAAATTAAATTTAAAAAAAAAAACTGTTCAGTCAATAATTGTACATACGTATGTATATTGATTAACACTGGTTAACCGATTTTCGTAACAAAATACGTGTTAGATAATATATGTCGCTATAATGCTCTCTGCGTAAATTGTACATCTGAAAACCACAATGCTCCAATAATATGATTTTTGGAAAAAAAAAGATGATCAAACGAAAAAAAAACGTTGGTGTGAACATTTTTGTAATTTATTTAAAAATTAATGAGACATGGTAGAATTTTATCATACATTAAAAAGGGAATGCAATCTTGGAGCTAATCATTTCATTAGAGCAGTTTTAGGATCGGAAATCCATTGAAATTTAAAGTGTTCTTAAATTTTGCGGAAGAAGTTCCGGGTAAAAATATTCAGATTTAAAGTTTCCCGCATGAAAATTGTTCAAAATCATTGCAGCTGTTGTACAACCATCTAAAAACCGTGCATCCGTTTATTTTTACCTGGAGCGTAAGAAATTTCTTAAAATGTCAAACCATTTCGTATTTTAAGGAAATAGTTTAAGTATCAATGTTTTATAAGGCAAACTACCATTTTATATAACGATCTTAAATTTTTATATTGAATTCCAAAATCATATTATTGAAATTCGTAATCTACAAAAAAATCTATTAAAGAAATCTATTACTTGTTTTGTTACCATAAACACTGTTCAACATTTTATTTCGTTCCAGCACTCTATAATTGTTGAATGCCTGAAGTAAACCAATGCAATGTCATACTATATATATATACATATAATATAAATTATTGTCATTATTTACATCTCAGTAAACAAAATGATGTTAATTCCCTTAAAGCGATTTTAAATTATATATGTATTATAAACGTTTCAAAACAAGTTTTAATTACTGATAAAATTGATTTTATCAGTTTCATACAATGCATTTACAACGAAGGGAAATTCTGGTTTTCAGATAATAAGAAAAATATTTTCATGTGCTTAAAACTAGAAATGGAATTTAACTTGAGTTAACGTGAGTTAAATCGATACAGAAAATAAAAAAAGATAGACTAGCATAAAGCAGGAATCTTTTCATATAAAGGTACTCTTCAATTTTTCAAATTCAGGTTACTAGAGGTTTACATAAGTTGTATTAAAACTTGCAACGATTTCTGCAAATCTTTGTACGCCCTAGGTGAATTTTAGTAATATTCTTGTCGAAAATATGTAAAATGGAAATATTTAAATTTTTTCAAAACCTGTAAGATGCGTATATAAGCAGAATATTAAACGTTTTTCTGTATCAAATTAGGTAGTGAGTTCGTGAGGAAAAGATCGAATATTATATTTTTTTCTTTTAAAATAATTGCTTATTTAAAATGTTTCGTTTCGCTTTAACGTTAGCGCTAATCGGGATGGCCGTTTCTGCTCCTCAAAATTATATCAAGAAATCCTTTAAAGTGAGTGTTGTATATTTTTATGATGTGTTTACTGAGGTTTATAATTAAGACTAATTAAAATCATAAATTTACATCAAGAAATTAAACTCTCATTGCTTAAAGCAAAGAGTACGATTACAATGCACCTGTGTTAATGACTTGTTATTTCTTGATTGATTGTCACTATCTTTAAATCTTTTGAAATAGTGCGAGCATGAATGAAGGTGGCGAAGGCGACTATTGAGTAGCTTTTAATGCTCATTCATACCCGTATGACAGTGACAAAAAGTTTACGTGACACCAAAAACAAACTATTATATTTGCAGCACATTAGCCGATTTTTTTTAGAATTCTATTATTATTTTCTTCCCTGGCCTGAATCGACTTCTACTTTATTTGGTTTTTGTTTTGTTTTATGTGGATTTCTGTGTTAGCATTGAATTATAGCATTATTTTGACCCTCACCGCACTTCGGATGTTATAAGTTCTTTTTTAAATTAAATTTGCTTAAGAAAAACATATTATAGGTCTACAGAAATCGCCAAACCGTGCCAAAAGCGTTGTAATTCGTTTATTTGAGGAAATAAAAAATTATATAATACAAATATAAAAAAATCTTCAACATATGATTTTTGCATAATTGTTTACGAAAATTCTAGGCGAATATTTTTGTGCTTTAACGAATGTGAGTAGGGCAAGTTATTATAGTCATGTTATTTCCAAAAGAAGACTAAGTTGTAATGATAACTCCAAAATTAAAGTTTTTCAGTAGGTATAGGCGTTCAGGTTCAGGTTCAGTTATTACGCAACGAAAACAGTTTGGTAACTGGTTTTATATATGGTGTACAAATTGTTACTAAAGGATGCAAAATTCAAGTTAATAAAACAGCATCCTCAATGTTGGAGTTATCATTAGTTGATCAATGGCCACAGATGTCAGAGCCAAAGAATCTTCCAGTAAATTAAGAGGTTTAAGTTTCGTTGCACACAGAAATCTACATAAATCGAAAATTGGGCTTTAGATTAATCTTAAAAAGCCTATAAATTATATTACTTTTTTGTTTCATGATGAGGATGAGGAGAAAATAAGTCTTATTATTTCAAATATATATCAATAAGCAGTGTGTTTTATTATGCTGTATTTATTTAAATTCTGAATTTATTTATTTAAGTTAGTAATTCTTAATTCTCTGTTCATTTCATCGAACATATGCATCTTGCATTCGTTCTGCATGTTTTATGATGGACATAAGAAATGGGTATATCAATAAAACCCTTTTTCATATTCTATAATACCAAATTTACCTAAGAATTTTTGAAACCTACATATACATATATTTTGCAAAAGCTTTGCATATTAAGGAATGCTTAAATTTAATTTAAATAAGTAGGTATATAAAATATTACAACGCGAATTGTCTGTTTATTTTCATGTTATTTTAATATCAACAAATACAAAAAGTGTTAAACAAAAGTTTAAATTGACAACTAAGTTCTGACACATTTTGGACGATTTGTAGAACGATCTTGCTGACATCTTTCGTAAGGACTACACTTTGTATTTCCACAAAATGCCGAGGTTCCAGAATTGCTTGCTAAAACAAAATACGAAATAATAGTTTTTATCAATAAATATATGGTTGGAAAATAACATTATCAAATGAAATTTGAACATTTTCAATTTAAAGTTTTTCTGAATGTATATGTTTCTATTTTACTTACATCCTCCCTTAAATCCCCCGCTTGATCCAGAATTTGTTAACAAATTTGATTGGACGCATGAACTATAGTTGCAAACGTTCCGACAACATTTTCCTCCAAGTGTACTGCACTCATGATCTTGAAGACATTTCGGTGAGCAAGAAGTCACCTTTGAGGACGGAGGACAATCTGAATGTCAAAAGTAAAAATAAAATAGAGCCATTAGAAAATATTTCCGTGAAATTTAAAACCAATTTTATAATCTCACCGCCTGCAGCACATGCGCTTGCTATCAGAAATGCAGCAATAAAGAAGAATGTTAACTTGTCTGGAAAAATTAAGATAAGAGGAATATTTAAAACTTGTTTGCTTTCGTTTTCTATATCGTCTGCATTAATTTAGAGTATTTCAGTGGTAACTTCGATATCATCGGAATTAAGACATTTTATGAACCCGCATATTAGAAAGTTTAAAACTCTAAATTTTCCAGCGTTAGTGTCTTAGCGTGTGGTTTATAGCCTGTTAGCTAAAATTATGAATTGAATTAGATTTGTTTATTTTGTAAGGGTTTAAATTCTGTACAACAAAAATTGTAAACAACGTTTTTGCTATAGACTCACTAACTCAATTAAAAGTCTTGCAAATTTCCTTTTATATCTAAATTGACTTTACTTTACAAAAATTCAATGCAGTTACGGCGTTGACTGAAAAAGTTAAACGTTAGTTTTGTTACCGCAAAGTTTATATCGCTCCTTTCAAACTTCGTTATATTGCTTCTTGTTTCGAGTTAAAATACATACATATATTAATTTTTAATAATACTTTTGTAATATATGTCATGATAGATAGCCTCAATACAATTTTAAGTTTTAGATTTCGCAATGTTACTTTAATGTGCTGTAATTATTTGGATAATTCACATCTCAACCTATCTTTGAACGACGTATTCGACCTGCGCAACCGTTTTATTAAAGCATTTGTCATCGTTTCTTGACGCATCTGTAAAAACTATTTAGTAACGAACGTAAACTTAAATGACCCACACATCGATATTTTACATCTTCATCTTATAAAAACAATTTCCCGGAAAAGTATACATATATGTATATATGTATGATGTATGTAGGTAAGGCCAAAATAAATTTTATATTTTTAAAAGTAAAATATAGACTGAACTTTGTTTTTTAACTTCAATTTAAATATTTTATTTATGGACATATGTATGTCCGAGGCTTACCACAACTTTCCCCACATATTAAAATAACATTGATCAATTTTTAATTTTATTAGAATGCACTTTAAGCAATTAAATTCAAAATGCTTTAGAAACAATAAATAATAATAAAGAAATCGCATGTTTATTTCAACGGGGAAGTAAACAAAAATTTGATGTGGAAAATTTCAACATTTCAATATCTCATAAGATTACCCACACTTTTATTTGAACCTGTACCATCTAAATCCACCGTATTTGCATATAATGCACTTAAAAAGCAGCTGTATGCACGATGGACCATAAAATTATACGAAATTAGATGCACTGCTGGCGAAATTTATAGGTATTAAGACCATGAACAAATTTCTTAAGAAGTCATTTATAAAACCACTAAATATAACATATAGCTTTGGTTTGAAATTGGCCATAAAAACCTCAAAAGGTGGTTTCACCAAGGAAGTTGGTATGAAAATTAGTCATAACCTTCTTCATATTACACAGTGCTTTTAACTACATGAAAACCAGACAGCATTTCGCGCGTTGTAAAGGTAAATTGCAATTTATTGAAGAACATAAAATACAAAGAGAAAACATTAATTTCACTTTCATCACAAAAGAACCTTTTTTTTTATTACATCATCGATGTCACGCAATAGATGATAATTTAAGAAATATATATACTATTATAAATTACCCATGATCTCTTTCTATATAAAAAAAAAAACAAACACCATTACGCACGCGATGTGAACAGCTCAAAATCTTAAAGAAGACTATTAAGATGTACTTTGCTTTGGGATCGAAAGACGAATTTAAGTAAGTGATAAAACCAAACGTACAGCGGTCGACTAGTCTTATTTATTCCTTTCTTTTTTGCCGCCGTATCTTACTTATTGGCCGGTGTCTCGGTTTAAGCTTATAAGTGGTTTTCATGTTAACTCTCACATTTGCATAACTCAGGCATGATCGGTTCCAGATAATCCAAACCGAACATATATTCGCGCATTTAATTAGCATTTTGCTTTCTTGTATATTTTTCAGCCGTTGACATTGAAGGGCAATTTATATTCAATTGAAGGTGTCGTTGGCGGGGAATCCCAAGTTAGAAAGAGCCCCGATCAAGATCATATTCGGGTCGCACCCCAGGACCCAGTTGTCGTCGCTGGGGAGTATGGTGGTAATCTTCCCTCTGGGCCATTTAAGAGAAGAACGACAACATCAACAACAACACCTGCCCCATACCGTGACGACTACGTTGGACAACCAGCTCATTATTCTTTTAATGCTGCTGTTCAAGATGATATTAACGATCACTCCCACATTAGAAGTGAAACTAGAGATGGTCTCAAGACGACTGGAATGTATTCTTACAGTGATGGATTCTACCAGAGGACTGTTCATTATGTCGCCGATGAGAATGGATACCGAATTGTGAAGCAGGACGTTAAAAAAATCGGAGATGGACCTGTTTTCAACTCAAGAGGCCGTGCTGATGTTTCTGGATCTCTTATTGGAGCATATTCAGTTGTTATAGGCCAAGAAAAGAACCAGCTCAATTATGTCGATCCGAATGATCTTCACTAAATATACATTAAATATTTTTTTATAAGTTTCCAATAAACCGTAAAATAAACAATAAGATACTTCTTTTATTTTGTTTACTATTTTTGCTATCTGTTATTTTAATATTAGTATTTTTATTTTTTTAAATATTATCGCAAATTTAGTTGGTATCAATAAAAGCATTAAAATCAACTACACCGTGATAAGATTTTAAGTCAAAAGTACAACACAGCAAGAAAGATGATTATTTTTTAGCACAGTAATTATCTTGTTTGTGCCAATACTAATGGCGTAATTGACTAAAGTGATTCTAATTGAAGAGTTAAGTCGTACAAAATAAAATGTTGCGATTATGTGTTATATTTAAATATTTGTATTATTGGACATTTCCGTTGATTTTATTATAATAGTAATAACTACTCGACATTATACATATATTATGATTTATATTGTGATTAATCATATCATTATAACTATAGATTCTAGAAACAAAAATGACTAAATAAGCAATCTTGTATAAAAATAATTATTTTCTCGCAATAACATTTTTATAACTGTTTTCAAAAATAAAATTTAATATGAAATGGAAATAAAAAGTAACATTTTTATTGTTTTAATTATTTACAACTGTTCTAATTATGTACATATATAAAATGTGTCTGATTGTTGTTAATTTCAGAGTTAGATAGTACTGATCATTTCATTTTGGAGTTCAAAGCTATAAAATGCTTTTATTTTGAAATACAGACGAAGACTAATAATATTTACTTTTGAAAAATCTGATAGTCAATTATTAGAAATTACGAGAAATGTGAAATTTATTATTAGATGATAATTAAAAATTGCCCTCGCTCTTATGCTTTAAGCTAAAAGAATGGTTGTGAGGTTCTACGCTATGTTCCTATTTAAAATATCGCAATAAAATTCATTGCAAAAAAACTTCAAAAAATGACCTTTTGTTTAGTGTCTAATCTATACAATAATGTACCTAATTATACTACTTTTAGGGAATGCTAAACTCAACTATGACATCTAGAAAATAGAAAACCTTTGCAAGTATCTACTAAAAATATGGAAATAATACTTGTTAAAACCAGAACATTACTTTACTGAAGACTGGTCTTTTTTCATATATATTTTATACACATTTTGGGAATAATGATTTTAAGATTTTACATATCGGTCCTTTTAAATAATATACCACAATTGTGAGAGTTACTTTATTAATTATTATTAATAACATTCATAAATATTTGAACCATATGTCAGTAACACATATATGTATATAAGTATAACATGAATAAATTTGCGCCATTCTGAAACATTCATTATAAACTCTTTCCATATAGGCCCCAACTGAGGTAATTACATTTCCTTGTGGACAGTGACATCACATTCATCATTCGAACTAGATGACGACATAATTAAAGCTTTCTCTGAATCGGTTAAATTAATAAACCTATTTTTAGTCTTCAACTCATCCTGTATGGAGGACAATAAATCGGGCGATCCCGGCCTCTGATCGTCAGACTTCGAAGTTTCGCTTTCTTGGATCTCCTTTTGACCATCATTAGAATCACTTTCGGCAATCTTCTTTTTCCTCTTTTTAGAACCTCTAGTTAAAAGTACAGCGGCTGCAGATTCATCCGGAAGAGCCTGTATAACAGTTCGTAGTAGCTTTGGGGGGGTATCGGGGGTTTGGGGGTTTCCAATGACCACGTCAGCCTTCAAAGCACTCCGACGTGCTTCCTCGCGTTCCCGGGCAGCGTTCTTTCTCATAAGGCTTCTAGCCCGCTTTTTGAGTATCGCCTGGGCATGGGGGTAATAAACAATAGCCTCATTTAAATCAGATTTTGATAAAACGAATAAATTGGAAAACCCTTTTGATTTTACATCAGCAGTCCTTCGATTTCCCTCGACGCCGTTTATTGCTAAAAGACTTATTTCTCCGAATACTGAACCTTCCGAAAGTGTCGCAAGAACTTCATCATTATTTGGACCTCCCATTACTTGTACTTGCCCTAATTTTACGATATACATCTCTTTGCCAACTTCTCCTTTTCTGCAGACAAAATCACCAGGTAGAAAGGTCACTGATCGTAATTTTAGAACCAATTCTCGCAAAAGTGCTTCTTCACAATCGGCGAATAATTGAACTTTGGATAGTGTTTGGATGTGAACAGATATAGCTATATCTGTTTTTAAATTTGCTGGCAACGAATCCAAAATGTGACTTTCATCTGCAAAAACAATAATTTTAATTTAGCTAAAAAGAAAAACGTATGATGAATGTACTAACTGCTTGAAACATAAATTGAAAATAACGATGTTTTTTTACTTCTGTCTGTTATTTATTTAAAAAATCTCCAATTAAAAAAATAAAAATATTGTTCAAAAATCACGCTTCCATTGTTGTACTGAGTGTAACATTTTAAATTCTCATCGATTTTTCTGTGGCAAGCGAAATGTTTGCACGTTATACAGCGATTCATTTCCGACTATCTCGAGTAAAAAAATACAGGCCCGAAAGGAGCCCGCAGTACGCCCGATATACGCCTGAATCGAGCCCGTAGCATTTTTGATGAGAACTTTGAATTTAGAGAAACCTCTGCAATAAGCCTCTTTATAATAAAATTTAAAATTCGGATGTTATCAAAGCAATAGATTCCATTCTATCTGGCTTTCTTTAGACGAATTTATAGTTTATAACAATTTGGGCGTATTTTAACTGCCTTTCATAAAAATTTGGGCCTGTTGCGGGTGTATTTTACGGGCTTGAAAAATACAAAATAAATTGCAAAAAGAATTTAAATATTTTTACTCAGCATAGCAAATGCAAGGATGTAAGGCCTATTTGCACCAAAGCGTGAATACCCATAATATGAATCATGTAAAACTTATATTAAATTACCGAGAGTTCTTTGTTGATCCCATGTGAATTTAAACCACATTTTAACTCTGCGCTGAATTTCGCTCGGAAGATTTAATCTTCTCATATATTCTAAAGTTTCATCTTCTAATTGGCGATACTCTGATTGTGATCTTGTTGCAGTACTTATAATATCTCGGATTTGTCCAATCAAAAGAGCAAAAACGAAAACACCCATTAGCCATGCTGCTGTCATAAACACCAATTCACCCTCTTTTTCTGGTTTTGGATTTTTACCTAGAAAGTTAAAGAAATATTTTTACATATCTTTTAAACATTAATTGTTTTTATTTCGCATTTATTAAAGAAAGAAATGATATTTGTAATAAACCAATTTTCAAAATAATTATGATTTTTTTAAACAGAAACTAGATGAATCCAAAAATGTATATTTATAATTAAGTATTTAAATTAAATAATAAATGATCACTCTTTTTATCTATCGAAAAATATATTGTTTTATGTTTAAGATAATATATATGCAATATTTCATGCTTAAAGCTAAAAAAACGAATTGAATAAATTATAAAGAGGAAAATTACCTACTCTTACAAATGAATGCATAGAAAGATGTAATAATACGCTTTGATAAATATTTTATTTGAAAATCTAGGAAATTAGGCAGAATAAAAATAATGTTGATCATTCGATTCTTCCAAAACTTAGTTACAATATTTAAATTATGATTATATATTAATAAACATTTTCTGAAAAAGTGGAAACAATTAGCTTACCAATAGATGTAGCAGTTTTTGTTGCAAAAGCAAAGCATCTAACATATGGGTGACCTTTACCACTAAACACCCATCGATTTATTCCCAGACCTGTTTTAAATTGAACGTTCAAAATCAAAAAAAATCAATTGAAAAATATACATATATACAAAAAATAAAACGAGAAGCTAGCAAAACACCAGCCATTACTTCCGAGTAAAACAATAACACTTACCTTGGTATGCACTGTACGCGTAGTAAGCACAAGCGGTTAAATGAATCATATACAGCATGTAGGTTAAGGTCTTGGCCACACGAACCTGAAATATCAACATCATAAATGGCTATCATTTCTCATCGCTTGAATATTTATTATCACAGAGTTTTAACGGCGGAATAGCAGCAAAAACCAATCAAAATGTATTCGGGGAATTAATTGAGATTAAACGCAAATGTATAGTTGAAAGTGGATTTATTTTCGAACTATTATCTAACAATAAATAAAATAAGTGCTCTGAATTTCAAAAAAAATTTGAGTCAAATTTGAAGGCAAATAAGTGATGCAAGGTGAAAACTTTCAATATAAATAAATTTAATAAACAAAAGTGTTTTTCTTTTTGAAAACAAAATAAAATTCACTCAGATTTCAATTAATATATTTGTTAAAACGTTTTATTACCTTTGCATTTTACTTGAAGAGGGAAATAGAACATGTTTATTTATTTTATATCGTTAAGGTTTTCGTTTAATAGAGTCCGTTTAAAACAAGTTAAATTAACTCATGCTATTTTAATTTAATATACTTTTAATAAATAACTTTCATTCAATTTAGTGTCCCCAAAAGCACTGGAATGTACTAGAAAAATATCGAAATGGAGTTATAAAAAAATAATTTTGCCTTTCTTTCTACTCCAATTGTAAAACAAAAACTGCTATATTCCATCAATCAATTGCTTTTGAGTTCTCTCCTGTGAGTTATTAATGTTTGTGTTAAGGGTAAACATTTATAAGTCTAGCAATAAAATGTTGCAAAACTTCATGAAATCCCACACAATACTTACGTACACAATAGATAGCTCAAGAAAAGAAAAATAACTAAATTACCATTTTGTAAACGAAATAAAAATGGCAATAAAGTTTGAATATTTTTAATTTTTTGTCTATGTAGAATCAGTTAAACAAGGCGAATTTTGTTGTACAACTTGCTAAATTTTCGTGGATGTGCCTATTATTTAAACTACCACTATTTGAATTTTAAATTATTCTAAGGTTTTTGTGCAGGCTCATGGAAGACATTTTGAAAATTACGATTATTTTGTTGGAGCAAAAATTCAAAAAATGGTGGACCTCCAAAGTTGGTAAAAAAAACGTTAAAAATTGTGGAAACAATTAACCAAAGTTAATTATTCTAGGCTATGGTGTGCCTGTTTGTAAAAGAACTTTGTTTTAAAATTTCACACCGATTGGTTCAATGACTTATGGATTTTTAAGTTATCATACAAATAAATCGCATATAAAATGTACTTACTTTCAATCAGCTATAGTCTTTAACTATAACTAACTTCGAAAGTATTTAGAATTTTCCTTTGAAATATTAATATAAGAATATTATTGACATATGATGCTTTCCAATAGAATATTTTCTAAGCAGTCAATTTTTCTGACCCGAAAAAGGGAAAGGTCCTTTTAAATCTCATGATTTTTAAAATTTCAATATAAAAGAGGTCTGTCTCGGAATATTATTATAAATAGGGCTATAATTGCTAATTTTTTTTAAAGCTTCTCTTTCATAAATAAGTTGAAAGAACTCATAATTTTTATATAATTGGTTATAAGTTACTTACAAAGTGAGGTGATGAAATTACACGATCCAATAGTTTGAAAACCTCCCAAAAGCTTTGAATTTTTAGTAATCGTGGAAATCTTAAGTAAACAGCTGCAGTTCCATATTTAAAGTACAAAAGGTCCAAAGGTGTTAATGAAAGAAGATCCAACTGTATAAAAATGAATGACAACATTAAAATGGATCTTTTAATTAACGTGTAACTACTAACTTTGAATTGTAGCTTCCGCATATAGTTCTTTCTTGTTAGATTCTTATCTTTGACCCAAAAACCTTCAAACAAGTACATCACTCGATGCTTGAAAAACACAACATCAAGCAGGTATATAAGATCAGCGCTGAAATCAATTGCCAGCCAGGTGTTGGTGTTCTCAGATGTTTGGAATGGAAAAGCTGATCGAAGCGGAATTACCCATGCGTTATATAAGAAGGTTAGTGACACTACACACAGCCAAGATATATAAACCTTTCCTTGAGGATCCAAAACACCTCGATCCTTACTTCCGCCACAAAAACCATTGCATATGCCAAATGCTCCGTCGTTCACAGTGCTCTGATCGGCAACGAATAAATCGCGATCTCTATTTTTTTCAGCGGGTGCTACTTTAATAATCTGATTTTTTAGCGGAAATTGTGGTCGAAGTGCGCCAGTGGGCGGGGGTGGGGATGGAGAACTCATACTGCTTGATGGAGTTGGAGGTAGATCCAAACGCGATCGCATTTTCTTAGTTCGAGTGGTAAACCGACGAACGAGATGACGAACACGCTCACGAACAAATTCTTCATTTTGTTTATCAACACTAAATTAATTTGTTATTAAATACTATTAATTAATTAACTTATATTATTTAACAAAAGTAGTAGGTACCTGACTGCTTCTTCTTTTGTCATTTGCTCGTTGAAATCCGGTTTTTCTTCACCAATTTCTTCAGGTATATTTGCTGTTTCTTCATTGCCGACTTCTGCAGGTTCACTGTACTTCAGACTAACAACTTCTGTTTCAGCTTCGACCGGCTGAGAGGAGCTATCAACTGTATCTTCAGGATCAACTTCCACATTTTTAACCTCTATTTCTTTCTTATCTTCACTTATCACACTATAAACTTCAAGATTTTCAACAAGGATTTCCTCACTATCAACCTTTTGTTTAAGAACTTTTTCCACATTTTCAGGACTCACCAGAGGTTTTTCATTTTCAAACTTTAAGATGTGTTTGACCAAAGCATGTGTGCATTCAATATTCGAAGCATCTTGGTCAGCACCCACACATCCTATTTTTCCGTTTCGAAAATAAAGTTTTGAGTTGTAGAACTTTGGACTTCCAATTCGGCCCTTTTTCGTTTTAAATGAGTTAATCTTAAAAGTTGGCGATTTTTGGGAATTCTTTCTGGATGTTGCAGGACTCTTTTTTGGCGGTGAAGGAGTTTTATTTTCTTTATTTGGATACTCTATAGATTTTCGTTTCTTTTCTTCAGCTTTACGTCTTCGTTCTCGAGCGTAAAATTCTTTATCACGTTCTCGTTCTCTTTTTATAATATTTTCAGTTACAGTAAGAAAATCTTCAATTCCTTTGATATCTTTCGAAATTTCCTCCAAACTTCGACGAACTGAAAGTTCTTTTTCCTTCGGAATATTATTTCTTCTACTTGGATTCGAATTTATCACATTTCTCATAAACAAATTTTTTTCAACAGTATCCGAAAATTGAGGAGATTTAGATCGGCGATGTCTGAAAGTTGACGGCGACGCCATTATACTCGAACACTTTAATTCCTCATAGGCGAAGTTTTCAAGAATATTCGGGGATGATTTTAGAAGAAACTCAGACTCACAAGAGGGCTATGAATTTAAAATATAAAAATATTATTTTAATAACCAACGCGTTAGCCGAAACGTAACTGAACTCAATGAAATGCACTACTGTATACCGTGCCAGCTAATTTTTTGATGTTATAAATTTGTTTCAATTAGGTATAGGTAATTCACGGTCAGATATAGAGGCGATTGCAATTAATTTTGACTTCGTGACTTTAATAATAATTTTATTGAACCTACAAAGCTTTCCTCGGCACGCAATCGTAACAGTGTGGGTTAAATTTGTTGGGACTGGTTGTAATTTTGTGTAGTTTTTTAAGAAGTTAAAGTTTAAGTAGTCAAAATGTTTTTTTTATTTTCAATTCTTAGAAAAATGTTTCATATCTATTATTAATCTAAACAAAATTGTCGAAATTATAAGCATTATAAGCTTTATATGTACTGTACACGATATAAACGTGTTTTATAGGAACCTAATTTTTCAAATCTGAAACCATGATTATATTTTAGAACCGAATACCAGATTAATTTATAACATTGTACCTACTCTTTCAATCGAAAAATAAAAGTTTTGTTCACAAAAAAATATTTTCTTGAACCTCTTTCTTGTACAAAAAACGACCGCTGTTTTTCAAATTTTGTTAAAACTTTTTTATGATATGATATGAAAATGAAAATATTTTATTTTTCATATTATTTCTATAAATTACCTTTCGCAAAATGCCAATACGTTCCATTCTTTAACTACAAAAAGAAAAATAAGTTTATTTTACCATATTGATATAAATATTACTGCATAATTATACACTATCAATTATAAATACAGTAAAATATATTGTTACTAATTAATATAATATTTACATATTTGAATTTTGGTCATTCCTTACTCTAGGAAAATGCATGAGGTTTCCCCAATTGAAATAAAATAAATCGAATAGTTAAGTTCTTGTAAGATAAATAAAATTGATCAATACTTTCACATAGCTAACTACAATATTTGCAAAGTTGTTATATTATCAAAAGATATTTCGTCCTTTTACAAATTTATTACTTTCAAATATACATATATACCTACATATTATAAAAGGAAAAAAAGTTTTTAAAAACTATTCACAAAATACTTTTGGTATTTAACATATACTATAAAGCAACGACATATATATATATATGTACATGCACATACATATTTATATTTGTGCATACTCATGCAGGCATACACACATACATACAAATGCGTGCGCGGTTTTTCTGAAAGGATGTTGTTGTTTTTCCAAATAATCATAGCTGGATCTACCACATTATATTCCCTAAAATATTTGACTTTAGTAAGTCGTATTATTCTTAAAAGTAATTTAAGTCTACGCGCTAGTATTCTTCAATTTTTCAACATTTTTTCTGAAGCTACGTTCAGGCTGATATCTTGGCCGACAGGAACCTAATCGAAAATGGCCAATTTGGAGTTGGGCATTAAAAAAACGGGGCATTTTCTTGTTTTCCATCACGATAGATATACATATATGTATGTACTTAACTTACTTTATATACCTGCCTATGCCTATAATTTAAAAAAGTATTAAAAGTCATAAGATGCCTATTAGTTAGTTCTTAATTAATCAAGTGGATAAATATAATAGATAATTTAATAGTCATATGTGTACTTTTCTCTACGACCTTCCAGGATACTCAATTCATTAGAAAAGAAGTTTCTTTCGTAAAAATCAATAATGAAAACAAGAAGCTTGAAAAACCAATCATATTTGCAAGTGCAGTACTCCGTAAGTTAGTAGCAATTTAGAAGCTTTGCAATGATAATCTCAGAAGAACGATTATTTATGGGAATTTTATTATTTTTTTACTATTATTCACAAGTAGTTGGCCTTACAATGTTTACATTTAAAAGAGAAAAATATCAAGTGATCTCCTCGAAACGATTAACTATTTACAGCATAGCAGTTAAAGTTGTAACAATTTTGCTTTTTCCCATCGAAGGACTTAGCGTAGTGTGGGTGTTAATTGTTTTTTCAAGAAATGTTGTGATCGTCACTGTTCAAATAATTTCAGTAATTGTCCGAATTGTAACACTTTTTTTAACTTTTATTAATCACTTCTGGAGACGGTATGAGTTCGGAATAATGTTAAACGAAATTCTGAAACTTTGTAAAAAATTTGATATTTTTAAAGAGAGAAACACGGAAGTGACGATATTGCTTTTGTTAAAACTATTCTCGTTTGTGTCTTTGATGTCAACAGTCTTAACCACGATATACTTAACTCAAAAATCGTCTTCTTGGTTTTTGTGGATAGTTTGGATTTATGAAACCCATGTACAGGCAGCATTTTTTTTGATCGGAATTTACTTTTACATTTTCCTCCTGTTATTGATAAAATTGTACACTTATTTGAATGGAGAGCTTGATAAAATAGTACGACGCACTAAAAATACTTTCCTGGATAGTCGAATATCAGTACAGAAGCAATGTGATTTAAGTGATGACTTAGATAATTTAACCCAATGTCACAGTACCACAGTTTACTTGTCTCAACAAATAAGCAAGTTGTTCGGGATCCAAAATTTGTTGCTTATATTTTTATCATTTGTTAACAACATAATAATATTATTTTATTCATTAGTAAATATTTGGATTATAAGTGTATTCAATAATATGAACAACATTTTCGTTTTAATAGTGATTACTCTAATTTTTGATACGTTACTTTTGGTATTTGTTGCCGATAAAGTGACAAAAAGTGGAAAAAGATTCAAGAAAATATTAGAAGATAATTTTATTTACCTCGCCAAGTTGGATGTGA
The DNA here is from genome assembly GCA_951509405.1 of Machimus rusticus. Lineage (NCBI taxonomy): Eukaryota > Metazoa > Arthropoda > Insecta > Diptera > Asilidae > Machimus > Machimus rusticus. The sequence goes on from OX608049.1 coordinate 4,792,782, forward strand.
GATTTGAAAGAAGTGTTAGTTTTATTTTTTAAAATTAAAATGTGCTTATATAAGCAATTTTTTCTTTGCAGATTGAAACAAGTTTACTTATAAGCAAACGACAAAATCTGCAAATTAAAGTTTGTGGGATGTTTTCGCTCGATAATGGTTTTTCTAGTGCAATGATTTCAGCTACAGCGTCTAATTTGTTTGTATTGGTTCAATTTTATAGAACTTTTGATAAAATCAATTGGTACGATTATGTTAGTGCAAACTAAATTACCTAAAACCATATTAAATTATTAATTGTTTTTAATTGTGGTATAAGTAATGTCGTCTACAGCAAATAATCCTTGTAAATCGAATTATAATTTTAAATTTAGCCAATTATTTAACTTTCAATTGCAAAATATCCATTCTATAAGGTAAAATTTAAAAAATTAGTAAACGACAAAATTTAGCAGCCCGTTGCATGTTTTATCTTGAAAACATATTTCAATAGAATGAATTTAATACAAATATGGTTCTATCTTAAAAAAATAAATTTATATGCATAACGATTGTTTTATTGATTATAAAAAAAGATCTTAATTAATATCCTTGTAGTTTAATTTGAATTACCTAAGAAAATAATTAAACTCTTCCTAGCCTATGAGACCACCAATTAGTGCAAGCAAAAAAGTGTAAATTATTATCCTCATATTAGTTAAATCAAAGAATAAAATTAATTAATAATTTACTTTATGAATACTGAAATAAATAATTGTTCATACTTTAAGCCAGACCAATTCAACGAATGAATAATAAAAAGCTATACACGCATAGAACTGTGTTGGCAAAATTAATTCTTTAGTAATTGTTTGTTTACATATGTAGAATAACGAACTTTTCATTTGTTGCAGTTAATATTTTCAAAATAAGTGATGTTTTTTACCCTGTTCAATCGAATACCTACAAAAATTTGCTTCGTTTACCAAGATAAATAGCAATAGTATTATTTTTGTAAATGCATAAACATAAACTTTGAACCAACTCTTTAAGTGCAATAATTTACGACATATATATTAATTTCAACTAGATTGAATTTGAGAACAATTGCAGATCTTGATAAAACTTTTTGTCTTAATCTAAGGATATAAGGCAATTAGAGGCAAACATCTTTTTTGACTTATCGACGATGACTATCTTGTATTTGTTTTATGAAATGGTAAATCGAAGTGAAGTAAACTTTTCCTTATTTTCAGCACTCATGTAGAATTTAGAATTTAGAGAAGTCCTAAAAAAATATTATATTTTTAGGGTTGGTTTTCTATAATTTTCAACAAAAGAGAATTTTTTTCTCTAAGAGCTTAGTTTTTTAATAAGTGTTGTTTTGTTGTTATAGTTAATAAAAGTAAGTATAACATTATTATTTTTAAACACATTTTGTTTATACGAGTTCTTTTGTTAATTTTTCGAAAAAACACTCCCGAATAATTGTTGATAGGGCGTCTTCGAGAGCTAACCGAGCCATTGTCTAAGGCTATTGCTAATTTTATTTTATCACAAAAGTTTTCTACACATCAAAAAAATCATTATTATTTATTTCTTAGAAGCAATACTTTTAAAAATTGTCCACGAAATTGCAATAATTTTTGCCCATCCAAACTTCAAGTCGTGAATTGAAATCTTTATTGGATTTAATTTTTGACGCAAATTGGGTATAGGTAAGTCAATGCAATTTGATGCTCTCTTCACAAAGTTAAGAAATTTTACAATGAGTCATTACTTGCAAATTTCAATTTAATATAAAATAAACAGAATACAAAAACCTTTTGTCTCTATGCCCCTGTAAAAATGTTTAAAATTGTCTGTTTACAGAAGCAACAAGTGTGAAATATTTATGACGTCAACGAGCTTTTAAAAGAAAAAAGTTTTACTTAAATGGAAAATTTCAGAAAGCAATTAAAGTCCTTATCACTATTGAAGCATGAAGTTACATTTTTATGTATTTTAAACCTATTTATTTCGATATAAATTGTGTTATATTAAATTAATTATACTTATTAAGAACAATCCAGTACAAAATAAAAGGAGAGATTTCACGCTTTTACTCACAATTTAAGGAGTTTTTCACCACCACCACAGGAAAAATATAATATTAATTTCTGCAACTCAGTTAAAAACTAAATTTTTTTTATTAGATTGAAGTTATCCCATTTCGATAAGTTATTTCACTTAAAAAATAATTAAAATAATCGCATTTGGTATTAAACAAAATTCACTTTAAACATTGGTCTCTCCAAAGGATGTCTATGGCATTTGAGGCCATTTCCTTTTTGTTAAATTTTCATTGCGCAAGACGCAAGACAAAAGCTTAAGGAAAAGCTCATAACTGGAAGAGCAACAGTTTCCCAGGTGTTTTCTTGAAACCGGTATAAACAAAATCCACGTGACTTTGTTTATAAGTAAAATATTTTAATCATTGAGAAAAGTAAGTTTGACTGCATAGAAGGCAAAGACCGGCTTTATAATCAATTTTAATTTTAACCGGTAACTGCATTTGACGAGTATTCTTGTCATGGAAGTGCAAAATTTTGTGTTATGACGAGTATTTACTCACATATAACACAACATTTTGCACTCTGTCGATCAATGTTTCGAAATGTGTTCAATTTAGTTTTGATGCTCACATTATGGTAATTCCGAAAAAACAATCTTATGAGACGGTCAGATTTATTCTAGGTTTCCTTTCGCAATTATACCAATATCAAAATTTTTATTTGTGACTATTGTTCGAACCATTGTGAAGTATTGTACGCCAGCATTGTCCTCATATTACCATCAGACCAAAAAAGATATGTGTTTAGGGCAGAAACTTAAATAATATGCTACAATATTAATCTCTAAATATTGTTTGTTTCTCAGTTTAACAGTGACTACGATCGTATTTCTTTTAAGAAACTATAGGATCTCTTACTTCAGCAATATATAATTTAACACATGCATTATGTCCATTTCATTTAACACTTGTTTGGAACATTTTTAATTTGGTTAGATAATTAGAAATATTATGGTAATCCCCGTCTTCTAGTAAGAATGCTTTTATAGATCAACTTTTTTTTTTGGGAACTACTAACACTTCTTTAAGGAGTTCCAAATTTTTAGAGGATATTAGCTCTTTTATCTTTATGTATTATAAATAAAATATTATATACATATATGAAATATTTCAGATGTTGCTGTTGTAATCACAACGACGCCATATGACTTTCCTGAACATTTTGCGATTTTCCGGCATCGTCAGATCGGGAGCATGTTTTATGAGAAATATTTTAGTATTCAAAAATTAAAATAGTACTGAGAACATGCTCGCCAGTGTTTTATTTGCGAGAATTAGTAACCTTGCACAAGACATAGAATACAAATATACTTAAACTCATAATCTAAGCGGAAAATCGAACTTGACGTTTTTTTTAATGTTACAGTCACACTTACAGAATTACAGTCATGGCAAAAAGTTGAGAATGACCCACTATGTAGGTACCTACATACATACCTATATAATATGTTTACATTTATTTTCGGTCAAATGTATGGGAAACCAGATTTTTCAAACTTACGTAGCTGTCATTATGATGGTTCTAACGCTTTGGTATCATAGTACCATAGGATGATGTTCCCAACTGTTTAAAAACATCCTTTTTCGTTGGCCGGCACTTTCGATTTTGAGCCTAACTTTGTATGAAACCTGAATGTTTTCCTTCGCAAATATCAAGAATTTAATAAATAATTTTCTATATGGCTTCTATTAAATCAACCACTTTTTCGTCATTGATTCTATCAATTTCTTCAGTAAGTAGATACATCTTTTTGTTTTAAATGTTGTTTTTTTAAATCCATAATGATATTATATTGGCGATTTATAAAATACATCTGCCTTGTAATAATTCCCTAAATGTATTCTATTTGGTTGATTTTGTTCCATTTCCTTAACAGAATTGGTTCTAATCTAACCCATTCGTTACGTATTTTGGAAATTATGTTCCAGAAATGGAAACAAGATATTCTGGTGTTATCTGGATGTATCAGTACTCTTCATTCTTGAAAACGTAAATTGTTTAAACGTTGCTAAGTAGAAAATGCTCCCAGATCAAAGAACCAACATCAACATTTATTTTAGAGCAAAAAGAGCTTCCCTTCTCAAATCTTGCCCGTAGGATTTCAAGTTGTCAGGTTCAACTAAATTGTATATATGTATATTTTCGTCAGACATCTTATAAATATTAATAATTATGCAATATTAAAGCTAGGTTTTCTTATAAATATGCAATTTATGGCAATTTTTATGTCTTAGCAGAGGAGCAATCGATTAAATTCTATACCGCCACTATGGAATTAAATAACTATTCAAAATCTTCTACATTACACTAGATTACAAAATTTTTTTTTTTTTCTATAGCTGGAAGCATATTAGGTGTTTTTGATAGAATTTTCTTGGTAGACTACGAATTCGAAAATAAAAACTTTCCAGCACGTCAGGCTTTTGAGTAATAATAGTATGAAAAGTGAAAAAATCCTCATTTTTGCCATTTTGGAAATTTTATTAAAATAATTAAAATTAAATAATAAATAATAATAATTAAATTAAAATTAATTAAATTAAAATAAATGGATACAATATTAATATATGTACACTGATTTTTCAAAGGCTGTCAATCACGTATTTCATTCGATTCTCCGAAGATATGGATTGTTTAAATCTTTTTAATCATCCTATTTGATCGACCGTAAAAAGTATGTTGTCGAATTAGTTCTGATGATAATGGTCTATTCTCGGCCCAATCTTATTTAATTATTTAATGACTTCACTACAAAAATAAGATTTGAATGACTTTTATACATTTTGCGCACTAACATGTATCGAAGTCCGTAATTTTTTTTAAATTATTTTAATTAAATTGAATTGTAAATTAGCTGCGAAGTCAACATGTTTGTAATGTTTCATGAAAGGAAAAAAAAAGGATATAACTTTTTATTTTCCGCTAAATAAAATGAAAGAAGAAACTACATTAAGTTTTTGTAATGGAAAGGTTGCTATTGTTTTGCGCAATACTGTATGTGTATGTATTTTATTTTAAATTTGAAAAATACAAAATAATTCCACTAACATATGTTTAAATTTTTTCAATGTTCAATAATCAAGAAACAATTCATATGACAATATAGCAAAAAATGTAATAAAATGAAAAGAGTTTCAACTTCGCAATTCAAAAGAATAATACACTCTGCAAGTTTACGAGATATGGCCGACCAAACCAAGTTATAAGTTTATTTGCTCTCAATCTCAAACGAATGTTCGGAAAAATCCGCTGGCGCGTTTGAATGTGTGTGCACAAATACATGCAGTTTCTTGAAAAGAAAAAAATTGTATTTTTTACCTGATCGCACGCGAAACACTAGAGATATTTGTATTAGATATTAGAGCAAAACATTTAAATGTAAAGAAAAAGGTGTTGGAAGATTTTGCCTATTTATTGTAGATCGAAAAATTCAAACTTCTTTGCATACTTAAAAGTATTTAATAATATATTTTAAAAAAATGTTACAAAAAAAGAAAAAAATTTATTTTAATTAAAGTCACGTTGATCTCAAATCGAAGACATTAATGTTTGTAGAGCTTCATATATCAGTATCAGATAAATAACATTTATTTTGGACTTATTATTGTAGTCGTTCGAATCAGATGGAAGCACCTTTTGAATTGAAATTTTTCAATAAACTTCCTAAAGTTTTAGTAAGGTTATTTATCTTTGACTTCAACTAATTTTGTCGTTCAAAGTGATTAAAATATAAAAAGCCAATCGAACTTTTTTTGATGTTGTGTGCAGAAAAATTAATTGAAGTCAAAGATGGGACTACAGTCTTTCTTGGCATAAGTTTAAAGTCCGCTTGGTTTTTGTATGTTACTATCCGTTGAATTTAATCTTGAATGTTTCAAATTCCTTGCATTCAAATATGATGATCAAATCATTATATGTACAGGGTTCCATTTAATTAAAAGGGAACGTAGTTCTGTTCCATAAGAAATTAAAAAGCTAAGTCAAATTATCCAACACAGACGGGTTCAAAAGTTTAGTGCCACTATAATATATGTATGTATGTGAGGCAAGTGGCCATACTCCTCGGGTAATATCCTGAATCATTTTATAATAACATTCTGTAATAATTGAGTATTAATATCTTTTAAATATTGGTTGGAATGTATAAAATTGCTCTTCAAAAGGTTCTAATTCATGAAAAAAAGAAGAAGACAAATCAATATTTCCTAAGTACAAAAATATTATTTTTGAAAAGAACGAAAAAAGATGTTTTTAAAAAATAATTGTTCTACAGTGGGGTAGATTTAATTTTAAGATTGCATTTTGGACAAAATTACCACTCATTTTCTTTTAAGAGACGTTATCTCAACCGACCTTATACCTACTAACACATTTTTTTCAAATCTGCTATTATTCAGGAACGCTACTTGCGATATTTTGACCAATAATTCTGCAAAGTTATTATTTTCTTAAGAATAAGATAAAACAATAGAAAATTTATTTATTAACTTCCACTTAGTAAATACATAGTCTTGAAAATGCATCTATCTAATTAATTTAGTTTTTGATGAAGCGAAATATGATTCACTACTCAGCACAATTGCCATGCTCGTTGTTAACACAAGTTTATAACTTTTTAATGCTGGTAATGAATGTCGTACAAATTTGAAATTCAAATAACAGAAGCTAAACACGAAAACAAATTGTTTGAATTGCGTGTAAAAATTGATTATTCAGTTGTACTTCCTGTAGAGTAATAACTTTGTTGTTAGGGGAAAATAAATAATGTCTTTCTTAAAGATAAAATAATATTTCTAGTATAACTAAAATTTGTTTGATGCTCATTAAAAAATAAATAAATATTAAATAATTAAATAACCAACCAAGAAACCATATCCATGCTTTACTTTTCCAAATTGGAAAAACTTTCCTAATTTCCAATAACCAAAAAAAATAATTTGCAATGACGACCAGTTTTTCTTAAATGATAAAAATATTTTGTATATTAACAACTCTTACCAACAAAGTATACTAAATTGAAAACAATAGCAACTGAACAATTCAAAAAGACGAACACACGCTATTCAAACACACTGCTAAAACATGCCAGACAATAACCTTTGTCGGGTCAAACTGATTCCCGAAAAATTTGTATATAACACGATTAATTGATCTTCCTATTCACAGTATCGTTTCGAATTTCAACAACTTAAAAAAAAATTATTCAAAATGAAAGTAACTTTGATTTTCTCAATTATTGCACTAGTTTTTGTTGCAACAGAAGTAAACACGGCTCCATCGAAACTCGTGGAGAGCAAAATAAAATTTTATAAAGCCATTTACGATAAACTTTGTGCAGTCAAAGAACACTCGTTACTAAAAGAATGCACCAAATGGAACTCGATGAAGGTAGATGAAAACAATTTTCAGGAATACAAGGACGATATAACTACTTTGATTAAATACGAATGTAAACGTGTACAATTTGATTTATGTGAAAACCTGGAAGACTGAATAAAATAATATTAAAAAAAAACTACATTTACTGTTATAAACCTGATATATGTACATAAAGCCCATTAGAAAACAAATAATTTTTCCTTCATAGAATTTCACTCATTTCATACAATATTTACACATAACTCATCTAATATTTTTAATTATTGAATTGCTATCGATTTTTTTTCCTTTCATAATTATAGTACCTACACACAAAGCTTTTAACAAAATAAAATGTTTATTTCACCAAATTAGCAAATATCAAGAAGTTAAATACTTAATTGAATTTTCCATGGTTTTTATTAAATCAAATATTTTTTCTTCATTAATTCTATCAATTTCTTCAGTATGTAGATATAACTCTTTTGATTTTAAATGCTTCTTTTTCAAATCCATAATTATGTAATATATGCGATTTATAGAATATACCTATCTCGCAAAAATTCCCTAAAAGTATTCTATTTGGCTGATTTTCTTCCATTTCCTTAACAGAATTGATTCTAAACTAATCCATTCGCTATGGATTTTGGAAATTATATACCAGAATGTATTGAAAAATATAAATTGGATATTTAAACCTTTCGCGGTAGAAAATGCTCCCAGAGGCATTACAGAACAACACAAAAATTTCTTTTAGTGAAATAAAGAAGTTCCCTTCTCAAGTCCTGCCAGAAGGTATTCAAATTGTCAGGTCCAACTTAATTCTATTTATTTTTTTAAAAAAAATATGACCCTAAATTACATATAACATCGTATATTAATAATGATGCAATATTAAAGCTAGATTTTCTTACTAATATGAAATTCATATAGTCATATTGTTTTTGGCAAATTCTACCCGTGCTGTTTTATGGTGGTCAAGTAGCAGAGCAGCAATCGATTAAATTTTATACCACCTCTGTGGGACTAGAAAACTATTTAAACTCTTTTATATTATTATATATATATATGTATGTTTACTGTCATAAATTTAGTTGCCACAAAAAAAGAAAAAGGATTTTCATATGCGCATTCTCCTGAAACTTATTTAATACATAGATCTAATTACATAATTAAATTCGTGGGAGCAAGAACACAAATCATGATTTTTTTTCTTCTGATAAAGCTTATTTAAAAATGTACGAAGAATAAAAATTGTTTGAATAGCTTTTACGCGTTGTCGAAATATATTAGCAAATGTAAGCACCATTATAAAATTTCGAAAATAGGTGAGCGCCATCACAGGTGCTAATGGCACAACTCGTTTACCTCAAATAATGGAACATTTACTTTTTCAAATGTATAATCAATGATATTAATTGATTTTTCAATGGCGATCGCGTATTTGATTCGATTCTCCGAGGATATAGATTATATGAATTTATTGTATCATTCTATTTGGTCGACTGTAAAATGCATGTTGCTTTTTCTAGCTGGTTATTTATCGAATTTATTCCTTTATCTGATAATAATGGTCTATGCAGTAAAATTTCTGTCGATAAGTATTCCGAAATGTGTTTTACATTTCAAAAGTCTTCTATGCAATGTATGTAGAACTACAATCTTGGCTCAGTGGCACTATCGGAAGTTTCTAAGTTTAAGGAACTGGGTGTAATATTTGATAGTTAATTTAGTTTTGATGATCACATTGCGGAAATTTAATAGATGACAGAAAATAGTATTATAGCTTTGCCATCCGTAAGATATAGTCCATCGAACTATATTTCTGGTTCTCCTAAAATATAGTTAAACATTACTTTCAATGTAAAAAAATCGTACATGAGCTGGTCAGATTTATCATATGCTATGCTATGGAACTAAGACATTATACTAAAATATTAATCTTTAAATAATGTTTGTTATTCGATTTAACTACAAAACACAACTTAAAACAGTGCCTACGGTGGTAGCTCTTCTTAGAAATTCGAATCTACATATTATGCTTCTAGAGTATTTTGTTTAACACATGTATTATGTCAATTGTATCTATAGCACTTTTTTGGATTTCTTTTTTTAAGACTGGATACGAATGCATAGACCAAAAAAAAATTGCTTTTATAGATCCACTTTTATGCTTTTCAGAACAACTACCACTTCTTTAAGGAGCTCCAATTCTTATAGAGCAGGTAGTAATTTAAAGTGTTTCCATTGTAATTACGACGAGCAATATAACTTTCTTGAATATTTGCGACATCTGACCGGGACCAGATTTTATGTGGATCAGTTTCAGCAACGTATGTTTTTTTTAAACATATATGTATATTTAGACTATTTATTTTTCGATAATTAAGTACGCTTTTCTCTCTTTTCGAAATAATTTTATTCTATCAAACGAAGCTATTTCGCAATCTACGTTGATATTCGTAAAACTATATAGTTAAAAAGTTAATTTGTAGTAAACTATCGTAAAATAAAAGAATTCTGATTTGCAAAAGTGCAATTTAATTATAATACACTACTTAGCAGAAATGCTGTTTTTGTGGCAAAGTATTTTGTACGTTGAAAAATATTAAATGTTATTGCGTAATGACCATTAAAGACAAAAAGTGCAATGTAAATTGTCGTAAGAACTTGAAATTAAAATAACCTAAGCTAAAACACGAAATCAATTGTTTGTATTGCGTGTTAAAATTGATTGTTCAGTTGTTAATTGTATTACTTGTTGAGTAAAAATTCATTTTAGTTCTTAGAGAAGACAAATAAAGACTCTTAAAAATAAAATAATTTTCCCAAATATTCCGAATAAAATTCCAATATGATTGATGTTAATCTTAAAAAAATATATAACAATTAAATAATAAGACGCTAAATAGCAATCATTATTAAGAAAATGTTTCATATTTTTCAACTAGAAAAGCTTTCCTAATGTTCAATGATCGAAAAACAATTTGTAATGACGAAGGGAAAAGCAACTGCGTAATTTAAAAAAACTACACGCTCTCCAAACATACTTCTAAAACTTGCGACATAACAACCCTATACACGTCAAACTCGATTGCAAAAAAATTGTATATAACGCGATTAATTGGTCTTTATGTTCACAGTATCGTTTCGAATCTTAACAACTTAACAAAAATTATTCAAAATGAAAGTAACTTTGATTATCTCAGTCATTGCATTGGTTTTCGTGGCAATAAAAGTTGACGCAGCCCCATCGAAATCCTTGGATAACGAAATAAAATTTTATAAAGACACTCATAAGATACTTTGTGCAGTTCCAGAACACAAGGCACGAGATGAATGCACAAAATGGAGCTCTGTGGAGATAAATGCAGACAATTTGCAGGAATTCAAGCAGGACATAGCTACTTTGGTTACATTAGAATGTGAACGTGAAGGATTTGATATATGTGAAAGCGTTGATTATAATGGATAATAATAATAAAGTATATTTGCTGGTATATACCAACTATTGTTTTAATACGCAAGGAGAATTCGAAGAATCCCATACAAAATATTACAATTTTGAAAGGTAACAGCACAAAGGAAGGAAATTATTATTCAATATTAGAAAGATAACCTATGTGGCTATATTTTAATAAATCAATTACATATATATAATTTTCCTCAAATCCATTTAGGATCTGCATTCATTTTTGACTACACACAATTTTCTCTTCCTAGATCTAAAGTAGATTCATAAAAGAATCCTTCGTGTCAAAGTTCAGTTGAGTGGCTCCAATCTTACAAAATAAATTTATTATCTACATATACTTACGTTTCAAATTTATCAAAATTGAAACAAGTTTCTTAATATGTATCTTAATAAGAAATTTGAAATTACGGTTTCCTCTTCTTAATCGAATTTATTTTATAAAACATATTCCTGTATGAAGAATCATTAATTATTTAAGGCGATGTATGCAATACACCATAACACATACTTTAATATCACTTTTTAAAACTGTACAAAACTAAGATCTTATGTCGGTTTTATAAAAATATAATGCAATTTAAAATTTTTAAAACTTTTATTTAAAAGACTTCCCTTTTGAAATTTGTAATAAGTACATACATTTGAATCTAACGATTTTCGTATTTTAAGTAACCTTCCAACTTAACGGCCTAGCAAAGATTGGTCGAATGGAGCAATCCTCCTTTCTCATGCGGGTAAACAGAATTTTAACTCAATAAATAGATTTTATCCATAATTTCAAGTTTATTTTCCAAACAACCAAATCGTCAACCAGCAGTCTTTGTTTTTGTCCATGATTGACCTTCACTAAATGATAATTTAATTCATTAGCGTAATTTAAAATATTGATATATCGATGGATTTTGTCTCAACCTCGTTTCTCGAAAATGGCAAATTTTTAATAAGAGGCAAAATAATCAAGTGTTATTTAACCTCTCATAGAATAATAAACAAAATGTAACCACTAAATCAAATTACATTCATTATTAGTTTCTTACCAAAAGAAAAGAGTAAATAATTCAGCTTTTTGTGTATCATCAAAACAATTAAAATGAAATTAAAGAAAAAACAACGATTTTTCAAAATAAAGGTACTGAAAGAAAACATTCGTTCATTTAACACGATAAATGCGTTGCGGTAGATAAGTCGAATAAGTTCCTTTTAATATTTTGTTATGATATGCCAAAATTGTTTAAATAGTTTTTATATATTGGCCAAATGGCCCACGTGAATGTTTTTAAAAATTTTCATCAAAATCTGTGAGGAAGTCTCAAAATCAATATGTAAATATATATATTCCATTCATTTAAACAAACATTAAATATAAATAAATAAGTGAATAAGGCTAATGTAAATAAACGCAGACGATTGAATTTGAGTTTCTTAAGAATAAAATGAAAGTTTGAACGATAGCAACTGTGTAATTCTAATAGCAAATAGCCTATATGCAAACATGCATGGGTTAAGCCCATTGTTAACAACAATTGTATGCAATTCTGCCAATTCTTTTTATTTTCTCAATACATCGTTTTAAACTTCAACTGCTTGATAAAAATGTTCCAAAATTTTAACGATTTTAAGTTATTTACTCTATCAGACACATAGTTCGTGAAAGAAAGTGTTCAATGCTAAAAGTAAATAACTTTTATTAAATTTTGGATCCGGTTAGTGGGTAATATCTTAAGTAGATTAACTTTCTATTTTTAATCAAACATTTTTCAGTTAATTAGTTATATCACATAATCCACGATATGTTAATGGAATATATCTATCCTATCTAATTTTGAGGTTGATTAAAAATTACGTCGAGGATGAATTAAATAACAAACAAAATAATATAAAGCACAAGGTAAAAATTTCAACTATGCTTATCGTAAAGTAACTACATAGATTCAATACACATTCACATACAATCATGTATGACATAATAATCATAATATAGCATAATATAATTAGCTCAATTATGCCTTATAAAGAATTGCAAATGATGGAACTTAAAAATAGTAAATATCCGAAACTGTTTACACAATTTTTTGCTCTTTACAAAGGATATTGTGTATTTTTTTTCACAAATTAGAAAATAAAACTAATAGTCCATCAAATATATTTTTTTCCCAATGCTTTTACTTCCCAGATATCTAGTTAACTAACTTTTTCAGGTGTTATTATTAAAAATATTAAGAATAGCATACTACGCTAATATATGTAATACATACATATTACGCTTAAGGTTCTCAACTCAATAACAATATATTTTTGTATTATTAAATTAAATTATTATACTTATATTATATTATTTAAAACATTCTTTTAATTCTTTTATAACCAATAATTTGCCTTTAGACAAAGTGTTAATTTTTATTAATTTAAATAGGGCTACACACTGCGCTCTGCTACTAAAATTTATATTATTTATCTGTTTTCTTTAGTGTAATTATCTCACATTTTGTTTTTGATGATAAAAACTTATTCTGAAAAACAAATCATAAAAATTCAAGCCTGACCGAAGTATAAAAACAACGCTATAATCAAACCAATTGTTTCAAAAGCTTATTAGTCAAAGAGTTGCACCATAGCGATAAGATTAAAGGGCTTTGTCTCCTAACATTTATGTAGTTATTTTTGGGCATTAAGACAATAAATAAACAAATTGCCTCAATAAGGTAACTGCGAAATGGGAAACAAAACGATTTTATTGAGGTTATCATTTTTACTTATCAACCAATCTGATAATAAAAATTATGTCGTTAGCTTGAAATTTGGGGGGGGAAATAAAAATTAAAATAGTTACTGAAAGCTTATGTTAGTTTTATAAATGTTCTTAAGTTTTCATTACGACCTAATACACATCTGCAAAAAAAAATGTAGGATGTATCGCGGAGATAATTGTAGTTGTGCTATTCTATTAATATTATTTTGTTCGATAATAATTATAATTAAAGCTGATTCATCGGGAGGCTGGGGACGTTGGAGTATGTTATATTAGATGTTCCATTCCAAAACCCATCAAAATCTATATGTACTCATATATGCATATTACATTTATGTGCATATTTCATCTGCTTGTTTTAAATTACAAATTATAAAGCATTTAAAATCTATGTTCATTAATTTTTAGATGAGATTGCTCTAAAGCTAGAATTCCGCTGACTAAATTATAATTGGTAGCAATAATTTCCGGCGATATTATTTTTATGAAGATCGCATGCAGTGTCTGGGATTGCGCCTTCCGACACACGGTAGAGTCAATGCCCCTTCGACTCCGACATTTCGAGTTCTTCAAGACCCAAGACGGTTACCTCAGCTGGTCAGGCCTCGCTGGCCTTTTAGAATAAGAAAGATATTGAAACGAAAGAAAAACAATGACATCCAAGAACTTGCACTCTCGATGATTAGTGGCCCACCGAAAGTGGGCCATAAATCCACTTCAGAATTTCGAATAAGGCTTTTGGGGGCGAATGCTCCGAACTGGGTAGGCAGGTAATCCGCCAGACCACAGGTACTTCAAGTGGCAATATCCAGGTGAGCTCCTGAAGCTGATTGTAATGGCTTATCTCGCCTAGAGTACGTTTAAATTGTTTTTTTCATCCGCGTACTTCACTTGTTCTACGGCACGAACATTCCTGATCTGCTCAGTCAAAGGCTTGCAGTGGTTCCGTGAATATCCACGTCCATAGTTTGTTCGCGATGGGGCTCTTAAAGGTTGCACTCGGTCTATTGAGTTTCGCTGCAGTTGCAGTGAAAGGGCAGTTGCTCACCGGTTTCGATATTCCGCAATGGAATCTTCCTGACGCGTTTAAATATAGTGTTGATCCTCTAATCCTTACCCCTTTTATCGAATCGGGCAACACTGAGTTTGCTAGACGATTGGCTAAAGTAGATAGCTCTCATTTTTTGAATGTTACTAGTTATGCAGGTAAAAACAATGAAACATTATTATAAACAAATAAAATACAAAACGAATTAAACTTATTTTTTTATATTAGGATACCTTACAGTGGACAAGAAGCACAATTCAAACTTGTTCTTCTGGTTCTTCCCAGCCGAAGGAACTGAAGATCTTTACGATGCCGACGACGACTATGACGGTGAAGATGAAGACACGGATTATGATCATCCATACTTGAAGAAGCTAGTGAAGCGTCCAAAAGGCGGTGATGCGAGTCGACTGAATGACGACAAACCTGTTGTACTTTGGCTGCAAGGGGGCCCAGGCACCTCTTCGATGTTCGGCCTCTTCACCGAGAATGGACCTTTCTTTATCAATGGGGATCTCAAATCGATTAGGGGTAGGTCATGTCTTCTATACTCATTTGCTTAAATTTTTCTTAAAAATTTGTGCCTGGTGTCTCTTTTTAACTTCGCGACGTGTTATGATTTTGAATTTAACCCATAAAGGAAGTACGTTGGGTTGCTTATTTACATTCTGCTCTACTGACTGATTTTTATTTTGGGAACGGAAGTGGGAGTGGTAACTGAAGTTACTTAAAAGAATTTACGATAATGAAAGAAAGCGTGAATTTTATTTATTTTTGTGGTATGCCGGTTATGTGAATGAAAATTCTGTAAAAGTATACTTTTAAAAAAGTATTGAAACAAATTTCATTGAAAATTTGGAAATGCGATTTTTTCATAAATTTCATAAGTTTCATAAATTTTACGAATGCTAATTATGAATCTGAAAAATTAAATTTCCATTTGGAAGCACTTTTTTAAATAATTAAATGTTTTAGAGGTTTTGTAATACATATGGCTAAACTTAATTTTCGGACCTTAAACCATTAAAATAAATACATGAAAAGTTTACCTTTAATTTCCTAAGAAATATTCCCTTATTCGTATTAACATTTTCCATTAACAAAATTTCATACAATTAATTGATGCAGAGATCATTTTACATGAAAGACTTTTTTATAATTATAGCTTAAGGTGGTAGACTTTATTTAAACTTTGTTTTTAGTTCTTTCAGTACTACAATATGTATTTTTAGATTTTGTACAAATTAAGTTCTTTGATGTTACATAAGATAGGTATAAACAAACAAAACAACACTACAATTTTATTTTATTAGGTAGGTATATACTTACATTAATTTTAGAAGCAAAACCATATATCGGTCTATATAATTTTATCCCTTTGTTATGTAATCTATGTAGAAAACCTTAGAAGCATTTTTAAACCAATTATATATTGGAAAAATCATCTAGATCGATTTTGGCAAATTTTTTCGATGTATTTTATTTAACGTACCCGCTAGGAGCAGTAGATATTATATTGACATTCCATAAAGATTATTATTTATATTTAGTAACATAGAACATTGAAAATAAAGTTACAAAGACTATAAACAATTAATAAATTAAGTAAGTAATTTTTCAATTTAATTTTTCAGAAAATCCTTGGTCATGGCACAAAAATTATTCAGTCATATTTATAGATAACCCAGTTGGTACAGGTTTTAGTTTTACGAATGAAGAAGGATACTGCACAAATATGACACAAGTCGCCCAGCATATGCACAAAGGACTTGTGCAATTTTTCACTCTGTTCCCTTTCTTAAAAACAAATGACTTTTTTATAACTGGAGAATCGTTTGCTGGAAAATATATACCAGCCATTGGAAATGAAATATACGAGCAAAACAAGAAAGCTAAGACTGTAATTAATTTGCAAGTAAGTAAATACAATTTTTTATAACTTTCAAATATCAGCTTCCATAGTCTACATAATGTACCTATTATAAATATGATTATTTTTCAGGGTCTCGCACTAGGAAACGCATTTTCAGACCCTTACAATATGAATGATTACTCTGAATATGCGTATCAACTTGGACTTGTCGGTCTTTTGGGATATAGAAGCATGCACGTTATGGAAAATTTACTAAAATCAAATTTTCATAACTTGACATTAGCAAAGTCAGTAAGTAAAATTAAATTTTTCGTTGTTTTCCTTTAATATTAAATTTATATGGTTTTTGTTCTTCTGCAGTATTGGGACGCGGTACTGTATGAATTTTCAAGACATAGTGGATATGGCAATTTATATAACATTCAGCAACCTGAAAACATGAATTTAAGCATATTTGTGGAGTTTGTAAATCAAGCCAAGGTAAATTAAAATTTAAAAATATACGATACATATTAAGAAATATCAAAATAAAAAAAGAAGTTAAATTACATAATTTTTAATCGTACAATTTATTTCTAGATCCGCCAAGCACTTCACGTTGGTTCCATGCCTTTTCAAAATCCATCAAAGGTCTATTTAAAATTGGTTCCGGATTTCTTAAATACTGCAATACACTGGACTGAAAAATTGCTTGACAGAGGAATGCGAATTATGTATTACAGTGGAAATTGGGACTTTATAGTGGCCTACCCACTATCGGAAAATTCATTCCAAAAAATGAAATGGAAGGGCACCGACAAATATAGGACAGCTCCTCGAAGACCCTTCATTGTGAAAGGAAAACTAAAAGGGTACGTCACGAAGGCGGAGAATTTTGCTGAAGTTGCTATGCTCAACGCAGGTCACATGGTGCCTACTGATCAGCCTGAAGCTACGTTGCAATTAATAGACAGATTTTTCAGGAATATATTGTAATTTGTGCGGTTTTTAATAAATATCGCGAATGAATTCAGTCTTATTATTCTACTTTTGCTTTTTACATATAACGACTGAGTATAGTAGGCAATTGAAATTTCGGACCTTGCATAGTTGGTTTTTAAATTTTATGATTCACTTACATAAATTATTTTATTATTAGGTTCCTGGTACAAGTTATTTAAATTAAATCAATAATTATTGGTAGACTTTTATTTTTATATATGTACATATGTCAGATTAAAAGTAAGTTTGCAGAAATAGAACCTAATGTATATTGTGCATTGAAAAATAATTACACTGGGTGACCGGAAATTGGCCGCATTCCTCTCGGGAGAAGGAACTATGACTAATTTGAAGTGATTTAACTTATATCACTTGTGGGTCGGAAATGCGCCATTTAGGATTTATACCCAAACTCATAGTACATAATTCAGGCTCTAGTAACAAATAAGCACCTATTCAGAATAACAATATCTCTTATCACCTTATCAATTTCCGGTCACCCTGTATAAAAGTAGACCATTTTTAATCTATTTCTGTTAAAATCAGACGTAGGCAAGCATAGTAAATTATTGCATTATTTTGTTATGCATTTAGTAAAGCCTTACAATTATACAAGTAGGTACTGCAAGAAAAATAAAAACATTTACCATTTTCATTTAACCTGTACCTACCTAATGACAATTTGCATTACTTTGTATTACTCGATCAGTTTTTGGGTTATGATTATGCAATGCACTCACAAATAATGGTGAGTAATGGGAAATAATGTGGAGTAATGCTTGTAGGCTTTTAGGTAATGGTTTTACGATTTGTGTACTTCGTGTTATTACGACCATTATAACTATGGTTTTATTTATTTTCATATTTCAACACGCAGGTTTTTTGGCAATTTTACTTATGTTAGGTATACCATCAATATAAGTAGTACATATAATGTTTCAAATTAAGGTATATAGGTATTTTGTTTTTTAATCTTAAATAAGATTTAAACACATTTAGTAATTTTTAATCTCAAATGGTATCAGAATTGTTTTTCATAAATAAATTGGTTATTTGTAGAACTGCTAAGAAAATTGTAGTCTTCCTCTTCAAAGCGTTAGATAAGCATCCCATATGGTCTAGTGGCTAGGATACCTGGCTTTCACCCAGGAGGCCCGGGTTCGATTCCCGGTATGGGAAGATGCACTTTTTTCTTGAAGTTATTTTGCTTTTGTAATCGATTCAATTCAAACAGGTTAATTATTTTTATGTGATATTAAACGAATATTCGGATATGGAACAAATTCAAAAATCACGAATAGAAAAACGAAAATGTTTGTTTTTATTAAATAATTTCTCAAGTACACGAATACTTTTAAATGCGATCTTTCAGCTATTTCTTAGTCTTCTCCTCCTTTCCCTTGTCAGACTTTTCCTCCTTTTTTCCGTCCTTGTCGTCTTTTTTTGCATCCTTATCTTTGATGTCCTTATTCTCTTTATCCTTCTTTTCCTTCTCCTCCTTCTTGCCCTCCTCCGACTCCCTGTTAGTCAGCTTATTATTGATAAGATTATGAAGTGCGATGATCGAGCGGATCATCGAGGCCAAGTAGACGACCAGCATTTGGTCGTTGGTCTTCACGTACATCGTATCAGTGAAAGTTTCTGAAGTAATATCGGGCAGGAGATTGAAGATGTCCTGGAGCTGATAGACGATTTGGTGGTTAAGAGGAAGCTGTCCATTCCCAACTTTGACCAGATAGTGTTTGATTTCTTTTAGCTGTGCATTGAGCCCCTTCAGTCCCTGTAGCTGGTTGGTGATTTTCTGTGACAAACTTCCAACTGTAGTGTCTTTGATGTCACGGAGCAAGTGCTCCACACCGACTTCTTCCGCTTCTTCAGCCCCAATTTCGCTGGGAACATGCTCGAATGTTTTTGTCGTTGGAGTTCCGTCATCGTGGACTTCTTCGACCGAGTAGTACGCTTCCGTGGGAAGACCGAGATCCTTTGGTTTGGCATCGATGATAACAAGGACTGAATTGGGACAATAGCGACGGATCAGCTCGTTGATTGCAATATCATTTTGGTGCAGCTTGGGGCCTGTGTGGTACCAGCCAACGACCCTTTCGCGAGCGTTCACTTTCTTGAACATGCCGTACATATTTTCAAGGTAATCGTGGTCGAGGAACCAAACCGACTTGTCCTTGTCATCCTCGTCGAATGGAACTGCAAAAATATTTTTGTTATGTAAAATGACTTTGCTTTTTCGTGGAGGAGATTAATGGGAGAATTTACCTGCAAAACTGTTCGAAACATCGAGGACACCCTTCGCACGCCAGCACCCCAGCAAGACTCCTACGACCCTCTTTTGATTACCAATTTTTCCCATGCGATTAAAGTGATCCACGACACTCAAAAGCACAAGGGGATGGACGATCACCTTCTGAACTACGACTTCTCCGATAGGCATGGCTGATTTTATTTATTTTTAGTGTGTTTTATGGGTAAATTACGGAAAACCTTTAAAGTTGTCTGTAAAAGCGGCACTTGCGAAAATGACAGGACACAATTTGGAGATCCATGGGAGTTTTGTGTTTTTGTGTTGGATGCACTGAACTTTTAAATAGAGGGGAAAATGTGGATTTATTTTATGTAAAGATTTTATCTTCATTGCTAAAAAGTAAACAGTCAGAAAAATAAAATACTTTGAGCTATTCATTGCTTATTTGGTTTTAACCAAATTTTAAATAAAAAATTTTAATTTAAGGACAATAAGAAATTGAAATCAAAACGGGAAATTTTATTACAAACTGGGAAATTCTATTTTCATTTACCAGCTGTCAAAATTCCTTCAGAAAAGTGACAAATTGATTGAAAGAGGGACTTGAATTTGCTGGGAACTGGAGGAAAAGGGCTTAAAACTTAAATCTTAGCGTAAAGAAATGGCAAGCGATGTAATAAAAGTTTTATTAATATGTTTCTGTATTAAATCAATACATTTTCGTAGGCGTCCAGTACCGATGAACGTCGTCTTTGGATCGGAAACTTGGACACACGGTTGACTGAGTAAGTAAACAATTATCGATTTTTAGCGACAACAATTTTCTATTCTCTCCTATGTGTTTTCTGTTAAACTAATTGACTCATTTTTATTCTTTTATTGGTATCACCTCCTAAAAATTCTGCAAAAATGCGGTCACATCGAGAAGTTTGATATGCTGTTCCATAAAAGTGGACCGCAGGCGGGACAGCCCCGGGGCTACGCATTTGTTACCTACAAGAGTGTAAGTCGATTAGGAAGATGGGCTCTGTTCTTGTGCAAAGTGATTTCAATTCCCTTATTTCAGGCCGGCGAATCAGCGGTAGCTTTAGATAAACTCAATGGAAAACTTATTGGCAGCAAACATGTGGTTGTGAGGCTAGCGAAAAACATCAATTATGTAAGTTCATATTCCCCTTAGTGCTGTCGTTATTAAATTTTTAAGTCGTTTATTAAAATCTCCAGTTATAAGCCGTAAAGACGGTTAATGGGGACTCAACTATAGTAGTAACGTAGTATTTCTATTGTAAAATGTTTGTTCAATCTGGAAAGTATTTAAGACCCTTTTAAGAAAAATTTCGAGCAAAAAATCTCCTTTTTATGTATAATTCTGGCTTAATCGAAGGAACTTATTTCCTAAATCTTTTTTTTTCTATTTACAAAATGAGATTTCTTGCCTGAACGAATTTTTGTGGTATTTTATTCATTAACCATGGCAGCCAATATAATCTATGTAATGCACTCGAAAATAATAACTAGTTTTACAGCTCTGTAAATAAGAGCCCTAAGAAATATGATTACTAAAAGACCTAGTAAGGAGTTCTTTGTTAAATAATATTAAATTTGCGAACATTTAATTAGTAAAATAATTCTTTAATTTTTTTAGGATGACTTAGAAAAGCCAAAACCCAAAATTGAAATACCTGTCCTCGCCGCTGGAACGTCCAAAGCACGGAAAATCAGCAAAGAGCATGCAATCCAGGCGATAGAGGCAAAACTGAAAAGTCTAGAGAGTAAAAAGGACGATGACTTAGAGATTAATAAAACTCTGTCTAGCGAGATACCGCTCATCCAGAAATATCAGTTCAACAAGAACGCCGACGCGTCAAAAGCGCCCACGAGTTCGCGGCATCATTATTTGAAGCATCGGCACACGGGCGGACCATATAATAAAGGTCAGCGGCATCATCGGCGATAAGCGCACCTTGTGATAATAATAACAAAAAACCCTAGCGACTTAAAGCGATCGAGTATAACATTAAATACGCGCTCCAGCCCTTTCCCAAATGCATCAAACATTTTCACTCTATTTAAGCGCCTGCCATCCCCATCATCCCTCTCAACGTCCTCCCTCTAGATCAAGTTTTAAAAGGATGAATTTTATCTCTTTAGCAGAAACTTATTCGATGAAATATTAAGACTTTTTCTACTTTCTATAAAAAGCGAGGAAATTTTTAAACATTTTAAACTTAAGCGTAGCGTAACTCTTGTAAAGTTGTAGCGAGGAAGCGAGGTCCAATGTACTTTTGTTATTTATGTGCCCCAGTTTTCGAACAAATAAACTATTTGACTATTGTATAAAACAAATGGTTTTATTTAGATCTTAATAGGTATTTTCAACAAAATTTTCTCAGGTACATCTACTGCTTATTTTGGGCCTTATACTTCCCTCTCATGTGGAACGGCAGGGGGACAGTGCCTGGGCAAGGTAATTGTCCTGGAAGTTCACATATGCAGTGACGGTCACAGAGGTAACCAAAATTGGCGGGATTATCTTTCTTTTCAGCAAGAAGCGCCTCAGCGTTTAGTTGTTCCCTGTAAATTGAATATTAACTCAAAGTAAGGAATATATCTCGAATAAAGAAACTCACTTTGTTTTCCCAACCAC
Source organism: Machimus rusticus (assembly GCA_951509405.1). Lineage (NCBI taxonomy): Eukaryota > Metazoa > Arthropoda > Insecta > Diptera > Asilidae > Machimus > Machimus rusticus. The sequence continues at coordinate 4,815,251 of OX608049.1, forward strand.
CTTGACGAGGTGCTCCAGGATCTGTTCCCTGTTCCGGCTGTCGATGTCCACGAGCATCTGCTTCCCATCTTCAAAATAGCATCGCACGAACGGGGAAGGAGTCATATTCTTAAATGTTACTACCTGAACCTCTGGGTTCTTGTACTGTATCTGTGGGAGGTTCCAGAACACGAAGTCTCTGAAAAAGTACAATAATAGTTAAAGAAATATTTAGATTAGCAGAAAAATGCGTTTAACCTTGCGCCGGCATGGTGATCTCCGTAAGTGTTATAATTAACACTGAAAATTTTCACTTTGTCGCGAAGCACTAGTTTCCCTGATGTGAGATATTCAATTGTTCTCCGCACCGGAGCTCTTCCTTTCATAAAAGGCATGTTCTCAAACTATTTTCGATAACTTTTTCAATTAAAAAGGCGAACGAACGACGAGATGAAAGGAAAACAGCTGATTGAAATTTCGATGACACCTGGAAATGTCAAAGCTGCGTGGGACACTTAACAAATGACGAGACATCTAGCGTGTGGCTTATGTGTTTAATATTTTTATATTTTGGATCTCAACGAATTTTATTTCTTAAACATATTTTGATAACACAAATTTTAAAAGTAAAACTTGCACTTAAGTTATCTTTTCTAAAATACGTAACCATTATTTAATTTTTTGCCAGGCAATGGACGGAGAAAGACTATTTAAACTGGTATAACTTTTGAGGAGCTTATTTTGGTGGCATTTTAATAAATTTTAACAATTTTGTTTTTAAATATTTGTATTTATTTATTTATTTATGGTGGGCTTAGGGTGTATTAATGACACCCTGAACCTACTGAGGGGCGTACTCGCGGTCTCTCGGCCCATATGACGCAATAGGATTGAAAAAACGTCGGAAAAAATATTTTTAATTTTGAAATTACATGTTATCACTTGAAAAGACTCTCCTTGTTTGGCACAGGCAAATTAATCTAGTACATTTTGAACGAACTTTTGAAAAGAAAAGTCTGGTTTGGCACACAGCCTGAGATCAATATTTTACTAGGTAAATTAATACCTGAAAACCTTTATAATGAAATTCCTATACATTTCGTGAACAAAATAAATATCATTGCGTAACAGAATTATTTCTCAAGCGCTCGTTTGCCTCTTTTTCTAATAATTTTTAGTATAAAACGAACATTCTGCTTGATTCTGCTTGTATAAGTTTCAGTTTTTACTAGGATTGTATGATTAACAACTCGAATTCAAATCTCTCATCTTGAATTTCTAAAATTTGGATCAACCTGACATCATTTTAATCATTAAAACTTAGGATTAAATTTTGTGTATTACCAACGCTTTGAGATTTTCCAAATAATTGTATATTTTTGTTATCAAACTTAAAATCATCAATCGAACCTCAAGTACCTGAACAGGTTTTGTGTGAATTATCTTTCCGAGCGCTCCTATTTTGAACTTTGTATATCGTTAAAACGCAAAGATGCTGATTTGACTACGAGAATCTCTGATTTAGTTCAATATTTTTTCTTTTACTTCATTTTAATTTTAAGGGAAACATTATGTCAACGAACGAATATCAAATAATTGAATATTTAAAAATAAATCTCGGCCCAAACAAATATTAAATAATAAATTCAATACCTATTCTTTTAGCGAATCAAACAACACATTTGTTTACTACGTTGGTAAGAGCAGGATATCAATTTTCAAATCTAAACCATAATTTACAAATTGATCGTTAAGGAAAAATAAAAGAGTAATTCAATTGAAATAGTTTTAATATCGTTCATAATGAAATAACTTTATCATCTCAAACAATCTTCATCCTTTATATACAAAAACGTATTAAAATACAGCACAGTCGACATATTCTATCAAAAATAAAACGAGAAAATCCGTAAAAAGTCTTTTGTATAGTCAATCCACTAATTGGATATGCTTAACTTATGAGAACTCCACCTTACAACAAACAAGTAAAAACCACTTTATAAATAATTACTTAGAGCTAACAATGACGCAAGGAAACATTAATTTGCTTAAGAAATAACAATATTTAAAAGAAGCCTATCATTTCTCTAGTCGTCCGAAGACACTGAGCCCACCATGGCTAAGTTTCGGTTAGTTTAAGTACGGAACCTAAAACCGTATTTGATTCTGGAAAATTTGCTCGTATACATCTGGCGTCAGAAGCTCGTATTTTCCTTTAGGAGTAAGGTAGTACAGAGTGTCCTTTATCAGATTAGGATTAAATCCGTCTTTTTGTAGATCGACTTTTCTAAGTTTAAAGGTTCCTGTTAAATCTATTTTTGTTAAGAATCTTAAAAATTGTGGCCTTGCATATGAGGGAAGAACTTTCTTGATACATTCGGCAAATTCTTCGAGTTTTACACTCTTATCAGGATCGTAAATAGCTGCCATGCCGGCGCGTCCTTCCGTATTTGGAATTTCTACACCATAAACAATACAGTCGGTGTATCCAGCGACATTGCTAACCTGTGCTTCGACCTCGCTCGTGGAAACATTCTCACCCTTCCATCTGAAGGTGTCTCCGGTTCTGTCTTTGAAGAACAAATAGCCTCTTTCATCAGCCACAAGGAGATCTCCAGAAAGGAAGGCCATATCACCCTTTCTGAAGACGTCGCGGATTACCTTTTTCTCAGAAGCCTTTTGGTCAACATATCCAAGAAATTCGCGGGAACGGTTTCCTTTAATAATCTTGCCAATAAACACACCTGGCTCGTCTGGTTCGCATAGTTGACAAAGTCCATCTGGACCACGAATAGGTTCACCGGAATTCTGGTCTGCACGGATGATCGAAATTGGATAAACAGTTGGGATGATCCGTGAGATAAATCCAATAGCACCAGGAGTGTTGTCCGTGTTGACGATGTTCGCGTTTCCTTCTGTTGCACCATAAAATTCTCCTACTTTAGGAATGTTGAAACGTTCAACGAACTGGGGCCAAATTTGGGGTCTTAGGCCATTACCAAAAATTGCCCTAAGTTTGTGAGAGTTATCGTTTGCTGAGGGTGGAGTTGCAAGAATGTAGCGACACATTTCACCAATATATTGAGCAATCTGGAAATAAAAAATATTAAACTTAAAGCATTATTTGGTAAATTACATAGTTTTTATAATTCTTCGGGGTTTAATTGTAAACCTATATGAACTGAACCTTCCTCTGTTAGCAGCTTATTCATGCTTAATATCTTTCATTTATAACTTACATATTGTTTATACACACAATATTATAACAGTTTGCAACTATGAAAATTGAAAAAAAAACTTTTTAAAATATTGCGTAGGATTAAAAAAATAAACGATTATAACTCTTATTTCTTGTATGGATGTTAAATAATTAAGAGCCCACAAATTCGTAATTAGAAATTCATGTTTCTGTAATCTGGTTTAAGTCGCTCTCTGGGAATCCGGTTCAAAGTCGATTCTATAACTTAGTAATAAAATTAACTTTATTGTAAGTTAATTAAATTTGCATAGGTTAATGGTCATATGATGTAAAAGAACTTGGCAAAAAACATATTACAAGATTAATCATTTACATATTTCTTCGAAATTATTTTTATTTATAAAATTTGTATTAGTATTGAAACTCGAAACAATAAAAAGGTTTTATAATATTTTTTAAAAGATATACGGAATATTTTGGTTTTTGAAAATCAGGCGGCATTGCTGTTCAACAGCCTTTATTAATTCTTTTTATTTCCATAGATCAGAAAAGAGCAAAATACTAGAACTTGATCTTTGAGGCATTTTATTTAAGACGTTAAATGCCGATCAGTTTTTGCTTTCATATTAAATATAATATCAAAAACAAAGGTCGATTTCATAATTTGAAAAAGGTCATTTCATAACAACTGAAAGTACAAATTAAACGCAAATCAAACTAGTCGTTCAAGGTAACTATGATAATTATTATAGTAAATGAAGGCATAAAATGAAAGAAAAGTATTTTTAAATAAGTGTTTTAAAATTAAAAATTAGCTCACCGTGCAGTTGAATTTTTTACAATCTGCAAAAAATCCAGAAGCTGAAAACTTTTTCCTTGTAGCCACAGTTGCGCCAAAAACGATTGCTTGCCCCATGCTCATAACTCCGCCGGCCGTGTGATAAAGAGGCAGAGGAGTGTAGAAGATGTCGGAAGATTTAAACTTCAAGGTGAAGTGAATGGCTGCGGCAATGAAGACATACCTGCGGAAGAAAGTAGAAAACATTTGAAAAATCTCAATGGAGTACTTTAGCGCTTTTTGCACGGTATAGAAATAAATAAATAAATACAAACCGTGCATGAGATATAACTGCTGCTTTCGGAAGGCCAGTGGTTCCAGAAGTGTAAATATACAAAAGTCTATCGTGATGGTCTGGTTTTTCTGCATGAGATGGCAATTTGTCCTTGGGAACTGTCTGCAACAACGTAATTAAATCTTTAGCTAGTCCTTGCGTTGGCTTGTCCGTTTCATTGTTGAATTGGTACATCGCAAGTTGCGTTGGTAGGTCCTCAGCTATTTCTTTGATCGCTTCACAGAAACTTTCACCATAAATAAGTGCCGAACTTTGTGCAACAGTGATGCTGTGGACGAGAGACGGTCCACGAAGATTTGTATTTATCAAGGGTGTGATCACTCCAATTTTTGAGAGTCCAAGCCAAATGGCAACGAACTCAGGGCGATTTTCTAATAAGAGGCATACAGCATCGCCTTTTTTATATCCATGTGAATGGAATAAATTTGCTATACGATTCGAAAACTCATTAACCTCCTTGAAGGTCCACATTTTATCCTCGTAAAGGATGCATGGTTTGTCGGGATGCTCGGAAACATGCATTTGAAATATCTCTCCAAGAGTAACATTTTTCCTTTCGTATTTCTTTGTTAAATAAATTAATTTCAGATAGCCGATCACAGCGCTGTGGATTATATAAGAAAACAAAAGTTGTAGACGTTGTTATTGTTGTAGATTTTATTTTGAGACGAAATAATCATCCATACTTTACAATTGCTCAGTCATTCACCTCACATGTACAATTCTTGAAAAGCTGATTAAATAACATACAATGCAAGAGGTGCTGGGCTCACAGAGTTACGGTCGATTTGTTAATTGCAAAGTCGAGGAAATTTGTGGTTGTGAGATAATGAGGAGAAACACTTAAGCAGTCTTTTCACTGTCTTAAAAGTAATCTGATCAGTCGATCAGACGAACTTTATCCGCGAAAACTGGCGATATTTGCTACTATGGAGTTGTGAGGCATTTCACTTTTATGCATAATTTAGGCAAAAATTGAAACTGGTTTCTTTTTATCATCTTTAATATTCAAGTTTTTATTAATCTTAATTTTAGAAGATAGTATAACCTCTTTTAAGATTTCAAACTTTAAAGCTTTCTACAAACCGACTTCGATTGACGCAGATAATTACTTAAGTCGCAGTATATTTTCTTCAAGAAAACAAAGTACAAAATCGAATTCTCATTGTATTAAAGTTCAATATTTTATAAAAAAAAGTGACCTTGCATTTAAGAAGTTAAGCCAAGTTGTATGGTTTAAGAATTAGTAACAATGAATCCGATTATTTTTATTTAATATGCACAAGCAAGTCACTATTGCGTAATTAAATCATTATTACTTATGGGAAGGATTTAACATTTTAGTAAATTTTGGAAAGTAAATAATAGATACAATTTTAAAAAGCGGCATGTTGTTTGAGTCTATCATACATTCAAGGCGATAAGCTCTTAATTATTTCGAAAGACATATTCAAACAGAATCGAAGTAAAATTGTTTAAGAAAATAATACAAATGTTCGAAAGTCGTTTATGTTAACTATTACAAAAATAACAACTAAAATCAATTAGTGGGTCGGAAATTAAATAAATTATTTAGATACTTTTAGAGAACACTACGTTTTATATACACAGATAGCATTCCATAAATTGAGCGAGTTTTTTCATTTCTTGGGTACTTTGGATGAATTGCGTTTGATTTCTTAATTACTTTTTTTATTACAATGTAATTTATTATTTTCTTAAAATATATTTGTTTTAAAAAAATTAAAACTATCAATGATCTCCACTAAATACATATAACATTAATAGTTTAGTTTATAAAAAATGCAAAGGTTACCATCTTTTCTTCTAGATCTCTCAAATAACATTGGGAACGTTGTATCTAATGTGTGAATTAATTTTAGCAATTTGATCGAGATGCCCTCAAATAACGAAACAAAAAAATGAATTGGACAAAACAGCTTCTTTTATTATTACACAGAGTGCGACAGAGTTTGATATTAAAATGTAGCATGAAATCTGATAATATTGTTTATAAATTGTAACAATATTTCAAAATTGCGTGACAGCAAGAAATATATAATTTTTAGAATCTTAAATTGATCAAGGCAGCTATCCGTTTTATTATGAATAATAACATGCAATGAAACATGTTCACAAAAACATCGAGGGAATGTTAAGAGATAGTAAAACGGAAACGAACTTTTACTCCACAATTTGTTGTTCGATTCTTAATAATGCGCAGTATAAGAATAGATAATGATTTATTTTATAGTAATGTTCTTAAAATCAAATTTAAAAGAGTCCATATCAGTTTTTCCTAATTTTACACATCCCTGATGATATAACTCATTAAGTATGTTAGTACAGCATCAATTAATCCATCAAGAATGAGTTAAATTTTACTTTTTGTTAAGATATTTTCGAATTTATGCTTCAAAATAAAATCTTCAAGCTATTGCGTGACAAGAGTTTAATGCCATTTAGCATAAAAAAGTGCTTCCGATCTTTTTCTTGAAGACAAAAAATCATCAGTCCACAGTAAGTAATCTTTTAAAATTTATGCTCTAGTGAACCATACTAATTAGTTTCAAAGAGAAATCGCCATAATAACAAAGATTTCGATAATACCGTGGGTAGAATTATTTACTTGCAATAAAATTTGATAAAAAAAACCAATCGTGTTGATGGTGTAACTAATAATATGATACAGCACTGTGCTATTTTCGTGAATTTTGAGTCAATCAAATTATAGGTATTGCAACATAGTTTGGATAATTTTCCAAGTAGAAAAATTGTTTTGCTGAGTAAGTAATTGAGTATTAGAGGTTAAGTAGTTTGCGTATATAATTTCAGAGTTAAAGTTAGTTATTTTATATATCTTATATTATATATTTTGTATACTTTTCTTAGAGCCAAGTTTATTTTTATTTGAAGAATAAAGCTATCAGCCTGTTGGAAAATCGGCCCTAAGTCAATATTCTTTGTTTATACAGAATTTGCTTTAGGCCAATGTTTTATTCATTTAAATATTTTGAAGTTATACATAAACAAACTAAGTTTTCTTTCCATTCAAAAGGTAAAAAAGGATAAGGATTGTAAAACTTTAACTTTTTGTTCGGTATGAAATTACTGGTTACCAATTAAACACGTCTGTTCACTTTGGGCGCTTTATTGAGAAGAACATTACAGCGGTAAAACTGAGTTCTAGACCGATCGATCGCTCTCAGGAGCTACCGTGTTACCGTAATTGTACTAAGTGTACTAAACTTGCAAACGAGGATCGGTCGATCTATACTCTTCACACGATTGATACAGGGTGAGTACCTTTAACTTATTTTAAGAGCTTTTGGCTAGCTAATTTTTCTTTTTAGGAAACTGCATCGGCTACAATTCGGCCATACCTGACACTAAATCGACCTCGATTTCATGGTGGATAACCGAAAGCGTAAGTACCCTTAATACGAATTTGAATTCTCTCTAAACTGACAATACAAGTGTAGATACATGAGCGATTACATTCTACATATTACATTGATAGAATATGCCTACACAATTCATTACAGCATTATAAGTTAAAATAATCTACACTTATGGCATATACATAAATGATTTCACGTATTACTATTACATTTTCCGAGCCCTGTAAGTCAGGATGTAAATTCAAAATATTGATACATTCTAATCGAGCTGAATGTACGGCTTCATGTTTTGCGGGGACGATATCCCTTCATAAGGGACTCTGGATAGTTGCAAATTTTCCGGGTCTCGAATAACATACCGATCATGAGGCAAAATTTTAACCACTTCGTAGGGCCCTTTATATTTTTGCAATAGCTTTTTATTGACTCCGGCAGTGGTTATAATATTTTTAAGTATTACATAGTCACCGACGTTGTATTTATGAGGCTTTTTATGTCTATTATCGAAATAAACTTTGTTTCGATCTTGACTGCGAACGATATTCTCACTTGCCTCCGTCCTAATTTCTTTTAAATTTCTTGGATTGCCACACATTACGTGATCTTCTAAGTAAGTTCGTATTTTATCGTCAATTACACCCCTCTGTGCAACACCAAACAACAAAATGCTGGGTGTGGACCCCGTACTTTTGTTTGTGGTATTATTTATTGCGAATTCAACCTTGTTTAAATGTTTCGACCATTCCCCAGGCTCAATCTCGCTCTCCTTTGCCAACATAGGTGTCAATATCCTATTCACTCTTTCCACTTGGCCATTAGCTTGTGGAGTGCTAGTTGCTATTTTTATATGGAGTAAATCGTTAGAAGTACAAAAAGATGAAAACTCATCTGAAGTGAAACAACTCCCCCTGTCCGAGACAATTCTCTTGGGTCTACTGTAATTTATGAAGTACGATTGCAAGCATTGTATTACTTCCTTCGTAGAGGTACTCTTAACTGGATATAATTTCGTAAACTTAGTGAAACCGTCAACAATAAGGAAAATGTGTTTCTTCAAATTTCTGACTCCAGAAGGCAGAGGGCCGTAATGGTCTATATGGATAGTTTCGAAGGGCTTATTACCTTTCGGAATATTATGCAGTTCGCCCTCCTTCTTTCCAGATGGCACAGAGTAATATATGCATTTAAGACAACTTCTCACGTAAGTTTTTATTTTGTCTTTCATTGACGGAAACCAGTAACTTTTTTTCAAGTGGTCGTACAATTTGTCAATACCTACGTGACACAATCCGTCATGATGTGTCTGTATTACATTCCTCTCCATCTGTGTTGGTACGTAAAATAAAATAGTATCATTCATTTTACGATATACTAGACCATTAATCATCTCAAACAAAGGATGCTGCTGTTTCTCTAAAATGCTTACTATGTTTTTGATTTTAGTATCCTTTTGTTGAGCAGAGGCTAACGCGTGTTCGAATGTCTCGGATTCCACCAATAAAATGTTATGGCACCTACTGAGTGCATCTACGTGATGCATTCTACTAGATTCCCTATGTTCAATAAAGTAATCAAAGTCTTGAAGTTCTAGAGCCCACCTTGATATTCTGGGATTCAGAAGTTTTTTATTCAAAGTTAATGTTAATGATTTGCAGTCTGTGACAATTTTAAACTTAATTCCCGTCAAGTAAATACGGAATCTTCTTAGGGCATAGATGATAGCTAAAGTTTCCAGCTCGTATGAATGATATTTTGATTCGGTAGCTGTAGCCCTTTTGGAAAAAAAGAAAACTGGATGGAGTTTTTTGTCACATTGTCGTTGCAGCAACACTGCACCGAATCCCAACCCGCTCGCATCACAGTGAAGCTCAGTTTCGGCATGTGGGGAGAAGATGCTGAGTACTGGGGCTTCAAGCAATTTTTCTTTCAGTGTTTCAAAGGTCTTTAACTCATTTGGCCCAAATCTAAATTCAACATTCTGTTTCAGCAAGTCATATAGTGGTTTCGATATCATGGAAAACTTTTCAATAAATTTTCGGAAATAGGAGCACAAACCAAGGAATGAATGCAGTTCTTTAGTGTTCTTGGGTACTGGAAATTCCTTAACCGCACGCAGGCCCTCAAGGTTTGGTCCTATACCCTTTTCACTCACTTCGTATCCCAGATAAGTAATCTTTTCATACACTAGTAGACATTTGTCGAATCTTAGTTTGAGATTATGCTTACGTATGACCTCTGCAACTTTTTCTAAAATTTCGAAATGTTCCTCTTTAGTCTCAGATGCAATAAGAAGGTCGTCAATATATACAAGAAGCTTACCAGCACTTATAAGCTCTTTAAAGATGGAATTTATATACCGTTGAAAGACAGACGGCGCATTTTTTAAGCCAAAAGGCATGCGTAAATATTCAAACTGTCCCAAGGGGGTGACGAAAGAAGTATATTGTACGGAGTCATCAGCCATTTTGACATGATGGAAACCGTTTTTTAAGTCTAACAACGAAAAATATTTTTTCCCACGCAACCGATCTAAATGGTCCTCTATTAATGGAAGAGGATAATTATCTTTTTGTGTTACTTTATTTAATTGCCGGAAATCGACACATAGCCTCAGCTCTCCATTTTTTTTCCTTGTGAGTACTATTGGTGAGGCAAAAGGGGAGTTACTTTCGCGAATTATATTGCGTTTAAGGAGATCATCCAATATTTGTTGGAGTTGTAATTTATACGCGTGCGGCAATCTCCTAGGAGTGCAACTAAAAACATCGTTCGCGTTAGACAAGGTGATCTTCATTTCAAACGTAGAGTTTTCGTTAAATGTTTCACTGCTCATGACCGTTTTGCTCATAATTTCCATTACGCGTTCTTTTTCATGATAATTTAAATTTTCGTTTATATTGAGGTCTAATTTGCTATTGTTGTGGTTTGTATCAATATTTAGAATTTCTTTAAGAAAATTGTCATTGTCCAAATTATCGTCACATTTAGAAGGCCTATCGTTAAAAATAAATTTTGCGTCGCATTTATGTAAAAAGTCTCTACCTAAGACTATGGGACACGTCATAGTGCTATTTGGAACAACATACAAACATATATGTACCCTACTACAATTAATAGTTACTATACACTCTAACCTGCCTATGATAATTAGTTTACTGCTGTTGATGCCGGCGTATTCCAAACCTCCAGACTCCACAGGTGAAATTAGACAAGGCGGCACGAAACACTCCTGTACAAAGCTGATAGGGCTTCCGGTGTCCAACATTGTTTTGGCCTTTAATTCGGTGATAATCTCGCCCGACAATTTACTGATGAAAGAGTAGCTAAAGTTTTGATAGAAGTCATTAGTAATATTCAATGATTTATATTTACTACTGCCTGATGGCTCATGAGCCACATCGGTCGTCGATTTTTGCACTAGCAGAACTGGCGGTGGAGCTGATGATGTTGATGCTGAATTTGCAGGGGCTTGAGTACAACTAGCCACCGTGTGTCCACGTCTTCCACACCTGAAGCATGTTCCACGTTCTCTCCTTGGTTTAGGGCAGTTTGACACGATGTGTCCCTCCTCATTACAATTGAAACATCTATTTTTTGCGGACTGATGGTGGGTATTCCTCGTTGGGTGCCTTGAAGTTTTAACCGATGATAGCGTTGAATTATTCACCGGGGCCTCAGTAATATAAGACTTCATCTTCTCATACTTTCTTAACATTTGTTTGAGGTCAGCGACATTTGTTGCTGTGAAGAGTAGTTGTTTATTGGCAACTGAGTCCGGGATACCTTTTATTATGTAATATATTAGGTCCTCCTCGTCGATATCAGCAAGAGAAGATATCTCTTGCATGGCCAACACATATTGGTGGACGTTTTCTTCCTTACGTTTTTTCCGGTTCCTAAGTTTGTTGTGCACATCGGCTGGCGTTACCCCGTGATAAAATTCCTCTAATAGCGATGACTTTAATTCCCTCCAAGTTTTGCACGAGGATGATCGTAAGAATAGTTTGGCTGTTCCCCTAAGTAGTCGTCTTGAATATATGAATAAAAGTCGATCATCCCAACCATTGCACTCTCCTGCTTCCTCGAAGCTTTTCACCCACTGGCGGATTGAATAATTATCATCTCCGGAAAACGTGGGCAATGACTCCTCAATGTCCTTAAAACAAAACTGTACGCATGAGTTTCGTTGTGTGCCAAGATCACTCAAAGATGCTAATCTCTCCCTTAGCTTTAAGATTTCTTCTTGCTTCCTTATTTTTTCGTTTAATGCGTCGATCTCTTGTTGCAGATTGTCAGGGCATAACTGCTGTGGATCTGGATTTGATTGCCGTTGCAATCTGGGCAGCTCAGCCTCATCACTACTGCCATCATCGTTGGCCCTGAGAGACTCGAGTATATGGGCAGAAAAATGTTCCTCAAGCTGGGCATCACTTAAATTATTGATTGCTTCTCGAAGGCGAATTCTCAAAGTAGTTTTCGCTCCAGCAGTACTTAACCCAAAGGCATCCAATTTGTCTTTTAGCAGTGGAACTGTTGCATTCTGGAGGAATCTTTCAACGTGTGCTCTGGCCATCGCAACTGAATATTTAATGAATTCTTCACAAATTATAAAACATAAGATAAAATACTCAGCACTGCACCAGCAAAAATATTGCGCAATAGTTTAGGCTTAATTTATTTGGTAACCATCCGTGGATGCATAAAATTTTTACGGATTTTTTTCCGACGGTCAACTTCCTTCTGTAGTCACATTTTTACTTCACGCACGGCATAAACATAATCCTAATTTTTTCCTTGCGCGACTTAATTTAACCGCAAAAACTTAATTAGCCGTCCCAATTATTTTATAGAATGGCCTTTACAAAATTCTCGGTTAAGATTCCACTTCTGATTTATTTCTGTAAAACTTTAACTTTTTGTTCGGTATGAAATTACTGGTTACCAATTAAACACGTCTGTTCACTTTGGGCGCTTTATTGAGAAGAACATTACAGCGGTAAAACTGAGTTCTAGACCGATCGATCGCTCTCAGGAGCTACCGTGTTACCGTAATTGTACTAAGTGTACTAAACTTGCAAACGAGGATCGGTCGATCTATACTCTTCACACGATTGATACAGGGTGAGTACCTTTAACTTATTTTAAGAGCTTTTGGCTAGCTAATTTTTCTTTTTAGGAAACTGCATCGGCTACAGGATCAAAATCATTATTGTTCTCAAGAAAGCAATCAATAAACAAAATATGTATTATATATAAACAACATTTTCAGTTAAATAGTTTTATTTTATGTGACCAAACCACTTAAGCAATTTTTAGAAAATAGTTCCTTTAACCATAGGATTAATATTCCATTACTTTAATAGTTTCATTTGATTAACACAAAATCGTGAGGTGTGAAACAATATCAACATATAAACATCACAAAAATGGAGAATCGAAGAACTATTTTTTGTTTACTAATAAAAAGGATATCATTATGAACAGTCATACTAAAACTATTTTTATTTTGGAATTAATGTTTTAAGCAGTTATTTAAACATTCGGGAAGTTACATGGGCAGTTATAATTCATAGAGGCAATATTAGTTTTTTTTGTAATTATATTAGAAGCACAATTTTTATATCAATTATTTATTTTTGTATTAATTTATTATATGAAAGGGTTATTCCGAAATTAAAATTATTTTAATTCTTCACGGAAAATATTTCTGGGAAATATTCCTGTATTTCTGATGGATTTTAGAATAGTGCATTATTTTGGTTATATTTCCTGTAGCTTGTAAGGGGATCTGCTTTCAATATAAGTTGTGGATTTTATGGCAAACGTTCGTAAATTAGTTGGGGATTATTTTGCTATCCAATTTTTTTTTCTGTGTTTAAGGATTTCCAAGTTTTCAGGTTCTACATTTTTATCAGAAATTTGTTTGGTTCTGCTTGAATTTCAATCAATTTTGGTTTGCAAATTCCTAAAAAGTCTCATATAAAATTCTACAAAAGGAATCCAAAATGTATGCATTTTTCAATTAATAATTAAAATAAAATTTGGAACGCATATTACGTATGTGTTTTGCCTAAAGAAGATTAAAAAACAACTTCAAAATATAAATACTAGATATGATATTAATTGTTTTATTCGCCACCGGTTAGTGAAATAAGCCAAACTAGTTTTAAGTTCAATTAACCTCTTCAGGGACGAATTTTTTAAAGGTGGAGAAAATTATGACAAATTTTGTTTGTTTACTTGTTTACTTATTTTTTCATCGACAGCTAATCGGTAAGAAAAAATTGGAAAAATTATTAGTAGGCGCAAGAAACGAATGAAACTTCACACAATTGGTAATTTACAGAAGATTAACGATATTTTTCCATTGAACTTGAAAGAAACTTTGCAATAATTAGAGAAAACTTTAAAATATTTTTAAACAGGGGAGTAGTAGTAATAGAATAAACTATTTTCGGTGCTACCACTTTGCCAAGTAGTCGATTTTAATGTGGAAATCTTATTTAGTGGTTACTTCTGTAACAAATTTGAATGTTTTTTTAAGAGGAGGTGTTACTGACCTAAGGCGTAAATATATCTATAAAATTATGGTTACTACAAAGGGTCATGTTGATTTAACATCGTTCAAATAATATTCAGTGTAAAAACAGAATTGGATGTATTGTTAAGTCATTTGAAATACAAAATAACTAAACAAATATTTGCTTTTGATGTTTTATGATTGCATCTGTTTGCCGGAAACAAATATCTACAAGTTTTATGCTTTTATTTTTAGATAAAAAATTCATTATCTTTTCCTTCCTAACGGATTTCCATTTAAATTTTGAAAAGTTTTTGAGATTAGACCTTGTACCAAGAGCTTCCTCATTAACTTTTAGCTCAAGGTGGACTGGTTGTTGTGCTCGAATGTGTGAAATGGTTATCCAAACACAAAGCGGCACTTTCTACAATATTGCATTAATTTAATAAAAATGCTTAAGTTAGCGAAACTGGCGCGAAGAAAGCGATGAGTGACTAGGGAATGAAATTAAAGGGCGTGTTTGCGGCGTCAAGTTGTGACGCAATGTTGCACATACATACAAAGTATGTTTTGATGCTGGAAAATATCTGTGAAATGTTCGAAAAGTAATTCTGGAATAATTACACCATCTTAAAACTTAAAAGGTTTTGGCTTTAAAATTACACTTGCAAATTCCCCGAGAATCGCAGCGACGACGAAGAGCAAATTGCGCGCGAAGATGAGATTGCTGAATCGTAAGTCATGCGAGGTGTTGCCACATGATGTTCATTAGCAGCAGCGGTTTTTTTCCTCGATCACTTTTAGGGGAAGAGAAAGAGAGCGACGGACACTTTCACACAGTCATCCACTCGGTTTCACACAAATTTTCCCCAGGGAAAAGAAATTGTAAATGTAAAAGGGCAGTGAACGCCAGAGGGCGCAGTAGAGTCGGCGACACTCACGAGATATCCCTGGGCGTCGTGACGGCCGCGATGTAAAACCACCGCCAGCCGACCTTGCTGATAATTATGGCGGCGCCGGCCACCAGGAGCGCGGGAATCCCGTAAATCCAGCCCATGTAGTACCAGAGGAGCGCGATTGCGGCGACGATAATCGCTAAACTGACCGTTATTACGGCGACGCGGCACACAACTGCCGCCTTCCGCAGCAGCGACTTCTTCTGGTGATGGGGATCGAAAGCGGGCCCCCCACTTGCGCCGGGGCCGCACGAGGAGGAGAGCGCCGGCGGTGGCCCGCAGCTGGCGGACTTTCCATTACTCCACGATCGGCCGTTTATTCCATTGACCGCTGGCGGCGTGGTGTCGCCACCGTAGCCGTGATCGTGGTGGTGGTAGCCCTTCTCGATGTCAACGTCCGTTGGGAGGGGCGACGCGGGCACGGGGTTCGCCGACGGAGGGCTCCTGTACGTCTCCTGGCAGTCGCCGGAAGGGGGCGGCGGCGTCTGTCGGGGATAAGAAGATTGGAAAATGCGATTTTTATACTTCGAATAGCGGCGTGCTAGCAAATGACGTCATAAGATGAACGACGGCGATCTCATTGGCAACTGGCTGCTCGATCGAAACAGAAAGTTTCTTATGAGCATACTTTGCGGCGGTTGTCAGTTGAAATTTTTTGCGTGTTTACAGGGTGACCGTCCGCTGAAGTTATGCAATTGAGTAGCCGAAACTAATTTTTATATTTTTTGAGTCTGTTTTGAGAAAAGCAAAACACAACTGCTTTAGAGAATCACAAAGGAAGAAAACTTTGTTCTTTTGCAGAAATTGGCAGAAACTTTGACACGTGTATTTGACAAAACACTGAAGCTTTTTAGCGTTTTCATGTCCTTTTAAGTTCCTACAGAGGCATCTCGTGGCAGGTAGATAAAAGTTTCAAACATTTTAGGCGGGCAGGGGCAGTAAAAGATATTATCATATTATTTTTTGGTGTTATTCATCGGATGTAAAAAAAAAACAATTTAAATTTTAAACGAAATGGAAGACCAAATCCATGTTTGTTTGACAGGATATCTCACTTTAGTTTTTAGCCTGTCCAGTATATTGGAGTAAAATGACATCGTACGCATCTAGTATGGTATAAGACGTAAAATGACTATTTTATTAATTGACTAAAAATTTATATAATAAATTAAGATATTTCTATAATAAGCTATGAGGAAATATTAGTTTATACTACTTATAATAATAATATAATAAAAATCTTTATTATTATATTATATGAGTTTATGCTACTTGATTCCTTGGAAACAAACTAATTAAAAAAATGCCTTAACTTTAGAATTGTCTTTTCTGAATTAAAAACTAATAATCAAATAATTTTCTTACATAATTTTACTAAATTCATATAGTTTTTGATCAATGATTATAAATTTTTCCAATTTTCTCATTTCTGAAATTATGACTAAATCACAACAGCATGAACAGTTGGAGGTTGGATCGCATACATAAATATTTTTATATGCATTGACTTTGCACATTCTCAAATAATGAAAATGAAATTTATATTAACTTGCCTATAAAAGTTTTTTATCTGATACGAATATAAGAAACCGAACATGTGTGCATGTCTTTGGTAGTGTGTTATTTATTTTACGTCTTTCTATTTTCAGTGGAATTCAAATTAAAAGTTTTCCCTGGATGGCATTTATCAGTAATCAGTAATGTCAGCATTTAAACTCTGTTAAATCTTGTAAAATTCTAGAAAACATTATTTACTATTCTATTGTATTAAAACTCTGAGTATATTTTTTTACTTTTATTAATCTCATCTTTACATTAACTAAATATAAATAACTCAACATTTTCCATATTTAAATATATAAAAAGATGTTTAACTAATTTTGTATAATTATATAAATTTTTCTACAATTTCATGAATAGTTAATTGCGTGATGTTTCAGTACATTGCAATGATTTTGCATTGTTGCAAAAACGTGAAATGCACGCAATATTTTACATAACGTGCAACTGCAGTCGTGTTAGGTCTTAAGCGGTGAAGGAAGATATTGTAAACTGAAATCTGTTAATGATATAGTATTTACTAACTGATTGAATGAATATTTTTAAAATTTAGCAAGTATTTGCTAACCAAATGATACTAGTAATATAATTAGATTTTGAGGGAAAATTAACCCGATCTTAATTTTATGATATAGATGAATATTTTGCAGCAGAAATTAAAAGTAAAAATGGTTCTATAATAAAAAAAAGGAGCCCAACAAAATTAATTATAAATACGGTCTTCAAGAGAAAATAAAAACGAAGTGTTACATGCGTACACCTGAAACATTTTTTTTTTAAATCGTAACATCTCAAATGAAATAATTATTCAGATTTATCTTTGAAATGTATTCTAACAAATGCTTCGTAATAAAGAGTTACATTGAAATCGAAAATACACTACCTTGACTGACGCAAATGAATGACAAATTGCATGAAATTGCACAATGTAAAGAAACAGAAAGGTTGACGCTTTTTTTAGCGGTCGTAGGTTAATTACACTATAATCATGCCTGAAGCAGTGAAAAATTAAACTAAACTAGTCGCCATCTCTGTGAAAACCCAACCCTAAGCCTAAGGAGAAAAATTGCAAAAACTGGCATTCAGCGGTGTAATTAAGAAAACTTAAGACAGGTATTCTGCAATGCAATATTGGAACTAATTAATTTGATGCGCGTTTCACGAGCAGTTTTATCGAACTTTGCACAAAAGAATAGATACTTGAGTTGAGATTGGGTGACTTGGTTAAAGAGGTTATAATTGTTGAAACGTGAAAGTAATTTATATATAGTGTAACAAATTACGAGTACCTACCTAGTAACATTGTTCCGATGATATGACGAAAACCAAAATGTCAGCCAATCAGTATTAATAGCGCGACCAAGAATATATTCAGCTCAGAGTTCAGCAAAAACTATGTAAGTGGTATTTTAAACCACAATTAATTTATTTTAATACAGATTATAATTTTTTTAACAAAATATATACACATTTTTTTTGTCTCTCCTAGCTTCTAAATCTGCTAAATGAACTTGCCAAATCATCACGCTTGGTGAACAATCGAATCGCATTATCAATTTAAGGAATGGTTTTTACATTTCTGAAATTATAATAAAATTAGTGAAAGCAGATTGAAGAAAGAAATTACTGATATGTATATTCGAGCAAAGTAGACATGTTAGATTTCTAGATAAAAATTAAAATTTATTACAGATAGCAATAAATGAAGAAGTGTGAACAGTTGAATCTCTTCAAAAGGCCAGAATATTTATTTTATACTTATATTCACAGGTATTTGCTTCATTCGCACATGCCCAAATATTGAATACGATTTCTAAAACAATTGCCAAATTGCCATTAAAATCTTTCTATCTGATACGAATATAAGAAGAAATTGAGTAATTTTTTTAACAGTCTGCTTCATTTTTTTTAGAATTAATTTGAATTTATTGAAAATATGAAACTTTTCTGGCTTATACTCGCTGTTGGTAAGTTCATTTTAACAATTTAATTCAAAATAAATTATTTTGCATCATCAATTCTCTGAATTTAGTTTGGTTTTCGGAAGTTTTAATTTCATTTATTTTTTAATTTTAGTTTTGATTATTGGAGTCAGTTGTGCACCAAAAAACGACAAAGATAAAGGCAAGGGAAAAGACAAGGATAAAGGCAAAGAAAAGAAATGTAAGAACTGCGATAAGGAATTTGGAAAAATTTGGCCATTTTGCGGACAACTTGATGGAGTTCCTGACACTTTTAAGAATTTGAAACATTTTAGTTGTCTATCAAAATGCCGAAAAGGTAAGGAATGGAAGGGAATTTATGTAAAAACTATTAATAATTATTCCGTATTTTTCTATTGTCAGTAATATTAGCGGAATTGATTCACACTGGACCATGTATGAAAGATAAGAATGAGTTCAAAGAATATATGTTTTTAGCAGAATATCATCCAAGTTACAATCAAACATATCCAAATTATCAATAAGTAAAGATATGTTGACTATTAGTTGATTAATTATAAAGTTTGATATTTTTGTTTTTCATCTTCTGTACTGAGGGGTTAAAAATTTGTGCAAGTTCAAATTGTAAAGGGTTAAAATTCAATAGATTTTGTGTCACAATATATTTCTTCCAAGATTTAGATTATCGCTAATGTAAAAATAATATACCTTTGGATTTTTCGAAAAAATAAAATGAAATTCTTATGATAATAAAGAAAGGTTATTTTTCTAATCGGGAACTATTGGCCTCAACAGTAATTAACAATGTGTATTTATTCAGCTGGTGCGGTGGTTTTATGATTCAATAATTTTAAATATTTAATACAATTTCCACATTCTGTAAATTGATGCCTTATTTGTTTTCACTTTTCTACTTTGAGATTTTGGGGAAAAAAACAAAAAAACAAAAAAGTGTACCTATGAATCTGTTATTATTATTAGTTCGAGTTTCCGTTTACTAAATTATTATTACTTATTACAATAACTTACTTCCAGAACGATAACAAATTCGAGAAAATTGAATTGGTTTATGCACATTCATAATTTGACATGCTTCTTTAACAGAAAATATAAACAAATAGTATACTGCGATGGCAAAAAATTTGGAATAATGGAAAAAACGTTTTGAATTAACAAAATATATAAACAAATAGTCTGGTGGCAAATTTCTTTTTCTTTCGCAAATTTTGTTGATAAGGTGAAAATTAGAAAATTTAAGTGTCGACTTGTATTCGATATACACAAAAGCTTTGTTATTTTACAAAATATGAACACTTTTGATAGGAATTCTAAGAAATAATAAAAATAGAGTTTGTTACCTTTGAAATATAATACAATTAATTGAATCATATCTTTTTTCAAAATTAAAGAAACTAGAACTTTTATTGATATTATAACAATAAGTAGGTAAAGTTCAATGATAGTTTGTTATTGTTTACCTTTTCATCTGTGTGACAAGTAAAGTTCATATTCTACGATCGTAATTCGAAAGCATTAATAGACAAGTGTCACATACATATGAGTGATTTAGTTTTTACGCCAGTAAAATATACTTATAGAGAATAACGATTAAATGGCAAACTATTGTGTAATAATTTGAAATTATTATATTTGTACTCTGTGCTGGCAATCAGATGCCAATTAAAAAGTTTGCGTCCGACTCTGGAGGCTGGGTTCATTAAAAGGTTGCTCATCTTAACCCATGTATACGACACTCACGTAATTCAATATTTCATTAAAATTTATTTAAGCTGTCACATTACTCAGAAAACTCCAAAAAATATTTAAATTGACTATCATTTATTATTAAGTTTTGTCAGGAAAACACCTCTGCTTGCTTCGTGGGTAATCGTGCTAAGCATGATCGCAAACCAATCCCAAAAAGTGGTATGTGCGTATAAATTAAAATCGAGTGTTTTGGTCATTGATCAATGATCAATGGTTTTACCTCAGGTGAAAATTTGCAATTGTAAAAAAGCGAAATTCATTCTCCAGGCCAGGCCTATTATTTTCTGTTGTTATTTTGAGCTTTATAAACGAGGTGGTGTCGGTGTGGCTTTTGTTTCACGTTCACGCGCTGAAATTGTAAGCCAAAACTCGCGCCCTCACCTGCTTGAGGCTAGCCACTGAATTTTAATGTCTTCGTTTTACGGTGTCACGAATTGAAGAGCATGCATGTTCACGGCAACCGTACACACCTTTAGTTTGCCCAAACTGAGACACAAACGCAGAGATTTGACAATCACTTGGACAAAAAATCTGTGTCATTTGGCTGCGATTTATATGCACTTGGCCTTCTTTTAGGCCATAAAATCTCGGGGTCAATGTTTTCTTGGCCAATTTAAATCAAATCACGGAGATAAACCGGCGATTTTACGTTTTTTAATAAAAAAGGTAATTAGAAGGGTGTTTGAAAGAATGTTGTATGGAAAGTTTTAAAGTCAAAGATTACCTTTTTAGGGTTTAAAAAAAACAACGTATGTCTGCGTTTTAGCACCTATTCAAAGAATAGTGATAAAATTTGTTTCGTTAGCTGCAGTGAATGAAACCTAAAGTAGTTTTCATAAATTTGTGATATTTACGTTTTGTTCTATTTCGTTTTGTTGTAAAACCGTGGTTTAATTTATAATTTTTAGGTTGTGTGGAAACGTTTTCTTACATTTTTCGACCCCCGTTTAATATAAGGCATATCATTGCTATCCCCACATCGGCTGAAATAGGTCGGGCGATCCATAAACTCCTCTCCACTAGCAACCTCAATATTTAAATAGTAATGTATGTAATTAATTATCTATAGATTCTCTGCCCCATTTTGTAATTGAAAGACAAACGGTAATGAACTTTTATTAAAAAAAAAAAAAAAAAACATTCTACATATACTACGATATAATAGAAGGTATTTAAACATTTTAGTTTATAAATACTATACATACATATGTGTGATAATCGTAGGATTTATTTAATAGGTATCTTAACATTTTTGTCTAGTTTAAAAAGTTAAAAAATTCAAATTTTTGGTTTCTTTTTCTTTAAGTATACATAATTTTAAAAGTTTGTAAAAGCTTGAAGTGAATCAGATTAAAATTTACGAATTCTGGGAAAAATGAGAAATAGTTTACCTGAAGTTTTATAAGTATTTTTTCCCGAAATTATGTTTTTAAAACTATAGCAATCTTTAAGTAAAATACCAATGCATCAGTGCAATTATTGCAGATGATACAGTGAATTATTTTGTAAAATAAGTTTTGACTTATCTATTGTATTTATTAGTGTTTCCTAGTGTTTGTAAGTTGCTTAGTACCTCAGTCTAAATAATTTTTAATAAAAAATTAATTGTATAAATAAGGCTGGTCTCAATTTTGAAAATAAAAAGTTCTAAAAATATATGTTTTCCTGTTTAATTACCAAGTATCAGTAAGAATTAGACAAGAAAATTAAAAACACTTTAAACTAATTTATTATTTGAAAAAAAAAATCAAAATAAATTAAATGTAAGTTCCTGGATACTTTCGCTCCACATTCATCAAAGTATAATATAGTGTATTTGGGAAGAGTTATTACATCAAAATATAACATCATTTTTACACAATTTAACTACCCATATATAAATTAAAATTCTGTAGATATAATATTCTAAAGAGCATTTAATATGACTGTTTTCTTAAATTTATTCAAATAATACAATAAAAGTTATAATGGAAATGGAAATACATAATAACAAATTTCTTCTTCCGAACTTCATTTGAAAGTACTATGGCATAAGTCACGACTTGTTTTCTGAATAATTCAAACATGTCTTGCTATTTTTAGGTATTGTAGTATACCTGAAGCTGTCCTTAAACTTGATAGTGCTATATGGAGCCAAGATCTGTTTAAGTAAACCCAAGGCAAGGCTAAAATGATATAAACTTGAAAATTCTTCGACTTCAGGAAATCCCCCAATCACTTGATTTTTTAACTTTCAGAAATTTTCTGCTGTTTTAATTTTTTCTCTTGTACTTTGCACTTATCGCTATACTGCCCGACTTCAAGTGTCATTCCAGTTTGCTGCGTCTGCGCATTATGCTAGCTCCGCATGCGAGTTACTCTTGAATTATATTAACATTGACCTTGAACCGCGTTAACTAGTTGACGGAGCCGGCGATTTTTTGGCAATGTAAATATTTGCAAGTATCACCTGCCTATCAGCAGTTGTTTGTCAACTTTAATGTTTTCACTCAAAGCCTAACTAACAGAAGGATTATTTTAAGTGTTAATGTTAATGGCCGGTATTTTTTTTATAGTACATAACATACATCTAAACATTTACCATGGTTTTTGAGAACATCTTAAACTCTTGGCTTATTAATAATTTTTAGAAACATTTGATGGAATAGGAATATTAAAACTTAATTGGGAGATTGGTTTTAAGATTGATTTTTAATATGACATTTTTCAGTTTATTGTAAAAATTTTAATAAGAAATAAGAATGTGGCTAAAATTTATCAAATTAATGTAAAATATCTTAAATATGTTTCTTATGAGCAGATTAGAGTTTAATACATTTGTGAAGAATTTGCTTCACAAAAATTATTAATGAAGTTTTATGGGTTAATTTAATAATTTAATAAACTTTTTCTCAACATGCAAGTAACCATAACGGCATAAGCTTTCCTTTCATTTAAATCTCAACTCAAAGACACATATTTCAATCGCAAACAAATCATAAATACATTAAATATAACCCTAATTATTCACTTAAAATTTTTGTCCTGGAATACGACTCATTAAATTAGAGAAAATGGGACTTATTGCGCCATGTACAGGAAAATTGAATCTTTAGCTTTCAGACTTAGGTGCCTAGTTATTTAAATCGGCCCTTTAGTTATCTTCTGACAGCCGTTTAAAGTGGAGCGTTCAAAATTGTGGGGTAATTATTACCCAGCGTGATAATATTAACCATTTTCATTGAAAAGCAAATAACTCCAGGTTTAAGAAACCATTTTAATTCCTCCGTATGTTGAAAATTAAAAAAGTTCCAGCAATGTTTTGTGAAAAATGTCATTTTTCAAATTTGTTTTTTAATATGTGAAATTAAATTTTTGATTTTATATCAAATGTTCTTGTAAAGAAAGGTTTGAGAAGTATTATCTATATATAGAAAATGTGGCTGTATGAAATGACTGATTGAGAGTTGTTTCTGTTAGAAGGCCTCAATACCAAGGTTTATAAGTAAAAGCGAATACGATCCGATAGGTGGCGCGCGAGTTTGTTTTGTATTTGTATTGTGTTCATTCGCGAGCCCGATTCTAGATTATCAACTTCTATACCGTTCAAACGATTGGCATGAAAATTGGTATACATACATAGGTATTTGAACATAGTGAATATTTTCGAGCTATCTGTTTTACTATAACACGCCACTCCTGAGTGACATTTGATAAATTTGAAATCGACAACATCATATTTTTATTAAAGTTTACTTTTATTTTAGGGGTAGTTGTGCCCGGGCAACGCCGGGTGCGAGCCAGCTAGTAATATTTATTTTTATTTTCTTTCTTTATTTGCATTCTGTAATTATTTATATATCGGCGTAAAGGCTTTTCGAAAAGGTTTTCCTTACTTAATTAAGATCTTTTAGAAAAGAAGTGGTACATGAAATATAAGCCTTAATACTTGCTTTTTTTGAGATGATAGTAGGATAAAATGAAAATATTACATATAATATTAATTAAAGCGTTGTTTTCAAGAACGCTTCATGCGTCGGTCGTTAACTTCAAATATGTATATTCGTAACAGAAGAAAAAGTATAACGAATTGTTTGAAATAAAACGTTCATATTTCATCATGTAATGAACGTCACGAATCCTATAATAATAAAATAAACATATGTTGTATATGTTTAACACGCATTACAATTGCGTGTATACTGCAACCCAATTTAAATGGATGTGGAAACTGCATCTAGATTAACACTTTTCGCGAACATGGAGAATAAGTGCATAAAATTATGTGGAAGCGGTTACCTTTTTCAAACCAAACAGTCTGTAGTACTCGTAAGTAATTAATTTACGAAACATATTCCAACCATATTTCTTCTACACTTCAATAAGGCCACATATATTTTTTTTTTCCTATGAAAATTCATAGCAATTCCAGCAATTGCCCACAAATCACAATTGGCAATCGGAGGTGAAAGTCGAGATAATGAAAAAGAAAATTTTCAACTGCAGAAAATCTGCAGCAGGTTGCAGCAATTTTTGCCATAACTTCAACAGAAGAGAAATTCAATTTAGGAAAGAAATCAACTGAACGAAGTGTCGTTGAGTGGTTGTGGCTGGTTGACAGATTTTTTCCTATTTTTTTAATTGATTTTTGTGTGAATTTAAGGTGAAGTGAACGACTTTCGTGTAAATTTGCTTGAAGTGAACGAAAGAATGCGATTCATTTTCAGACTTTCAGAGTAAGTCGATGATCTCCAGGTAAGTAAGACCGTTGCAGCAACCTTCTGCACAAAATGTGTGGAGCACTCTGCAACTCGCCTCGACGGCATTCCTAAGGGGCTAGTGACTGCCTCTAGCCTTCTAGACTCAAGACTCTTAATATAAGACTTCAGCTGAGTAGAGGGGCCCCGTAGAGATCTATGAACTCCGTAGATGGAGGCTGATTGCAACGATAAAAATTTTATTTCTCATACTAATAAAGCTAGTGGCTAGGGATAGAAATGTTTCTAGCCAGGGCAACTGGCGTGCGGTGAATCGCTTGCTATTGCGCAAGGGGCCTAAAGTTTGGAGCTACACCGGTGCTCCGCCGCAATGTGAATTGAATATTCATAATTAGTTGCACCGTGTTGCGAGTTGCGACAACCTGAGCACAGCACCGATCATGGCCCACACGTGACCAAGGTTGGGATGTTACTCGGCTCTCACCTTTTTGGAAACAATTAAACCGTCGTTTTTTTCTTTTGGTTGGTTGGATGGCATTCAAGGAAATGTGACATTATGCTGACTTCAATTGGAATCCGGCTTTTAAGTATAAGGCGCTCCTCACCGTTATTACTTCTGTTCTTTAACGAATGAACCTTGGGCACACACGTAAGAAGGTTCATTATAGTCGAAGAACAAAAGTTATCTTCGCATACAAGGTGTTCATTAAAATTTCTCAATAGATTTTGCAATTTTTGCTCTCTACAGAAAATTTGCTAATTGACAAGAGGATGTAGGATATAATCGCATTGTTTTCGTAGTTACTTTTGGTTTTGTAGCGTTACAAAATGGTCTCAATGGAATGAGTTTCATGGCTTCTTCTGTAGGGAGCTGTAAAATTAGTATCGAAGTAGAAGAATTGTATGAGGAACAAAATAAAATAAATTTCTATCTTAGAAGTTGATTAGCAGACCATCTAAGTGTAATCTATCTATTCAGAGTTATGATTTTAAATGGAATTATGTATTATCTCCCTCACTGGCTGTTTCTAACCTTAATCTTTAACTGGTGTTACTATCTATATAAAAAAATTTAAATAAATGTTTCATGGCTTTTTTTTAAGACATGTACGCATATAATGAAATAAAAGTGCAAAAACGTTGTCACTTATGTGAACTTTCCTTAAATGTTTGGAATTTGAACAACAACTAAAAGAAATAATATTTTTAAACACTCTAAAGCAAAATCGGTCTAATGGTTAAAATTTTTAATTTGAATTTTTCATATTTGTGCAACCACAATTTGTAAAAGAACACTGGAAAATTTTAATAATAATAACGCGATATGTCTATAAATATAAATATAAAATCCGGTTATGTTTTTATATATCTAAGTACTATATAAATTATATAAATTATAATATATAAATTACTTATTATTTAATACATATTTGATTTAATCCGAACCAAATCAAATTCACTTCCTATGAAACTTTTTGTGTGATGTAATAAAATAATATATTTATTTAAGAATGTTTTAAAGATAACCAGAAAGAATTTCACCTTTGTAAGCGTTAAAAATGTTATGGTACCTAGTTTCACGCAAAGATAAACCTAGAGAAAAATCTTCTGTGATATGAAAGGGTAAAATAAGCTACTTAGAAATGAAAATACATATGTTTCTTTACACTTTAGTACTTATTAGATTAACGACTGGTAAAAATTCAAAGACAATCGCTTTTTCATAATTTTTTGTTATTTTGCCGAAAAAAATTTCACTATTTTAATTACTCTAAGTCAATTTTCCATTCTCTATTTGTAAAAGCTGTATTTGAATCAATGATAAAATTCAAGATTTTCATCCTAAAAAGTTAATTTTAAATGGCTTTTGAAACGTCAACTATCCTGTGGTACCCAACTTTGGTGGTTTGTTTTAAACCTTTCAAAAAAGGTTGCAATATGCGGAACCTACATATGTATCATCTGATTTTTATAGCATTAACAAATAAACACATATATAATCTTCTTCTGAATAATAATGAATTCTATACTTTGATAATTGTGTCTTACTTTATGTCGTTTTTCTGTTTTTAAATAAAAATTACTAGTCTGATTCTTGTGGTATGCTATTAATCAATACCATTAAAAAAATTTTAAAAAAATTCTCTGACTCTGATAATTTCTTCTTTATAAAGCTTACTGCGACACATCGTTTTAATCTTAATTAAAAAACTGGTTTAAAAGTTTTAACGCGCGCACAAGTTTTACTGTGAACGTGCATATGTTATATGTACATATATACCATATATACATACATATCACAAAGTAATAAAATTGGTAATTAAAACTTACCCTATGTTATGTTATGTTAGTGGTATACAGTGGATCAGTAATTTTAGGAACTCCTGTAAATCATGAAATTATTGTCGAATTGTTGTGGTTCTTTTCTGTAGATATTTCGGTTATTATGCTTCCTGAAACTGATGAATCGGTGGGAAATCTAAAGAAGGAGGTATGATTTTAAAAAAAGCCATTTAATCCATTGTGGACCAGGAGTGATACACATAGGCTCTTATGCATAAAAACTGAGCAAATGCTCAATCTTTATTTTTATATATGTATAAAACTGGAGCTTAATCTCAATTTGGGTGAGATAAAACTCAGGTCCTCTATATAAAAATTGAGATTGAGTATTTGCTCAGTTTTTATGCATAAGAGCAATTGAATCATATCGTGGTATGGTAGACACTGAGTCTAACAGGTATAGTTTGTATCAAATCTACCATTTCAAAAATAGAATTATTTGTGCATCAGTTTTTAAGAGTTTAACTATATAAATTTTTACCCTTGGATAAAAAATGTATGATTGGTTGTCCTAAAAAAATTAAATGTATAACATCCCATATATGTATTGTGTACCATTATTTATTATAAATGTTATTTATTAACATCCGTATGTTCTGTCTCATCAACAACAATTTTAATCAATACCATTTAATTATGTTTAGAAAATTTATTTAATTTTAAATCCTGTTGAAATTTATTTGTTTACAAGTGTTGTTTGAGGATAATTTCGAAGATTCAAGCATAATAATCATTGTTCTTGATTTTAAACGAAGTCGCCAATTGATTTATATTTAGAATTTTGACCTTAATTTTAATAGCTATTCATACATAAATATCACTTAAAGTCGCAATGATTACAGTCTATTGAAATTAGTATAGACGGAGTTTCAAAAAATTTTCGTTTTTGTAAAATTATTACTTTTCACCTTAAAAACTGGTTTTCAAATGAACATTACTGATAAAACCGGCTTAAATGCCTTATGATGAGAGAAACGTTCGGTAGTGTTAACGCAAATTTAATTAGGTGCTTTTATGTTTTTTCATAAAAAGTCATTTGCCGCACGCCGCATAAATGTAGAGTAAAAGCAAAATAATATTTATATAAAAACTAGTGGTTGTTACCTGTCCTTCTGAACCTTCGGTCATTGTGCCCAAAAGCTGTTCCTCGAGGTTTAATTATTCCACCTTTAGTGACACTTTGCACTTCCAATATTCAAATTATGCACTATAGATATTAAAATGTGACACTGACACCAAAAACGTTTTATACCTATTCGAATCGTTGCATCACCAAAAATTATAATAAGTATTCACAACAGCTCAATATGATCGGGGGAAGCTCACTGTATTTGGAGAAATCAAATAATAAAATAAATTTATTATTCGTTTCGTTTCTTGGAAATTTTTGAAAACCACCAGTTAAAAGTTTGAATATTACTATTTTTATTTCTTCTCCATTTTATTTTGATTTATGTTTATTTTAACCGCAATAAGACCCAACCGCGTAAGGCTCTTATGTGGCTATCGCTGCGACTGGTGTGATCGCAAAGTCGCTGTTTGAGTTCGACTGAAGAAAAGTTTCGCGTTATGGCAAGACATCGGCTTTAGTATCTCTAGATGTTCTTCTAGCCGCTGCAGCCTGGGCTGTAAATTGGCCAGTTTTGCAAGCCAGTCTCAAAGCCGGTCGTTCTTGGGCTGCTGACAGCACGAGTGGGCAGATCGACGATCGGTAGGAAAGGTGTGATCGGTGGTGATCGTGGAACATGCATGGGTCAATCGTCTGCAAAAGGTTTGTTGACTTTGGTTTTGCATTCGGTATGCAGATTGTGATACCTTCTATGTGGCTGGTGAGTTATTGTTTTCTTCAGAAAGGTAATCGTGGGCGCACTTTAAGAACCATTTGTCAACTACGCCCTTTGTTGACGGTTATTGTCGAATGGTGGTAAGGTAATGACGTGCTGGATATTCAGGTTTAATTTAGCGCGGTTATTCTATTCAGAACCTGTTATGACTTTCCTAGAATTTTTTTAAGAATACTTCCTTACTGAAAAAATGGAAGTTATCTTTTTCCTGTATAACTAAGTATAGCACTTACTTTTTGTAACTTTTTTTAACAAGTTTCGATTTTTTCCAGCAATGTGATTACGCTGAACATCGATTTGAACTAGGAAATACTAAAACAAAAACTTGATAATTTTACAAGTTAACGGTTTTGTTTTGCTAATAGGTATAAAAATATACAGATTAAATAAAAGCAAGAATATCGTCAACTTTGACGTAATTTTATTGAAACTTTGTTGTTACTATTTATTTATTAATTCGCTTAATACAAGCTACATATCATAAATACAATATAAACTTAAAGTTAAGATTGAACTTAAAAGCTAAGGGAACAGAGAGAGGGGAAGGCAGTCTTAAATTAAGCTAAACTAAGGAAACTCAGGAAAGGAAAAGATTTACGTCATTATACTTGTGAACTGTAATATTATTTAGCTTGTGAGTGTATGATGATTTCATTTTCTTCTTTTTTGTTGAAGTAAAATAGATTTGGATTAGTTAAATGCACACATCAGAGAAAATCACCAATTATGTTTTTAAACGTTTTGGAATTAAGATGTTTTTTTTATAATTCGCCAACTTTGTTGTTCTATGTAGTTAAGTGATCATGATTTAAGGGCGATCCTTTAGATATTAAATAAATTAAAATTGAGATTAATATATGCGACTGACATTCATATATTTTGAAGAATTGGGAAACGAAAGAAATTATTTGCCAAGGCTCATGCTATTTAAATCAAACAAGTACGTTCAAAAAATCACGTTTCACTTAAAGTCGTAGCGGTAACGTTTAAATAGAAACTCGTATAAACACTTACATATTTTTATGATCGCTGCAGAATGCATTATGCAATATGTGATTAAGGTCACATACTGACTGCATTGGATATACCAGGAAAAGTAATTTGCGCAATTAATTATTTCTCAGATTATAAACATGTATTTCTTGATAAAAATAATAATAGTGTGAAGTAACAATTTGAACAGATCTTATTATTTTTCAAAATTTAATAATAATTAAAAATTGAGGTGACGAGATTTTATCTTATTATCAGTGATATTTGTGAGGTGAGTCGTGAGCTTATTTTGGGTGGACTATATGATATCGCAAATATTTTTTAAGAGCTACTTTCCTTGCGGTAATTAAAGATTTGATATTTTATTTGTTTGAACTATATCTTCTTAAAATGATGATTACTGCCTTTTTAGTTTTTTCTTAAGAAAACATCTGTTGTTTTTTTTACTTGTTATGCCCGTTCCCCCGACGTTCGGCAACCAAAATCAGTCATGCCTTCAAACAATTTGCATTTGATGGACTTAATTATAATATTAATCTTATTATTGCTGAAGAAAATAAAAATTGTGATTTGGATGAGGCATAGTAAGAGTGTAAACAGTAAAAAGTTTTTGTTCCAAACCTTTTATAAGAGTGTTTTATATGACTCATATCATAATAATTTAAGAGAACTATAGATAATAGGTTTAATCAATATAATTTCTAATTGAATGATTTAAGTGAAAGTTCATGAATTTGAGTACACGTGCTAAACTAGCAATTAAGTTTTGAATACACATCTTAGAAAAAAACTTTCCAAAGAAAGTCGTCAGTTAGGTCATCAATACCTGATTTATCACTCAACAGAATATCTGCAGTTTGCAGAAATGACCTGATCCGTTAATTGAAGAGTATTTAATTGCGAGCTTCATCAAATTACATTTAAATGCCATAAATGAGATTGGAATTGGCAACAAACTTTCCCTTTTCTGTTGTAAACGAAAACCATCGGATTGCAGTCGGCGCGCGGCTCGATGGTCTGTCTTTTTATTGAAAGCAGCAACAAAAGAATCGCGTCGTTACCGTAACATGCGGTGCATTGCTGTCTTGCACCGTAGATATGCAGATTGCTATCAATGCGCTCATTATCGTCGCAAAGCGAGACGAATCGATGTCTGGATGATCGCTTATCTTACGTCTTAGTATGCCTATACAAGAAAATCAACGGAAAATCGCATAGTTTCGCAAAATGATTTTCTCTACGGTCTTACAGAAGAAACTGGTTAACTTAAGCTGTTTAGAGCGCACTAAAATGCGTCTGAAAATTTTCTGCGGTTACTGCTTACTTGAGACGTGGTTTGGTACTTTCGTCTTGGAGGGATTTTCTATTGAGGTCAAGTACGTTTCTTTGATGCAGAGAGTGAAAAATGTCATATAAAATATGGAATTATGTTTTTTTGTTAAGGTATTGCGGTTCGAAATTAACCCAAACTATTAGATGTGAAATTCACTGCCCATTCAGTTGTTCAAGAAGATAATCCAAGATATTTGCGATATATGTACAATGTACATACAATTGAGTTGAATTTCAAAAATAACAATTTTCTCCACAACTCTACCACGTGTTTACAAATGCTAATTTATAAAAGCAAACGAGTTCTTTCTAGCCTCGGGATAAATATGTATAATACCAATGAATCAACTTTTTTTAATTTAAACTAGTCTGATTAAATCTAGAAAATGCTGTTTGAAGAAAGTCATTTTTGAGGTAAAAAGACGGATGTTTTACCGGCTTCCTTCTGGCATATCTTTATACATCCCAATAGGAAATAATTCAGGGTTGAAATTTTTATGGAAATTCTAAATATTGATGAGCCTTGTTCCTGACTAGACGGCCATGTGGATAAGTTTTCGTCTCGCATAATATTCGCATCTCAGAAGATCACATTTAGCTTGATATAAGCAAAAACCGGATTTGTGTTCAGAGTTTTTATTTGCTTGTGATAGATTAAAATTTTTTAGTTTTGTGTGATGTGATTTTTCATTAAAATACGAAGTTCTATTTGATTTGAGGAAGAAATTAAGTATTATCATGGGGAGTTTTTTAAGCAGACAACTAAACTTTATCTAAATACAGAGATTTTAAAAGAAATGTCTCCTAATGTAAACAGGGACTTTATTTTTGAATATGTTTTTATACTACAATACAAAGCTAAAATGTGATATGAACAGGTTTTAATGTTGGAAGCAGGCAAGCTAGTTTAGACATAACTAATATTCTTTAACTATTAAAAAAATTCAAATATTTTATGAAAAATAAATATAGTGACTTCCTAAATAAGTCCATATTCATACGATATTGAAAAATCGTGTTGAAATTAGGAATTGATTTGAATTTCTCATTTTCCTTTGAAAATAAAATCGATAGGTACTCATAGGAATTTTCGAAAATCTAAAAAAAAAAAATTAATTTATAAACTTATTTTGATCAAAATTTTTTATTAGTTTTTGTGTTGATTAAAGTGTTTGTACACAATATTTGAATATTGAGTAGAAGTTAACACCAGAATTGTAATAATTTGATCGATTTTAAAGCTTGAGACCGGTTTATTTTAAAATTTAATTAATAAATCGTTGCTTTTCAATTGTGTTTGATTCGAGGTTATTCACTTTTGGTAGTAAAAGCCATAAGTAAGCACAGTAAATCACAATTATTAAATAACTTGGATATTAGACCGGTAATGTAGTAAATACATATACATATGTATAAGTACATTAAATGCCGGAAAGATGAATCATATTTTATATAATATCCACTTGTGTATTTTTAATTTAGTAATTTTGGAATTGTTTCGTTGTTATTAAGCGAATATTTTCCTCGAATAATTTATTAAATCTTGCAAATAATTTTATAAAAATATAAAAATACGTTACTATTAGTTTAATAAAATCGTATTCAGGCAATATTGCTAAATTCAGAGATGTTTTCCTGGGTTAAAAGCTTTTGGAAATCTTTTAAAATTCCCTGTGTTTTCTCATTCTTCAATGATGTAGAAAAGTAAATAAGTATAACAATGCAAAGCGCAGCACTTAATCCAAGGAGCCAAAAAGTCGTATGTAATAACTGTTGGGTATATAAAAATTTGTCTTATTATAAATAAATTAAAAAATAAATAAAGCTAATTACCCGAATAGAAGTTGTCTCAACCATTTCGTTTCCCTTTGACATTTTCAGATTTACAAAATTTGACTGATCAAACTGCAGGTTCCTTTGTTTTAGGAAATCTTAAATAAGACGTAACACTGAATTCTTTTAAAAATCGCAACTAGATCTTCTGAGCTGAAAAAATTAAACCAAACAATGTATGTGAGAAAAGGCCTATTGAGGAAGGGTATGTGTGAAATTCTCATTTAAATGCAATGCAACTGCACTTCTGCACAAAGCCTGAAATTTCATTTGAGAGGTAACGCGGCCCATTTTACACGATCATCGAGCGATACAATAAGTCTCGGCGTTATTCATATCCGTTGCCGTAAGTTTTCTTTTTATCTTACACGGTGGAAGACGACGGATATTTTCTTCATACAGTCCGGCACGGCGGCGTCCGTGGCTGCACCTCAGGTCTCGATTGCAGTGGAAATGTTGAGAAAATTTTAAGAGAAATGAGATCGTCTCG
Source organism: Machimus rusticus (assembly GCA_951509405.1). Lineage (NCBI taxonomy): Eukaryota > Metazoa > Arthropoda > Insecta > Diptera > Asilidae > Machimus > Machimus rusticus. Next base: position 4,849,241 of record OX608049.1, read on the forward strand.
TGCAAATATCGTCACAGCCGTCTCGAGTCGCATACCATTTTTTTATAATGGATTCTGTGGACATTATGCATACACGAGACTTAAACTGAGGTCACGGGCTCATTGTCAAAAGAAATTTTTGTTGACTGAATCAATGAGGTCAGAAATGAAAACCGTCACTGGTTGGTCGTTTTATGTCTGGTGTATATTTTTGGCACAATATTGCGTAATTTTATTGAATTTATTTAAACAATTTAGAATGTTAAATTGCATATGCTATGGGTTGCTGAACAAATAGTGCTCAAATAACAAATTGAAATTGCAAGAAAATTAGAGACAATTAGCTCGATTATCACCTTGAATCTGGGTTTTATTTTCTCCGATTACTCGATAAACACTAAAAAAATCAAATTTTGATTTCATCTAATTTAAACACAAACAATTTTGTTTAACCGGCATATAGTAATTTGTACCAGCTTTAAAATGAAAAAATGAAAAAAATTGTATACTGTTGTAATTCGAAACAGTTCGTAAAATAAAGTATTTTAACATTTTAAAATAAAACGTTAAAAAGTTTCGAATGAAAATACTCTGATTTAACGTGAAACAGCGGATGGAAACAACGTTTGTAAAATAATGTATAAATATTCTTAATGTAATTAGGAGGTTCATCAGTAATTTTTGCAAAAGAATTAGTAAAGTAAATTAATTTAGATACATATATCAATTTAACCGATTATTATGAGATTAGTGGGCTGAATATTATTAATTGATCATATTATTGAGATGAGTACATTTCTTTTGGCATTTTATAGCATCACTATTTCCTATTTTATTTTGTCATATAGTTGATAGTATCAATTATGAATTGAAAAGACTGAAATTATTCACATTTTCCTAAAAAAATATACATATAGGAAAAGACATTATATTTCTTAAAATTATTTATTTTAAAAGAAATAATGATTGTTCTTCATATATAAAATGAATGTAAAAAATGAATGTCATGAATGTGTTTCTCCAAATTTAAATTTTATAAATGTATGAATGATTTTACAAGTCTTCTCCAAAATGAGCTCTCTTATAGAATGCACGGCTATAATCAGCTGGACCTGGATTGCCGAAGAATCCAAAGCATCCCCTCCTGTAGAGCAGAATTAGTGCGAACGTTAAGGGAATCCCGACTACAAGACCGATCAGAATTCCCAATAGAATGGCCCCATCTTTAGAAGGATTATTTCCATAGGCATCGGGACATCTTAAATTCTTTTTTTTATCATGTAAATCATGAAAAGAAACACCTTCCCATGCTGGCGGAGAAGCACAGTCGATATTATGTGATAAAACTCCAGTGTTTTCAAGAATTTGAGGATATAACGAATGTATCAGCCAGGCATTTTCACAGTCACACTGCCATGGATTTGTACGAATATCGATGGTGGTCATTTTGTCCCAGCGCACTAAAAATTCAAAAGTATAGAATTAGTATGTAATAATTTTAGATTTTTTTTTATCTTACCTAATAAACTTTTGTCCAGAGAACTCAAATTATTGTTGTTTAGATATAACTACAAAATAAAAAGTTAATTATAATACCTACGTAAAATTGTTGGCAACTTTTTAAACAAACCTTTTCCATTGGAGGGTATTCAAGAATTGTTTCATTGGTTTTTGCTGCTCGACTAAATGCACTAGGATGGATTGAGGTCAGCAAAGGGTTGTTGGTAGCCATAAGTTCCTTTAAATCTATTGAATTTAAAAATTTGGTTTTAACGTCTTCTTTGGAAGTAAATAAAATAAATTAAATTAAAAGAAAATGTCGAAATGTCTAACCTTCTATAAAAACCATTATTTAAAACTTATTAGTGCTAAAGTTTGGGTTTTCATATTTATGTTTTAGAATGGGCGTTTTATTTTGAAAAAAATTCATTTATACTCACTTTCAAGTCCACTAAATGCACCCTTGCCAATCCTGGCTAAAACTGGCATGTAAGACAAGTTTAATACTTCTAATTTTGGTAGTCGCGGGAAGACACTAAAATGAAAAGAATTCATAAATACATAAATAAGATATAACTATAAAATGAAATTTGATCTTACTTTTCGCCATCGATTTCTGCAATAATATTCTCATCCAAATTCAATTTTTTTAAATTGATAGCATAGGTCAATGCTTCGGGAATTCGGGATAGTAAGTTTCCGGTAAGTAGAAGATTCTCCAGTCCCCTTGGTGCATGTAGCAAGTGGGGTGGAAGCGTAGACAATTGCATATACGATAAGTCCAAACTCTACAAAATTTTGCGAAATAATTAGGAAAAAGATTTCATTACGTAGAACTTTTAAGAAAAATTATGTGTTAGGTAAACGTCGAAAATTAAGAAAAACGGATTTTATCAATTTTTGAAAATTTTTAATATTATCTAACTTAATCAACATTTCATTGTTCCTTAAATATTGACCGCACAGTGTCACAAAAAACGGAATCAAGACAGGAGAAAAGGATTTTTTATTTTTTAAATAAATGTTAAATGAAAATGTTTCAGAAAATACATATTTCAAAAGTGCAAATACAAAAAAAAATATTTCTTTATCCTCTAAGACCTCCAGGAGGCTGGAAAAGCTGGAGAACAAAATTGGAAATGCGAAATTATCTATACATATTTTTACATGTTTTCTAAATAATCAAAATAAATTTAAAAGAAAATTAATATGTATGAATTATTGCTGAAAGCGCCATATGGGCTTAATTCCCGAGTGCACGAAAATTCTGTATACTTACAAAAAATATTAAATATTTAAATTTTTCTTTCAAATATTAAATATAACAAAAGAAGTGTATAATCATCTATTAACATTATTAAAAGAAAATCATACTATTATAAATAGTATGCGAACTTACTATGAAATATTAGTAAAAATATCGATATTTATAAATAATTATACAAATGTTCAGCGATTTATAAAATTTTAATTTTAATTAATTTAATTTTGTGATTTTTGTATTTCGCAAGAGGCATCACTTAATAAAGAATTTGCATTTTAACTTCTTGTGTTTTTATTTTCGAGATACATATGAAAGTGCTATCAAGAGCAACTTACCTTCAGATTCACAAGACTTGAAATTGCGATTTCCGTGAGACGATCAATAACATGAAATTGGTTTGAGCCTAAAATTAGTTTCTCCAATTTTGGAAAGTGTTCGAAAAGATCTGCGTCGATGGTGTGCAGCTGGTTGTAGCCCAGGTTGAGTTCTTTCAACTGTCCGAGCGGTTCGTACAGTGACGCGTCGTATTTACCTTCGAAAACGGCAGGTGTAAGTGCATTTGATGCCAACTGATTGTTCGACAGATCGAGCACCTCGAGCTTGAGGAGCTCCTTGAAGGCGCTGTTTTCGATCTTATCGATTTTATTGTTGTTCAGGTGGAGCTTCTTCACAGGTAGTGGGGGAAATGCTGAAATCACCTGAATAGTGTTATGATCCAGGCGAATTATTTCGAATTCAACATCGCCATGTTCGAGGACATTTAATTCTTCCTTGGAGAAAAATGTTGAGAAATTCTCATTTGAGCAGTCTAGCGTTTTTGTTTTAACATCACAATGGCACCGCTTGCATAGATTGCTTTCAAGAACTTTTATTTTGGGTTCTGGCTTTATTGTTGTTGTGGGTGGCGGGGTTGTTGTCGTTGACTGTAAGCGAAGATTTGCATATGTTTAGGATTTAAAAAAAATGGTTTGATTAACGTACGTTTCCCTTTTCCGGAATCTGTTTTGGGGCGACCGTTGCGGGTTGGGCAGTTATTGTAGTTGAGTTGACTGGTGGTGCTGCTGCTTTAGTTGCTGTTGCTGCACTGATTTCATTCACTACGAGGAATGCGGTTAAGATAATAAAGAATTTCATCTGAAAGTAATGATCAAAGCAGTTAGCAAACTTTTCGGTTACGTCCTAGTACTGTAATTATTTTTAAAATTTATGAAGGGTTTAGTCAGTGTCCTGCAAAATTGTAAATACAATATTAAAAATGCTCTTAAATTAGAAATATTTACTAAACCAAGACTAAGACTACCCTGTGAGATGACCAGCAAACTATGAGACAGAATATTTTTTAAATTTGGGAGTTGGTATATATCGTCATTTAAATTCTCCACTGGTTTTTCTTAATAGTGTCAATAATGAAGATTAATACAAAAATTAATAGAGATACATAATTGTAAAAATAAGGAAGAATTGTTATCAAAATCGTTTTTATCCATCTGCAGCTCATAATGTCATATATAATATAAAAAAAATTTTAGTTTATGTTTTATGAATAGTATTATCAAGAGAATGAATCTCTGAATGATTAGATAAACAGGACGAGTTATAACACTATTCATTTACAAAGAGGATTTATTGATTAATTTATTACCATTATATACCAGCTGATTTCAAAATTAATGCAACTACGTCAAGAATGCTTAAAAACTACGAGTAATGCTGCAAGTGCCTAATATTGCAAAAGTAAATTTTTGGAATAAGATCACTTTATTTATTTTGCAAACATTTGTAAGCTTATTAAGTGAAATACTATACTTTCAATGAATAACAATGATGATACTTTATTTCACGCATATATACCTACAGTGTACGCATTTATAACATGCCATAAAATTAGAGGTGTTAAAATTCTCATAGGTACTTCTTCGTATTGTGATAATATGCCGCTTCAAGTGAATAAAAATGACTGAAAAGTTCTCTTATCTCTTTTAATCTTTGATCTTGTTTTAATTTATAACGCATTTACACTAAAATAATTTGCAGGTTCTCGTGACTCAGAATCAATTTTTAGTATCTTTTATCTTAACACCGGATTGATAACAGGTGATAGCGGCGTATTTTCAGTGGTTACGTGTTAGGCCACCGCATCAATGCTTTATCAATCCTGTAAAGTTTCGATTTTAACATTAAGTTTTTTAGAAATATAATTGAAGATTTAAACAAATAAAGGCTCTTTAAAGCTCACAGAATTTAATTCAATTCAACGAAATGTGCGCGAGTTAAGAAGTCCTTTACTCACTGATTTCTATTAATTTTAAACGAATAATGTTGCTGTAATTTCATAAAAAAAAGTTCTTTGAAATAAGATAGTAAACGTGATTTTGTACAACTTTAGATATTTCACTATTTTAAAACTGCATCACAACAATATAACTTAAGAGTTTCAAACTTACGTTGTTCACTTTAAGGAAAAGTCTTTATAACTATAAGAAATTAATCACAACACTTTACGCAATGTTAACACCAAACTCAGCCGTCTGGTTCATACTTTACTCACTTTCTAACTGATAACAAGTATTTCTGAATATGAAAATTTGCACTTTATTGTATCTTATCAGGTGAGTCGACTACTTCAGTTTATCTTATCTCCCTAATGGAGGAATATCTAGTCGTTTGAAAGTGATGCCACATACATTTTTTGATTAGAATTTGGGAAATTTAGTTTGATTTTTATATTTCTTTTGCTACATTGTACCTACATATGTACATTGCATGATTGATTAGAAAAGGAATAAAAATTAAATGAATATAAAAATATTCTACGAAATATATGAGACTGTAAGTGTGAAATATTTCAGAAAACACATAGTTTTATAATTCATTTCCAATTTTAAAATGGTTTTCATGAGGGTTGTTTTAGAACGCAAATTTTTTTGGGTCATCATCTTCCCAATATAACGTTCTTATGGTTTCTATAAAGTAATGAGACTATCTAGGAAATTGATATTTAAATGTTATATTTTTTCACTTTTATAATGAAATTAGAAATATATTGTTAAATAAATAATAACACAATATAAAAAAGGAATATCGATATTTTACTTTTATTGAAATTTTAGGATGCTGCCCTTTCTTAATCCTTAGAAGCTTAAAGATATCAATATACACAAATAAGTAGTTGTATTATTTCAGTTTTAATTTACTTATTTATTAAGATGCAAAATTGAGAAGATCTGAAAAATTAACTAAATGATTTGTTTATACTAATTTTAATACTAATTTTAATTTTTTTTTTTTTAAAAGACTGCCGAATTTAATGTTTCTGCTTCGTTTCTATAGCATTTACAAAATTCAAATTCATTAGGCAACCTCAAGTTCAAATATAATAAATCGGAATAGTGCTTAATTTTAGATTGAAGGCATGAATTTGAAATGTGTCATTAGCATAGCAATTCAAAAATTGTATTTTTAGTATATTGAACGAAATTTTGATTTAAAGCAAGAAAAATAAAATCAATTAACTTTTTTTTTCATTTAATATTTGTTCGCTTTCATTTTCATAGCAATTAATAAGATTTATAGTACCTACTGAATACAAAAATTCATTAATTCATTCCTTTATTACTTTTAGGAATTACTTTCAAAGTATTGGTTGATTTAAAGTTTAGAATTGCAAATTTTTCCGGCAATTATTTGAGCGCTGCTTTCCTTGACTTATATATAACAACAAACCTATTTCCGGAAATAACACGGTATAGGAAGAAATAAAAAAAGAACAATATGACTTTAAGGAATACAAGACAGTAATAGTTTCTGGGCGTTATCTTCAGAAGTGCAATCAGAAACATATGTTGCATTCGTTGCAGCTCTCTTCATATAGTACCCGTCGGATTCTTAGAAAAAAGTGGCTAAGAATTCAGAGTCCTAGCGCCCTTTTACGAGGCGCTTCTCACATTTTCCTCACAGCCAGAGGCTAATTACAAAAGCTGAGAAGGCCACGTAAAGTCACACGTGTTCGGAATTACAATTGTCCAGGAATAATGCCCACGATCCCGCTGATCCTTTGATTTTTAGAATCTAGCAGCCCTCTGAGATTTACTCTGGTAAACAATTTCGGCTCAAACAATTTCCCACAAGTTTCAGTAATAAAACAAGGCCAACCGACGACACGATGGTGCAGAAGAAGTTCATCTCCTTTCTGAGTTTGGTCTCATCAAAATATGTTTATTTGGTTCCGAGCGCAGAAAGATCGCCGAGGGCGGTTGCAGCGGAGGAGACAGCTCCTTAGTGCTAGATCTAGTTCTAGTGTCTTAACTTCAATTTATGATCCTCGTCCGGAACAACTACTAAGTTTGTATCAAAAGCCGTAAAGACCCCCATAAAAGTAGCGATACTGCTGCACCCCGGGGGCATAAAAGTTGTCTTCTTGACTATGCAAATCGACAAAAACGAGCCTATCTGACTGGGGCTGGCCAGCCGGGGGGAGCCCTGAATGGGTGCACTACCCAGTTGCATTGCAGCATCTTCCTCAAAGATTCAATTCGAAACATGTGTGCATTTTGCAACCGCTGTGTCAGATGGACCGCGAGCTGTCTCCTCCAATTGACGCGATCCGGTGGGAACATGGTAAATTTAGACCTCTACCCAAAGAAGTGCATCGCTAAAATAAGAAAATGCACTAGCATGAGGGAGACTTGTTGATGCACCTAAAAGATTGAGGCACTTAGATAGGCGTTTTGTGTTAATTACCTCAAATAATTTCTAATAAATTACAACTGCACGTCGCTGCTTTGATCGCGGTGAGAAGTCGCTGCGATCGTTTCATACAAAGTTAAGTTTACGGCCACTGTTACTCCCACGCCCACTAGCAGAAAACTTATTTTATTATGACTGTAATAAGTCATGCTAAGTTTACTACTCTAGAGCTATTAAAAATTAGTTGTAGAATATCTCTTGTGTACACAAATTCAGGTCGTAATTTCTAAAATAATCCAAGTCATGCAAAACTACAAACACTATGTAAATTACCAAAAATTAATAAAGATTCGGGGGTGATACTATTTTTTCACAAAATGCTAGTGTAGAGTACGCAAATAAATAATTTGTATTACCTATACCAAAATTTCATAATAATTTCGAAGTACATATTTCTGAAGTTACAGCGTCTGAGGATTGGTGCAACTTTTAATGTATAATTTTTTTTGAAACATTTGACATCTCAATCCAAAATTGTTCAATATATGATGTTTGTATTAATAATTGTCAAAAATTCCAAGAATATAAAACTTAATTATTTATATTTTATTAATTTTTGAAAATAATAAAACTTAAACTACTCTAAATAAATAAATGTGTGATAGCAGTAATTTACGAAAATTTTCAATATATTGTTGAAAGTAGATTATAATTCATAATGAATAAATATTATCTATAGATTTATGATTAGTTTGAGTTGAAGTAGGATTCCGTAGAGAAGTAGTTGATTTCTCATTATTATATTTAATTTATGTTTTCTATCTCCGAATTTTATTGTAGAGGTGTAGTTTTAAAATTAATTATTTTTTGGTATATTTTTGAAAGTGCACTGATAATTCCAGAATTATATTTAATAGGGTCTATTCGTAATATTGAATAAAGTTAGGTATCTGAAATGAAAAAAAATAAGTTTTCGGATAAAGAAGTTTTTTAAATGTGGCTTAGAGTTTGTGGTGTGTGGGCAAAATTTGGAAGAGCTATTCTCATATAAATCTAAAAATATTGATTTATTATCTAACTTGGAAAATATTTATATTAAATAAATTTATTTTTAAGATTAAAATAAAGGATTCTGAAACATTACATACATTTGGTTAATTCTTCTATAGCTTCCGGTCATAAAATTGTCTAAAAGTAAAGGCAGTGGCTATTTAACGATCGTTTTATTTGCTCCTATCTACATTATAAGAAAACTTCAATAGACTAAAGCGGCTCTTTTTAACGATGAAACCACGAAAAAGACAATTTTGGCTATAAATCGCGCAGCAATAGAATGTTTACAAGATTTCCAGTGAACCAGGACTGTTCGTTCTAAGTCAGTGTTTTATCGTTAAACCATTAGGTCGACATAAAACCTCCGAGTCCATAAAAAGTCGAGCTTCTGAGGAAACTCATTTCGAAAGTGATCATCACCAAAATTTGCCTCCGTTTTTCATCTTCCTGGCGTTTTTGTGGCCGCCTGCAGTTGCTGTACCCAACACTCCGGGTGTATTCCATCTTAATTTTTTTTTCCGACTCGACGATCTTTGCCGTTTCGTTTTTATACGTCTTGGTGGACGAAAGACGTACCATCGCCGAAAATGGGTGTCGAATTTCCCCTTGATGTGACTGCATGGCACCGCGAAGAAACAACACCACCAAACCAAGTTCTCTTCTGTGGTATGGACCAAAAATGCCGGTCAAGGCTTCATTCCATCCCTCGTCTCAGGCCATCTACTTTCAGAACGTGAGATATCTTCTTAATGACGTCGATGACTTTTTTTCGAATAAAGAAAATTTTTGAGTTATTGGAAGCCGCTTGCAGCTTCAGAAGAAGCCTCAGTTAAAAAATGCCGAGAATTATGTGCCATCATGTGAGATATGAGTGGTAATAACAACGCAGGATTGTTTGCCGTCGTAAACAACCAGTTTTGAGCTGTAAAATAGCTTTACCATCCGTAGCGTCTTATATGTCGAGCTCAATTGTTGCAATATTTCAAAAGAAGGACGCATAAATTCGAAGAGACTTTTAAGTATTTTTGAATTTTAATATTTCAGCGTTTTTGGCCGAAAATATCGTGAAGGAAAATTTTAAGAAGGTCCAGTGACTCATTAACGATCGTGTCTTTCTGATATTTTAATTATCGCAAAATGTCACCATTGATTAATGCAAACAACGTTTGTGTGCTAAATTTTCAATACTGCACTCAAAATTTTGAAAACGATCTGTTCCTACTTTTTTGTAAAATATTATTTGTATGAGAAAAGTATTTTTATATATGCGCTCTTATTTTTGAAATCGAGTATATACAATTTACTTGTTTCAAAGTAATAATTAGCAAAAATTTCATAATATAAATTATAAACCAATAATTTTACCAAAACATAAAACGGAAACTTTTACTACATAGATATGTATTATATCAAAAATCTATTTTTTATAATTTAAGGTACACATTTTCTTTGAATTTTAAAAAAATTTTCACCAATGGTTTCAAACATTGATTTTTCTTGATATACATATATTAATTTTGTGCCAACCCTCCATCTAAGTTTACCTAAAAAAATTCCATTTGTCATTTTCTGAACAGCAACCTGACCTAATGCTAATTGCAATCAGCCAAAGATTCAAATATACAAAAGTGTTTTATTGGTTTCCCAGCCATCTGTCTATCATTTCTGACACCAAAAATATTTTCAAAATTAAAAATAAAAATAATAAATAAAAATAAACGTATGCCATTATGCCTTTCCCCACTCGTCCCGACGCGAATCAGGTCGTCTATCTCTTCCTAGTGCAGTCAGAGTCTAATGTTTTTGTACGTTTTCTAGCACCGACTTCCTCACATCAATTTGTCAGTGAGGCAGGTTGATGGAGGCTGCAAAAAGGCGAAAGGAAAGAAGCTTAAGAAAATTTGCTTGAAATCCCGACCATCTGTCAGAAATTTATCACGTTTTTAACGCAATTTATTGAAACGATGAAAACTTCTGTGTCCTTGTAAGCCTCGAGATGTGGCACTTATGAGCTATGTAAGGTAGTCACATATACATAAATAGTTGCTGTTTGAAAGAATATTTACAACCAAAAATTAGGATCATACATACTTCAAAAACACGCTGAAATTCAAAAAACCACATTTAACATTTTCAATCACGAATTTGAAATAATATTATTTTTAATAAGTGTCATATGAAGTATAATTTATAAGTTTGGGTAAGGGCCATCTATAAAATGTTAAGGGAAATACCACAACCATATTAACTTATAAAAAAATATATCAATTCATAAAACTACAGATACAGTCAAATCACATTGTGACTGACTTCTTTCTTTAACATATTATTTTGTAAAAAAAAAACCATACGTTACGTTTAAAAATAACTTACATTTTGTAAATTTAAACACAACCATAACCTCGAATTTCAATGTAAATATCAACTTAATTCTCTCTATTTTCAACTATTAAAATTAAAATTCATTTTAACCATTGAAGTTTCGAAAACAACAGCATACCTAAATAAAATAACAATTAAAACCATAGTTCATTAATTACTCAATTAATTAGTAAAATTGGAAAATGTGGCGATAAATTGATAAATAAGTATAAAAAGTTAAATGAGCTAATTTATGCATACTGCAACTTCTAGAAAAGTGGTTTGCTGTATTATTATGACATGCTATTATAACAATTGCAAATCTAATTGATAGGGTTAATTCTTTAAAATATATAGTAAACAATTTTTTAATCGAAACCATAACAATACCACTAGCCGAATCAGTTGGAATTTTGAACATTTTTGTCTCCAGATTTGCATTCAGCGCGTCAGAAATGGATGCATACGCGGACATTTTGAGTTTTTGCTAATTACAATGATATCCGATTAATAAAACGCAAAATGGCTATTTCAATATATGCCGAACGAAGTATTTGACATTATTTATAATTTTTTATAGTTAAATAGGTTACGAACGAATGTTTTGGGTTATTTAATTAATCCAATGCTGTTTCAAATCAGTAGATCCAAAGTTCGAAAATTGTCCACGCCATTATACCTACACAGTATTCTGAATTTGCAAATACCAAATTATAAAACCCATTTTGAATTTTGAAAATTCTACTTTAATCTTGTAAAACTATCCAACATAAAATTTCTGTAACCGTCAGCTTGTAGTAGAAGTTATAAATTCTATTAGTCAGTTTTTGCAAATCGGAAATTAAATTTTTGTTCCAAAAAAGGCGAAAACACCTATACTAATTCTGTCATTTCTATATGTAAAAAATTCTTAAGTGTCTTTTCGAAATGCTGAAGAGATGCCATCTGTCCAATGCAAGTCACAAGTGTTATCTTCAAAATCAGACTGTGGGAAAATTATAAGAATAAAAAAGGTAAAAGACCCAAAAAGATAATTTTGGGTCCCTCTCCTTCATTATGAGGTCCATCAGACCATCGGTGCTGTCTGTCCCACTCAGAAGAAGCATCAGGAATCAGATGAAGAATTTCTTAAACAGATGTTTCTGCCTCGTCCACATGTCGAGATTAATGAGCTTTCGTTTACGTTAAAACGCGTTATGCGATTGCTAACTGCGACACGCTCGCGACATTTTCAGTCGCGCTAAGATCAAATCGATCACTCCGCAACCATCATCCGACCAATTGGTACAGAAAAGTTTCGGTTTTTCTTCGAATTCCAAAAATGCTAAATGTGGGGAAAAAAGAGTTTTGTAGAAGAAATTTTAATTTTAGAGAATTTTTCCATCATTTTCGAATGAAGGTACCCCCGGCAAATATCGCCGACGGCGAATGACAAGGGGCGGACGAAAAAAGAATTTTTAATTAACCATCGCGCTTAGATGCAGCCTCCGTGGTGAAAGTAGCTGTAGATGAGATGCCTCTGAAGATGCCGAACGTCTTAGCCCATGGACTTTACAAGACATTTTTCACGGCAGCCCTTTAATTGGAACGCCACCGACAGATGTAAATAAACAGCCTCGGCTGCATGGGTGGCTGCCGCTGAAAGATGCCACGGCAGCAGCCTCTTTGAGTTTTATCTACGGAAAATCACTTTCCAGATAGGTAAATCGAGGAGAAATGATAAATTTTATCAGATTGATTTATGGCGACGAAAGCTTCTTCAAGAGCTAGCGGACGCCTTTCGTCACTTGTTAATATGTGCCGACGCAGGTGGATCCGATGAGTTGATCTTTTATTTTATTTATTTTTCTTGCGTTTTACAGCAGTGAGGCACACACTTTTAAATCTGCACAGCTTCTACAAAAATTTAGTTTTATTTTTTGCTTTTCAGGAATAATTTGAAGGGTACAGGGGAAGAACAAGGTAAGTCAGATTTCTTTTCGAAGTCGAGATAATGATACCATTGAAAATATAGAACAAAGTACTTTAATTATAAAAAAATTATCCCTTAAAATCAAATTAAAATTTATTAAAGTTAGTATTTAAAAATAGTGTAAATGCTAAAAAACACGTTAAGTCCAAATTTTTTATGATAGAACAATTTAAGTCCATGGGCGGTTCAAACTTTAATAAAATTAAAAAAGGATCATTTTTTATTTTCCACGCTTATGACAACATTTTCTATTTGCTATTATTTCTAGCAAAAATATAATACAACTCCTCAAAATGTATTTTATTATGCCTGTTTGGTATATGTACTAGATATATGTATGTACCAGTCAAGAACTTGCATCGATCAACTGCTAAAATTTTACTTCATTGTCGGATTTGCGATTTACAGGCTTTAAAAATCTACTAAATGATAGCTGTCTCTGTTTTCTGGTTCGCTGATGACAACTATAAGGATAAATTTTAAAAATTCAAAGTGACAGCTCAAAAACGGCGTCAGTTAAGTTTATTTGTGGGACCGAAATTTTCTAGTATCCTTTTCTTACTAATAAACCTTAAAATCTTAAACCTTCTGAGCTTTGTTTAAACATTTTTGGAGAATACAAGCATTTCTAAGATTCACGTAGGGTTTACGTCAACATTTGGCGCCAACTTTTTAGATTTAGTTATGGTAAAAGAATTTCTTTATTATCTCTTTTGAATAGGATTAGCATATGCTGAATATTATGGCATTTTGAAGTTTCAATGAGATTGAATTAAAGTTAGTCTTTTAAAACCTAAGTGAAATAAATTGTTTTTAATGTGGCGTTGTTAGTATCCATTAGTTAGTTCGATAACAAGTCTTATTGAATAAAATTTTGAACAATTTCAATTTAAATTACGTACTATACAATTATTTGTTGGCAATTAAATGAATTAAAAACTGTCATTTTAATAAGTTGAGAAAAGCTATCTATTGCCTTATGTATTTTCAAATCGGTAACCTATAAAACATTCCATTCGGTATAAACCAGTGTTTCCTAATAATCAGGTCGCATACCCCAGGGGTTCGAGAGGTTGTCTTAGGGGGGAACGCGCTACAAGACGTCGAAATGAACAAAAAACATACTAAGATTTTGCTCAGAAATAGGATCAAATCATGCATAAGTTTCGTTAAGTTTCAAGTAAGAAGTAGAAGTGTCTGTCAAAAGGAGCTATTTCCATCTTATTCATTCATACAGTTTTTTATTAATTCGACTACTAATGTAAAATCCTATATATGTCTGTATAAAAGAAATGCTAATATTTCTAATAAACTAGGCACTTTTTTGAGGTTTCTATTCAAATGGTACTATTTCTTAGTATTGACTCTTGCAGTTAGACTATTGTAAATTTTATATTTTTTATTAGAAAGTGTTGTTTTCCATTTTTGCATGGTTTAGTCAGTAAAGTTTTGTTCTAGATGAATTACTTCAAACGTTCGTTTACTTAGCATTCCTTTTGGATTTGAATCATTATACAAGTTTGCATAGGTTAAAATGTCTGAAATTGCAACACCATTTCAATCTTTAAAAAATCCAACACATAAAGCTTTTTACTTTTTAGTTATCCAAATAAAAAGAATGCCATATACGAGTTCAGCAATTCAAAATTTCTATAATATGTACTTTTGTATATATGTATCTTTTACGGCGCAAATTTTTAAGAAGGTAAATTTTACAGACCTTAATTATTATCTAATTAACATTGAAATAATTATTATTTTGAATAATTACTTCTAATTATTAAGATTTGATTTCTGAACATTTTTGTGTGTATCTAAACTAATAAGATCGCCTCGCCACCAATTACAAGTAGAAGTTGATTTAAGATTAAAACTCACGAACCAACAGCTTGATTTTTCAGAGCTTTGTAAAGACGAAAGTACATTTTTATCACACTAAACTTAAGACGTACATATATAATTTTACGTATATAAATTTAAATGAATTTAAGATCTTTACGCTAAACGTGTAGGTACTTATTACTTTTTGTTTTTCTTTATTGAACAAATAAAACTAATTTGTCATCTGATTTATGATTTCAACGGGGGTATGTATGTTTGAAAAACTATTCGGGAACCACTGGTATAATATTTTAATTTTGTTGTATTGGGTATATCACACAATGAATTAAAAATGCAATAATAAAAATATATAAAATTTACTTCATTTATTTTTTTTAAATACATATTTTATGAGATTATGAGTATGAATACAGTTTAAGTATCAAGATTTGAGTTACTATTATTTTAATGTTAAACCAAAATATATATATAAAATGAAACGTTTGTTGTTTCAAAAAGTTCATCACATACATTTCATCTTATAAAAACCGTCGTGAAGTGACGACCTCAAAATTTTACGAAAATCCATTAAATCCAAAACGTGAGTCCTCGAAATCAATTATCATCGTTTCAATCCATTATCTCCACCTCGAGCACGATCCATGAACTTCATCAACACGTCTACAGCATATGCGGTGATTAATTTTTCAGAAAACAAATATTTTTCTCCATTTTTCGATGAAATGTTTTCTTTTCCCCCTTTTCCAAGTGAATGTGTGTTGCCTTATGAAAAATTGTTTATATTCGTCGTGTTCTTTTGATTTACGAAATATAAAGCAGAAAAAAGCACAGTACGAGGAATTTCATATTTTGACGAGGAGAGTTAGTTTCTGATGGTTTATTTTTGGGGGATGCTTCAATTCTAGAGAATGTATAAGCGCGAGATGCTCATATATGAAGAACATTTCTGAAAAATTTAGTTAGGAAAAATTGTAATTTTTTTGGGGGATTTTCGTTTTAAATCTTTCTCATAAAAGTTGATGAATTACTTCGTGACTCCAAATGAACTGTAGGTTGCACCGATGCATAGTATTGAAAATTTGTATTTTTAAAATTCATTTTACGGTATATGATGATTGATGACTCCAGTTTTTTTTTAATGAAAATTTCATCGTTGAGTTTACATTTTGAAAAGACTATAGTATGAAACTGGACAAAGATTCCACTTAGGAACTTAAGAAACAATTGCATCTTGTCTTAAATTTTTTTCCATTTATTATACATAGTATCCGAAATAGTATCCAATTACAGACATTGTCACTCAAGGAGGTTCCGCAGGGGTCAGACTGCGTTCCCTTGCTTTATCCAACCAGCCGTCAAGTCTGATGAGTTTATGGTTCTCTCTTCTCTGGATATTTTTAGATAAAAAAATATCTTTTGTTTTTTTCCAGCGTTCCAGGAATATCCACTTCACTTTAAATTTTCTTGAGCCGAAAATTTTTGGACATTTTGCAGTTGCCGTTTTTTATGCAGTGATTTCTTTGTTGCTGGCCCAAGTGCAACTTTAGTCTTTGTCCTTAGAATCCTAATTGATTTTTTGTATATAAAGCTCAAAATATGCCAAAAAGTCGACTTTGAAATAAAGAACTTGTATCATAAAAATTTAGTAGACCACACACATCACAACGTCGGCGTCGTCGGTACCATGAACAATTTACCTTCAGTTTGCAAGGAAAAATTTTGTGTCTTAATCTTTTTTCCCGAATTGTATTAATACATCGTCTCTGTGCGTTTACTTCTCGAATGGGATCTTGGATCTGAAGATCGACTGAAGTCTCCTGAAGGAAAAATAAAGGAACGTCTTAAGAGTTTTGCCCGATGTGAATCGTTTTTTATAATGAAAAGTCCCCACTTAAGGCGGACAAGATGCAGATTAAGAAGATCAACATCCGGTCGTGATTTAGGCTTGTTGCGATTTTTCGTAATGGGAAATATAACTTAAGTGGAAAAAATTTTCTTTTACTCAAGCTAAGTCGGCTTTTAAGACAAGAAAATGTACATTATATTAAAGTGCTGATACTTACTTATCGCATTCATTATACATTTAATTGAAGGAAAAGTAAAATTATTTTGAAAATTGAATTTCAAAAATTTGGCCGATGTCAACCTGCAGCACCAACTCCCTCATTAATTTTATTATGAAATATCGTTAAGAAAGACGACTCCCAAAAGACATGATCACGCCTTCTTCAGAAAGAAAAGATGAATCTTCGAAAAAAAAAAATATTGTTTTGTGTCCAACATGGACTAACATGGCGTCACTAATTTGAAACAGATCCGTATTGGATTTCATGGCTGGGAGTCAACATGAAATGGGCATCAAAAGGCAATAATGAGAGATATAAAATGATGTCTGAAACGCAGAATCGGACCGCATCTTTTTAGACTGAAAAAAATGAATAAGACATCGAAAGGGAGCAACCATCTAAGAAGATTATGGCTTCGTAGACAGCGAATTTTTCAGAATTAATGTCGGTGGGTGACGGACGGCATAGCATCTCATGGGGGTCTTATGAATTTTATTTTTTGTTTTTGCCATTTTTCAGAGGAGGCTGGGACATTTAAAGAGATTTTGAATGGCGGACGCTACCGGATATGGAAATGGTGTTGTCTGAAATGTATTTTGGATGAATAAGATTAACTATGTTGCAACATCGAAGAACAAGACTAACTATATGTATTCATTGTGAAAAAATATGTATAGTACATATATGATTTATTTTTCTACCTAAAAATATACATATTTACGTAGTTTTAAATCGGCTTGAGCTTCGAAAATATATCAAACAGAATAATTTCAGGTTTTGTAAAAAAATGTGTTATTCATGTA
The DNA here is from genome assembly GCA_951509405.1 of Machimus rusticus. Classification (NCBI taxonomy): domain Eukaryota; kingdom Metazoa; phylum Arthropoda; class Insecta; order Diptera; family Asilidae; genus Machimus; species Machimus rusticus. The sequence continues at coordinate 4,866,767 of OX608049.1, forward strand.
CTTTTTATTATGCTTTTTAATGTATTTTTTGAGCTTTATTTCGCTTGATATTTATGACTTCAAAAAAAGTTGTTTCCACTTTAATTACTGTGGTTTAGGACTTTCTTTTTACAGCATCTTAAAAAATCATAAGCAAAAATGTTTCAGACATTATTTCTTTTGACATTTATTTTTTAATTACATTTCGTAAAAACACAAATTTCCACTGGCAAAATTGTTCAATAATTAATTCCTAAATATTTAAAAAATCTGTATTTTTTAAATGTTGTAAAAGCTGAAAATACCCGAAACTTTTTGGAGTGAAATACAAAATTTAATTTATTATCTCTTGTGTTTTTTAAATAACTTGACGCATTTCTCTAGAATAGAAACTAAGAGAAATAAAGATACACTACAAAAAAATAAAACAAAATCTTACCAATTAGAAGACGTACACTAACTCTAATTATTTCTTGAAACCTCGAAACAATACTCTGAGCAAAGATGATCTAAAAATGTTCACTCTATAATTTAAACTATTGTTTATTTCTTATTTATTAAATCGTTGCATTTTGGACACAAGCGACAGATAGCAGGGCTTGTGATAAAAAATAAAATCATTCACTAAAACTTAATAGTAACCATAAAATGTTCTTGATCATTTTCCAACTTTAAGTGAATCAAGCTCAAGATTTCTAAATAGCCGAGTAGCATTTAATAATGCAAGGTGTTCGCATTCTACATAGGAATTACGCTATATCAATCGATACCTCAGGGTGCTTAAGTAAACCTTTGATCTTGACCGCCTTCCTAAAATCACTCCTTTGCCCTCAAAATCGAAGTCAACGTTTTTTAAGAGGTGCGGACTTAAATGAGTCCTTAATTGTAAGTCCCTTTAATGATTGCAGGCTATCGAGGATAGGCATTTCTTCAAAAGAGTATAAACCTTAAAAATGATACCTCATTTGTTCAGATCCGTTTCAAAATGTAGAAATTATGGCGCTTCAAATTAAAAACTTATCGAAATTTCGTGTTTTCGACTACAAAAAAACTTCAATTTTTTAACGAAAATGTCTATAAATTTGGAATTTTAAACACCATATTTCCTACACGTGGAAACGGATACCACGTTTATGTAATTAACATTATCACGAACTATAAATTTGAAAAGTTAGAACACACCGATGCGATAATTTGGTTTACCGATAAACCTTTGTTAAGATTTCTAATAAATGTTTTCCTTGACAAATGAGTATTATATAATTTGTAGACCTCTTCATGAAAATAATTCTAAATTTTGAAATTAAAAAGTAAATTAATAATTATTCTGAATTTTTCAAGTTACAAAGAGAAATGATTTTTATTCAAAGGATATTAATGTTTTTGTGCGTCAAAACTAAACGTAAAATATTGAAGATTAGTTGAATCTACTCTGGTCATTCGTATTCTCAAAAACTGAATTTATTTTAAATTTTTTTTTTTTTTGAAAGAAGTCTTAGTGGTATTGCGTCAGAATTGCGCAAAAATAATACTTTCCTAATTATATATTGAATGAGAAAATGTTCTTGCTAAAAATAAATATATTTAACTTTGATATTTATTTAAAACTGATCTTTTTACTCAATTTCAATATGGTTTCGAAGAAAATTATTAGGAAAATATGTATCAGTCAGTCCAACTGAGTTCAGACGTGGGTAGGTTATGAAGGAATATGGTCCTTCTTAATTTCTTTTTCTTTATTCTTCTTAATTTTCATTTTAATTGCTGAAAAGGTTATTATATTTTTTAATTCAAAAATTTAAGTTGAAGTTATAATTTTATTTAAAATTTCCTTTTGTAATGAGTTCTATGAATTGAGTAGTATTTAGACAAAGGAGAAACAAAACTCGAATAATTAAATAATTTTTTGTAGCTAACTTGATTTCTTGAAGGCGACTTAGATGAGATATTTTTAAAATGAATAAAATTGAAGTGAGTGAGTAGTAGCTTGTTGAGTTGAGGAGATGGGCGGTACAATCGGTAAGTTACGACCGCCACAGTTAGGTTCTACTATATCAACTACATATTCCTATGAATTTTTAACAACAAAAGAAGTAAACCTTTAATTTTCTATTCAAACTAGGTTATTATTCACGTTTTTTTTCCAAAATTTCAAAACTGATATTGATGAAATATTTTCTTTAAAATTGGAGTTGTTTTTCGCATCCTTCAGAGTATATTTAAATAACGTGGGATGCGTGAGATAGGCTATTAAATAACACAAAATAGTTTCAGTTTATAAAAAATATATTACAGTAAATTACACCTGCATCATAGTTGTACGTCTAGTAAATATAATATTTGATTAAAGTCTAACATGGTGGAACGTGCTACGTTTTCCCATTATTCCAATCACCTTCCATTCTCCATACACTAAACAGGTAGCTTAGTTTTTCTGGTGGAATTGGTCCAGAGCCATTGTTCATATTTCCGAGATGTCCATTATTAGGCCCATTTAGGCCGGGCGTCGTATTGTCCCGCTGCTCCAAACGATTCAAAAGAGAATGTTCATTGTTTTGAAGAATTTGCATTAAGAAATCTATGTACCTGTAACAAAGGAAATAAATATGTTAATTTAATCAAATTTAGTATTTTTTATTATTACAAGATAGTCTCAACACAATTGCCCGCAAAGAAGTCGTTTGGCTGCTTTTTAATTTAAATTAGTAAAAAAATTACATTTATAATGGTACAATTTCTTAGGATTTTGAGACTTTTAAAGAAATATAAATTTTTTTACTAATTGAAATTAAAATGCAGTCAAAATCACTTCTTTGGGCAATCTAGTCCTAAAGTATTAGTTCTTTGATCTTAAACAAACAAAAAAGAATCGTTTTAATTATATGCTTAATTTCAAAAGAAATAACATTAATTAAATGTACATACATCCAGTTAATTTGTTCTCAACATTCGATTTAATTCCATAGTTGAATTTTACTGATCTTTATATTGATCAAGTGGAGGATATGTATTTCCATCACATAAATTCTGCGACATAATTCGAGAAACTTAAATGAATTCGAAATTGCATTGTTTGAAAACAAACATTTATACCTATGTACACTGGAATATTAACCTTAATAATGTTAATCAATCTGTATGAGTAAGTCCTTATTTTTATTTTTCTAATCTGGTTTTATCCAGCGAATTTTTCAATAGTTACTCTTAGTTTCACGGAGAAATATCTCAGTAAAAATACACTAAAACACAAAAAAACGTCTCTTTTGATAGTTTTAATTTCGTTTACTAAGGCAATTAGAGACTTTTTTGGAAATATGTAGGACAACTCTCAAATTCTTGTGAAATTTGTTTTATTTCAAATTTGTATTAAAATTACGTGTTGGGCTATTTTAATTATACCTATTAGATCAATATACATATTTGGTGAGGGAGTATTATTTAGAACTTAATAATTTTTATGCATTTATTTTTTTGCACAAACGATAATGGAATTTATGTTTTTCATTAGTTGTCCTCTAAATTGGAAAACCAACATCAACATTAATTATCCTTAAAATTGATTGTTACGAAATCGAGAAGGTTTTTCAATATAATAATAATATATATATATAATACTCGCATTCATTACTGAATAGGTCTCCGCGAGTTCTTGTTGTTTTTATACACAGGTTAGGTTATATCCCTTCGGTAATGTCGGGAATCCCTTATTCTTTAACCGCACTTACACAAAGATTACACTTTTACATCGCTAGGTATAATTTAAGTTTTATGGCATCTTAGATTTATGAAATCTGGATTTCCCAGCGGCACTTGGGAAAACACTTCATTATGGTTATTGTTTTATGATCCAGATTCATGAGTCTTTTGTTATCTGAAGTAGAAATTTTCACCTTTTGTTTAGTCTCATTAAGTAGCTCGTGCGAAAGTTTTAACTTGCCTTAACAGGACATGGAGCATGAGTTAAATTAAACTGCAAAGTTGTATGATTGGAAAACCCATTTCTTGGGGTTTTTTATGTTATAAATGCACCAAATATCCTTCTTTTGTAATCCCTTTTTTGGTTTTATAATGAATAACAAATTTAAATATGTAACTATATGTATAGCATGTAGATATGTATATAAAGGAGTTTCCCAAACAATTATCTAGGAAGCAATGATTCCTTTAATTTCTGGTTACACCTTATTGAGATCAGTATTTTGGAATGACAATGTAATACATTTTTAAGAAATATTATTTTTCTATAGACTGGAAAATTACTTTGTGTAAGAAGAATTTTTAACAATATATTTCGGGATTTGGTTGCCGGACATTTAAAAAATATGAATACTATTCTGTTTTGGTTTTTGTTGTTTCAAAAGCAAATTGGGTTAACTTGTTTTTGTTTATGTTAAAAAATTTATTAATATTAATTAGTTTGGAGTATATGAGGACGTTTTCTGTATTAATTCTTCTAGTTCTTACACGTATTGTAACGATAAATTTTTGTTAGTAATAGGTATAATACAAAGTTTGATGATTTTATATAAAATATTAAAAATTAGATATATACTCTTTTGTCATTTGTTGGCCTCCTTAATATATATAAATACAACAGTTCAAAAATCTTTGAAAATGGAGTTTGATGCTGATTGAGCAAATGAAAATAAAAAAAAACGGCCAAGTGCGAGTCGGACTCGCGCACCGAGGGTTCCGTACAAATCTGTAGGTATATAAGTAAAAGTTCACCCATCACGACAATCGAGTCATAGTTGTGGTATTTTTATTGCAAATATATAGATATATACATATATATACCAAATTTCTGTTTCTTTTGATTGCGTTGACATAGAAGTTTGATTTTGTTACAGCTTAAAGGTATTATAGACCTGAGTATTTGATATGAATTTCAATTTAATACCTCTACGCGCTCATGAGGAAAGGGGTAGTAAGTTTAAAATTATTAAAAATATTTTTATTATATGATGTAACTAAAAATTTACGGTTTTCGCAATTTTTCCTTTATCTGTGCTATAAGACGTTGCTTCGTACCAAATTTCAAGATTCTGAGTTCACGGGAAGTACCCTGTAGGTTTTGATTCCCTTGCGAGTGTCGAAAATTTGCGGAAATTTGCGGCATAAACGGCTGTATCTTTTGATTGCGTTGTCTTAGAAGTTTGATTTTCTCACAGCTCCAAGGGACAGTAGACCTGAGTATTTGATACCTCCACGCGTTCCTGAGAAAAAGGGTCTTGACAGACAGACAGACAGACAGACGGACGGACGGACAACAAAGTGATCCTATAAGGGTTCCGTTTTTTCATTTCGAGGTACGGAACCCTAAAAAGGTATAGTTTTTAGATTGACTAGAATTTTGTCATTATTTTTAATTATGTATCATTATTTTTAAATTTAGGTCATTATAACAATGAATGTTTTCAAAATGTTGATAACATTTTCCTATTTCACAATATGATTTGCAACAAAGTGCGAAAAAAATATGTTTCAGTGTTATTTCATTTTAGAATTTAATATCATTTTAGAATAAGCGCTTAAAACTATAGCGAATTTGATGAAAATAAGTAGTACAGACCTACATATGTATAAATGTAAGAATTCCATCTTGTCAAGAACAGTGTTGTGGTTTTTCAAACGACGACCAAAACGATCGATTGTTTATGAAAGCAAGTTTTTTATTTAGTTTAAAAACAATTTTTAACTTTTTTGGTTTTGCTAATTTATACTATACTTATATATAATTTTTAAATTAAAACTGAAATCACAACCGGTTTCTAACTCTTCAATAAAAATATAACTAAATTTGAATATTGTTGTTAAAGTGTTTTGAATACTTTTAGATCGCACTTAATGCGATTTTTTTTTAATAGCTATAATAGTTATAATTTAAGTGTATTTAAAAGTAAGAATTAGCTATATTAAATAAAAATATAAATATAAAAAAGACATCGACTTACCTAGTAGCTAATTTTAACGTCTGAATTTTGCTTAACTTATCACTCGGTAGTGTTGGAATGATTTTTCGTAGTGCGGCAAATGCTTCATTAAGACTTTGCGTCCTTTGTCTCTCCCGTACATTGGCCATAACACGCTGGGATTGAAGATCCTGAAGACTGACCTCTTTCAAGTTCTTCCGCCTCGTTCGACCCTTACTTTTATACATCCTACCATTACTACCGTCTGTTGATCCCGGATGGTTATCACCATCATTTCCAAAAGGTCCATGCTGACCATCCATATCTTCACGTTCTGAACTCGAATAGCTGCTTCCCGCAAAGGAGTTAGCTCTTTCAAATTCGTAGTATTGTTGACCTCGACAGGTGCTAGACACCCCCATATTTTGGCCATCTAAACCACTTTGGCTGCTGGAATGATAGAGATCTTGGCTATTTTCACAGAACTCGTCGTCTTCGGTTGCAAATTGGAATTCCGGCGACGGATTTGACACTGGTGCAATAATTTTTTCGTAATCTTCTACGATCGTTGGTGTACAGTCGTTGTAGAATTTTACATTTTGTTGCAAATATAAACTGCTTCCGTTTATGTTTTGCACTGGAGGCATAGCAGTAGTACTGCTACAATAAGGCCGCCTTTTGATTTCATAGTGGTTATTGTTGTTATTTGTATGATTAGTATTATTGTTATTATTATTGTTTTCTTTATTGTTTATAACAGGCTGATGCCCTGGATTGCTTGGATATAAAATTTCACTACTTGGTAGGTGATAGTTATCATCATGGTGCATATAACCATTCAAACGATCATTCACTTCATCACCCATTGGAGTCACACTATTCGGATAGTTTGGCTCTAATTTTATCACTTTCATCGATTTGTTATTATTATTACTCAAATGCATTTCACTTTCAATTTGTTGGTGATAACTTATATCGAGAATCACTTTGGGTGAATGCGATCGCCCAGACATTTTCTTATATAAATAAGATAAAAATATTTATATATGTTTAATACTGAAACGCACAAAACTAAATCTACATTTCCAAAATACGTGTTCGTTATTACAATTTGAATAAACTAAGGACCTATAATAAATATGCAAAGTTTAAGTCCTTTCCGTTTAGTTTCTTCGCACGCGTTTCAGCTCACACTAAACAGAAGTCCTTAAGACGATCTCCTCGTAGCTTCATTATCTTAGAGTTTATAATTAGCCGAATACGCCTGCGCATCTAGCTTCTGCATTGCTTACTTACTTGCAAAGATACTAATTAAGAGCGAGACAACCATATTGTTCTCTATGCTTGTAGACGATGGGGGTGGCTGCTTCGTCGGCCTGAGACTTATGTAGAGGGAAGTATAATTCGCCGATTTTTATGATACTACCTACTTACCATAAAGACGTTCCCAGCGTCTTGTCCAATCCCAGGTCGGCAATATTCGGATTTTCCATGGATCTGTCCATGTGTAGTCCGGGGTTTTTCTTGTTCCATCGACTAGTTTATGTATGTTTTCGCAGTTATGATTTATGGTGAGAAATGCGTAATTAATTAGCAATGTTTTAATGTCTCTTTCGCACGGTAAGGGGATTTTATGCTTTGATAGTTTCTGGCGGTCAGTTTACATTATTTTTTAATAATGAGAGGATTTTCCTGGTTAATATGAATTTAAAGAGCTAAAATAAGTTTAAAATTGATTATGATATTTTTCAGTGTATTGTAGAATATTTAAGTTAATATACAATATATTTATACAGAAATACACTTATTTTCTTGTCTGTGTAATGATTGGAGGAACCCGAGCAACATTTTATTCAGGTTGGATGTATGTAGGTTTAGACTCGGTTTTCCTTACGCGACGCGATGTAGAAAAAATTATCAGACCGGATATAAAATATATAAAACCTCAAAATATCCGGATCATATGTATAGGCACATAACTGCAGTTATAGTTTTTTTTAAATGTGCAAAAATAATTAATCAAATCTAAATCTTAAATAAGTTGTTTTATCTGGAACTGCAGCACAGTAGAATTCAATGATCCTTATGTGTATCTTTTAAGAAAAAGTCGATTTAAAATTATCACTTCAAAAATGAATTAATTTACTTTAATTCCTTCGAACCAGATATAAACATTATGTGTAAATTTTATTTAACGTAAAGCTTTTAATATTCTACTACAGTCTATAATTATAATTACTTACTTACCGTGCAAATTAAGGCGTAAATTCTTTTTGAATTTCCATTTTGTATTACATAAATCTACTCAGAAAAATATCATTTTACAAAAAAAAATTCCTCGTGATAGCACAGGAGCATACTTTAAAATATTTTCCCTTGTCGAGTTTATTCAAAGGCACATAAACAAAATATTCAAAAAATTATTTCTTCCGCGCAGTTTAAAAATTGCTAAATTTTTCGAAATTATATGTAAAACAAGATTTTCACAAATACCTATGTATGTGAAATTGCTGAAGGCGAATAAGTAGTGTATTACATAAATTTTAATTTATGTGAAGAATATTTTTAATGCTACAGGATTCCAAAAAATACACTGCATAAAAATATTGTATGAATCGACATCCTTTTAATAAACTTCTTACGATGATTCACGGTATTTTCCTTTCCTGTCTTTATATTTCCAGCAAATTAAGGAAAAACCGTGAATTTTGGATATTCCAGACTCAGACCCTTCGAATACTAATAAAATACCTGGGAACCTTCAAATTAAACAAAGCAATAATCCCCTTGTAGCATTTTATTACCTGCAAAAGTAAAGAACAACAGACAAATTTTATGACATGGGAGAACCCAATTAATCCGGTCGGAATATTTAAAACAAAATCTGTTTTTTTAAGTTGTGCAATTTTAAAATATTCATCAACTAAATGGGAATCTTCAGGAGAATTCCTCTATTTCTTTAGCGTGTTCTATTTTTTTAAATGTTTTTTTTTCTTTTAGATATCGCGTCGCCCCAAGCAGAGATGAGATGACGCGTCGTCGTCGTCGTATTACTCGAAAAGAATTCCCGGACCCCTCAGAAGAAAGTAACCCCAGCAAACTTGTCTGGAGCTCCGCACCCGTTCAGAAGATCCTCTGGATCGCACAGATCGCTCCGGATCATGTCCCCTTACACGAATAATGAAAATTTATGGACTATCAGCAAAATTTATACCCTAAGGCGACTGTTTGGCGGTATTTTCATACTAAACCATTTTCGAATGATGTTTTTCAATATACCCCGAGGACTTCTTCACAAAGCAATTTTAAAAATTTTCGAAATTATTGACTGGGGAAGAAACACCTGTAGCCCCGCAAAAGACTTCTTCTTGTCGGAATTTGATAGTATATAATTTAGCACTTGTTTTAGCTTCATGAAATTTTCCCTCCTTCCCGGTGCATTTTTAGAAATTACTATTTTTAGAATGCTTTCATTGATTTAGTTACTTCACTCGGATTTTCATCATTCGGCTGCGGTTCTCTCAAGGGTGATCCTGTCGCGCACTGAGATCATTTTTCACAGATGCCAATGCTGCGGCCCGCGAGATTTATGATCAATTTTAATGGTTCGCCCTTGATGATGAATTCCCTGTAATTGGATGTGCCACTTGAAAGGGGTCTTAAGGCGGTAGTGATGGACGTTTCAAAGGATTTACATTTAAAAAAAAAAAAAAAAAACTTTCCAAAAATATCGAATAATTGTATGTAATCAATCTTTCAAACAAAAATTCAAAGTGCAAAGTTTTCGAATGAAACATGAAATACCTAGCCGAACAGAAATATTTCCGTACAATGAATTTTATAGCTTTCGTCAGTGTATCTCGTTAACAAAAACGTCACAAGCAATTTTCTGAGGAAGACACCAGGAAACGGAATTTATTTATGCAAAATAGTTGCAAAAACATAAGTTGTACGATAAAATTTTATGATCCGTTGACATAGAATGACGCGACGAAGCCTGGTTGGTGGCGGGTTGGCAAATGCTTTCCAGATGTTGATCCGCCTTCAAATGGCAATTGCTTCTATTTCCTGACATGCTAAATTTTGCCATTTTAGAAAATGAGAAAATGACTGTATAGCGCTACAAAGTATGTTATGTTTTCTAAGGTGCTCATAATTTCATTATGTAAAATTGTACAATACATTTTGTTTATCTGTTTAGGGTTACTTCCGCGGCGAAAAGAGCTAATGAAATTGCTTTTTGGGTCAAAATTCCGTAATAAAGCTCCTAGAATTCACATAAATTCATTTCAGTAATCTTTGAGTTCAATTAATTTTGTCGTTTCTAGCGATATGGATTTCTCCACAAATAAGTAGATTATTATAGGTACTTTACATATACATATGTACATATATGTATTCACTAAACAAAAAATAAAAGTTTTGAATGAAAGAATTATGCCAAGAGAGATATTTTTTCTTGGATTAGTAATCCAAAAATAAAAATACTTCATAAAAGAAGGCAAAAAATAATAAAATAAAAAATAAAGGAAAGATGAATTAAATATTTTTGGAATAAATAAATCTTATCATAATTTTTTACTAATTGTTATATTTATAAGTAAAATTTATAAATCAGATACGATAACTTTGTTAATCTTAAAAAATGCGTACTCATCTAATTTTCTTAACACCTATCACAATTTCATGAATATTTAGTTAATGACTTCTGGTCGTTTAATTTAAATTGTACTATACATTAAAGTTTTCTTTTATTTTAGGCAGAATATACAAAGAAATGGTCTAACATACTATTATGATATTTTAAGTGTGTTAAATAATAGTTTGATCTTCATTTTTAAAAAAGATAAGGAAAAGTAAATTGTATAACTTAGCCTTGAAAAATGATTAAAAATGTATGTACATGTTTTGAAGAAGTAGTTTTTATTATTTTCAAAATGTATTACGAAAGTATATCCTCACATCGATCAATTGGTCGACTTGTACACTAGTCTTACAATAACTTTTAAAGTGAGTATTTCCTTTTCACCATGTAACCTCAGCAGAGAAAAATGTTTTACTGTTTTCATTGATTATGTTGTGGTCAGGGACTCTTAGTTCCCAACAACCCACGAAAACAAATTTTGCCGACGCCTATGGGCTCAGACTTCGGGTGGCCCCCTAAATTTTGGCCGAATTTACACGGCGGCGATGGCAATTCCCGCTCGCAAAACCGTTCTTTGGGTTCGAGCGAAGAATTTTGGTCGCTGCCAGGCAGCAAATTTGCCCAAAAATTCTTCGCCCGAAGCCCAAGGAACGGTACAAGAAGAGCTGAAATCCTGCGACCGAGCGAAGGCGAGCCCGCCAAAAGTTCGATATTTCTCGGTCGCATAGAAAAATTTCCGGACCGAGCGCGGTGCAACCCAAAAATTTTCGAGTCGCGAGGGCCTTCATGTATCCGCGCCGTGAGCCGGCGAGCTCGCCTTCGCCTCGGTCCCAATTGTTCGCGCCTCCTGATCCGTTGCCGGCGCCGGGCTGCCGGCTCGCGCACTCCTCGAGGCTGGCGTGCAGCTAGCGCTGAGAGTGTGTGTGTAGGTAGCTCGGTTTCGGCTAACGGATCGGGGAGGTTCGGCCGTGGGAATCGGCGCGTCGCTCGAGAGTTCGATCGGAGACGTGAAGCTGGCCGGACGAAAAAGTCAAGGAAAAGCATTTTTTTGGGGGAACGAGGAGCCGGGCGGAAAAGTCTCCGGGTTAAGCCGGGAAAAATTTTAAGTTGAGGTCGCGAAACCGGCGGACCGAAAAGTTTCGGGAGAGAAGAATCAAAAAAAGCGGAAACTAGTGCGAGGAAGTAAAATCGGGATTATCGCGGAAAATCAAACTGTGGACCGTAGGTGGGAAATCCATCATCGTGAGCGACGCTGAAAAGAAAAAAAAAAAAAAAAGAAAATAAAATAAAATTGTTATTAAATGAGTTGTTCGAGTAACTTTAAAATTGGTACTCACCAATTAATATCATGGTTGTGGACCCGCTGCTAGAAAAAAGAAAAGGAAAATTATGTTCAAGCATACAAAGTGTGATTACGGTTCATTCTACTTACTGAGTGCGATTAAATTTGCCGACCTGTAAATATAAAGATAAAATTAAGTTAAGTTTGCTCAATTCTGTTGAATTCTAAAACTAAAATGTTATAAAATGTTAATACTTACCTCAGTTCCCGAGTAGTGTGGTAGCGATAGTGAACTTGGATCTAACCTGAAAGAATATAAAAATTAATTAAATGATTATCATTAGCGGTTAAAAATAATATAGCTTGTACTTACCGTTTTAAGAAGAGTGAGACAGGTGAACCTGAAAGTATAAAAACAAAATTCAAGTATTTTGAATAGCTCAGTAAATTTTAAGTAAACTCATCTTTAATGAAGTAGGTGAACTGTTAAAGCTGAAAAGACCGTACGAAAAGGAAAAGAAATTTTCTTTAAGTCTATTTTGCCGCCTGAAGAAAATTATTAATAAGACTTACCATATGTTATAGTTGATATAGTGTAGCCGGAAATATACTAGCGTTAAGTACTATGTGACGCGAAGATAATTGCAAGTGGACTCCTAAACGACCCCGTGAACCTGAAAGATTAAGCCGAATTAAATTGAAATTGTGTGATCTATATTTCTGATTATTATAAATTAACTTACCTTGATTACTCTGATTATTATAAATTAACTTACCCTGTGGACCTGAAAATATACACGGAAACTGTACAAAAAAAAAAAAAAGACTGTGAGTGGTTGTACGAGACTCTAAAATTTATATAAACTTACCTGTGCCTGTGAAATATCCGGGAATTATAATAGTGAGAACCTATAAAAAGTAAAAGAAGAAAACAATAAACAAAAATTATTATCAATAATACTAGCGCAAATAAAATTTTTTTTTCTGACCTGTTGGTTTATCCAAAAGTGATCCTGGGGAGAGAACCCGAGGACAAGAAATTAAAATTAACGTCAGTGACTATAACTTAAGTGACAATGAATTTAAAAATTCTGATGTGGTTTTGTTGTTTGGTTTTTTTTTTTGTGTAAGCTTACCTCTCTGGGGTATCCAAAAATAGCCACCAAAAGCCTGTGATTGATCATCCTTCTAAACTAATGCCATACATGGGCCAAAAGAAGAGGCCAGAAGAGGCAGCGGCCTTTTGCAGCAGTTCAACATTATCAGCGGTCATCTGCAGCAGCTCAACCTCATCAGCAGCTCCACAAAAGCATCAGCAGCAGCATCACCGGCATCAATGGCGCCCAACGTTTTAGTGTAAGAACCGAGATGTAATATTGTATTTGGTTTAAGAAATACAAACAAGGTATGTTCCTCTAAGTTAAAATTTTTGCTCTGGGTCCCTCCTCCCTCCATTTTGTTTTCAGCCGCCGTGTGATTTGAAAGTTTTTTGTTTTTCAAAGGGACCTCCCCATAAATTTTGGGCCAAGGGGAGGTCACAGGGTGGTTGGGGCTAGGCCAGGGGGGTTCATTCCACCCGAACCCCCCCTGAGAGTCAATCACGGGCAGTTGCAGGGGTTCATCCCGCACTGTCCTTTTCCGCCCCTTTGACCTTCGGGTCCTTCCGTCTTGCGAGAGAAATTTTTCGTTATTGCCGGTGGCCGTTCCGGCGGCTGAAAGCGGGTTTTTGGCAAACCCCCCCCACACTACCGCAAATGCTAGCCTGCCAGCTCTCGCGGCCGCATACCGTCGGACGGGGTGCTTTAGCCGGGCCCCCGAGGCACACGGCTATAACAAATATGGCGCCCAACGTGGGGCGTTCCTATCCCCTCCCTTTGGAGCTAAAGGCTCCCCTATTATTACTTACCTTTCCCCAAAATCCTTCGAGGCCCTATCGGTGAGTCCCGTGGCTGGAGCTTACCCGAGGCCTCTTGAGAATTGCGGATGTTGGCTTCGTCAGCCAGCAAGCCGACTCGAGGTCTCGGGGACAGCTCTATCCTAGGGATGAGCTGGTAGTGGAGGGACCTTATCAGCAGATCCTGCTGGGACTGCGTGGTCGAGACGGCTGAGGTCCTCCCTGGAATTACAGGGGTTGGCTGTTGATAGAGCCAGCCTCCTGTCCGGGAGGAAACCTTGGTCGTCCTCTGCCTCGTAGTCCCTGCCGGTGAAACTGGTAAGGGCCCTTCCCTCAAACTTTCCTTTCTGCGGGCTGAATGCTCGGTGGCCCGCGATTGACTCTCAGTTTAAATTAAAGTATCGGCAATATTCGTGTGTTTTCTTTTTGAGGTAAAATGCGAGGGAGAAGTGGACCGGAGGAATTTAGGTTGTTATTATTATTATTTCAGAAAATTAGTAAAGCGTGGTAGAAGTTAATAAATTTTTGAGTAAGTCTATAACCAGGAGAAGAGAAATAGATTTAAGATCCCTGGCAGAATTAAAATTTTTATGAACACCAATATCTTTTGTGAACACTCGGTAAGGCGAAGCCAGTTCCAGAGCTTTTGCTATTAAGAGGTATTTAAGCTTGGTTGAAACCATACCTTGCCGTTACTATTTTCCTTTTCTCTTTTCTTTACGCGTACTCATCTTCAAAATTTTTAAAACGTGTCGCGATCCGTCGACTGTATATAACGCGCGATTCGGCTTAAGAGGGCGGTAGCATTTTCCGTCGGGTTTCTCATAAATCGCAGTCGGTTTACTGGTGGCGGAGATCATGCCGAAACAAACGGGTTCACCGCCTAGGAGTCCCTACAACACGCGTAGACGGCAATTGTTCCCCCCGAACGCGATGGAGGAAGCGGGGGCGGCCGGGCCGACCAACCCGAGTACTGAGCAAGGAGCCTATCACATTCCACCGGTGGAAAGACTACGGGACCAGACTGTAAATGCTCCGACGCCATCCCAATCGTTAGAATTGCCTTCTGAGGCCTCGACTTTAATACAACAGGACTCTAACCAGTCAAGAGCTCCGAATTTGCGGCAATTGCCCCCCAACGCCAACCCAGATTCGGGATGGGTTCCCACACAATCGTTACTTATCGGCTTGCAACAACAAATCTCTAATCTCGTGAGAGAGGAAGTTGCGAGGGGAGTGAAAGAAATAAAAGAGCAGGTGTCGAAGCCTAGCTTCACCACTTCATCACCTTCGGTGGCTCTGCCGGCTCCTCCCCATGTTCGGCCGGAAAGAATCAGCTTGCCCAATCCGTTATTTAATAGACCACCACCACCTGTGCCTGATCCTCAAGGTTACTATTTAACCCATCGTCGATGCGGTAGTCCAATTCGAACTTGGAAACTGCAATACGACGGGGATAACAAAAAACTAAACGTGGAAGAATTCATTTTCCGGGCGGAAACACTGACGCACAACACCTTGCGCAGTGATTTCTCCTTATTAGTCCGAAATTTCCACCAGTTGTTGAGTGAGTCGTTAATTAATTGGTATTGGACATTTTTGCGTAGTACGGTCAATCCAACTTGGGAACAAATTAAAGTCGCATTACGAGCTGATTGGGGTGACAGGTCGAGAGATGTAGACATCCGCAGGCAAATGCTGGGCAGACGGCAGCAGCCTCGCGAGACTTTTGTTTCTTACTATCAAGCTCTGATATCACTCCGTAACCAACTCAAAAATCCTATGTCGGAAACCGAATTTGTCGAGACGGTGAGGGCAGGGTTGCTTCCGTATATTCAGGAGCAAATCTGTCTCCACCGTACCGACACGATTGGTCAATTACGGGCATTGGTTACTGAAGTTCAAATCACTCGGGAGCGGTCTCGAGCGGCACTGTTGCCGCCTGCCCAACATCGTGCTCGCGTTGAGGAGACCAATTCGTTGCTAATAGAGCCGGTAGACGTTACCGAGCCGTCCCTTGATGCTGTCGGAGTTGTGGCACGATACCAGTCCCATAAAACTAAATGCTGGAATTGTGATGCCGAAGGGCATTTTTATCAAGACTGTGACAAGGAGCCAACGGGCTTCTTCTGTTACGGTTGCGGGCGAAAGGGGACAGTCAAACCTCGCTGCCCCAACTGCTCACAAAAAAACAGGACTCGGGTCGAGAGCAACACCACCAGTTCTCGACCACAACGAGCGATGCTGACAGCTGTGGCAGCGGAAGAGACGCTTCTCTTCCCTCCGCAACCCTAATTCGAAGCCCCGAGGTTTCCCCAGTCACTGAAGAATTACCTGCCGTATCCGAAAACCCTTTTCATTTACCTGATGTGTCGAATTTTTCAAAACCAGATGTCGTCGATATAGTTACCATTGAAGATGTGGTTGACACTGAGGACGAGAGTCCAGAGCCATATGGGACTCCCTGTCGAGCAGTTACGATTTTACCGAGGCCTGAACAGCCTGTAAAAAGTCAAGTCCTTCCCGCTCCAGTCGTTTACCCGCGTAAACCTTTCCATCAGCGGTTGAAGGAGTATCGAGCTGCTCGGGAGAGAATATTCATGTCGGCTCTTGACTCTCCAACTCAGTCTGAATCCCGTGTGCGAAATATAAGAAAATTCAAACGCTCGTCACTTCGTTTACGTTCCTTTTGGCGACGCGTAATTTCTAATCGTCGTAGACTAGCGACAGCTTTCGTGTCAGTTCACAAGGACGTAAGGCCTTATGCCGAAGTCCAAATTTTAGGAAGAAAACTGACCGGTCTATTAGATAGCGGGGCCAGCGTGAGCATACTTGGCCAAGGATCGGAGAAAATGTTGTCCGAAAAGAAAATTACGTGGACCAAATATCGCTCCGCGATCGAGGTGGCCAACGGTGCCAAGCCCGAAGTACATGGGCATGCCGACCTAGACGTCACTTTTCGTGGACAAACCAAGCCTATACGTTTCTATCTCGTTCCTAGTCTGACACAATCTTTGTATTTAGGAGTCGACTTTTGGAAGGCCTTTGGTTTGGCTCCCGATGTGCTGGGGTCCTTGGCTTCGTTGGACACACCGATCGTGGAGTCGACCGAGTCCAAACAACATATTCTCCCTCCTTCTGAACATCGTCGGCTAGACTACGTCAAGTCTTTATTTCCATCTTTCGCCACACTGGGTCTGGGTAAAACCAATCTTCTTGAGCACGTGATTGACGTCGGTGAAGCCGCCCCAATTAAACAACGTTTTTATCCTGTGTCACCTGCCGTTCAAAAACTGATGGACGCTGAGCTGAGCCGAATGCTCTCGCTTGGGGTGATAGAGGAAAGCCAAAGCCCGTGGAGCTCCCCAGTGGTACTTGTACGAAAGCCCGGCAAGGTCAGGCTGTGTTTCGACGCCCGGAAGGTGAACTCCGTGACCAAAAAGGATGCCTATCCCTTACCTCAAATCGATGGCATCCTGAGTCGCCTTCCGTCGGCTAAATTTATAACCAGCCTGGACTTGAAGGACGCTTTCTGGCAGATACCACTGGAGGAAAGCTCCAGAGAGAAGACCGCTTTTACGGTGCCTGGCCATCCCCTCTATCACTTCACAGTGATGCCATTCGGGCTCTGCAACGCTCCTCAGACAATGTGCAGGCTCATGGATAAAGTGATACCTTATAATTTACGCGAAAAGGTCTTGGTCTATCTTGATGACCTCTTAGTCCTATCCGAGGATTTTGATACCCATTTAGAACTCTTATCTCAAGTGGCCAGTTGTCTGAAAAAGGCAGGCCTTACGATCAATGTAGAAAAAAGCAAATTCTGCTTGAAAGAGACTAAGTACTTGGGGTACATCGTCGGAGAAGGGGGCATCAAGACGGACCCGGACAAGATCGCTGCCATAGTAGACTATCCGTCGCCTAAAACTCTTAAACAGGCTCGTCGTTTTCTCGGTATGGCCGGATGGTATAGAAAGTTCATTCCGAATTATGCAGACCTGACTTCGCCAATTACAGACACGTTAAAAAAGGCGAACAAGTATACGTGGACTGCCGAAGCTCAAGTTGCTCTTGAAGAACTAAAGAAATTACTTACCACCGCTCCATTACTGTCGAGTCCTGATTTTTCTAAACCTTTTATCATTCAGTGCGATGCGAGTAGTCAAGGGGTAGGAGGCGTGCTTCTTCAATTGGACGACGAAGGGAGAGAAAGACCAATCGCGTATGTCTCGCAGAAATTAAACTCTGCTCAGCGTAACTATACCGTGACTGAATTAGAATGTCTGGCGGCAATCATAAGTCTAAAAAAATTCCGCGCTTACGTTGAATTGATGCCGTTCAAGATCATTACTGACCACGCTAGCCTGCAGTGGCTCATGACTCAAAAAGACCTTAGTGGTCGTCTGGCCCGTTGGAGCCTAAAATTACAAGGCTTCAACTTCAGTATTGAACACCGTAAAGGAACACTGAATGTTGTGCCGGACGCCTTGTCACGAGTTCATTGCGAACAAATTGATGCTAGCTCTTTAGAAAACCCTGGTCCAGAAATTGATCTTGAATCCCCACACTTCCAGTCTTCGGAATATAAAGAACTTATCGAACGGATAGAAAAGAATAAAGACCGTTTCCCTGATTTAATAGTTCGTGACAATTACGTTTATATACGAACTCAGCCTCGATCAGGGGATCCCGTTCAAGAAGAAGAAGCTTGGAAATTATGGGTCCCCAGCGCATTAACCCACGACGTAATATCGCGAGCTCACGATCCACCTTTGGCAGCTCATGGCGGAATTGGCAAAACCTTAGAGAGACTCCGTCGACATTTCTACTGGCCGGGTATGACTGTCGAAACCCGCGCATATATCCTTTCCTGCGACATCTGTAAAGAGGTGAAACCCTCTAACACCACTTTAAGACCACCTATGGGCACACAGGCCAAAACGGAACGGCCTTGGCAGAGAATCTATCTCGACCTCCTGGGTCCCTACCCTAGAACCAAAAGGGGTAAAGTTTGTATTCTGATCGCCCTCGATCACTTCTCTAAATATCCTCTCCTTAAACCCCTTCGAAAAGCCAGTACCTCGAACATCTGTGCCTATGTCGAAGAACAAATTTTTCACCACTTCGGAGTTCCCGAAACCGTGGTGACTGACAATGGAACTCAATTTCGTTCTGCCCAGTTCCAGAACCTCCTAAAGAAATATGGCGTGCATCATCTTCGTACTGCCGTTTATTCGCCTCAGGCCAACGCCTCCGAGCGTGTTAATCAATCCATCTTGGCCGGAATTCGAGCGTATATACGAGATGAGCACACCAGATGGGATGAGAAATTGAGTTGCATTGCCAGTTCACTACGTAGTTCGGTTCATCAAGCCACAAAGTTCTCTCCCTATAAAATTCTGTTCGGTGTCAACATGATAGAGCATGGGTCCGCCTATGCATTGCTCCGACAACTATCAGGGGTGAATGAACCTATTGATGTGGACACCTCCGATAAACTTCGACTGATTCGTACCCAGGTACAAGAGAATTTAGACAAGGCTTTTGAGAGAGGAGAGAAGCAATATAATTTGAGAACCAAACCCGTTGAGTTCAGGGTAGGTCAAGAAGTATACAGACGAAACTTCCAGTTGAGCAACTTCGGGAAAGGCTTCAATGCCAAGCTAGGCAAAAAGTTTGTCAAATGCCGGGTACGAGCGAAAAAAGGTAATTCGCTCTATGAGTTGGAAACCCTTCAAGGCAAATTAATAGGTACATTCCATGCCAAAGATATAAAGCCGTGACCTTTACTTCACTCCCAATTGTGACTAACTTTAATATTCTAATTATTTAATTATTTTATATTCTTCTGTCTCGCTTGGAACCTCCACGGCGGCAATCCGTAGTGGAGATTCCATCTCACGTTCTCCCTCGGTAGCCCTAATAAGGCATCCGGCCAGCCTAACTGGTACCAGGTTGTCCCTAAAACCGCCTCTGCTCGGTTATGCGGTGGACATACCTTTTTATCACCCCCTTTTTCCTTTTCCTCATCCTAGTTAGAGTTCCCTTTCCTTAACCCTATCCCATCCACTACCTTACTTTAAAGTTTCTCAATTTTATTCCCCCCTTTCTTATGCTGAGAGGCCCTGTCTGGAATTCTCTGGGTCGAGGCTGCTCCGAGGCCTCTTGAGAATTACGGATGCTGGCTTCGTCAGCCAGCAAGCCGTCTCGAGGTCTCGGGCTTCCTCTTCCTTGAGGGGTACAGGCAGGGAGGGGCTTTGCTTGCCCACACCGCGGAAACCGGCGCTCCGGAGACGTCCGGAGAGCTCCCTGGAACTACAGGAGTTGGCTGATGGAAGAGCCAGCTACCTGTCCGGGAGACTTCTCCGGTCGTCAACCGTCGCTAGGTTTTCGAGGGGTGGGCCGGTACTGCTTCCTTTCCTCGAAGTGTGTTTTCTTCCCACACGGTGTCACTAGAGCTTAGGCTCTAGTTATCCCGCTCTTATTGAATTTTCTTCCTTTACAAAATATCCTCACCTACATGATGTACTTCCATCATTTTTCATCACTCTTCATTACTCTTGTACTTCGGTGCACCCACTATCTGTATCTTTTTAGCTTATACTTAAGTATATCTATACCCTCGTACACTCTTCATTACTCTTGTACTTCGGTGCACCCACTATCTGTATCTTTTAGCTTATACTTAAGCATATCTATACCCTCGTACGCCCTAGGCATCCCTCACTCGTTTGAACCGAGGATATAATTACTTCACTTTCGCCACCTCTCCTTTATACACAACCCTTACGTCAACTCTTACGTCTTTTCCAGTTGTGTTGTCAAGTTGTCTAGTTCTTTTTGATTAGAATCATAGATGTCCCTACATATATATCTCTCAACTCATATACTAAGCCTTGATTCTGAGCGTGAATAAAATTTAGAATATTGTTATTTGGCCTGCCCACTCTTTTCCTTGGGTATGGTTTCTCTCAGTAATTTAAATTGCTGTACCCTTAGGTTTATCTCATAACTATCTCCCCTTCGTACCTACTCATCACTTGTTCCCTAATCACTATCACCCGCTATCTTGCTTATTTATCGTGTCTTCCTGCTTCCTACATTGTTCACGAATCGTGTCGACCTGCACGGTCTATCTAAGTCTATACCAGCATTGTTTCTGGAGTGTCAATGACATGAAGGAAATTTATTTCTCTTTCTCACCCTGTACACCTTTTGTCACACGCTTGTATTAACCTTTAAGCTCACACTTCGGTCTCTCTATCTCCCAGTTTTGCATCGTTCCCGCCATGGGCTGCAAAGGCTGGGCCGCACTCACTGCGATATGTACTTTTGGTCTTGGTACGGTATATGTTTAACACCTTCGGATGCGGCAGCTATATCATTCGTGTCACCGGTCACTCTAATCATGCTCTACCGCTCGAAGCGGCCACCTACTCTAATCGTTCTCTTATATATGATGCTCGACCATTTATTCGAGTCATCAGTCTTCATTTTCCCCTATATGAGTCACAATTTCTACCCTTCCCATTTTTTCACAACCCCTTGCACGTTTTTGTACTGACTTGGAGCTCCTGTACTCCAACTGTCCCATCCTCTAGTAAAGACTGCACGTCAAGGGATCTGACAGGGGATTCCCTTCCTGTAGGATTAAGTTTTTCTAACCCACATTTCACAACAACCCCCACCTTCGGATGCCCGTGAACAGCAGCGCCCTTTAGTTGGCGTCTGGAGGGATGCGGATCCGCAGAGCGGGTGTTCATCTTGGGACTGGGATGACCGCGGGGGTTGGTTTACAGCCACCCTTTTTCATTTTTTTTTTGTAGTGTAGAACATCTTTGAACCCATCCCCACGAGCGGGGCTGGCCCGACACGGACTCGGCAACTCTCTCGCACTGACAGAGAGTCCCGCCTCTCATTAGGGCTGGTCCTTTCTGTCAATGGGAAAGAGTGGTCAAGTCAGCATCGAAGCTACCTGACCTCTCATTAGGGTCAGGGAAGTTCAATGCTGACATCTGGCCAGCCGACTCCGTCTCGGGCTAGTCCTGAGCGTGGGTCGAGCCACATGTTGGGCACCCTTAGTCTTGAAACACCTTTTGGCCCGGTCTCCCAAGTCTGGACTGGCCCGAAATGGGTTAGCAGCTCCCTCCCACTGTCAGGGAAGCCTGCCTCTCATTAGGGCTGGTTTCCTCTGATAGTGGGGGTGAGTGGTTAAGTTGGCACTGGATCAACTGACCTCTCATTAGGGTCAGGGAAGTCCAGTGTTGATTTTGGCCGGCTAGCTCAGTCTCGGGCCCGATCTGGATCAGGGATCGACAAGTTAGGCTAGGACCAGAGTCCGACCATTTTTCAGCTCCTTTGGCCTCGGTGGCGAGTCCAACGGACCTGTGCTGTTGTGGTCAGGGACTCTTAGTTCCCAACAACCCACGAAAACAAATTTTGCCGACGCCTATGGGCTCAGACTTCGGGTGGCCCCCTAAATTTTGGCCGAATTTACACGGCGGCGATGGCAATTCCCGCTCGCAAAACCGTTCTTTGGGTTCGAGCGAAGAATTTTGGTCGCTGCCAGGCAGCAAATTTGCCCAAAAATTCTTCGCCCGAAGCCCAAGGAACGGTACAAGAAGAGCTGAAATCCTGCGACCGAGCGAAGGCGAGCCCGCCAAAAGTTCGATATTTCTCGGTCGCATAGAAAAATTTCCGGACCGAGCGCGGTGCAACCCAAAAATTTTCGAGTCGCGAGGGCCTTCATGTATCCGCGCCGTGAGCCGGCGAGCTCGCCTTCGCCTCGGTCCCAATTGTTCGCGCCTCCTGATCCGTTGCCGGCGCCGGGCTGCCGGCTCGCGCACTCCTCGAGGCTGGCGTGCAGCTAGCGCTGAGAGTGTGTGTGTAGGTAGCTCGGTTTCGGCTAACGGATCGGGGAGGTTCGGCCGTGGGAATCGGCGCGTCGCTCGAGAGTTCGATCGGAGACGTGAAGCTGGCCGGACGAAAAAGTCAAGGAAAAGCATTTTTTTGGGGGAACGAGGAGCCGGGCGGAAAAGTCTCCGGGTTAAGCCGGGAAAAATTTTAAGTTGAGGTCGCGAAACCGGCGGACCGAAAAGTTTCGGGAGAGAAGAATCAAAAAAAGCGGAAACTAGTGCGAGGAAGTAAAATCGGGATTATCGCGGAAAATCAAACTGTGGACCGTAGGTGGGAAATCCATCATCGTGAGCGACGCTGAAAAGAAAAAAAAAAAAAAAAGAAAATAAAATAAAATTGTTATTAAATGAGTTGTTCGAGTAACTTTAAAATTGGTACTCACCAATTAATATCATGGTTGTGGACCCGCTGCTAGAAAAAAGAAAAGGAAAATTATGTTCAAGCATACAAAGTGTGATTACGGTTCATTCTACTTACTGAGTGCGATTAAATTTGCCGACCTGTAAATATAAAGATAAAATTAAGTTAAGTTTGCTCAATTCTGTTGAATTCTAAAACTAAAATGTTATAAAATGTTAATACTTACCTCAGTTCCCGAGTAGTGTGGTAGCGATAGTGAACTTGGATCTAACCTGAAAGAATATAAAAATTAATTAAATGATTATCATTAGCGGTTAAAAATAATATAGCTTGTACTTACCGTTTTAAGAAGAGTGAGACAGGTGAACCTGAAAGTATAAAAACAAAATTCAAGTATTTTGAATAGCTCAGTAAATTTTAAGTAAACTCATCTTTAATGAAGTAGGTGAACTGTTAAAGCTGAAAAGACCGTACGAAAAGGAAAAGAAATTTTCTTTAAGTCTATTTTGCCGCCTGAAGAAAATTATTAATAAGACTTACCATATGTTATAGTTGATATAGTGTAGCCGGAAATATACTAGCGTTAAGTACTATGTGACGCGAAGATAATTGCAAGTGGACTCCTAAACGACCCCGTGAACCTGAAAGATTAAGCCGAATTAAATTGAAATTGTGTGATCTATATTTCTGATTATTATAAATTAACTTACCTTGATTACTCTGATTATTATAAATTAACTTACCCTGTGGACCTGAAAATATACACGGAAACTGTACAAAAAAAAAAAAAAGACTGTGAGTGGTTGTACGAGACTCTAAAATTTATATAAACTTACCTGTGCCTGTGAAATATCCGGGAATTATAATAGTGAGAACCTATAAAAAGTAAAAGAAGAAAACAATAAACAAAAATTATTATCAATAATACTAGCGCAAATAAAATTTTTTTTTCTGACCTGTTGGTTTATCCAAAAGTGATCCTGGGGAGAGAACCCGAGGACAAGAAATTAAAATTAACGTCAGTGACTATAACTTAAGTGACAATGAATTTAAAAATTCTGATGTGGTTTTGTTGTTTGGTTTTTTTTTTTGTGTAAGCTTACCTCTCTGGGGTATCCAAAAATAGCCACCAAAAGCCTGTGATTGATCATCCTTCTAAACTAATGCCATACATGGGCCAAAAGAAGAGGCCAGAAGAGGCAGCGGCCTTTTGCAGCAGTTCAACATTATCAGCGGTCATCTGCAGCAGCTCAACCTCATCAGCAGCTCCACAAAAGCATCAGCAGCAGCATCACCGGCATCAATGGCGCCCAACGTTTTAGTGTAAGAACCGAGATGTAATATTGTATTTGGTTTAAGAAATACAAACAAGGTATGTTCCTCTAAGTTAAAATTTTTGCTCTGGGTCCCTCCTCCCTCCATTTTGTTTTCAGCCGCCGTGTGATTTGAAAGTTTTTTGTTTTTCAAAGGGACCTCCCCATAAATTTTGGGCCAAGGGGAGGTCACAGGGTGGTTGGGGCTAGGCCAGGGGGGTTCATTCCACCCGAACCCCCCCTGAGAGTCAATCACGGGCAGTTGCAGGGGTTCATCCCGCACTGTCCTTTTCCGCCCCTTTGACCTTCGGGTCCTTCCGTCTTGCGAGAGAAATTTTTCGTTATTGCCGGTGGCCGTTCCGGCGGCTGAAAGCGGGTTTTTGGCAAACCCCCCCCACACTACCGCAAATGCTAGCCTGCCAGCTCTCGCGGCCGCATACCGTCGGACGGGGTGCTTTAGCCGGGCCCCCGAGGCACACGGCTATAACAATTAGCGCAAAAGTTAGGCCATAAAATTTATAATTTGTAATTCTAAGGTGAGGAAACAGAGCACCCTGGAATGATAAATTTAAAAACGAACGGATTTCGAAAATTTTAAAATCTTTATATACGTGACGGTTTTTAAAATTTCAATTCAATCGAAAATTTACTCCAAAACCTAGAACTGGATCCGATGTGAAAAGAACGCGGCTTATATTAACTTCAATATGAAACTTTTATTTTTACAATGTACCTACTGTACATATGTAGGTGCATACAAATATCGTAACAAGCTTTGTATATATTTTAAATAATAAGTTTTATTGTAATTACTTAATTCATTAACAATAATTGATTACTTACATTTGAAAGCTTCCATAGGCAAGCAATGTTTGCTACTGAAGATTGACAATGTACATAAGTATATCCATTTTTAAACAGCTTACATACACTTTGTCTTTGTTTGAACTCTGCTTTTTATTCAACTTGAACAAATTTCACAACTTTGAAAACAATAAATCGGAACAATGTTTGTTAATGTAACATGGAATTGTGTGCAGTTTATGGTAGGAAATAAATTAAAATTTCAATATTTACCTTTTTATAATACAAACATATCTTCTATTATACTGAATTTAACTGAGCTTGAAGGATCTCATAAATTATAAAGATTGTGATTGATCAAGTTTTGTGTCATTGGATAGCATCTTAAAAAATATTTGGCAAGTGTTTCTTCTTTTCTTGACCGATGTGTATTTCGCACTGTACTAGCATTTTTTTTAAACTCTAAACTAAACTAAAGGAATATGTTAATTAAAGGTTTCAAAAAATTTTAAGTAGGTACTCAAAATATGGATAAAAAAAGCAATGTAGTGTTTTTCCTGAGAGTTATTATTATGGGATTATTGTTTTTGAAACAATTTTGTGTAACAGGTGAACAAATTCATTCGATATTGCAATCTCTTCTTTCAGAAACTTTATTGTGATAGGTGTTGTATTTTACCAAGCTGAGATTGAGATAACAATGCATACATATATACATATATGCATATTATATTACGGCTTAATTTCTAATCGCTTTTTTCTTAGATGAAGACAGTTTTTTTAGTATTTACATTTTTTATGATTTAGATTTTTAATTTTAGTAATTCTTATTAATCTACTGATGGTGGCTGAGATAAACGACGTTTACTGTAGGTAAAAATTCCTCGGTTGTGAGATAAGATGGAGGAAATTTAATAAAGCTTTTTCAATTCTTAAGAGGTTGTTAAGTGTCTTGAAATGGTTCGCATCATTGCTAAAATTCCTTTTAGTGTTCCAGAAACTTTGGTATTTATATTGGTATATTTTCATGATTGGGCGATTATTTAATTTATATAATTTACTTTTCAAAGCTTAAAGTAAAAAAGTATCAAAAACAAAATTTATGATAGCTGAGTGGTTGGTTTTAACCAAGGAAATTAGCATCTTCAAATAATATAATGTATGTTTGTTTGTATATTGTTAATAAAAAATAAAACATTCATGGCCGAAGTTAACAAGATTAGTTATGGAAAATCAATTAAAGTGGCGTATTCCCATAAACCGCGTTTGTTGTTGAATTAAAGTATTAATTCTTGGAAATTATAGTGAACATTTGAATTAGAATGCAAGCATTTATTATGAGAAGAGATTCCGAAGATACATAAATAAATAGTATCCATGCAATGCAAATCATTTTATCTCAATGAAATAATCCGGCATAAGTAAGCTATTTTACGTGGCCTCGCCCCAAATTTTGTAAATTTAGAAATATTATACAAAGATGATTTAAGGAAATGATATTATTTAGCTATAAATAAATGTTAGTTTTCCTTTAATTTCTACAACAGATAATAGTTTGATTTTCATAAACTATTTAAACTGAAATTTTATATATCAAAAACGGTTTCATTGACCTTGTAGAGTAAATTTGCTGAGCATATTTGACGAAATAAGTTCTAGATGATTGCGTTAATTTTAATGCCTTATATCAATTTGGAAACCTTATAGCAACAGTTTTATTGAACTAATAGAGAATATTTAAAAAAAATTAATCAAAAATTTTGAATTTCGAAAAAACACATAAAATAGGAACTTAATGAGGCCAAAAGCCGCTTGGATATTTCCAAATGCTGATAAGATATTTTATTTTTCACTAAATTTGTCGGGCCATTGTCATTATTGTTGTTATATTTTGCAGTTTTCAGAATAATCAAAATTTTTTCAAAAATACTTAATACAAAAATTTCTTTTGTTCTTTTAGAAAAATTCACACATACATGCATATCTTCAATAATACTAAAAAAAATTGAGTGTATTATAAATATATTATTATATATAATTATATAATAATAATTATTTAATTATTACGGTAGACTTTAGTAGTACTGCTGTATAAATTTGGTTGTTACTTTCTTTATTGTTGTAAATATTTGTAATTTAATAGTATCTATATATATTTTAGTGATACTTGCGTACGAAATCGCCGGCACAGCTAGCGAAAAATAAAATCGGATCAGTTGACTTTGAAGAGTTAAATAAAACAATTACATAACCATGGCTACGTAAACTCATAATTTTCTCCGACAAATTTAAGTTTTTTCCAAAAGATATTCGGGTGTTGAATTGATTTTTTTTAGAAGGGTAAAAACTTCTACTAAAAATCTTATTATTAAGATCTGAAAAGCCCGCAGCCACAATAAATAATTTTGTTGTGATCGCTCCCTTTTTGCCAGAGCGCGAACCGGTTGCAATCGGTGGAACACTTCCTGACCTTCTGCGGGATCGCAAACAATAAACAGTTGCGATCAATTTTGAAATTTTTATTATTGTTCTTTAAGCAAAAAGCGTCAATGAACTTGTTGTTTATGCGGGCTGTAATCAGCGCGACAAGACCGTTTACCATTTACCGTCGCGGCCTTCATTGGCGACGACAGGTTTTTAACGAGCTTCCCAAAATATTTTTGTATGAGCCGCACGCAGATACCTTTCACGCAGACGATTTTGATAAAAATTGAGACCAGTTGAATCGCCCATTACCCCGGATAGCACCCTTTCACCGGGCTGCACCGATTTGGCAGTGCGCGCTTTTCCTACGATCGTTGAGCGCGGCGCGGTGCGACGACCACCAGCAAATTGCATATTCGCGGTAGCCGGTGCAAGGTGCAGCAGATTCAGGTGCAATTCGCAAGGAGACGACGCGACCGGGAGACTGTCTTCCCCCATTCAAATGGCCACTCGCCCGTCGTTCTCACCAAAGTTGCGCACTGCAGTTGCGCTGGAGCACGTTTGATTTACACGCGCGCAATCTGGTCCGCAATCTGCACCGCGTTTTGTTAACACTTGTTTGGCTCAAGATCGCTAAACGCAATTTATTGTAACAAGTGCGTGAACTAATGAGCTACACACTGCGTCCAGGTGCTGTTCACCTGCACTGATTTATGCCGTGCGAAGCGGGCTTCGCGAAAATATCGGTATAATGCACCTTGAGCCTAGGTTTGCGGCGCGCTGTACCTGTCCGTACTGCGTCCAGTTGCAGTCCGCGTCATTTTGCGGACAATATGCACACAGGTGCGCATTGTGCGCATTGTTTTTGCATTTTTTTGACGAATGATCGCACAGCGCGACTGTGTTTCAATAGTGCGGATGCTAAATGACGGCAAATCTGAAAATCGGATAAGCGCTAACGCTGTTCATTTGTCGCCTTCCAAACGGTATACCCAGGTATAAGAGCGGGCAAATTCACCTGCAAAATTTATGTCCCGCATCTGTGCAATTTATTCGATTGCCCACATAGTTGCCGGCATTAACCAAATTAACTGATGAATCTGAATTTGTCACCCGTAAACCAGTCAACAGTTTCCCAGCGCACCTACATGAAGCCAGACCTCCGTCCTCCAGGCTACTTTTGCTCTGGAGCGGCGCGATTTCTTCAGGTCGTTGGGGACATTTTTCTTCACTGGCATCTTACGCACCGACCGTAGGACCGCGAAGCGGCCAACGGACGGACGTAATTAAACATGATCTTCGCGCAGCGCCGCTGATCTCAGCCGTCGAAGTTATTCGTGCCGGAATTTATTTGGCCGGGCACTGCCACTGCAAGTTAGCGTCATTAATCATTTTATTAATTATTCCACTCATTGATGCTACTGCGCCGGCTACTGGCTCTCAGAGCTCCCTCACCTGGCATTCCTTGTTAATGATCTCTCTGCGCCGTGGATGCTGTGCGCTCGGTACCAATTTCAGCCCAGGAAGAGGACATCGCTTCTGCCGCCCAGGAATCTTAATGCTATGCAATGGAAAATGCATTGAATCTTCTTGGACAGATGAGAAAAAGCAGTTAGAGCAATGTCTTAAGTGATCTTTAAAAATGTCCGCAGATTATTTTTGAATGCCAAGAAAAATATTCGCTGGCCACGTGGACAAGGTTGTTATTAGAAAGTACCTACGGATTAAATAAATACTCCAATCAGGAAAAATATACACTGAGAAAAAAATTAGTGATTAATACCACTATTTTCATCAGTAAAGCCTTAAATTAGAATTTACTATGTATAAAAGGAATAAAAAATGTTTTTTTGAAATGCTTCAGAATAGTTTCCCTTAATATGCACAAAAATCAAATAAAAAATAGTATACATGTATGTACCTATATTACTAACGCTCTTAGTGATACTTCTAACTGTCTAAATGTTAATTTGAAATATCAAATACTTTATTCCTTTAAAGTTCTACAAATTTGCATGAAATAATACCATGCCATATATCCATATGTAATTTTAATTCTTAAAAAATTCCAAGGACTTGTGGTAGAAAAATATTAAATATTTTCTTTTCTTAAATACTAGATATACATATGTACCCACCAAAAAAACTAATGTTATTAAAAAATAGTACGCAAATTAAGGTAGGTATAAGCTAAAATATCGGTATTTAAAACTTAAAATAGTAGTTCAGCTTTTTATTAAATTCTACTATTTTTCTGAGATAAGTTCTTTTTTAAATCTGGAAAATAGTTTAAAAACAGTAAATTCAATTATTTTTTAAGTGCAGTTATATGTACACATCGGTCATTCCATAAATAACTGCATTTATATTTTCAGTTGAGGATTCTTTTTTTTATAACGCAGATTTGATGGATTAATAAAAATATAAGTGAAAGCATTTTTCAAAACCAAGCTGTTATTTAAGAAACATACTAAAATGTCAAAAATATTTGGAATACCGGCTTTCATTCCGTCTCTTCTTGATTACTAAATAATCATAAGTAGATAGAGATACACAGAATATTCATATGCAGATGATATGTTACTTACCTATACATGCCTACATTTTCTATCGTTAATATAATATATATATTTAATATATATTGGTTATCTTTCTCTCTAATGAAAAACGATTGTAATACCTCAACCTTTTATGTAAGTATTACAAGTCATTTTAAAAATGTAAGTTGTATTATGAAACGTCTATTTCCACCTGTGATATTGCTGTATCAAAAAGTGAATGAAATTTTCGATTAGGCCATCTAAAATACAAAAAAAAAAAAAAATAATGTAAATAATATTATAGTTTAAAAAAACTAAAGAACACGCTTCCTGAGGTGACGTTTGCGATATGACAGAAACAATTATCCGTTGAAAAAACTCGAATTCATTGCATAGATTCTTTTTCATTTGTTTATAACAAATTCAATTGTTATAAACAATTAACTTAATTAACCATGCATTGTCATCTAAACTAAACGTTAATGCAAAATTTCAACTTTATTCGAAACCGGGTAAAATTAAACTTCCAAGATTTTTTACATATGTAGTTAGTTAGTTATATGTGAATCTAATAAAAGCGTGTTAACATCGGGTAAGTTTGTTAAATGAAAATAAGAAAGGCACAAATTGTACCAGGTAATTGTAGTGCAAATGTGAAATTCAAATAACAAGTTAAACACAAAAACCAAGTGTTTCAATCGAAAGTGAAAGTTGATTGTTCAGTTGTTAATCATACTACCCACAGAATACTCATTTTGTTGTTAAGGGAAGATGAATAATGCAAATCTTAAAGATAAACTAATATGATTGATGCTTATATTAAAAATTAAAATTTAAACAACTTTAATTTTTTTCAACTGGAAAAAACTTTTTTAAAAACGATATGTAATGAAATGACGACCTCCTTAATAATGTAGTTTTATAAAAATAATATTTTGTATATTATCAACGCTTTACAACAAAGCACTAACTAACTTACGGGTCAAACTGATTTCCGAAAAATTTGTATAGGTACATAGGTATAACTTGATCAGATGATATTCAAAATTTCAAAAAAAAATTCAACAGAAAATTACATAAATTACTAGTATAGAGAAGGTTCCATATACTAAATTAAATATGAATTTCTTCTCTATACGTTATTATTTAAAATTTTGAGAAATTAACTTTCTTAATTAACATTTCTTTCTAGAATTTTTCATTAAAAGCGAATTGATACTTTTCTACTTTTTTTTTAATAAGTTAGTTAAGGTTTTAAATAAGTGACAAAATTCTGTCTTACAATATATTAAGTTTAGAAACAAAGACGTGAACCGAATGTTTTATTTCTTGTTTTAATTTACTCCTCATCTCAAAGACTTACACATATACATACATATATATATTCTCCAAGATGGTACCCATATAACTCTAACAAATATTACATTTTTTTTTCATTTTATGAAAATTCCGATACGAGTTTGATTTCATAGGTATGGTAAAACCCGGAAAGTGTTACAGTCAATTCTAATTACATGTGCATGTTGAATTTGTTCCCTTACGTATCTGATGATAATGGTCTACTATTCTCGGCCCACTCCTTTTTATTCCATGTTTTTATTACGTTTTTTTTTAAATCTTCGGAATTATCAATAATATAGTGATATATTGTTTTTAGCGCGATTTGATTATTTACAGGACAGCATGCCGTAAACTTTTTGTCGATAAATGCTTCGAAACGTGCTCAATTTAGTTTTATTTTAATGCTCACATTGTGGAAATATACGAAATTTTTCAAATCAGTGCTGTTACACCACTTTTCCACATTTTACACTTTCTTCCGGGTTATTTACTGGACTATGAGCGAAATTAAACTTTTAGACCTGTTAAGGTCGAAAGAGGGCCATCAGATAAGTCTGGTCGTTTCACAGGTTGGCTCATTTCACTTGTAATTAGCAGTTTTCAGGAAGGACTCTTGGATAGTCCGGACCCAGACTAGACTGAAATGAAATGAAAAGCGAAGCACCTGTGCAAATCAAAAAAAAAAACAAAAAAATCGCACTCCAAACATACTTCCAAAACTTGCGATATAATACCCCTATGTGCGTCAAACTCGATTGCAAAAAATTTGTATATAACGCGATTAATTGATTTTTATTTTCACAGTATCGTTTCGAATCTTAAGAACTCAACAAAAATTAATCAAAATGAAAGTAACTTTGATTTTCTCAATCATTGCACTAGTTTTTGTTGCAACAGAAGTTAACGCGGCCCCATCAGATTATTCAAATAATGAAGATCTTCTGAATAAGCTTGAAAAAATGTCTTTTTTGTTTATTGAAAAAACGTTTGATATACTTTGTGCAATTGAAGAACTCAAGGCGCGAGATGAATGCACAAAATGGCGCTCGGTGAAGTTAAATAAAGAAAATTTAAATGCTGTGGTGCCGGATATAAATGCTTTGACTAAATTAGTTGATTGTGATAATGAAATATTTGATGATTATTGTAATTATATAAACAAAGTAGCAGGCCAGCCCCGTTACCCCAACCGATTATGATATGTTTAATAATGATAATGTATAATAATAAAATGCATTTTCTGTTATATACCTACCTACTGTTGTTTTAATATTCTAGTAGAATTCTAAGGATGTTGTAATGGAAAATCTTACAATATATCTAGCAACGATCTGCACTATTTTCGACTACACACTGTTTCCGATCCCCAGATCTAAATAAAAAAAAAGATTCGTTCGTGTCAAAGTTGAGAGCCTTTAATCTTTCACAACAAATATTATTATCCATATACATTTCAAACTTATCGAAATGGAAAGTTTGAAATTACGATCTCCTTTTCTTAATCTCGATTTTATTTTATGAAACAATTCCCCTTTAATTAAAAATCATTATTTAAGGCGAAGTGTTCTTATAATAATCTAAAACAATATCAGAAATATATTCAAAACCACTGAAAAAAATTGATTGAGTTTATTTGAAAAAACTTTATATTGAAATCAGCGTTGAAATTGGGTAAAATATTTATATTTTCAAAATCTGGTATGTTAGGACAGAGATATTGGATACATATACATACTTTAATATCCCCATCCACTGTCTTTTCTAAAAGTGATTTTTGACGAAACAAACATCTGGAGCCGGTTTTATAAGAAAAAAAATATTTACAATTTCAAATTTTTAAAACTTAATTTTAATCATAACAGCAGATTTTCATACTTGATTGAAATTTGTAATATGTAGGTAAATACATTTGAATTTGAATCTAACAATTATCATTTTTTAGGTAACCTTCGAACCTAAGGATTATAACTGATAACATGTTGAATTCCTTAGTACTGAAATTGAAAAAACATTTCCATCCTACTAGGAGGAATTGTAATTGGTAAAATCTAAATTTTAGTCCTCTAGCGATTATTACATTTTACATGAGTAACATTTTCATATTTTTGTTGATAGGTATTAAGAAATTTCTTCTTTTAGTGTGGATACTAAGAATGAAGGATATAATAATTTAAAAATAGTAAAATAAATTGCACCTACCATTTTCCGTTCTGTAACAAATATTATTTTAAATAATAATAATTCGGGTCACTTAGTGATTTATTACTGCTCTCTATTTTGTTACGACATTCAAACTACTAAAGTTTAGAATAAGTGTAATAAATATTTTATAGAATATTCTAACAAAATAAACTGTGAAGAAAATCTAACGTAGATATCTCGAAAATAAATATATTACATAGTTAAATAAATAAAACACAAAATAGTTTTTGAAAACATTTTCATCTTTATTTCGATTAAATAACTTATTTGTTTTGCATTATATAAAAACCATCAATTGCTAACATTCAACTTACACAACTCTCTTTTTTATTCATTTTCATGTTTACTTTTCTCATCGTCAATAATAAAAAAATGTCATATCTTTTCTATGAACAATCATAAATACGCGGAGAAGGCTCCATTTGTCTTTCTTTTTATTAATTTTAATGAGTAATTGTATTTTTTGTTTTAGAGAACCATTTAGATAACTACAGAATCTATCACAAAAGAGGCACTGCTTAGCAGCAACAATTGATTTAATATTTTATTCAGTTTTGTTTTGCATTTCTTTTAAAACGTTTAATTTATCAAATCTGCATCCATGGAACTTTATATCTCAACAATAAAAACAGATGCGCTATTTCAAAATTTCTTTTATTCCATGATTTAATCATATTGTATTTTTTCATTTTTCTTTTTATATTTTAATTTGCATCAATTTCTCAGCGTTTTAATTTGTTCTTTGCTTAGAAAGAATTTAAGTAAGGCCACTTTAGAAAACTTACGAACAAAGTGGTAGTTTGAATGCACTTTTTTCCCCCATTGAGTTTATTACCAAAATCTTAAGTGCTATTTACAATTTGCATGAGTATTTAATTCATATTTCTCGAATATCATGTTGCAAGCGATTAATTTTAGGTTTGATTACAAAAATATCAAAAATATTGTAATTTTTACTCGAATATCACGTTGAACGGGTGAACACTTAAAGATTCTTACTTCGATAACTACCGCACTTAACAAGAAAGCATCAAATGCAATTTTATTTTCAGTTTTGATTAATATGTGGAATTGCTTTTTAATTTTAAATTTAAATTTTACGAATTTCACTTACTTTTTCTTATAGTCTTTTAATCTTTTAACCCTTCAACAGCAGAATTTAATGAATCAAAGTATTTTATTACCTTAATACGTGTCAGAAAAGTGTTTTTTCTTCCCGAATAGAGTTTTTCTTACAAAGTATATAACTATAGGAAATTAAATGGAATTGCACCACTAATTAACAAATTTGATTTAATATAATTACATGGATGAAGAGCATCAGAAGGTAATATCGTTTTTGGTGAAATTAGACATTAAATCTTCCAGGAAAACATTTTTACGTACACAAATGGCATGACTTAAACATGGAAAGTGATGTTATGTTTGTTGTAAATTACCTGGAGGATTACTAGATGTAGCGAATTTTATGAGTGTTTGAATTTGAGCCTCAACAATACAAAAATGGTTTTTACAAGTATCACCATCTTTACCTTGAGGCTCAAAACTTTTCAAACTACCCTCGTAATTAAAATGTAATAAATTCTAGGGATATTATTTTTTTATATTTCTTTGTTGTACCTACTTTAAACAATTTATAATATAATCGTATTTGAGAACTTCTTTAAAACATCCAAAAACGAGTGGGTTTCCAATATGCACTTGTTTGATATAATAATAGATGCAAATATCTAAAAATTTTATGCTTAATGGATATGGATTATCAAGATTTTATAAATAAAAATTCCTCTGTTACTGTCAACGTATACACACACAACAAAATGGCCCAAGTTTTTATACGTGCATTTGTATTTTAACCCAATATTTTGATTATAAGGCTTGATTAGGATATAGATTAGGATAAAAAATACTAGTTTATTTCATTACCTTCTGGATGCTTAAATTATGGTATATCTTTACTCCAAAAATTTTGTGATGCAATATTTTACACAAAGTCCGCAAAGACGACAGTCATTTCACCAAAATAAAGAAAAACGTAAAGCACCAGTTTAATTAAACGAAATATACAAAAATGTCGTTTTTGGTTTTTTTTTGACATTCTCAAAACTGTACACCTTAAAATTGATTTAAAATCGAACTAAAGCTTGACATAATCTCTCGCAGCACATTTAGCACAAATTCAAATAAATTCGTAGAAATTAAATTTATTTAATTAAAGATTATCTAAAGCCTAAGAATGCCTTTTTTTCTTACCCATATATCGAACTTTTCTCATGTCTTGCAGACGTTAACGCACTTAGTAGATATATACAAAAAAAAAAATTAAATTAAATATATCATTCATTAAAACAATGTTCATAAATATTCCTTAAATTTTAAATAAACGATAAAATAGCCTTATGTGGAATAGTGCTACAACAAGTAAAATAAAAATAATAAAACTATTTAAAAACGGAATTTGTGTTTTCAGTTGATCTTGATAATGCCATATATGGATGGTTTGATCGATTTGCTTAATAAATAAAACTATAGATAAAATACTACACTATACTGGCCAGAAATTGGAAAAAAAAAAATTATAAAACAAAAAAGCGGGATTATTTTAATACAGAACTAATGGAATAAGTAATAAGTCATGAAAAAACATACCATTGTCTTTAAAGTCAGTGGGATAAGTGTGTAGTGAATACCTGGAAAGAAACACTATTTCTTTTTGAGGGATACAGCTTCTACAATTTCCAAGCTACGTTTAGTAGACATTTCTTAAATATCTTTTTTAGTCAATATCACAAAATTCTTTATTTTAATTATTTATAATTATTTCAATTAGACAAATTAACTGAAATATTTGTTGCAAAAATATGCCTTGAAATTAAAGCCAGCTTCTGTCACTATTAACTACATTTTTGGAATAAAAAAAGAAGCTGCTTATCTATCCTGTATCCCTCTTCTCTTAACGAATAACCATATTTAAAGGTTATCTTCTATAATATCTTATAGTATTTTGTGAGAATCACTTTTTGCCACTTTACCACGCATTTTGTTTCGAAAATTCTAAAATCAGAGTACAATATTTGGTAATGAATTCAATCAGACTTGTTGTAGGATTGTGGTTCCACTATAAGGTAAATTTATGAATAATCCCAATCAAACCGCATCTTGAATCAAACTGATTTTAAATAATTTTACTTTACCCTTAATGAAAACGAGGAAATAAATTAGATTTGAGATCGATCTGTTATGTCAATCCAAATTGAAAAGTAATTCATCGGTTTGGTTGAAATGTTTTGTCAACTTTAACTATAATTTAATCTATTTCGACAAAATAATACTTTATTTCTAAAATTGTGAATTTCATCACATCGCTTGATTTTAGAAAACATATTTGTTCTGTTTTGTATAACTAACAAAAAACTACTAGATATATATATATATTTTATTTAGATTTTAAGACTACCATTTTTTGGCGGTAGTAATACTTTTAGAACTTTCAAAAATTAAAAAAATTTTCACTTTTCTTTATGATAATAAAAACGATTTTGGTGTTAAAAACATGAAATTGAAAAAAGCTGAAATTGAAATCGTATTCGAAAGGAAGTAAAGATTCTATATCAATATTAAATTCATTAAATATTCACGTCTAAAAATTATAAACAGGATTTGTTTTTAAAAATGCCTATATTTGTTTTCCTGAAGCTCAGTAAATTTTTAAAAAAAGTCATAAAATTCTGGTTTATAGAAAATTTGTATTTAGAGTGTTCATATTATTATTGGATTTAGGAGAATTTATTTTATCATATGTCTATCTACCCAATAGTGTCAAAAAATCCTTGATAAATTATTACTGAAAGGACTCTAATTGAATTGCAAAATATGAGTACCTACGTGATAAAATGGCTGTTGCATTGATAAATAATTTCATCATAAATAACTTATTCCAAAAATAACGCAGAAGAGTAAAATGAAATATCATCAACCCTACAACTAAATGTATAGAACAAAAAGATAAAAAAGTCACACAGTAAATAAAACTGGCTATCGCATACTGGCATTTAAGTTCCACTGGAGTGTATTGATTCACTTAAATCTAGAAAATTGCCTAAGACGAAAAATTTTCCTAAGGCGCGTTTGTTCTCGCAAATTACGGCTAGTGAAATAAATAAACGGAAAGTGTAAAAAAATCTCTGTTTTAAAATTAAACTAAAGCCAGAAACGTAGAAGGGATCTTAACAGCTTCCACCATCGTCAATGCCGCCTCATGTGGAGTGAAAGGTGGTCCGATCTGCTAAACGATCGCGTGCATAACTGGCAACGAAAGGGCTTCACGCCTGTGTGCTTCCTGAAGTGTCGCGTCAGCTCGTCCGACCGGGCGAAGCGCCATATGCATCCTTCCCATGTACACACATAGGGCTTTTCACCTAGAAGAAAGAAACATGGGCTCTTATTTAAAAATGTTTATCCAGAGTTAGCATTGCATTTTTAAGATGCCCCGCGCCGCATAATTTCTTAAGTGAAGACACCTCCGCTGTAATTGTTGCATCAACCTTACGTTGCAATATGATTTAGATCTTTATGGTTCGGATACATTGACGCAACGCGTTTTCATTGCGTCGCGTCGCAAAATCAATTCAATTAAACGAAAACCAGTCTGCCCCGATACAATGCATGCGTAGCGGTTTTGCGGCGCCGCAAAGTTTTGCGGAACTTGGGACTTTGCGGCGCGGCAATTCTATACTATGTTCTGGTTTCTGTTTGGCTCTACGGAAGATACGAAAACGAGAACTGTAATTTTAAATCAAACAAAGTGGT
Source organism: Machimus rusticus (assembly GCA_951509405.1). Lineage (NCBI taxonomy): Eukaryota > Metazoa > Arthropoda > Insecta > Diptera > Asilidae > Machimus > Machimus rusticus. The sequence continues at coordinate 4,905,188 of OX608049.1, forward strand.
TGTTGTCTATCAATGAATTTAAGCTTGCTTTTGAAAGTCTGATGTGCTTTTAAAACCAAACAGCTGACATGTATGACTTTGTTTAATTTTAGCGCATTTATTTTAAAATTTTTTGGCCCTATTGACAGCCCAGCAAAAATGTAGCGTCGTCGCGGGCGTTTTTTCTCATCATTTCCCGCCGAGGCGCAACAAAAAACGCGTCCATGCTGCGTTCTTTTCGTATCTCCAGAACAAAAGTAAAATTTATATTGAACTGAAGTTTATTAAAACTTCCTCAGAATAAGGATTATCAATTCATATCAACAAAATGCATCAAGTGGTCATGATTTTTATTCATGTGAAACTTCACATCTTGAACTGAACAATTTGCAGATAACTAGACTTAAAAGTGAGTAAAAGTCAATGCAATGTGATGTTTTTTAAAACATTTCAAATTTTTTCTATAGGTTATTCCTGGTAAATTTCAAATCTAAGCAAAATCTCCCTTCGTTCTGCGTAGACGCCGCTATTAATAGAATTTGTATAAAATAAACAATAATAAAAAATAATAAAAAGCGACAACGAACTTATATTCTTACAATAATAGGTATTTGTTATAACGACTCACGATTTGGGTCTTTTGAGGTACGGTTCAACAAGCTACCGCTTAAGTTACTTATAGGATTTAGTTGTTGAACTTTCTTGAACTACTTTTGATCAAATCCGTTCCAGAGTGCAGATTAAATCAGTTCATTTGTCTATCTCAAGATATTTATGAAATACTTGCTTGAATCAATAAAATAGCATCGATTGATTGTTTGATTGTTGAACCCAAATATTTAGGTTTTTTATAGTCTCAAGAATGTTGGTTTAAAACAAAAATTAATTTATTAATTTCAGAAGATATGCGTATTTTTATTTTCTGTTTTATCTAAAAATTTTATATATTAAAAAGAAAAACTTAAGCTTGTACTTCTCGAAATTAAGTTTCTAAAATCAGTTATCAACTTTCAGAGTAGAGTCGTCGTAGTCGAAACAAAATTCTTAGACTTTAAAATTCTTTCCTCCCACTTTTTAAAACCCTTCCTTTGTAGCTTAGGAAAAAAAGAAAATGTTTGAATTATTATTTTCTGCACGGTTTTTTAATTTTACATTGCATGACTAGATACCATGCTATTAGATATATTATACATATATTTCAAAATTCATTTCATTGTATGAAATTTCATAAGTTGTATACCGAAATAAATAAATAAATAGATAAAAATAAACTTGATTTTTGTATTTCAAACTAGCCAGTTCGTCGGAAAATATATTGGAATAAGAAAATAAAATTGTGTGTATTGCTGACTTATAATGTGTTAATATTTACAAGAAAATGTTACCTCAGTACTTTTGTCTTTTGAGTAAAATCCTCTTAAGAACATTTTACAAGTTTTGTAAAAACCTAATCAAGTCTTACTATGTATATAATAGCACATAATTATTTTAAATGAGAGGGTTATTGGATTTAAAGCCCATTCGTTGTAGGTACACCAGCACTTTCGAGCTTCGATGTGTCATGTGTATGTATGTTTATGGTCGTTATTATGTTTAAACTCCAATCAAAGTGGTTTTTCGTAATGAGCATTACATTGTGTTGTGCTTCGGAAAAATGTCCGGAAAGTTGAATTTTGTTTCTATGTGCAAAAATGTCCGGAAAATTGAATTTTGTTTCTATGTACACAAAGTAAGCTTGACAGAATGAAAATTGAAAATTATGATATTTTAGAAGATCTTATATTCAGAGAATAAGAAAGTTTTATATTGAACTGAAATCTTCTTAAAATTTGTTTGTTAGATACAAGCAAATTCCAATATAGAGGACTATAATTTTTGCTTCCCTTCTGAACTGCTTCGAATTTGTTTTTTCTGTTCCTATCTTTTAATAGCAAAGTCCACTAAAACCTATTATATTAGACAGATTTTTATAATTCTTTTGTTAGTAGGGGAGACCGGGTACAAAAGTAACATTTTTTACTTTTGCCTTGATTTCTGGTTAGGTGTTATTATTTTGATGAAATTAATATAGCCATATAAAAATTCCGTTCATGTTCTTTACATTAGTATCTTGATTTACCTGATTATTGTGTATTTTGTATGAATCACAGAGACTTTAAAAAAATTCGTCCGTTGTTACTTTCGACCACGTTGGCAGGTCGAAAGTAACAGGTCAAAATGTTTGTAATAATTATGATATTACATATTAAATCAACAAATTATTTATTAGAAATCTTTTTTATTAATAACACAAATAAGCACTTTCATTTTAAATGCTAAAAAAATATATATTTTACGAAAAAAAAATCAATATTATTAACTCTTCCTTAGAAACTGTGTTTAGTAATTAATGACATAAATTATTGTATGATAATAATTTTTTCTAATCACACTATTCAGTATCAGTCTTCTATTCAGACTCGCAATCAGTAAATCAATCCAAAGACAAAAGTAACATGTTACTTGTCTACCCATAGGGTTATGTTACTTTTGTACCCTACCATATTTTTGTTAAAACATGGACGATAACCTGAAAACGGAACGTGCTAGACAAAAATGAATTAAAACACTGTGTAATAAATCTAATCTAGAATTTATATGCAAATTTTCAGATCAATATCGTCCTTAGTAGTATTAGTAAACATAAAATAAGTGAACGTCAAAAAACTTAGTTTTGACTTGTGAAATCACTTATTGTCCTCTCAGAAAACCTAGCAGCGCGTGGCGCGCGCGGTTACTGAATGCAAGAGAGGGGGGCGCCACCGGCCATCACCTGATGGCAGCGAAGCGGTATTTTGACTATTGGATAGACCTACAGAGCCTTTGTTACTTTCGACCCGCCGTTACTTTTGTACCCGGTCTCCCCTACATACATATACATACATGTATAGTAGACTGCTGCACAATGAAAGTGTATTTCATATTAAGAAAAGTTTATTTTAATTTCAAAAGTACAATGGGACAATGTTAAGCCTCTGGATTTTTTATACATTTTTTTTTGTCAAATCCACTAATATCCAGAAACGATCTACGTTAATTACGATATTTTGAGCAATAATTTTGTCAGCAGAAGTAACTATTTTCTTACGAATAAGATAAGTAGAATATCAGAAAATTTGTAAATTTGTAAGTATTTCAATCGAAAGTGAAAGTTGCTTGATTGTTCAGTTGTTAATCATACTACCTGCAGAATACTCATTTTGATGTTAGGGGAAGATAAATAATGTAAATCTTAAAGATAAATTAATATGATTGATGCTCATATTAAAAAAATAAGTATTATTGTAAATAGCTTGAATTTCTTCAACTGGAAAACAACTTTTCTAGAAACGGTATGTGATGAAATGACAACTTCCTTTCCATAAATAATGTTATTTTATAAAAATAATATTTTGTATATTAACAACGCTTTACAACAAAACAACTAAAATGAAAAAAACAGCAACTGAGTAAAAAAAAACACGTTATCCAAACACACTGCTAAAATAAGCCAGATAATTTACAGGTCAAAATGATTCCCGGAAACATTTGTATATAACTTGATCAGCATCAAATCAAAAAGTATATGTGTGGAAGGCAGAAACTTAAATATTATATTACAATATTAATCTTTAAATATTGTTTAAAGCAACTTCAAACAGTGTCTACGATCGTAGCTCCTTTAAGAAACCAGGATCTCTTGCTTTAGCAATATTTAATTTAATGCATGCATTATGTGCAATTCATCTAGCACTTGTTTTGAAATTTTTTAATTTGTTTAGATAATAAGAAATATTAATCCCCGTCTTCTAGTAAGATTGCTTTTATATGTAGATCCACTTTTTTTGGGGAACTACATACTACCACTTCTTTAAGGAGTTCCAAATTTATAGAGGCTAATTTTCAATTCTTTTATCCTTATGTGTTATAAATATTATATAAGATATTTCAGATATTGCTGTTGTAATCACAGCGACGCCATATGACTTTCCTGAACATTTTGCGATTTTCTGGCATCGTTAGACTGGGAGCAAGTTTTATGAGAATTACTTTTCGTTTCGGAAACAGTACTATTTTCATATACACATATTTCGACCATTTCAGTTTACTATAATTTCGTTTTTCTCCTTTTTTATATGATTTTATTTTATGTTTCGAAGTTATCTCGCAATCTACGTACCTATCTGATGTACAAATAAAAGTATAATTAATAATTCTTTTTAGATACATTATATGTTATGTAGTATATTAAAATTCTCAAAATTGCAAAAACAATTGAAAAATATAATTCGCACCTCAGCAAAAATATGGTGCTCGTGGTGGCAAATATTAACGTTGACAAAATTCGAATGTAATTGCGTAATGAACATTAAAAGCAAAAAGTGCCAAGTAATTGTCATAAAAATTTGAAACTGAAATAACCTTAGCTAAAAGCGAAATCAGCATGTTAATATTGATTGTTCAGTTGTTAATTGTACTTCTATTTGTAGAGTAAAAATTCATTTTGCTTCTGAGACAAATTAAAACTCTTCATAATAAAATAATTTTCCCAAATATTCCGAGTAAATTTCCAATAGATTGATGATCATCTTAAAACAAAAAGCCTAAAAATTAAATAATAAAATTCTCAGTTGCAAACATCATTAACGATATGTTTCAAATTTTTCAAATGGAAAAAACTTCGCTAATGTTGAGTGATTGAAAAAAAGTTTCTAAAGGCAACCTCCGTTCTTTAAATAATGTCATTATATAAAATGTATTTTATATGTTAACAACTCTTAGGAACAAAATATATTAAAATGAAAAGCGTAGCAACTGTGCAAATCAAATAACAACATGCTCTCCAAACATACTACCAAAACTTGCGATACAGGTAATACCCTTATGTGCGTCAAACTCGATTCCAAAAAATTTGTATATAACGCGATTAATTGATCTTTATTTTCACACTATCGTTTCGAATCTTAACAACTCAACATTATTCAAAATGAAAGTAACTTGGACTATCTCAGCCATTGTACTGGTTTTCGTGGCAATGAGAGTTGATGCAGCCCCGTCAGATTATGAAGTTGGCGCAGCCCCAGATTATGAAGTTGGCGCAGCCCCAGATTATGAAGTTGACGCAGCCCCAGATTATGAAGTTGACACAGCCCCAGATTATGAAGTTGACGCAGCCCCAGATTATGAAGTTGACGCAGCCCCAGATTATGAAGTTTTCACATTCCCAGATTATGAAGATGACGCAGGCACATCACGTTATCCAAATTATGAAGATTTTTTGAACGAGTATTATAAATGGGAATCCTTGTCTGTTGAAAAGGAGTTTGATCTACTTTGTGCAATTGAAGAACTCAAGGCGCGAGATGAATGCAAAAAATGGGACTCGGTGAAGATAACTAGAGAAAATTGGAGTGATATGGTGCCGGATATAAATGCGTTGGCTAAATTAGTTGATTGTGATAATGAAAAATTTAATGATTTTTGTAATTATATGAAAGAACAAGTCAATTTGTAAGAGCAGGTGAGCACCGTTACCCCAACTGATTATAATATGTATAATAATGATGATGTGTCATAATAAAGTACATTTTTTGTTATATGCCTACCTAATATTGTTTTAATTTTCCAGTAGAATTCTAAGAATATCATAATGCAAAGTATTACAATATATCTGAATTTTTTTCGACTACCCACTGTTTCCGATCCCTACAGATCTAGATCCAAAAAAGAACCCTTCGTGTCAAAGTCTTTAATTTTCACAAAAATATTATAATACATGCATTTCAGAATTTATCAAAATGGAAAAAAGTTTCTTCATATAAATGTTAATAAGTTTGGAATGACGGTCTCCTCCCTTTTAATGAAAAGTTATTAGTTAAGGCGACGTATTCATATAATACATCTAGAACAGTATCAGATATATATATATCCAAAACCAGTGAAAACCAAAAATTGACTGATTTTAATTAAAAACACTTTACATTCAAATCAACGTTGACATTGTGTAAAAAATTTATATTTCCAAAATCTGGTACCTACAATGGGATAAGATATATTACTTTAATATCCCATCCACTTTTTTTCTAAAACTGATTTTTAATGAGACTACATCTGGTGCCGGTTTTATAAAAAAAATATTTACAATTTAAAATTTTTAAAACTTATTTAAACTAATCATAACAGCAGACTTTCATATTATAAAGACTTTCCCCTGAATTAATAAATTAATAAGTCAGATTTTCGATAAGTCAAATTTTGTGATTGTAATTTAATCTAGAACCTTGCACATGACACGAGATTTTTACTTTTCTGTAAAAGTTATATTTTAGAAGGATAGCTTAGGTTTAGAGATTCCATTTATGATACTACGTTATTTTTCTACAAAGTTTAAAACTATCCAAATTATAGTTTCTATTTGTTTGTGATTTTTGTATTGCGTATGGTAATGTTATCAATCTTTTGTTTGGGTAGCAAATTTACTGCTGGTTTGTGTAATTACTTTTAACACGTTTTATGCCATGTGTGCCGTAAAGCTCTCTTTCGTCAAATGCATTTTTTACTTATTCAAAATTTGTTTCTAATACCAGGACATTACATGTTAGTTGCTGAAATTGCTATTTCATTTCCATTGGAAAATAATGAAAACCGTAAATTAAAGATATTTTCAATATTAATATTTCGGATTGGGAGGCGCGGCGGGGGCATTTAAAAATATTATAAGAACCTCCATTGTAATTTTACCTGTATGGGTCCTCTTGTGAGCTTTCAGGTGGGAACTTTTTGTGTAAACTTTATCACAACCTTCGGCGTCGCACTTGTGCACCTTCCGATTTTTGGAGAGATCACTGAAAGCGCTTTCGTCCCCGCGGCCGATGCCGGCGCCGGAGTGGAACGCGCTGCGAGTGTTGCTGCTGCTGCTGCTGCTGCTGAAGCTAAGGGAGGAGGCCATCGCGTGGGGCGTCGCGGCGCTCTTCCAAGAGGAGCCCGATAAAATCGAGGGCACCCTACTCGAGGCGCTGCCGCTGGAACTGAAGGCCGACGGCGGGTGGTGGAGGTGCGAATTCGACGCCAGGCTGCCCGCCGGCGGACCCGTCAACGTTGACGTCACCGACGACGACCGCGTCACAACCGACGCCCGCTCCGTCCCGTATTTGTACGGATTCTTGAAGAGGTTCAGCAAATTCAGCTTCTTGTCGTAGCTGCTGAATGCTGACGATGAGTGCAGGTTGTTGTTGTAACTAGAGCTATTGTTGTTGTTGTTGTTGTTGTTGTTGTTATTGTTGCTAAAACTACTGCTGTTGTTGTTGGTTTCGTCTTTGAATCGGCGATACGTGAAAAGGTACGGCGGAGCAGCGAGTAAAGGTGGGATTGGTCGTTTCGTTAGTGATGATGCTATACTAGTTGCTGATGATGTTTGTGTTGATGATTTTTGATGAATTCCTGAAAGAAAAAAGAAATGATATTAATTTATTTATCAGTCATACACTCAAGTAATAATTAATTATGAAAATAATATTATCAATTACCCGAATAATGAAAAATTTCGAAATTATGAAAATAATTAATGATTTAAAAATCTCATTAATTATCAAAGTACATATTAATTTTTTATTCGTATCGTTAGACTTTCTCGGGTTAAAACTCCTGTTTGTATTCAAATCGCTTCTTGTTGAACACTTGTGGAATAGAATCAAATCAGGCTAGTTCTTCGCTGATTCCATAGAAACCATTTGTACCTAGCAATGTACAGGGGGCAACACGACATACATATGTACATATATATAGCTTTTTTATGGTATGGAGCTTAAATAATTTAATATCACACATGCGGGGCAAGTCAACTTATCGTTCTCTTTTCCGTGCGAGAAATTGCCGTTTTCGCACGGAAATTTGACAATTGGTAATGGGGGCTGGTTTAATTCTCACACAATTCTCTTCTGACGCATAGCTAATGAAATTAACAAATGCCGCCTTAAAATATCAATTTTTGTGTTAAAACACACGTAAATACGAAGAACATCTTATTAAACTGTGTTTGGAAAGATTATTGAAATTATAAATACATACCTACTATTAAAATGGTAATTCAATGCTCCGAATTAAAAAAACTATTTGGCACTTTTACTTTTAACCTAATATGTATTATCAATCCCTGAATTCGAAAACTTTTGGAAAATGTTTTGGCACTGGGATTTAGCATTGTCAAATGAGTCTCTTGCTTTTCGCGTTTTATGAATATATACCAATCCATATTTTAAAACGAATTTTGCAACTTAATTGTTATTAATTTTTGTGAAAAGCTCCAGCAATAGGTAATACATATTTTTACATTTGCGGTTGTTAAGCGATAATTATTTCATGCAAAACATGACGTTGATCATGCTTCGTCCTCTCACAGTGGGTACAACATGAAAATGACATTCAGAATATCGTCAGGCTCTTCAGTAGTACATAAATATGAGGTTTGTTTTATCTTCAAATTATTTAAAAAAAAATAATGTAAAATAATGTTCAGTTGTCTGAGGATCCATGTTATTTGAAAATTATTTAATTTAATTTGAAAATGGTTTCATTCAATTGGAAATAGTTTCATTTAATCTGAAAATGGTTTCATTTAATCAAAAGTGCTTTTACATATTTAATATTTTTAAAGTAATTGATATCTAACACTAGGCAATACCGAGAATTATTTAAATAATAACATAAAATTGACTTGCTTTTAAAAGTTATTAAGATTAAAATAGCTCAAGTTTTGCCGCCCCTTAACAATACCCGATCGATCTGTAAAGCATGCAACAAAGTAACCGAGAAATTACATAAGTCTTGTTGTCAACATTGTAACGATTTTAACTATCATTTTAAAGGCAACCATTTGAATTTATTCATTACCGCCATAAATTTCTGCACAGTAAAAGACCAATAGGTGAAGAAAACGAACTAGTTTAGTGTAATTTTATAGATCTTGGAATAATTTACAACATTTCGTTTGACAGTCAGGTAGCGATTTAAGTTGTTTTATTTGAGCTTATTCAATTGAGGACATTAATTTTGGTACAATTAAATACTGTAAAATTGTAATAATCTCTCTGTAATTGCTGTTAAAATTTTATTATCTAAAATTATTTTAAAGAATTTCCCATTCACCTTAAACAGAAACATATTGACTATACACATAAACTAGTTTTGGCGTTTATTCGAAATGAAATTAAACTTTATTGGCATTAACCCTTAATATTTCAAGACATTCAGATAATGGAGTATAATTAGGTCCTGCGATATTCGAATAAAATTGTAAAAAATTGCATATCATGGGCGAAATCTAAAATAGTTATTATCTTTATTTAACCATAAAATTTAGAAGGAAACATTTTATTAAGTAAGAGCTTTTCGAATGCATTTTGATACTGAAAGATGCAATATTACATACATATTTGGATTTCGTTGTTGTTGTAGATGTCTTTTTCTTTTGATGGTTTTGCTTAATAGGTGAACATTTTAAAGTGCAGTGTAAATTGAACTTAAATCTATCGAATGAATGCCTTCCGTAATGTTTTTATGAATATTAATTGTATGACTTAGAGTCAAACATTGAAGAATCACCTTAAATTTAATTACACATTCTGCTAGACTACACTATAATATACCACAGTTGAATGAACATAGATTCCGACACTAATTATAAGACTTTCTCATTGCGTGTTTTCGGCAAGAGCCCCGGGTTACTCTATTTGCCCTTTTAGGGTAAAATCCGTGTTCGTAATTGCGGTGTCATGCCCTGGAGCATGACACTGACTGTTCGTTTATACCACTGTTGACCATTGGGGGTAACACCGACTGCCCTTGCTCGTGAGCAAAATTCAATTATGAGTAATAATATTTTTAGTATATGTACTGTCTTATTAATGAAAAGTGTTAATTTCAGGATCGAACTAATGTTAACAAAAAATGTATATTTGGTACGTGATATCTGTCACTCAATTATAACGTTTTTAAGTACGACACTTAGAACATTAAAATAAGTAATTATGTATATTAATTGTCGACAAAGATTATGTAACATCCGTTCGTTAAAGTGAACGTGCCGAGTGGTTTAAAAGCGGAAAAAAAATTTACTCTGTTAGGCGAAATCTCAATTTAGATATGTAAATGTATATATGCATAGCATTATTATATACAAGGGATCATAAATCGCAGAAATCTTTATTAAAACATAAAATTTAAAGTACTCCACTTGTTTGAAGTGTGAGTAGCCTAGAGTGGTTTGAAGAGTGCTAATATCCTTTTTATATGCTGTCTAGCATCGCTACGCGAATTGAAACGGGCGATCGTAAAGATTTTACGCTTGTAAACGTCTTGCGGTGAGATAAAGATGTGTTGCAACGGCGGTGATCGCTCGGTGTAAAACCATAAAGCCCGCGGAGTACGTATGTAAAAGCCTGGGAGGCGTTTCTCCACTTAGCTGTGCTTCGTCTTAGATAAGGGGGTTTTCTCAAGAGAGCGATTAATTTTAATAACAATAAAATAGCAGCTGGATGATGCAGTTCGCGATCTCCTCTAGGGCAAAAATCTACCGATTCAGCCAGCATTTTGCACTCAATTTAAACGGGCAAGGCCAAATAGGAGGGTAGGGGGAGTGACGCGATCATACGATAATGCCACTACTCGATCATCTGGGGGATCAATAAATTAACACTCCCATCGGTAGAGCATTTACGGAGAAAAATTTGCATAAGAAGACGCGGGTCTGAATCGTTATTAATAGACGGCTAAGACCGAGATCCGTCTCATCGCCTGCATGAACTTTCGTTGCGACAACCATCACTTGAATAGAGCCATTTCGCAATGATCAGGCAGGCGCAAGTGGCAACTTTTTGAATCTGAAGGAAAGGAAAAGGTATTTAGATCCGTAACGCCGTCAGAAGACAACATTCTCTTTTTCTATACGGCGATCATATGCAACAATCCAAGTACGTAAAGTACCTGATCGTCGTCGTTGTCGTCGCCGTCGTCGTCTCCGGATCGCACATATGTGAACACTTGACGACTCCGCTGCAGGAACATCACCTGGTCGGGCTGAGGCTCCGCCACCGCCACCGCCACCGCCGCGCCATACCACGATCACTTTTTAGCGTTTGCGTAGAGGTCGCCAAAGTGATGCTGATCGGCGTGCAGTGTTCTGGTTTGCGACGGCACGACTTTGTATGCACTAGATCTGCTCGAATATCTGAATAATACCTGTACAATCGGTGAATGGGAACATGATGATCTTGTGATGTGCCTTCATCTCAGGTACTTAGGCGAGCGATCATCATTCACATGCTCGAAACTACCAAGTTTTAAAGTAAAAGACAAATAACGCCCGGCGATGTGGATCACGATTGAGATAAATAGTTGACGATCGCGCAGCGGCTGCGGCGGCGGCGGCGACTTCGGCACGGTGTTTTGCTGAAGATTTTTCCTCCTTTCCATTTTCATTAATTTTAATGTGAAGATGGTGTCTGACGCAATATGTTGCTCGAGCAGTTCCACCTTTTATGAAGACTCTTTCTGTCGTTTTTGCCTTTTATTTTCCTTTTGGCGGGCTCACGAGCGTTCCGTGCGCCGCAATTAAGGAAGAGGCGACCACGCTCTAGCCGCTAAAATTCTCATGTATTTTGCTGTATTTCAATTTTTTATTTTTTTTTACTTATTTTTTTCTTATATTCGAACATGCAATAAGTCAAAATTTACATGAGTCGCAAATCGGCTATTCCACCTTTTTGGATCGATTAATTTTAACCTGAAGAATATTTCAATGAACCCGTCCTGACCGAACTAAGACGACCAGATTCGAAAGGAGTCTGTCCAGACGGTTAAAGATTCCACATCGCGGAATTTTGCTAATTATAGTAGCGGTGTATTGGCTGTTTTCTGAGTGTCTCATTTGTCTCATTTCACCTCTCTCGTTAGGCTGTTTTGAAACGGACGTTTTGGAAAGGGCGGTCATGATATTTTCTGCAAAATCATTTTCTAGAATTTATTCGACCGCCAGTGAGAGAGAAGTTGTGTAAGGGAGCATTATCGAGGGAAATAATTGCATTTTCATATTTGTTATGACCTGACCGGTATCACTGGATGATGGCGATTTCCTGGCTTTATTCTTTTAAATGGCTCGTTAGCGGTGATACCGACGGATAACTTTCAGTGAAGAGCCTCATAAAAACGAAGATTGCACTAATGGAAATGAAATGAGTTTTCGTACCTAATTACAATTCCATTAGTGAATTCTGGTTTTTATGAGCCACACAAACTGCCGCCAGATAAGGATGAAGAGCCGCCTATTAATTACATAAGGGAGGTGGCCAAACTACCAGAAGCTCTGGAATTTTAAACAATTTTTAAGCAATGTGTGAAGACAAGTTTTATTGAAGCAACATATACTTAATTTTGGATTTTAAAAAAATCAGAAGCCTTTATAGTAACCATTATTTTCTATTAATACATATGTATTAATTTCAGAGCATCTTTTAATTTAATGAAACAAGGTATGTTATACTATTATATAAACTTTATAATATACGAATTTTAATCTATCTACTTATAGGTAGTTGTTAAAATTCCGAAAATTAAATTTTTATATAAAATTATTCAAATTAATTACAGTTTCACAACCATGAGAAGAAAAATCATTAAATTTATTGTAATTAATTCCATACCTAGATTTTATTCAGATGATGCATTTAAAGAAACAATGATCGACAATGAAAATCTATTCAAAATCCGTTAAGTAAGTGAGTAAGTAAGTGATGCAGACACAAAATAAAATATATATTTTAGATCTACACATATATAGGCTTATTTGCTAAATAAAAGTTCATCATGGAAGTACAAAAAAATTATAATAAGAAATCATAATATAAATATTAAATTTATCACTTTGCTATATAAACATTCATATGCATAAAAATAATTTAAATTTGCCTTCATAAATGATTTTGTTGGACCAAAATCGAGCGCAAACAATTAGGAGTGGCACATAAAGCATTCGGCTAGAATAGCTTTTAATGCTTTTATGCATTAAAAAACTCATAAACTTACATATATTTAACATGTGGTGAAGCAATTTGTCAGAATTTATTTTAAAGTTTATGGCCAGTTAATTCAGTCATAACTTATGTATAAATAATTTATGTGTTCAATTGATTGGTTATAAGTTTGCTATGACAATAGTCACACCTACATTTGTATCATTAATAAACTTAAAATATGTGACAACCTCGAAATATCTTTTGCATACAGTTTTGTTAAGCCAGTTCGTTTATTTTAGTATTAGGGTTGATTTTCTAAAATAATAAAGGCATTTGAGTATTTTTCATAATTTTTGTAATAAGTATTTCCTGCAGAGGTCTAAATTGCTATTGTTTCAGAAGTTTAATGTATAAATTAAATTTTGTCATTTGAAATACCTAATCTTTCAAAGTTTCAGGTCAAACAGGTCAAATTTTTTAGTGGTGAAATTTCACAAATAAAAGGAAAAATTAATTTTCCTAACAATATTTTCAAAAAATGAAATTAGAGTACAGTACATACTATACATACAAGCTATTCTTTGCACGCAGCATCAAAGAAATGCTTTTTGAATGAATTACTGCTCGTAAGACAGTTGGAAATTTTTATTTAAATTTTATTGTTTTAAATTATTCCACAGCAGAGTTTTGAAGCAACGTCAACTGTCCAACAATTTTTTTTATTATTATTTTCTTTTTGTTATTATGTGACAAATGAATTTAATTTTTTACAAGAGGAGCTTCAGAGTAAAAACAATAACTTTTGCAACTTCAATTACATATAAACTTTTTAACATGGTTCAAAAATAACAAATTTCCATCAAATCAAAAAGGTAAAAAAAATCTTTCAACTACCGCTGATGTTATAATACATTATACATTTGTGTAATTACTATGCATCGAAAAGTTAGACACGAATGTAATGTAAGTGAATTTTGTTTAAATATTAAATTTGTGTACCTTCTGGTTGAGTGAACCGATTGTAATGAAATAAAAACTAAATATTACTTCATGTTGAGGTCAATGTTTTTGCAAAAATCATCCGGATTGGGTCAGTAGTGTATGTATAGCAAACACGTAAATAGACTAAAACTTTAAAAGTGATTAAAACGTTAAATGAATCTTTAATAGAAAAAACGTACATTTATTTTGTTTAAATTCTCTATGATTGGCTTCTGATTTTTTCTAAGATATTTCCGACATTTAATGGAAAATTGAACGTTTTGGAAAAATCAGCATGAAAATGCTTTAAGAACGTAATTAAAACTTTTTTTTCGATAACCATATGAGTGATAAATTAATAGAATGTTGATAAAAGACTTTCTATTCGTACGCACATAAAGTCTTGTGTCGCTTAAAATTCATTTGTTGGACTCATCAGGATGAGCATGGAAAAAGGTTTTATTTCAAACATATGGAAAATTAGGTGGAGCCAAAGGATTTCGGCCGAGTTCTGTTAGACGGTTAAGAATTTAATACACAAAGGGATTTAAATAGTTTAAAAATTCTTAGATTGTAACTTTTTAATAAACATTTTTTATATAGTTTTTGTTCCTGTTTTCTTTTTGTTTTTAAAAAATCAAGTTTCAGTAAGATACTGATAATTCTTGAAATTCTTGGATGAATATTAAAAAGTAAGTACCAAATATTTTGTATGGTATAACAAAGTTTGAATTTTGATTTACAGTGTTATCAACTAAATGTACGGACACTCAAAGGTCATATTTTTATTGTATTGTATTTACATACATATGTAAGTACGAATGTAGCATAGGTGCCAAGGTAGGTATATTAGTTTGTGAACAAATATTTAAATTTCTGATAAATTAACATTTCCTAACCTAGTTGGTAATTAACACAAACACATGGTTCGAATGTAAGTGGTGGTAGTCACGTTCACTGCCTTGTAAGCTCATTAAACTCCGTGCGGTTGCCAAACGGATTTTAGCGCAGGCATTCACCGCGCGCAGTCCCAGTGAAAGCGCGTTGTGTCCTTCTCGAAGCAACCCGGATGCATCTCATCGTTTGATTTGCTTAAACGGCAGAAACACTCCCCACGATTACCTTGCCTACCACCTGACGCGCGGTGCTGCGTCGCGGCCAGGTGAGAAAATCAGCAACGGAGCGGCGCGGGCGCTGCCTCTGCGCGAAGAGGCCTTCGATTGCGCGTTGAAAAACATCGCCCGCCCACAGCATCGCATGCAACTTGTTGGCCACCGCCAAACATCGCCGGCTTCTAGCCACTTCCCTCTTTCACTGGCGGAGCCGGCTGGGCTAGGCCGGGGCAGGTTGGCGATCGGCGATCGGCCACCCCTCCCGGCCGGCATTCAAATGAAGACATTAGGCGCGATCATTTTTGAATAAAGCGCGAATGAGCGACCGATCGCCGCATATAAATTATGAAATTACTGCGAGGCGGTGGCGGCGGCAGGTGCACCTCGCGCGGTGGAAGAGGTGAATGCGTCGCTGACTTTTGAGCTTTTGAACTGAGAGCACGCGTGTCACCTGCACAGGTGGGCTCGCGATCTAGCCACACTCGGCTGACTCGCATCAACTTTTTAACGGAAAAGGCGTTAAAATTTAAATTAAATTAATGCAATTAATCCACATCAACGAAGCAGTTAAACTGCATCAAAATTCCCGAACTATTGCAGTTCAGGACGTCCGAACGGGCAAAATGTGTCCGTCTTGTTAGAAGGATGGGCGTGGGCGAGTCTCCCAATGTAAATGCTAATTATTTTCTGCTGTTTTATAACTCCTGGGCAGAATTAAATTTATTCGCTTTCGATTTGCGAGTTGTTCGCTTTCATGTGGATTTGATGACTGGATAATAATTAAGAAATATCCCCCCGAGGGACACTGTCCGCTGTGGCCGCTGTTTTCGTTCGCTGATCTCGCCAAACATCCGTTGAAATGTGGTCGGAAAGAAGTTTGCACTAAAATTATGGGCAAGTTTCTCAGTCATACCGGTGGGCAAAGATTTATTGAAATTTTATTGCTGACAGTCATCAAACAAGTGCCGATCAGACGTCTTGCGTCTCTCAGTTTTTGATGGGATGTTAAATGGTAGAACAAGCGCACCTGGTCGACGTGGACGCCCCTTTTCAAAAATTTACATAATACACTACACTAGGGGGCTTGGTAAAACACGGAAATTCTGTTGGGGTTGGGTTTTAACAAATATCAGTGGCTGTAAAATGTGTAAAAAAGTGGACTGATTGCCACTCGTAAACAAACTGAAATTTGTTGACGAATAAAATTTTCTAAATGGCCGTTTTATTTCGCGTAATTAGTATCTTTGTACTTTCAACGAATGCTTGTAGTTAGACACATGACATAAAGTTAATCAAGTTTACTGATTATATTACAGGAAACCCTTGTAATTTGAAACAGTGCCACACTTATATTTAAATAGATAAAAACATGCTAAGATTGTGGATTGCTAAGAATAAATAAGATTCTACGAGTACTTTTGAATGCGTTATGAAAATTTGTATCTCTTGGTTTTATAAACCCAATTAACTTACAAGCACTAACACGGAAGAAAATTATTATGCTTGCCACTGAAAACTTGATGCTACAAACATTTTCAGCAAAATTTATGGTGTAAAACTGGAAAAATTGCTTGTAGTCATTTCATAAATTTGATCAAATAGCATAGTAAACATTTTCTTTCTTCTTAGAACCCGTGGTGAGACAGGAAACAATACGATAAAACTATGAAATTTTATTGGTAAAGAACTTTTTTAAAGCTCGCCATTTCAAATAACTTTTGCTATGCTATAAGTAAAAGGAAAACAAAATTTCATAAAATTAACAGAATGAAATCAAGGTTTTATAAATTATTGATTAATTGTAATTTTCATAACTAATTCAAACTCCAATATGTCCTAAACTATGTAAGATGCAAAAATAAACATTTCTGATTTTGTTTTCATACTTATTTGCTTGAGTTCTATCTGTTGTAGTTAAATTTTTGTTCTACACATGAAATTTTTACCAACAAATTAACAAAGAATGACAGAACTAATTAAGATACAATTTTGTGAGTGTATCCAATATGACAGCTATATTCTATCAGGGGACGTATCATAGAATTCGATATAAATTTCAAATCGATACGATCTCATTAGGAAATACGACGACATTAAAAGCGCATTGAACAAAAAGTGTTACCCCATGAAAATCGACGAAATCGTTTAAAAACTAGAATACTACGATTTCGAAAGTTTTAAGGCTTGGTGTTTCTTAGCGCAGCCTAATATTACTTTAGGTCTGCCAAACATGTCGACATAAACAGGACGTGCGAAACGACTTTTTCCAATCTGGCGCAATTACTATAGTAAATTTTGATGATATCCTTAAGTGCATCGTTACGGTTTTTTTTTTGTTTTTTTTTTTATAATAAGTGTATTGAATTTAGGAAATCACCTTTAGTAAAAACGTTATTCTGTTCTTCATCCCGTACTTTTTTACAAATTCTGATCTTCATGAAACAAAAAATATGTCAATTTAAATTGCATTTAAGTTCAAAAAAAATTTTACCTCAGTTTTGGTCAAGATTTTATGAAAAACTCTTCACAATTTTTCAATTTAAAAGGAGTTTTTTAAGATATTTGGATAAAACAAAAAGTGAAATGTAGCTTCTAATTAGCCCTATCCATTGAGGGATAAATATCAGAGAATTTTTCATTACAAAATTATAAGTAATATAAATACATAGTCGAGTGCGTTTTTTACCTTCCTGTATTAGGTTTTTGCCCTATTGCCGGAATAAAATAATAATAATAATATAAATACATAGCGTTGTTTCCCTCTCTGTTGGTTGATGGGTCAAATTTCGATCACAAACGATACTAGTGAGTTAATAAAATAATTACCCTTGGAATTCGAATATTAAGTAAAAACCCTCTCAAAATGGTTTTCCCCTCCGTCATTGTCTCGGATAAGCAACTTAAGCAAACGAAAAGGTGGAAGTGGACGTGCGGTGTCAAAAGTAAAAGAGCAGCACTAATCCATGTAATTTGCAGCAGCGTTTACACAAGGCGTCGACACAAAGAGAAATAAACCTCCCACGGGTGTTTTATAAAGAGATCAAGCTCACCGGCGGCCAGATTCGCCGCCGAGATTAGCCAGGTAGTGGATTATGTCGGGGCCTGCCTTGTTCCTCGGAGGTGCTTGTCAGCGGCTCCGAGGCGCGCATAATTTCAATTGAATTTGCATCTAACAAAAGCGGTGCTATCGTCGCCGCTGCCTTAAATCGCAATCAGAACTAATTTATGGGGAGCTTAGCCAAGATCCAGTGGGGCCGATTGGGGCTCAGAGAGTCGCACCAGGAGTTTTACTGGAAGTAGCCTCGCAGGCGCAATATCGTTAGCGCGTTAAACTATCGCGCCGGATTATTAATTATGAATTGGCCGGGCGCGGGGGTAAATCGAGCGTGAACTTGCTTCTGATTTAGAGGCAATTTGGCGAGCAGAATGCCAACCAGCCGGTCTAGCGCCACTAGTTATTGGTGAGGAATTATCCACTGGGTATAAATTTATATTGTTTGTCACTTTGAATAACTTTTCTTCAATACAGACGCATATATGTATTTCATTTTGACATATAAAAAATATTCACTATTGTTTCTGAATTAGATACGACTTGGCAAACGAAAATGTTATTTTTTCGAGACAAGTTATTAAATATTAAAAGAATCCTAAAGGAACTAGAAATACATAGCTCAGCCCAATTGAAGGATTGAAAATTTAACTATAGACATATGTATGTATGTATTTATAAAAAAGAATCTCACCTTAATTTGTACATTCTAAAATAGGTTTTAATTTCTCTGTATGCCGCATAGTTTTCGACTTATGATGACAAATTTCTAATCCCTGAAGTTTCCAAATCAAAAAATCTGAAATAATTAGAGTTGATACAGATTTATGCAAATACAATATTACAGCAAAAGTAAAACGATGTTTTTAACTAACGCAAAACAAACAACAAAATATTCACGGCAATATTTTCCACTTTTTGACTTCTTAGAACCAAACCAAACCAAAAGTTTCGGAGATAAGCAAAAGAAAAAGGTTTAAACGAATTCTTTTAATAATATCTTTAAAACTAATTCATACAGAATTTTGAAGAACAGAAAAAAATATGTATTGAACACTATAACTAGTCTTTCCGCCGAAAAAATGTCGGTATAAAAACATATTTTTGGAGACTTAACTATTTTAAAATATGTTGGTTATACTAAATGTTATTGTTTAGCCGAATTTTGATTTTCTGCGCCAAACTGCCTCGAAGAAAATCGGTGGAGACAGAAGGATAGTTGAACGCGTGGATTGTTAAGCGTTTTATAGTTGGCCGTATGTCTGCCTGTCCATTTGTCAAAACCCTTTTTCTCGAAAACGGCTCGAGGTATGAAACTGAAATTAATATCTAGTAATAAGGTCGATACGCTCATACTGCTGTACAACATTTAAGTTTCTACTTAAAAGCAATAAAAAGATACAAGGAGGAGCTTACAATTCCTTAATCAAGTTCCTCAAATTCTCACTAATTCATTTTATTTACATTTGATTTCCCATTGGATTTTTCTAATTGAATTATTTTAACACTTCCCGGTGAACTACAATCTTGAAACTGATTCTAATTGAATATGCAATTTCGAAAAGGGCACATCTCGCATTTTTTCACAAATACCTACGTTTTTTCAAATCAATGGATTCTAAATACTTCCCTCTACCTATTATATTAGAAAAGGAAACATTTATAGTATTTTTTCTACTGTTGACGTCATGGCGTGTACAGAAATAATTTCGAAAAGGTCACAACTCTTAAGAGATGTGCTCTTTTCGAATTTAATGTAACATAAGACCGTTAACTTACATAATACTACTGGCTTTTTTGTTATTGTGATTTAAAACAATAAGCATAAGCATTAATGTCTCATTGCGCTGTTTGAAGCAAGGTAAAGACGTAATTTTACGCTTCCACAATGAGTTCTGATTCTGAAAATTATATTAAAAAAAAAAAAAAAAAATGGAAAAGAGGAGTGAGAAATATCGAGGGTCATAAATGCAGCTAAAAATAAAGTTTGCCTTTGATCCTAAAAAACCTGGTGAAGCAATCGCAAAAAATTATATAGATAGATCTCTGAGGAAATTTTCGTTCTTTCTAGAGTAAAAGGCACTTGCAGACTTGCAGTAACTTACCAAGCCGAGAATATCGAGCTTATAATGGCAAAGTACCTATTAATAAATTAAAAATGCAGATATTGCAAAAGTGAAACAATATACCAGTAGAATTTACAGAATTTTATGACGAAATACTGCAATGGCTAACTACAAACGAAAGAGAGGCTCCAGAAGAAGATTATTGAAAGAAAGTCTATTAATTTTATCTTTAATTTAAGTACTACATATGTTTCATTTTGAATACCTAACATCAAAATTTTCCCAAATTTATATGGTTTTTTCTTTAAATTATGTGAATTCAATATCATGAATTTCGAAAAGGGCAAATCTCAGAAAATTAAAATATCTAAAATAAGTATAGTTTATAATAAGATTAACATCCAAATTTTTTATAATTTCCGATTGCTAATTGACACCAAAATGTAACTCAGAAATAAATTTTAAAAATTTTGCACTAGTTTAGAAAATAATTAGTTTTTTTCATTTCCTGATCATTTTACATTTTCAGACATGTGCCCTTTTCGAAATTGCCTATTCAATTGTATTTGTTTTTGTTTTATTTAGTAAAAAAGATCGTTCAAAATAATAGAATTATTATAATAAGTTTATCAAAAACTTTATTTTTCTTTTATGATTCAAATTAAAATGACAATATAAATTAATTATTCTTGCTAAGCCTAAGTTATACATATAACCATATGGAACCCTTAAGAAACGATTTCTAGTTACTCGCATTTCGCCGCCAATTTTTTATCTTGGAGCATATAATTAGCATAATATAGGTAGTATGCTTAGACAATGTGATAAATATAAAAAGCAAAATGATATTATATGTTATAACAATTCACATGTCAGATCTTTTAAATCATTGCTACACGAGCCGTTCAGTGGAAATAAAGCGGAGTAATTTAAATATTTTTATAATTCAAAAAATTTATATCAAAGTGAATAGGAGTTAGACATTATATCTCATTTTGCCGCAATTACTCAATTCCAACGCCAACGAGATAATTTATATTGCTACTTTGTATAATAAATAAAAAGTATCTATTTACTGGATAAAAAGCAACATTTTCTTCGAGCAGTAACCCTGTCCGACCACACCTCATACTTCCGATTATATTCTTCGATCAGCTTAACATCCACCTACTTTGTTAATAACGAGCATTTACATGTCTCCGCGGTTATCGGCACCTCTGCGGGTATCTTTTAATTTAATTTAAAATATATTAATTAATGTCAGAAGATAAGAGCGGACCGAAGTAGCTTTCAAGCGCATTCCACGTCACGTAGCAATGTGTCTTGATAAAAATGTGTCTCATACAACAGGCTGCAACATTTGTCATTGTCTCAGAAATTCGCCCGAGCAACAGATAATCCACTGAGGAAACATCTGGATTAAGTCGGCACCGCCGCGCCGTTTCGCTGGAGCTGAACAATTGACTTTGCATAATTATCCAATAAATTAAATGCATTATTGGAGCTGTGATAAGTTAATCAGCTCTTTGTGGAGCTTAACATGAAATCTCATGTCAAATTGAATAAAATTACTGTGCCGATTGGAACGCAAGTGCTCTATTAATGGGCTCCACCGTCGAACAAAGAGTTGTTGCATGTCTCGTTATCCGAACGACACTACTCTCCGCAGGGAAAACTAGTAGAAGAGCAACTTTTCAATAATGATTTTATCTTAAAACAAATCGCACCGGGGGAATTGGAAGAACATATGCAGGAAATTGTGGTGGCGCTAGGGTTTTTGTATGTGGGGTATGACAAAAAAATAAATAAAATAAAATAAAATAAAATAAAATAAAATAAAATAAATAGATAAATAAATTCCCGAACAGGTGATATTTACAAACGATTTATTGAGCACTTCATTGGAATGAAGATAAGATCAATATTACGCGAACATTACCTCTATTTGTTTAGGTGGTGGCTAAAGATGCTAGAATTTAAGCAAAGTTTCTTAAAACTTACCACGACTTCGCATTCTCTAACTTGGAACGTGTTTGCATAAACAGAAACTGACTATCGCTAATCTTTAGATTTATGTGCAGTGATACTAATTTCTGCCGCTAAAGGTCATATGTTGACGTTTTAAGATAGATGGTAGGTTTGCCGGACATGGTAGGTATGGTGCAAGAACTGGTGTTGCAGAGACAATGTTTAATATTTACAAGTCTTGATTTATTCCGATTCGATTTTTCTAAGCTTTTATACATAGAACATGAAGTTAATTTATTGAAGTTAGACGCACATAAATAAACCTTCTGTACGTCGAACTCCAAACACATTTTGCACATTAAAATTTACTCCAGTTTAACATTTATGGTTCTTTACTTGGTTTTAAAATCACGATTTTTATGTATACTTCTTTGAAGTAGTATTTTTTAAACATTTGACAAAATTATTTATTGATAATTAATTCGACGAAGTGCATTCTGGCTTTTGTAAGCTAATTTATTGAATGTTTGTAAAATTTAAAGTACACATTGTGTATTTTATTTATTTAATTGTTATTAATTTTACCGATTAGAAACACTTCTTACTCTTGAATATGTAATTTTCATAACGTCTTTTTAAATATGTAGATACACATAAACGCTGATTAAAGTAACAATGCAATCTACGTACTTTGGTTCTACTACTTTAAACAGCGCTAAATTGGCAGAATTGCATATCAAACACATAAACAGGGGAGCCATAAATGAAGCAGTGTAACTTAAAATTATAATTAAAAATAAAACTAAAATGAAATTGAAATGAAAATTAAAATTAAAATCGAAATCGAAACCGAAATTGAAACCAAAATCTAAACAGGAATTACACATTTTTTCAGAATGAAAAGTACCCTATGTCCTATTCTAGGACTAAAAGGTCCTACATATCAAATTTCATGAAAATCTGTTCGGTCTTTACGGACCTGAATGGCAACAAACATATGCTCACGCAAACTTTCGCATTTATAATATTATAATATTTTGCGTAGAAAAATAGTAGGTACATGATTGCCGCCATATCGATGACGTGATTATTTATTTAAAGACTAATGTTTGGTGCGTTAGGGAACCAAAATTCGTCGAAAACCACTGAATCAATTTACTTGAAATTTTAGTTACGAACAGAAATTAAAAAGAATCATATCTAGTACATATTTATCGTAGATTATTACATTAAATTCGTTCGAGTTTTTAGTAGCTTTTAAGCAGCCTGTCTTGCCGTTTTCTCACAAAATCGAATGCGACTATTATGGATTTGAATTATATGCCTAGACAGACAGCCACGTTCGAATGAACATTCACGAAAAATGACCGTTGCTGTGTCGTCCGTCACCAAAAACGAAGTTGGAATAAACGTTTTTAACTACATTCTCGTCTCGTCCTCGTCAACCAAGTTCTGACAGCTTACTCAGAGAATGATCATGGAAATCCTGGAAAGAACAACTAATTTTCAGTCTTCAAATTATGAATTAACAGTTGTCTGGCTAAACTACTGCGAATTATGGGGCTTAATATGTAGTTTAAAATTATTATTATTTTTTCAATAGTTAAGCGTTTAATAGCATTTTTAGGGCTAATATTTCAATCACTCTATTTGTCAAAATTAACTGGCGAATAATAGTCCTATCTGCCGGTTAAAGAAGCCGAGAAGTTTAACCGTCTGATAGCTAATTTAAATCAAAGCCACTTTGATTTTGGGACAATTTTATCCGACGAATAAAATTTATCTGAGGATTGAAAAATTGGCCCTTAATAGTATTACTGTATCAGTCGTACCTACCCATTTTTGAGATGTGAAAAATTCTTGACTTTAATGAAGTTCGCCGTCTGTCATGCATGCAATGAATGAAAATTCGATTGAACGATCATTCGTCGTCGAACGTTCATTCGGCTGTGTCTGTATTGTCTGGGTATTAAATGAACTTCAAAATTAATGAAAAAAAGTTCAATTCGGAAGATTGTCGCCCAATTAAAGCATAGAGGATGAGCGGGCTCTGCTGAGAAGCGCCAATTAGGCGGATTTTTTTGCATTTTCTTCGTTGTGATTGCCGGTGATGCGACCAGGAAGCGCTATCTTCGCCGGGACAAGGGCAGAAAAACTGGAGGTTTCCCAGCGTCACAGCAGCGGCAGTGCCGCGTTCCCGTCGATCATTAACAGCACGAGTTGCTCATTAGGCCGGTGCTATTTCGCTATTCGCGCTCATTAAGATTCTGCCCATTCTAACGATGCCCCAGTGGTCATAACTCCCGGCCGGCCGCGGCCCCAGCCGGGCTAAGCCGGACTCTGGCGCTGTCCACCACTTGGGCGATTGTCGTCTTTTCCTCATATGGACCGGCCGCGACGCGCGGCTGGGCCTCCCCTCGGCGGTCGGCGGCGCGGCGCGGTCAAGCCGCCTTTCAGCATATTTACGATGCGACGTTAGGAATTTGACAGCGCAGCCATTAATCAAAGAACGCAACTGCAGCAAAGAGATATGACAAAACTGCCGGCAACAATTGAGGCAAATCGCACCCGGTTGAGCGACAATGTCAAGTATCGTCGTCGACGCGGTAGCCAAGTATAAGTCGGCCAGGTGACACCAATAATTGCACCGAACACCTTGAGTCACTCTGACCGGTGGCTACCTACCGCGAACACCTCGACGACAAAACATGTTGGCGAATTTCATTTTATTTTTTTTTTTATTTTGAGGCGCCACTGTCCGGCTGAGGTGATTACAAGACAAAAATACATCGAAAATCTTAACTTCTGGCGATGAGTCGAACGGACTTCCGCGAACCCCTGCTGGGGCCGTGACTTAAGCCAGTAAGCCATTTCGACAGTTTAAGACGTTAAGACGCATCGCACGCACTCGCGTGATTTAAGTCTTTCAATGTCCAGGGCCTAAGTGGTCCCTGAAATTAATCCCCTCGTTTATGTCATATTTCGCAAACTTTCGTGATCTCGAATTCTGGATGGTGCACCATCACCTTCGGGCACCTTAAAGGTTGCAGAAACCTCTAAATTATCGAAACTGCTTTAAATGAACGCGATAATTACGGCTTTTACCGAGAACCTGATGATTATCTTATTGAGACGTTCACACCGCCGCGACTATCGATGACTCACTTCAGAAAGGTATAAATGAGTTAATTTCTCAAAAAGAAGTTAAAAAATCACTCAAACTTTCTTAACTCAATTCTCAACTAGCCCTATTTGTAGGTCAACGCTAAATATACATGCCTTGAATAGTAAAAAAATAGTTAAATACCTATTCCACTACAAAATTATGCAGAGGAAGACGAAAATCGAATTTTCGCAACCAAAGGTAATATAAGTGTCTTAATCACCAGTTTTAGGTTCATAAATCTACGTCTGCGCTCTGGCATTGTTAATATACCAATTTCACAGATCTGCAGAATATTGATCACTATCGACAGTAACAATGTTGTTCGACAATTATTAGCTGTTTTCATTAGCTGAAAACAACAGGTACCAGGTGGTCTCTTGACTCTGTAATCTTAAATTGTAAGAAATGCACACTGTCTCTGTTTCTGACTCGGTAATTAATTCATCAAGCCTTTTTCGTTCAACGATCAGGTTACATTGGTAGCAACGAAGATGAAGTTTAATGGTTGCTAATTGACGATATCTTTATGAAGATTGCTGCTAAAAATATTAGGTGTCCACGCAAAATGAACAGCATCTATTTAGTATGAGAAGTTGTGGTATTTAAAGAAAATTTCATTGGTTTTATTAATTATTGCCAATAAAAATTTAGACAATATTCTACCTTCAGCACACTGTTAATGAATTGCTGTTTCTTCTAATTAGAAAATTAGGAATTATCTTCATTAATATCTCAAGAAAACTTTTCCTTTTTGGTTATTTTATAACTATGAATCATTTCATCAATTGTTTTCTTTTATATTGCAATTTATTATATACATATACATATACATACATATACATATAATGTATATATTTGTTATATTCCGATATTTTTATTCTGCTTGGATCAATAAAGTGAAATTCTCTACAAAACTATAGGAATTAATAAATCCCCAAATTTGCATTGCATTTAATAGGTAACATTCGTAAAAAACAATTTTGCCGTTTTGATCACTATTTTCATGGTTTTTCAATTATCGATAATTGCAATTTATGGATATGTTTACAACCAATTTGCTCCAAATAACTCTATAAAGTTAAGACGTACAGACCTTTAAATTTGAATCTGATGAGAGTTTGAAAGTATATTTGATACCATAACTGCGACATATTTTCCAATTATCATATATATAAAATATTACTTTCATGGGTCTTTTATGAATTTCGATATTTCATTCTTTCATTCTTTGATGACCGATGATAAACTGCGCTTACTTTGGGATATGATTTGATTGGATTCTTGTAGTAATAAAATATTCATAAAAGCCTTAAATTATATCTGTAAGTTGTTTTTCGATTACCTATGTAGTTCAATATACATATGTATGTAGATGCTTACTTATCTTATAATTTAAGCAGGACCAGAAATATCTCAACAATTGCTGACCTGATGCGTTTAAAAATTGTTTGGATCTTTTCTTTTAACACATCTCTGAGGACTTTTTAGGTAAGCATTTTCAAAAATTGGTACTTTGAAATTCTGGAATGGTACGCTGGTGCATACATATGTATGTAGATTCTCACATACTTTAATATTCCACTTTCTCTTTTTATTTCTGTTGATTCTTGAAGACCTGGTATCATTATTGTATTTTGTGGGTTAACGCGGTTTTCGCCATATTGTAGTAATGTAATGTACAACTTTAATGAATAGACTAGAAAAAATTTCAATTTATATTTTCCAATGGTAAAAGCATTATTAAAGTAGGTATATATATAGTAGACATAAAAGCTAAATAATTAGCGTATTAAAAAAAAATTAGGGTTTTAGATCACTTATTCGACCTGAATTTTAAAATCAAGAAGGGTAATATATGTATAAAAAAATATATTTTGGAATGCTGTCATAAGAACTTATAGTATGTAATAAGTAATTTATTTACACATTGAAATATGTGAATGTATGTCTAAAAAAATGTGTAAAAATGTTCCACTCTTCATCCTTGAATGACATTTATAATTTCACTAAAAAAAATTTGCAAAAATACGCTTTTAAGGTCATTTGAAAAATGATAATAGCAAAATGAAAATGATGGTGTGACACATTGCTAAGCGTAATTTTGGATGACATTTTTGCCCGTGTTGTCCACCATCCAAGTGTACTCTTTGCGCTTTTTGCTCCTTAACTTCGGTGTTCAGACGAAGATTATAGTCCTGTCGTGCCCAAAATTTGTATAAAGAACTTTAATAAAGCTTGTTAACTGCTCGAGCTCAGATGGCGCTGATGGTGGCTTGGGTCATTTTGATGCCGTGGTTTGCCGTCATTTTGAAGCCATCATAATGATGGTTTTTTTGGTGTAATAATGACAGTTGCCATCATAATTAGAGGTAGTGTATCTAAGATATAAAATTTGATTTTTTTTTGATTGGGGGTTTCTTGGGAAGATAGAATTTTTCGCCCATACACTGACCAGTCAGTGCGAACCAAATCATAAATTACGAGTCATCAATAGTTACAAAAGAATCGTTCCGCTTTTTGTAATATATTACTCAAAAGATAGTTACGAAAGCGTCCCACAAGTAAACCCGGAAATAGTCAAACACCTTCGGACCAGCTAGGTGGATAGATAAAGTGGTAAAGCACTGCGAGAAGTAATCAAAGCGCGACCAAGTACCCTACCTGGCGTGCAATCGTTAATTATTTCCAGTGAATGCTTTAAAAAAGAAAAATTCTTTTTTTTTCCTCGCTGCTTTACATTTCATTAAAACGAAGATTTATGAGCAAGTCTTGAGAGACTGGGCGCGCAAAACAAATCCATACACGGGACCGGACAGATCCAAATGTAGCCTCTGGCGGTAATAATCTGCACTAGAAACGGTGGTGCTTTTACAAGGCATTAACGATGTCGGTGCTTTCTCTAACATGCCATTTTTAGCGTCCTCCCCCCTCCCCTCAACCGACCCCGCTGATGATCTGCGCCGAGCGTCAAAAAGTGCAGGTAAAACTGACGCGACGCGACGGCCCAGGTAAGTACATCCCACGATCAATGGGAAATTATAAAATAAATAATGGGGCACCATCAGGTGAGTTGATGTGCACCCGAACGCATTCGGACATCTTGAGATATTTGCGGCTGCATCTCGAGGCCTCATCAAATCCTCCCGCGAATATCAAAACTTGGTTTAATTAGAGGTACCTCGGGCTCCATTCGGAGCTTGAGGAGGTCTTGAGACATTATCCACCTGCGGTACCTTCCCTGCGCGCCCCCCGATGGGTCGGTTTTTAGCCACAATACACCTGATGCTAAATTGCTGGCCGTTCTCTGTTCGACGTGTTTCCCGACTGTTATGTTTTTTTTTGTTGACTTTTTGCGCGGAGCCCCCCTTCGTAATAGAAATAAATGGCGGAGCGCACGGAGCCCGGCGGCCAGATAAATGGGCATTATTAAGCCGCGATACTTTGTTGGTCTGTAATTGCATCTCTTAATCGATTTACATATGCGCACTGGGCGCACTCGAACTGATATGATTTTTCCCCTCTCACCCCTCCTTTCCCACGTTTTGCCGGTTGCATATTTATGGGCATCGAGCTTTACCCTGACAGCCGATTAAGAATTTATTAGCGTTATCAAAAGTGTTAATTGCCAGGCTCTTGGGAAATTTTCCTGTTCGACCCCTTTGTGCACTTTGATAGAATAAAAAAAAATTATGTATGTATGTGCAGTCACTCACAGCTTAAATGATGCAGTGGATAAAAAATGTAATAGTGATTGCATTTATATTTAAGAGTACAAATTTAAGGAAAGGAAGGATCACCAGACTTGTGTGATAGAACATATTTGGGCATAACTAAAGGAAAAAATTAAAAAATACACTATAAAGAACAGAAATTATCTAAAAAATGCGTTATTGAAAGAGTGGGGAGGGACCACATCTCCTAAGCTTTTCAATACTTCATCAAATAAACTGTGATGTCTACTTCATTTGTTTATCAACTGAACTATTATTGTATTTTGCTTTTAAATCATAATACATAATACTAATTTAAATTCAATATTCTTGTTTTATTTCTATCCCACTTGCTTTAAATCCTTCCCTTTTACTATGAAAAATTCAGTAATAGGTTGCATCATTTAAACTGTGAGTGACAGCCTAATACATAAAAATATATATAAATATAAAAGTATGTGAAGGTGTTTGACTGAACATCGCATCGCGCCTAAACGCTTGGTTCGATACTTTTACTTTTTGACCAACCTAGCATATCGACTAGTCTAAATTACTCGTGGCGGCCAATGACTGTTAAATTCAAAAGATTGTACCGAAAATTTGTATTTGAGGGTTTTTGGAGATCTTGATTACGACTCCACAGATTGGCGTCCAAAAAATATTCGATTTTCAAATGTACAAGATCACTTGTTGTTCACCTACTTTTCAAAGTGTTAGATTTTATAAATGGAAGAAAGCCTGTGAAACATTTTTAAAAATTACAGAGAATTTTCAGTCAGGCGGGACTCTGAACTTCTTCTGTTCAATTTTCTTAGTTAAATAAAGATTCTATTAAATTTTTAATCTTTTGAGTTTCTTTTTATGTTTAGGTTTAGATACTTTCCCGAAGTTCTCAATATTTTACGGTACTAAAATTTTGAGACCACTCATTTCAAATCAATTATCAAAATTTGAATATTCAAATTTTGAACCTAAAGTGGTGTAAAAATAATCGGTTTTACAACTAATTTCAAATTTATCATACTATGGCTAAACATTTGAAAGTTAAAGGTGGCAGGTTCAATATGGCATATTGAAAGAGGGTTGCTGAACTATTTTTATTGTGAGAATTAAGTATTTTTCATATCGGTTCCAGTTCTAGACTTGGCGAAAATAAAATCAAATTGCTTGGATATATACCTACCTTATACATAGTTGTACATAGTAGATATATGCCTATTTTGAGCCAAACACTTTATCTGGTTCAAAGTTTGAAGTTTGGATGGTTAAATATCAAGGCACTTTTATCAAATTTGAAAATCGTCATATGCCTACATGATGGCTTTTAGATTACAATTAAATGCAAAATTTACAGATAAAAAAATTAAAAAAAGAAAACAGCTATTATGTTTAAAAATCTTCATGACGAACAATTTCGTTACACCCATTGAAGTAGTCTTATGTGTATGACGAAATATTTCGCCATCCCCAGTTAACAGGTTAATAATAATAATAATAATGAATAAGCGAAGAAGATGTGGACGTTTAAAGCAATATCAGTTTTGGACTATGGCTCAGATTTTAGTAATATTCCTTAAACCGAGTGAAGTATGAAACTTGAGCATTGTTTATCTAAATAGTAATATACTTAAAATACAGCGGTTGAAACCGTGTTATTCAGCTAGTAATATATGTACATACATTGAACATATGTATACGTATATAAGAGAAAAAAAAAATAAAGAACAGCGGCCCATGGAACCCGCCGCCACCGCTCCGCGACAAGATCAATTGTGAATAAATGAATGTGGACAAAGATTGATTCGGAGCGGTCTGAGCGCGACTGATTTATATCTGGCGGCCGTAATCGAGTGGGTAATCGATTCCTAATAACGTGTAATTGCATATTAGGAAAGCGGAGACTTATCTGATTAGATAAAGGCAATATATCTCGGGGTATCGGGACGGCGGATTTTAGCCTCTGGTGCCTTTGGGGCCTTACAGTCGGGGGCCACGCTGCTGTGCGGTTTCCGTGAAAGTTTCATTAGGAGTTCCGCCTAGTTTCGTGCGGAATCGGCGGATTCACTTAAGGATCCCCGACGCGACGGCTGGTACTATGCCCGGCCCCAGCCTTGAAGAACGGCACGTTCGCGTGGGGGAGGCGATATTCCCGCCCACTTTTCCGCCGATTTACATTTTCTCATTCAAAATCCATTTGACTACCTGAATATCGGGGCCGCTACAGCCGGTGTTCCATGGTCGGTGTTCCCTCGCGTCGCGACGCCCCCCGAAACGACCGATACCAAAACCCTCGAGGTATGGTCACGTAAAATATTGATTTTACCTGAAAATGACGCCGCGGTGTTCCGCCGCGGTGTGACGATTGAATTGATTTAGGCAACTCAATCTGGCGATGAACTCGAATTGGATTTATTAAGTGGACAAAATCGATTGGTGGTGCGCCTCAATTTTGCCCGTGCGACTCCTAGGCCAGCTGGGGGCCCCTCATGGCAATAATAATAATCATTCCAGGGCCACTACTCATCGACGTCGACGTCGACGTTGTCGTCGTCGGTCGGTCGGTCGTCGCACGCTGGCTGATGCAAATTGATGGAAGCGATCGGAGATAATTTTGCGCTTACGCCGTGCCCGGTGTGTAATTAGGCGAAATTTTGAAATTTATTGGGAAATTAGATTGTTTATTGGCTCATCCCGGACTGCGATAATTATACGTGTTCCGTTGCTGCACAGAATGTGTGATTATTATTGCCTCAAAACGCATTACGATCACACGGGGGCCTTCCGTAACTTTTCGATACATGAATAATTTCTACCTGAAACGGAAATCAGGGCACACGTGTGAACACACAGCAATATTTCTTTCAAAGCATATATTTTGGTAGATTGAGATTGTATAATGATTATCTACAACTCACTTAAGAGGATTGGTTCTAATAATTAGTTAAACCTCCCAAATATATAATTTCATTTTGATTTTGATTCATATAAAAAACTAGCTGATCTGTAACCGGCGTTGCCCAGGCAAAATTATAGCTATAATTAACCTAAAATTTAATAAAAATTGATGTTACCGATTTCAAATTTACTATCGAAGCTGAAAAATTTGATATGACTTCCAATATATTTCACTTCTATGATTGTAGAAATGAAAAGTCTTATGGTATTATTTACATATGTCCTATAAGTCTATATATAAGATGTACTTAGATTGCATTGCTTATTAAACTGGGTATAACATTTTTCCAACTAAGCAAAATCAGAATCCAATTAAAGAAGCTTTTCTCAATTTAATTAGACTTATGCCAATTAACTTCGTATTTGCTTCAAAGATATCAAACTGCAAAGTTGCAATGAGTATTACAGAAAAAGTTTAATTCATTGGAACGTAACTATTCAACAAAGCAAAACAAATTGAATTCAAATAATTATAAATTGTATTCACTAATTATTTTCAAAAAGTTAACTCTTTCAATTTGAATTTGAATTTCAGTCAAAGATTAATTAATTAATTAATAAAATCCATCTTCTTTTTAATTTGTATTTTTTGAGATAACCTTTGAAGCTAAGGAAGAATTTATAAGTTTAAAAAATCGTAGGCTGGAGGAAGAGGAACACTTTAAATGTATACCTACACTCAATAATGCATTATCCATCAACTGGCAATACCAACCTGAAATGTAAAAGAAAACAATATGTAAATAATATACAAATGTATAAGAACAAAACTAATATTTTTTATAAGAAACACATATATATATATCAGCAATTTAAATGAGCCCTTAATCTCTCCACCTCACATTTAATGAGGCTTCAAAATTAGTCATAAATTAGACACTATAAAGATAAAACAAAATCTGCAATTGATATTCTAAAAAATGTATTAAAAACAGAAAAGGTATGCATTCCAAAACAAATTTTATTATAAAGCCCTTACAGGTTTAAGGATTAAAGCAAATTGTATGTTCCTAAGTCCAAAGAGGTATTCCACACATCCTAAAATATCCATCCAACGTTTTTTCCCCGGGTGTAATTTTTACCGCGATGTATGTTCCATTAATATTACCATCTTCTACGGTTACCTCAGCAGGTTGACTTGAATAATCATTCCAACTTAAGTACGTAATCCAATAAAATGATTTTTGGTTCTGGTAAAATTTTAAATTTGCAGCTATTCAGTTATAAATTCTGAAAAGTCAACATACTCTTAGGGGGTATTCAAAATATGCATCAGGCTCATCAAGCCGATGATAGGGACCTCCGGTTTTAACTTCCATTGCCATAAAGCAAGTTTCGTCTGGATGAGGTGTGCCACGACTCCAGTGGTTTGTTCTTTTCTGTGCCGCAATTTCACAAAACAAAACTACGAACAATACAACAGTCGAAAACAATAAACCTTTCATC
This sequence comes from Machimus rusticus, assembly GCA_951509405.1. NCBI lineage: Eukaryota > Metazoa > Arthropoda > Insecta > Diptera > Asilidae > Machimus > Machimus rusticus. The sequence continues at coordinate 4,938,648 of OX608049.1, forward strand.
TAAATAAAAATAAATTTAATTTTAATACTTTATTTCAAACTCTTTAGAAGTAAATTTCGTTATACTTTTTTATTTCACTTTATATTCAATTGTCAGGTGTTAAATGTGCAAAATGTACAGTCTTACTGATAACGACTGTACTTTAAAATTTGAAAGGTGGAGAAATAAGAGAATTCATTTCACATTTGTTCAAAGCAAACACTTCTGGTAACCAAATGTTTATATTTCATAAAAGTGTGGTCATAAAAATATATTTAAAAAAAATAACTCGTATCTAACCGAAAAACATGTGTTTGCAACTCAGTCGCTAAGTTTTTGATTTTGGAAGGAACTAGCCATTTGAGCTACTTCGACATATTAGGGACCGATAGCTTCGAGTAATTCTGAACACGTATTCTTTATTCCAACAATTAAATCACATTTTTGTACATGCATACATATAAACGCTTTTAATTCGAATATACCTATACAGGGTGCCCCAGACACCAAAGTCCAAACGAAAACGAATGGTGTGCCAACTCATGACTGTTTCAATAATTCGTCCTGGATCACAAAAAAATTCTAATATTCGAGATAATGGCATCTTTGAAATCTAGAATTTTTTCGGTGTCACAGAAAATGTTAAAAACAGGTGAACTAAACAGTCAGTTCCTTTTTTCTTTAAATAGATACCAATTATTTTCCTAAGTTAACTTTTAGAACAATTGGCCGGTCAAGCTCAGTATGTTTTTTTCTACGAAATGAATAATCAAACTTGAAGGAAAAAAGGTTAATATATGTAGGTACATATGTAGGATTGAAAAAACAATTCTTTTTTGTGAGAAAAAGACAGCCATATCTTTGTTTGTTTGTCATGAGTTAGCCTGTCATCTGTTTTTTTAAGTTGTTGTTTTTTGGACATCCTGTATTGTGTTTTTGGTGCTTTGATTTTTGATGAATGTTAATAAAGTTCATAAGTTTTACTTACTCAAGATCCTTATGCCTTTTAAATGGTTTCATCCTTTTTGGGCTTAACGCCAATGCTTTCTATATAAAAGGTTTACATACTCTCATACCATATATGTAGATTCATGTACATATGTAAGTATGTGCATATATATAGAGTTTAGAAAAGTTTGCCGCCTTAATTTGAATTCAAAAAAAAAAAATAATAATAATTGAATTCGTAGAACCCTTGTCGCCCCAAAACGTTATCAGTTTGCTGTTAGCTTGATTGATTTTGACACAGTTCAAAGCAATTACTTAACACCTGTAATTTTTCACAGGGGCCGGTCAGGTGGGCCCGCGATGCAATGGCGCGGCACTCGCAGCACGCATAGAACCGCCTTAATTGTAATAAATATTTCCAGGCTCAAATATTTACATTTGCGTGGTCCGCGCGCAGCAATGTCCACGTCCAATTCATTAATTTGCAATTTTCCAAACGTGCACCGATGAAAAATGATTCGTCATCGAGTGCTACAATTTGTACAAATCATTTCTCATAACCTCGGGGTTCTCGGCCGGGGCCGGGGCGAAACTGCCGAGTGGTCGTCCGCCTCGTTAGCCGCCGGTGGTGGACTCAATTTTCCGGCGCGGGGTGAGGCAAACCCGAAAGGTGGCGGGGCCGCAACATCGAAAGTCCATCAATAATGGGCCCACTTTGTGCACCTTTCGACAGTAGGGTTGCCACCTCCTCACAGAACATAGAACATATGTTGTAGACTTACATAAAAGCGTTTATCTACGGTCCATTCCACCAAATTAGACTAATAGAATTTTTCAAATTACATATAATATGTATATACTTTTATTAATATAAGTTTGTGGCTTATATGCATCGTCATATTGGCTATTTCGCTCGAAACAAGCAAAAAAAAAAAGTATTGACAACAATAAAGAATTACAAACATGTACATATGTATGTATATATACATAAGTATATAGATTTGGCGCTTAAGAGAGTGAGTATGCAAAATATAAGAACCGAAACAAGTTTAAAATTTTAATTTTAATTAAGAGAGGCCCCTGTCAGACTAGCCTCAGCATCGTTAGAGCAAGGTTTGCAGTGGTTTCCGTGTTTTTTTCAACGGTACTGCAATTGGCGCCACTAACGGGTGCAAGCAGCTACCTCTGACACACAGCTAGTATAGATAGTTCGGATACCATGGTATTATCAATACTATGTATGGTGACAGACAGGAATTTAGTATTAACTGACATTTATCAGATGTTGTGATTTGAAATTTATAAATTAAATCACAGTGATTAAAAGTACGCTGGGATTTTTAAGTCGAATGAATGACAAGTGCAAAGTGAAATGTAAATTAGGTTGAAATTTTTCCGTGGGTCGAAATCGGCGCTGAAAACAGTAGAGGGTATTGGATACTACGGTGAAAACCCTAGTATCGATACTACGGTTATACCAGTGTGCTTTGCTGGTAAGTACAATGCTAGTATTGTGTGACAGACATCTAGTTTACTACGTGGTATTCGAATACTATAGATATGGTATCAATACCAGCTGTGTGTCAGAGGTATAAGAAAGCATTTGCGAATAATATAATATTGTTTTGATAACAAATTATTGTTACGCGGATAATGAAATAAAAAAATAAAACTTATATCTTTTTTCGCTCGTAGACAAGCACGCATTTGTGGAGTCGATTTTTCAAAACATTTCCAACAATGTTCCCCGTTAACCCGTAAAACCGTATCTGCGGGTTCCCGTACACCCGTTAGTGGTGCCAATAGACACTTCCATTCAAAGATTTTTATTTTATAATACAAATTATATTTCGTCAACCAAATTTTATACATCAAAGTAAACATCTGAACCCTTTCACTACGGGGTTATTATTTTAGTTTCAGCATAATTTTGAAACAGTTTAGTGAGTTATATCAAAATATAAATGGAAGAAAAGTGTTGTTGTACATGAGAAGTCCTTGGTCCTTACTTTAAATTATCCCAGTAAAGACTGAAGGTGCGAAAATTCTCCTAAAGGAATTTGTGGCTAACGAATCAAATCCAGAATTTAAAAAAAATTGTCTTTATTTAATTTTAAGTTGTGAAAACTGCATGTTTTTTTGAAACGTAGTGGGACATATTGTCCCATTAGAGGTGAAGGGGTTTAATAGATAATTCTTATTTTATGATTACTTTTGTCAAAATGGTGGCGTCAAAATTGCGTTCTTGTAGGCTGCCGTAGGTGATTTCTCGACAACGGATGACCCGATGGACTTGAAATTTTAATTGCTAACTCTTCAGATGTGTCGCTTTAGCCGGAACTAGAATAATTATTATTTATTGAAAAAAAATGGCGGGTTTTTAAACTTGTTGACCCTCTTTATTCAACTTTGATTCTTTACTTTGGTAAATAACTGGCTGTATGTTCCGCATGTTAAGTATGAGAATGCTGTGTAGATAAATTCCTGGAAAGGAAAGGAGTGCGGATGGTAACCCTATTCCCGGCATAGGGGTGGTTAAACCGCGAAAAACAAATGATCTTCAGACGCGTTTTAAATCACAGCAACGTCTGGGCGGGCGGATCTCCGCAAGCTCACCTGTTTGCCGCGGAGCAGGTGTGGTTGGCGTTGGTGATTACAAATTATCGGTGCGTTCAATTAACATTGCCGCTAAGTGGCATTTTAATAAGGCTCGACCGGCGAGATAAGTCGCGAACGCCTTGCATTGCTCCTTTATTACGCCGCGGTCCGGCGGTGGCGGCGGCGGGCGGCTTGGGTTGCGCGACCGCGCGCAGCTCCACCTCACGGCCAGTGGGCTCAGATCGCTTTGGACAGCGCCGAATGCGTTGCGATGTGGCGGCGACAGCGAATGCCTGCACCCGGGCACTTGTGCAATTTAACGGGTTTTTGTTCAAATACTTCATAATTAAGTTGTCGTGTTTATTTATGCAAACCAGGTGACCACCGCTAAAATGTTCCTCGAAAAATGCAGTCACCTTGGTTTGCTTTCCGCGATGGTAATTTGAGGCTTCGGCTCGATCAAAAATTTTCTCCTTTTGTCGGCCGCGTCGTTCGCAGGTACCCACCACTCGCGCCGAATCGGCCAAAGGTGCAGATCGCGATTTACGATCTCTTCTTGGCGGAATCTCCGAGGGCGATAAGAAAAACAGGATCCGACGGTCGCGAGGTGATCGTGCGTTAAAGAGGCGCTTAATGAGAGCGGCCTCTTGCACCTCCCGCAGACGGAAATTGCTCGTGGTGTTGACATTGGCCCACCAAATTCACTTTCGTAATCGTTTGATCACTTTTAAATGGCTCGCGGGCTCGTTGACTTGTTTATTTGGGTCAAAACGAGAGGTTTGCGGCTGCGTCGATCGCTCCAGTGATGATCAAGAACCGATCAATGGCCATTCTGCGGGAAATTGCTTTCAAAATTTACACCTCTACACAGGTGCAGTTTAACCGGGTATGTCTCAATGAAAGGTGCCCGAAAAAATTAAACTTGGTTTTCTGTAATGTAACTCTTGTTAAAAATTAGCTATTTTCACTCAAATATAATTGTATCTACTAAATTTCAATTCTAGATCAGCATATTCAAAATCCTCTAGGTACTAATTTTCAGATAATATCTTGTACTTTAAATTTATTACACCTATAAGAACAAAGAAACAATCAAACAGATTTTCATTTCGATATCCTAACCTATATTCAATTTATAAGAATATAAATATACATATGTACATGTGAGAAAATAGTGTGAAAACATATTACATATTATTAAAGCTGTGTTGGAAAATAGCAAAAAATTTAAAAGAGACTAGAAAAAGATGAATATTTTTCAACTTTTGAATTTCGAATTTTTTGTCGCTATAGAACTTATACATTTTTCAAATTAGAAAGTGTTCAACCATTAGACTTAAAAATTAATCATTCATATTCCAGCCCAGATTAAAAAAAAAAACTCAAACAAACTTAAACTTTTATAAATAATTTTTGTGTAAAAGCGCATAGGAAAGTAGACTGGAAGTACAGATGACAATTTATAGTTTATGAAAGTTATGAAAATTGAATTATGATTTTTGGGTTCGATTCCCATTTGAAAACTTTGGTTTGAAAAGAAAAAAATGTACACATAAAAAGCGCCAAATGGGTTAAGTTCCCGAGTGCTGATAAAAAAAAGTTGGGTTCAAATTAATTCTGTAGAAAAAAAAGGATCAAGGATCAGGAAATCTAAAAGTTTAGTTAAATCAATATACAATTTGGAAAAACAAATATGGAATAATATCGAAATTCGATTGATTTAATGAGGATATTCAACTTTTTAGGGACATTTGACTATGCAACGAGTTCGACTGTTGCTAAACATGATTTCCTTAGAAGTTTCCTTTTATCAATGGGGAACATGTTTAAATATCTTAAAGAGATGTACCCACAAGTTGTCTTACTTGTATGATTTATTGGTAAAATATCTAAAATGATTTGTTATACTATAATATGTGTCAGATGCACACACCCCATAAACAACATTAAGTTTGTCCATTAATTTATCTGGACATAGGCCAACTTTTCACACAATTCCAAGTACCCCAATGCGCATCTAACGCGCGTGAAGAGGCTGCCTATAAATTAGCACCGCATTCACCCTGCTCATTATCTCAAAAATTTAATTGCGAAATAATTTATGTCCACAGCCTGGGTGCCATCACCGGCGGAGAGTGGCCCTCGGCGGCCTTTAGGATCCTGCTGCTTCAGCAGATATTCATTATTGCCCCTATAAATACTGCTGACACTATCTCAGCGAGCATCAAATAAGCACATCAGGCCTTATAATTGTACCTTGCGGTATATCAGTAGGATCCCCCCGCCGCCGGCCGTCTCGGGCGGTAACACAGAGCCACATGGAGAGCAACCTGTTACATAATCTGATCTTCATCGGCAGAGTTAATTGTCAATGTCACTGCGGACCTAGCCTTACGGGTATCCCACAAATCTTCCCGGTGCCTAGTTAAAACTAAGCGGCTCTGGACTTTTTGCTGGCCCATTTGTTTGCCCGCAATAGCCATGATGTCCACTTATAAAACTATAAAAGGTGCCGACCGTTTTTCATCGCTTGTGGTCTCTGTCAGCGATTTTGTCTGAACAGTTCTAGAGACTAAATAAATATCTTCCATTGCTGGACATCATGTTCTACCACCACGTCGTATTTAATGCTGTCGAGATTGTCAACGTGATAATCGGGCGGCAAAATCGCAATCCGCGGCCATAAATAATTGGCAACAAAGTGGATCGCTGTTGTGTAAACGTACCTCATTCTCTGGGGCTAATTTGAAGGGGTTAAGCGGGTAATTTGAGATGTGACACGCTTAACGGGCTTAGACATCACCGTGAACCATAAAAAATGACATAAATTAGATTAAAAAAAACGAACAGAGCAGGGTCCATTTACTGTGGGAAAATTGTCATAAGACTGATTTGAATAATTTACAGCCGCCGGAGCTCTTTGGCTAGTTGACTAGACAAAAACTGAGCTCTCGATGAAACTGGTTTCTCATTGTATCGGCCAATTAGGAGGACAAGATACCGCCGTCGCGTCGGTGAGCGCGCTTTTTTCCTGTGAATAAGGAGGCTCTTCGGCCTGACCTGGGCTTAGCGTTAAGCGACTGTAAATTGGGACTAAAACCTGGTAATCCTATCGGGTCTAATGGCTAGCCGGAAATTTGGCTAAAAACAAGCCCATTTACCTAGAACTAATTCCCTTCTATAGACTTTTTACGCAAGCTAAAGGAAAACAAAAATTTCCCACGTTACTGTGGAGTTATAGCTCCCAAACTCTTGTTTCGACATTAAGTCAAACGGCCCCGCGGCAGATTATATTGATTCAATTTTTTTATTCTCCCGCACGGATCCATGTAGCAATTATGTTGGATCCGGTGTTTAACAACTGATCGAGTAAAAATCAACTAGTGCAATACCGATCAATTCCCTCCTCTGAACTAACCTTGCACTATTTTGTCCGTCAACATTTCACCCACAACGTCAAATATTGTGATCCTCTTAAAAGCTGATCACACCGAAAACGTTCGGTCAACCTTCGCAATTCTTGCATATTCCCACGGCCTTCGAGGTGCGAGCAAAATTTTGCGCGCGAAAAATAGGTTCCCATAAAGTGCACGAGATCATGCCAAACAATTGATCGCAAAAGAAGCGGTCGGCCCAAAGATGGTTCCAAGATCGCAAACTTGGCCGCCACCAAAGTGCATTATATAAAAGGTTCACACATGGCTACCCTCGCGCGGTGGTTAAATTTACACGATCGCCGCATATATGGCCGCGAGTAATTAAAAACTCCACGGGCACACACAATGGTCAAGGGGTCTGTGGGGCCAGCGAACGTGTTCGTTAGGCCAAATGGACCGCATTATGCGCGCAATTCGATTCTAGACAGAGCTTAAGATTGGAGGTGGCGGGCAAATAATGCGATCCGTGCGATCAGGGACATAGCGAGGTATAAAAAAGAAAAAAAAATTGGTTAAAAGAGAAAGGCTCCTTGCGAGAGGCACCTATACAAAACCTGCAGGCCTCCTTTGCTAACTGATTTGACAGGTATGCCACACTAATGTCCAAAACGAGCCCCATATGTGGCGATAATGAAAACTCTCCGCGCAGAATAGATCGCGCGGAGAACGCGAAGTCATTGTTTCGCGCCATTGAAACAGCGTGCGATAGCGTCAACAGCCCGCAAAAGGTGCACACGCGTTGCAGCACGGCATCAAGCAGCACATCTAGTGCTCTAGTTAATCACGTACCATGCGCTAATTAAATAGCGCGACCACACACATAATTTTTTCAACTGTTCGTTTCTCCTCTTTGATTTTGCTTATTTTCAAACATTTTTAATAAACAACTGATTTCAAGGCGAGATCACCGTAAGAAGACCGTCGGCAGGAACGATCTTAAATCATGACCTGTGTGGCGCTGAAACACCAAGAACTATAAGAAACTCGTCCACTTTTTGCAGAATATCGAGCGACTTTGCAAAACTTGCGCAAGACAATGCGCTCGAACTCTCAACGTTTATGGAATATGGTGGAATGATCGGGATGTTGTCAAGCTGTAATTAAGGAATTGTCGAAGGTAAATCCTCTGCGCTCTGATCGAACTAATAGAAGCTGACAGAAACAATTGATTGCGGAATTTTTGGTATTCCGAGAAGTCCGCGCGTTCAGAACTCCAATAAATCACTAGACAATGTGGGGTCTGCACTGATCGGACTGCGGGAAATGTGGAGCACAATAAAAAAAAAATGCTCACTCAACTGAAAATTTGTTTACTCATTGTTAGCGATCTGTTTTAGGTTTTGGAACTTTATGGGATTCCAGAAATTTTTAAATTATACAGATAAGGTACGATCGGCAATCTTATAAGAGTTCCTCCAAGGATTCGCCTCATAAGAAAACAATTTGCAACTGCAAGGTCAGGCTAATTACGAAACAATTTAAATTAGTTAGCCACAAATGCCGACTAACTCGGGGTTTAGATTCCTTCGGATTGTCGCAGCTGCCTTTGAGATACGACGATATTGTTTGTGCCATATGCTTCTGCATCTAGCTTAAATCTATATATAGTTTTAATTGAGTTCATATGAGAGGAGATCATTAGCGCAAAAAGAATCCGAACAAAATACTAAATTACATATAAAAAGAATTTGGTTCTACAATTAAAATAAATTTTTTCCCAAATACCAATTTTTTTTCCTTTTTTAAGAATTGGATTTTCAAATAAATGTAGGTATTATAAAAATAATGAAATCACATAAGGAAGAGGTTAGGACCGCGAGATTCCGTTGTCTTTATGGAGTTGCATATTAATCGTTTCTTGACTCAAAACCATTTTTTCTTGAGCCTTGTAAAGATAACTCAAACACTATTTGATAGATAATTTTCAAACACGTTCGATGAAAATTATTTCTAGACTGAACACGTTTTTCGCCTAGTTACAATGTTTTCTTAATTTTCAATTTATAAAGTGGTTTTGAAATATAGATTTGTAGTTTTATATTTAAAGCTTTTTCTATAATTCAAATATTCCTCTATATTTATTTGAAATATTCAAACTTAAGGATCTTAATTTCCCACCAATTTATTTTTGTTCGTCTCCTCCATATTGGAGTCCTATGGTTAACTTTTGAATAGTATTTGAATCTTTGCTCTTCTTGTCGATGCCAATTTTAAGTTTAAAGCTACATAGTAGTTTCTGAATATGGTTTTGACACCTTGTTATTAAGCCAGTTTGTATCATTTAACAGTTTCAATATTAATATTCCCATTGTACATACATACATGTTATATGGTATAATAAAATAAATATTAGATAATAACTATATACAAAAAATGATTGTGTTTTCCATTCCGTGTTGCCCTAATTTATTTTAAATGAGTGACTTTAAAAATCTCAATTTACCCTTCTTTATAGGAAAGTTTAGGTATAGGAAAGTCTTGAATCTGTACTTTTTAGAAAAGTAGTAAATTACTGCAGTTTTGATAAAGTACATAGATAGAGATTGTTCGCAGTAATAAAAATGTAATGAAAGTAGCTCTGGATTGTATTTATTTCGAAAAAAAATAGTTAGTCTACATATATGTATGGAAAGGAAAGTAAACGGTCAGCTTTTGTAAAAATAAAATATGAATAATTTAGAGGAAAATTTTTAAAGGACAAAAAAAAAAAAAAAGGAACTCCTCTTTTTTTTCAACAACGACCAACTTAACAGCATTAAGTTTTTTTCTCAATATAGATTAATAGAGTTAATAGACTTTCTTCTTAATAAAACTGCGATATAATTAATGAGAGGACCTCCCAGGAGCCCTAATCTTTAAGCCATCAACTGCCACAGGGTTCACGTCATGATCCGCAAGGCACCAGACCCAAGAACTTCTAGGCAGATCAAACCGCCGAGAACTAAGGCCCCGCTCTGTGAAGTTGGGTACAGTTCGTCTGGCGCAATTATCACTCGAAACCTCGAAAAGCATTTAAACTGACCTAATCCACTTAATGACATCTCCCACAACCCCGCCGTGGAGTGGAGCGCTCATTCGTTACCGTCGCGGCGCACATCCGGGTTTTTGCCATCTCACGATCACGTCAGAACCACCCATCAATTTACCTACATTTAACCATCGCACGGTGCCCCGGTACCCGTTCGACATGAACAGTTACAGCAGAAACTTTTATCCCAATTACTGCCAATAGATCTCGCCACATTCCTTCATCGGCGGCGATCTTCGCGGAGCGCGCATAGGCCACAGAGACAGAGACATTGCGGGCCGCCGCGCCACCCCCGCCACCGTCGCCGTTGCCGCCGCGAAATCGCGGATCAGGAGAGGTCCCAAGCACGACAAACAATTTACCTTGAGCCGGGGCCAGAACCGCGGACCGGGAACACATCTGCCAATTGGGCGTGTCAAATTGATCATCGCGTACCGAACGGCAGAGGGAGCCACATCGCCTGGGTCCTCTGTGAACTCGCCGCTTTGGCTCCCCACAACACCCAGAGCCGCCCCCTTCCAAGCATTCTGTGGCAGTCGACGGATTTGAATTTCTTTATTTATTTTTATTTAATTTTTTTAATTCTCTTAATTTTTATTCCCGCAAAAGCAGCAGGAAAGGATCAGAGGGCACGGGGGCACGCGGCTGCAGCCGAGGCCGGGGCAAGAACAATGTCTCATTTAAACACGATGACGATCGCGGTTTGGATTTCCCGCGCAAACCCACGGAATCCCTCCGCGGCCCATGAGTGCGCCCCCTCGTGTCTCCCCAGCGAAGCATCCATGCTACTTTCGGGCCTGTCTTGTACCTGGATCGCGGCTCATTGTTGGCCTTACGATTTTATTTTTTTTTCCATAACCACCGTGGGAACCGTCTCTGCTCGCCGAGAAGCGAAATTTTGCAAATTAGCAACGAACTACAGCGTAGAGGCGGGGGTGGGAAGCTATTGGTGAGGAGGGGAGGGGAAGGGGTCGATGCGGGCCTAGTGTGCTCCTATTCCCCACAGATCGATCGAAGAAATTGACAACTTCGAACAGCCAAAGCAGCATAACAGCGACGACATTGATCTCGCTGGCCGATATCGATTTGTTTAACATGGCTGCGATATACTCGTTCGGTGGATACCCTGGGAGCTCTGGTGCTCCGCAGTCGATGTATCCAATTTTTTTCTGGTTTTTTATTTAATTTCTTATTTATTTTTCTATTTTTCGCAGCTCTTTCTATGCGATCAGTTCGATTGCCAGGCCGATTGGGTGTACGCCGGAGCTGTTACCTGGCCGGAGCCTCTCAACCGTTTTGTAGACGAGAAAGGCTTAATTAATTGTGTGAAGTTGTACATGCCATGCCATGTGATCTGAATCCGTAAACAGATGTTAAATCAGAGCAGGAAGTCAAATGGGGGCTCGTGTAGGTTTCGGTTCGCCCATGGCAGCCACCTCACAGCAGGAGGGGAACACATCCCCTCTCCCCCCTCCCTGGTGTCTCGAACTACGGCCGCGCGCAATCAGCCGAACCACGGCGGCGCACACACATCCGACTTTTATGCAAAAATTGGCGCTCCGCGAAGAAACCAAAGAATAATAAAAAAAAAGTAAAAATAAAAAAACAATTAACACGAGACCTTCCCGTGTTCTGGTTAATTTGAGCGGTGTTTTGCTCTGAGACGTCGTCCGAGCTCTGCAAGTGCTGCCTGGAAATTAAGCGCGATGTTCGCCTTTTTCTGGGACTTTTTTACAACCGCGACCTGACACCCATAAATCTCATTAGATAAGAAACGAACAGGATAATTATTCGGCTCAATGGGGCGGAGCGATTAAAAAGACGCTTTTCGATTTCGCGTTTTTGCTGAATTCTCTAAGAAAATGCTGTCATTGTCTTTAAGAGATTTATTATAAGACATTTGAAAGAATCGTTTTAAAAATTATTTCTAGTTTCTTTTTTTTTCTATTTTAAAAGAGTTTTGGATCCCCACAAAATCTGTGATGAAATGTTGTAAAATCTTTAAAGGATGATATGTTTTTTTTATTAATTAAAAAAACCGTTCGTGGGCAGCCAGAAGGAAGAGGTAATAATAATAATTAATTCATTACGGTACGGTACGGTACGGCGAAAGATCGTTTTATCGTAAAACCTAAAATCGCCACTAAAATTGGCTTTTATGATAAAATCTACATGCACAAATGTTAATATACAATTTGTTGTGGATGATTATCGTAAGTCCACCTATTTATTAAAATACTGGAAATATTCATTGAATCCCATTTTAATGGCATTTCATAAAGGCTCTTAAGATATGTATATTATATACGTACATTAGACGAAAAATAATTTTGTTTGTTATTTTTCTCAAAGTTTAGTTTTATTTTTTCGGCATTTTTTAAAAATATATTATTATTAATTTATTTGAGTGCAGTGTAGGTACATACATATCTGAACTAGAGTTGGTTACCTACACTCTAAATAATTTTTGAATAGATCCTAGTAAATTTTTACTAGGATTGCATTGCTAAGAATTTTAGCAAAAAATCTAGCAAAATTAAAATTACTAGAAATCTATTTCTATCACGAGAATCTATAGTAAAAATTTCAACATAAGGATAGGTTTTTTCTAGTAATATTTACAGATATTCAAGTTAAGGCTGCTGAAATTATATGGAAATTATATTATGTTTCTTCCACTAATTTGTACGGAAGCGACATTTAAGATTACTTGTACATATTCTGTTTTTTAGTAATTTATACGAAAATGTAGGTTAAGGTTACTGGGAACCCATAAAGATAGAATTATGTTTTTGTTATTTTGACCGTCACTGCAACTACATATAATTATTGGAAATGTATGAAATGTTTTCTCGTTACTTTTACTGAAATTAAAGGGTTTCTCGAAAGATACACTAAATATTTCCGTATTTATTTCTTCGTAAATAAAAGAGATTTTTTTTAATTCATGTATTTATTAAATGTTACCAGAACGTTATACACATTTCTTATGAATAACTAAAAAAACATGAACTTCAAATACCGCGGTACACAATTACTTTTAAGCATCACACTTTCAAAGCACTCGTTGAAGATTTAACTCCGACTGGCGACTGACAGCGCGGCGATTACTTCATTCGATGCCTTCGATGCCTATCGTTTATCTAGCAAATTTTTGACAGATTCTTGAAAACTGTTGGTCGATTCTAGTAAACTTTTGTTTGATACTAGTAATGTTTTGTTGATGGCTACAAATCTAGCAAGTTTTTTTTAAACTTCAATAGAAATTATATTATTCTGTTATTGTTTTCACTGCAATTTCATTTAAATTTTCATCCTTTGTTATTTTGTCGGGAAAATTTACAAGAAAATCATGAAAAAAATTTACTAGATAGGTATGTCTAGTAAGTATTTTACTAGAAACATTTCTTACTGTGTAGATAATCATTTCAAAATCGAGTGAATGATATTGAAACTTCCAAAAAATCGGGAAAGTTACCAATTTTTTAATTTTTTAGAATATTTAAAAATTAATGAAATAAAACATACACTACAAATCAAATATTTCAGTATTGGTGAAAATGTTTTTTTGTTATCATCTTTGCGAATATAAATATGTAGGTACATGTTAAACTAACATCGAATCAGGAATCAGTAGAAATTTCACATTTTACCAGTAAAACATACATATGTATATATGTACATATGTCAGAATAATAATATCAGTAAAAGTATCGAACTTAGTATAAAAATATCGGTATCGAGTAAAAATGTATTGACATTTTTCTTGTGCCCCTAGGTACGATGTTTTTCGTGGAGTGGAGTCTAATGTTGCAAACGATTAACCAAAGACTGATGATGCTCGAGATCAAGAGACTACGTCTTGATGAAATGCAAGCCGCTAAATATTTCTAACGACAGGCGGAAGTGCAGCCAAGTTCAGGTTATGAGGTCAAAAGTGAAAATCCAATTATCGTAAATTTAACAATTTGGCGGCGCACACCTTAATCAACTATCAAATTTCCTTAGTTCGCGGGGTCGTGGCAATCGCACGGAAAATAGCCGAACCCTGAAGCGATTTGCGACTCGGCGGAGCAGAGTGCGTCCAGTAATCGTTTCTTTAATTAAAATATCCACGAGAAGACCTCTGGTCCCGCGGGGCAGACATGCGCGGCGGGCTAACAGGCGATATTCAAATTGTGCGATTTCAAGTTTATCAGTGGACAGGATCGTTAAAAACACTGGGGGAACGCTGGAGAACGCTAACAATTTTAACCCCTTTACCCACTTTAGATAGCTATTAGCACCGCAGAAACTATCTGCGGGCCGTGCTAAAACCAATCAAAGCCATCGTCATCGGTGCCGCCATCGCCATCAATATCTACGATTTCACCTTAAAAACACAAGAAAATTTCCCAAGTAGGTGCCTAATGCCCCAATCACCGGCAGAATAATGAGCAAACAGAGATAGGAGAACATACACAAAAAATAAATAAATAAATAAATAAGTAAATATAAATAAATAAAAAAAAAACGTGCGCACACACCGCGCTTAAGCACAGGTGAAAAATTTATGCGTGCATCGATTGCATGCAATTTGAATGCGCGCGCATTTGATTTGCGATTTTAGTCGTTTTTAGTTGCCCATTCAGGTGACACTTTTCAGTGGTGCGCGCGAAATAATTGCAATCCAAAGAGGTGCAAAAGGCGAGCTCTGCGACACCGGCGCACACAAATAATCAACTCCGCGAACTTTTCATGTTTTAATTGAGTCTGAGCCGTGCCGACGACAATTTTCTGCGATTAACACTGCGACCGGACCCCGGCGCGCATGTGCGAATTTCTTTTCTCGCGGAATTCACACGTCGCGCTGCCGCGGCCAGAGGACAATTTGAGCGCCTATCTTTGCATGGTGCATGCTCGCAAATTCTTCCCGAGGTTGTCACCGTCAACCGGTGCAGTGCGGCCGCAGCGGCAGCGGCGGCGGCGCGACGAAAGCAGTGCGACCGCGCGGTCGCCGACGCCACAGCAGCAAAAGCAGAAGTTGCGGCAGCTGGAAAAGCCGCTGATCGCGCCTACGGTGGGGCCTGACCGGGGCTCCGGCTTTTCAACGTCAGGAGCCGGGGGCTCCACCACGCCACCATGCACCGCGCGGCGTGTCCCGCTTTTCTATTTTTCGTGTGTTCTCGTTGAGTAAATTTATTAATTGACACCGAGATTGCGTGCGTTTCGACATTTTATTGGGGAGCTCTAGGAGAGTTAACTCGCGATTATGTCGTTGTTTACGACAGACCGCTGAAAACTACAATGTTCAGCATCCTGGATGTGTGATACATCAACCGAGGGGGGTTCGTGATCTCGCCGCGGAGACACTTTGACGGTTTAATTAGCCCGCGCTGTTTACCAGAGGATGGAGTGGTTGCGTGTCAGAGCCTTCGGCTACCTCGGTGCTCTGTGCGGTGACAAACTGAGACGAAACAATTATGCGCTGCGGGTCTAATTAGACCCACATCGCTCGAATGTTCTCAGGTATGTCGCCGGAATGTGACGACAGGTGACCCTTAATTTTAATCAGGTCACTGGACTCAGGTTTTGGCCTCGCCGTCATTTATTGATTAGACTTTACTTAAACCAATTTCAACATTAGAACTACCACTTTAGTTAAAAATACTAAAGGCCCTATCATGACCCAAGTAACAAAATAGGCTTTAAATATACTCTAAAAACGCTTATAGAGCTATTATTTAGAGCTACAAGTTTCTTTTTAAGCTGCAACAGCGCCCTTAAAACTATTTTAGAGCTTCTGTACAGCAAAAAGTTCCGCTTATAGAGCATAATTTTGCTTTAAAATTTGGTATATTGAAGCTTATCAAGAGTTCTTTGCTCTATAATGTTAGTTCTATAAGCGTTGCAAGAGCATTTGTAAAGCTTGTTATGGAGCTGTTATAGAACTTCTGGAACCAAATGGCTTTATAATAGAGGTTTTATCTTCAAGTAGTCAATAATAATAAGAGGAAATGAGAAAGCATTTCATCTTCCTTTCTTCAATTGTTAAATATGTACATGTCAATATTTTGACAAAGTTTAACCAATATGGAAAGAATACTTTTTCATTTTCATTACTCAAAATAATAATTTATGCGATATTTCAAATGGGATTTTTCATACCATTTAAAATTTATTGTAAATATTGGGGAGATACTTCGATAAATTACAATACGCTCTTATAATTCTAAAAAATAACTCAATAATTTTTTTTTCAAAAAAATTTTTGTAATCAAATTATGTACTAAAAGCAATTGAAAAAACGTCTAATGAATTTCTTAGAGTGGAAAATACCTGAAAATCTTAGTTATGACAAAAGAAAACTCTGAAATAAACATTTATGGAGTAATTTTGTTTCTCATTTTTATGGCAGCCATTTTTTCCACAACAAATTAAAAATAATACATCGAGCTACTTCTTATACTCAGTAAGAGTCACTTGCTCTATATAGCGAGCAATTAAGAAGATTAGCAGCTACTTGCTCCATTAAAAACTTTATTGTAGCCCTTTTAGAGCTAGCAGCTCAATATCTTTGCTTTTTAAAACTACTAGCCCTACTTCGCATGCAGTTTCTGCCCGACACGATTACTTGACGTTTGATTTTGACAACTGTGATGTCTATTTTTCAACACACTTTTTCTAAAATTTCTGCTGCTTTTATATTTTCTCCAAGATTGCAGATTTTTAAACATCCTGGATATTTTCACTTCTACCGCTATTTGTAAGAACTTTGACATTAAAAGTAAAAGTAACTAGCTTTAAATTATATTACCCCAACACCTATAGCTTTAAAATAATATAAAATTCAGTTGAAAGCTTTATATCAACATCTTTTACAACACATAGCTTTTTGTCAGAAAAATTGTTCTATATTGTGATTATAGCACTGACTTTTAGAGGAACTTTAGGGTGGGAATTTGATTGCTCTAAAAATGCTCTACAAGAGTTCATATTTCCATAATAAAGCTGTTATAAAGCATTTAACTTTTAATTCAAAGATGCTCTATAATAAAATCAATTTTTGCTCTAGAAACAATTATAGAGCAAGTTATTAGAGCCTTAAGCTTTATAAGCAAATAGAGCTATTAGAATAAACAAAACTAAGTTATAGAGCATTGTTATTAATATTCGTGCTCATAATTACTTTTGCCGACTATATAAAGCGGGCAACTTAGTTTTATACTCTTTTAAAATCGTTATAGAGCAAAATTTGAAAATCGTTGCTACAGGCTCTTAAAAATGCTACTTGGGGAGAAACGTTCGAATTGAAAAGGAGCTTATAAAAGGCCTTTTTGGATAAAAATTCCCTAATAATGTTCCTAAGATGTTGATGAAATAATTTCAGCAACCTAAATTTTTTTCGTTTTAACTAAAACAAATTTATGAAAATTGATCAATTAATTATTAAGGAATTTGTATCCAAAAAGGGCTTTTGGGAGCTCCTTTCAATTCGATTAGAACGTTTCTGACAGGGCCGTTTATACGGTTTCATTTTAAAATGTCTATTTATTTAAAGGTTAAAATTCTATAAACTATAAGGTATCATTAAAGGGTCATATCCTCACATAACTGATGATATCTTTTTACAAGTTAGGATTTTGTGAGTGATTAGCTTTATATTATATAGAAATATTGTTAAATTGTATGCTTATTTGAATGCCACACAATAAGGAACTTGAAGTTGAATGTCACATTTATTTTTCTAAATTATTACCTACATATTATTATTAAAATGAAAATAATTTTATGTCTATATTAATACCAGTCAACATAATGCCTGTCAAAGTGTAAAAACGTGGTGCTTAAATCATTCGTTTGAAAATATGTTTGGTCTTTTACTAACTAGATTGTCAGTAAAACCAGGAATGACATAAATACTCAATTCGTCAAATTTACTTAAATCGATAATGAAATAAGCGCTTTTCTAAACAGATTAAATGTTAGTTTTTTGACGTTATTGATGGTAAAAAGGGAGTAGCAAAACCTTTATTTAAAATGCACTCATTAAAATGTCGATTTACTTTATTGTAAAAACTTAGCTAATACAAAATTGTAGTCATAATTTTCACTTAGTCAGTTAATTTAAATATGGAGAAGTTCTTTTATAATAAAATAAATAATGGAAAAGTAGTAAGTAGGTAGGAGATATTATCTCACTTTTAAATTTGATGTAGGTGATCCCCGAATTTTGTTCAACTTTTTAATCGCAATCTATAGTACATACCTAGCAGAAATTAAACAAATATGTTAGAAACATCAATATATTCGGTTTCTACAGAAAATTTTACAAAACAATATTGTTTTACAATCAAAAACATATAAATTAAAACTTAAAAGTAGATCCGAAATTTGACTAGAAATAATCATTTTATTATTGACGCATTCTTCACAGAATTACTGAATACTTGACTGAATTTCATAAAATGTACTATCTGCATATAGAGAAGATATTATAGTAGCTATTTCATTTATTAAGGGGTAACTTCATTCTAGAGGCCGAGAAATAGACGTATCGGAATGGAAAGAGTAATGGAATTTCTTTTGTTAAGGGTTGATTAAACAACTATTGAACTATACTATGAAAAACAATTTTTTGATTGACATAAAAAAACAAAGTGGCGGTGAGAGAGCCAATCTTCAGAAGCTGCTTTTTTTAAAACGTCTCCGGGTGGAAGGATTTCTCGGAGACTATCAGCCCTAGAGCAAAAAGTCAAAAAGGATTATAATCTGTACATGTTTGCTTATAGTGCTACGTAGGATTTTTTTTCTATATTTGGAGAAATGGCACACTTTTAAAAAAAGAAAACGTAATTTTTCGGCCAAAAAATTCGCAGTTAATTGGTTATAAAAAAAAAAGTTTTAATTTAATCAAAAAACGGCTACGTAGCACCATAGACAATGTACTTATAAAGCTACTGTGATAATTTCAAGCCTATCTATGCGCAATGGTATCCGAATGATCTTTCCACCCAGTTGAGAAAAAAAGGTTTCGAGAAAAACGCGGTTAAAAGTTTTGAAAGTACACCGCTTTCCACTGCACGCGCTCATCGAAAATCGAAATTTCAACCTTAAAAATCATTTTTTTGGAATAAAACTAATTGCACATTATTCTAAAGACTTGAAGGCATATAATTTAAGCAAAAAAAAATTTTGACTTTTTTGAAAATCCTTTTTATTAGTTTATATGTATTTTCTATGGCTATCACTTCTAAAACTGACACCAATTTCAAAGTACCTACATAAATAAGTTAATTTAATCGCTTATGATGAAATCATGCTTATTTGAGTTGATTTCCAGTCATATTTCTCTGTCAAAACGATGAATGAATTCCAAGTACAAAAGGATTTTCAGCCTATTCTTTAAAATATGGGGGCTGTCGCTAAAACTCATCTTTCAGAGCTCACCTGACCCGCGCAATCACCACACCCCATGACTCGTCCATTAGCAAAAGGAGTCTCATAATACGCGAGAAGAGCGGTGATCGCGACTCCGGGAGTCGATCTCGGCATCGCGGCGCGAGGGCAACACATAATTGCACTTTATATCGCGGCGCATCCATCAGGTTAATTAAATTTCGCCAAGGTATACAGTAAATAAAATCGTAAGAGGCCTACCAAGCGTAGCCTAAGTGGTCATGCGTGTTCGGGCCGAAGACGAATCGCTAAGAATAGAAAAGTTACTTGACTCGTTTGCACTTGCCGTTATCTATCTCTTCACGGTGACTAACTACCAATGGCCCAGAGCTGGTCCAAGAGGAACTGGAGGAGAGCTCCCAGGATGATCATGATCATGATCATCCCGTGGTTACTACCAGTTCCGGCGTGCCGTGATCGTATCATCGCGGTGCAATGAGCGCGCCGGCACAGGCTGGACCAGCAGCATCCCAGATCGCGGGGTGCCAGGTCTTAGGTCCTCTCTTCATTCGGGCACTGCTCTTGTGGTGAGAGTGCGCTTTTTCGCGATTTTATTGGCGTTAATTCACCGTGCCGCCGGATAACATCAGATAAAGCGATCTGGCGCGATATGTGATCAGCATATACCGCGGCTTCTTGCCCTCTTACATCCCCCCTGAACACCTCCCCACCAAAGAACAGGGGGAAATCTTTTGCAGAACATGTTTAGTTTGTCATGATCATCACGATCATCATCGTCAGAATTCCCAGCGGGACTGGAAACGCGAAAATCCAGATGATATATGACAACACATTTGTAGCACGCGATCGCGCTGGCACCGTTGCCCCGTGTGTTGGATCGCTGTAACATCAGTCTGGGGCCTATGCATGCGTAAAGGAGCCCCCTGAGTGATTTCTTACCTTAGTTGAAATGGCAACTCTCATTAACGGGGTCTTCGCGCTGGCACCATCACAGGCGAGCTGAAGGTCTGCACGACTTGGCGGATGCTGCGCGGGTCCACGGCTAATACCAACTTTAAAGCTCAAGAGTTGGCGCACCGGCGGTGACCTTATCAAACCGATTGTCAACAATGCAACCGCGCAGCAAGATTCTGTGACACTCCCCGATGCCATTAAAGACCCATCCCAAGACGTAGTCAGACAGCTGAAACAAGTTGACGACTGCTGCAACTACACCTACTCTGGCCGGGGCTCATCTGCCGTGGTTGCCCATAATTATGCAAATGTCAGACTTGCGGCGGCGGCCGTTGCCGCGACCGCCACACCGCCGCCACCCGCACCGTGCATAGTGCTCTCGTAAAATGTCATAAAATTGGATGCTCTGGCAGGCCAGATGTCTTATCAGATAAGGTATAAAGTGAAAAGGAGCCCAGAGCCCCATCCCATCCCAACCCAGACCCATAAGACGTAGAACAAGAGCTCGACAGTGCCTTCTTCTTCTTCTTCTCGTTCGGGTCGCGGAAGGCATTTAAGCGCGTCTGCCCGAGGGTGGAACTAGAAAAAGAGCCACACAGACAAGGTGTCTCCTCGTTGCCCAAGATATCTTCCATCGTCTTGAATGCGATCACGAACTTGACCTTTCACATAACCTTAAAGCGCTCAAAATGAGAATCATGGAAAAAAAGGCATTTCTTTTTTAGGTTTTTGTATTCCTCTCGCCTGGCGTTATTTTTTTTTGTTTCGACGACCAACTTAACTCGATATACCTCTCCTTGAAAAACACCTTCTTGGATTCAAGGTGCTGCCCGGGCCTGATGCATACCATTGACTCCCAGTCACATACCGATCATTGCATGACCCCACCTGATTTGGGTATTCCGCGTTTGGGCCTGAGCCTCCGATCTCTTCGGGGGCAAAAAACGAAGACGGTCCCAGCGTGATTCTGTCCATTTTGCACCGGGGGTCAGGAACGATCGGGCAATTCTCCTCGTGGCTAAGAGTGATCTTGAGATTATACTGCCAGCGCAGGAGGATGGGACCGTCTAAAACTGCTTTTTAACGAGAACCTTACATAAGAATTTTTTGGCTAGGCGAAAAATACTGCGGGACAGACGTTTTTCCCGCTCGATTCATAAAAATGGGTCGATAGCTCTTTTTACCTTCTTGGAAATCGATTTTACTTTATTGAAGTCACACTCACAGCAAAATTGTAGAAATGTTGCATCCGACACGACACAATGACTTATATTTTTATTAATTTTAAGATGTTCATAAAATCCAAATATACTGTGAAACTTAAACATATTTTTTTCTTTAAAGAGATGATACATTCATTTAAACTCACAAGTAACCTTATTCAAAGTCAATTTTGTCTATAAATTTCTTAGAAGCTGTTATCAAAATCTATGAGAAGACACTCTATATATTCCAAATATTATGCAGAACAGAAAATGTATGTAGGGCAAAGTCGGGATAGATGCCCCACATTTCGATTTATCCTCATAACAACTAAACTATGCATACAATTTAAAAACTTTCTTAATTTCTTGTTACTATGATCCTTTATCTACAATACCAAATATTTCTATTTTTTTTTTTTTTTTTTTGCATAATAAATCCATAAGATATTTTGCCTTAGGAAATTCCTCTATTAAAGGGAATAGACGGGATGCGTGGTATAGGTGCCGCAGTGGCGGAAACGGTGATAGGGATAGACGCCATTGAGAATAAAAAACTTAATACTAATAACTACATAAATTAGGGTTTAACTCAACAAACGAATGTCGAACAAAATTAACTCTCTCTTACCTTAAATCAAAATGATGGAAAACACTTTAAAAAGGACTTAATTAATTTGACTTCTGGTTGTCATCTTCTTCATTCGGCCACATCTGTTACAATAGTTATTATAAATTGTGCAAGTTTCATGTAACCAACTTTTACACATTATTATTTTGATTTTGTGTTTTTGAAATTGTAAATATATATAGTAAGTATAGTTTATTGTTGCTTAGAACGACAAAAAAAGGTAAAGTCCAAACCTAAAATCAGTTGTTTCTGGATATTAGACATAAAACGACGTCGCAATGTTCTAGACGGTATTCCATAAAACCTTGATATTTCATTTACTCCCAGCACTTTTTTTTGCATGACTTGCATGGATCTAATAAGTGTTTCTTCATCCTATGAAATTTGTCTTGTCTGGACGCCAGATTTCTTTTTATATTTACTTGGCATTCGCCATTTTTGTTTGCTGTAGTATCGATTTTAACAGCATCCATACTCATTAAATATATATATGTGCAATTTTCGATTTCATATTTATCGTCATAGGAGATATCATGTAAACCGCAGAGGGCTGAAATTCACGTCTTAAGAACATCGGAAGTTATAACTTACAAAAAACTAAATATTTTTTAACCGAAATTTGGGAAATTGTAGTTTAAATGCAAATACACAATGCATAAAAACTAAAATAATATGAGAGTATTTTTTCAATAAAAATAATAGTTTTCACATATATATTTAGCATAAAATTCCACGCAGAGAAATTTTAGAAATCGATCTTCCTAAGTTATCGCCTGTTTCAAATGAAGATAAATTATGTACTTTACAAATTTTCATACAAACAACTGCCCAACATTCAACAACAAAAGAATGATTATGATGAAAGAGTTGGAACGCCATGCAGGACCATGGAATAATTAAGGTACAGAGTTTGTGGAAAATACCAAGCCTTCTTACAGTAGTGGTTAAGTAAATATTCGTAAGTCCGAAAAAATATATATTATCCTCTCAAACTTTTACTTAACACATAATAATCAAGATATGCTCGTTTGAGTTTTAATAAAATTTTTAACAAATTATTATTTATTTATTTATTAGATAGGTATGTATTCGCGCTAACAGGAAAAATAATATTTTCGAAAATAATTTTTTTAAATAAATATACCTATCTACCTTAAAATTTCTTACCAATTTTACCATCCTTTGCTATTAAAGTTCTTCTTTTAATCTTAAACTTTATTAGGAATAGTATTTTTATAAAAGTTCTACACCAACATCTTATGGATTAATGTAATGTGCAATTATAGGTATAAAAAGAAATCAGTTTGTTGTCAAATTTTATGAAGACGAAACGAATTGTATATCTTTTAAAGAGTTAAGAAGAAGTTAAATGGGACAAAGAAAAGAAAGTAGGTTTTTCCATTAGAGAACTTGAAAACCAGAAAAAGGGACGTTACACTAGTCAATTTTAACGACGTATTTAGCTGCAGCGAGGTTTTGATTCAGATGTTGGAGCCATCCAAATGCGAGCCCACGGGCAGCCGAGGATATGATGGTAACAACCTAACGAATAAATCATTCGATTCCCTTTCCCTGGGTTACAAATCACGAAATTTTCCCACGATTGTCTTTGTAATTTGAGCCAAGTGTTTTTTTACACTTTCCAATCAACCGCGAGCAAAATCGGTGAAAAATCGCATCTTCTTATCCACGGAATGGTAAAACAATCAACGAAAACCGGAAGGGTCCCACCGGGAGTCTCGTTACGGGCTTCCGACACGGCGTGCCGAATCGCCCGAATGGGGCAACGGCGCGCTGCGTTAAAGCGTGGAAGCGGCAAAAAAGATCGATTTTAATAAATTCTCCTCATTTGAGGCCTTTCACTCTAAAGGCGGTCATTAAGCAAAACGTTAATTACTTTATTTTATGTAAACGCTCCGGAACATTCGTAATGAATGGCATCGCAGCAGCCCCAAAGAAGTTGTTGCCCAGAGATCGACAGCTTCTGATCTCGCGATGATCGCGGTGTGCTGGCGCGCCACACCACCGACCGGGCGGCCCGGGCTGACTCGCGACGCGATCAGCGGCCCCACGGGCCCCACAGGCCCCGCGGGCCCCAATCGGTGCTACCTGCGCCACCACTGGCACACTCGATCCACCAGAATGCGCCCCGCGACAGAGGTCGGGTGCTCCACGGGGAGCGAACGATTTCGCGGAGACAACAGCGGACAAAAGCAACAAAAGCCGCGACCAATTAAATTTCTGCTGTCGACCGATAAAAAGAAGTCCGAGGCGCTCCGTGGATGCAAAAACAAAGCGATTGATGGAATATTGAGCGATTGTAAATTACAATTAGCGCATTAGTCGAGATAAATGCCTCCGCGATTGAGTCTCGGGCGATCGACAGTGTGATTTAAGATTTTGAAGATCTTTGAGCGTTTGTTGTGCCGCGATAAAATCTCGTCGTCGCAGCTGCGCGTACCACCGCACCACCGCAGCGTCGCCCTGGACCGGGAGAGGTTGAGATCTTGGGCTGGAGCTGAAGCTGAAGCTGATGGTGCTACTGCGCTGCTGCGGCTCGTTAGACTTCGGCTTTACGGACCTTGCGCGCTTTTCCTACCCGCGCGCACCGCCTAAGATTTGCGTTTTAATTAAGCTCGTAAAGCAGTCAATATTTACATAAAACGCATTGTAAACATGTCCCCAGCTGTCCATCGTCCATAACCGCAGTCGAATTTCCCTAAAGGTCTTCAGTAGCCCCGCCAAACTTTATTACCAAATTAATGCTAATCCCAACGAAAGAGTCAACACCTCCGGGATCCGGCTGAGCGGTTGAGTCGCGCTTTTTGCCGATGACCGGCGCTCAAGAATTGCAAAAAATTTATGATTTACAGCCGCGTAATATTCGAATTTTGAATGACCATTCGGTATACTCGTTCCATCGCAACAAATTTCTACCGACGAGAGATAGTTTCAACCACGATAACAATCGGGGCAAAAGTAATTTATGTGCCAGGCCGATATAACAAAAAATAAAATAAAAAAATAACGTAGATAGAAGAGATGGTTAAAAATTTGGAGAATTTTATATCTCAATAAAAGTGGTACGAGCCACAAAGGAACGCAATTCAAATTAATTTTTAATGGCGTGGGGACGAGCTTGAATGTCGAATGGAATTTTTTAGGCAATTCGACAAAAATCCCTAACTATGTATACAAAAAGTTTGTCAACCTGTTTTTTTTTTCCTATTATTATTATTATTGGAACAATGCAAATCGCTTCACAGAACTGTTATTCGGGTGTTTTTCATTTAAATCATTTTAAGCGAAAAAAATATATATTTCCGATTTTATAGCGTTTTTTACGGAAGCCATTAGAGACTGATGACAACTGTGACCTTCCATAAATTGCGTAGAAAGTTTACAAAAAAACTTTGTCCATTTTCTGCTAATATCAAGCTATAAATATTCTGTATATTGCCATTTTCGTTTTTTGTTGAATTTAAAATTTATAGATATTAACCTTTAAAGGGCTCTCATATAAAGAAAATGATAGAGTTAAACCCATTACCCAAATTGCTCTAAAGTATATACGTCACAGACGAGTCCAAAATCAACGTCAATAATCTAATCTGAATATCTCATTTTCATATAAAATCTAATTCTCAAAATATAAAGAAAAAAATCAATTCTGTTCTAAAATTTTTTATCGTACTTCGTTTAGAATTATCGAATAAATTTGACTAACTTCTGAAATAGCCATTAGTGGCTTTGGCTATAAATCAATGGTTAAAAATTCTCATTTTCTACTAACTGACGCTATTCGTCGTTTTTTCGGTACTCAACTAGATGGCGCTATTGAGCCTCTTATATTATAGGTCAATATCATGAAAGTGATAACATCGATCAAAGATTTGTATTCTGAAAAGGTTATTGAAACTTTAAATTTGTTTGCACTCATGCTCATGCTTTCAGAGTTTGCCTCATTGAAATGTTGGCCATTCTCTTTGAGGAATTATTGTGTAAGTGTATTTTTCTTATACTAAATAAAGAAAAATGTGCAGAGGTGTGAAACGAACAATGAATGCATTCAAAAAGTTTATTCTTTGCATACATTTTGAAAACATTTAGGTTAAACATTTATATGTCAATTTCAGCTTTTACTTTTTGGAGCATCTCAATTTCTTGATAACCTTTGGCATATTTTTTAATTTGCTTCTTCCCAAGCATGATTCACAAAACCTTAAAGTCTTCTAAAACTGGATGTAATAAATTAAAATGACAGCAGTTAATTTCAATTTATTTTATAAATTTTTGGACTTTGACTACCTGAAAATAGTTTCATTGGTTAAAACAACATAAGTAAGTAAGTGAATATGTTTTTTAAAACTATTCATACTCTTTGGGCTCCTGATGGATTTTCACTTTTGAGTTTACTCAAAGATTTTTAATTGATAAAAGTTCATCAGTGATTATTTTATCAGTGAATTATTTATTTATTAACTTTGTTGTTTGTATAATAAGTCTACATTTGGCTTTTCCAATGAGTACTGAGAATTGGAGCTACTATATTGGTTGACTTTTAATTTAATTTATTTTATTTGTACGCATATTTCTTATTGTTATAGTTATTAAATTATTGACCAAGATAAGTCCAACCTCCTAAAAAAACTTGAATTTTGAAATATGATATGAATTGAATATGATATGAAGATCTTAAAAAATAAATTAAAACTGCATTCTTAACACTACAAAAACTAAATGAATTTTCAGTTTATTTGACATTATCCCTCAATTTATGTACTTTACCACAAATACAGCTACTTTTAAAAATATTATTTTAACTAGAATTTTCTTGTTAATGTAACGATTGTGTAAATCAAATTGTGCCAAATAAATATGAGAAACTGTTAAAATAAAAATAATAATAATTTTCAGAAATCCTTTAGTGACAGTCAATATGCTTATATGTATTATCCAAAATTATTGTCGCTAAATAATAATAATATTAAATATTATAATCTCAGAGTATCTACCTTTTCACAAATATAAGTTAAATATAGAAGAATATATATTTATATGTAAATAAAAAGAAGAACGTTGGTATGTAACTTAAAGGTTATATAAAGGTATTTAATTTAAAAGAAACACTTTTTGATGTAAAAGAAACTTGAGAAATTACTCTCATAGCAGTCATTCACGTCGCGCGGCAGAGACATTTTAAATTCAGAAAGACAGTAAAAATGCACAGACATTTCTGCATACCAATTCCTTTACTAGGGAAACATCTCAACGGGGCGTTCCACCAGTAAGACATAAAAATAGTAGAAATTTTTTCAACTAGTTTTTCCTGTAATGTCTTTGCAATGAGAGAGAAAACCTTAAGGTATGCCAAAGAAAAAATCTTCCTCAAGGAATTCTATCGTTTTTCTTGCAGTCATTCAGGGTAAAACTCATATTCCATCCTTGGCTGCATATATTTTTTTAACGATCGCCAGACGTCAAGATAATCATCAAGACGTCTGCAATTTGAATGGATCGTCTTCCTCGTCGATCGTCGAGTGTCATGGAGATAATTAAACTGTCAGTGGACTTCGAGTGGCCGTAAAAGGTAACAGTGGCCGTATACCCGTTCCTTGCGACTTGACCCCGGGATGGGTGCTGACACCTAACAAATGCGCATAAAATTGTAACAAAGTGCGATGAATGTCCGACAAAAAAAAAGTTTTCATCGTGAGGAACTTCCATAAGGAGAGGCTCATGATCGGACATCAAATCGCCTTTTCACACCTTCTTCAGGTGATCGGGCCTGGGAGCAGGGGGACTGATCGTGTCCCATGGAGTCCCACATAAAGCCAGAAGTGCGATACTTTTCGCTAGATACTTTGCCTCCGCGTCCGTTGTGCGCTGTTACGCAAGATAGAGACCCCGAGCGCACGGCCGCTGAGGATCGCAGTTTCTTATAGTGGACCAGTGGTCGCAAGACGTCAGCTTGAATGTTTTCATCTTAAGATTTATGTCGGTAACTAGCCACCGGGCAAAAACAAATTATCCCATGCTCCTTCGAGCCGAGTCTAGTGGCCGACTCGCGGACTCGATTGCTCTCGCACTATTTTTGGGGCGGGCAATTTGAATTGTCAGCGAAGTCGACTTCCATTTGAGGTAGTCTCAGAGCACCGAAAATGGTTAAAGCGCGCGGGTACGCGGCTGAGGTCGAGTTACTTGCGCAGGTGTAATTGATGCTATCGCGCTGAGTAAATCGCGGGATACCTTCGTTTTTGTGATCTCCTTTTGAAGAAAAAAAGGTCCGAAGTTGCTGTGAGAACTTATCAAGGTGACAAGATCTGATGAGAATCACCTCTGAGGACGTGGCAGTTTCATTAAGACGTCTTGACGAAGGTTTTTCCAAACGGTCAAAATTCGTTTTAACTCTCGGTTATTTCGCGATTGTGTAAACAATGCTCTAGTGGACTATGGTATTTATATTGTTGGAGTTCTCTCTAAGTTTTTTTGGACTTTCAATTTCGCAACAATGGCATAGCGACGCGACCGCTACATAACGTATTCATCGCGGTCGCTGTTGCGATTGCAAAATAGAGCTCGTTATTAAATCGCAATTAACATTTCATTGCGGCCATCTCCATAAAGCTGTCGCCGCATTGTGGCTCGCTTGAGTCACAACGGCGACTGTGTCCTTCACGACCATAAATTCGATCTTCGGCGACCACCGCGTCGGGGCGAACCGCGACCACGCGGTTCCCTCTCTAATCCTTCACGGAAAGGCTTAATCATCATAAATCATGCTCGCGAGCCTGGAACGCAGGAAACGAGGGCACAAAAGTAATAACGTGTCACCTGCCGACGACGTATCAAGATCACCCATTTGCCCAGGCCCGCGGATTCGCGTTTAGCGTCTTGCGCGTCTCCGCGAAACCGACAGTCGCGCGCGGATATAGATGTCTCCGCGGTCTGTCGAGTGCAAATTATTATCATCCGCGGCGCATTAATTATCGTAATGATGGTCATAGATCAAGATCCATCGCGGCCTTAAGAGTGTGACGCTAAGAAGATCAACGGTGACAACTCCCCGGTACATCTGAATCAAGGCGCAGGTATATCGCGAGCGGGAAAGACCCCAGTGCAGCCTCTCAGCTTCATGGACCATGGAAAAAGCGCCGTGTCGCCTTTAAGTAATTGATTTGTGGTGGTCACATGTGAACACGGATTCTTTTGTAGATTTCTGAGATAGCGAAGGCTGCGATATGTGTAACGGGAGTCGATACGATCTACCCCGTCGGCGGCGGCGGCGCCGCGACAGCGCCGATCTGATCGCGAACCGACGACGATCAGAGGGGCGAGAGGGGAAAAAATTGTAACATCTCGAGGCGATCACTTCGAGGGATATCTGAGATTTATCTTAACGACTGCGCCGCCGTCCAAATGACATGATCGCTTCTGATTAGGCTTTTTCATGTTCCGGGAGGCATTGGCGGGCCGTTTACTGGAAATTATATCGTCACGCATCTGCGGCTGATTGAAACAAATGGGCCGTTCCAGCGGGTGATTCCGGCCGATTATAAGATGATTAAAAGCGAAAGGACTGCCCGCGGATGATACTTGCTATCGATACCGAGGGCTGGGCATGTTAAATGCTTTTTGCAGGCCTCTAGTGCGCTATTTAATTGTGCTGATCATCTGAAGGTTGTGGGAATGCTGTTCGGATTTTACTTTTTTTTTCGTTCGGATTAGCTCATTATATCATCGGTATTGATCATGTCAAATACAGCATTAGGAAGTACGTACTATGGAAAAACTTTACATTTTATGTGCCTTTTCTAGGCGGTCATTACAAAGCATATCTCTCGATTATCCTTATATGCGAGAAACATGTATTTATGTTTTGTGTATAAATCACATTTAGAGCTAATTAACCAGTTATAGCTGAGTTTGACGAGTGCACTCATCATGGAAGAAAGGCAGTATTTTGTACTGTCATACATGAAGAGTCACCTGAGATTCATATTTTGTTTTAGCCTATGCTTTACTTGGCTCGCTAGGTTAGAAAAACATATGATTGTACCTTGTTTCAATATTACTCCCCGACAGAATATTGAAGTTCGAAATCCAACATTTTAACAGCAACACCTACTCTGGGCTTCATTTTCTTTAACACTTCTAGCTGCACACTTTGAAAAAGGGTTAGCTGAGCTAACTGTCTAACATTACAACAGAACTCGACACATGAAGTACATAGATTATTCATACTCTTTATATACATACATACATACATATATGTACATATATGTATAACAAATGTACTTCTACATTTTTTCAGAAAATACCTGAAAGTTATGCTGTCTATAAAAATTATTATAATCTTTGAAATTGCTAAGCTTATCATTTTAACTGGTTTAAGTATAATTATAGGTGGAGGATACTTAATTATGAAAATTAAAATATGACTGACTGGAAATTGAATAGGTATATTTTATCCTTTGTTCTTTAATTTTATTAAAAGTCTTCTGCAACTTCTAGTACAATACATACCTTCTATGTATTTATATTTTTACAATTTTTTTTTTCAACAGGATAATGCTACCTGTCTTACTGCTACGAAGGTAAAAACAAATTTGTATGTTCTTTCTAAGTAAAAACTATGTTATTTCTTCACTTTATGAATAATTAATTAACTATTTTACAATCAACTATACCATAGCACCATTTATTTATATTACGGGAGTACCTCTAGGATTTAAATAAAATAGGAAATTAAATAGAGGAAGTAATTTCGATTTTTCCTCGTCTTTTTTCACTAATTTCTTATCACTTTACCTTTTTCAAATATTTTGCATTTACACATCAAATATATGCAACATTTCTGTGTAGGTACTAGTGATTGCTGAAACCATTTACAAAAGTCATGAAAACCGTTCCAGAAATGACATAAACAAATGCTGTCTATTTTGTTGATCATCATCAACTTTTAGCGAAAAATATCATGAAAATTTTAAATTGTATTTGAAACCGACAAACAACTATGTTGGGGCTTCTTTCATTAATTTTTGTTAGGTATATGATCTTGTTTTTATTGAACCTATTAAATACTCACCATAAGTTGGTTATAAAACGTTCTTTATTAATTTTATTGAAGCTTTTGGTATGAAGCCCACCTTGGAAGAACTAGTCAGAGTGGAAAATGGTGTTTTTAGAGAAACGATGCCAGGAATTCAATGATCTTATCATCTTGGAGATTCAAACTAGCTCTCAAAGCATCCAATTACGGCAATTACCCTGTAGTTTTTACAAATACGTAATACCACCCTGCTCGAAAGTGCTAACGACATTAGGCGCACTCTGTGCAATTATACCTCTAAATTGCGAGGTACTCGAGGGCACTGGTTACGATGGCGGTCATTAAATTCCGCATCGGGCAGGTTCTGCTGTCGAAGGTTGCGGCAATACTGTAATCGATCGCATCTCTGGGTATAGTAAAAGTGCTAGAAATGTAATGAGTACCTGGGCGACTCTAATAGATACTCTGGGCCGCATTTGCATATCAGTCCCGCCATTACCGCCGAACGCACGCAATACGCCTCAGACAGTTTTCTGTTATGACAGTTTCGACGCGGCCTAAATGGGCCTATTCAGTGCGGTGCGCGGTCCGGCGAGCGCCTCATCTGCAATTGGCTGTAATTGAAATGTTCCGGCGGTTTGGATTTTTTTTTCGAACCCCCCCGACGTACCGGCGCGTTACGTGCCAAGCAGTGATTACGGACTAAGTGTCGGGCTGCGCCAATATCTTCATTAACTGCTTTATCGCGGTGACCATTCGAATTTTATGCGCTTTCCGCCTAATGCAAGTCCATTGCGGCGCGCGGCCGCGGCATGGCCTCGGACTGCGCCACCTTCACCTGATCTATCACCGGCCGCAATCAAAAATTTCACCATGGCTCGCCAGTTAGGCACATACGGCGACGGCGCACATTTTACCGGCGAGCACCTGTCCGTGAAACTAATTAAATTTCTAAATTTACTCAGGCCATAGCAGTGCAGGCCGGCCATCTTTTTATCACCGGAATTATCACGAATTATATGCAGTTGGCGCGCTGAATAGGCCCGGCGCGAACGGATAAGACCTCGCCTAGTGCACGCATGCGTAAGTCGCTTTGTTTTATTAGGGGAACGAGGTCCGAAACGGTTCATCCAAGGTGCAATTGAACTCTTCTCGGCCGGCTTTCCCAGGCGTCATCATCGCCGCCGCCGCCGTAGTCGTCGTCGTCGTCGTCGCGTCGTCGCAGTACCTACGACTTCGAATCTTAAGTCTTAAGACTGCGAGAAGTTCTTTTAACGGATCTTGCACGTTACGATATCATCTTCCAGTTCCACGGGCGGTTGCTCGATCGCGACGTCGGCGGTGGCGGCGCGGCAGTGGCTTCGCGATGGCTCGGGAATATGAAGGTGGAGGTGGCGCGCGGCAGAAGAGCCAAAGAAGACGCGACTCAGCCTGCCTGTCTCGCGAGGTTCTATTGATTGTGGTGGTGCGCGGCCTCCGCGCGGTCTACTCGAGACTCCTTTTTTCCCACAAAATTGGGTTCCCATGGGATTTTCAATTCACGAACTTTTACCAGGGAGTTCCACGGGTGTACACGAAAAGCGCGAGGCAGCAGCACCGCGGTTCGTTTCCCAAAACGACAGGAGGAATGATCGCGCGATTAGCCAAAGATGGGCGAATAAATTTTCCATTCTGTCCGTGTTCATCTCGCGCAGTGCCTCAGCCGGGCCGGGGCCGTGTCTTCGCGGTGCCCATCGCTCGCTGCGAGGCCCCAAGACGCTGGGTACCCGGGCACCTACATCGCAATCTCCAGGTGATTCTTTATCGCCCGGCAAATATATGAGAAATTTATTGGAACTTTGATTGCCGGCCTTAGGTGTGGATGCCGCTAACTCGGGCTAAGTTAATTTCGGGGCGGCAGACGTGACATTTACAATGCGCATTCTGCTTATTTCTTATACGTATGGGCACTTAGGTTTATGTCCCGGTAATTTCTCTTCTTTTTACCGTTTCCGGGAATAAAGGATCGGGAATTATCGGTCGATAAAAAACCATCAGCCGCACGTATGATCGCCGCTTCAACGATTCCATACCATCCAACTATTATAATACGAATTTATTAAAAAACATAAGTTTTATAATCATCACTATAGGGGTCATCCATAAATTACATCAAGCAAATTCAATGGTTTTTTTTTAGACTTCTCCCCAACTCCCCTATGTCTGTATATAGCCGGCTACAAACGGGACGGTTTTGACGTACAAACATAAGATTGATTGGGTTTGGTTTACTACAAACTTAAAACCGTCCCAAATACTTATCGTCTTTAATTTTTCCATGGTTTACTTTGTTTATCTTTCATCAAAATGAATTGCTCAAACATTTGATTGCGAAGTTGCAATTTTTTTCTTAAATTTAAATATTCCAGAGTTTGTCACAAACTTGTATCTACGCTAAAAACCGCAATCGTGTGTGGCCGGGCTTATATAAACTGCTGCGCTCCTTAATGGCCGGCTACAAAGCGTTTTTTTGTGTCGTACTTATAATACCTATTAGACATATTGTACATACATATATACATATAGGTATAAATATTTAAAGAAGATGAATGTATTCTACATATGAATGGTTGAGAATCTTAGTCGAGTAAGTCAAGTTTTAATACTTAATATGGTAGGTACTTAACAGAGTGATGGGTAAGTGATATGATTTTAGTTTTAACTCAGTTTTTGAAAATTGTTTACTTAAGCTACTACAATATGATTCTCGTATACAATATTAGCGTTTAAATAAAATAAAAAATAATAACACCAGGGGCCAACGTCTTTAGTGGATACCTAAGAAAAAAAGTATGTGTTTTCGAAATATCGCAGGGGTTTCATATCACCTTGAAAAATAATCGCGCTTTCAGAAATCCAGAGATGTGGGTGGAATGATCTACCCTTTTTGAAAATAAGCAAGCTACAAACTTTCATTAAAGTCGTTCCACAAAAACAAAAACAAAAAAAACAAAAAAAAAAAGAAAAGTCCACTAATTCCTAAGATAGAATGATTTACCTATGATCTACATATGTATTGTACATAAGTATTTGAAACAACATATTAAATCCTCATCCTTTCAAAATGTCACGATCCACTTGCTGAACTGACGACAAAGCAGAGTCGTAATTGGAAAGTAACTTCCCATTACATTTCAAATAACCATATCCCAATTCTACAAAAATTAAAGAACAAAGAACTGAACTTAGCAACTAGGCCGTGTAGGTCTATGATCTGTGATGAAATTCATATGGATTTCTGCAATATCTAGCGGCCGAATGAGTATAGTTGTAGAATATTGCAAACGTTTGAAGAGATTAATCAAATGAGTAAAATTTTAATAAAAGTAAAATTAAATAAATTCAGGGGAAAAAACAATCAGCCATAAAGTTGTTGTGATTTTGTTATGGTGATTTGAGCCTACCCCGCACAATTTATCCAATTTTTAGAAAGAGATTTTAATTTCCGACGACAAAATGATGCATTCCAATAAGACTACCCGACTAAAAGTGCGAGTATGGAACTCAAGGCATGACTATATGACTTGAGCCTTTAAATTTTTTGTTGGGATGATCCAGAAATCATCCTCATTCTTAACAGGTCATTGTTAAATTTATAATAGGACCATCAGCTTAGTTCAAATTTAC
Organism: Machimus rusticus; assembly: GCA_951509405.1. Taxonomy (NCBI): domain Eukaryota; kingdom Metazoa; phylum Arthropoda; class Insecta; order Diptera; family Asilidae; genus Machimus; species Machimus rusticus. Next base: position 4,973,542 of record OX608049.1, read on the forward strand.
ACTGAACAATGTAATTGTTAAATAAATTAATTTAATATAGCAAAATTCAAGCTATTAAATCCTGGTAATATGTATTATACATATTTTATGGATACACCGAAAGAAAAAATAGCAATACTTACTAATCTTTTGTTGATTATCAGCCAATTAATTGAATTAGTTGTTATAACAATTTAAAGTTGTGAAATCAACTAAAATAGTTGAAAAACCAACTAATTTTGTAAATGTTTTTCTCACTGTTTTAGATCTATCAACTAATTTAATTAATTGGCTGAAAAAATAGTTAATTTTGCTGCTCTTTTTCTTTCAGTGTATATAGCTTGAAGTTTGAGCAGAAGTGATCCAACTGACATTCCTGCCAAAATGATGATAAATGAATTGTTATGGATTTTTCGTGTGGTAAACTTACTTACATATAAAAGAAAAATTAAACGTTTAAGGGATTAGGGGTAGTCAGGTCAGAGAGATGACCCCGTTCCGGAAATGCGATAATGTGAGAAAAAGTAAAACTCTAGCACTTTTATAAGAAACTATTATATAACGAAGAGAATTAATAAAATTTCTAAACTGTATAAATTCTCGTTTTTGCCAATAGGCATAGAATTCCTCCGCAGAATTCGCCAATTAAAATTCGAACTCGGCTATTGTACCCTAGCCAGAGTTAGCCGCTCACGCACGCTAGCAGGCAATAGAAGTGGCCATAAATGGCCTTCATTACGTCAAGAGTTCTGAAAGTGGGGCCTAATTAACGTCCCTTTATGTTTTCAATAAATCCGCGAAAAGCGCCCGCCATCGTTAAGGACATGCCTAGAGTGCGGCGAAGGCGAAATAAGAAAAATTGCGAAGTTTTAATTTGCCGCTGCTCCTAGACGATAGCTCCTTCCACTTAGCACAGATTTATAGAGTGCAACACTCAATTAAGGTGAATTCCTTTTGCTAAGATTTTTACCTTTACCACCGCGCACGGCTCGGGGCCAGGTGATACTGCAGCAAGTGTAATTGTACCTTCAGCTCCAATAAAGCGTTCTCGTTGCGTCGTAAACGTCGGTCGAGTATAATTGCCGAGCGATAGAATCAAAGTGCCCATATGGTTCGCATAAGTGTCAAAAGTCTCCACTAAAAGTAACAAATTATCTCTGGCGGGAATGATGTAAATCCAGCAGCCGTTCATATTCCTCCGTAATTACTGCTCATTACTTGGGCCATTAGCGACTCTGCAAAATGATTTTAATTGACTGCAAGTGGCTGGCTTCGCAGAGGTTTATATTAGCGTTGGGCCGTAAAACCCAATCAGCAACGCGAAAAGAGATCCACCGCGAGATGGCGCGCCATCGCAATGGTGTGCGGTGTCAATGAACAAACAGTTGAAAGGAAAAAGTTACCGACTGTTTCGCGGTAATCATCTCCCAATGGATTCCCCTCTAATCGATCTGCTAGCGTTTCTTCGACAGGAGCAGACACGAAGGAAAAGACATTTGCCAAGATGACAAAGGTTACAAATGTGAACCTTGTGGCACGCCACAGCACCGCCAGACAGCCGACAACAGGTATGTCCATCATAATTTCCCCCAAGTGGCTAAGTGATTTGTTTTTAAATCATCGGAAATTTATTGGTTTTGTGGCAAAAATTGCACAAGGTACCGCACCGAGGAGGACTTCTCGCAGGTGGGAAATTGTACGAACAACGATTTCGCCAGACATTGCGTAATTGGACTCAAGTGGTGAAGGGTTTTACGCGACGTCGTCGTCGCCGCTGCGCCGTGTGAGCCACTTTCTTTTCGGTTTGGTGTCGAAATAGAAGTGGTGCAATACCAACTTCCTAGATAGGATGTTAGCACCTCCCCCAGTGGCGATACTAAGTAAAAGTCTTGAAATAAACCTCTAAATAATCTTTATATAACATCATTTACTTGCTTTAAACTATTGTTACCCAATTATAAAACCGAGCGGCTGGCTGGCAAACGGCCCGACTTGCTTACACATCACACTTTTCGCGATTTCTTAAGGATGTTGCTCTTCCGCCGAGGCCTTCAGAAGTCCTTCGAGGCGGACGAGCTCAAGAAATGCTGGCTTTTTGATCCAGATCGCCAAGCCGATCTCTTCACTGTGGCTCCGGCTTGGCGTACCTGCCACAGAAAATCGTGGGGACCGATCGCCAGTCCTTATATTCCCTATCTTCTATTGTATCGATATCTGTAATCAACCAAAATAATTTTCGATAGTACAATGCAATATAACTTGAATTTATAACCATCAAATTATCACACCGACTTTGAACGCTTTTAAAATCGACATACATTTAAAAATATTAAAGGCTAATTTAGATCTAGCATACAAGGGTTTTAACATTTAGTAACAATTATGAAACGGAGAAGTTGAAATACTCTCGTACCGACTTTTAGGAAAATTTGGTACAATTTTAAAAGTTCCTATATAACACTCATACGTTCCAAAAAAAAACCGTGTACAAAAGGACATAATGCATAGCTATAGTAAATTTGAAAATGCGTTGTGTGAAATGAATAGAAGAACTATTTATACATTATATGTTGTTATAAACGAATGATATTTTTACATGCTATAAACGAATGATATTTTTACATGCTAATATATATGCATATAGAAATAAATCAGAAAGATATGCGTATGTATTATATATACCTAGATACAAAATACCACCTGGTAGCTAACTAATTTCTATCAATTCTGATAGTACCCGGAAATCGGTTTTCCTCGATTGCAGCGGATAGTGAAGATTTCAGCGGAGGACCGATTTCGATTATTTTTAAATAACTATTATGTTCAGTAAGTAAAAAAAAATACAAAATAACGATTATCAAGTAACTTACGAAATTTTTTTGTAAAATATCCTCAAAATGGATGATCACTACTATAGGTGTTTACAATTTTTGCATCAGAGTCGAGCGTGATGAAATTCAGCATTACATGGCAATGGCCACATTTTTAAATTCGAAAATTTTTATTCCAAGGCCTTTCCGAATTCGCGGAATCGGACTCTAGTTTTGAAACTAACGAAATTTTTAATTATATTTAACGAAATATATAATTGCATATATTTATTTCTTGTTTTAAAAAATTAAATTCTTTGTCTCAAAAAAACAATACCCGTTGTTTGCTTCAACAAATAAATATTATAAAAAACTTATCGAATGACAAGGAGGTGTGTACATATACATTTTGATTTCAAAAATTCTATAATAGCAATTTAGCAATTTTTATTGCTCTTATTCAAATCTTTCTTTCTCATTTCAAGAGGTGATAGTTGGCCACATTAAAAGAGTTGGAAATCTAAACAAATACTTGCGATATTAGTGCAGTGGCACATTTGTTTTTTATTTAATTTATATTATTCCAATTGGACTATTTTATTTTGTCTGCTTAATATTTTATAGCCTTACTTTGTTGAAGTAGTACGTTCCTTTTAAGGTTTTACGATATATTCACTAAGTTAAAATACATAAAATGGGTGTGTGTAGTGTAGGTTGCTTTTTCTATTAAAATACATGGACACAAATTTGCGTGCTTATATAAGGAGAACAGGCTCATAAAATTTGAGGCTATTTAAGTTAACTTCCACCACTGCATAAATGTCACTGTCCTATGCTCAGATGTTAAATTATTTTGACATAACTTGTTCCTTACCACGTAAACGGCGCTCAGGATATCGAGGAATGTAAATGTGATCCTCGATCGTTAAGAATTCGACCTATCGGAGAAACTAGACACTTTGCGTTATGCAGTTTAATAATATCGTTATTTGAAAGTACACATTGTTGACCAGTTAACTTGGCTTAAGTAAACTGCGTGCTGGGTTGCGTAGGCCGGTATTTTCCTATAGGCAAATCCCATGAAAATGGTGTTGTGTGGCCTAAGGCTCCCTGCGGTCGATCGGTTTATTTCCAACCGATTTATTTCGATCGTTATGTCCACGTAATAGGACAACATAGGCGCAATGTCATCGCGAAGATCGTTCAGGCTGCACCTAGTCGTTACTTCTGGGATCTATTTGTTGGCAATCGTCACAGGCTAATTTTCGCCGTGTCGACTCGCCGCATTGGTTTTATAAATATATGCGATGCGCGCGCGCGTGCATATTCGCGTTGGTTAACGCGGAAGAAAAGGAATGCGCGGATCACTTGTCGCCTGCGAGGCTTGTTATTAATAAACAAAAAAGTGATCGTATACCGCTGTGCAGGCAGCGAATGTCTCTTGGCTTAGGTGCATTAAATGCTCGGCAATAAACGTTAAATCCACCTGAGACCGATCGTTTCCCACACCTACAATGGGGATCATCTTAGAGAGGGGAGGGAAGGGGAGGTGGATAGTGCGAGTCGCGGATCGGTTCCGCGATCGCTCATTCGAGCAAATATTTGAGCCGCCGCGCCGCCGCACAGTCAAGCGGCGAGCACTTTATTTATTGACACATTTATTATTGCAATTTTCCCCGTAAATTGTGTTTCATTCAAGCGATTATTTGCAAACTACGGGGCTGGTGAGGTAGGCTCTCTGTCGAACCGCAGGCCTTCTCGTCATGTTCTTTCGCGCATACGTCGCGCGCTCAACGGAACCTTAGCGCGTTGCGCTGATAGACCGCGGGACCGATTCGCGAATTTGAGCCCCCTCAGGCACAATTGAGCGGTGTGTTCGCGAGTCGGCCTGAGATTTTGCGGGATTTCGACTTGATACGTCGTCGACTCACATAGAGGGTTTTTCTTGAGTGAGTCAGGGCGGGAGGGGATAGAGGGTAAGAGGGGCTCATGTCATGATCCGCGCGGACTGTTTGCTCAACCATTAACCGCAAACGTCTAGCTATCTTCCACAACTTTTTGTTTACTTTGAGGATGTTGGCTAGGTGGTTAAAAAGATGCAGTTATCGCGGCTTTTGTACCTTGTGGGCGTATTGTTGAACAGAAGAAAGGTTATGTTCAGCGCAGCTAAGGTTAAGCCCAGACGTGGTCAGATTAAGCGATATGTACGACGACGGCCGAAAGAGGTGATCGTGTGCACCGGCCCGATAATTGAATTTGGTTCAGCTTGAGTGACGTTTGATAGGCCCCTGTTCTTTCGTCCGTCGGAAGCTTTTTCGCGGGAATTGTTCGAGGCGCCCAGCGGGCACGGTGGTGCCCCCGAGGTGCCCCTATTCAAACCTCTGATGGATGAGGAGCACGGGGGGGGGGCTGCTGGCTGCATCTACATGCACCCGTGAAGATAATTCAAGGCAAGCAGAATGTTTCCTTTCGAGGCAACATAGAGGCAGCATAAAATTTTCGAAAGTACTTATGCATGCCGGGGGCATATAGGCTCCACGTATAGTGGAGCATAGCATAGTAGCCTGCGACAATCGCAGAGCACCTACCGCTTCAGGTGCTTACACATATCCGTGCCAGTGACAATCTGTCCACCTGAGAGTCGCACAGTCCCACCGGACCTATCAATCAAACGGAGAGGGAAAAATTTTTCCAAGATTGATTTGCGCAAGTGCACTTTGTTTGAGTCAAACAGATTAAAATCAGAACAAACAAAGCGCTTAGAGTAGACCAAACGATGTCTGGGCTAAAGGGGGACGTCTTACGATCAATTATCGGGGTCACTGGCTAGCTACTTGCGCATAAGAAAAAGGAAAAGTCATTTTAAGTGGCACACCAATGTAAGATCAGGCCGCCAAGAAGCCGCGCACAAAATGCGAACAAATAAAATTTTATCGAGCCTCCTTGTGGTGGTGTCGTTAATTTTGCTCCTCGGTGGCTAGGCTAAGGCTGCTGCTGCTTTTTATACCTCGAGAGCAGCGCCTGTCGCGGGGCCCCAGCACGTAGGGCGGAGGCCCACTCAGTGTGTGTAATCAATTTTATGGTACTCCCGAGTTTTCGATTATTTTCTGTCATGTCAGCCAAAGAGTTTGCCATTTGCATAGAAACGATGATATCACGGGGCTGTGCTGGATTTTCAATTTAATTGAATTATTTTTGCATAACATACCTCAACGCCTACCTTTGTTGTCTTAGACCACTGCGCCAGCGGAACCAGCAGCGCAAGCGGTACTCTGCGCCACCGCCGCCGCACGCCGGGGCGGCTACATACGCTAACCAGCAATTTTCATCCTTTTGAGTGACAACGATTTATCACATAATTATTTTTTACGAGCCTCAGGCATGCCCGTTTTGAATTGTTCCCCGTGATTTTTGCTTTAGGAATTTGAAAAAACTAAACTAACCGGCCAAGTGAACGCTTTTAACATAAATATTTCAACATTACGCTCCACTTTTGAGCCTAGAGAATGAGATATTTTCAGATTTCATAATATTTTAGCAACATGGTAAATTGTACTTTGCAGCTATTAATTTATTACCTGGAAAATTTCACACTGCATATACGTAGATCATGCTGAGAGTAAAACTGTGGTGTTAAATTAAGGTTGGTTTGAATTTAAAACAGAGACGACAAACAGTCATTTACCATTGTTTTAACTAACATACTAGGGAAACTGAACACCTATTAAATATTACCTATATGATTTCTCTACATATGTTAAAAGCATACATGTATCTGAGTAGTTCTTACAAAATCTCGCAATTCTTGTCCTAGATTTTTTTACTAAAAGTGCGGCAGATTTTTATCGCTTAATGATTACTATTATTTTATTGAAAATGAGAAATATTAAAGTTATCAGAATTTAGAATTATATGTGCTGCGTACAGTATGGGTACTACTAGTACATTACTTTAATTTTGTCTCTTCTCTATATTCATTTGAATACCCCGAAAATACATATTCATATAGCTCCGAATAATTTAATCAACATCTATATACAGAAAAGTTTAAGAATAAGGATCTTCTGTAAATGAAAGGAACATCTACAAAAATATGTAAATGTTTTAATGAAACTTCTGACAAAATTCTACAAATCCTCGTAGAGTATTCCAAGCAAAATAAGTGAGTAATAAAAGCTGAAAAGAACAAGTTGAGGTACAACAAAACCAAGAATTTCAAATTAAAATAGAATGAAGCCATCACTTTATGCTCAGTCTCAGCCACTTGAAGAAAGGAAACTGTTCAATGCAATCAATCAAGAGATTTAAAATTAGCCCTAATATTATATTATGACATAATTCAAAAACAAACAGATTTTATATTTTGATTTTTAAAATTTTTTCAAGTATAAAACCTTTTGGTTATTTTTTCGCCTTTTTCATATAAATCCACAACAACGACAAGCCTAAATATCGCAACGTCTCTGATTGAATAAACGATTTTTAATAGTTATTAATTAATTATTGTACTCATCTGCCGCGGTACCTTTCTTAGACAATCTGCAACGTGAAGCTTAATTTTGGCTGAGTTATACTTGTTTTTGGCACAAACACAGTCGTAAAGTAAAAAAAACTTAAGGGTAAAATTCATGGAAATTAAGGAGATTATCATATGTCTATTATTTATTTATATCTTCTATACATTTTTCTAACATGAGAAGGAACCATTATTACTTTTAAGTTTTCTAAAATTTAAAAATTACAGAATTGAATAACAACGCGACCTTCGAATTTATTCCCACCTTTATTTTATCGTAATCTATAGGAGAAACCAATTAAATTTAAACCTTATTTTTTATGTTTTGAAAAAGAGCATTTAGTAATTTTTTTTAATATATTCGATGTAACATTTCCTGTAGAATCTAAATAAGATCAAAATTATTTTGTGTGTGAATATTAAAATGTGTTTTTTAAGGCAGATTTTACATCGCCTTTTAGATATAGAGATATTTTTGGAGCTAAAGAATATACATATTACCACCATATTTTTTTGTGAAATAGCGTAATTATGAAGGCGAAATTCAAAAGTGAGAACTCACTTATAAAATCGAAATTAATATTTATTGTTTTTGAGATTTTAAGTTTAAAAAAGCGTTTACTTTTCAATTGATATGGAGTTGCATACAATATACCTACTATAAATACTAAATTTTTTTCAGAAATCCATTTAAAGAATATGAAATAGAAATTGTCAATAGACAATAACCAGTCAATCTCATATTTTTTGAGGTTAGGTACGTTAAAGTCAACATTTTTTTGGCATAAAAAGTTTTTTTTGAACAAATATAGCCTCTAAAATAATTAAGCTATTCTGGCTATTGCCAGTTCGGCAAGTATGTGGTTTAGTATATTTTACCAAGATATCACTATAATTTTTAAATTGATATTTTGAAGGCATCTAAGAAATTAATTATTTTGTTTTTACGTATTCTGAACGCATTAACCAGCAGGTGCACCTGAGTGGGAAGAATGTAGAAAAGCTCACAATATTAATTAACAAATTCCTTAAACTTCTAGACTCGTTAAAACTGTCAAATTTATTTTTCATTCGAAAATAGGTTGACTTTTTGTCGCTCCTCCTTCATGCATGCAGGGCGACCTACACCATTTCGGCGCTTTATAAAAAAAATGACCAAAATTTGTCTCTTACTAATCTTTTATTCATTTCCAGGTGTGTGTAATCTCAAAAATGCCCCAATTTGTAGCCAAAAATATTCGGCCGGAGGCCCACCGGATTTGTTAATTCTCCGGTGTCTGTTCGTAGAAATCGTAATTCCGTGATTTATGGGAGGCATTTGCTGCATAATTCGGCGATTTGGCTTTGTCACCCGACGGGCAGAAGCACAACAGCCCAATCAAGATCTTATCTCTGGAGACCGGCGAGGAATGTGTCGGCGGATTCTATGATTTTTTTATTAGCCACTTGGGGCCTGCGGTCGTGCATTATCGCCGTTTAGAAAATGGTCCTGATGACGTTCCGCGAAGATCGATGGGGCATTCGTGGGGCCACCGTTTTTAGAGATGGTAAAACAGAGTGCCCACAAATTTAGTCGCGATTTCAAAATATTTCAAAGCGATTTCGCTGCGAAAAACCTTTCGAGAACGCCACAAAATGTGGGGGTACTATAAAATAAGTCGCGTTAGCGCAACAACGGCCGGTGCAGCATAACGGTCGAGTGCGCTGCGCGTTTATTGGCCAATCGTCGCGCGATGGAAGCACGCAGATTTGCTGCAAAGTGGAGCGAATCTGTCTTCCCATAATGAAGCAAAAGTCCTTTGTTCCTCGACGACAATTTTTCCAATTAACCCGAACTACGCTCACTGAGCATTTTCGCAATGAGCCAGAGCCGCGCGAGGCAAGTGATCATGAGATGTCAATAAGTGTCACAATCGGCGAACGCCGCTGCGCGCCGCACTCAAAGGAAAAAGGGGGTTAATGCGCACGCTCAGTAGGATAATTTGAAAAGGCGAAAAGTCACATTGTACCCCCAGTTAGACAAGAGAGCTTAAGTCAACCGCACAGACGACATATGTTACAATTTCGCAACACTTTTTTGACTGACTGATCGTGCGGCTCTGGGTATTTTTAATCTGGGACGCTGCTCGAGTCCCACCGACGGAGGCTGGAGCCCGGCTGGGAACTTGGGCAACTGGCCGCGGCGGCGCAGGCATGCGAACCTCTAAGATGTCGCATTTCTTCAAGGAAACCGACCCAAAACAGAACAAGTGCTGGAATTTGTGCACGATCACCACTAGATCAAAGCTGGCAGATCAGCCGGATCGATCGCCGCCGCCGCTGCCGTCGCGGTCCAATCCAGGTAAACTCTGCTGCTACCGGACCCACTCAGGTGAGCGCGAGCAAAACAAAAGTTTAATTATCGATGGATCGATGAAGTGCACTTTTTATAGGCAGGCGTGCCGAGTTTTAATTAATGTCCGTACGCCGGCCATCCGCCGCCTTAACGGCTGGGAATTAAGTTATTGTCCCCAACGGACCGAGTAATTAGCCCTCACTTACCAAATTGATTCTTTGCCGGTTCAATTACGCGCACGGCCCAACCGTCGCGAGATTATTTCTTTTTTTATTGACGAAGCAATCAATAGGCGTTCGGCTTTAATTACATTTTCGGCGGGCAAGGGACTTTCTAATTTTCATCATTAGGGGGGAATAATTCAAGGTGAAAATGTTCTGGACGTTGGATGGAGCCGATGTCTGGAATTTTAGATCAGCCATCGCTTCGGGGACTGTCTGGAATGCAGGCCCTGCGAAGAAGAAGCCGGTTTAAGGCAAGTTTCGCACTTCTCATAATTTGCTCGGAGACGTTATGACATTATCTTTCGGCTTGAGATTAAATTAAATGAGTTGATGGCAAACGAAACATGATCACGCTCAAGCGGCGCCTGGGAATTGATTCTCACATCCCATCCTTATTGCGCTGTATCAATATATGTACGTTAATTAAGTTAAAAGAGTCAGAGTGGTTTGACAGTAAAATTAAAACCAAAGTAATGCAAGGCGATAATTCTTAATGGTTCATGATTTTTACGTTTCTAATAAGTCAAAGCAGAAAACCTTCAATGAAAAAAAAGATTAGAAACATTTACTAATCTTTTGATTGATTTTCAGCCTACTAATTAAATTAGTTGGTAAAATAATCGAAGGTTGGAAAACTAATTCAAATAGTGGGGAAATCAACTAAAATAATTGCGAAACCAACTAATTTTGCAAATATTTTTTCCACTGATTTAGTTCTATCATCTAATTTAAATTAGCAGGCTAAAAAAGTAGTTAGTTTTTCTAATTTTTTTTTCAGTGCTTTTGTACTAACTCCTAATAAAAAACTTTTAGTAAATTCTTTGCGGTCACCTCTGACTTCAATTAATTTTGTCGTTCAAAGTGACTAAAATAGTCGATAGAATTTTTTTATCCGACTATTTTAGTCACTTTGAACGGCAAAATTAATAGAAGTCAAAGGTGACTGCAATGAATTTATCAAAAATTTATAATTTTTACTAAGGAATTCCAATTCAAAAGGAGCTTTTTAAGCTTTTTTCGATCAAATTCGAGTGACCACGGGAATAAGGCCCAAAAGGCAAAAGAAAGCCGAATAAAAACTTTGACTACGTTTATGCGACTATAGCAAACTCAGCTTTTACTTTATGATATACAAAACACACACATTCAAATAAATTAGTTCCAATTCAATTGTATCAGGCATATTGTTTAATGTATATAAAAAAGATAATAAAAAATCGTCAATAAGTCCCATTATTTAAAGAAAATATAAGTACATGCATATGTTAATGTCAAATGATTCGCGAAATCCATTAAGTCATTTTAAAAATGTATGAACAAAATTATTTAATTGAACTTCAGTAAAAAAATTGGCAATTTAAGTTTCAAACTACTGATCATAAATAATTTAATTGAATTTCAGTTAAAAAATAGGCAATTTAAGTTTCAAACTACTGATCATTAATTATATTTTATGCGTGCTATTTAATTGACAGTACCTCATAATTAACGATTCAAATTTCACTACCTTCATTGGTCAAATAATGGGTTGTGTTAAAAACACCTTACAACCTTCATAGCGAAATGCCAAACATAATTGGAGAATTGTAAAAAAATTAGTTGCATAACATTTTCATTATCAGGTAGCAATCACGTTTGCTCCAAAGACCCAGCACCTACGCATTTCTCACGCGAAATAAAAATACCACGACGCCTATATGACCCCAAAATTAAAAAATCACGAAAACAAAAGGTAAAAAAGTAATGGTGGAATTATTCCCAAAATATCTACGACCGTAGCCATAGTAAGGGCCACCGGCTAATCCCATTAAGCTTTAAAACCGAAAAATATTTCACACTAATTGCCCGGTCCCATAGTGACCCATGCGTTGCGCACAGCAATTTGAATTAATTAAATTACAGAAGTGGCAGGAAAAAATTGAATGTGATCGCTGGTCCCTAATTATCATAAGTCACGCAGATTTATCATTGAGATTATGTCTAAAAGGCGGATCAGGTCAAAGTCGATGTATTGCACTCTTAAAAAAAAGAAAAAAAGAAGAAAAAGATTAGAAGTTAAAATTTTCGCTTCGTGCAAAATCCATTTATGTTACAAATGATCGGATTACTGAAACGAGTGCACCTTGATCCCCGACTGATTGGATCGTGAAGCGACCAGCAGCAGTTCACTTTTTCGAAAATGTGCACCGATCAAATTCCCATGGCGATCTTCTTGCTAGCGATCAATCAAATTGGTAAAGGTTTTATAGAGGTTTTACTCAGGTGAGCACCGGTTGCTTCTGACGACGGTAGCCCGAAATCAGATCCATTCAAATAGTCAGCGACTTTCATAAAGTCGTAACTAACCCAAATCTAGCGTTGTCGATCGCCGGTGACGATCTAGCAAACCGCGATCCTCATGCCGCGTGAGGAGCGAAAAATCTGTCAATAATTGCCTGAAATCGCACCGTTGGTAGTTATCGATTTTGCTAAACCAAACGTAGGGCGATCCGCGGTCAGATCGCGAAAGTGAGAGATGAAGTGAAATCGGCAACTGAGCGAATCTAAATCCGCGAGTATCGGTGTAATTTATGAAATAATTAATGTCATTACTTAGGCCGATCATACGCGCATATATGTAATTTTCTCACGATAGTTGGCCGCTGCGGTACCGGTACCGAGCTCCCGATCTGCGGGCTGATCTTTAGGTGAGGTGCAAGGTGGCGTGCGTATAGTCGGACCTCTCGGCCGCGCCCCCTTGCCCCCTCTATCCATTCGCGGAACACACTATCGCTAACTCCCCTGCTAAAGGCTTTCAATTGATCGTAAATAATGAGCAATGACCGTAATTACTGGATAAGACGATAATATGCATGTATCTTTTTTCAGTGCGTGTTCGCCGCCGTTTTTCTGTTTTTTACCTGCTCCGGCGGGCCCCGCGGCAGCCTCTGCACCGCGAACCGCCTTATTTACATTTACCTGAAGTGTTTTCGGAATAGATCTTAAAACGGATCAAGTTACATACCTCGGGGAGATCGTAGGCTAAGGTCGACTGGCTCCACCTGAACTGGAGGGCCCTCTGCCTGAAACGAAAAAAGAAGATATGAAATATGATTTTATTTTATTTTCACATCTTCAAATAAATCATAATTGTTATGTACGAAGTCATTTAGTCATATGCGGTGCAATTTTCTAAGAATTAATTGGAGAAATTTATGGAAAATTAACTTAAGTGCGACTCTCCTGAGCATGTGCAAATGAGGAAACTCATGAGGATGTAATTATGATAATGGGAGAAGTGAAGGGTCACGCTCCAAGACAGTAAATGTGGTGTCTTTAGTCTGCAGGCGGATATCGTTCTTAAGATTTAATGAGGCTGCGGACGGCGCGCTTTTAGAGAAAATAAATTCACAACTCAGAGTTTCTTGAGAGATTAAAATTATAACGTTTAAATAGTCGACCAGTTCGAAATTATTGAAATTGTTAAGTACATAACATGGCGAAAAGGGAAAGGAAAATAATTATTTAAATAAAATAAAATAAAATAAATTTAATAGGCTATGTTTTTAAAATGGACTAAAAAGAGTAAAATAATTTCTCTTAGCCCCATACAGACTTTCCTGAAAATTTTTGTTTATGAATTTTTAATAGCTTTGAAAGTACTTGTGAGATTTAAAACGAAAAGCGTATGGCACATATCTGTATGGGTTGACGAAAAATTATTTTGTACTTTTTAGTCCGTGATATATTAAAAATAATTGTTTATTGACAATCTATACAATGAATTGCGAATAGTTTTGGAATGTTATTAATCTTATTCTATTGGATTCCTTCAACAGTGGGAATCGTAAGATTTTTTTAAAGGAAACCGTATAAAGTCGTTATGGAATTTTTTATTTAAGAAAATAAATCTTTCATGTTCATAACATGTTAAGTTATATGAGTCCAAAGGATAATTCTTAGAATTTAATTAGTCATTATTCATTATATTGTAAAAATAATTTGTCAAGAATATGAATAAAGCATTATAATAAATTAAGTTTGAAGAGTTTGATGCAACCTGGTAAAAATGTCCATCTGAAGCCAAATGACACGAATATGTAAACAAATAATTGTTGGTAAGTTGAAGTTCTTTAGAAATTAAGCTACTCTTAAAATCTTAAATGAAGAATTTACATTAGATATACATATATTTATGGAACACATGACAATCCGAAAAAAATTTCTTTTAATTATTTTATTTTCATTCTGTTCAATCTGGTAGGTATATGTATGCATCTAAAAATCGATTTTGGTTGCTTTTTAATTGTTTAAAAATTATACCTAATGTAATTTAATTGCAAAATTCACAACCAATATCTTTCGGTAGACGCATGTAATTAGTTTAGAAAAAAGTAACTATTGAACCAAATATGTATAAAACGTTTGCCGATAGTTCAACAACTAAGACATTGCAGCTTTAAAAGTACATATGAAAATTCATGAAGAATTCTCAAAGCATAAAATAAACCGAAAAAGTTAAAACGGATTACCTGTGTCAAATAAATACATATTAAGAAAGAAAACTTTTAATTATAAAGAAATTAAATGAAGTAAAAGGGCAGTAAATTGTCTGAATTATATCCATATGCAAATAGAATTTTTGGTATTAACAGGCTGACTCTGATTTCCCGAAAAGCAAAAAATTCTATGTAGGTAATCGATATTCCTGGGAATTCTAACTATTCTATTGCCAGTTTATGTACACTGTAGTACCTACTTGCATTTGGGTTTTTTTTATTTCCCTCAATGATACTTTGCACGAGAAATATATAAATTCATGTTTGTATATAAAAAGTGAATTTAAAATTTTGCAACATATAGATAGGATGTGAATCGGCGATAATTTACGAAACTTTGAAAATTAGGGCACGCTCTTTGTCATTTGCATGCGAACGCTTCAATTAAGGGTTCGCAACCGGGGCCAAAGCAGCACGAAGGCACCCTTCAGATATCTGGGTGAAGCAGTCGCTTTTCGAGTGGAACTGACAACGAAAGGGTCGAGTGCCGGCAATTAATAATGCACTCGAGGTTCGATTGGTTTTCTGCGGGTAGCATGCATGCCGCCGAATTCCGCGGCCAGTATTGCTTTCATATCAGAATTTTTGCGCAAAAACCAGCTCAAAAGAAACACCGTGTTTATTCCTGGCATAGGTCGATTTGTTCCGACAACAAAGTGCCGGGCATTCCGCACAGTCGATAAATTCCAGGGGTAAATCATGCCAGAGCCTCGTAGCTACTAATTCACTCTCTGGCTGACAAGTGTACCACTTGATCCCGACCGTAAAAATGCCGCGATATTTCGCGGTTCTCTGCTGACCCACGTAAGTGCATATCTCGCGGTGGTTAATTACGTAGGCACATAAATGTCGAAAATTCCGAAAAAAATATATCGAACGTTTTCCAGCTACACCCGGGCATTATCTTGGCGCGGATTGCTATTACTGAACGCCCTGACAGCTCTGGAATTTTGATCTCTTTATGTGCAACAGGCGTGCTATTAATAAAATCGGTTCCCGTAGAGCAGCCGATCGCGTTCAGGTTTATCAGCGGAATGCCAGCCTCTAAACTCGTTTCGACGACATGCGTCTATCTCTGCTCACGTATGAGCCACCTAGGGCAGTCGCAGCTACCCCCGCGCGCACCCCGCCACTGTATCGCACCTGAACGGTCGCGCGATTTGCCTTCCAAATAGACTTTAATCGCGAGGGGTGTCTGTCTAGACTCTCTAGACTCTAGACTAGACCGTCAGCGATTTTCCACAAAAAACAGGAACAAACGTGAATCGGGAAAAAGAATATCGCGATCGCCTAACGACGACAACGACGACGAACGGCGACGCCCGGCGCGACGATACGGTGGCGCGGCGCGCAGTGTGTGCGGTTGCAAAGAACACGATCGTTAAGCACCGCGGAAAAACAAAGACCGAAAGTAAAATATCAATTTGCCGTGCGGTTTCACACCTCACAGATCCACTTACGCGCGGTGGCCACTTGTTGTGGCCCCGCGAAAACGAGCGAGAGGGCCTCAATCAAATGGTTCTACCTGAACCTGCCATATACACGCGGCGGTACACAGCCATAAATTGCCACCGCTTATTTTGATATCCTAATGCTAATGATTCTTAATGCGAAAATTATGGCCGCAATTTGCGCGAGATTTGCATAAATCTCCCGAGAACCTCGGCAACCCCGGAAAAATGGTAGCAAATTGGTGCATGATTTACGCGAGCGCACTTTTTCAATGTTCTTACTCGACTTTACTAAAATGTTAAGTGAAGGGAAAATTGTTTTTGGCAGTAATAATCTCCACTTTTAAGAATTATTGGCTTCTCAAATTGCAAATCATGCAAATAATTCAATTTCTTAATGGAAAAGCAAATGGAATGATTTTCTTGATAAAAGAACTATATTCAACTTTAGAAAATCACATTTCCGGAATTTTGTGATAATCAGAATTCAGTTTCATTTTTTTTATTCTTCAAATACTTTGTATATGCTCATATATAATAAATGCGCAGAAAATAACCTATATGATAAATTAACCAGAAAAACAAAAGCGACATCATAATTGACATAAGGCAATTGAAATTTAATAATATCAAAACCTCGAATATTTCAAAATGTTAAAAATCTGATATAAAATACCCATATATTGCAATGGGTAACTTATGACTTTATGAGCTAGTCATATGGAGCCACTGATTATACAATATACCACATGTACCTAAATTGTTGAATAGAGCTGTGTTTAATCTTCCTTGGGATACTTCTGCTACGTTAAAGTACAGGTAAACAATACCTATAAAACAACTAAATAATAGCTAGCAATTTGAAACCCGTCCGGTCACTCAGAGACACATAATATGATAAAATTCGTTGCAGTTCTTTGTTTTCTAGTTTGTAAGACAATAATAAATATGAAAGATGCTAATAATTAAAATAATTAAAAAATATATTAACTGCATTTACCTAGTAACTTATACAAAAGGTTTCTCGGACCGCTTATTACGAATCCTATTAGTGGGACGAAGAAGAATTTTTAACGATCATAAAATTTAATGAAAATAAGTATATGGGGGTCTTTTTATATTGCTAATTACGAATATCTAGAATTCAAAGTGGCAAATGCAATATTTGAGTCAAAACTATTGAGAAGTTAGGAGCTTTCAAAATTTCCGTCAATTTGTATTTAAAAAATTAACTAAGATAAACCATTTTGAATTTTGAATAGAACATAAGCGAACTCAGAATCTTTTGTACCTATACAAATTTTCATAAAAATTTTATGAGTGGAAAAATTCATACTTTAAAGGGTTTGTTATTGTATCAAATGTTTTCTGTTTTTGGAGAAAAAATAGAATTGACTCATTATTTTAATAATAACAACTTTTTTTAAATTCATGTGGAAATTGGATGGAGACATTGAATTGCCAAAATGTCTTTAATCTACCTTGATTAGCAACTTATTTATATATATCAAAAATTAAATAGTGACAGCCTGCAGTTATTGGATATATTTATTAGTTCAATATTAGTTTCGAAGTTTTGAAATTGTGAACATTTATATGAGAGAATTTTGAAACGAGTTTTGAACTTATGATCCATCGTATCCAACCATGATGAAATAATAATTTTACAAAACTGAGCATGACTATCTCAACTTCAAATTAAATTAAGAGTATAATAAATGAGTTAAAATTCAATTTGATAGATTGGCGCCTTTAGATTACAGTGTCTGGGCTTAGGCTGCATATAATGCTCATGTGGAGCTGTCGACCCTGGCTTTAGCCGAAATCCAATTACACCCACCCACCACTTGAGCAAAGTCAGATCGGGGCATAAAAAAAAGGAATTAATCAGCAATTTCGCGATGCTCCAAAGTGGCCGGTGGGAGGGCCGCATTACGAAACGCAGGGTGCAACACGCACAGCCGCATGTGGCCGGGCTCATTTCGCATGTCGAAGGTGAACCCAATTCGATCGCATAACGCGAGCTTGGGGGCAATTAAACCCAAATCCCCGGATAGTCTCACCTAATCTGAGCCGCATGCGGTGCGCGCTCGCCGCACCGTGCCGCGTCGTCGTCGTCGTCATCGCCGCATGCATTGATCCGGAAACCCTCGCACGATAGTGCTTCTTTGATTAATCGAAGATTGCGGCTGCTCCGGCACAAAAGGCGGTGAGGTGTCGGCTGGCAGCTTTTGTGGTAATTGAAAAGTCCCTCGGTGCCCTGCTCCCCGAAACCTGCAGCCATAGGCGCGACAAACTATCGTCGCGTCGTCGATCGACAGCGGCGACGGCGGCGACGGCAGCGGCTAAATGAGTAGGCGAAAATTAGTCGCCGGGAATTTTGAATTGATAGGATAGTTTCGTCGAAGGAAAAGTCAATGCAAATCAATCACCGGAGCATTGATGAAAAGGAAGCTGCAGCTGCTGCACCCATAAACCAAAAGACAAGATGGCAACGGGGGTGAAAGAAGGAGCCACCACCGCACCGGAGACAGGGGCAAAGGGGCCTCAGACTGCGGAAGTCTTTCCAAGCCGCCCGTCTTTTGAGATGCAATTGAGTGCATTTCAGGTGCTCCCCGGCTTTTGTTGTAATCTCCGTGCAAAGTGCCCGGCCAAGACACGTCTGCTGCACAAAGGCAAAGCGGCTTTGTGGCCCACAAAGTTTCACACTTCTTCAATTCTTAAAGTCGAAGGAGCGTCGTCGCTCCAAAGACGTCGTCATCGCTGTCGCTGGCATGTCTAGGGTTTCTTGGGTGGGAACGCGCGTCTGCACCAGTTGCAAAACATTTTTTCTATAGAGATTTTAAGACGAGCCTGCGGGGGAGGGTTTTTCTTTCGCCGACGCTTTTCTAACCTCGATTTTAGCCCCAGCGGGCAAATGAGGTGGCCGATCAATCAGTTAGGGGTGATTTCGAAGGGAACCTCAAGTCCGCGGTGGTCGCGTCGTCGGCTGGTGCTTGTAAGCTGACGGCAATCACCTGAAAAGCTGATTACGCAAATACGTTTAATGGGGGACAGGGGATTTGCCAGAAAAATAAGACGTTCACTTTAAAGGAGCCCGCGTTATTTACCGCATTCTTTTGCTTCACACCTCACTCAGGTGAGGTGCTCAATTCTTAAGTCGAGTTCCTCTAAGAGTGATGGAAAGCTCTCATCAACTTAAGAATCTTCAAAGGGCACACTGACTGCAAATTTTTTTTCTTACCCTAACATGATAACGCTTCCATTACGCACTCAGCCACACCTAACATATCTTCTTTTTCCCATACTCACGTCTTACGTTCCCCAGCTGCTTGAGATCTTCAAGTGTTTTCTTATTATCAAGAATACAACGCGCGACTTATTCGAAACGCTCGATCTGCTTTAAGAAACTAAGCCATGTCGAAGCAACTGGCGCCTCTAAAGAAATTCTTTTCTGGATTAAACCTAAGCCAACTCGCGGCTTGTTGGGAAGAAAAAGTAAAGTGCGTGTATTCTTGGTACCGATCCAGTGGCTTACCGGTATGGGCGCGTTTTTCTATTAAAAAACACACAGAAAGCGATATAATCCCCGTGTAAATGAAATTGAAGGTGTAACACGACATAAGGTTTTTATTCAATTTCTTCAAAACTAGAACTTTAAAATTCAGTGCGTTGTCGTCGTGTCGTACAGAGCTTTAATTGCATTGGAGTTGTTGACGACTACCTAATTCCTAGTAGATCCTGACCTTTCTGCTTTCTTCAATTACAGATGAACTTAATCTTTTGAGGGATTCAGGCAATGGTAAACGAAGAACTGGCTTTTCGAAATGAAATAAATCATTATTGTTAATTAAACACGCCATAAAATTGTATTTTTTGCAAAATTTTTTTGGTAAAACTAAAATATGTTAACCATAATTTAAAGTTTACATTTGTTCAAAATTTTGATGAAAATTACAGAAAAGTAAAATAAAACAAAAATTGTACCTTTCTAACGTAGGTATTTAAAAAATTGACTAGGAGAAATAGCGTTGGTTGTGAGAATTCCCAACTTTATTACTCTTTTTATAAATTAAAATAGCATTTTTAAGATTGCTTTAAACCAACGAAGCAACAGTTAATAACTGGGAAAATATTTTTCTTTTACATATTAGGTATATGTTATTTTCCGTCAAAATCCAATAGATATTTAAAATATTTGATAGCTATTTTCGAGTTAATATTTTTAGTTCTCCGTTTGTAGTACCTATACAATAGATAAGAGAAGTAAAGAAGTCGTAAGTTCAATACAATAATAGCTGTGTTTTTTTGATGATTTGATCTGGATCTCAAATATCGCATTGAATTGGAATTTTTAAACTGCAACATATAGCAAAGTTTTTAAAATTTGCAAAAGGTCTATCAAATTGTAATGATTTTTGTCCATCCAAACTTCAAGTCGTGAAGTGAACAATTTATTAGATTTAGTTCTTGACGCAAAATTGGATATAAGTCAGTGCAGTTTGATGCTCTTTTCACAAAACCAAAAAATTTTACTAGAAATCACTATCAAATTGCAATTCAATACAATGGTGCGAAATCTGATCCGGATAAGATCATCAAAAAAACGCAGCATAAGTGTACCTATAAGTAAAATCAAGTTTCCTACGAATTTTCTCCTATACTTTAATACTTTTACCTTCTACTCGACATTAGTTACCATTACTCGGCACTACTTCAAATTGGCGGAATTTTGAACATTGGGTTTTATTCAAGAATTCGGCATTTTGACTTACCAGGATTTTCGTTAGTTTGAAGTTGAAGTTTCATCTTAAGAATATTTGAAAAAAAATTGCCATTAGTACCTACAAATGTTTTTTAATATCATCTTTGAGATGTTTTACGTAAAATAAGCCAATAAAAATACGACAAAAATTGGAAATCGAAGCTTGTAGGTACACGTTAAGTGAAATTAGTAACAAAAAGATAAAAGATCTATTTTACCATACCAAGTAACGTCTCCACCACGGATTTCAAAATGTGAAAGATTTAAAATCCTAGCCAACATTTTGACGAAAACAAGGAACCATCCCAGGAAAATTCCCATTGCCCTGAGTCGAACAAAAGGAATTTGGTTCCCACTGGCCGGAGATACCAACAATATCCATGCAGACAGTGTTGATGAAGTGAAAACAAAAATGGTCCAGAGGTAAGATAATCTGGAGGCAAACAAGGCGGGTAACAGAATTCCGCTCACGAAATGAAATCAGAGAAAGGCACTGGGTCTCGGACGCGCCGCGACGCGACGGTGAAAAATGTAAGAGGGAATCAAAAGGTACCTAAAGTAAAAAAAAAAAAATAAAAAATGTATATAATAAAAAAAGTGCAAAACCCAGTAAACAGGCCTGGACCCCCGGCTGAGGAGACAGAAGGAGACCATCTCTCACCTTGCAAAACACAAAATCACGATTTCGGATGAAACATTCATTTGCTCACCTTTCCGTAACAGGCCCGAGAACATGAGACCGAAACACCTTCGACACATTTTCATTTTACAATTTTCTTAAGAAAAACGCTGGAAAACAAGCAACCGGTGGTACTGACTCCCGAGAGGCAGCCATCTGCATCCACGGCGACGCGGCGGTGGTGGCGGCGGCGCGCGGCGGCGGCTGGGACGTCGAAGAAGGCGGCTCGGGCTCCGGCGGCCGCCGCAAGGGGACCCTGGGGACCCTGCAGGCGGCTAGAACCTCGCGAGCAACAGCGCCCCAGCGCACTACCGGGGCACATACAGAAGACTCGACTTAACATAAGTTTTGCATAAGTCCTACGAGCATGCGCAACACACGGTATCGCACGCTATGCGCGGCTCTCGGACAGCGAGTCGAACATGTGGGAAATATCGCGAAACAAACAGCTCACAACGGTCGCGCACCAACGAAAGTCTTGTAACAAATTATGGAGCTGTCATGCGGCATACACCGGTCGGATGTACCCGGGCCGGGGGAATCCCCGCGCGCGTCCGGACGAAAAGGATTTTGGCTTCTTTGCTTAGTTCGATCTGTGACTTGTTTGGCAAACGAGCGGCGTTCATCTAGCCGCGGTGCGCGCCCCGCACGCAAAAGTTAGCCACAAAAGATCGGAACACTACCAGAAAAACATGGCGAAGTCGCGTCGCGGCCTAGGCCCCATGTTGAATACCCCCGGAGATTTACAGTTCATTGATATCAGCGGTGCTCGATCTTCAGATTGTTGTCGCAAACCGTGATATAGCCACGTACAAGATAAACCGCGCGATATGGCCATTTTGTATCTTAATATTGAATTGCGGAATTTATTGGACCCCATGCGAGCTCTCCCGTTGTTAGCGGCGGTGATCTATGGCGGATTTGTTACCGGCCTCCGAATAAATCAAACAAAAATCCTCGCGACGACGACGAGCAGCGCTTTCCGCATCGATCCCAGCCATTTCTCATCAGACGGAGAGGACCCGCGCGATCTCGAGGAGGGACCCTAGCAGTTGTTGTTCCTCTGTCCAGTTGCTCGTGTTCGCGCCATTTCAAAATTGCTAACTTTTGCCGCGATTTTCTCAGGGTGGTGTGTGGCAACGCAATAAAGGGAAGTCTCTTCGGCATAAAGTAGAAAGGTAGTCATTTTGTCATCCATGTAACAAGGTGTTTAGGCCCGATCATGGAGGTAGAAAATGGAACGGCATGTCAAACTAGAACTAGATTGACCTCTGTCAGTAAGGTTATGTAATTGACAGAAACAAGAAATACAATTTTTGTTGTAAAACTCAATATTACATAATTGTGTTTTTTTTTCACAACGGATCCGGTTTACTAGGAAATTTTACATTGAATTGAATTAAAATAGAAACAGTCAACTATACTTAAGTTTTCAAGTTTTGCGAAAAACGCATCAAATTGCCATTATACTTGCCCTTCAACTTCAAACCTTAAACCAGATAAATGTTTTGTTTATATTTTAACGCAAAGTAGTTATAAATCCAAGCAATTCGATTATGTTCACGAAATAATTAATATACAGCTTGATATGGGTAAATTTCAATTCAATGCAAAATTTCCTAGTAAACCTGTAGCCGGATGCGATGTAAAAAAACATAGCTAATATATCATTAGATGCACTAATATCTTATTGGTTGTTGTATATACATATGTCTATTGAGTAGTAATAGTAATAGTAATAATAATAGTAGTAACTCTTTTCCTTGCTCTGCAAATCAAACTATGTTTTAATCAAAATACTATATCACTATAACAGAAGATATACATGAGAATGTATATTTTGCATAAATTTTAAACCAGATTAAAAGCTTTGATAGATTTTAAATGAATTGAATACGACTTCAATGATGCTATTTAATCTTAGAAAATAGATCAGCTTAAACAGTGAAATGTATTTTCAACCTCACTACTCTTTAAACCAAATATTTTAGCAAGTTTTAAATACGAATAAAAATTCGCAAGTATAATAGAAAAATATCTCAGGGATTTCCAAAAGTTTTTTGTTAACTATCTTCAGCAGCCGTCGTATAGATGTATAATGTGAAAGTCTACCATATATCTGCTATTAAAAAAAGCATATCCGAGTAGATCTTTTTATAATAATAATATTAATTGCCCAACTTGACTGAGCGTCATTGTTTTACTAGCAACCTTGAAAAAAAGGGGTTTCTTTGATCAATTCCTCTCTACGAACCGTATCGCGATAATTTATTTCCCGTGAAATTTCATTTTGACCCGCCATTTGACCTCATTTCCTGCCGGTAGTAGCCGCCTGATTGCAGCAAAAACCCAAATATAATAAAAACGTTTCGCCCACCCCACAAAAAAATGCCCACTACAATGCAGATCTTAATGGAGAGTTTAGCAAAAACAAACATAACCTAATTTCCATAGCACGTTCAGCATAGAAGCATACAAGCATCGCATATGGGCTGAATGAGAAAAAAACGCGCCGCCGCTAATAAAATCTTTTAAATCAACACGAGATCGAGATCAGTTCAATTCTTCAAACGTCTGTGGCCGGCCGTTGTTCCGTTGATTGACAGATCGACAAAATGATCGTAATCAAGGTCTGCGACTTTTTTTTATATTTATTTCTACAGTGATCCGCTCTTGTTTCGCCGAACCGATCTCGATCGTATAACCAAAATAAACACTGAAGGGAGAAAAAGTAGCCACGAAGTGAGCCGCTGTATGCTGGCGATGTATCGATCTGATCGGTGTACTGATCATACAAGAGGCAGAGATTCGATCAGATCAGATCTCTCAGGTGATCTTCATATGCCGCGATCGGTCACCTGACATCGTTCAAACGGAACGATCTAGGCCCAGGTTAGGCGCTCGGCTTGATAGCGGCTGACAACTTGAATTTTTCCCCAGTGGACGATCTCATTAGGCGGCCGATCGACTTGTAAATATCGCAATTACCTGGCTCGTTAATTAATTTTGAATTCTTTTTCGCGGCATAGTCCGCTACCACGGAGATCGGCCGAACCGATTGGACACCGACTGTTTTGGCTATCTCTGTGCTAGCGGCTAAAGTGAGGCGCGGATGCTGAGACAATCGGCGCTGACCCGATATGATCGGTAATTGTCTGTTGATTTCAATTACTCGGGCAAACATGTTTGGACGGGGCCAATAACGAAGATAGATAGCGATCGCGTGTCATGACATCTGTTCGGGTCCGGGGCGTGCTCTGGTCCGGCAAAGTGTTTTGGGCGATTTAACGAGTTAATTAGGACCACGATCTGTACCAGATGGACCATGTAATATTGCGTCACTAAGTCGACCTATACCCATTCCTTGTATGCCAATCCCAGAACGATTTCTACACGGCTCTATAGTGTGTCACGTAAGATTGATAGTACCTAGGCTGATCACGGAATTTCATCGGAACTATACCTAAACCTTTTCTAGTTCCGATAATAAAAATTCAAACCGCCTCTGTGCGCGCGGTGGGAAACGTTCCGCGATCGAATTTCTTGATTTTTCTGCGGCCTCGACCCACTCGACAGCTTCCCTATTAATTTCTCAATTGTAGAAATGACAAACCCGAAAGTAATCGGGCCTCCGCGCGGGGCCACAATCTTAGAGCCACTCCCAAACCTCTTAAGAGATTTTCGGCCCATTACCGTCAGCTTGGCGGGCTTTCGAGCGATCAGCATGGGGCCATTAGAGCTGTTCCCAGCTAATGACGGGTCTGAGCCAAGATCAGCTCTAATGAGCTCCTCATGACCTCTCAACTAATTTCCTTTTTGTGTCTGCAATTTTTCTTTTAATTTTTTTTTAAAGTGTTATACTACACTTTTTTATTTCATTTTCTGGGGCGCTGGGTGAGGCTTTTCCTCGAAAAACTTGTAATTGTTTTGCATGTTGACTTTTCGCGCGGCGCAGCCTTTTTTCTTATTTTTTAAGAGCCGCCCGGGTGGCCTTTGTGGCCGCTGCCGAAAAGCCTTTCGGTGATTGAGTGATAATTGATTGCCCCATTGAGGTGATTTGTGAATTTCTTTTATGAGCCGTTTAATTTCGGTGCACCGGGGTATCGACGATATCGCTCCGACGCGACGACGATGGAGGCTAATTGACTTGCGAAATTTTCTGTTACTGCTCCAAAGTGGGCTTAGGCTTTAGGATTCGATTGGGTCGATGGAGACCTCGACTAGGGATTTAATGGGGCGCTAGTGAAGGCTGTTTTAATCGTCAAGTGAGTTTTGAGACACAGTTTAGTTGAATTTTATGGACTTTTGGGTGGTCCAGTGATTGCAGCTCTGAATGTTTTGTTGTTTTTTTTTTTTTTTGTTTAATTCACTCTTAAATAGAAAGAAAATAGGTTAATACCACTCTACCACAAAATCTAGATGTTTTATAAAAGCAAATATAAACATATCATACGTAAATACAACTTTTCACATAATTTCATGTGTTGAGCTAACTTTGTTTATTTGTTTAAAGTAGTATATTAACGCCATATTGTACAGGTTCCAGTTTTATATTAAATTAAACTATATGATTAGAATCACTTTAAATTTGAAGTGGCAGTCTGGTACACAACGTGGTAAATAATTATAGGTTTTTATCCTATAGAATGGGCAGAAAGGTGAACCAGGAAAGAAAACTTATAGGCAAACACACTATTCTTAATTTTAAAAATTTTTTAAGTTAAGTATGAGAATAAAGATTTTTAAGGTTCAGTAGCAAAACAAGGAACCTTTATACAATAGTTTCGCCATATCCGTCTATCCGTCCGTATGTCACAGTCATTTTATTCAGACACTATTAAGACTAATACCGCCATATTTACGAAAATTTGTCAAATTAAAAACGAAATCAATATCAATAATCAGCATAACAATAATTACTACTTCCTGACGAAATGTGGTTCTGTACATTTGACAAAAACTTAAGACTTAAGGATTTCGTTCAATGTAGGAAGCTAACAAAAACTTTAAAATCTTTTCCTCATATTATTAACATATGTACATAAATATACATATGTATATAGATATCTTTTTCCAAAAAAAAACCAACATTTTTTTATTTCGCCAGCATATCGAATATTTCAGAACGCTTATGAATTCATGTGGAATTAACATTTCATTTCGTACGTTAAATATTTTTGAAATTCTTAAAAGCATTCCCAAAATTTAATCATACTAGCTAACCGGTAATTTCAGATTTATTAAATTATAAATTAAAGAGCTTGTTTATAATCTCGCGAGATTGGGGCTCAAGCGAGATCCCGCGAGTTTATGAATAACAATACTGCGAGACCTCGCCAATTTCGAGATATCGCGAGATTGGCAGTTTTGTGTTTTTTTTGCAAATAATCACAATATTTGAATGAATTAGGAAGAAAATAATCAAAATTATAAGTATTATAAGATAAACATTTATCTATTTCCACGAATTTTTTCAATAGACTTTTATGCATCAAACATTGTTTAACGTATCTGTCTATAATTTTTTAATACACTTGTAAGTAATAAACTTTGACGTACGTATCTATCAAATAACAAATGAAAGAAACAACCAGTTTTCTTTTCTAATATCAAACAAAAATCCTTCAGTAATAAAACAGTTCTTTTATAACAAACAAAACAACGAGAAGTCAAAAAAATGAAACTTATTATCTAAGTTGAGTTGACTATTAAACTGAGATATTATTATCAATTAAATAAAACTATATCTACTTAGTAGATCCATTAGATATTACGGATTAATTAACAAAATATACCAATTAGTCAGACGCACCGAACGAAACCGAAAAATCGCAACTCCGTCCGTGTCAGACGTGAGTCCGCGCTTCGAATAAGACGTTTTTATGCTCTAGTGCAATCTCGTTAAACTCACGAGATCTCGCCCTTTTTTCGTCCGAGATCAATCTCGCTAAAAAAGGCCGAGATCTCGCGAGAACGAGATTGCATTCCCTACTTGTGTATCTTAATCTATAGGTGTATTCTGATAATTATTTAATTGTGTTTAATTGGAAAAAAAACGTTTAATACTTATACTTGTACAAAATATTTAATTGATTGTAGATTTCTCCTCAGAAGTAGTTTATTCCTTGTTTATTATTTGCGAAAATCAATTTCAAATCATGAAAATCAGAATCTTGCCTAAAAATCATATTCAATTATCGCATATGATCAACTCAAATTAAGTGAAAGTAAAAATAATGTTTATCAAAATATTTTACATAAATTTTATCAGGTAAAAACACAGTTTGAAGAGTTTTTGATATACCCAAATTTAAGGACATAGTAAAATTTTTCTTTATAATAGACAATTAAACTGATGATATGATATCTGCATCAGCTTGAAGTTAAAAAATCATTTTTGAAAAATCTGTAAGAATTTTACTTCCTCCTTTTTCAGTGTTAATCGAATTAGATTAATAGCTCAATAAGTTTTGAAAAATAACTAAAATGAAATTGTATAAATTAGGATACAAAATACCATTAATTTTGTCAAGCATTCTCGTAAAAGATTTAAGTTAAACATAAGATAAAACCTACGCATATCGTGGACACACTTTATTGATTTTAAATTAATTTAGAATATATACCCCTTTCTAATTATAACCTAAAATATATTTACATTTCCCAAAGCGACATGAAAGTGTTACATGCTAATTCAGGGGCTTTTAAAACGGCAGTAGCCACAATCGATCGGATAATTTATCTAAAATCAACCCAATTGGTTTGCAAAGCAAATGATTACTCTGTTTCTGCAATTACTCAAGACTTCCACATGAATTTCCATAATTCTGCTAATCCGTGTCCGAAGTACCTGGTCACCAGGCACCTGGCCACTTCTCGTGTCCGTATGTCTCCGAGTGAATAGCACTAAATTTTCTGAATTTCTAATAACTTCAAAACTGTCGTAAGATTAATCCATGCAGTTGAAAATATTGCGCGTGCGGACACCGGTCACCGCCGCTTCCCGTGGGCGGATAGGCGTGAATTTAACTTTTACAACATTTTAATATCTCGAATTATGTTGATATCGTGTCATGGGACAATGTTTTTCCACTGAGTTGCCGTCACGAATTAAATAGACGTCTGTATTCCATCGGGCTGTGCGGCACTCGAACAGCGAAAAACTGTCTCACGTCTTGTCTCATAAATAGAAGTCGGAAAAAAAGGGCGCTGTGCGGCTGCTTTAAATTTATTACATGAACGCACGATAGATAAACCAATGCGATGCGATCGCGAGAATGCCGCCTTATGGATTTCATGAGCTTCTGTTTCACCGATTAGGATGCGATCACCGTGACGCTTGTAATTCAATACTCGTTACTGGTCAGGCGATCGACGATCACCGATCACCGATCAATGATCGTGTTTTCTTCTGGCATTCGATTGGAGGAAAGAGGAGGGCTCTCATAAATGATTAATTTTATTTTAAATTTCCTTTTGTGCAGCTTAAAGGGGAATAGACGAAGATCAGTAATATTATTGCCACGATCATCGCATTCATTTCTCGAATAGAGGATTTAGGCAAATTAATCCTTTTGTTTTCGCGGGATTAATTTAAAGCTATTGTGATTTTTACCGACTATCATTTCCGTTGAACAACAGGTGAAAAATCATCGATCACACAACCGTTCAGATCAAAGACCCAATTAACGATGAACTCGTGATTTTATCTTAATTTGTTTTTCTATTCATTTAATCACCAGATGGAAATACCATTCCATATTCCATATTACAAATAAAAGCATAATAAGATGTGCATAACATCCAAAATAGTAAGTCAAATATGTTGTATTTTAATTAGGCAAAGTTAATTAATTATTTACATACATCATTGCGAAAAACACTTCACCTCGGAGATCTAGTCTTTCTTATTAATTTTTTTCTGATCTTCTCAACGCTGCTGTTTTTTTTTTTTCTATTAAAATTAAATTTATATCATTACGTAAAAAATGAAATTTAAACATTTTGAAAATTAATTAATTGATGTTTTGTTTAAAGATCGGAAAATTTGAATAAAGTTTAAAATTAACTAACTTTATTAAAGTCTTACGATCATCGTTGATTTTGTAGTAACAAATATTGCTTTATATTATATATATGTACTAACTCTAACACTGAATCGAAATATTAAAAAAGCTATTTTTTACATTTGAAATTTTTAACCAATCAGGATGACAATTTCTAAAATAAGAAATCGCAGGTCGATATTAAATTATTCAGTTTATTTACACAAGACTTAAAAGTTAACGTAAAATTTGATAGTTTTGAACTCCAAAAGTAATTTTTATATTGATAAATTTTGAATTAGAGTATACCATCAAATTGTTTGAGCCAACAGTTTGTAAATTATATTAAATATTCACTTTTTTGAAGGGATAGGTATGTTGAATACTTAAATTAACGATGTAATTTTATAATTTAGAGATAGAAAACTTCTTAAATTTCCAAAGTAAATATATGCAATCTAATTTTGTAATATTCGTGAAACAAATTTTTGGTTTATGCAATATTTAATTGGTAATACAATAACCAGATCGGCTGTTCATGTAATAACAAAACTTTCATATGCATTACACTATTTATTCGGGGATGCGTAATCTATACAACGGATAACAAAATTGTAATATTGGTTGCATCATAATTTTAATTTGGAAGTAAAAATTTTCATATGTTTGATGTAATAACAGAATTTAGTTTTAAGAAATTAATTATGATTTTCAAGCTACAGAAACTGTGGATCTTTTCTGTTGATAATATGTATAGTGAAATTAAATTTATAAACAGAAAAATTAAACATAAGGAGATAGTATAATAACTTTGCATAATTTTATTTTCAATCCAAGCCACAAAGAAAATGGAAAAAAAAACGATCAATGTGCTTGATATGATTTTAGAATTACGCCACTTTTCTCTGAGTGTAGGCTCAAATTTATAGTTAACATAGTTTTGCGTTGTAAATATTAATAATTTCTTTAAAAGTGTGACAAAATTGCATATTTTCGTTTCCCATTCATAACACATTATCATTATGTATGCATACCGATGTATATTGGCTCATAACCTATTGACGCGAGTGTTATTTAATTTTATTATTCAATGACTTAAAGCGATTCAGTTCCTATGTGTCGGTTTATAATGGAAGAAAGAAAGAACCTAAGAGATTTCCTTGAGGTACTCTTGAGAATTGATATGTATATCCAACTACATAAACTAAATTTCGATAAAATATTCCCCTAGAGGAGCGGTCTCTTAGATACATGAATAGAACATTATCAATTGATTTGAACGATAAACGAAACGAAGCAAGATTTCGCTAATATTCTTCATATTTTCCGAAAGTGGCCGCCTTATCGTCTTCCATTTGTTACGAAATATTCACGAGACTACAAAGGTAAAATTATTGCATTCGATCCGGTAAAGATGCAGAGGTCATTTGCTTCGGACTCTCCATCAATTTAATTTAATGAGCCCATTGAGATAAATTACACACCGAAATTCCCGCGCGGCCGATCCTTGCAGGTGTAGCTGGCGCTCCACGCCGGTAGCAGTTGAGGCGGTAGCAGCGACATCTTATTTGTACCACTTAAAATGCCCAACAAATTGCTTATTTCAAAACCACTTGTCAATATTACTGCTTTCGAGCAATCGTGGTCCTTCGAGCCGCTGTTCCGACTAATTTCTAGTCGCCTCATGTACCGGGGGCTCCGGCCGGATAGTGTGACCGCCGCAAAAACGGGCGACAACAGCATTTGCGCTTTCTTGGCGTTACGGGGCATTACAACAACTTCCTTGAGACGGAGAGCGAAGAAATCGCCGCGTCATAAATAAAATATGTTACGGTAGTCTCATTTAGAAAGATGACGCTAATCCTCGGCAACAGCCCAACTGGGTCTCACAGAAGTCAGTCAGCGGTACTGTCGCGGTTCTGCTGCATGCCGCCGCTGCCGCTGCCGCCGCCATCGACAAAAGAGGGCAAAAAGCAAACAGAGCCATAGTGGCCGCTAATAGCGCTCTAAACTACAAATCGATATGAAGTCGCATAAATGAATAAGAAATTACTTTCTTACAAAATTATGGGACGGCGAGATTCGTCCGGCAGATAGCACGCGGAGATGACGAGCGGACATTCGCCACAGTCGTGGCTTTGGTACGCCAGAGAAAAAACGAAAGAGGCGAGTTAAGAAAAAAATAAAAATAAAAAAATGATATTACGAAAAAAACTCGGATTGATCGGAACGACCGCAAGGCGCCAATAACTCATAGACGCGTCCAGCGGCGAACTCATCAGTAGTCGCCTCATTGTTTGGTTACGGCGAGAAATAATTTAATTTATTACAATTGCACCGCGCACCGCACCTGGCGGTCCTAAGTGCGCTGCGCATGGTCATGACTAATAAAATCCGATCGGACCGCATCGATCTCGATTGATCGCCGACCGTGCCGCCGCCGCTGCCGCGTCGTTTCGAAAGCGCGACGGCGGTGGTGCGGCGGCGGTCGACGTCTCGCACACTGGCCAAGTGAATTTGGGGCCCTCCTTTTGGGTTAGCCACTTTGATTGCCCGCTGAAAGGCCCGATAATCGCGACCGGAACTAATGCGCCTCCAGGTGATCTTGATGTGAAAATTCACCTGTAATAACTTCATTGGAAGACAATCGATTGCCGCGATTGATTGGCCCACAACTGGCTACTGGCATTTGTTTTGTTAAGAAGGGGCTCCTGCGATTCTGGTCTGATTGAGGAAGAGAAAGATGATGAAAGACGCCGGACCGCGCGATCTGGCCGCAAGCTGCCCGGGCAATGAATGGACCTTTCCCATTATGCCACTGGCCACTTCCAAGACGTTGTTTGCCTTTTCACTTAGCAACTTTGCTTGCCTCGCTGAAAATATCGACGGAAACTTCATAATTTGATCGCAATTTTTTTTTTTATGTTGCAAATTGTATATGGCTTTGATGGATTTTTAGCAACCATTGATGTATGGTGCGATGAATTTTTTTTTCTTGCTCAGGTGTCCGAACTTGCAGCTCTTGTCAAAATCTGGAGAAAGACCTCTTTTTGGGATTTTTGGTATTTTTACTTCACGGTAATGAGGCCTGTTATTAGACCCTGAACAGAGTGGCGAAATGGGTTTGCAATCATAAAAGTTATGCGTGCTACTCGTGCTCCAAATTGCCACTCTATATATTGTGAAAAGTCTTGCAGTTTGAGAGATTTATGAAATGAAAGAAAATACGATAACAAATGTATTCCGGTAGATACAATTTATCATTATTTTTTGATTTCCTCTTTAATTAATCTTAGACAAACTATGTTATGGATGCACTAATTTTGTTTTCCTGTGTAATCAGAAAAATGGCTAACTGGGTGGGGAAATCATTGAACTTTAAAGAAGAAAATTCAATTTATCTAAGCCAGATAGGTAGACTCCTTTTAGCTTGATACACGTTATGCTATGTTTATTATTTTTCAAATAATCCACTCTATTCTACTTTTATACCTACATTAAATATAAATATAAAAATTTGAAATTGAAACAACGTAAAAGACTTAAACTAGGTTTAAGTCAGACTTGAATATAAATTAATAATTATTTTAACTAAACAGAATTCTATCTCTGAAAAAAATGTGGGATAGTCTTAACTCTTTTCAGTAATGGGTTTCAACTGATTTCGAACTGCATTACGGTAACTCTTAAAGTAGAGTATAAAAGTTAAAGAATCGTTTAGAAAATCTAGAACTAAAACAAGTAGGGAGTCAGAGAAGCACAGCAAATACTATGTCAGGCAAATTCGTAACTTCTAAGATTTAAATCAACGGCAAAATCCGACGTATCTGCAAAAACTGTTTAATATTGCCTTACATGTATTTTATTACAACTCCATAGAGAGGTCATTACATTTTTAGTTCTTAAATTGAACTAAAAACTAAAAGAATAAGCTATAAACGAAATTTTGTGAAGAAATATTGGCAACACTAAAGTTTTACCACAATACAGAAATGTTCATCATTTTGATACTAAATTTTTGTTTCCGAGAAGAATCCCATTGAAAACTGACCGGTAGGTATTAAAGAATTTGAAGTAAAATTAAGTAACTCATAATTTTAGAATGTTACCTGTATTTTGTTTGCAAATATTAAATTTAATTTTTGCATTGTACTACATTCTGTCACTTTTAATTAAGTACCTCAGTTGTGGGTGCAAGAAAAGTTTGTAACTTTAACGCATAATACAGATGTGGCCAAATTATTATCACCTCTTAAAAAAAACGTGTTAATGTAGTTTATAAAAATATTGTAGCATCCGTTTTCTAAATTAGCATGTCGTTTACGAAGGTTACCTCAACTACGAAGAAGTACTGCAATAAATATGTCATATTCTTGGAAATATCCTTTTCCTGGAGCAATTATTACCTGAATGGCCTTTTCGGGAAACCAACAGTTTAGAGTTTTTATTGTTTTACTAATAAGTTTAAGTTATTAATTGCTTTAATTTTATGGTTACTGTGGAGTATTTAAAGATGAGTACCTAGATGATGATATTTAGTCGCATTTGTGACTTCGAATAGTGAACGTGATAGCAGTGCTTTTGAAATTTATAAAATTTAATATGGGTAAAGCAAAGGATGTCAGTGCAGTAACCGAAGCGAAAATTTCGACGTTTTTGGAAATTGGACAGTATTCTCCAATTTTTGGATCCATAAAGCTGTTTTCATACAATTTTACTAAAAATGTCTATAGGTGATAATAATTTGGCCACATCTGTATATAATATAAAATTAATAGTGTAAACGAAAAATATTTGCTTTAATTTCAAATTAACTAACTAACCCAACGCTTCTTAACAGGTTTTCTTCTTCATTGTTTACCATGCGTTTAACAGATTACGATTTGATGTAATTAGGTGCTCGCAATTTCAGTCAAAAAATATTACTATGACTGCAATAAACTATGGCTCAAAGATATAGCGAAATGATTTTGACTTTTTCTGCATATCTAACTGAGTAATCTTTTCTTACAATCGTGCGTTATTTTACATGAATGTAAAACGTCTAATACAAACCGTTTATGGTAAGACCTCTTTTCAATTAAAGTAATTTGGACTTTCCATCCAAGCAGGTAAACATAAAAGCATGCAAACATGCCATGATCTATGTTAATAGCGAGAATGCGATTAATGCAGCAATCAATGTTTCAACTGATAAATGCTTGAAACGCAAAAGAAAAAAAAATAATATTTATACTCAAGATGTCGAAACTCATCTATAAATGGAATAATTTTAAGGCAAATGTCAATTTTTAAGGTCTATGCGACTTACGCATTTTGTTTAAATCGAACTTGATAATGACTGAATGAAGTTAAGTTATTCAAGCTGAATTCGGTCTTCGAATTTTCTCATATGATAAGTAGAAAAATAGTCGACTTACTTGTATTTGATTCGATGAACAGTTGATTTTAGTAGCTAGATATACATATGTATAAAAAGATCTGCATATAATTATGGAGAAACAAATTGGGAATTTTTCATTACAACTGAACTGATATTTCAATAAATGTTAAGGGCCCCCAGATGTTGAGACAAGCAATAGTTTAAGGTTTTTGCTTTTATTTAAACCAAAATTCAATTGATAAATAAAATATATTGCGCTTTTCTGTGTTATCTGTCTTTATACATTTTATATCCCGGATGAAAAAATAAGACTGAAAAGTGACGGAAAATAATTTTAAGCGGAATTCAATTGGATTTACATAAGTTCGAAATTATTTGCACTGAAAACTGACGAAAATTAGACTGAAAATACATTACATCGAGAAAGATAAGACAACGTTCAAGCGAAAATATTTCACATCCGAAAAGAATACTGAACACAAAAATTTAAAGGAGGCAAAAAACAGATTGACAGACAGCCCAAATTTTTCAGTTTTTTTCCGTCTATTATTCACTGATTGTTAACTCATTTCCCAGTTCCTTTTTAAAAAAGAAAAAATTGGTTTTTAACAACTTTGCGCTATGTGTTATAATTCGTTTGTTAGTTCAGTTTAGTCTTCTCAATATACATAATAATAAAGTGGCCTTATCCCTAAAATCAACCACTTTACTTCTTGCTAAACTTATTTTTATTATATTAAGCGATTAATATCACAAAATTAATCGAGAAGATCAAATTCGTGTCAAATCAAATATTTGTTTCAAAATCAAAGTTTTCAAAAAAACAGTTTAAATAAAACTTTCCTACCGAATAGATACGAATTAAATCTTTTATAAAATCGATTCAAACTGCTTATTGGAAATAAATATTTGTATTCATTTATCAACTGTTGTGCCATATCCAAACGTATAGGTATTAATGTATGTTCAAAATATTTGGCGGAAAGACAGGAACAACTAGAAAATGTAGAAACTGGATTGATGCTTAAAACTAGCTTTTTTTCTCTGTGCATTTATTTATTTATTTTATTTATTTATTTATATCAGAATATAACATATAAAATTTCATGCAATGAGAAAGTCTTATAATTAGCGTCGGAATCTATGTTCATCCAACTGTGATATTATTATATAGTCTAGCAGAATGTGGATCTTCTGTGGAAAAGCTTCAAAACGTTAGTTAATATTCCAAAACAAAGTGCAGTCGGGTTAAATTGAAGAAAGAAAATGTATTAATTGTTACTGTTTTATAATTTTTTTCAAATAAAAATGATTTTGTTATGATAAGAATCGTGCATACCGAATTAGGGCGGAAATAGGCCACT
Source organism: Machimus rusticus (assembly GCA_951509405.1). Lineage (NCBI taxonomy): Eukaryota > Metazoa > Arthropoda > Insecta > Diptera > Asilidae > Machimus > Machimus rusticus. The sequence continues at coordinate 5,009,631 of OX608049.1, forward strand.
TTACATTATATTATGTATGTTTGTACATTATTTAAAATTTTAGATAGAAAATAAGTATAAATTAATATTTTTTCTTTAAAATAATTCAGAAAATATTTTAATATGACGCCTGATTTTCCTTTGCGGTAGCAGTTCATTAAAATTCTTTAAAACTTACGTCGCGACGTCGAGTCGTTTCGAAAAAATCCGGCCAAGTGGCAGCCCATAAAAGGCGCATCTCGTGCGGCTGGCGGCCTCCTCTCACTTCAGCTCCAAGAGGACAGTTGACATAATTGACGATAATCATTGATGTTGCCACTCCAAGGACCGCCGAAGACAGTCTACTTGAGGGAAACCGAGCAGCAACAGATTTCCGCGAGTGTAAACATCTTCGCGAGCGGCGCGATATTCGCGGAACGCCTACGCGACGCGCTGTCGCTGCCGTGGGGCGCCCTCGCCGGAACGCAAGTCATCTTCCGACCCGCCTAAGATGTCCTCAGACCCATTTCGGAGTGACGTGAGACCGCCGCGCCGTTCCCATTGAGGGCTCTCGAGGGTCGGTCGAGGGAGTTTGCAAACGAATACCAAAATCTAGGTCAGAATCTGATTTCGCTTGGCCGCGATGAAAAACTCAGCGAGTTAACCATTGAGTCTTACTTACTTAAAACAATTAGCATTTTTTTCCCGCGACTCTGCCCAAGTCTGACTTAGCACTTTTCCACAATCAGTTAAATACTTATGATTGGAGAATAAATATTTTCACCAATTACTCAATCTTCTGAGAGTTCTAAGACAGTTTCAAAAACGTTACACAAAGATTAACTAACAAATGAACACTTCGGAAATTTAAGTAACATCTAGCAATAAAATTTATTTGTACTTAACAGACAAATACAAAAACTGTATTGGTTCTTTAGTTTGTATTTAATTTTCAATCCAGAAATTTGTTCGTTACCATTCTGCCATTCAAAAATAATTATAAAAATATGGTTATACTTTAGGCATAAAATTATGTATTCTTTTGAACTCCTGATATATTTTTCTTTCTTTTTTTCGACGTTTCTGTAGATGGCAAATGATTTGGCAGCGATTTGGAACTGTGTCCAAACTGGCTGAAAAACGGTCTAAACATTCATATTCATATCCTTAAAGTTTCAAACTACTTAAAAATCAATGATACCACGTGAAAGAGCTTTACTTTTAAATTATATAACTCGAAATTTTCGTCCCGATATTTACAATACAATTAAAGATATGTATATAAAATTAGACAAAAAATATGTCTACTACGATTATCACAAGCGTCATAATTCTTAAGAAAATTTTCATTTTTGTGTCAGTCGTATTGGATTCACTATCTTAAATTTCCAAATTTTTATAGTAGATTCGAAATAAGCGCCACTGAATTATTTTTGCGCTAATTTCAAATTTTAAAAATAACGACATCCGTATTAGGTCTGCCATTTTAAATTTCCAAATTTTAATAATAGATTAAAAATTAGTGGCTCTAATAGCAATATAATTGAATTTCTAAAAAATATACTAAGTTATTTTAGATAATTGGACCAATCTAAGGAAATACATACTAACTGTGGTATAAAACAAGAAAAGTTTTTACAGAACCCGAAGGGAAATACATATAATATGTGATCGATTTAAAAAGGTCTCAAATTATTATAATTTTGGAAATATGAAATAATATTCTAATGCATTTTGCATAGAGTAAAACCAAAGACTATGAATAGTGATTTTTGCTCTATTGAATTGATCCAATAAATCCTTGAAACAATTTGTTTTGTGTTCAATATCGTCAATTTTGCAATACAGGTTTTGACAAAAACAGTTTGCTTTAGACAAAATTAGTTATAGTAATTTCTGAAAGTTGCATCAATTAATTTTACAGCTAAAACTATTTATTCACGAACATTTGACGATACCAAACGCAGTCTAAATTGATCGTCTATGTACAAAATGAAAAATCATTCCAATGTGGATAATTTTCGAATACGAGTTTATTCGAAATTCGAGTGGTTTTAGAAATGATAATCGATTAATTCTGATCAAAATTGGTTCAGTAGCTTTTGAGTTTTACTGATGGTAGAATTGCAAACATACAATTTAACGTCTTTATACGAATAGATTGATAAATTTGTAATACCAGTGATCATAGTCTATGCAATTATGTAAAATTTCATGATTTTATGAAATAGGCTACAGTCATTAACGGTAAAATGTAGTCGGTTATTCGCGAGATATCACAACATTGCCTGCCCCATCTGCCTGCCACCCGTCAAAACGCACCGCCAAATTGCCACCTGCCAGATGAGGCTCGCGGAGTGATGACACGCCGTGAACCCCAACAATTCCGAGCTCTAATAAAGTTACAGCGCGGTCGGTGGACAGGTGTGCAATTGAATCCGTCCGCCGGTGAGTGACGGCCGCGCTAATCGCCCTGGCCAGCCACCCGCGCCCCCCGCTCGCGCGAAAATAAAGTCATTAATTGCGCCATCGTCCGTCCAGCCGCGCGACCATCGGCCCGTGTGCGGTGCTGCGCGCAAGAACCACGAACAATTGGCAATTGCAAAAAAATAAAAAAATAAAAAGGCCAGTCTCAGGTGAAAAGGGGAACGGCAAAAAAAAATAAAACTAAAATCAAGAGATCAAGCGCTCGAAATCAGCGTAAATCCGCGACGGAAGCGAAATTGCCGAAAAAGTTCGCCCCGAGAGCGGCGCGTAATTACTCGACTTCCCGCGCCCGGGGGGCAGGCGGTGGACGGGGCCGCGGTCGCGTTGTTGACTCGCGGCCCGTTCCCATGGCTTCGCGCGCGACCTAACTTCAGGTGAGACGCGGCGAGTGCAATTTCTGGGCGCTGGCGGAACCGCGCAACCGTGCGATGGAGCGGTAGAGCGGCAAAAATGATTTCCCTCCGAGTCGACTGTGCAAAAAAAAAAAACACCACGACGACGTCGACGTCGACAACGACGACGACGACGACGGGTCGGCCTAGCCTCCGGGACGCTTCCTGATTTTGATTAGCTTTTAATTGCCGCGTTTCATTGACTGTTTCATTAGTCACCAGCAGCGCGCGGAGGCAGCCAAGGTCATGGGAGCGCTCGTCCGGCGCAGTCCCCCGCCCCCACCTCCCACCGGGCGAGTTGGATCGATTCCATTCAATTAGCCACTGCTCATGTAATCGAATTCAATTTCGATGCACAATGGCTCCAAACTGCCGAATGTCAAGGTGTACCACCACCGAAACGCACTTCGATAGGGCCGACGCGACGCCACCTCCGCCGCGGCGTCCGAGGGCACCGGGGAAGGTTGCGGACAAATTAATGGGAAAGAAAAAATAAATGAAAAAAAAATAAGATAGAAGTTTTGCCTAAAAAAAATCAATCAGCCGCTCGCTCAGGGCTGCAGCGGGGCGGAGGGAGGGAGCCTCCACGGGCGACCTTCAACTGCAATCGATCACAAATAGGACTCAGGGTGATTGATAAAACCGTGGGAATCCGGCGGCCCGGTCAAAAGAGCCCACAAAACATTCCTCTGGGCCTCTGGGCGAACGCCGAAATTTTTCGCGGAGTCACCTCGCGATGGTAACGTTTCGCCTGCGGGTGGACTGCTTCGTGAGGCAATCTTCTTAACTTTCGCGCTTAAGACAGACCTGGTGGTGTCGGGCAATTCGTGGTCTCCTAATCACATGACCCGACCCGCCAGCCATTTGCATCGTTGCGACACACCGCATTTTTCTGTATATTTACGAATATTACCTTCAGCATCTACATGTTTCTGATTAATTCAAGTTAAGAAAACGTTTTAAACGTTATATGCGGCCAAAACATGCCTACATATACAAAATTTACTATACTATAATGTAATAAATTCTTTCACTAGAAACTAGTAAATTTTAAGTAAAACAAATCGTTCTCTAAAGAAGGATTGAATATACTTTAAGGGGTAATATCATATCACCTTGTGTTCTCTAAATTTTACGTGATTTTCTGAGATGTCTAACGGACGATTGGAACTAGATAGAGATATGAGGTTTTGGGCATATGAAAGTACTGGTCTTTAACTACAAAATATATGTTTTATTTTAATTCTACGATACAAAATGGCGGCACAGCAAGGAAAACAAAAAATTTCTGACTTTCGACATGGGCGTACCGCTACAGGTCACAATTTTTAATCTGGAACAAAAAACTAAAAAGTTTTTTAAAGTATAGTTCAAAATCTAGTGAATGTCGTAGGATTTTTTCGAAATATTGAATTTTAAGAAAATGGCGTTAGTTTGAACTTTATTTTCTTGTTTTCTCGATCAACATTTACCGAAAATCGCTTATAAAATCTATAAAAATCAAGTTATCAAAAAAATCCTACGACATTCACTAGATTTTGGACTATATTTTAAGAAACTTTTTAGCTTTTTGTTCCAGATTAAAAATTGTGACCTGTAGCGGTACGCCCATGTCGAAAGTCCGAAATTTTTTGTTTTCCTTGCTGTGCCGCCATTTTGTATCGTAGAATTAAAATAAAACATATGTTTTGTAGTTAAAGACCAGTACTTTCATATGCCCAAAACCTCATATCTCTATCTAGTTCCAATCGTCCGTTAGACATGTCAGAAAATCACGTAAAATTTAGAGAACACAAGGTGATATTACCCCTTAATATATTTTAAAAAAATAAACTTACAAACAAAAAATAATAAGCTAAGGTTAAAGGCCAATTTTTCCTGCAAACACTCTACTCAAATAATTTCACAATTTACACCTTGATATCTACTGAACAGGCGTATACGCACTAACTTTATCTAGATAAAAAAATATAAAAACAGTCTATCGTATCGTACCGACATTTTTTTTTTCTTTTCTACGGAGAATGGATAATGGACCCTTTTATTTACAAACATATATTTGAAACTCAAATTTTGCTATATTCAAAATGGGAAACGCCACTTCGATAGGTGTTTCAGCACGATAGTGGCCCAAAACACATATCAAAGCTATTAAATGAGAATGGAGTTCAGTTTCTTGCCTTGCTGGCTTAATCACCAGATTTGAATCGTATTGAAGATCACACGGGGATCCTTAAACAACGATTCTCAATTCAGCGATTTCGAAGTAAAGCATCAGAACTAGTTTAGTTTACAACACAGCATCGAAGTACCTATGCATAGTTTTTTTAAATTATTTTTATTAAATTGAGTTGTGAATTTGTTGCAAAGTCAACTATTTGTAATGTTTAATGAAAGGAAAATATAGGATGTAGCTTTTCAATCTTTTCTAAATAAAATAAGGAAAATATTACATTAAATTTTTGTATTTTGAATGAATGGTTGCTATTGTTTTGCACAACACTATATTCAATTTTCAAAAGCACCTTTAATATTTTGTTAAATTTAAACTTTTACTTTTATGACTTTAAAACTAATAACAAGTCCATTTATTATTTTTTGGCAGAAATAACGGGTATACAGCATAATTAGTCATGATTGATATCATAAAAGTTATTGCGTAATTTTTATTTCTTGGTCAGAAAATTAAAAATCATCATAAAGTAATAAACGATCTTCATTAATAAGCAAAAATAAGCACTTTATAACGATCTTCATTAATAAGCAAAAATAAGCACTTTATGATAATTATGGCTGATTATGAAGACTAAAAATATTTATTGAGCATTTAGAAGTAATTTAAATCACTAAGAATTAAATTTAATTATTTAATTTGGACTTTTAAGATATATGTAATGATTTTTCTTTTTTGGTAAAAATAACATTTTCAATAGAACTAGTAATGAAGAAAATCACCCATTAGTTAAAAATAATGTAGGTGCAGCTAATACTTTATTATAAGATGCAGTTCTATGCGATTTTTTTAATGAAAATGTGAAGCATAATCTTATTTACGATCCCTGATTGCAACAATTAACAATATAACTCGGAAGTAAATTGTACACAGTTTACTACGTTCATCGTAAGAAAATTATGAAGCATTTGTAATTTTACTGATGCTTAAGTTTAAAAATGTGAATCTTCTTGCTTGCTTGGTTAATGTTAAATGAAAAGAGCTATTTTTAGGTTAATCTTAATTTTCTTATAATTAAAGCTGTAGCTTTTCAGGATCATAAATCAGGAAGATATAGTTTAATATTTTCGAGGAAGTTAAATTAAATTAAGTGTATTCTGCAGAAAATTCTGCTATTCGATCTAGTAGTATTTTTGCAAGTAGTGAATGTAAATTACCTTGCAAATACTTAAAATATCTTACAGCAATTTTCCTCATTGTTGCATCATTGCGTTGTAAAGTTGCCGCATTAAACGTTGGCGAATTTTGTGCCAACGTTTAACGTTGTACAATAATTACTCAGTAATTTTTTAGAGTGTTGTTATTTCAAAAGGACAGCAAAATATCAGATTTTAGAACAAAGAACAATGATGCAGCTAATCTTAGTATAACAAATTTCTTAAGGAATTTAACTTGTATGAAGTATTTTTTGCTTAAGAAGGATAAAAATACCTTCAGTGTAAGGATTTCCTTCAATTTTCATCAACATTTTGTAGGAAACTTTGCAGAATACAAGAACTGGCTTCATCACTCTTGATTCTAAATAAGCATTTCTTTTCCTCAAATCAAAAATAAAATTTTTCTTATTGACTACGTTTGATTTTATCCAGAAATAAAAAACTCAGTAGAAAACTAATAATTACGTTTAATCATACAAGAAGAAAGTACGAAAAGTATTTGTCATTGATATTTTTGAGGTGTACGAAACTTATACATATGTAAATTAAATCGTAAGCGAAATGTTTGATTCTAGATCTTCGAATTAAACTGATCATTTTGAAAATGAGATAGGTAATAGGCTCCTTTTTCTTTAGAAAGTGAATTGATTATTATAATTACGATATTTTAAAAAAAAATTAGGGATTGTGTTTTTATATTAAAATTTCCCGAAAGTTTCTCTCACATTTTTCTAATATCTAATATAAACAATATCAGAAAACAATTTGTTGACATTTACACTAAAAATAAAATTTAACAGATACCTACTTAAAGTTAAAGTCGATTTTATACTCTATATGGATCAAACGCAAAACAGTCGATGTAAATATAATAAGTTAAAATCAGCACATATTTTTTTTTATGTGTCTTATTAATTTGTAAATGGACGTAGTGGTTACTAGAAAAATAGAAATAGAAATCCTTCACCCAAATTAACTGAAAAGGCGGAGATTTTCAATTTTATCTGATCTCAGAAGAGACCAAATACTCCACAGAAAATACGAAAAATAGTCTTTTATGCAAGATTACTTTAAATTAGTTCAATTAAAAGAAATATAACTTAAGTACTACCTATTTTTAATTACAATAATGAATTCAAATTTTCTCCAATCATTCAAAAATAACCTCTAAATATCCGTGGAAAATTCTTAATTCCCAAGTTATTTGTGCTTCAATCATCAGTTTAAAATAAATTTTAGAATTTAACAAAGTTATGGATAGAGTAACTCTTGACAACTGCTTTATCCGTAATTCATCAAAAAATAAAAAAAAAATTCTTTTACACTGCCCTAACATTATTTTTGCGTTTGACCCATATAATATGTTGAATTTTTTAACATTCTTAAGATTGTTATTATAGAGCAAATAGGTTTTACAGTAAGATATGAGAATTTTGAGAGCTCAATCAAACTAGTTAAATAAACGCAGTGACAAGTGAACGTCTTCCGAAGCTAAGGCTTACTAAAATATGTGGATAAATTACCAACATAGAAATTAATAAACTCCGATTTAGGGCCTTTAGATAACCATCAGGTTTTGATGTCCAGTCAGTCGAGGTACAGGAATTTGTAGATAAAACGGAGTAGCAATCTCTGTACTACTAGATAGTAAAAACAACTGCCGACACTGCGTTCCATTAGGTCAATTCAACCAGTAATCTTGTTTTCCGGTTAAACAGAAATCGTCAATGATCAAATGACAAAATCTACAGAGAGAGCAATGCATAGAGCGATCACTTTCAAAGATCATAATCAGCCGTCGCACCTGTTATTCAGGAACATAACCTAAAAAAGTAATCTCATACCAGTAAAACCTCATCAGTGGATCGAGAATGATTTGAAGAATCAATTAGTGAAAATCCAAAGCATAGCACACCATACACCATCAGGATCAGATGCCCAGGAGATCGGTTGCAACATAGCAAAGAATTTATGGTTAGGTACTCACCTCCTTTGCCGGCAGAGGGTCTGGTCCAAGTCCATTCTGGAAAAGAAGATAAATCATTAGGCAGAAAGCTCGTAAAAGGAATCATTAAAAAGCGATCTATCAGCTACAAATGGCACATCACTAGACCGGGGGAACCATTAGATTGCAATGAAAATCTGTGGGATCTCTGGCCGTAAAGCATGTCGTCGAACCGCTTAAGATCGGGGGCTCCGATCAAATCGGGAAATTGATCGCCTCGCAATAAACTTAATTCAATTTATATACAAAGAAGAGGTACCTGCCCGTTGGTGACCGGCTTTGGCCCGGCTTGCTCCCCTTGTCCGGCCGTATGCGACAGGACGGTGGCTAGTTTCCTTCAAATCACTGCGCGCCGGCAAAATATCGCATATATGGTGGCGTGCGGCGCGCAATCCGCCGCACACAAACCGATATTATGTTAGGACAGTAACGGCAACTGTGCCGCGGTCAGCGATTATTGAAATTCTAATTGGCCATCATAAATTCACTGCCAGATTCGTGTTTGCATTTTGTTTATTTATTTCGGGTTTGTTTATGACTATTTCATGCCGCATACACCCGATCACTCTTGGAAAAGTCGCCAATTTGTTCGGATCAGTCGCCGGAAAAGGAGACGATCGCCGACGACGACGACGACTGCAACGAAGCAGCGACTGCGACGGCGATGATCGTACGGCGGGAATGGGTGCGCATTGTGCACCGGCAGCTGCCCCTGTCCCGTCCCCATTTACATATAAGGTCAATTGTTTTATTGAGCATAATTTCGAGATATGCAGCTCGGATGAATGGGTGAATTTATGCCCATCGTCCAGCTGGTCCAGCTGTTTTATTAGTACACGGATTTTGCCGCCTTTGCAGATGTGCGCGACGCTCGTTTAAAATCTCCCTGTATGAACATTTTTGTTTTTTTCCCGCCAAAAAACAACGTCCCTCGTTGTCGACGTCGTCGACATCATTCTCGATCGTATAACCAGCATGGAGGTTGGGAAATATCGTCGTTATTATCGCGAATATTGGCGTTATAAATTGGTGAAATAATAAAATAATAAACGCGACTTGAACCGACAGCAGCCCAGCCAGAGAAATCTCTTTCTTGCAGCTCTTTTGGCTCTTAACTCTGATTTAGTGTCCGGAACGCCTATGGGGCCCACCACTGGGGCTCCATATACGCGACGGAATCCACTTGCCCGGCGAAGTACTGGATTTTAATTTGTTAACTGCGGCGTTTCATTAGCACGGTTCACGTCGCCCGTCACGGACGTACATATGCCTTAAATTAGCCGCAATTACTATCTGATTGTCGGTTGCCGCATGTAAATTTGTTTATAGTAATGTCGAATTGCGCTGGCCGGGGCTTGGGCCTCACTTTCTTAGAGGGGACCCCCCTCTTGGGGGCTCTCTCAGGATCCGTGAGTTATGGATATATCACATGTACCGCCCCGGGTGTTTGGATTCAATTGGAATATATGGCAAAGTGGACACAGAATGGATGTAATCAAGCGCAGAACTGTGCAGTTATGGCCTACAGCCCGCCATTTACTCAAGCATTCGAATTGTTTAGGTGATACGCTAATTGGATTTGTATTCACCCGCTAGATAGCAAAAACCTTTGCCACAGGGTGATTCTGGTTAAGGCTTTTCATATATGTATAATAGCTGTTGCAACTGCTTGTTGGACAACGGCCATATTTTCCAAATTGGACGGAATATGATGGCTTTATTGCTGGCACCAAAGATAAATTGTGTTTTCATTGTGCTCTAAAAGGTACTACAAGATTTTGTCATTATCGAAAGGCTCAATAAACATAGTACAATGCTTCTCACAATATACACACAAAACGAAAATTATGGAATTTCAGACAATGTATGTTTCGTTCCAGGAAATGATTAAAGGTAGATTAAAGTAACCTGACAATCGATTATATGCAGATTAATATGGTTGATAAAGTAGTATTTTCTGTTACTGCAAGATTCTCACTGTTAGGTTGGGTTATTATAGCATTTTTAAATTTGTACATAACTTCGAGAGAATACATATATGTATGTCCTTAAAATTTTATCGAAATATGTTTGATATTATCTAAGAAATTGACATTTTACAACCCACCCGTCCATCATTTTTTATATACAAAATAGAGAGATAGAATTAATAATATGCAACTACAATTGAGCTCTTAACTTTTCCCGTTAAAAATCCAGTGAACTGAAAATTCCTACAAATCTAGGTTAACATTTTCTAATGGACTCCTTGGGACCAAACATTGTAAATTTAACCTATATTATGCAGATTATGCTAGATTTATTCGTAAATATTACGACGAAAATGTAAAAGTCTTATCAAAAGTTATATTTAAAGTTTTATATATTAAAATTCCATACAGAGCAATATGATTTTGTTTCCCTCAAAATTACTTAAAAGACGTTTTTCTTAAAATGCATATTTGATCAATCCAGGCTAAAATTTTAACATACCATAACAAACAGTTTTCATTTTTACAAACCCAATTTTCCGAATTTAACCATTTTAAAAATAAATACTATACATATTTTATATACATACATATATGAAATATATATATATATTTTTTTAAATGACATGAAGTAAACAAGAAGACGAAAAATTAAACAACTGCCAAAGTAAAATGAATAACCTTACTATTACTTACTTACATTTTTAATTTACTCTTATCTCTATTTTCTACACGATAATGTAGAAAATCTTGCTTTTCAAAAGTTGTATCCTAACCTAAAAATATGATTTCTATGTCAGTAAATATGGGAGTTTTCTATAAGTAAATAATAAACGTGTTTTTATTTCAAGTTTACTGTAACTTTTAAAGTGTTACTATAACTGAAGAATTTAATATTAAAATAATTTTATGGTTTAATTGCAAATAAATTAAAAGTCATAATGTCTTTGAAAAAAGAAAAAACAGCAGCCATAAATTGAAAATTATCTATTTTTTCACAATAGCTAAAATTGATTTGAGTTTCTTATTAAAGAGTTATATCTTTATTTTATTACAACATAAAAAAGAAATAAAGTTATAATAGTTTGGCTAAAGTTCGTCATTGAGTAAAGGTAGAAGGATTAGGTCATTTAGTTAGATTCATTGAAATAATAAAACTACATAGAAAATATTGACTAGCTATCCTTTAAGAAAATTTTTAATGCAGTATCGCATATAATGAATTGGTTTATTTATAACTTCGAGTTGGTCAAATTTTTGGAGTAAAATACCACCCAGTTCGAATTCGAATTTATTTATGTATAAAGAAAATTCTCTGTAAAGGAAGATATTTTAAGCAATAATTAGTTTGTTTTATGGAGAATTGTAGTATGCAAATGCATTAAAGTTCGTTATTGGTTTTTGATTTGTACCTTCTTGTTATTTGAAGGGGTTTGACTGTATTAAAATAAATAAAATTGCACGTAAATCTTTAGTACCTGTGGTGTAAGTGGGCAGTTTTAAAGACAAACATTTCTTAGGATCTTTTAATAGTTTTCAGCTGCACCTCTAAGTAATTATTTTGTAATTTTGACTTATTACTTTAAATTTTTTGCTTAAAGCGACAAGCAGTTAATTACAACTTCCTCAATTTTAAATTTATGCAAACGCCCCCAAGAGCGTTAGAAGATGCCTTAATCTACCGATTTGTACCAATATGCGTTTTATCACCCTCTTAAATACCTGACTGCGCTTTACGACTCCAGTTAGTGTCAGTTACTGCCTATCTTCCATTCAGCCGGTGGGCACTAATCTGACCGGCCTGATTGTGGAACGTGCGGCTGATGCGTCTTAAAGCCGAACCCGTGAAAATTACGGCGGCTTACGACTAATTTACGACCGCGTCCAAAAGGCTTCCTCATTGCTTAAGACTCCCCCCAATCCCGCGATCTACTCCACCTCTGCGTGGAATTAGTTCAGCTACTGCCTGCCGCCCGTTCATGGCCCCAACAGCCCCATTTCTTTGCGTTTGATAAAACGCGCGGAAAATTAATGCCGAAGCCGATACTGCGGCGCGTCGCGTGCATAATCAGCGTTGACAATGAAAGTCAAAACCGAGGCGCTGAACGCGACGACGCGGCGGCCCCCTTCTAACGGATCCGCCAATAAATCACTTGCGATTCAATTAAAACGCACACCGCTGCGTGCCTCCCGGCATGAACTTGTTCCCGGCCAGCTCCATCTTGGGCGAATCGAGCGCTGGGACTGCGTACAACGCGTATAACGCCCATCGCTCGCGGTAAATTAAAATTAATTTCGAAATTGGCCGGGTCGCATGGGTGCTTCGACTGCAGCCGAAATTGTCGAATCATTTCGAAACGTTTGAGAGTTTTTTTTCGCACGTTTGCCTCTTCATTATTAATTTTTTCTAAAAGCCGATCTCGAGTTGAGCCATCTGCGCACCAACTTAATACGGCGGCAGCCCTGCGCAAACGTGTCAATCGGCTGATTCACGCGGGCAACGAGCGAAAAAATGCAAATTTGATTGAAGTTTTTAGCAGCTAAGTAGCTTAATTATCGGCTTAATCAAGTCGGAAGTCACTGATTTGATTTGAACGCAATTAAGTCGGCGCGTTGAGGAAGGCCAATTCGCGCCTTTTTTTCGGGGGGGCTAAAGTACTTTTCGCTGTTCGTATAAGCAGTTAAGTAGAAAATCGGTCCGGGGACTACCGGTTAAAGGATTAAGCGGTATTTTAGCGAGGATTAAGGAGGAATTGGTTTTGAAATTGACATTTTTATATCAACAGCTCAAAAGCTTTGTAATAATTGTGAGAGGTGTTGACACGATTAAATATTGAGGCCTAGGCTCCTATTTTTTTTTTCAAATATTTAACAATACCAAAAATATGTGAATGAATTCTCACGCAACAGCAGCTGCGCATACTTATGTTCATATACATATCATTTTTTGTAAGCAAGTTTTCTTTGCACAACTCAAGATTTAAGATTATGTTTCAATATTTTTTCCCTTAACTGAATAAATGTGTGTATATGTAGGTACATATTTTTACAATTAATTTTAACTATGATATCAAGAAAAAAGTACTTCTTGAAAATATTGATATATGTATCTGTTTGTCTCAATGTTATGTTTCGGGAAAAAAAATTTTTCATGTCATATATGTACATATGTACTATTCACTGAAATGATAACGATCAATTCCGGTCTAAACGCAATCCACATCCTATTAGAAATTAGATTAACATTTTATTTCATTTAGATTCAATTGTACCAAACGTAGTACTAACAGTCGACATTTGAAAGTATGTAGGTACATACGTATAAATTTCTTTGAATCCATTATGAAAGGATTTCAATCACAATCACAATTTTGCAACAATACCCTCACCCAAATTTTTAAATGGGTATTTTTCGAAATAATTTTTATCATTACTGTACGATAAATGCAAAAATTTCAATATGTGTTTATATTTTTAAATTTTAAAGATCAACTGAAGAATAGGTACAAAAGTCTTCGTAAAAAAGCAGGAATCATTTTTTTATCTAATACATTTTTAATGGATTTATGATGCAAACCACTAGAAGGCATTTTAATTACTAATGAACCAATTTTCAAATATATGAAGGTATGTATGTTTGTATTAAGATATACCTACACATAATTTGATAAAAATATTTTTTGGAAAATCTTTGGAAAATCTTTGGAAAATCTTTGGAAAAACCTCTTCGCCCAAGATATTTGTTAATTACTCCCTCATATCGAACTAACTATGGACTTTGTGAAGTAATGACTAAATGTATAAATAAGTTTCATTTTTTAATGTTCACCTAAGTTTCTCAATACCTAGATCAGAATACAAGTGTAAGCTAATATATTTGGAAAATGTAAGGAATGAGGGTTACTTCTTGTAGTAGTCGTTTTAGTCTGTAAAATTAATATGTGATTGATTGACTAAATAAATAAAATAAATCAATTAAGAAATGTTGAAGTATTGTGATTTCTAAATTTGTTTGAGATATTGACTTTACAATTGTATAAATAAAGTTTGATCCTTTCCCTATCTTCGTCAGAAGTAAATTTTGTCTCTATTTCGAAAAAAAATTCACTTTACCACAATTGTGGCCATATTTCTTGGATTATATACATATATACATATGTATAAAATAAATTTTCAGGAGCAACGAGCGGAAATGTTTGTTGAATAGGACCTTCCACAAAGAGGAAACGCGAAAAGCCTTTAAAACAAAGCCCTATAGAAATTTTCATTTGAACGCCTCCTGCCCCCCACATGACACGAATGTCCACATTCATCTCAATTTGCCCGCCAAAGTTCAAACAAATTTAAAATTCAACGAAAAATTACCAGAATTGCCTGGGAGCACATAACCTGGGCTGGTTCAGATTTGATCTCAGATACGCGCTCTGCTCCCTTTAATTCGCCTGCATATCGCCACAATTTTCTCACCTGGCGCGGCTGGCGAAGCCGACGCCGCTGCTGCCGCTGCCGACGCCGCGTGTGCAGAGCACATCACACGTTATTTTTCGCAGCTTACTCAAAGGCAGGCCGGATCTAAGAAAATTACAATAAATTTTTAGGGGGGCACTGAATATTCAAGTCGCGGATAAAATTACCGTCACTCCTTGATTGCGTTTCCACCCACCATTACCTCATCAGCTGCGACGGTGTGCGGCGCTGTGCGGTGCTGCTGAAATCGCTGAGAAATGGGTCGGCACAGCGCATTCACCGGGCACGATCAGCGGTGCCGTGCCGCCGCCGCACCGCGCCGCGCCGCTCGTCGTCATTCTCGTCATATCGTCCTCCTTATATTTAAAAAAAAAAAATCGTTTCTGACCACCGACCATCGCCGGCGTGCCATGCTGCAGGCGGCAATATGGCAATAAGGCGACAGAAATTAGTCACCGCTTGCGATTTTTCTCAATTACTGCACCTCCCAGGGCAGATCGGAACGGGAGGCCTAGCGCTCCGCGAAGTCGGGCCCCCGTAAGCGGTGGAGCTCATCGTCACGACATGTCAATCAAACGACGACGGCCAGCATTTTAAAGACGCATGAGTGGCTCCCCTCATAAAGTTAATAAGAAACGCCGCTGCCGCGCTGCGGCCTTCACCGCTGGCGAAGCCGTGAAAAGGTGCAGGGAAAAAAAGCCAGGCGGTTTCACCGCCCCCGCACTCCACCCTCTGGCCCATTCAATGTAAAAAAAAAAATTCTACAAAAAAAAAATTCATTTTTACATTTTTGCTGCGACCGCGCGCATGGCTCCAGCGCGCAGTTCTCACAGCTCATACAAGCGCAACTTTGGGGCTCCACAAGCCTGCGGCCCCGTCGACGGCGGATTTGGCGCGGCGACGGAGCCCGAGACGATCGCGCTAACTTTGATTCCCCTGTTTGAGGTGTCAGTCGGGGGTCATAATAATTTTCCCGCGAGCGCAACTCCGTGCGATTTGGGGCGGCCGTCTCGCGCGTTATCTTCGCGTCATGATCGCGCCAGCCGAAAAACAGTGACACCGGAGCGGAGCGGGCTGCTTGCGCTGTGAAACTTTGGCCAGCATTTTAATTAACTCCGGAAAGGTGCGTTTCATGGTCAGCCCCGAGATCAGAGCAATCAGTGCGATCTTGAGACGATCGGAGCAATCACAGATCTTGTGAAACATCTTAATTTCCGGACAACGCGCTGATTAACCGCTGTCGTCCAGGTCGTGATCGATCATTCCCGATCCGAAAAATGCCCGCGGTAGCAAGCCCCGACCCGCATAATTTTGTTGTGTTCAATTGGCCGCCTCGGTTGCATCTTCTCAAAGGAGGTGGAGCTATAATGAATTTGTGTTCTTTAAAGTTAGCTTAAAATCTTAAAAATGTATTGTATATAAAATAAAATAATAGCTATAAAAAAATTATATTTTTTAAGAAACCCTTTTATTTTAGAACAAAAAATAAGGAATATTAAAAATGTAGAGGAGAAATGGCATGAAAGCGAAACGTATTGAAAGGTCAAAATACGAGCTAACTACAGCCTATCATAATAATATTATCAATAAATAAAAATGAATGATGATGATGATGATGAAGATGAAGCTACAATTCTATCAAAAACAATTGTTTTATTGTTTACCTGTAACTGCATAAATAGATTCTATTTTTCTTAAATTGACAAACAAATCAACGAACCTTTTACATTGCAGAAAACGTTTGGAAAAAATTACGAAAAATTTACTTTAGACTACGAATAAATTCAATGTTCCAATATCACGATCTTTGAAATTACAGGAACTTGAAAATAGGTGTAAATGTGTATAGATTGGCGTTGCCACACAACTACAAAAATATTTTTTTTTTAAGGGATCCGTAGGCCTGGACTATAATGGTCTTAAGGCGGCTTAAGATTCTTCGTTTAATTTCTTTAGGATTGATTAATTTTCTGTAAAATCTTAACAAATCTTAATAAGTTCAATTGAGCTTACGATTTTTAAGATTTTGCAGAAAATTTATCAAGCGTAAAGAAATTAAACGAAGCATCTTTAGTCGCCTTAAGACCATTATAGTCCAGGCCTACGGATCCCTTAAAAAAAAAATATTTTTGTAGTTGTGTGGCAACGCCAATCTATACACATTTACACCTATTTTCAAGTTCCTGTAATTTCAAAGATCGTGATATTGGAACATTGAATTTATTCGTAGTCTAAAGTAAATTTTTCGTAATTTTTTCCAAACGTTTTCTGCAATGTTAAAGGTTCGTTGATTTGTTTGTCAATTTAAGAAAAATAGAATCTATTTATGCAGTTACAGGTAAACAATAAAACAATTGTTTTTGATAGAATTGTAGCTTCATCTTCATCATCATCATCATCATTCATTTTTATTTATTGATAATATTATGCATTTCACCTTATTTATAACTTTAATATTGTCATATTTTTTTTGTACAAATCATTTTTTTTATAAAATAAATTTTTAAGATATTTTGAACGTGAAAACAAAAAGTGAAAGCTGAAAATATTTTCGGACAAATTAATTAAAATAATTATCAGATGAAAGTTAGCTAACTAAATAAAAAAATGTGTCAAAACATTGACTCGCCACAATGTCATCCCGCGAAAACCAGAGTTCTATTAAGCTCGCAGTATGCATGTATCGGCGCATTGTCCTGTTGGAAATGGCACGGAAAATGGCATCTTCATCCCATCATCAAAGATTGCCCAATGTTTTTGTTTAGAATGTTCTTCTCGTAAAATTCTAACGAAACCAAAATTACGCCAATGGTATATTAAAACAAGACGGCAATTTGCAGACAAATATTTGAAAGACGATTACATTTGATTAAAAATAATTTTTAATTTTGTCGTTCAAAGTGGTTAGTTAAAATAGTCGGATAAAAAAATCTAATCGATTTCATTGAACTTGCACCAAAATGTTCTTAAAAGTTTACTCTAGGAGAAATCACACTTTGATGTATTTGTATATCCTTATAAATCGTTGCACTGAGCGGAAAGTTTCAAATTTTCATAGGTGTTTCTATGCCAACCGATTTGTTTGCACCTTAGGTATACAACAATGCAATAGCAGGGTACAAGGTTTAAAGTGTGAATAACCCATTCTATTAAAATATTCAACAACAAAAATGTTGAAGAGTGCAACTGCATTTCATCCCTTAATATGGGTATTGAATGAAAGGATTTAATGTTTAATGAAGGACGGTGAAACAGTGACTTGATAGGTTCGGAAATTTGACACAGCTTTTAGATAAATTAAGTTCATTTTAAAGGAGTAATTTTCGCTTCTATTTTAGTTATAGCCTATGTGGTATCGTATAACATTACGAATTTATTTATGGTGTAGATGTATCCTTTGTTATATGTATCTTTTGTAATATTGGTCCCTATAACTCTACAGGTAAATTAAAACAAATTTAAAGATTTATTTGGAATTTATTGTTTTGTTTAACAGCAACAACATTATAAATAACAGACTCAAAATATTACTTAAAAAATATCCAAGTGAAATTTTGGATTGAAGGCATCTTTTTAAGTGAAATAAAAATCTGTTATATCAAAAATGGAATTTAAGTAACTTAAAAATCAAAACCTACATTTCTTGTATTATGAAGTGAATGAAACTTTATGACTTTTTCTTCTTCTTATTTTGGGACTGAAATTAAAAACTCCTACATTTACGTACTACACATACTTACTTACTTATTTTGTAGTTCCTCAGCCCTAACTTCTTTAAAAATTTTCTTTAAAAAATCCTCTTAGAAATTTATGTAAATTAATTTTTAGTTATTATGTTTTTATGTATTTATTTTTTAATATTTATTTCCAAGGAGGTAAAGGCAGAATATTCTCAAATTCTAAATTGAAAATCCTGAAGAAACAAAAACTACAAAACTCAAAGGTTACTTTTTTATCGTTTAACAAGTAGATGAAACTTGTGATGAAAAAACTCCTGCAGTGCTATGACTATTCCGGATTAGTGTATACGTATTATTATTAAGTTTTGTCTTTTAATTTTTTTAATGTTAGCTGTGAGTCTGTAATACTAAAAATACTCTAAAAAGGGGTTTTTCAAATGATTTTTTTGTGCGTGTAATGAGATTTCAAACGCGCCAGTGGCGATTTCACCCTTTTTTCATTGATTTCCCAGACTTTCTCGGAACCATAAGACATGACTTTTACATTTTCTCGGAGGGTGACCGATCAGCGCTAATCCCAGAGGACAGCCACATCGGAGTTGTCCAGCGAGAATCGCTCACTTTGGCTAGTTAACCCGTGACATTGAAAGCCATCGTTTCGCCGGTAATTGCACCGCGGAATGCAAATCTTCTCCACTTTCGAACGATAGGAGGGAATTCATCGGCTGGACTGTCAGCGGATGCCTCGCGATGTTTTGACGAGTCGCAGAAATACCGCGGTGTGACAGACACCAGGCTCTTTAGGGTGAATTCCTGAGAAATGAGCGCGAGAACTGTAAATCCGCGCAAGGAGGATAAAAAAAAAATAAAATAATACAAAAAACTACAGTCGAATCGAGCGCGAAAGCCTCCTCGCCAAGAGTCGAATTATCGCAATTCCGCTGGGCCGCAAAGTTGCTATTCGCGCGAAGTCGACGGAGTCGTAGTCGTAGTCGCCGCCGTCGTCGATGTTGGGGCTCTCGTGTCTCTGGGAGTCCCGGGAGCAGCTGGGGCCACCGAATGAATGGCGGGAAATTGCGATTTTAATTGACGAGACCTGCCAGCATCGGTGCATGTCCGTTAGAGGAAATTGATCAATTCACAGTGTCCGACGCGGCTCTATGTTCAATGTCTCAAGTGTCGCCCTGGGACCCCGGTCGAGGGTAGATGGCCCCAGTCTGCTCACTTCGAAGACTCGCGCATACACCGTAATTCCGTGGGGCATGCGTGCAAATACATACATATATCTATGTACATTTTTTCTTATTATTTTCTTAATCTTTTCGTATGCAGCGCAAGTACATTGTTTTCGCTGCTGGAGCGGAACCTGGAGTCACTCTGTACGGCGGAAGACATTCGTCTGATGGCAGGTGATCACGCTCTTGTCGGCGTCTAGCGGTGTAACGCTTTGATTGATTCGACTGGGCACAAGATGTGCCCCCAGAAGGAGGCCGTGTCCCCAACTGATTTGTTGATTTTCCATGAAATGCAAATTAATCGACAGTTTATCGCGACTGCGGGCAGCGTCGTCGTCAGTGCGAATATCGTCGGCGATTTGACTGCCTTAAGAAAGCCTGCCATGTTCCATCCCACTGACGGGTAGATTCAAAAGACCATGTTTTCTGGGAATCGCACTTTGATTGGTCCGTCCGACGATGACATTGCTGTGATAGGGAAATCTTTCCCGCGTCGATCGACGTCGCGTCGTGTTGCCGCTTTACATATTTGCGTATTTAGCCCTTGTTTCTCGCGACTGTTTAACATTTCAAGAAAATTGCGCGAATGTTAAGGAGCAGTTTTGTTGACAGCTCAATCAATTTTAAAGTTTCACTGACCTCCCGCTGATAATTTAATACCACAAGGTTTCGTGTGTTCCTTGTCATAAACTTTTGCATTATTTAATCAGAAACTAACTTCAAGAATTAAATCTAAATCAAAATGCTTGGATCTTAAGACCTTAAGCTAGATTTATATGCGTGGTGACAGGTTGTTAGCCCAAAAACTACTTTCTCGTTTTTAATCAAGTCACTCTTCATTTTGTATGTATCTTTTTTATTCAGTTGCTGTCATTATCTTATCTTCAAAGCTGTTGGAATTTAAAACTTTTAAAAATTTATTTTATGTTTAGGGAAGAGTGGGGTTATTGCGGACACTTAAGAAAAATGGGAAGTCATGCTTATAAAGTTGCAAAAATCAAATTCTAATAAATAACATACCTACTTACATTGTTTACCTGGCTATCATGTAAATACAACATTTTTTTGCAATAGCATATAATAACTGTATATTTATTACTTAACTATTGTATGTATTTCAAATGTAGCCAAAATATAAAAGTAATAATAAAGTTTTTTTGAAAATAGCTTTAATATCTAATTTAATTGTCCGCAATTACCCGTCAAGCACATAAGCCAGAAGATTTAACATTAAATCTATTATAATGATTCCATTCCCAAGTTAACTGGTGCATTTTGTCCAGCGATATACTGTTAACAAAACTCGATAGAGTTCTGATATTTGTTGATTCAAATAATACTAGTAACAGGTCAAAATAATTCATTGGATAATTATAAGAAATGACTGAAAATCATTCATGTAAATTTGCCAAAAAATTAGTAGGTAATGATTTTGTATTAAAAATAACTTAAATGAATGTTTTGCAAGAAATCAATTACAATCCAACGAATTTATGAAATATTTTCGTGATGTAAACACCAAAACGTTACTGTCCGTAACTACACGCTGTACGCGTTTACCCCACCGCTAATCAAACTTTACTTTTAAGAAGTGACACATATGCGGACTCGCAGAGATACATATGTAATTGCTTGCCTAGCGAATAAACGCGCCCGCAACAGGCACGAAAATTTAAAAATACGCCGGTTTAGCAGGCCCAAACGCATCCAAAAAGCATTAAAATTTTAGCAGGCACATTTGCGCAACTTTTAAAAACGAGGTAGGTATACAACTCATATGTTTTAACTGCTCGAATATTGCTACGAAACTAACGAAAATTGGTACTCAGAATGTTTTTTAACTGTCTAAGAGAATATTTGATCATTTTAGGGCAATATTTCTCTCAAGTGCAACCGTACCTTATTTGAGCTGTTTTAGCTATATAATAGAACTTATATGTACGTGGCCATGGCAGGCAACATTTTAATAACTTAAATTTTTGCTTCGGCGCACCGTGCCTCATTTGGGTATAGAATGGGCGTGATTGGGCCTGTAAAACTTTTACTCGGTTAAATGTTTAAACGATAAGATAAAATAAATAGGAAATAATTCGAAAATCATTAATTTATACTTAATCCTACACCCATACTACATATATGTACATATACATACGGATCCGTAAGGGCGCAAGACCAACTCGCACTTGTCCGTTTTTGTATGTTCAGTTCTATTTTAAAACTGGCTCGTTTTTGCCACTATACCTACGGGAGCATTTTAAACTGATTGAAATTAAATGTGTTTTTGATTTTTTAATGGAACTTTAAATGCTGCAGCCCTAAAGTCCTTGCGCGGTGGCATGTAAAAATTATTTGCATACGTGTGCATGTTAAGCTAAAAAAAGAGAATATTTCCTTGTGAGTTTGCCCTAAATAAGGAAAACCCCCATAAGAAGCCAAGAAGTCTGGAATCCCCAGCCTTGTTCGAAAAGCGCAATCGCCCGCCAATTTTCGGAATAATTGCCATAAATTACCAGAGCAATTCACACTCGTCATAATAAAGCGCATATTTTCCTTGATTTGCCCGCATAATCTCCATGTGACAATATCGCGACAGGTAATCACATTTTCATAAGGTTAACAAAAAGACGGTGGGTATAGAGCTCAGGTATGGGGAAGGGGGGGATGCGGGGGTGAAAAGGTTTCGAGTCCGCGACATGCAAAGCACCACTGCTCCAATCGCATGGTATAACTCGATTACGTTTGGATATGACAGCTCCACGGCAATTGTAAGGCGCACAGAACTAGAAAACCACTCAACAGGAAAACCCGAAGGAAATTGTTGTAGGGAGGGAGGGAGGGGAACGGGAGGAGAATGGCTGTTATCTGGTGAATGTCAACTTTATTGGTGCTCCACCCAGTTCTACAAATTGACAGCTAAAACGCTGGTTCTGCAATAAATTTAACGTGTCAAAAACACGACTTCAACTCCAAAGGGAGCAAGACAGCGCCAGGTCGAATCGGATCGGAATAATCACACGATCCCCGCGCGGCAGCAGCGACGGCGGCGGCCACCGTCGCGCCGCCGGGAGACAGAAGCTCTGGGCACCTGCCTAGTGATTCTTGTCTGAATTAATTAACCTGGCCGCTCAGCCACCCGCTACCGCGGCCACCGCGTCGCAATGCAGTGCGACATCTACTCGACTTCATAGCAATTAAAATGTATTTTTGTCCCGGCTCATAAAATTAATTCGCTTGTAATCAGTCCTTATCCTGGCATGCAATCAATCGATACTCGGCTGTCACCACGTCCACCTGACGGAGCCACTGCCCGAGGAGCAGGGCTCCATCGCCGGTGTCGGTGCCGCCACCTACCGGCCGCGTCGCGCCGCCATGCCGCCGGGTACCGCCAAGCTGCGATATATGGCCACTGGTGCTCCATTTCTGCACGCTCGCCGGGCACTCGCCAGTCCTACTGACTCCGATTTTGCAGTTGATTACCTCTGCACTTTTTACGAGCGTAACATGCAATCAATTTGACTTTTTATTAATTCAATTATTTGAGGAAACGTTTCCAATCGATCGGGTGCGGGTTGCTGCTTACGACCGTTTAATTGCTTAATAAAGTTACAATGTTGAAGCCCATTGATAAAGGGTACCGGGGGCACACTAGCGGGGCCGCTGCGAGACTCTTCCGTATTCTAGCAGCTAGCTAGCCGGTCATGGCTAGAACCAGAGTGTCGGCGGCGGCGGCGGCCGCGGTAGTGCCGTAGACTCCGCAGGTGACTCCATTTCTTGGGGTCTTGGGGCGCTTATCGAAAGCTGTAATCAATGTGCGCCTGCGCAGTTGCTTTTTTCCTGCTTTGCATTTATTTGGCGCTGTTGTAGTTTTTACCTGTTCCCCTGCCCTTCCTGACATTTCCTTATTTTACCCCCGCCAGCCAGGGGGGAACCTGCGCGCGCACCGAACCGTACGTATGCAAAGTGGAATTTTAAATTGAGTCATATTTGTGCCATTATTGCAGTTTGTCCGCAGTTCCCCTAATGAGATGTGTGCGGTGATTTAGTAACTGGCTACTGCCATTGTTAGGGAAATGAAAGGTAAAACCTGTGCCTAGGAAAATGCGCGGTGCCTGCGCCGCTGCCGTTACCGCACATACCTCTGTCGATTCCATTTTTCGGTGCTTCGCCGACTCTTTGGGGAGCATTAGAGATCGCTCCTAAAGGAGCTTTTGATAAGATTCCGGCATTAATTTTGTGTTTTTATTGCCCGATGCGGTTTTGTTCGTTCGCCACATTCCAAACGTTTGCATATATATTTATGTTATATACTCGTCGTTGACGGCGGCTTTTATCTCATTCGAGAAATTCCTTCGCGGAATGCGCACTATCCGAAAAGAAAAGTGAAATCACTCTCTTTGTAAATTTTTCTTAAATTGGCTTTTAAACGCTTTGATAGACGTTGTAAATTTCAAAGAAACAGTTTTATTTGTCGATATTTTTTCTCCATATTTTAAACTCTATTATTATACTACATAATCCAAATTTTTAGTGAGATTTTTTAATGAGTAATGAACATACATTTTTTTATTGTAAAAAGTGGAAGAATTTTTGATTGTAGTCAGCAAATTTTCAACATTTCTTTTTCTAAGTTCAAACTGCAGATTATTTGCATTTAATATTTTCATTCAAAACGTATAGTGTTATTTTGAGGGACAAATGCAATGGTAGGACGAGAGTCTAAAACAACTTTAAAAATAAAGAGTAAGTAACTAAGGCTTCATATTCCAGGGATTTGAATACCTACAATAGAAAAAAACAAATGCTTTATAGAAATCTAAGATTAAAAAATTTTTTCCACATACTGAAAAAATTGGAGGAAATTTATCTTTACGCGATGAAATAATTATCTGAATGAGCTCTAACGATTCTGCAATTCGTGTCTATAAAAGATGCATGATAATGTATTTTTCAAGATATTTCATATTCGATCAATGTGTCAACTTACTTATATCAGAATCCCAATAATTCTTTTAATTTTTGTGTTTTTAAATAATTCTGTTTTAATGTTTACAAATACGGAATTAAAGTCCGAAACGATTCCCATGTACTCATTGAATTTTGTCATATTTCAAATAACAAATAAAATGTAATTATATATTTTCAAATTTATTCGATGGAAATGAAAACAAAGTAATCAGAAATCTTAAGTAACCTAAATAATTCTTATTCTTTCCTCCATTCGCTTCGATTTAGTTTAAGGGTAAAAGTAAATATTTACCAAAAATTGTAATAAATAATAGTTCTATATTATATATATTACATTTACTTGAATTGATTGTTCATGTTAAATAAGCGACTATTTTAATATTATAGTACCTACATAATTAGGAGTAAAACAATTTATAATTTAAAATTAACAAAACTAAGCAATCACCAAATGTTGTTAGATTTTGTAAAGCAAAAATACATTTTTATTGCAAGTAACTACAAATGTTTTATCAATTATGTATTTTATTTTATTTTTTTTGACATCATATCATTACTGCTGCTGGTAACTTACAAATCGAACTTATTGTTAGACCTGATTATCTCTTATTAAATGGTAAGTAAGCTTGTAGTCAACTTTAATCGTTTTAAATTGAAGGTGGAAACAGAGATAATCACGAACTAAATGACATCAAATCACTTCCATTGCAGTCATTACGACTCCATTAAATAAGAAATCGCCCTGATGCAATTGTTTACTTGAAAGCTTTTACTTTAATCTTTCATTAAACAAGGGCTAAGTTATAATCAACAGGTTAATCAATTTAAAGTTTTATTTTTTAATACATTTTTTTAAGAGCTTCAGATTACTTTTCTGCATGAACTGATACGTCATTTTATTCTTATTTATTTTGTAATTTCTGTAATAATTTGAAAACTTTTTATTTTTCGTGTAAACTTTTGATCCTTAATTGCTTATACATATGTATTAATGTTTGAAATAAAATAAATTATAAAAATAAAATAGATTGACAGTTTATAGAGAAAAGTATTCTGAACATATTAAAAGAACTTATTAAAAAATATTGACAACTACATATTCGAAGAATTTCAAAATGTCATTATATACGCATTTACTATATTTTATTAATTAAACCCGCAAACCTATTACTTTTATTTCTTTATACTCATTTTGAATATAAAATTAATAAATTTTAATTAATATTATTAATATATTATTATATGTACAATATCTGTATTAAACAGAATTAAAGGACATAATGCGGGGAGTAAAGTTTAATATATTGCGATAAAAATTAACAAATTTTATTATTAAAAGCTACATATTTCCATTGGAATTGGATTATACGCTAGCTGAGACATTTGGACTCAAATATGCGCAGTAACTATGCTAGTCAGTCCTGTTTAGTAGTACTATCTTTAGGTAATGACTAGTCTATCTCAAAACAATCTTGACTAAATTGTGACCTTGGTCTTAACAAACTGTTAAAATAGACGTACGCTCCATAAATACAATAGTTACGTGAATTAAATGACCCTTAAAGGGTTAATAAACACTAAAAATACTATTTTGATTTCCCTCACCTTTTAATCCTGGAAACATTACGGAAGCGAAAAGCGACAGAAATGTGGAAACAATAAATAAATCAAACATCAAATATCCTAACGAGAAATAAATTAGAAGTGCCTCGCAGTGATATTGTGCATTTTGTCCAAATATGGGAAATTCGACTTTTCCGCGATGCAGAGCGCGACTGCCCGCTCAAATGCAGCAGCAGCAGCAGCAGCAGCAGGGCAGCACTGGCAGCAGGTCTAATGGGCAAAGCAATCATCGGGTCCCGAAGATCTTGAAGACAGTAGTCAAGAAGTCAACTCGCCGTCGAAGGATAGATCAGTGCTAGACACATGGAGCCTCTGTTTTCAGTCATGTTTCCAGGGGCTGCGATCGGTGGATCGCGGGACGGCGGCGGGCAGGGCTCCAATCTCAGGAGCCATATCGATCCAAAACCAGCGAAAGAGATTTATGAGATCTCAAAGATTTATTGGTTTTACGGATTCGGTTACATTTGAGATGATAAATTGCCGCTAGAGCGATTTCAAATCGATTCCCTGTTTGCTCGTTCGGGCCATATCGCGGCGATCGTCGCACTGATATGGTTTCCGCAAGGTGTCCGCAGTCCGCGAATCGCTGACACCTTTCGCGGCTCCTACGTGACGGGTCGAATGCATTAAATGAATATGCACAAATTCGACACACGGCTAATCGTCCCCGTTTCTGCATTAACCACGTAAACTTCGGAAAACATGAGCCCACGTATCTTTAAAAACATGATTTTAATTTTTGGAATCTTTTACAAAGTACGTATAACTAGAATTGTGATAATTTGTATTATTATTCCTTCACTACTTTTGTTAAGTAGCGTTACTTATCTCCTGACCTCTGTTTGAATAATGATAATAGCTAAGCATAATCATTTTTTGAAATTAAGAATTTTCGCTTGGCATTAGGTACTTTGAAAAGACAACAAGTTGGATTAAATTAACTTTAAAAGTTTCTTAAAAAATTTTATGAATCGTCGGTTGCAATTGGCAAACATACGAACATTTGTCGAAAATCATATATGAAAGTATTTTACCATTCTCGATTTTTTTTCTTCATCTGTCTTTCCACAAAGAAATTCGTGCCTGTCACTTTATTAATATCTTATTAACATTATAAAAATGACATGAGCAAACATGGAAACGGTTAAATCTTTGTTACTGAAAATACGTTTCCAAGATTTTGATTCACTTTGTTATTTACTTGAAAATAAATTAATTTTTACTAGGAGAGGAAAAACTAATAAGAACTGAAAAATACATATTGAAAATTGAAAACCAAGATTTATACATAGCAAGAAAATTCAAATGTAAAATAGGGACTCCGAGTCTCGAGATAGTTTTATAATCAATTTTAATTTCTATAAAAGTATAGTTTTCAATTAATCGTTTAAAAAAATCAAATTCAGATATGAACACTATGAAGGCATAGGCCGTTTTTACTGTAATATAATTACTTAAATTTAATTTCTGATTTAATATAACCTGATTAATTTAAGTTGGAATTTAATATATGAGTATACCTAATTTAAATGACGAATAACTAGAAAGCGTAACATGTAATATCTTTCGAAGAATTGTAATTTTATTATATTACTAGACTTTAAGCTCAAAAGATCGATTTTATTGATAAAATTTATATTATACTTAAACCAAAAAATTTAGTTCACAATTATTATGGATGTAGTTTTAATACAAAACCGACATGCTATCATAAAAACTGGCTTGACTTAAATTTAATGTAATTGTGGAGATCGATTAAGGTTTAATAAATTTGGTTTTAATGCCAATTGAGAAAATTAGCCACAAAACGTCGTACTTCAATCAAAATTGATGAAGTACTCCACAAAATACTTTCTGGCATCTGCATTACTGAAGTGGTTTCCATGTACCCCATGCTTTAACTACAAAGCTACCCCAATGGAAATTTTGTTTTAAAACCGTCGGAAAAAATACTCGTATGTATACATAGTTTTATTTAGAACTTCATTTGGTAGAAATATGTTGTTTAGTTAATAAATGATTAAGTAAGCATTACAACAATATTTATTTTTATCATATTTTTATCAATGACTAAAATTAACAATTTCCTATACTCTGAATTCCGAACTACTATTAATGCCTTTTGATTTGGCCCTACTTTGTCTACATACACTGCTAAACACTAACTTCCTTCCGCAAGATTGGCATATCATATCTATAGAATGTTGTTGAATTAATCTTATTCTTATAATTGAGCTTATTATTGCTCAAATGCTATTTTGAATTGGAATTATCTATAAAAAAAAATACAGAAAACTTTAAAACATTTTGAAACATTTCGTGATTTTCGCTTTTTCCATAAACCGATTATTTCGTAGATACTGTGTTCGCCAAAATGTCTAAAAGATAAATGATTTTTCAAAAATTGTGAAAGTATGGTCTAAATTTTTATTATTTATAGGTACTCTCAAAGCACGGCGACGACAAATAAACATTTAGGATGAATGGTCATTGATTTCGGCATGTATCATACCTTCATCCGAATGCTCTCCTCTTTTGCTGTATGTCACTCCTAAAATGTATGAACATCTAATGATCATTTATTATTGTTATGAAAACTAAATTTTTTTAAATTTAGACGAGCGGATTATGCAAAACCGAGATGAAGTTCAAGTTGACAAATCAAGCGCGTTATCCTAGCCTTATAGTTAGACTAGATTGAGGCAACGAGAACTCCTCGGACAGATTTGTAAGCCCACCTCGAGCAGCCCTCTTCTGTCCTCTGGCCTATGTACAAAACCCTCAAAATTACCGCACGGCCGTACGCATGGCATTTGATGCGAAGATTTATCGCGCACTTCTGCTCCGGCCGTTCGAGCGCTGCCAGTTGCGCTGATTTGAATAAATCCCGCGGCAAGACCTCGCGCACTGATGCTATTTGCACACGTTTAGAGCTGGTGCCGAGCGTGTCTTATGATTTATGAAGTTCTGCCGTTCTTTTCCGCGGCTGACACCAGGTGATTTGTTTACCTGAATCGGTGCACCGTGCCTGTCGTTTTATTCTCTCACATTCGCCATTGGGCAGGCTTTTGGTCGAGATTTGCCATTATTTCGCTGACATGACTTTGACACCTCGGGTCCATGTACACCCCTTTTACGGAGGAGATTGGTTTCGGTGACCGAGCGACCGACTGGCCTTAACAAGCCATAAGACAATGACGTGAGAGCGCATGTGTAAATAGATCGTTTTACCTGGCATGTTTTGTTGCTCGTTACGTTTTGTTGTGCGCTTGACGCTTTTGTAAATTACTTTTAGAGTTCGCGTGGTTTTGCCTGCTATTAGAAGGGTTTTCCGGTGTTGCGTCACCGCTGACTCAGTCACGAATCGCATCGGTACCCTGTGTTTTCTGCAAAACCCACAGAACTGGAAAGTACTTTTTGCAATTTATTCCTAAACCTGCAGACGAAAAAACACCTGTATACCGTGATTTTGTTACACGCAGGGTGCAATATCACCGCCGTTTAAATTTTCCGTAACGAATTGTCTATCAAAATAATTCAACGTTTATAAAACCCATTTATTTTGAAATCCACTTTGTCTGATTTATGGTAAAGCGTTCGATTATTTCAAGTATTACAAAAAACCGTTGGCATAATGAAAAATATTTCAAAAAGAGCATGTCTCGTTTTTATCTAGTTACCAAAAAATTTAACATTCAAAATACTTTCGAAATGGTGTTGGTACTTACAATAGGACCACAATTAATATAACTAAAGAAGACACAAACGTAACGTAGGAATAAGAGATCCTATTTCTATACAATTACGTTTGAAAAATTATACTGTTTAATGGCCGCTGTGGCACTTGTAAAATGCAATAAATAATTCTTATGATAATATAATCAATAAATTATGACACCATATTTTGTTTCCTTTAAAATTACCAGTATAGACCTTGTAAATATTGCAATTGGATAGATTCATACATATATTTCCTATTTTCACATCAGAAATGAAAAGTCGGCTTAAAGCTTTTTTAAATTAATTCTTAGATATTATTGTTCGAATAAGTAACCAATTTTGTGATTAATGCCGATTATGCTTAAACGTCTATTATGGTATTTTTATCAAGAAATAAATTTAAAAACTCAAAAACATTTCTGATATGATTCAAAGGGCGGTAAAATTGTTCAAATGGTAACGAATTCTTGAATACTTTCCACATTCGAAACTACACCATTAATTGTGTAATAAGTTGCCTTGGATAATGTGTCTTAACTGTCGTTTCGAATTTGGAATGAGTTCAAGAATTTATCTGACTATTTTGAGCTGTTATACATACATATATTGTTTTTCGACACTAAAACTTAAATTAAAATACAACCATACTGGATATTTGGTAGTAATTATAGATTAGTTTATTTTTATTGGTTAAGAAATAGTACATCAAGTTTTATTACTTTTATCAAAAGTAAGAGTTTGCCAAAATCAATTTACAAAAATAAAGTTCCAATGCTTTGATTGTTTCTTTCCATTTTATATACATAGGTACATATATGAAATAGAACTTTTTAATAAGTAATACAATTGCATCACTAAAAATTTCTTATTAACTTCTTAGGGACGGATTTTTTAAAGGTGGAAAAAACTATTCAGATTTGCTTGATTTTTATCGAAACCTATTCAGAAAACAAAAACAGTTGGAAAAATAATTATTTAGTATGCAAAAAGAATTTAAGTTTACACATCTGTTTTTACGATATTTTTAATCTGTGAGGTTCAATCAGAATAAAATATTATCCTTGTTGCCATACTACAAGGTTTCTGATTTTATTGTTGAAGCTAATCTAGCTCATAATAGATTTAATTTTGTTTTCTGCAATTTACATTATAATTAATTTAATACAAAAATTATAGATGGAATAAATTCATTAAAACACGAGCTGTAGTAGAAAATTTAATAACTACACTATTACAATTTCCTTCATATATTGTATTTCTTAAAAATAATTTAAATCCAATTATAAAAATCTTTCATACGGTTACGTTACATAATGTAACTAACAAAAAATATAACAATTTGTTTAAAAAATGTCACAACCAGCCCCAGTCTCCCCTACATATGTAAATCTATATGTATGACATGGGAAAAGTTTCAAATTTATTACAAGAGGTCTGAAAATAAAGTGAATGCGTGCTTGTCATTGTGTCTTGGTATGTATAAAAAAATATGTTTTGTTTTAGTTCATTAATTTTTCAAAATTCTTGCTGTATTTCGTGGATTTAAAAGTTGTAAGGATAAAAATAAGGCGATTTCATGGATTTCGATGAAATTTTGCAGGAATAAATATTTTAATATATTTTTGACGTAATTAGCTTTAATTTTCAAGCCCAGTTTATCAGGATTAAAAGTAAATTAGTTATTTCGAAAAAACGGTGTTTACAGCCAAATGCAAATACAAATTAAAATTTGTAAACATATGAATATAAGTGAACAAATTCAACATTTCAGAAAAATCCGTAAAGAAACATAAAACTCTATATATTTCCCAATTATTTTATTACAAAATAAAGCAAGATAATAAAATCAGAAAAATATATGTAGAGTGAAATCGAGGGTTTAAGCTAAATAAAATTGTGTAAGTATTTTATGTGAGCAATATATATGATCCAAAATATTGCAATAGTCTCCCATTCACTTTTAACAATCCTCCATAAAGTAGTTGTATCTGTTGGCAGAACGTCTATTTCTAAGTCAAACCGTCTTTTGAGGACTCTTACAAAATTAGAAAGGTTCACTTAACACATCGAATCATTTAAAATAAGAAAGGCTTATTGTTAGACCTCCAGATGGTCTAAATTTTATTGTTTTACAATGTCTACGTGATCTCTTTCAAAATATTTTTTGAATTATAAATCTAATAAAAGGAATAGAGAAAGGCTACACTTAAAAAATGTTCATAAAATATGCTCTTAATTTAATTCGATTCTTAAAATAGATATTCGACAATCTTTATGCCATGGGCTTAATCGATCTCTAAAAATACGCACAATCAGCCCACACGGGACTGTTGAGGTGTAGCAAAAAACGTATAAAGGTCTATTAAGGCCGTGCGTCACTATCAGAGCAGTGCACCGTTTTTCTTCTTCATTTTTTATATTTTTTATATACCGCGACCGTATTCATAGTGGCTTAATAACCCCCAATAGTAGCTGTTAAAAGCTTTTATTGTCGCTGGCGTTTTAGCGCGCTCCGAATGGGGATCAATCCGCGGCCGATAAGTGCATAAAGTCATGCTAGAGCCCGCGAAGTCCATTAGCCGCCTCGCCAGGTGGAAAAGGTCCCACCCAACACACCTTTTGTCGGTTACAATTAGCCCGTATATCGAGCTTCATAAAAGAAGGGAGTAAAAAAAGAAAATAAATTACTCACCATGAAAACCATTAAATAGTAAAACGAAGACAAATGACAATCGGCTCCTTCTATGCACGCACAATACAACTTGAATGGGATATGCAAATGAACATCACAGAACAAAAATTCGATTTAAATAGATGAATAACAAAATATACGAATAGAAATTAAATTATTTTAACGGATATTTTTATATATCACTTGTAATTTTTCTTTAGGTTATATCAAAAAAAAAAATAAAAAAATTGGTGATTTGTATTCCTTTTACACAGAAAAAATTTTGTATCCACTTATTTTTTACCTCTGGATAATCACTCAAAACACACTGCCAAAAACTTCACAAGTTGTTTAGTCGCGCGAAATGAGGACCACGAAGGGCACAATTAAATTTCTATTAAAGAAAATCATCACGGGGCGCGAGAACAGCATGTTTTTTTATTTATTTATTTAAAAACAGGAAAATAATCGATTTCCCGCCAAAAAAAAAACATTATAAGCCCGCTTGTTAATGATGATGATGTCTTGAGCGAATTATTTTTATTTTTATTTTTATTTATTTTCAAAATTGTTATTAAATCTGTCCTCGCGCGTCCGTATAGCAAAATTCACTGAATCGGTGGTACTCTCAGGTTGATTTTTAGATTTTTTACCTGAGCGCCCGCATTTCTCTTCGAAGAAGAAGTTGTCGTCTTATGTCCGGTGTACGCAGCCCGCGTCTTACCACGATAACGACGAAGTTTTTTCTTCCCTTTTTTACAACATTTGTCCACTTTCAGCTTCTCAGAGGCTGATTAACTTTTATGACGCGGCGCAGTGCAGGTGGCAAAAGGCACAAAAACAGGTGATGAAATTGTAAAAGATAAAAAACAGATCCAGTCCATACACGTCCAAGATGCACTTTAAGCGGGATTGTAAGTGGCGCCTCAAGATTTTACTTCTTTATTTATCACCGCCTATTATACTTTTTTACTGTCCGATTATTTATTATCATCTGCGTCGCGAACTGGCAGAAAATTGTCAAGTTATCGCCAATGTGCAGGATGTCAACGCACAGGTAAACAAATCGCGTTTTTATGCCCCCGTGGGACTGTGATGATACAGCCACCTGCGAACATGGACTATGCACATTCAAAAATGTTTATTTTTACTTTCTTCACAGGATAAGTATGACCGATTTATTTATTTACAGAAAGGTATAGAATTTTTACGTCTTTTACCAATTATGTAAGTTATGGCATAGCGCTTTGATGATCAGACGTAAACAACTCAGACTATAAGAAATAAATATAAAAAAAAACAATCCCCAAAATTGGTCTCAAACTTCGCGAAACGAGGAGACAGAGGGTTCTATATCAAAAATTGTACGCATGCCGGGCGTGCGCACCCTCAAGACAGGTGTCGTGTTTATGCCTTATTTTATGCTGTTGTTGTATAAAATTTTCGAAATTCGAAAATTTGCTCTTAAATGGTCACCGTCGCCGTATTGTACGGTCAAAAATAAACATTCTCATATGCACCACCACACGCTGCAATTAATCATACATCGCGCGAATCATATACCAAAACCCGTCTTATCATATCACACATTCGGCGGGGGTTATACCGCTCATGTGGAGTGTATATTTTATGATAGAACA
This sequence comes from Machimus rusticus, assembly GCA_951509405.1. Lineage (NCBI taxonomy): Eukaryota > Metazoa > Arthropoda > Insecta > Diptera > Asilidae > Machimus > Machimus rusticus. The sequence continues at coordinate 5,043,834 of OX608049.1, forward strand.
GGGCGAAAACAGCGCACTCTAGAATTAAACCCAACAAAAAAGAGAGAGTATTATATTCTTGGTTCGGTCGTCGCAAAACTCCAAACGGACGGATGTGTGTAATTACGGCACAGTCGCGCCCGCGGACTCACTAACTAAACTTATATGACGCGGACGGCGGGTGTCATAGAAGATTTTGAGGCACCTGTCTTAAAATAAAATTCCATGACAATACTGAATAATGCATTCCCAAAGGTATCCAATTGTATTTGTATAAAAATTTTGCGTCTTCATCACCTTTGGGAGGTTCTTTTTATCTTAAGAAATATACGACACTTTTTCAAAAAAAAAAACCACCTAAGAAAGCGCACGTTATGCTGCCTCGCGGGACAGCTCAATACTGTTTCCGCTGGAATTGTTTTCTTCGGCTTTAAGGCACAACGAAAAAAAAAGTATGTGCCTCACTCAAAGCCGAAGCTCTGATTTTGCGCTCTCTGCACACAGCCAGACAGTCCCATGCCAGCGGAGCCCACAAACTAAATGATAGTGCCCCACACCAGCGAAAAACCCCAACATACGCTCGACGGATGGAAAACGAACAAAAATCAGCTGAGAAGATTTTTGTATAGTGTGTCTGAATGTAATAAAAAGGTAGCGCTACTCGAGCGCCATCTGCACACGTTATTAATGGATATTTACCTGATTATAGCGGTTCTCCACGCTCAGCCTAACATGCAAATCGCTGGTACCCAACTTATAAACACAGAGAGAACCTTCATCGGGGCACCGCGAGTTTTCAGCATTGTATTTTCCCTCTGATACCTGTCCGCGATAGTCGCGTTACCTGTGGTCGTTACTTCTCGCGGCGCGACGCGACGGTTCAGTTACCCACTCAGCGGAGCCCTGCACTTAGTGGGGACGACGTGTTTACGTGGTGCTAAATGCACGCGTTCGGTCCTCACACGGTCCGCGGGCCGCCGGAGACCGCCGAGCGCCGCACTGCCGCGGTGGTAGCGACGCGCACTGGACAGTGGTCAGCGACGCGATAGCGAGGTTATCGCCGGAGAACTTCACTCGAGCAGAACGCAGCGCCGAGAACGGATGCGGCGGCGGCGGTGTGCGCATCGCAAGGTCAGGGGGGCTGGTGGCAATTACTCAGGTGTGGGAGAATTTTTTTACTTCGGAACGTCGGTGGAGCTTACAAACTTTTATGTTGAATTTTGAATTTAACGGCTAAGGAGAATTTAATCCATTAGCTACCGAGAGCATATTCAGCCAAATATTCAGCTTCAAGAATTCTATAGCCATTTTAAAAAGTAATAGTCCAGGAAACTGAGACTATGAACAGGATTACTGAGTATATCAAAAGAAATGCTGTTTATTTAAAGAGTGACCACAAAAACAGAGAGGCAAATTTTTGATTAATTTGTAGTCTTAATGATATCTACCTCATCATGACATATTCATTGTAAAAAAATTTGGAGTTGAGCATAAGAACGGTTTCAGAGATATAGAGATTCAAAGTGATCAAAATTGACTCACATGGACATGACACAGTGAGTGAAGATCATAATTCAATGAAAAATGTCAATTTTATTATAAAATATCTTGTATTTTTCTATCTTTATCTCTTTTCATGAAGAATCCGAATTCGCCAAAACAAAAAAAAATGGGTGCTCCAGTTTGAAAAAAAAGTTAAGTGGGTGGTAAGGGTTGGTAGAATTGAATACTCCTTTTAAAAATATTTTACCCCTATTTGTTTGTTTTCCGATGCGATGTGTTCTTTCCGAAATATTCGACTGTTCCGGGACTTTTGTTACACCCTGTATCTCTGAAACCGTTCTTATGCTGAAGCTCATGTTTTTGTGTGATTAATGTCTTATCATAAGGTATCATTTGGACCACAAATCAACCAAAAATTTGCGGACCCCCAAACGGGTTATTTCCATTGTCCATTAATACTGCTAATATTTTTAAAAATTCAACATTTTTGATTATACATAAACATAAGCTACGCTGTTAAATTTCTTTTACAAAATGGACAAAAAGAGAAAGAAAATATTGCATGTTTTTATTTGCAAAATATTTTATAGGCTTGAATTTAATTTTCAAAACGATAATTAATTAGAATATCAGCTTTATTTTAGTCGTCACATTGGTCGTTGGTAATGAGTTTTATGTAATATTCTTACGTGAAGCAAGTTTTCCTTATAAACAAGTTCTTTCGTTCAGCATAAAAATTCATAAAGTGTACAACTAAAAGGTTATAGCTAAATAAACAAAAACTTGAATTGCTCTTATCTTCATTCTGTTATGAGACACCGGTTAGCTATCAAACATTCACTTTTACGCTTTATCCCCTATAAAAGAATGTTTATCTTAATTGAAAGATTGAATTCGCTAGTATTAAATTCATCAAAAAACGGAATTAGGATGGGTCCAACGCCTAAAGTCGTTTACCAAACGACTATAAAAGCAAGCAGTAGAGTGGCTCTGTCCATTCCTCATTTATGTCATTATGTGAACAATTGGACCGATTAGTTTCGCTACCTGGAGGATTTATTAGCATCTTCAGGAGCTGTTCAATTTTCTTAAAAAATTGAAAGCAAATAATCGAATCGTTTTGGCCTCGGAGCAAAACAATTTTCGAAAAACCCAAACACGGCTGAAACGTTCATGTTCGATTTATCCATTATACCGTTATTAAATGACGCAACTCCGCCCGTTAGCGAATTATCCGCCCCGAAGGCACCGTGTCCCCATCTGATGCAAGTCCCGTCGCCGTCGCCGTCGCGTCGTCGTGCATCAGATTCATCACCCACAATCAGGGCGACGCGATTGCACGGAGCCGCGCTCCGCTAATAACTTCATTGCGACACGCCGATTCGTGGGAATAATCCAAAAACGCCGGGAAAAGCGTTCAATCAAGCGGCCCAGCCGGCCGGGGCTCCCCCGGCAAACGAAGCTCCTGCGCGTCTGCGCATTTACAAGTTAAGCAGGGTTGCCAACTTTTCATAATGCATCAGTACCTAATACAAGTCAGGTAATAGTATCTTAATAATAAAAGTGTCGAAATAATAATAGAATCTAAAATATAAGATACGATCGGTCGCAATTTTCCCCCAAACACAGAATTTTTCGAAGACATCAACAGCTGGTATTAATAATATTCGAATTCGAAGGCGCGCACTGTCGGAAATTTGGTTTGTTTTTTAAACTTTTGTTTTAAACCAATAAAGATTACCGCATTTTTAAAACTTTTTACGTTTTATTCAGAAACAATTTTTAGTTTATATCTTTTTTCTTGTAAAGCAGACTGTATATATAACAAATTTCAAAGTATTTCATCACTATGTATTTGTGCCCACCAAAAAGTAAACTTTAAAGTATACAAATTATTCCCAAAAGTTTAGAAATTAAACTAATTTCAGAAGCAATTTAGTCAAAGGATGATTACAAATCGAAGAAAACTGTGAAAGTTTTCATTTTATCTAAAAAGTTTAGAAGGAAAAAATAATAAATAGTCAATCCCAAAGCCACACATCGCTTTATAAAGGTTGAATCTCTCAAAATGAACATAATATAGATGGTTCGGTGCTAGAACAGCGACATGGAGATTCGGAGGTCCTAGGTTCAAGCCCGGTAATCGGAACATCAACTTTAAAAAGGCATCGGCTCGGGCCGTAGTTCAGATGGCAGCCGCCGCGGAAACGCCAGTTCTCTCTCACAGATGGCAGTTCGAACGCCAGCCGCGGGTAGTCCAGAATATCACAGGCCTTTGTTTTTATGCTCGATCAAAAAAGTTCGTGATGTTGCGACGGGGCTCGAACTGCGAACCGCGGCGGCTCTGCCTTCTGAGCTACGCCCGTGACAATTTGACCAAACGTTTTCTTTCAGTGTATGGGTAGGTTTAAAGCTCTTTAGTTTGGATTTTAAACTTACGGGTTTCGCTCATTTTAAACATTCGAAAGTTTTCCTTTCAAACAATATTCCGTGTGGAATTATATACAATCTTTTTTGTTTAAAATTAAGACCAAAATTTCCGACAGTGCGTGAGTTAGATCCCCGCCTGTATCTAAAATCATTGCTTTCGAGAATTTTCACATACATATATACCAATTATTCCATATCCACCTTTATTTTTTTACAATTCTCTAAAATAGTTTAAAACGCTTCATTGTGACAACATTGCTGAATTAGTACCTAGTTGTGATCCTTATAATTGATCAGTTCTTAATATTGAGAAGTAATAAAGGAGTATATTCGAGAAAACGATCTTACTGTCCTTAAAAATACCTCTCCCAAAAAACTCTAATAATTCATATCTATGTACATATGTAGCGAAGAAAGTTCGGAAAATTTTATACATAATATGCGCCATGCCATCTATATGTAAATTTAAATCAATTTTACGCTTCATAACGTTTTGGTGCTACTATCTTTCCAATATCTGACAAGATCACATATAAACAAACAATTAAAGAGCAAAACCAGCAGGTTAGCAATTAAAATTCATTCAATTTTTTTATGTTAATATAGTTTTACATACATATGTATGTGACCAATTTAGGTAAACGTTGTACATTCGGCACAAAAACGAAAAAGGCACCACATTCTTTTACGGAAAAAAGACAATGTTCGCATGCATGTAACTTTGTTGTATTTAGGCATTTCAAACTCTGCCTGTGGTCATTTGAAAGCTTAAAGAATGAACTTTAAAATGCCGCTGTTTTAATATCCTTTTGACTGAAAATGTCGTCGGGCTACAATAAATTTTGTCCAGGGTAGGTCTTGATCCTTTGAGAGGAAAAGAAGTTATGGTTGTTCTAAAAAAGGGCTATTTTCCCTTATCGGGGCATGAATTCCATGTTGACTAACGCAATATTTTTAATTCGTGTTGAATTAATTGATTTGAATTTGAAGATGGTGAATACTGCAGACCTGTCTGTTTCCACCCCCGAGGCCTAAAACCACCCATAGACGGCTGCAAAAGGCTCTTAAGTCTAAAACGTTGTCCGATCGAGCAACTTTCCTATGGTACACTAATAGGGGCTATTTTATATGGCGGATTCAGATTTTTACATAGGTACATAATTGATCTGAAAATACCCTGAAGTTTTCAACAAAAGCTCGTAAAGTTATAAGATTCCAAAAATAATTTTTTTTTCCTCCAGAAAAACATTTGCTAACGGAATTTTTAATATTGGTTAAATTAATGTAAGTAAGTAAGTAAATTATGCAAAAACTAATAACAATAGGAAACAATTAAATACCTGTAGCCTGTGTCGCTCCTGACATGACAACCTCCTTCTTAATGTCTGTAAAGTATCATCGAAACCTGTTTACTCATTTCGAAGGTTACAGGCAGAAAAAAAGTATGGGACACCTTTTAATTTCAATATTACGTAGAAAAATTTCAAGATGATCAGTTGAACGGTGTAGAAGTTCATTCGTACCAAACACACACACAAACATTTGCTATTATGTAATACATATATAAGTATAGGTGATATTGACTGAAAACTCTTAATTTATAATCTATATCGATGGTAGGTACTACATACATATGTATGTTTGTATATCGTTTTGGTTATATACGTATTTTTCCAAATTTGTATGATAATAACTGGAGAAAATTACTATGGGCAGTGTTAAGTATACTGGTAACTCTGCTCGCAAGTGATTGGGGACCTCCTTGAGACAACTTAGCGCTAAGGAGGCCCCCCGCGCCGGCGCAACGCAGGGGCAATTCGGCGGTAGCCACTCGATCTGTGCAAATAATTCACTTGAGCCGTCGAAAATTTTGCAACTCATGCGCGAATAAACTGGGGCCCCATCACAGGAACTGACAAGACGCAGCCACGGAAAAGAGCCGCGCTTCACCGGCGCGAGGTGACGTTATCAATCAATTAAATCAGCGGCGAGTGGGCCGCGGGAGGGGGCTGAGGACGCGATACCTGAAAAATGGGTTATGGGAATCGCAGCGGTCATGAGCACCGGGGCTACCCAGAGCCTGGAAACAAGCGAACGAGGCTCGGGAGTGCAGACCGCGCGATCATCGCGCGCAGGTTTCCCAGCGCCTGCCGCCTGTGCCTAGGCACCGAAGATGCGAGGAGCCTTTCAGCGATCCACTCACGAAGGCCTTCTCTAGACCGCTGGAAAAATGGAAACACGTAAACGTGCAAAATCCATAAAAGGTCGTGCCTAATCATTTCAGCTTTTCCCGCGTCTTGAGACGCCGCAGCAGAACCAAGAACTTTTTCATTTCGCGAAGGTGGTTCCCGCTGCGACCGGGGCTCCTCTGGCAGAGGCCAGTCTGCCACTCGAGCCAGATGAGCCCCACGATAGGTGCGCTCTGGAAAATGAGGGAAACCGCGAGACCGCAGTGTCTGCCACGGCAGGCGCTTTATTGTTCCGGTGCGGATTCGATGGGAAATTTCATTTTTTAGTGGTGCTATTCGCGATGGCAATTTGTCTCCCTGGTTTACATCCAATTAAAATCTGCATCTTGCCCCTGTTCGATTTTTGAGATTGTGCGAATTTTTATGGGTCCCCCGGTGGCCGGAGCACGCTCGGCTAGATAGTGAAAGGTGGCTCCGCAAATGATTTGCATTTTAATTGCGCCACACCGTTCAAGGGAATGAACCAGGATGCTCCGGTGAAAAAGTTGTTACTCGGGAAGACGGGGACGAGGTGTCATTTATGGGAGTCGGTAGAGCATGGTAGTTATAAAATAAAAAGTCCAACCAATTTAGTCATTTTTACTAGCATTGAATAAGAACCAGAGTATAAATAATTTGGATCTTTTAAAAATTTTAGATAAAAAAATATTACACCAGCGAATTTCCAAACCTTTATGTCTTTATTACTACTATTGAACTTAGTCTCATCCTATACATTATTTATTATGATGAATATAATAAAATTAATAGTTCCCGTCTAACAGTAACTTTTAATAAAAAATAAATGAGCCTGCCCAGGACAAGTTTCGAAGAGAAGAATAAAAAAACTTCGCAAGGCACATCTAAGGATTCAAAAATGAAGTCGCAATTTTAAAACGTTAGATTTTAATAGAACCAATTACTGAATTCTTTGAAACAGTTGGGAACAATTAGGAAAATTGCACACAAAACAATTTTATAACAAAATTGGGGTTTTCGGTGCTAAGGAGAAAATGTTATTCCAGCAAGACAATGATCCCAAACATTGTGTACGTAAGATGATGGCATGATTTGAAATAACTCAAATATTGGTAATGAAGTGGTATGAATTTAAAACATTATTATAAAAATATATTTATCAAGGAAGATGTTTTGATACTCTTTATTAGTTCGTATGGATATTATGACTCGGAATATTATTATTTTGTAGACTACGATCGCAAAAAAAAAAATTAAATCTCTTCGCTTCATGCCAGAAACTATCCTTTTTACATAATTCCGCAACACAGTTTAAAAGCACTATAAGATTCGAAAAAGTAATAAAAATATTAGTGACTGTCAGAAATATATAATAATAATATGTTTGATAAAATCTCCTAACTACTGTATTATTATGTCATTTTTTAAATAATAGATTTATTGTTTCTAAAATGCTAAGGCAGCATTCTTTCGAAAACTTGAACACTTAATTACTATTCTTATATTTAACGGTTATTATATATAACAATTACAAAAAATACTGGTAATTTTCGTTAAAAGATTCGACTTCTTTATTATGATAGCGGCGCAGACTGTTTTCTTGAAAGGTTTGGGTCCACGCTATATTATACCGTTAAACTTTAGGAAACTTAGTAGAAGAGCTTTTTCGTCACTGGCGGCGTTTCGTTTTAACTTTATAGTTGCCAATAAATAAATATTTTTTAAATAAACTTTTATAAAATTATATTTCATTTTCAGTTTATTTTTTATTTTTTGTGTATAATTAAAACTTCTATTTGGTTTTTAAGCAATAGATGTGTTATCAATTATTTAAATTTAAAAGAAAAAACGTGTAATCATTAGTACAATTCATAGAAGCTTGCTATTTAAAAACAAAATAATATGAAAATTCACAAAAGAAGAAGACGAACTTAAGGATGGTCCTGGATTACAACAAATTGATATCTTAAAACTTTGATATATAATCGACAAATAGTAAAATTTTTCACGCATAACATTAAAACGCGTGAACCAATTCCGATTCTTTTTTTATTGGCAATTAGTTTGGCTTTGTGTCCATTAACTGTTTTTTTAAAGAAAAATTTTGGATTGTAATTTAAACTACACTACATGATTTTGAGCGTACCTACTTAAAATTATAAAAGATTCTGTACATATAATAAAATCATAACAAAGGCAACATGAAAAGAAAATTTAATTGTTGTGTGTAATATAATAGAAATGATTTTGGAATTTAAATTTTTATCTGTGTGTCTGGACGCAGATTACTCAGAAACCATTCCATTTTTATGATCAAAGAATCTGAGCAATAGTTTTATAGAAATAATCTCGTAGTGATATTTAATGACGACAATTTCCGAGCAATTTGAAAATTCAAAAGAAAATCAAATGTTGATTTGCTAAAGTCCAACCTTACGACAAGTCGTTCCAGTCTGGCTCACATACCTTTGAACGTTTACAGGGCCAGTGGGTCTCTGTCCCGGCGTCATGTGCGGCACATTTCCTTAAAATCTACTTATGTCACATAGCACTGCTGCAGGAGAAACTCCCACTAACTCCCAGAAGTTTCCGTCATGTGACAAAGGTGGTCACTATCTCCGGCGTGATAAACTGAACGAGGACTAACTACATGAAAGTTTAACTTCGGAAAGATTAAAAGGCCCGGGGACGGACACACCCACACAAACCTTGTCTTATCGAGTGAATCCCAGACTTTTACTGATTTAAAGTTCGCTTAAAATTCCATGAAGTCATAGAAACTGGTCTAAATAATTTAATCCGATGGCACTTCGGGGAGCACTTAATTTTTCCCCGCCCCTAATCCCGGATAATATTCTCGAGTCGGACGTCCTCCGCCAACCTATCCCGGGGTCCGTCTGTCGCTCTAGCCACTGGCTAACCAAAGATATTCCGACTGACCCCGATTCCCTGTATCCAACTCAGTTCCACCCTCATCCCCGTGGAGCAAGTCGGGTCCTATAGAAGTTAATTGGCAGGAGGGTGCTGGGAGGGTTTGTTTCACCTATTCACATCCTCGGTCCAGCCGGGGTGCTCATCTTAAAATCAAAACAACTGGGAATCTCAGCATCCCTGGCTCCACATCTCCTGTCCTTCCTCCGTCTTCCCGATGGAAGGGATTCATTTTTCACGGGTTTGGTACAGCGACCGAAGCACATGCGACGGGTGACAATAAATTAGCCTGGAATAGTCTCCGATTCTCGCTTTCCAGTGAAATTAAACGATAAAATACAGAGGCACACCCACCTTAAGACAGGTAAACTTATTCATTACTATTACCCGGAGACCGGAGACTATTCCTTGACTCCCGGAAGAGCCACTCGAGCCAGACGGGAAGACGTCCTTAGATTGCACGTAAAGACCCTGCAGTAATTGCCTGAATTTATGCTTTCTTTGTTTCTCTGGAAACCCTTTTGATATCGATTCATTTCGGAATCTTAAAATTTTCCTTTCTTTGGGGCTAATTGCCAATGACAACATGAACAAAACGTCTCCTGTATTAGTTGACTAATGTTCGACTATCTTTTTAGAAATTTGAATTACAATGTTTAAAGACTGTCCCAAAAACTAAAGTCCAAACAAAGACAGATAACGGGCCAATTCATTGACTGTTCCCATAAATCAAACTTACCCTAAATAAAAATCTTTTAGTTTTCGAGATAATGAATTTTTCAATTTTAGTTTAATTTGACTGCTCATACCGTCAAAAGCATATATAGGTAAGTACATACTGTGCAACTGGCCAATTATCCTAAAAGTTGACACATGTAGTCTAGATATTAAAAAAGTATTACACCTATCACTTTTTTTTACTTTGGAAAAAATATATGAATATTTAAGAAAAATGGAACTGAATATACGAGTACATATCTACTTATTCGACTTTTAATTAACAATTGTTGATTTTTTTAACATTCCGTATAATGAAAAATAAGAGTCCACAATGAACTCTGAACATACATACGTACCTATAATCTATGTGTTAAGAAAAGAGCTGAATATGGTTTCATAATTTTTCCCGAGGCAAATTTCCCAATTTTATTGTTAAGAATTCTAGATAAAATTTTCGATTCCGGAACTTACACACTTAGTGAAAGTGATAGTGAGATTTAACACAAAATAATACTTGCATCTATTTTTTTATAAAACTCAAGAAAGAAGTGTTCTTGCAATTCGAGAAGTTGCTAAAAAGCTGTAGCGATATTTAACTTTTTTAGTTGTAGACTATTCAAGACATAATATGCATTAAGTTATCATTTATTTAAAAGAGATGTTTTTAAAATGAAGCGAGAACGCACATGACAAATGACAAATAACAAGCATATAGTCAAAATCAAAGTAGGGGAGACCGGGTACAAAAGTAACGGCGGGTCGAAAGTAACAAAGGCTCTGTAGGTCTATCCAATAGTCAAAATACCGCTTCGCTGCCATCAGTTGATGGCCGGTGGCGCCCCCCTCTCTTGCATTCAGTAGCCGCGCGCGCCACGCGCTGTTAGGTTTTGTGAGAGGACAATAAGTGATTTCACAAGTCAAAAGTAAGTTTTTTGACGTTCACTTATTTTATGTTTACTAATACTACTAAGGATGATATTAATCTGAAAATTTGCATATAAATTCTAGATTAGATTTATTGCACAGTGTTTTAATTCATTTTTGTCTAGCACGTTCCGTTTTCAGGTTATCGTCCATGTGTTGACAAAAATGTGGTAGGGTACAAAAGTAACATAGCCCTATGGGTAGACAAGTAACATGTTACTTTTGTCTTCGGATTGATTTACTGATTGCGAGTCTGAATAGAAGACTGATACTGAATAGTGTGATTAGAAAAAATTATTATCATACAATAATTAATGTCATTAATTACTAAACACAGTTTCTAAGGAAGAGTTAATAATATTGATTTTTTTTTTCGTAAAATATACATTTTTTTAGCATTTAAAATGAAAGTGCTTATTTATGTTATTAATAAAAAAGGTTTCTAATAAATAATTTGTTGATTTAATATGTAATATCATAATTATTACAAACATTTTGACCTGTTACTTTCGACCTGCCAACGTGGTCGAAAGTAACAACGGACGAATTTTTTTAAAGTCTCTGTGATTCATACAAAATACACAATAATCAGGCAAATCAAGATACTAATGTAAAGAACATGAACGGAATTTTTATATGGCTATATTAATTTCATCAAAATAATAACACCTAACCAGAAATCAACGTAAAAGTAAAAAATGTTACTTTTGTACCCGGTCTCCCCTACATAGCTACATAACTATGGATCCATATAATTGTTGTCTTCCTGTATGTAACAGCCGTCTCATCCTCAAATTTATAAACATTAAGATAAAATTAAGTATACGAACAAAACTTAACGGTCTAAAACGAAATATGATGAGATTTTTGGAAAAAGTTGTTTTTAGATTTCTCGCATAGAGTGAAAAGTGTAAAAATTTTGTTTTTCACTTAACCCATTGATTGAAAGATTGTCTGAATATATTTATATTAACAACGAGCAGTACAGCAAAACTACATAGCAATCGCGGAACACATAATATGTAGAGCATTTTTAATTTTTATAATCTGTTCCAACAACTTTTGAGATCAAATTTGAGTTTTCTGAAACATCAAAATGTGACTTCAAATATGAAAATTTAAATCGTCTGCTCTTTACTAACAAAATATTCTATGAACCTTTTTTGTTGACAAATTTCTGATCTTTAAATTATAAAAAGCTAGTTTTTTCCATATAAATATCACGAATTATGTATACCAACAACTGTTTTTTTAGTCCCCAATTGACAAATACTTAGGTTTAGCTCCATATATTAATTTGGAAGAAATCTAATTTCAATGACGACTGTTTCACTTCACATGGCGTGAACCTGACAAAGCAATCAATTTGTTGAAAAAAAGGCGTATACAACTCACTTTAAGCAAAATGCGATTTCTAAAATAGAATGAAGAAAAATTTTAAAACAATTTAATATATAAATTTTACTGCATAGTTTTATTGTAGAAAAAATTATATTTTATTTAAGTATTCTTTTATATAAAACAATTCTACGAATTTTCTAAATGTCTCTGCTAATTGCTGTATGGGAATTTGAACGCGTCGAGAATTTTAGGAAAGCGCCAAGTGCGATGGGGATGCAGTGAACTCTAAAGCCTGAAAAACTGCCGCCGTTGTGCAACTGCCAAAAAAGTTTAAAAAAGTAATTAACGTCCAAAAACCGGAGATTTATTGCAATATCCAAGCGGTTGGAGACATCTAAAAATGAACAGACACCATTTTGTGTGCGGGAAGAGGCTGCTCGTTTTTGTTTTTTTTTTTTTTTTGGTCTACCATCCGACGTCCTTTGAATCATTTTGGGCGCAGAAAGGACATCTGGCGGCGTAATCTATGGGTGCCCTATGGCACAAAAAGAGTCCTGGACAAGATGGAATGCATCGCCTTCTTTGAAAAGCAACCACGGCTCTGCGGCCGAGCGGATTGATCAAAACTCCGACTCCGGAGCATAAAGGTGGTCTATTACAAACATGTCCGCAATTCAAACTCATAGGCGAGTGTTTTGCCCGGACGACAGAGGACGATACGAGGACCATGTCCCATTGGCATTCAACCAATAATTGCATTTCCACAGGTGGGGCAACATAGCTTAAGCCTCCAGCTGTGTGTCGGGACCAACTGCATCCCATTTCCTTTAGACGCGGTGTGCAGTGTCGCACCCCCCTTAGCATGAATATTTCACTAGACCAGGTTGACCTAGCTTAATTATGGCCACATTTACAGGCATTCCCTCATTTTGAAATATTCATGAGGGATTTGATCGCGGTTGACTACACACTTCGGGGAATACCTGGCACATGGCTTAGATAAAAAGACTGAAAGAGAATTACGAGTATCAACCCTTTTCCACAAATCGCACAGTAATTTCGCGCCCTAAAAGGCATCAATATTTTTCTTCAAAACCCTTTCCTGCTTCTCATATCAATTTCGTGAAAATCGTGTTTCGGGGTTCACGTTTTCCCTGAGAGAGATGATAGGTACTAACCTCGCTAATAGTTGGATATATTGAATCAGACTAAGGGTTACAATACAACGTCTAATTGCTCGAATCTAATGGAATTCGACTCTAAGCCCTTTGCTAGTTTGCACGTGTAACTTGATAGATACTTTGGGCCTCTGGGAACCGCACTGGTTGATTGATTGAAATGTGAATACCTTCGCTACAAATAAATATCCTTATTGATTCTGTTCATGTGGTTTCCGCAGTGCACGTACTTTGATGATGCTTTAAATCTGCATTTGGTATATTTAGAACACATCTGCTAGATGCTTCAATTAATGTGGGTTTTTTTTCAAATACACTTAAGTAATCACGGAAAAAATGTCTGAGAAATATTCCTGTCTTTTCTGATGGATTTTACAATAGTGCATTATTTTGGTAATATTTTGTGAAAAATACAAGGATTTTAACCAAAATTTAAGGAAAATGTTGGCATTATTTCTTGTAGCTTTTAAGGAGATCTGCTGCTTTTTCAATATATGTTGTGGATTTTATACCTTTAAACAGGATTTAGGGATTTCTCCATCTAGAGAAAATAAAACATACCTTCTTATAAATTTTATCATTTTCAATTCACACTTATGTACCCTATACAATTGAATTGAATAAAAACAATTTTAATTTAATTAAGATGAGCATTAAAATGCAATTAAGAAATATCAATTCTCGAACTGATTATTTAAAATATGAGGATTCTTCACTGTTTATGAACAAATGCACGGGGAGTAAAAAACTGCTACCAGTGAATTTATTGCGGGCACTGAAAAGTTAAAGAAATAAATAATTGTTGTGTTGTGTTATATATATCGATTTAGTCAACTTTGACCATTCATTTCTCAAAATTGAAACGGATGCTCATCTTGAAACTTCTCTGAGAATAGCATTTTATCATAAATTTTCATTTCGCACACATTTTGGTTTCAAATTCAAGGTCCGATATAATTAGCCTAATTTTGGCCAATTTTTAGAGTCGCTCTTTAATACTGGTGTATAAAGTGGTTAATAATAATAAGTTTTCGAAGTAATTTTCTGTGTTTTCAAAATCGTCACTTATTTACACATAATTTTAGGTTAAAAGAAAATTTTGAAATTAATACTAATAAATAAAGAACGCAAATAATAGAACAGAGAATTGTGCAAAAAAAGATGAATTGATAATATTTTAAGTTTTAATTTTATTTAATTTTTAGATATGGGCTATTGTCCCCGAGAGCGCTTTCAGCTGTTTTATGCACTTAGTTTTTAACTAGTACATACATAAATAAATAATAAAATGGACACTTTTAGTCCCGTTCTTCTTTCCCTAAAATCTAATCTAATCTAATATACATATAGAATACCATGGCTTTAATTTTAAAAGCTCAAAGTCAATTCATAATGTATTTTTTATAGCTAATTAAATCTGTAGCTTGTCTAGTTTATCTATTTTTCTCTTAATAAATATGACAATATCAGTGCTTTTATAACGACCAACTTAACAACGAATTTTTATGCCACAATCTCATAAAAATGGGGCTTGTTGCTGATTGAGTGTCTCTCTCTCACCGCGGAAGGCAATTAAGTGGGGTGACCATAACTCACGTGAATAAAACCCTAAAAATTGTTGCCCAAAATCATAAAAAACATACCGTGGAGTCTTCATTCTCGTTCTCGCGAAAGGAGTCCTTTTTTTTCGAGTCAATTATCTACTGCCTCCCGATAGCTCCGGCAAATTGTTTGTTGACTTGCTATAAACTGCGATGTTAATTTCACATGCTGGCAGGGAGTCTCCGTCGCCGTCGCCGTCTCCGTCTCGGTCTCCGTCGCCGTCGTCGTCTCCGTCGAGGAATTTCCCGGGAGCACCCTGGCCCCGTACCGTCCGCCCCCAATCCTATCTCCGGGCAATAAAATATTTCCGGGCAACATAAAGAAACAAGAAAACAACAAGAAAAATTGTGCGGTTCGTTGAAGTACTTAATTCGGGCTGTACGACGGGCTCGTCCTAATTTATGTGCTCCGCCGAAAAGGACCCGGGACTTGGGGAGAAAACGGGAAGAAGTATAAAAAATATATAAAAATAAAAAGAAAAAAAAGAACCTGAAGAAGTGCTGCTCCCGGGCCGAAGAAGGATCCTCCGGGTAGGAGCAACAGTAAGGAGCCACTGCATGTCGCTCGCTGTCGAAATCGGGCAAAAACATTCCTCGGATGGCTCCTTTTCTTGCTGGATCTTACCCAATCCTTCTTCCTGTCTTGTGTTTATGCCCGGCCCGGGAGTCGGGCGCCCGGCCCCAATTGAACACAACCGGAACTGGGGCGGAAGACGAGCGGGTAAAAAAATAACAAAAAAAAAAAAAAAATCCCTCCTTTTGATAAGTTTCCTTCCGAGCGCAGACAACTTCATTCCGGTCGGGATCGACTTTCTGGCGCGTTGTTGCTCAGCGCCGCGTTGCCACTCGTTGGGGGATGTTGCCATTGTCTGTGTTTCTCGCTAGATGGCGCGCTACTTAGCCGGCAGTTTTTACGTTTCGCTCCCTTGTCTTGGGTGCACCCCCGCACGAGCCCCATTCGCCCCACCGCCCCCACCGAAACATGGGCCGGAGCTCCCAAGCAGTTGAATGCTAATTGAGGAGACATCGTCCCTTGGCCCACGACGGGACGGGGATCCGGCGCCGTTTTTTTGTTTTTGTTTCTGTTTTTGTTTTCTTTTTTGTTTTTATCCCGGGCAATCCCTGGAGGATGTCGTCTTAATTAGACCAAATACTCAGGAGCCGGTTTTTACTCCTGCCAAGGAATTTAGTATTTAGTTTAATGCGAACAGTTCCGCTGTGGCACTGTGGCCAGCGACGCGATGCGACGTGGCGCGGGGGCGTTGTGGCCCGGTCGACCCTCAGTTCCTTGTTTTCCGGAATTAGAAATAAGCGAAATCCTTCGTGACGTTGCTTTTTAAAGAAACAATTCAAAACTAAAAGCTGCCACTTCTGTTCGAGCTCCGATGCGGACGGACTATAGGAAAGAATTAATTTTTCCGGGAACATGCAGTGGCCAGTGAGAGTCCTATTTCGTAACAATTATACGAGTTCTGTACAGCCTGAATTTTTGCATTAAGCATCAACGTATTATACTTTTATTTTATCGATACTTCGTTTCATGGCATAAAATGTTTTAAAAATGTTAAAATTGTTTAAATGTGCAATATCATCGCAGATAAATAACTATACAGATATCGCACACCATGTTAAAAAAGAGGCGCCGGAGCAACATTTCCAACAGCCAAATAAATCGATCTATATGTTGCTCATTAAATCGCAGCCAAGTAGGTTGTTAGATGTTTTTGCAACTTATATCACAATTGGTCTGAAGAAGCGAAAGAAATGGAAATATACAGATATAGCAAAGTCAGAGTAGAGCGTTATTTATCTATGGTATCATCCTCATTTATGACAAGGCGAGATTGATCCATGCAGAGTCCTTTACCCAGAAAAAACACAGGTTTATGTAATTTAAACGTTCTAATCATAAAACTTGTCAGCAATAATTTTGATACCTACTCTTGATTAACGAATGGGGATATTATCTAGAATGCTAATCTCAATCTAAAGCCCTAACCAAAATAAACGTATACGTAACGCAACGTAAGAAACGTCAACGTTAAACCTTAACCAGAATAGAAACGCAAAACCCCTTACGTTACGTTTTTTAACGAAACTGAGGTTACGGAAGTCAAAACTACCCGGCTAGAATTTATAAGGGGCATTCCTCATATAGCGTGTGGGCCTCATGGGGCAAATGAGGGGAATGCCGATAGAGGGATTTCCCCGTAGATTCCTCATGAGGACCCCAAAACAAAATCAGCCACTGAAGTGAATTGTGGCTTAGGAGTTTTTCATAAGGGTCTTATGAAGCAAACACATGTATAACTTACAATGAAATGAACAATCCCACCATATGCCTTAGTGACCCCAAAAACCCCTAAGTACCAAGTTTTGTGCATTCATATGATGCGCGAATGAGGCAAGGCGTTAAATGCCTCGTAGGGGCCTCAACTGCACCCCCCAAAAATTCTAGTCGGGTAACAGTTTGTCCGAAATAAAAACGTAGAATGACGTTAAGTGATAAAGGAAGGTACGACCTCTATAATTTGCGGAAGGCTTATGAGGACATCAAATCTAAAAGAAATGTAATGCGCTTCAGCCCTAACCAACAAAATGATGGAACGTAAGTGTAACGCAACTTACAATCCTTACCGCATCTATACCTACTTACGGCAAAAATGACATTCCTGGATTTTCAGAAATAATTTGAATTTTAATTCCAGATAAATCATGAGTTATTATGACAACGTCGCGGGAACTTTATTCACAGGAAATGAGGTCCCACAGGTGAATTTTCAAAATATCTAAATTAAAATTTCACAAAATATTTTTCAAATGTTTATCTTTGAAATGTAAAAAGGTTTGAATGAAATATTTCATTTATTATATTAGAAAAAAAAAGATTTTGTTTAGCCTTCAAAACCAATGCAATCCCTTAAGTAAAAATTCATTTATTTCGTTCAAATAAACGATTATTTTTTGGTTACTAAATAATTGCATAAAAATGAAATATTCTTTCAATCAATACCGCCAATGTTGTGTTTTAAACAACAAATTTGAAAGCAATCGGTCAAGCTGTTCTGAAGATACGATGAACACTGGCTTTGAAAACTTTTTGAACTTGAAAAGATTTTCAAAGATCTTGTAATATTATAATTTCTTCCAATTTTTTTCTTTATATAATCTATTTTCTTCTTAATTTTGGAATGTAGTTTATCTCTCAGTGAATGAATTAAAAAAATCAAATTATAAATAAATATCTTTGTTTTACCAATTAGCAACAAAGATCATTGGCTTCTTTTTTTTATCCCGATAACGAAATTTAGCTTATCTAGTACAACCTTGACATTTGTACCAAAATTATAAAAATAAAATTACAACAAATCGCTACCATTAAACGGTCAACTTTTTGACCTAGAAAAATGATAATTTTTTGCTGCCAAACAAAAATCACGCGATTGTTGTGGCGCTTTATTTTAAAGGAGATTGTGCCCTACCGATGACTTTAAAGAAGCATTCGGCTTATCTCAAAAGCTAGAAAATTGAAGTGCTTTGAGTTTGCAGCTTAAGGCCGTGTGCAGCCGCAAATTTGGTTAATAACGCCAGACTCGAAATGAACCGAGACGGTTTGATTAAATATTAAATTTCGCCAATGACTGCGTTTCCGAAGTTAATGCGATTGATCGACAGAGTTGGGCCATAGTTTTGAATTAAATCGAAACTAGGACGGGGTCATGGAGGGCGGGGGAGCAGATAAGGTCAGCCCATCGCCCACGTAATTAAAATTCACTTTGCCTCGTCTCAAGCAATTAAATTCGACTGACCACTCAGAACCGAGGGGTCTCTTCTCGGATTTCAGAAACTGCCATTAGTCAAACAAATCCAAGCTGAGGACGTATCATTCCACCTCCACCTCCACCACTTGGTCTTCGGTTTGTATTCACCACATGCCCCGGCTGAGTAGCTCTCTAAAGCAGGGGGCGATTGGGGGGATAGTTGGGGATAGTTTAGCAGGAAATTCAATTGAAATTCAAATTTCTTCTGCAAACTCCTTGATTCAAATTACAAGACGTGGGGGTGTATTTGAAATGCTGGCGGAGAAGGGATTTAGGTCCCTTGTTTCAGATAAGTGGGCCAACTCGACCATCGTTTAGGGGTTGATTAACGAAACAATCGAGTTGGAGCAGGTGAACAGTGGACACATGTAAACATAACGAACACACATTGCGCTAATCTTTTTGATATAACCCTAAATATATTCCCCCATTTTCACCTGAACTAAACGATATGCCGTCTTTCCTCCCCCGGGCACGTTCCGAAATCCTCCGTAGGGCTGCAAGGGCAATCCCTTTTCCGATGCAACAGATTGCTACATTGCCACTTCGCCAGAACAATGCTTCTCAAGTGTCGAAACGAAACACACTTCAAATAATTTCACTCTTTCCCAGTAGTTCTTGAGCGGAAAAGTTCCTTAACCACGTACAAACTGTGTAATAACAATTAAGAGGGTCTCGCTGTTCCGGAGGGGCGCGGGAATCGAAGCACAGTTCCCGACCTTTGCCAGGTTGTTGGTAAACAAACAGAAAAGTTGGCCTCCATACCCTAGAAACAAGGCCCAACTTAGGTTACTATGCCAGTTATGAACCTCAAGTTATGTCCAACTCCTTCTAACTTTTCCCATTGCGAGGTGTGCCGGGTGTGTGGAGCAATCAAACTGTAGGAAGGATTTCACAATTGAAAATTTTATAAAAAGAAGCAGTGAAAATAATTTTCTCTGCATTGATTGAATTGCGCAATAAACGTTGAAGTACTTCTTATAATGTTATCTCAAGAAATCGATGCAATGTACAGGGTGTTTCATAGCGATAAAGTATTCCTTATATACAAATCGATTCTTTAAAGTTTTTCCATCATCGTTGTTTAGAAACAAATTTTCCAAAATTCGATTTTTTTGTTTTAATTCTTTTAGAGTGATACGAAGTGTTTTGAAAACATATGACAACTTAAACTTAAACCTTTCAAGAGTTATTACACTTATAGATAATTATAATAATATATAATAATTTAATTGATTAAAGAATTCAATTGGATGAAAATTATTATCTAAAATGCATTGGCTCAAACAGAATTTTTGTATGAAATTAAAGTGTTAAATGTTGTTCATCTCTTATACAAAAAATGACTATATGAGTTTTTGGGGTTACAGAAATCCGATGACTGATTCTGAAAATACAAGATGGCAAGCTAAAACAATGGCCACAATATACTTCAAATTGGATATTATGATTTTTCGACTAGTATTTTAAAAGTGCCCAGTTTATAAAATTCTATTCCGAGAGCACGACAATAGAATATAATATTTTAGTAAATTACAATGATTTTATACTTAATCTTGATATTCTTTATTAAAGTAAAAATTACAAACAGAAAGCAATTTGATTGTTTGATCCAATATATGGTGGAAAACGGCAAAATTGCTAAAGGAGTCCGAAATAATATTTCTTTTGCTTGGAAGAAATTTCACAAAATTCGTTTGATTTTGGTTTCAATTCTTTTTAAAATATAAAAAAGCAGTAGAATACATAAATAAAGCAAAAATGTTTTATATATTTACAACAGTAAGAAGGATATTATATTATAGGATCAAAACCATTTCTAACTTGGCGTCTTTTAATGACTTGTTACTTGGTTTCTTCAAAATCCTCGTTTTCGCCAATATATAGCTACCCAAAATTTTTTTTTTTAAATTCATACACTACTTTTCATAAATTAAAACACAATTAACAGCGTTTAGAAAGAAAACGTGAGGTAACAATAAAAGTGAAGTGAATCGAAAAGTAACTTGACTGTCGAAATAGAGGTGATAATGCGATGATGAAAAAATATTGTAAAAACAAACTGATAACTAACTTTTTTGAGCAAAATGTAATACCTAATTATATACCTACATAAGTTAATTTAATGCCAAATAATTTGATTTGCGGAGCGCCCGAACTGTCTTCCATTCCCGGTAACCTAGTCTACAAGAAAACGACCTTCTAGCACACTTCCAAATAAACACCCCAGGCGTGTTGTCAGTCGATTGGAGATTTTATCAGTAGGTATGTCCCACAAAAATTAGACGGATTTTCGGTAATCATCCTCTCCGCCAAAACATTAATTATCACATCCAACTGCTTGGGACATTGGGGCCTAAAGAGGCTTAAGATGTTGCGACCCGCTCGAGGGGGATGAAAATTTCGATAAACCCCGACGACTGGACTGGGAACAAAACCCTTCCAGCGTGTTGTCAAAATTTGAATATTTTGGCCAGTACCCGTGGGGCCGCTATTCAACAGCTCGATGGTATC
This sequence comes from Machimus rusticus, assembly GCA_951509405.1. Lineage (NCBI taxonomy): Eukaryota > Metazoa > Arthropoda > Insecta > Diptera > Asilidae > Machimus > Machimus rusticus. The sequence continues at coordinate 5,064,983 of OX608049.1, forward strand.
GTTTTATGTGACAAATCCAAAATCATGCTGGGGACATGGTAAATTTTTGGTATTATGTATTTAAAAAAAAGTAAAACAAGTAAAACCCTTTGCCGCGAGCACGGCACACGGTCTTCCCAGCGTCAAGTTGCTCACGGCCGCAAAAATCCACGACAAGGGTTTCGCTTTTTTTCCCGAACCTTCCCCCGCCCCGTGACAGTTATGATTAACCTAAAAAATAAGCCAAGCACCCCATGAGGTGCTCCTGTGATTCTCCATAACCTCCCCCGGGCGTTTGGGGGCTTTTTTGGAAGAATTCAACGTCGGCTTGAGTAAAAAGGTTCGGAAGGTAACCCACCAGTCACAACCCCCGCCTCCACCTGTCGTCATCATTTTACGTATAGTTCCTCCCCGGGAAAAGCGAAATCCACTAACGTCACGAGTCCGGGCCCTGGGATTTGTATAGTAGCTGAAAAAGCGTTTTGTGTTCTTGAACGATCCCCAGCCCGGACTGATCCAGAAATTAGGCTAGCAGAGCCCCCCTGGAGGCGCAATTTGTCATTCACCTTAACAAGATTTGAGCCCCTTTACCGGCCGGATGACGGCGGGTGGACCCGCCCAACCTGCGGTTATTAAGGGCGTCCTTCATCCTTCGTCGGCGATGTTTGTTTTTTATGAATTTTAAGCGTTCACCGGGAGCCCTAAGCGTCCCATATCGCGGCTGAAAACTCTCACCGACACACGGTAGACGGGCAGGCAAAACGGGTGCAAAACCCGTTGAAAATGCCCCAAAAGAGCTCCCCGTTCAGCCCGGATTGAGGGCCTTTTGTGCCCTTTTTAGGGCACCGACTGCCATCGGCTTTGCCCCCTCCAACCCTCGCAACTCTGGGGACTCCCACATATTTATTAAACGTCGACCGCGCTAGTTGGGGACCACCACCCCCAGAGCAGCGGGCGTCGATTCACTTTTAATCAAAAGATTAATTTCGCCATTAAAAGAAAGTACACTCACTATCTGCATCTGATGGATTATGCATTTTTGGGCTTTCCCACCGAAACAAAAGGGAAATCTTATTTCCATAAAGTAATTTTACAGCATTCATTTACTCCATAAATATCTGATGAAATCCTATAAAAATTACATATCATAAAATAAGCAAATTTCTGTTCACAGTAAACATGTGTAAAACCATGTTAATTTCAAAATTAAATTGCAAATGGGAAAAAAAACATTAAAAATGCAATTCAATTAACTGATTTCAACGTATAAAATTACAACTTTGCGGTACTCGTTTAGGCTGTTATTTACATCCCGCGCAAACAAATTTTCTTGAAATTTAAAAAATTTAAATTGTAGGTAAATTAAATCGTTCCACAAATTTTCCAATCATTTTTAATCCATTCAGATATAAAACGAATTCATAAATAATCTAGCCTCAAACATAAATAAAGTTAATTTTTTTCCAAATTTGTTTAAACTTTTCAAACTCGTTTAGAAAACTTAACAAAATCCATTTTTCTTTTAAACATAATAAACATTTATTTTTTAATTTCACTTTAAATTACAAATTTTATTGTTCCAACAAAGTTTATAACTTTCGTAATATAGATACATACATAGATATAATACATAGACATTTATAGACATTTCTTTAGTCATGAAAATTATGTTTTAACGTATAATTAAAGCATTTTCGCGATATGAGTAGTAATATAGAAAATTTTAGCTTGGGTAGCTTCGATGAATGGCATCAACAAATGAAAGATCCATCATCTTCTGAAAGTGGTGATACAGTTGAATTATTTTATGAAAGGTTTTTTTTAATTTTAAAAACATTCTCTTTGGCTCCCTATATGTATAAATTTTAAAATATGAAAATATTGGCTTTATTTGCGTTTAAGGCTTAATTATTTTATTTATTTATTTATTATTATTCATTTTCCAAAGTATCAAACCGATTTGGGTTTAGGTTAAGTCAGTGTGTGAATACTTAAAGTGTAAACTTTCAGATGCAACATTTCATTAAAATTTCATTCTTAAACAACCTAACATACATACATCTATGCACGAAGTAATAAATGGTCTTTGAAAAGAATCTTAATCTTTTGTTTCAGTTTTGTTCCAAATTCATTCGATAACTCGTTATTTTTTAAAGAGTTCGCAAAAACAGCCGAAATATGAAGTTTTCACCCAATGTTTCTCGAAAACGTAATGCATAACAAAATTATCCTATTAGTATTAGATGATCCAGAAAAATATTTTGCATAGGTCTGTGAATTGTTATATATGTATGTATGTATGATCATATCACAGTTAACTATATAAAGATTTTAAAATTTGTGAAAAATTCATCAAATTGCCATTATAACTACTTGCCCATTCAAACTTCAAACCTTGAACCAGCTAATTTGTTGATTACATTTTTGACGCAAAGTAGATATATAAATCCTGGAAATTCGATTTTATGTTCATGAAATTATAAGTATGTAGTTCAAACCATTTTCTGGATATAGAAAAAATTATCTTTAAAGGAGAGAAATATGTATATTTGCATAGATGTTTATATGAATCGTTGAAATTTTATCAATAAGGAGCATTACCTCTAAATTGCCATAATTCGACGGTAGAGCACTCCTCACTCCGAGGACGTCTTTAATTTTTACATGAAAGCACGACTACGTTCAACCCGCGTTCGATGGTAACCTGTTGAGCGGTTTATTTTCTACTTAAGCCCTGTTCTACATCCCAACTAGTGAAATCACATTATTTTCCGTAGAAGGGATGAAGGCAGAGCAGCGACATCCTTAAAATTCGCGACACGCAAAAGATTTCCGCCGGGTCTGAGGACGCCTCTCTTTGGCACAAATCAAGCGCGACTAAATTTCACGTATCAACGGAGCGATGTACCCAAAAAGCGGGCACACTAAAAATATATGCAGGACATGAATCAAATTTCTGAAATCAATTTCAAAATATGATGCTATACGAGAGGTGGGGGATGCTGGGGGTCCGGGTTTGAGCCTGTTGAATCCTGACGCAGAGAAGAGCTCCTCCAGTGATGGGGCCCTCATCCCGGCAGCCCTAGCGTTTTGTGCGCCCTGTTTTCTCTCATTTTGCATTCGAGACACACAGCAGCTAGTGCGGTAATAGGGAACCTGTCGGTTAACCAGCAAACTCAGTTCATACCTCAATGAGGTCAGGAAGGTCACCCTGTGCCCGTATAGGTGCAGGGTGCAGGCGAAATGAGCGCTGCTCAAATCGATTCGATTCGGCAATGTATCAAAATTGGCTTGCAGTTGCACCCCTCGACCATCCCAATTTTGGCCACTTTCGACTTCAAGGAGGTGGGTAAGGGGTCAAGTCGTTGGACGACGAACCTTCGGGGGTGCTAAAGTAAATTTATTTTAACTTCTCGTGGCTGCACGGGAATTCTCAAATCCAATTGGAAAGAAAACCAGGAATTATGATAATGGCCGGGTGCTGCCCGAACTCGTTTTTCACGAAATGAGCTTACGCTTTTTTCTGCCCCTAGACTTCTTCGAGAACCAGCCCTAGCAGCAGTTTCGCTAGAGGCTCAGCCAACCCGAGGGAGCGAATGACCTCCGCATTAAATTTGTTATTTTGACAAATTATGGTTCGTTTAATTGCCGAGGATACACACGCTATGGTCCAGTTAAGAAAATTGCTTGTGGGTATTTCTAATGATCTTAGGGCTAAAAACCTCTTTATGTCATTAAAAATATAAAATCACACACATGTTATTAAAAAGTGAAAAATGGCATATTTTTTGCGATTATATATCATGACATTTGCGAAAGATCATACTTCGGATAAAAAGCCGTCAAAATATAGTCCATGGTCCTTCCAGGGCACAACGCCGCAAACTATAGATATGTCAAAACGTTAATGTGAATGTTTTAAAGCCAATTTTCCACAAACTCATAAACAGTATAAGTTTTCAGTCCAGCATAATAACATCTGGTAACATATCTTGAACTCTTTTTATACAATATGTAGGTACCCACAGAAATTTGGAAAAATAAGCCAGTTCTACGCTGCGAGAACAAAAAATGTGTTTTTAAGCAAAAAGTTTAATTTTTTTGTCAACATCGATAACATAAGGTATATTACTTTTATTACAACAAAATCTTAACATTAACAATTATTTGAGAAATAGCCTCTCATCATGATCACGTTTTTCAGATGATTTCCGCTGAGCTCGGAGCTAATTAATCCAAAACCAAAATATTTACAATAATTTACTAAATATCATATGTTCTAGCGACTTTGCAAAAAATTAATGAATTATGACTATATTTACATAAGCAAAAAGATCGCTTTTTTTCTATGACACGCTTATTTTTTTATCAATAAAAAAAACTTTGAACGAGAACAAAATCTAGTAATAATCATCATTTGAAAAATGCTCGTATAGTCATACAATAAACGTGTAATCTTTAACTAGGTTTACGGGACGCGTCATTTAGACGTATACTTCGAGTTTTATAAGGTAATGTACAAAAACCGTTAGCATTTTTATTTTATCTCTATTGAATTATAAAAATTTTGTATAAATATATATCTCATATTTTCATTTTTTATTTATAGTTTATAATTATATTGCTTTCTAAGTGGTTGTTTTTTCTTTAAATATACGTTCGTTCATGCGTCAAATTGACGCGTGTTCGTAGAGATAGGTATATAAGAAATATGTCCGTAAACCTAGTGTTAAATACGTATTATACTTTGTCAGTTTTGCTCGGATCATCATAAAAATGGTGACACATATGTATGTATGTACATATGTTTAAATAGTTGTAGTTTATTGAATAAAAATTTTTACAAGCGTAGAAAATAGACGTGACAATTTAACTAATTAACGAACGCAAAAGAAAAAACTTAAATAAAATAGAAGAATACCAAAATATTTTATAAAAGAAAAATTGTCTGCCGTTTGTTTATGGTGTAATAAAAGGCAGAATACCGCGAATATAAATATGAACCAAAGGAGCGGTTTTATAATCATATCATTATCTTAAATGGTTTACAAATTAGCAAGACATTTTAATAAAAATTTATTTTTTAATTACTTTTCTACTACAGAAGCCAACTCGTCCACTCGTCAGACTAAATAATAGTTGAACGTGACACAACTAGATGTCTATTTATATAAAAGTCTGCTCAGATATTGCTGAAGTACGACTAATAAGTACCTAACTTTTACTACTGATTCAGTGTAGAAATTTATATTGCTTCGATTTAACGTTTAAATACCATATGTAGGTATTAGTATTCCTGAAAAAAAGGGCTTATGCAATTTTAAAATCATGATATTTTCTTTGTTAATTCAAAAATGTTATAATAATCAAACCAACTGTTTTGCATTTTGCATACTATTTCGATAATGTATTTACTTGTTTTGATCCACATTGACTTTATTATTTATTCATCATCCCATCAAGAAGTATATTTTGTTTTAATTTAACGAACTCGTATATAAAGTCATTAATTCTGCTTAAATGAGTTTGCATATAATAACTTCCTCAAAAAATTAACATCTTAAACTAGGACAAAATATGCATAATATTTAGGTACCTACCTGTAAATGAACACCCGCACCCTAAACAAGAAACAAAGTGCAAATTTCTCTCTGATTTGGGGCACAAAAGTCCCCAAAAATGCTCAACATTCTCGCAGTAGTATCAAATGAGCTAACTAGAAATTGCTGAAAAGCTTAAATCCTCTTGGGGCTCTGGATTGAATGAAGGATGCTCCCCATAGAAAATCCACTTTCTACCCATATCTCAATTTTCTGTCAGAGTATCGATAGTTTGCGAGTATTGTATAAAAAAATGCAAATACAAATTGTGGAAAATTATTTTTCTCGTACTGAGTCTGGCAGCTCTGGTCAAATACGAGAAGTCTCTAAATTTAACAATAAAATCAAAATGCGATTTATCTGAGAGCAAATGATGGGAATTAGTGGAATTGGAACATACTACCTCCCCCCTCCCTCATCCCACTTCTGAATTCTGTTGTGATGGTAGAAACGCTCTCAAATCTCAAACCGCAGAGAAACGACTCTCAAAATGAAAACCGAAGCCGAAGCTTGAAGCCACCCGTCCGTCACAAGCTGCAGCCGGAGCAGGGTGCTGCCACGTGGTTTTTATCAAAAGAAAAAAAAGCGATAGATAAACGTGGGCCTGCCAGGTGAGGGGATTTTTGGCGGGAAAAGTAGATTATTATGTTTGAGGTAAGATTTTGAATAATTTAAGAGATTTTATACTTGATTTTGGGATAGGATAGGGCAGGGATGTGGATGTTGCGTACTATAGACGTCCAGGGTGGGTGAAATTAGTCCAAAAATAGCCCGGAAAACCCTAGGAATCCCCGTTGACCTAGGTTAGTTATGTATACATTCCATCCGCCTTGTGCTTGGCGGTGTGCCCCCCAAAGCGAGTGCGCACTGGGGCCGGGCAGCATAGCGCGCTCTTATGTTGCCGGGCATCGCGACGTATAGTTGCTTCGGATCTAGATGCACTTTCGGGGCGTCTATAGAACGCATATACAATTCAAGTTATGCTGTACCGTGCCACACCGCTCAGCATCTTGGCCAAAAGCATAGTTGACTTGCTAGCATCGCCCCATCGCCTGTGAGTCAGGCGGTTGTATAGTGTTCATTTTTTTACGTCTTTTTATATTATATATATACGCGGCACCAAGTACGCGCGATAGTCAGTCAACTTTCAGCGGTTGAGGTAAAAGATAGGCTTTTTCGGTGAGGTGCTGCTCTCTCTTGCGCGTACGTTTTTTAAGGTGCTTTGGCTGTTATTTGATTGTTCCGCGCGCGATTTTATATAAAAATATAAAATAATATTTTATTTTACGTCAAATTAATATAAAATAAATATATGTATGTGTATATATTTTTTTTATTTCGATCTATATTCTTCGCAGCTATTTCCATCATTTTAAATTTTTAGTGTGTCCCGATATTAAAAATAAAATCTTGGCCACCGGCCGCTGTAAATCGCTTTAAAGGTGTGACAATATGTGTCGCAAAAGTTCGTGAGCTTGTGCTAAGATTATATATTATAAATTGTGAGTATTCTTTCTCACTAATTAAACCAGTGGGTGAATATAGTGGGCGAAAATCGAAAACGACAACGTCATAGGAGGATTGACCTAGAAGAATTGGCCCGGATATTCTAGTGAATGATAGAAGATTTAGTGATCAAATACATTCGATAGTGTACAATAATTTTTTTTTTTTAATCTTTTTAAATACTATCCAGCAATATTGTCGTACTAAGAATATTTAATCAAATTGCCACATATCCGAGTTTTATTTTTTTTTATTTGAAGCGAAACAAGAGTGTAAACATAAAGTTCAGTGACTTTAGTGTATGAATGTCTACCATGTCTGGATATTCTTAATAAATTCACCTGATCGTCTTCGGTAGACCGAACCCGGGTTACGAGATTAAAATACACAGATATTTGTTTAGCAAGGTAAAGTTTGATGTTTTGACTATATGCGAAACAGAAGTCTTGCGACTGATCAGTTTGTTTATTTTTGTATTTTTATTTTTTTTTTTTTTTTATTTCTTATTTCGCGCTAATCGCATTCCTCAAAAACAAAGTCATCTATTTATAGACCCCGCACCCAGTGAAGAAATAAATCAAAAAGTTGACGCTGTCGTTTGGTTCTTTTGACGACAGTCGATTCGTTTGGCCCCCCTTTTTATTCCCCGGGACCCCTTCTGCAATTATAATTCGTTGTGATTGTAGGGCCTCTGATTTCGTTTGAGTCAGCCCCATTCATTGTCCAAAAAAAAAATAATAAAATAATGGGGGGCACGGCTCATTTCTTTAATGGATTCCTTCTGTTGCGCTCTTGGAATTCCTCAAGACAGAATTTTTGTCCGGGAAATTGTAAGGGCGATTCAATAGCCACTGCCCAAACCATATATACTGTACATTCCAACTCTGTGGAATTTACTATGTATTTTTTTTTTTTCACGACACCCCCTTTACCCTAAAACCCTAAAGTCCTAGTTTTCAGAAAACAACTCTAGGGTTTTTGTGAACCGAGAAATTACTGCGGAAATTTTTATCATTCGCTACCCAAAAAGCAGTCTCGTGATGAATGTGTTGCAAAATGCATAACTCATGCAAAATGCGATGTTGTTGTATGTTTGGTGCGGGTGCTAGCAACCATAGCCCTTTTTTCCATTTTACTGCCGAATATGAAGCAACATTTGTGGTGGTCGAGGAATTCCATGGGTCCATGGATCCCGTGCGCGGTCCAGGGAATTCTGCTGATTCCGAGTCTGCAGCCGAAAGGAAAGGGTTAGAGAAGGGCCCCAAGGGTGTGGGAGCGAACCTAGTTCAATGCATTCTAAATCCAGCTTTAGTGCGCTTATGCGATATATTGCAATGCCTATGGTGTTGCCATATAAACCTATCGACGAATAGGGCGACTTTAATTGGGAATGCATTCGAAAGGGTGAATGAATTTTTGAAAGCGGACAAAATCTATTTGCATTGTTTAAAAGCAACAAATAAATATACATATAATATATTATGCTAACCTACGATTATTCAAACCTGGAGGGTCTTCATTTTTAATAACTTTTGATTGGAGCAATACTTTTTATTTTTACTTTTGTATTGTTTTAAAAGCATCAATATCAGTCACCGAACATTGAAGAGTTGCGATCATTATTACCATATTTTTATAGAAATAATCTAGTTTTTATAGTTAGTAGTAGTTTTAATTTCTTTTTTTTTTAAATCAATTAAAATAAATAAACAAATGAACAAATTGAATTGCATTCCTTATCTATTATTCCCGATCCAATTCAAAGGAAAAGGAATACTCGTGAAATTAGCTCTATATCCATAGAGGAATAAGTAACTGGTTTCAATTGGATTTTTCATTATTACCATTTTACCTGTTTTTGGAAAATTTCAAGAGTAAAATATTAATATTAAATCAGGTCTATTTTTAAGAATTTATAGCAGCAGTTTTCTTTTGGGTCAGTTCAGTAATTTCACTACAAAAACGATACACAGTTGTTGGGGGTCTGTGGTCCTAGGAGCATATTTAATAAACCATATAAAAATTTAATAGCTAGTTTCTAACTACATACTTATTACTTCTACTCTTGACAAATTTTTACTGACTTTTTTAGCATTTTGCGTTGTAAAGCTAATGAATTAAATTCTTATAGTTATGTATAGGTAGGTATACATACAATCACAAAATCAATAAATTACATTAAATAATTAATATAATTGTGCCTCATTCACATATATAAAACTTTTCCGGTGACGTATAAGAATGTAATTAGGAAACATTATTCAATAAGTTTTAAAATGCTTCTATTTTTTCTTTATAAGGAGATAGTCAATAGCATAGTTCTTAAAATTTTATACTCTAACTAAAAGTTTCTTTATTAAATTATTTATTTCGTGAAATATTCACGGGAGGAAGAATACGTCTTTTCAATGCCCGCAGAACTAAAAGTTCGATCTTTTATCACATTTATTAGTCGTGCACTTTGTTCTCAGAACATTCTATTTTAATTTATTCATTTTCAAATTTTCAGTTATCTGAATAAATTTTTTAGTTCAATTAACATATTCGCTACACAAAGTTTTGGCTTTTAAAGTTTTAAACGACTACTACAAATGCAATTATTTTTTTATCGAAGATAAAAATGTTCAGTAATAAAATTATGATCGATTTTAATATATGCATATTTTACACCTGTCCTAATTTAGGACTTAAGTTGATGAACTGTATTAATTAAGTATTTAAAAGTAGTTGCTAATTGCTCTGATGTTATAATAATTTAAAAAAATTCAATCAAGGTGGAAAATGCACTGTAGGTACGTACCCACTTCGTATAAATAACACTTGTTCAACAAGCGAGAACTGAAATTTTCATTTAATTGAACAGCTCATTGCACAAGGTGTTTATTAAAAAAATTAGTGGAAATATTTTGTTCATCTACTTTATTCATTTATAATTTTAAGCTTAAAGCGTTATTTTGATATAACCAATGTTCTTTCTAGTTTATTAAATCGCGCTTTAAACATCAATTGAACTTTATCTAAGCTGCTAAACAATATTTAAATATTAAAGGTATAAACAAGAAACTATTGATTTTTATCTTTTATTAATATTTAAAATAACAAAAAAGGTTTTGGTTTTCTTAAAACTGTCAGGATTTTATTGAACATAACTTTGTATAATTATAAATATATATCTCAAAAAGTTATATAATAAATTACATATAGGTACCTACATATATGTGTTGAAAAATTCTCGAAGTAGCGATTAAGAAGTAATCCATTCTGGGAAATAATTATTCCGTGGTTACAACTCTTGGCTTATCTTAAATAAAAAAGATCGCACAGTTTTATTTTAATATTGAATTGTTACTAGCCTTAGAAGAAAGGGTTTCAAAAAATAATTATTTGTGACAAAATAGCGAAAGTTAAAAGTTTAACTAAAATGTAGGTACAAAAAAACTTCAAGTTCCTTCATACAATACTATTTGAGATATTCCACTCATTGTTTTCTAAATTGTTTTTAGTGATTCTTTGAGGAATTTATTGTTAATTTTTTGGGAATTATTCTGTATAGAATTCGAGATATAATCTCGAAATTTGAGAGGAAGAGTGATTCACCACCTAATAAAAATGTTGGTGGGAATCAAGAATTAAAGTTGTTAACGTTGCCAATTTCAAATTTACTATTAAAGTTGAAAATTTTGATATGGCGGATCAAATTTGTTATATAATTGATCTGAAAACATAAGCTTTTTTATATTTTAAGAAAGAAACAATTCTTATATGTAAATAAAAAAAGTTATAAGATTTAAAATTACTTATTTTTTCCATTTAGAAAAGCTTTTCCTTGAAATGCTTAAAGAATTTTGAATATTGGTTGAACGTAAATTACGTAAACACTTTTAAAAATAGTATGTATTAAAAAAAGTATGCTGTGTCACTTCTGACAACCTCCTCTTCATGTCTGTAGAGTTTCATTGAAATCGGCTCAGCCGTTTCGAAGATAAGCCCTGTCAGACAGACACAAAAAAAGTAGTCTATTATGTGGTTTTTGTGTTTTTATTATGATATAATTACTATTTTTCATATTTAAATTTATCGAAAAATGAAGAAAACAAGGTTTTTGAAATTTTAAAACCTCTGAGAGCCTGTGGGATTTAAAGCTAGACTCTGGCGCCATCTGGTAACTCCTTTTAGAACCTGTCTGAAAGGGTTTTGTGTTTTCAACCCCCTTTCCGGTCGAAGGGCAGCGAACTTTTTCCATTATGTCCCACCAGTGCGATAGTTCTGCTTATTTTTCACCTTTTGGACCCGTGAATTATCTCAGACTAATAAAACTCTTTTTATGCGCTTCACACGTTTTCATTGCTGTCTTCGAAGTGCCGTAAATCTAAATTTGCTGCACCATGTAACAAAGTCCCTTTATTTATTCATCTGCATTATTGCGAGGGCATCCAGCGGCGCGAGCTATGCCCTGACCGGCAGTGATGCACCCTGTGGACGCACACACGCGATATTGAGGCATTAATTGGGGAACTGTGTAACGTGTGCTCCTAAGCCCATATTTTTTCCGCGTTTGAGTTACCACTCGACGGTGAGCCCAAACCTAGAGCTAGCCTTTTCCGAAACCCTTTAGGATCAGAGCTGCCCCAGGGATGCCAGGGATTTTTAGTTGTAAACATTTTAGGAATGTGCGGCAAAGCCATCGCGCTTTGGTTCTGATCCGCGCAAAACATCAGGCGATTTGCAATAGCTTTTGGATACCTTCCAGAAAAATTCGCATGTTGTGACGTATCTGGGCTCTTGTGGTGATCAATTTATTTTGCGGATGTGTCCGCTCAAATGGTGTTAGTGACATACCAGAAACGGATGGGGCAAAATCGGCTGTTATCGCTTTTTTGGCAGCTGCTATACTTTTGCGAATCGCGCTTCAATGAATGAATCTTCATAAACAAATTCAATTTTCGAAGCGCGCACAACGCTGCTCAGGGACACACCTTTTTCTAATTTTTTTCTTCAATACAAAACTATTTTGAACAGTTTTTCATTATTGCCTGAGTGAGTTCTAAATTATTTTAAATTATACGACAACTTTGATTTGAATTAAACTAAGTAAAAATATGTAGTACCTACATTTTAAAAACTGTGTATTTATTATCATAAAATATTATAACTATTAATCGCAGCTTCGAACGAACACCTGTGTTAATTCGATCATTTAGCATTTCTTTTACATTTGCCGCAAATAATTTCTAGTTTAATGTACAAAATGCAATTTTGCCATCACAGTGAGTTCTGTGATAGTGCAAAATATAATATTTGTTTTATATTAAATAGTTTTTTTGTGCTTTATTCCCTAGCTACAATACTAAGTGAGAATTATTCTGATTCGTTATTAATTTATAATAACTTGTAAAACATATTTTCGGTGTCAGAACATCTATTATTTTACGTTATTCTGATAAACGATCGGTGATCGTAATAGAAATAAAAACACTGCAATTTGTTAATAATTTTATAAAAGTTAGCTTTAAAATATATATTAGTTATATCTATTTAGAACATCAATATAATTACGACCTATCGAACTCCATTTAATATTTTCAAAAACATCGTTCAAAATATGTATGACAATGTTATTAATCGAGTTTTTTACAGTAGCTTTGAATAATAATAATTTAAAAGTCGTCGGTAATAATCAATCAGGACGAAAATTATTTTTATGAATTTTTCAGAAAAGAAAATCCGTTCATACAGCCATTCCTAATTTAATGCACGTTTATACAAAACGAAGAAACTGATACTGAACCTTACAAAACTGCTGAAACTTACTATTTAGAATACAATTCTCCTGGGTTTATAAAAAAAGGTGACATCAGATAGACTTTCCGAATATTTTCGATCGACATTAGATCCTTCTAAAGTTTTGGCCCAGCAGTGTATGAGTATGAGCATAATATTTTGTCCGGTAGATAAAAAATGATTTACTTATACACGAATATTATAAATCCACTTTTGCAATGTCCTCGTCAAGGTCTTTAATTTGATATCAAACACCATAATTGTATTTTAAATTTTTAAAATGATTTAGGTACATTAAATATCCGCCATATGCAGTTATATACTTCTATTAAGTAGTAATATTAAATTTAATTTTTGCTCCCATAGTCTGCAGTTCCTATTCAATTTACAATATTTGAATCATATACAATTTTCTTTCCACTACTATAATTTCTTAATTTTATTTTATCATTTCTTTACATTTCCGCAATTTTCCTGTTATTGTATGTATAATTCCAGTGATATCTATTCTCACAATTTCTTTATCAGTGTTGAAATATTTATCTCATTGCCGACTTTATTTACAACTTGAAGAATTTCTGATATAAATCACTATAATCTTAGATTGATATTATTGAGTCCACAGATAATTTTTGAAAATTTTACTAGTTAAAAATAAAGCAAAAATATTGTTCTATTACCATTAGACTTTTAATTATAACCTTAATCGATAACAATAAAACATTTGAAACTCTGTATATATTTGAAAACAACGTATTAATTAATTCATATCAAAAGTTAACAATCGAATGATATTAGGGTCAAAATAAGAGCTACTTTTGAAGCTTAAAATAGTTAGGATTTCATCAGATAAAACCACAATAAGTCAATTCAGCTATTTATTAATTGTTTTGCATTACTATACTGTGTATGGATTCTAAAATTAAATCAGTGGTTTTTTATTTAAGGAATGTAATTCAACATCTCAACTGACCAATCATTTTAATAATATATCAACATTTTAATAATTCATATAAATATGAAATATTATCAATTAATGTTATTGTAATAAATCTTATTAATTACGACCGCATTGATCATTGCTTTTAAAAATTTAATTCAAATGCGAGGTCGCTTCTAAAAGGCTATTTTTTATTCAAATTTATTATTAACATCAAGCGCCACAAACTTTTATTAATCATTCGAGCATGATAATGATTTTGTCAATAACACTTAATAGGCAATTAAAACAATTTAAATCAATTATAAGTTCATCAGTTTATTAATTTGAAATATTAGTTAACTATAGATGAAATTAAATGTTTCGCATTGTGAAAAATTTGATATTTTAAATAACATTAAATCAGATACATATTTCTTCTTCTGAATACAACAAACTGAAGCAAATCAATTCGATTTTAAATAGATTCCATTAAAAATTAAACGGATGTTTTCCGAGAGGAATCACTTTAATTTCAAATGTATTTAATTATTAAAGAGAAGTTCGACATATTTGTTGGGATGTAACGGTAAGAAACACCGTTACTATGCCTGGCTGAGCTAGCCGTATATCTACGACACTCGCAGAGTGAGGCATTTAAAAGCTCGCCAAGCTGCAACAGAAAACAGAAGACCAGGACCAGCTATTTTAACCGACTAGAGCTCAGGGTATGGGGGGGATTCTTTCCTGGCTGCTTTCTGCCACGGGATGCTGGTTATGTTTGTTAACAAAGAAGGAAAAAAAAATAATAATAGGAAATCGGGGAAAAGAAAAAGAAAACAACAAAAAAAAACCGACCTACTCATACTACTTTAAACTCTCACTGCAACCGCACCAAGGACTGAGTCCTGTATCACCCGACTCAACCGAATCACCATCGCCGCCACTACCACAGCCAAACAAGCTGCTTAACGCTCACGCATCGCGTTGTACATATACATGGCACAAGAGAAAAGAAACTCAATTATGTAGAAGCAACAAAATTAACTATATTACTGCATAATGATTCAAGTTAATAATTCATTGTATTAAAAAAAAAAAAAAAATTGATATTACAACTAATTTTAAGCGGTAATGTGTATAAGGGTAAGTCTTGTTCAATTTACATACTAATATACTGTTATACAGGTAAGTACAATTCAATCAAGATTCTAATGCAAGGAAAAAAAAAAAAAAAAAATTAACCGTCTAAATACAACAGGGTAAAGAAAGCAAATTGACTACAAAAAAAATAAGCAAAGAAAAATTTTTGTTTCTCTCTCTTTTCTCTTTTTTTTTTTTTCTATAACTTAGTAGTATTACTTCATCTTACAATTTATAATATTATTATATTTTTTTTTTTTTCAGATAAGCAGAGCAGGGCCAACAGGAAATTTAATCAGTAAATCTAAACCAAACCAAAAAGAAAAGAGAAGAAAAAAAAGTTTTTGCACTTACCGACGATCCTCCAGGTGGAAGCTTCAACCCGACGATCGCTGTAGGCTGAAAATTGTTAAAAATTCCTTTTTTTTTTCACTATTCACAAAAAAATTTCGGGATGACCCTGAACCGGCCAACTACTCAGTACCGATAATAGATTTAAAAAAAAAA
Source organism: Machimus rusticus (assembly GCA_951509405.1). Classification (NCBI taxonomy): domain Eukaryota; kingdom Metazoa; phylum Arthropoda; class Insecta; order Diptera; family Asilidae; genus Machimus; species Machimus rusticus. Next base: position 5,080,418 of record OX608049.1, read on the forward strand.
AAGAAAAAAAAAACAAAACTTTTTAGGCAAAAGAATCTAAGCACAAAAAAAAAAAAAAAAAAATTTTTGAAATTAAGTCTGAAAACTAATTAAATAACCAAATTTTGCAATAAATATAAAAAAAAATTAATTCAGCAAAGAAAGATAAAAATTAAGCAAACCAAGCAATGAAGAGAAAAAAAAAAAAAAATTTAAATCTATTGAAACTAGCACTAAAGAAAATCACTAACTATGCCTATAAGCACCAAAAAAACTCAAAAAAAAAACAGCAAAAACCAAGCGTGATCGGGTTGTCGTGTTGGACCTTCCCGCTAGCCGTGGGGTACCGATGCCTCCTGTAGGTGTGGGTGACAAGAAAAAAAAAAATTTTTTTTTTCTTTTTTTTCTTTTCTTTCTCTTTCTCCCCTTCTCCTCCTGCTTCCTTCCTCGTCCTGTTCCCGACAAATTCCCTGCTGTCCCGTTGTTTTCCACTGGCTCCTTCTTCCTGCCCTCCTCTAGCGGCCTCCAGGGAAAAATTATTTAAGGGAAAACCGGGAGCTTCCTTTCCCAATCTCTTTTTTTTTTTTCTTTTTTTTTTTTTTTTAAAGCTCGGGGAAGGGAACGAAATAAAAAGAAAATCCCAGGCTCGGGACCTATGCGGAAAAATTAAATTTTTTCTCTGTCGATATTTTTTTTCTTTTAGGGATATAAAAAAAATTTTACCTTGCCGAGAGGGAGGAAATAGCGGTATCAGGTAAATTCCTTTTTAGTTGGTGCACTTCAGCACTATTAATTGATCTTATTCCTTTTATATATTCCAGGTGGAATCACCGAATCACCTCACTCCGGAGGGAACCAAAATTATAAATTATTATTGAAATAATAAAGCTTAAACGTTCCACTTAAATAGTTTTAAATTAAAACTCTTTTCACTGCACTGACTTTTAATGACTTGGTCCGTCCAGCTGGACGATCGCAGGCGAAAAGATCGATCGATCGTCAACCTCACAGCTTCTCTCTCAGCCGCTAGCGGATGTGTGCTGCATGCCGCTATCTAGACAACAACAACAACCGAGGATCGCAGGCGATCGATCCTCCCGCGCAGCGATGGCTCAGCCGGCCGGGCCGAGTCCAAGCACGTTGCGTGCGGAGCTTACGGTTTCTAAGCGCGCGCATCCTCCGCCGGTAACAGCGGCGGCGTATGGACTTGATGGTTCTGCCGTGCAGAAAAGTCATTGCCGTCGGCTAAAATTTTTCTTTTTCGGGGAGAGAAAATTGTCTTCCTTTTCCTTTCGGTGCGCAACCGTTACAACACAGCCTGAGTTTACTCCCTCGGAGTTAACTCATGCTGAAGACCATAATACGGGTTGGATCCGATTTAATAAAAAAAAAAAACAGGTAGGTAGCCCAACGTGGGGACGACTCACACCCTGAGATTAAGGGTCTCAGGCTCTACCGACTGAGCTAGCCGGGCAGTGCAACCAAAAAGAAAAATGAAAGAAAGCAAACACAATAGAATGGAAAGTGTCACTGCTACTGTGCAGTGTTCATATGTAATTGGGCTGTGCACGTAACAACTCACCTCGGCGTCCACCAGTGCACAAGTGGAGTTGCACCACGACAGCGCTGCCCGCATCACCGACCCCATGGCAGAAAGGTGTTGTCGGACCTAGGGCCGGCGATGGAGGTGAGAACACGAAACTTAGCCTTACAGGCTAAGGCAAACTATCGAAAAAAAAGGAAACCCCCTTGCTGGTCCCTGTCGTTGACAACTTCAACACTAGCCTACGTCTGATGCGCAAGGTCACCAGGTAATACATGAAATTCTACTATCGTCTCTCCGAAAGTACTGGAATCCCCGTGAAGCGGTTTACCAGGTGGGATGAAAAGTTGGGGGTTGGGAAAAAAAAAAAAAAACAATCTACTACCAAAGAGGTATGTCAACCGCGTGGCGCTGCTTGCCCTAAGCGGTGTCCACGACAACCTAATGATACCCAGATAAGCTGGTAGGATGCCTTTTTAGGGCCACCAATTTCGTTTTAGCCTAACAATACGTGAAAAAGATGTTACGATGGCAGACACAAGTGAGCTTGAACCCAACAGGTTTAACTCCTGAGGTCGTTTGCGTGGAATACCCCTAAAAATTTTCCGTCAAGATCCTCGATTCCATAATTAACAGTACCGATCTTACTCCTCACTCTAGCCTTACTGTATTTATCCGCAAGTTTAGCGGAGAACTGTTTTGAAGCACTGCTGAGCACATGGTTTCGAACAAAGACAATCTGGCCTACGTTATAATGTTTTTCTCTGGCTCGAAGATTGTATGTTTTGGTGTTCTTTTCATGAGCCTCGCGGATAAATTGTTTAACGCGCGCGTGAATTAAAGGTAATTTAAAGTTAGATGGTAAAGTCTCCACCTCTCCTTCCGCTAACGCGTCAACCTTCCGGAGAAGATCATATGTTCCACCATGTAAAATCATGTGGTAACCGAACAAGGTATGGTAAGGAGTATTACGTATAGACTCGTGAAAAGAATTCCTCAGTGCGCACGCTACGTCACTTAACTGCTCGTCCCATTTACGGTGATCAGAGCGCACATAAGTACGGATCGCAGCAACAATGGACCGATTAACCCTTTCGGACGCGTTCGACTGAGGGGAATACACAGCGGTACGTATGTGTGTAATGCCATAACGCTGCATTAGAGACTTAAATTCTTTAGAAATGAATTGAGGACCGTTGTCGGTAAGAATCGTCTCGGGAACGCCGTACTGATGAAAAACTAATTCTTCCAGAAATGAGAGAAGACTTGAAGTTTTCGCGCTCGGAAAAGCTTTTATTAGCGGAAACTTCGAAAATTGATCTACCACAACTAAAATAACTGTATTTCCCTTCCGAGATCTTGGAAGTGGACCAATGTAATCAATGTATAGGCGCTGCCATGGCCTGACTACTTCAAAGTGTCTTCCCATTAGAGCCTGCTGAATCGAGTTTGGTGCTTTGGTTTGTTTGCAGATATCGCAACCTAGGATGAATTCTCGAACTTGTGGTCGCATTCGTGGCCAAAAGAAATAACGGCGCAACCGTTCTAGGGTTTTCCGCAAACCACCATGAGCAGCCGTTGCAGATTCGTGCTCCCGTTGAATAATTTCAGCAGTCATGGGTGAGGGTATCCATAATTTCCAAGCCGGGACGTCCGATAGGTCGGATGTTACATGTGGCTCAATACGAATGAAGATATGTGGACCTACCACTTTCATGTTAGGGTACTTAGCAGGGTTCTTCACGAGAGTCTCTTTCCATTGAAGGTAAGTGGGATCAAGGAAATCTTTGGAATTCAGGTCTACTGTATAATCGAACTTGCTCACCTCGCTAATAGTGTCTTCCGGGCATTCTTCAAACGCTCGGGAGAGAGCATCCGGAACAATGTTCGAAGACCCCTTCACATGTTCTATTTTGAAAGAAAAGGGTTGTAGTTTTAGGCTCCATCGGGCCAATCTTCCTGTCAGGTCTTTTTGCGACATCAGCCATTTGAGGCTTTGATGGTCTGTCAAAATAACGAATTCGTAACCCTCGATATAGGCTCGAAACTTTTTGACACTTAAAACGGCTGCCAGGCACTCAAGCTCCGTGATGGAATAATTTTTCTGAGCTGCATTAAGCTTCTGAGACATGAATGCAATGGGTGTTTCATCCCCCTCTGACGTCATTTGATAAAGTACACTCCCTACTCCTTGCTTACTCGCATCGCATCGAATATAGAACGGCTTTGAGTAGTCCGGATTTGAAAGTAGGGGTGCTGAGGATATGCGAGATTTCAGCTCCACAAACGCATTTTCAGCCTCTGGGGTCCATGTGAACTTGGAACCCTTTTTCAAAAGGTCAGTAATTGGCGCGGTAACAGCAGAGAAATTTGGAATAAAGCGTCTGTACCAGCCGGCCATGCCCAAGAGTCTTCTGGTTTGTCGCACGGTAGTCGGAGTAGGAAAGTTGACTATGGCTGAGACTTTGTCAGGGTCTGTTCGAAGCCCTCCCTCACCAACAATGTACCCAAGGTACTTAATTCGCTTGAGGGCGAACTTGCTTTTTTCCACGTTGATAGTTAGATTAGCCTTTTTCAACAAAGCAGCTACTACGCGCAAGAGTTCTAGGTGTTCTTTGAAATCGACGGACGTGATCAACAAATCGTCTAAATAAACGAATACTCGATCATGAAGCTGATGCGGAATGACCTTGTCCATAAGCCTGCACATCGTTTGTGGTGCATTGCAAAGCCCAAAGGGCATAACTTTAAATTGATAAAGGGGTCGTCCGGGTACGGTAAAAGCTGTTTTCTCTTTAGCCTCCTCCGACAAGGGAATTTGCCAGAAGGCGTCTTTGAGGTCTAGACTACTAATGAATCTCGTTTCACTCAACCGTCCTAACAGACCATCAATTAGAGGGAGAGGATAAGCATCCTTTTTCGTGACTGCATTCAGTCGTCGCGAGTCCAAGCACAAACGCGCTTTGCCGTTGGACTTCTTGACGAGGACTACCGGCGAACTCCATGCGCTCTGGCTTTCCTCGATGACGTCCATCTGAATCATTCGATCCAGTTCATCATAGAGAAGTTTACGAACTGCCGGCGAAACTGGAAAGTGCCGTTGTTTAATCGGGTTATTTTGACCCACATCAATATGGTGTTGCAACAGGGAGGTACGACCTAGCCCATTTTTATTGAAAGAAGGAAAGAGAGTCTTAACCTTGTCTAATTGGGTTTTCTGATCTTCGGACAACTCGTGAAGAGCGTCATCCAGGACAGAGGGTGAGATTAATGAGCTTACTATTTGGGGAACGATGCCAAAAGCTTTCCAGAAATCGATTCCCAGATAGAGTTCTTGTTGTAAGGTCGGAACAACATGAAGCCTTATCGTCTTCGTGGTCTCCTCGTATTGTACGGGAACATCGACATAGCCGAGGATCGAATTTTTAGCACCGTCAGCGGTACGAATGTGAGATTGAACTGGCCTGAGAATAATACCGGTTTCTTCGATTAATTGTAAAGAATTGGCTCCCAGCACGCTTACCGAAGCTCCGCTGTCTAACAGCCCTTTCAGCTGTCTACCAGCGATGCTAACGTTAACATGCGGTCTCTGATCATGCGACTCATAAATTATACTGGATAAGCGAGACTTCCGAAGTAGTCTACGCCACAGAAAATATTGCTGTGTACGAAGGTAACGTCTGCTCATCGGCCTGCGACCGGTAAGCGAAGTACAAGCTGAACTATTGGTATTGATGAAGGTTTTAGCCGAGGAAACGGGTTTAGAGTTTGACGCATCCGGGAAAGGGTAATTCTGCGGTGAAGCAGGAATTAACGATGAAGACTTGGTTCGGTATTGGTCGCGGATTCCTCCGTCAAAATACTGGGGCGAGATTGACTTGGGACCGAACGTGGGATCCCCAACGTTGCCGCGCTCGGTCGTGGCTGGTTTCCCGTCACACCGAGACAGGTGGGACAGTTCGGCTTTAATGAACCTGCTCTACCACAACCGTAGCAGAAGATTCCCAAGTGGCCCTTACTACAATCTTGATAACGGTGCCCGATATCACGACAGTTCCAACAAACGAGATACTGGCTGTTATTTTTGTCAAGTTTACGGTCCATGACACAGACCTCCAGCGACTGATTAGAGTCGAGGGTTGAATCTGTTGTGGAGTCACCTGACTCAATAGCATGAACAACAGGGTGACCTTTCGGACGTGGAGTGCTGTTTAACTGCCTTGGATCATGGCCCGATAAGCTCCACAGCTTCTCCAATCTCTGACAAGCTAGACGCAATTCTTCGGTAGTCTGAAAAGTCGTCATGAGCGTGGCACTCTGTAAGGCGGGGTCCATATTCTCCCGGATTATTTCCATGAGTTCTTTTTCCAGGAAGGGACGACTAAGGCGGCCATTGAGACGTTCAACCTCCAATAAGAAATCGTTGAAGGATTCCTTAGGAGCCTGCTTACGCGACTCAATCGCTCGACGAACTTCTCTTTCTGATACATAGCTGCCAAATCTACCCAATAAGGCGGCTTTAAACTGCACCCAGGTGGAACTAGGGTTTTTCCGACGGTATACCCAATACCAAGATTCTGCGACCCCAGTTAGAAAATTGGGAATCACATTAAGCAAACGTTCGTTAGGAAAGAAATCATTAGCGGCCAAAGTTTCCAACCGGAATACAAAATCCGTAACGTCAGCGCGCTCACTAGAGCCGCTGAATGAGATATGCCACTTTGGAATTTTAGGCTGCCATTTATAGGTTTCAAAGGGAGTTGACTGTGCCGGTGAGTGAAACTCAGTGTTAGACGTACTAGAGGTAGCCGGTCTAGGCTGAGGAGAAGTTAAAGGACGTTGGTTAGTCCCGAAAACAGAAGCAAGTTCGGGATCAGCTTGGGGCTGCGCTGGCAAGGTGATTTTAAGAAATTTCGCAATCGCTTCCTCAAGTTTCCTAAGCTCCTCTTCGGCCTGTTCAGTGTATGTAGGCGAGGATAGAATCAATCTTTGCAACCGACCAGAATAATGATAGAGCTCCGCTTTGGTCTTTTGATATTGTTCGAACGTCACGTCAGCAGTTAACGCGTTAACTTGAGCGACGAGTTCTACCACCTTGCTGATGCAAGCATCCAGGTCTCTTGCCGGTTGCTTTGGGTCATGAATTTTCGTTGGTCGTTTGTTTGGGAACAGAGTCTCCAAATTAATTCTTTCTTTCAAAGTACTCATACTAGAAGGAGCCAAGGGATCGCAATCCCTGACCTTAAACTCAATGGTCCTCTCATCCTCCGACAGGAATGATGGATCCATGATTGGTAATATATAAGCGTATATTCGTTTGGTCCCAAAAAAAATAAAATAAAATAAAAATGTTTAAAAAAAGGAATGTCTCAAGAGAAGAAAAAAAAATACGAGGGAATGAGAACAAAAGAACGAAAGAAAAAGAAGGAGAGAAAAAAAAACTATATAAAAAAAATATATGATGTATATAAACCAAAAAAAAAAAAAACTGATACAACCGAAATTAATTCGCTAGCAATATCTACCATGTAAATTTTGGCTGTTGGCAGGTTAGGCGAGGTGAATGGCGATGTAAGGCATTGGTGTGTTGGTGAGAGGAAGAGACAAAAGAAATGTTTGGGTTTCATGAACGACACTCAAGTAAACCGTACGTGCCCTAGTACATCAACCGCATCCCCGGAAATGAAGGAGAGAGCATGTAAAAGTTACTCACGTCAACTACACTCCACGTTTGCGAGATAATTACTTATTACGGTCCACTTTTGGCCTTTCAAACACGAAAAGGAATAATTGGTGCAAATGCGGTCCGATTCGTTGTTGCAGTTCTATCAAACGACTGTGAAACGAATCTAGTAATGCGATTGCTATCAAACAGCCGCGAAAGGAACTAGCCAGTACTTGAATGGGAGCGGAAAACAACAAAAAAAACAAAAGTTAATTAGAAATGTGTTAGGGAAAAATTATTACTATTAAAGAAAAAGAAAGAACAAGGAAAGGAAAGAAAAAAAAATTATTTGCAATTGCCGAATTGCCTGAGTTACCGATTGACCATTGGGCGCCATTTTTGTAACGGTAAGAAACACCGTTACTATGCCTGGCTGAGCTAGCCGTATATCTACGACACTCGCAGAGTGAGGCATTTAAAAGCTCGCCAAGCTGCAACAGAAAACAGAAGACCAGGACCAGCTATTTTAACCGACTAGAGCTCAGGGTATGGGGGGGATTCTTTCCTGGCTGCTTTCTGCCACGGGATGCTGGTTATGTTTGTTAACAAAGAAGGAAAAAAAAATAATAATAGGAAATCGGGGAAAAGAAAAAGAAAACAACAAAAAAAAACCGACCTACTCATACTACTTTAAACTCTCACTGCAACCGCACCAAGGACTGAGTCCTGTATCACCCGACTCAACCGAATCACCATCGCCGCCACTACCACAGCCAAACAAGCTGCTTAACGCTCACGCATCGCGTTGTACATATACATGGCACAAGAGAAAAGAAACTCAATTATGTAGAAGCAACAAAATTAACTATATTACTGCATAATGATTCAAGTTAATAATTCATTGTATTAAAAAAAAAAAAAAAATTGATATTACAACTAATTTTAAGCGGTAATGTGTATAAGGGTAAGTCTTGTTCAATTTACATACTAATATACTGTTATACAGGTAAGTACAATTCAATCAAGATTCTAATGCAAGGAAAAAAAAAAAAAAAAAATTAACCGTCTAAATACAACAGGGTAAAGAAAGCAAATTGACTACAAAAAAAATAAGCAAAGAAAAATTTTTGTTTCTCTCTCTTTTCTCTTTTTTTTTTTTTCTATAACTTAGTAGTATTACTTCATCTTACAATTTATAATATTATTATATTTTTTTTTTTTTCAGATAAGCAGAGCAGGGCCAACAGGAAATTTAATCAGTAAATCTAAACCAAACCAAAAAGAAAAGAGAAGAAAAAAAAGTTTTTGCACTTACCGACGATCCTCCAGGTGGAAGCTTCAACCCGACGATCGCTGTAGGCTGAAAATTGTTAAAAATTCCTTTTTTTTTTTCACTATTCACAAAAAAATTTCGGGATGACCCTGAACCGGCCAACTACTCAGTACCGATAATAGATTTAAAAAAAAAAAAGAAAAAAAAAACAAAACTTTTTAGGCAAAAGAATCTAAGCACAAAAAAAAAAAAAAAAAAATTTTTGAAATTAAGTCTGAAAACTAATTAAATAACCAAATTTTGCAATAAATATAAAAAAAAATTAATTCAGCAAAGAAAGATAAAAATTAAGCAAACCAAGCAATGAAGAGAAAAAAAAAAAAAAATTTAAATCTATTGAAACTAGCACTAAAGAAAATCACTAACTATGCCTATAAGCACCAAAAAAACTCAAAAAAAAAACAGCAAAAACCAAGCGTGATCGGGTTGTCGTGTTGGACCTTCCCGCTAGCCGTGGGGTACCGATGCCTCCTGTAGGTGTGGGTGACAAGAAAAAAAAAAATTTTTTTTTTCTTTTTTTTCTTTTCTTTCTCTTTCTCCCCTTCTCCTCCTGCTTCCTTCCTCGTCCTGTTCCCGACAAATTCCCTGCTGTCCCGTTGTTTTCCACTGGCTCCTTCTTCCTGCCCTCCTCTAGCGGCCTCCAGGGAAAAATTATTTAAGGGAAAACCGGGAGCTTCCTTTCCCAATCTCTTTTTTTTTTTTCTTTTTTTTTTTTTTTTTAAAGCTCGGGGAAGGGAACGAAATAAAAAGAAAATCCCAGGCTCGGGACCTATGCGGAAAAATTAAATTTTTTCTCTGTCGATATTTTTTTTCTTTTAGGGATATAAAAAAAATTTTACCTTGCCGAGAGGGAGGAAATAGCGGTATCAGGTAAATTCCTTTTTAGTTGGTGCACTTCAGCACTATTAATTGATCTTATTCCTTTTATATATTCCAGGTGGAATCACCGAATCACCTCACTCCGGAGGGAACCAAAATTATAAATTATTATTGAAATAATAAAGCTTAAACGTTCCACTTAAATAGTTTTAAATTAAAACTCTTTTCACTGCACTGACTTTTAATGACTTGGTCCGTCCAGCTGGACGATCGCAGGCGAAAAGATCGATCGATCGTCAACCTCACAGCTTCTCTCTCAGCCGCTAGCGGATGTGTGCTGCATGCCGCTATCTAGACAACAACAACAACCGAGGATCGCAGGCGATCGATCCTCCCGCGCAGCGATGGCTCAGCCGGCCGGGCCGAGTCCAAGCACGTTGCGTGCGGAGCTTACGGTTTCTAAGCGCGCGCATCCTCCGCCGGTAACAGCGGCGGCGTATGGACTTGATGGTTCTGCCGTGCAGAAAAGTCATTGCCGTCGGCTAAAATTTTTCTTTTTCGGGGAGAGAAAATTGTCTTCCTTTTCCTTTCGGTGCGCAACCGTTACAGGGAAAATATCTTGAATAGGTATAGACTATTATTTATAGTACAATCAATATATCTTTTGAATTCATTAGAGAACTGGTTTAGTAAATATTCAATTGAATTGCTTCGTTTCCTTAGTACACCTTAATTTGTTGTTTCACTTAATAAAATAAATTGTAATACAATCTATGTACATGTTCGAAACTACCATCAGAAATGGCAAAAATAATCTAGAATGATAAATTAATTAAAACATTACGAATAATACATAATTATGTGTATAGTACATATATGACCTAGGAAATAGGAACAGATTTTAAATATACGATACATTTAAACAAATCTCAAGCAATTATGCATCTTTTTAATTGCAAGTTCGAAATCAACGATATTTGATTCATATTTTAATGGAGATCGATTGAAATTTAAAATTTTCTGCAAGCATTCTAAGTGTAAAAAATTTGCGAACTATATAATAACCAAATAATGAAATGGTATGTCCTGGATTTTGCACCAATTCAAAAATTATTGCTTGCCTGCCCTATACCTGCTTTAATTTAATTTAATTTATGTTGAATTTTTTACTTAATTATAGATTAATCATCTTTCTTTAAGGAAATGAGCAGAAAAGTTATTGAAATTTTAGTAAAAATAGTGTTATTCTTAATTTTATGTCAACCAAGGGTTCAAGTTTTTTAAGTATGTACATGTGTACTTAGATATTTGCGCCCGATTACTTTAAATCGTTAAGGTAAATATTTAGAATTCATAATGGACTAAAATAATTTTTAAAGGATGCACACTTCTAAACCATTTTCGTTCCTTTTGAGTAATTAATGAAAATTACTGAAATTTCTTGAATATTTTTTTTAAATAATAAAATTAATTAAAAAAGATAAATAGATATTCCTAACTATAACTAAATTCTGTTTTAAAATTAAAATATTTGTAAAGACCAATTGGGTAGGGTACCTAATATTCTAACTTCATGCTATTCTGAATAGCTCTAGATTTTTATAAGTTAAAGTTATTGTTATGCATATTAGTCTAATAATGGTAAAATTGTAAATATTTGCCCAACTCTAAAAGTAATGAGCCTTAATGAACGTTTTTTAGCAAGATTTTAATGATGATATGAGGAATAAGTTTTTCTAAACTATTCAGGGTAACATATGAAATTTCTCCATAAATGAGTGCATAATGATAATACACAAAATTGCTTTCAAAAAAACCCATATAACGCGAAGGTATTAAGCGAATTAAGGGCAAGACACAATTCCGCCTAAAAGTCCTCGAAACAGCCCGAGCCAGTGGTGGCATGGACATTATTTTGTTTGTCGGAAGTATACACCCCGTAAATCCCTGAAAATTGTCCTAATACACGAACAAATCCTGGAATTTCGCGTGCCACAAATTAAAGTCCAGCCAGTTGCCGCATATTGCACCACCATCACTTTTAACATATGCTCAACTCACCCCAAACCAGAACCATCCCTTTCTGAGGAGGTTGAGGAAGAAAAAGTGAAATCCGTTTGCTTTAAGGGCTGATCCCAGAGTATGGCCATAAAAATGTGTACATATACTTGAAAAAAACTTGTAAAAACACCGCAAAGAACGTCTTCGCCGACTTGGCGTATGTGGTAGCGAATTTATTTATTTTTTTCTTTCGTCTTATTTTTGGGAGCAATATAGGACCTTAGGAAGAGCAAGAAAACTACTTCTAAGAAAATCCGGGATCCTCCTGTGAGATGGTCGGGAAATTCGCATAGCTAAAGTTGTTAAGTGGAGGCTGCCGGTCCTGGGGTACATCATATCTTCAGGAAAGACCGTCTATAGATCCTATCTAAGCTTTATTTATGGTTGCAGTGTGTGTACGTGGCCGAGCCACCCTATTCCAACCCCGAGCCACCCTGTGCCAACGCTGATCCAACCGAACCACCGGGAACGCTGCGACCTCGCTCACCCCCAACATAATCGAGCACCACGACAGGAATTTACGTGTTTTCGCTGTGTTTAAAACATGTTCGGGGGGCGTTCCGATCCCGAAGAACTCCTCTGGAGTTGGAGCAGATGCAGGCGAACAGAAAATGGTCCTTAAGGTGTTTACTTTGTTTACGTAAACAGTTTTCTTTTAATCGAGTGGAGTCGAGCCGCAGCAAAAGAGTTATCAGAGGCAGATAAAATTGCGTGAGGAATTCTATCTCGGCTAGAAAATGGGTTTTGGTTTAGATGAGGCGACACACACCTTGTTTATATTCAAAGGTATAAAAAAGAATATATATGTACATATATAGGTATATTTGAACATCATTCCCGTGATAGTTCAGTTGTGGCGAAATTAAATATTGAGCTTTGTGCGCACACAGTCCCCTCATTCCAGAGACTCATTTCACTTTCATGTTGTTTTGCCGTGACCTCGTGCATATTTCAGGAGCAGAACCATTTCCCACTCACTTCCTGGCGTGGTGTACCCACGTTGATCAGATGGCAAACATCGAGCCATACGATGTTTTTTCTCGTTTCTATTCAACCCTCAACCCAATCCAAACCAAAGTAGGTTCCACGCAGCATTTTGCATTTATTTATCTAAAACAACTACTACCAGGAAACTATTTCCACTCCGCGGTGATGAGATAGATTTCATACAACTCTTATAGTCTTGTAGGGCGATAACGCAGAAGGCTTAATAACTTCGGAAAAGAGTTCCAAAATGAGAGCAACTCCAATATTTATGATTTGTTTTGAATAGATAGTGTTTGGATTATACGAAGGTACGCATATTTCCTTATTAGGATTAGATTAACAGATAATATTTAAATTATCATAACAAAAAGTTTGTCAATCTGTGTTTTTTGTATAATAGCCATTTGTCTGAAACCTTCTCTTGATGTAATGCATCAAGCTAAAAAACGCATTGATAGATATTTCTAGATATGTATATCAGTTAATTAAACGCCAGTATATAGCAATCGAAAAACAATTTTTATTAAACTTCTAGAACACCAATTAGACTTTTAACTACACTGACATATATTTCATTATACTAAATTATACTAAATTCTTTTCCTAAAAGTGTTAAACCTTTGAAAAATCTTAAGTAAATATAATTATAAGTTTAATTTATTTGAAAAGCGAACATTTCCACTCTTGTTTTATTTACATATATTATACTAGCGAATACACGGCTTGCGTTGCTACGCCTCGATAAATAAAAAGTGTTTACCGACTTTTAATTTGAATAAGAAGATGAATTTTATTTATTTATTTAGTGGTTATTTAATGTAACCAATAGGTGGAAAAATGAGACTTCAAAATTTGACAGTCCACCATCTTGAATTCGTAACTTTTGACAGCCGAATTGAAATCAGCAACCCCAAAAACCCCCCTATACCAAGTAATGTGCTCAGACAAAATAAATTAAAAATTTTGCTATTAGTATTCTTATCCTTAAGAAAGAAACTAGTAGGATTAAAAATTTAACTACGTCAACTTTCTGAAATTCATGCTATCAACTTGCGACATGCAGTCGAGGGCTACAAATGTTTGATTTCAATCTAAAGCGGTAAACAAAAATTTAAACGCGTTTTACTTGACCCTATATGTTTTTTGACCTAGCGTGCACGATTTTGAAAAAAAACTTATTCCACCGATTGGGCTTAAAATTTTAGAAATTATTCTATACACATATGATTCAATCTGAACTATATGATTATGAATATTCATTTATTTTAACCTTATTTTTAAAATATTTAACTTAAAAAACAAGGGTCGACAAATTCAAAAGTTCGCCATTTTAAAAAATGGCTCATTTCATGTGGCTAAATAACCGCCAAAATTTGATAAAAAATGTTTCGTGTCATTTAATAGATCTTCTTTCATATATAAAAGTATAAAAAGGTTCTAATAAATTTTAGTATGAAAAAACAATTAAAATTATGTCCAAAACCACTAGGCTGCCCCCTTAAACTATCGTGGAAATAAAATCCTAGTGTTTTTAACAATGACTGCTTGCCTATCTCTAGCCATGCTTGCAAACTACAATATATATTATTTAACCTTGAAATTGCTATAAACGCTGTATGCCCTGAAATTACTTGTTCTCTCTTTTTATAAACCATATTGTACAGATAATCCCTTTATAGCAAGATACGAGAATAAATGTTGTATCAGTTTGAAAGCCCATTTCGATACTTTCATCGTCTCATAAACTCCAAAAGACGATGGTTTCTTTAAATTGGAGGGACCGAGGCAATTGCCATGGTATACTTTGTGATTAAATTTTAAAGCCTTTAAAGCACCCGGGCCCTAGTAACCTTCTGCATTGCCTGGAGTTGGCTCAAACGTTCGAGGTAGAAAAACCCACTCTTTAATTTACAAGGGAGCCAATGCCACTTGACTTCTGAGCAGTTTTCACAACTGGAAAAGGAGAAACTATGACATTTTTCAGTTCCGCACCCGACCCAACCCCCGGGGGGCTCATGGGGACCTCTGCACCGCTCAGCAATTTTCCCCGGACCGATCCGTGGGTACGTGTCCCGTTTACAGATCGTATCAATTAAGTTAAACCTCCTAACGCGATTTGAACTGAAACAAACAAGCCAAGTTCGGCCGGTGAAACCTCTTCGTGTCAAAGAGATAGTTACCTACGTGTCGGGTGCAACCTCCCGGGCCCCGGCCCCCGCCGCCGGAGCTGCTGCGTCGTCGGCGCCCCCATTAACCTGCAAATCAAATTCCCACTTTGGTAGGTTACCCTCCGGGTTCCGGGACCCGGGAGATATTCCCATTTTAACTCAAAATACGCCGGGGTCCACTGCAGCGGTAAGCGCCCGTCCTCATTAAATTAAATTTAGTGAAACGTAACATGCCCTAACTTTTCATTTGGCCATCCCGTTGGCAATTCCGGGAGTGGCAGAGGATTAGAGTGTCGTTGGCATTGCCCTTAACAGCCCTCGAGTAAGTCGGATCTCATCAAAGAAGGTCCCGACTTAACCTTAAGGTCGCGCCACACTATCTGGACATTGCGAAGAGACCGGCGAGGGTTTGAGGGGTTAAGTGGGAAAAAAATTCTGTTTAGTGAGCAGTCACCACCTCGGTGGGTTTTCCTCCTACCCTGTTTTTTTTTTTTTTTCTCGTTGCTTTCCGAAACGACAACGATGGGCCTCGTGCCCGACCGCCCGGAACGGAAGGAAACGGAAAAAACATCGAAACACGTGACTGAAATTTTTGATACATTTCCCTTTTTTTTTTTCTTTGACTATCCCCCTGATCGGAAAATATTCAGGACGAAATCGGGTTACACCCGTAACAAGTCTGGCGGGCCCGACTTCACCGGGCGGAGATGGTTTGCCCGGGTGAAAAGGGCCGAATAAAAGATATCCGGCAAAACAGGGTAAGGGCGCTTAACAGATATTTGACATTTAATGGAAAATAATTCGATTTTCTGTTAAGGAACACTTTTTTCAGCCGAGCGGAGTGAAATTGAATTTCCCAGCTCTGTCTCCGTCACACCCTCCCGGGACCCTAAACCCGGTGTTGTAACCGTCCAGGGCCCACTACACTCCCGCCCTTAACTTGCCCCGGATGGCGGCTCGAAGGACCGAAATTAACTTGTACGGCTTCCTGGACGGGGCAGACGTAATAATTTAATGGGCAAATGCCGCTTGACGGCTGTAAGACTTCTGTCGAACTCCGGTTTTCTATCGAATCCACCCGACATTTTTCCTATCTTTTTTCTACGTTTTTTCCTTTTTTTTACAGTGTTTGACTCTTCGGAAAAATTTTTAATTTCGTTTGGATTTTTCCAGGAGACGTCCGAGTTGTCCAGACTTATCCGGTGACTGTACACGACAGTGAATTACCAAAGTGAACGTAAGTGAGAGTTTATTTTAACGCTCGAAAAGAAACCATGAGGACCACGCTCGAGAAGACTGCTCTGCTTCTGTGGCTTACTGGTAAGTAAATAAAACTTATTTTTATATATTCATATGTAAATAAAATCTTAGTAGAGTACCTAGATATTCTCCATGAATATCTATTTACATAAAAAAGGCGCCTATAAATCCAAGTTTTACTTAAATGATCTAAAAATCCCCATTCTTTACATATTTTTATCACATTTGCTTCGAAAGAAAAGGAACCGATAAATCTTAAATATTTTATTATAAATACCTACTTGAAATGATACTCAGTCGAGAGCTAAAAAAGAAACGTATGTTTTCAAATATTTTCTTAGGTCATTTATGAACAATATTTAGCCCATTTAACCCTTAACGTACACACATGAAAAACAAGAATTTGCAAAAATTAAGGTGTGATATTCAAAAGAAGCAAAATAATCAGGGAAAAATGTCGTATAGCCCTGTTACTTAGAAATTTCATGAGACACTTTATAAAATCACAGCCTAAAATTTTATTATTACAGAAAAGAAAATATCAAAGTGGCCAGGAAAAAATTTAGTTATGTACCAAAATATACTAAATTATTATTGAACATATCCTATGATCGAAAATTACAAATCACGGGATAAATTGTAAAAGTTGAATTATGTAGAACATAATAAATAATTTATGAAATGTATTTATTATAATACTTACTGTAATTAGATCAGTTGATTGAGAAATTATTTATTTTTTTGTTTATGCTATAATGAATTTTGTTGAATTTTTTAAAGCTTACGGTTCATTCTGAAAATATGTATAACCTTCACAAAGTATACATTATAAGGTCAAAAAGAATTATTGTTTGATCATAATCAATTATTACATTATTTCGCTTACTATCCGGGCAAGGATAAAACTGCAACTATTATCGGAAATCCAATGAAAACTACGAATAACTCTAGATTTTTGGATAAATTAAAAAAGTTGTTACTATATTTTTAAAATGTCATTCAAAATAAATGGAAGTAGTCCGAAATAATGGCATCAGTGCTTCTTTCTAAAATATTTTTCTATAAGATATTCTACCGGTTTTCAATTTTATTTGTTGCTAAAAACTTATATTAGTACGAACACCAAATTTATTAACTAGAGTAACCATCGTTCGATAATTTTTATTAAAAGGTAGTAAATATTTTCCTCATAAAAAGTAATTGTTAATTAATAATGCCACTGCTGACTGCATTCCACCAATATAGCCTTGAAATGCACAAAAATTAAAGGTAGGAACGTGAATTTTTATGTTAAGTATAGAATGATACAGTGCATATTCAAGGCATGTTTCAAATTTTTTAATCACTACCTATTTACCATGTTTATTTTCATTTTAAATGCCTTTTATGATATTTCAAAGAAGAATTTTTCCTGAAGCTTTTTTATGATTTCACTTGACGTGGTGAGTCGTTTCTCGTGTTATATTTTTATCTTTTATAAGTCTTTATGACGCGTTTAATATATAAACAACATTATAAAAATTTGAATAAGATTGTGTAATTACATTTGAATTTGAAAGCAGTTTTCTCTTTTAAGCAATTGTTTAATTGTCCTCAGTCTGTGTGTTTATTAGAGCTCATTCAAAATGAAGGCTCTAGCTTGATAGAAATGGTGTTTCCTTCACCTTTACTCTCAGTAAGGGTTGAAATCTTATATTTAGTTTTCAAAACCTTAACTTTAATTTCAAATTCACTACTTGGATTAGATTTTAGGTTGATATAAAGTGATAATTTTTTTGTCTTAAATTTCAGGAATAATGGTTATATTTTCGTTCCCTGTGTTTATCATTGAAATGGAAAATCGAAGAAATTGGTTCTGTATATTTTAGGAATCTTTCAATGGTTTTTTGGTTAAAAAGGGTTGCAAAATACCTTAAATTTACAAAGATATTTTCGAATTCTTACAGTTGTTAATATTGTGAATTCAAATATTTAAAAATATTAAAATTAATAGGAAGCCTTATATAGCGGATTATATAAAAAATATACATATTAATCTGATATCCATTATTTCGGAGAAAAAAATGTTGTTATGACTTCAATCCTCATTTGATCAGTTTTTTTCCTATTTTATCATGCTCTAAATACATATTTGAATATTTAAGCATCGTTTACCAAAAATATAGTTGCATATTTATCTGGGGCCATATATGACAATCTTTTCATCCGTGTCAACAAAGACGATGTTTTAAGCTCCTCGAAACCCGATCAAACATTTCCTCCCCGAAAGTGGTGGCATCAGCCTCGCCGAATGTTTGGCGCACATATTCAATACCGCGGCACGGAAATTAGTGAACATAAGATGAAAACATGATTCAGACGTGCCACAAAAAACCAGCAGTTATCCCTGGAGCAAATCCGATTTTGATGACAAAAAACTGAAATTTTTACGGACGCGATTTCCATACAAAGCTATCTCTCAGATGGCGGAATATTTTAGCGCCGCGACGCCAACGTCCGCAGCACGATATACAAAAGAGTGTTTGCGGGGGTGTGGAATATTTTTCAATATGTATGCAGAAGACCCTGAGGATGGTTTCACCGGGTTATAAGAAAGTCGGGGCAGCGCAAATTCTCGCGTGGGGGTGATAATTTTTTGTAACTCTTGAAAGGAAAATAATAAGCATCGCGAAATGGCTTCAAAACCACATCGCACGTTCGCGTCCGGCACATTCTCAGGATCGCTTAAACTGATTCGTTTTCGAACAGCATCACATCGGGAATTTTATTTATTTTCTGTCCGTGTATTTTGTGCGCTCACTTTATTTTTCACTTCTACCACTTGAAGGGAAGTAATTACAGCGGGCGCGGACGGGAATTGGCTAAAAATTTTAAATGCCCTGCGGCGTTGTGTGCTCGGAAAATATTCATCAGTGGCAGTACCGGAGCTGGGCTGTAAATTGAAAATAAAATTGCTTTAATTAATTTTTATGATTTCTGTTGATATTTGATTATTTGAGGAGTTCTTGCACTCGTGGACTCGAACCCCGCGGCTGGAGTATGTCGTTTCACGGGAGCGGTAATTCAATTATTCCCGCCCGAAGGTAGGAGGCACCCAATTCGCGGTATTTACCGCGGAAATAATTTACAAGGTGTCACAGTCTCGGCCACCAGTTCGCTTTAATTTTTGGACGGGGCGACACTCGCCGAACCGAATTACCATGAGTTATTGCCGGCGAATTATCGGGTATTTGCGCCCCAGTATAAATAACATGAAATTAATAAGCTTTAGATCATGTTTAATTTACGTTTTGATGCACACTGAAGCACTGGTAAGTGGGGCTTATCCCCTTTTAATTATTGCAAAAATGAGCGCTAAGTTTTAAACGAATTTAACGAACCGCCAGTTGGTGCTGCAGTCCCGGGATTTAGAGCTCTCCAGCCAGAGTTTTGTGGAGTGCTTTTAGCCTTCTGTCTATTTGGACACTGCGCCCCGTTCAAACACACTCCGGCGAAGGGCCATCACCCGGACGTTCTTTATATCCCTAAAAGCCTTTTTCAAATTAATTCTTTCACCGAATTTGATTTGTATGCATGTGGCTGCCGAATGCGTTCCACATGAACCCCACCACCCACGCGAGATTCTGCTTAAATTTTTAGCCAATTTGTCCGAAAAGAACTCGTTTAAAATAACATTTTTTTTGCCTCTAACTTCTTTTCACTTCGTTAAATTCATCGTTTGCCTTTTTAGGCGCACTTCACCCACAAAATACCTTACCTACGATATGAACTTGAATATCTTTCAAAGATATCTTTCCCAAATTATATAGTATCATCAGGGAAATAGTACCTACATCAAAATCAAAAATAAAATTCGTATTTTTGTTTTTTTCTCTCTTTCTTTTATGTAAATATTAATTTTGAAAAACTTTGTTTCTCATGTCTCAGTCTTCACACATATGATTGTTTATTTTCTTTTTTTTTTTTTATTGTACCAGATAATAACTAAATTATTAAAAAACTATGCTTAAGTTAGTGTATTTTTTACGAAATTGTTTAATTGTTTTTTTGATTTTCTTTTTGGAAGAGAAGGCGTCAGTTGGACATACATATGTATACCTTTATTCGTAGAGTAATAATTAGTAAATTAATTATTATTAATTAATTAAGCTTTATAATTTGTATGACAATAACACATTTTTTACACCTCTATTATGAATTTGGATACCTTTTAGTAAGCTGATTAGGGTGTATTCAAAAGTATTTTTATTATTCTATTTGTAACTATATTTAGACTGATAAGTAATCCTTAAGACTTAACAATAGACTTGTATAAGCTGCCTTATATTTTTTTTTGGTCGTTATCTTGCTGAAAAAATCTAGATTAAAGTAAAACCCCTCAAATGAAGTGCTTATATTTCGATATTATTTATTAAATATCTTTAATTTTATAAAGATTTAAAGTATCATGCAATGAAACAGCAATATTGCCTTTTCTTTTCAAATTTTCGCTATGTCTACATACAGTGCAAAATGTCGCGCTATGCAATCAGTCTATTTTGTGTACCTTTCTGAATTGTGAAAAGTACAACAAAGGGGAGCGTTCAAACTAAGCGTTCGTCTCGTGTAAATTTCATGTATTTCCCATTACCTCTCGTTATTTCAATGATAACTCGTTTTTTACTCGAATTGCTAAATACAAATATTGATTCGATTCCTCTTGAGTATATTTGCTCCATATCTCCTGACGGGAAGTTCTTGTATATATCCCGAGCATCCTGAGTACGGAACACTCCCTCAACCTGAAATCAGAGCTCTTTCAAAATCAAAATGCTACATATCACGTTCCGTTCGGCAAACAAATTTATTTCTTATGAAAACTGAAATTTTCGAGAAAATGAAAACAAAAAAGGGCACACATAGGGGAATCAATTCCATCTTGATGATACATGTCCCGGGCAGATATGTCGAGGTACGTTTAAAGGCACCTTCTGGAACACGTCTGGATTGCCTTTAAGTAACTGAAAATGTCTTTAGGAGTTGCTGGCCAATTGCAGACGCTTTATACCGGAACGTTTATAAAACGTCTCCGAAATGGCTTTCAGGAAGGAAAATCTGCTTTTCTTCTATTTTCGCCGATATATATATTTTTCCAATACCGGCATGCTTTTGAGCACAATTGGCCGATAAGCGATCGTAAAACATATGACATTATGTGAGTATATAGATATAGTGTACGATGAACGGCAGCATTGATGATTGTCGATATCCGTGTCGTGCACTTAGATGTCGTGGGCGAAATTGATTGATTTTGTCCTGCTCCAAAACATCCATTTCGAGTGGGTGGTGAGTGGGGACCTTCAGAAACATTTGAAATTTCGTCTTTCCCTCTATCCCCAAGACTAGCCCCAAAGTTCGGAGCAGGCGTTTGGAGCAGATTTGCTGCTGTGTCGCATTAGCGGCAACTTGTTGACTACCACAATTAAATCAACGCCCGACAAGAATTTTGCGGGTGATTTGATCAACGCCCGGCAACGTCGTCGTCGTCGTCGCCGCCACCGCCTCCGTCCACCGGGCAGTTGCGCAAATTCATTGTCTTTAATAAATGGGTTAGCGTTGTCGCTGAATTATACAATTGCGCGTCTTGGGCGACAGTTTAATTTACGGCCATGATGCCTTTTAATTTCAACCAGTCTAGTCGTCGAAGCTAAATAAGCGATCGTTCGGGGTGGTATTTAGTGAAGCACCACTTTAGTAAACTGCTTAGTAAAAAGGTTATTACAATACTTAATTATTTAGGGGTTAAGGCCGCCCTTAAGAAAAGTGATTTAAAATTAAGTACTTCAGTTTGGGTGCTTTTCATAATACCTAAACAAAAAAATTAACTTGAAACGAACTTGTGTCTGGCAACACACGATTTAACCTAGAAGAAATAATAAATATTGAATTTACCAAAAATTATTATACTTTTCACGAATAATATTATTTAATTATCCTTAAAATATATGTACATACCTATTATAGTAAAAAAAAAAGAAAAAAAAAGAGTTATGTTTAGTTAGTTATTAGCGTCACTAATAAAAGCGTGCTTATTTTTACAATTTAAATAATACAAAAGTTTATATAAAATGACGGTACATAATAAATTCATTTATTTTAAAATATGCACTTCTTCAGAGAAAGCACATGTAGGAACATATGCTATTTTACTTAACCCTTGACAAGAAATGATGTCGTTAAATGTTCACGAAATATAATTCACATTTCAAGCATTTATTATTATCTTTTGCGAACACACTTTCTAATACCTATAAGAACTATTTTAATGAAATAAATGGGTTCATTATTAAAACAATGACATATAAGCAATTATATACTAGAAACTGTATTTTTTAAACAAGGAAATTAATTTTAATAAAATTATTGAAAAAAAAGCCCAAACATCGCTTTTTCTAGAACGATTCATAATTTTTTGGTACTTTTTCAAAGAGAATTTTGACATTTTTAATAAATCTGAATTAATTTATTACAATTCATAGTAGGTAATATATGTATTAATAAAATGTACAAAAAATAATTTTTACTTGCAACTTTTTTTAAAAACAAAACTATGCAATTTTATTACATTGGATCCCTTATCAATTTCATTAACTTGAACGAGTATGAGTTTAAACAGCTATTAAGTTCCACTGCATTTAAAATAAACTTAAGTTCAGTATAATCCACTTTTCCTGCATCTTAAGCTGGACCACATCCAGTTTTACAAGTACGTAAATTTATTTTAAGAAAATTGTCTGGGGCTTGTGCGGTGGTGCGATGGTTTTACGATTTTGTCGTTATTTTAGAGAGTATTCAATTTTAGAAAGTAAAGTCGTCTTCTATATCTAGGTTGAAAAATCCCTTTTACATCTTTTTAGATGAATGCAGTGTTATTAAATATGTAAGATTGCAAATAATTTTTTTTCGCGTTTTACGAGTTGGCGGGTAGGTGCAGAATGATGAGTTCATTTGGTGTTAATGTTTTCACTGTTTCACACCAAGATCTCGGAAGTGCAAATTACCTGTATTATTTATAGTTGACGCGTAATAAAAAGAAAACAAAAACATAACCAAGGGGAATGCTGTCATGCTAATTAGCCGTGACTGAGCCTATTGAGGTTTCATTAACTTTCAAGAGCAAAATTGCGCGGCATTGTTTGCTGCCTTGTAAACTTTCCTGGTGGCTGTCACTGATTATGCAAACAATTTTTTGTAAATCTTTAAGCTTTTGTATCGGATGATCTGACTGCTAATGCTCAACAGCTCTTTGCGATTTCTCGCACACTAAATTTTTGCTTCATCTTGGAGCCTACCGATCTCAGCATATTCATGATCGGTAGCAGAAATATTCACTTTAATTTTCATATGACACACTTAGCTTATGACTCTTAACAACCAAAACCATGAAGTTTCATTTTCGGATATGTATTAGCTTCATTCTTGAGTTGTTTTCATTTTGAAAAAAAAAAAGTTATATGACCAAAGTCATTGTACTCTTTAAAATATTCTATTTACTATCGAAAGACTCTTTGGTCATTGTTGCAAAGAGCTGTTTTGCCAATATTTACACTTTATTAACGAGGTTATTTACCCCGATAGAGTAATAAAAGTATAGATGACATAGCTCGTTTATATTGTATTAATTGTCTGGAGTTTTAAGGCTATACTCGTTTAAAAAAAAGTATGATCTTGGAAATTGTAGGTTACATTAAATCCCAATTTGAAAACCGATATATGTATAAAAATCGAAACTGAACTCTTGCTTCGCCTTCTACTCGAATGTTGCAAAACCAAAGGAGGTTAAAATCATTATATTAGCAATCTATGAATGTACATACATAGGTATATGTTTCTATATAGCTCCTAAAGTTTTTAAGGGATTTTAGCAAATGAGTTATTTTTCGATACGTCTTAAAGTGTCGCATGTTGAACACTATTATTTAAAAAAAGTTTTAAATTTTATCTATCGTCTTTGGTCAAATTTGAGGCCTTAGCGACTCCTTTACAAAAATATCATACATATAATAATAATTAGAAAACAACGCATAATACAAAAAATTGTTCCAAACGAAAACATTATCCCAGAAAACAAATTAATATATCCAAAAGTAAAAAATATATTTGACGCGTATTTCTTCCTCTTTTCGATTAAATGCGTATTTTGCGATATAGGTAGGTATTCGACCATCCCGGATGATCGCAATTCCATAAAAAAACAACATGATTCCACAAATTTTTGTTTTGGTAACAACGATTTTTTACGCTTTTACTTTTTAGGATATAAATTAAAAGTATTTAAAAAATATGTAAAGAATGAACAAAAAACAAGTTAGCACTAGTGAATATTGTGCTGGAAAATTTTATGAAATTACTATAATTAAAATTGAAATTGTTGACCATATCGATCAAGACGTAAGAGAAATTTCGTACTAGGACCGGTTTCGCTTATTATTTCAACTTATAGAAAAAGTAATTTACAAAGCGCAGTGTATTTCCATTCGAAAGGTCAACCTGGCACGACTGACGGGAATAACTGGTATTTTCCTGTTTGCATACCAATTCCAAAAGTGTTATAACTTTTAATAAAAGGTTGCATAACATACATATTAAGTGAAAGTCTTCTAGAAAAGTTCTAACTGGTTTAATAGTTTAGTCGCGGACACGTTTTACGGTAACCTGAGCAGAAATAATGCAAATTAAATAATATTGTAGTGAATAGAGCACCTAATTTTTCTATTTGATCGTCTAGGGAGTGGTGCGGGAAGATATAATTGAAGGAGGAAATTAAGCCAATTGCGATTTTTTTTACTTAAATACATTTTTTTTCGGAAACTGACAACCATCCGTGGTGAAGCAGTAATTAGCAGAAAATTCAGAAGGTGGAAAAATTTAATTTTCCACTGAGTAAATGGTAAAATGGTAATTAGCCGCGTTACCTTCAAGTTGTTTCGCTCAGAATTCCTCAAGTGAACGTCTCCTTGAGTGCGAACCGCTTTCAGATGAAAGAAACGTTCGTCCAGTGGAACGGTGCGATGGCAGGCGTCAGGTTGACAACGGCTCACACCGCAGAGCTATTATCATCGCATAATCGCACCTGCCGGGGTGTTTTAATCTGAAATAAATCGCCTAATTAATTCTGTTGGTAAATCTTTAGATCTAAAAATAAGTATTCATCTCACACCCGCACCCACCGACCGGTGCGCCACCTATCGGCCAACGGCAGGAAATGGTCCAACGCAATAACTCAAG
This sequence comes from Machimus rusticus, assembly GCA_951509405.1. NCBI lineage: Eukaryota > Metazoa > Arthropoda > Insecta > Diptera > Asilidae > Machimus > Machimus rusticus. Next base: position 5,105,500 of record OX608049.1, read on the forward strand.
ATGAAAAGAGTGGAAGAGCGCCTAATTCGCACTCAATTTGGTTCGCCGCGCCACCGATCCCAGATATTTTCTCGGGGGCTCGCCCGGGACCAATCATCCCGTCCGGGAGTTCCGGATGAGGAATTCCCGAGAATAAATTACCCGACGGCGGCGCTAGACGGGGTGCAGATTGCGTAAATCATCGGTATCGTGGCAAGACAACGCATGGATGAACTTTTGCGTCGCACCCGCCCCCGGCCGGTCGTCAGCCCGGTCGCCGCCGTCGCCACCGCCGGGGGTGCTCCGGCGTGATTTTCGACCCGGGGCTCCACTTACTTCCGGGTCCCATCGCATCGCTTCGTCGCCCCTCCGCCCCACTGGCCCTGAGTTATGATTTTAATTGCTCGTTTGCCGGGAAGCGTGCCCCTCGTGCCCGGGCACCGATGTGGGGCCTGTTCGATTGATCGATGTTGATTGAATTGTTTTTTTCGATGAAGACGTAAGCTTCCGCCCCCGCAGCCTTCCTGCGAAGAGTCTGCTGATTCGATTCGATCGAACTGGACATCGCAATTGGCGATGTCAATCAGAATTGCGACGAAATTGGCATGCCCGGTGATTGTTTGGATATCACGGAGGAATCTAGATTTTTCTTTATGATTCCGGTCCAACCAGAAGATTGGACGTGAATTGAACAACTTATTAAATGCCCTTCACAACCCCTAGAAATCTTCAGAAATTGCTTTAACAAATAGCTTGAAGTTATGTGAAATAATAGCATGAAACATGAATAAATAGTTTGTCTATGGTTTCTTCGAATTAAGTAAATATTTTATATCCAATTAAAAATTAAAAAATACAAAAATACTACGTAGACTAAATTATAACTGCAACAGATAGATTCGTCTGTCTGTCTGTTCTATCATTACTTTACCAATTTAAATGAATTTTCTAATTTTTAAGAATTTTAGATATTTATTTTTTTTCAACTAAGTCCTTAAATAGGTAGATACATTAGGTACAATGAATTTTAGCAAAATTACTGCTTTTAAACATGGAAATGAGCATAAGCAAAAGCAGTAGCTCGGAATATTTCATACATATTGAGATTAATTTAAAGTTTTTTAATTGAAACAACAAATCTACAATAAAACGAAATGAAAATTGTTCAGTTGTTAAAGTCATTAAAGCAGCAAAAGAATAAAAAAATATTGAACTATATTTTCACGAATAAATAAATATTGAACTATATTTTCACGAACAATAATTTCACTAATTAATGAGGCTACGATTTAATTAAGAATATTAAAATTAACCCAAAGAAAAATATGAATACTTTTGCAAAATTACAAATGCTTGTTAATTTTCGCTCGATTGTCAACTTTATACAATCTAAAACAGAGTTACTTACATCAATAATTGTTACAATATTTCAAAATTCCTCTTCCTAACACAACTTAAATTTTTCTTTTTGCTGTAATTATAGTGAAAAATACACTGATAAATTCTTTATGTAATTATGAGGATCAAATTTTAAAAAACCTCTGTTGTCTGCAAAAAGTTTTGAATATTCCAAGTTAGATCGTGCTTTACTATAAAATTGCGAATTTACAACTTTATGTATTATAACTAACTTGTTTAGGCGAAATATGTATTTTTACTGAAAAATGTAAATTTATCGTAAGAAAACTGTGGAATATTATACACATGTTTTTTAGAGTGTATGTTTAAAGTTTCAAGTCTCTAGCTCGTCGGGAAGTTAGTTTAAAATCGATTGTAAAATTTGTACCGAACAGACAAGAAAGGCGAGTTAATAAAAATGTGGTAAAATTTAACTACTTTCTATAAATCTTCCGCCCTGCGCCATGCTGTGCACCCATCGCATGCATCCTCGTTGTGTGGCGGGGACTGTGTCCATTAAATTCATTGAAATAAAGTATTCAGATGACCTTGCAAAGTTAAATGTAGGTGAATTTGTTTTCAATTCCCAACCGATTACACAATACGTTTTTATTTCGATAAAAAATATAAAAAAAAAAAACCGTAGCCGCAACCTACATAAATATTTCTGTGGCTGATAACCAAATTAAACTAAACCCTATAATTCCACTCAAAACTTTAAATTTGTTCAAGCGCAAGGCCAACTACCCTCCGCCGACTCGGATGTATGAGAGGATCCCGTTAACATAGGGCAAACGGTCAATTTCATCTGGAAAGCGAAAAACTCAAGAGTTCCGTTATTCTATAGAAAATGGCGCTTGCAGAGGAGGGGGAAAAAAAATATTGCGCTTTTTGCAGGGCGTCCGCTTTAAATGGTTGCTCCTTTGTGCAGTAGAACAAGGTCCGGCAGGAGCGAGGCACGTGCTCTAGGCCTCGACCTTGCTTCTTTGTGTCGTGGAAATGTAGGGAAAAAATAAAAAATAAATAAATAATAAACAGGAGAAAACATTTTTCTCTTTTTAGCGCTGCATCGCCTCCAGCATCCTGTTCCAGGGATGTCCGATCAGATAAAACACTTTCCCCGGAGTTCAGGACGCCTTTCTCCATTTTTTCGCCATTTTTTTTCGTATTTATTCCGTAGAAAGCACACAGGAGTAGAAGACAAAAGCGCCTGGAGTGGCGCTGGATTTGCCGGAATCTTCCCGGAGCCGGGTTTTATCTATTACTTGTTCAAATAATTAATTCCCCTCATTCAGTTAACCGGGTCTAATCTGACTTCCAGTGGCTGGGTCGCTTCTTTTTATGAGTTCGCGTGTTTTCGGATATCGCAGCGGCGCGGCGCGGCGGCCCTGAGCTGGCGTTTCTGCTCATTACCGGGCGCATTTTGTGTGTTGCTGTGTTTGCACAACTTTTAACCTATTTTCAGTTGGCGGCTGCTGGGGTTCTTCTGTTCTGGTGGGAGCTTCGCCCCAACCGGGCCCCACCGGCCCCATAAAAAACGCCACGATGCGAGCACTGAGTGCTGCGTGACTCTCTACATTAAAAATCGTTCGCCCACAGCAGCGGATTAAGGCTTTAAAGAGATTTTTAAGGCTGCAGCTGAATTAATAACTGCAGTTCCCCGCCCCCGGGATAATTCAATTAAAGCTGGAGAACCGAGCACTTTCCGGGGAGGAAAATTACGCTTTAGGGCACCCGGAATCCCAGTTGCGGGCTCTGCAAGAACAGAAATATTTTTTAATTTTTTTTTTAACTTTTCCAGTCAACTTTTTAACAACTCAAAATTGACTTAATTCTGGGAAAAACTAAAACTTTCTCGCAACGAAACATTGTCCCACCCTCAGGGGAGAAAATTCCGAAAATTTGCCCACTTTTGAGCTTCTTCAAATTGTTGACGCTGCTGTAATGCGGTCGTCTCGTAGTTTTTCTTGTTTTTAAAAGTCTCAGCGAACTTTCTCTTCTGGTTTTTATTAAAAAATCACACATTCTATCTAATTATTACCTCTGGTTTCCAAAAGTTAACCAGGAGTTCAAATAACTTCTATAATCCACAACAATCTCGGAAAAAAAACTTAAAAATTTAAGAATGATTCCCAATTGAATGAAAAATCAGTATAAAAACAAATCTTTTGTTTTGCACCTTTAATTTTCTGACCGATAAAAAAAACCTAAAATATTTATAAGAATATTTTAAACACTGATTCGTCAGCATCATAAACTGAAACAACAATTATGAAAACCATGCTTCAGTCAAAAAATAAAATAATTTATTTCAAAAATGTTAAAGCGAAAAAATACAATACATAGTTACTCCCAATAAATAGAAAGAAATCACCGAGCTTATGGAATGTACGAGATTTCATTCTTTTATTTATTATATCTCTACACTACTTTGGAATTGATTAATACTTTAGAGGGGATCTTTCCTCTAAATATTTCTCCATTTCTGAAACTGTACGAAATTATTAATTTATAAGCAAATTTATATTTTAATAAATTTTTATTAATTATTGATTAGAAGAACACATAGAATATAATCGACCGTATCCAGAGAAAAACAAAATTGAATTAATCTTTTTCAGCGGTTATACTTGATATTGCACATTGAGAAAGCTACTTGGATGAGTAAAAGAATGAATTGAATGACTTTCACTGTAGTTAACAAGTTGATGCACCGCCACAATACCTATAAAAAGATCATTTGTAAAATATAACATGTCTAAAAACAAAATACCAAAATCGGTAAAATTGCCACTTAAACCCGTAGAGAATTTATTCATTTAAAGAAAAGAATAAAATTATAATACTTTTTACTTTTTGTGGTCTTATTAATATTTAAAAAATATGAAAAATATTAATAAAACCATTGGCATGTAAAACACAAAACAAAATCAAAATCAAAAACAAAAAACAAAGCATTCTGAAACAAACGCGTTTAAAGTACCTATGTCAAAAGAATATCATTATTTAATATCGAAACTGAGAACAATTTTATTTCGTGGATACACACAGTAGTAAAAAATGTGGGTTATTAAATAACACCATCTGCTGGATAAAGCAATTTTATTAACCTATTTTGTTATTTTATGAAAGCTTAACTTAAGTGAGTTTAAAAAATTTTTGTTATATGAACTATAAAAGCATTTTCACCCCATTTCGTAAAAAATTTCAGATGACTTCACTGACCATGCAAAACGGTGTTCATTTTGCTTTGAAGGGATAAGAAATAAAAAACTTTTTTACAAGTTTTTAAAATATATGTTTAAGTAGGTAACTATCAAAATATTATTATTGAAAAGTTTGATTATTTTAAAATATAGCCAGATGTACCTATGTACCATCCTAACAAATGTATTTATTCATTGAAAATATATAAACAAATAAATCAATCGATAAATATTTCTGTGGGAACTGCAAAATCAGAAGTGTGGATATGAAAATTTGTAATGAAATATGATCACGGCAATTAATTTAAATAAGTACTTAATCAAATGCATACACCTACAAAAAAGAATATATTGTTGATTTTATCGACTGCAGAATTCATAGTTGCACATTATTATCATTATGAGAAAAATTCAGTTCAGTTGTTTCATTAAGTGATAAAATGTGCCTCATTTGATAAGTGTAATAATGAAATAAAATATCAACCCTTAATTTGTGGGTTGGAAACCAAAAACTAAAATTAAATTACATTAGGTACATTAAATTAAAAATAATTTTAAACTGGTAAGGAGTTTTTTATCATATAACACCTTAACAAATTTCATAGGATGTATTTTTGAAAACATTTCATAGTGTTACACGTTACTCAAGCACATAAAACTCCATTTAATTTTGTTTCCACTATTAAATACATGTAAAATATCTAGTATCAAAATAAGGTATCGTATGTAATATATAGTAATTTTTAAGTAACTCTTACCATAAACCAAAAAACATTTTATACTTAACTTATAATTTTTCTATTATAATGCCCTGGATATAAAATCTCGTGAAATTAGCCAAAATATGGGAATCTTTTCTAAGCTTTTCTACAGTCAATGGGATACCCACATAAATTTCAAAAACAATTTGCCTCCATACTCGTTCACGTGACATAAATAATTAGTTTATTTTGATATGTTAACATATAGGCGAACACAATTGCTAATTGAGTAGGCTTTATTCACATTGTCTGAAATGAAGTGCCTATTTTGTTGGGTGTATACAGTTTATAGAATCCTTTGTGTAGAAGTGTGTAATAACAATAAAATGGTTAATTAAGAGCTATTGATTCTACAACATTTCATTTGTGGCCATTTACCCGTTCCTTTATAATTTAACTATATAGATCAAGTAGACCATTTGAATGGCCGTATAAATACATAGTTCAATCAGAATTTTATCGAAACCTCCTGGGCTCTCAAAGCGATGAGCAATGAAACCCAAAATAGTTTGATGTTATTTATTTACAGCCTACGAGCACTGCAGTTGCTAAAATATGATAGGCAAAATTCCATCAGTTGATTTGTATGATATGTAAAACTCGGAAGTTATTATTTCCAAATGTTATAAAATACATTTATTTATTTTATATTTCTCGAAGGCTCTTAAATTTCCCTCATAAAGCTATTTCTAAATTGTTGGGTGTTAATTAAAAGTGGTCGTTTATACCAAAGTTATAACTAAGAAAAACAAAAAGTGTAAAATTTCGGAAATTTGGAGATGTTAAACAATTAATAGAAAAATTAATAATATTGTCATTAGGTTTTTATTTTGATAAAAGACGTTTACAGGAATTAGTCATTTTTTCGCAATTTCTTAAAGCTGATGAATTCGGTACTTGAGTTTTATATGTATGTAGCTGAACAATGCAATTTAATAAGAAAATTTATTTACATCTAGTTTTTGGGACATTATCTTAGGTGCAATCATAATACTAACAACGTTTTATTTTTATATAGGTATTACATATTTCTTAATTTGTAGCTTTGACCAAAGTCCGAAAATAACGAAAATTTATTAAAATCTCCTCTTAGGTACATAGATCAGTCTTAATTTTCAGATTTTACTATGACCTTTTTAAAATCTTCGTAAATTGAATTCTCTAAAATAAACCAAAGATGACATTTTCTTATGGTACCTAAATTAGAACGAAACTTTTTTATTTTACGATGTATTTAATATACCCGAAGTTTATCTCTAAAGGGCATCTTATTTCAATGATTCATCTCATGTCGAACATCGTGGTCTTATCTCAAATTTGAACAAATTTAATTGTGTCTTTGGGTTAGATCCCACTTGTTACACGCCGCCGCCCACAACTTCGTGGAATACATTCAAATGCGTTGAAAAAAGATAAAAGTTTGTTAAGAACGTTTGCCTATTTTCGCACTGCCTTGGCGTATTCGTATTCCGTGAGAGTGGAGTTGATTTTAATTGCACAGAAAATAAATTGCGCCAAGAATGAAGCCCTATTGATCATGACTCAGATCCTTAAGACGACGTTGACGTCGACGAAGACGACGACGACGGATATCTTTTCACCGTCAAACAAATTAAAATGTACGAATTGTTGCGAGTGTCGCGTATTCGTTCACAGGAGAGTAACAAGATGAAAATATATCCGAACCCAAGTCGTTTCCGATAGCAAACAGGAGAAAGTCTCCTTCCTTATTTGCTTACAAAGAAAACGAACAACCAGAGCCCTGGGGGAGCTCTGGCGCTGCTGTGAGCCCACTCGAGCGGAAGCAATCCGCCCAAACCCCCCAAAAAACATAATGCTCTTGAATATCTAAAAGTGGGTGTATGGGGGTTTTTGGGGTTTCTGGTATGAGACTGCCTTATGATTTCTTATTTCATTGAAATTCAGCTGTGTGTTTCAATATTTAAAATCAAATCTCGTATTCCCCACCTAATTTCCAGCCCACATGCCTAATGTGTACCGAGGGATGTATAGGGCCAGGCACGTACGGGATGAGCCGCCAGCCGCCGCCGCCGCGACGCCGGGCGTCGTTGTACCCACCCGCCTGGGACCTTATACTCCTCAAAATAGGAATGAAAAATTCACGGAAAGACTGCATGGCCCTGGGTCCCATAACATAGGGCATAGAAGGGGCCCGCGAGTGCACCGTGTCAGCGATTAATTACGCAATTTATATTAAAACTAGCAATTAAGCGCGACACGCTCCACACACGTTAATTAGAGGTCCTGGAGCAATGGGGCCGGCTTCCTGGGTCCAACTCGAACGCCCCCTAGTAATGAATTTCGCCGCGCAGCTACCCCTTAATAGGTGGAGACACAATTAACGTAAAATTGCTTCATTACTTATGCAGGAATATAGGTCTTTATGACGCATTAATCATCTTCCAGGATCTTGGGTCCTGGGCTGATGGTTTTTAGCTATGTGGCTCCTACCTCTTGGCTTGTGGCATTTCATGGTGGATGCTTTGCCCGGTACCTTCCTGATTTTGTATTCATCCGGCTCCCCGAAATTTTCCCGACCCTTGTCCTTGGCTCTGAACGTGATGAACTAAGGCGACTACCGCCCTTAATTCAAAAGGAGCATGAAACCAAGAAAGGGAACGGAGGGATTCTCATGAAGGGAAGAAAGTGAAAAGGATGAAATTCATTATAGCAATGATATGAGGTGTTTTGGCCCGGGCCAAACAGAGAATTTTTCCCAAAAAAAAAAAAAATATATGTCATAATGTAGCCGATCTCCGTACCTAACGACCTGACTTCGTGATGTAATGATGGAGGTTTCGTTAACAGATTCTAACTATACGAGGTCGCTCCCTCTAGCCCCCAGGGAGTTAGATTTTTTTTGCTAGTAATGAGACGCGGCTTAATATAAATTCAAATTAAGTAGGACGCTGTGCCACAACCAAACTCCCACTTTTCCCGCCATTTCTGCCACTCCGAACAAGGACTGGCAATTTTATATTATGAAATTGCAGGATATATGCACTATACATAAACATAAAGATTCTATATCGCATCCTTCTAGATGCAATAGAACTCTATATTTATTTATATATTATACTTCATCTTGGGGCAATTTACAAGACTTTCTCTGGGCACCCACTGCTCACGTAAGGCTGCATTCACACTTGATGCAGTAATTTACCAAGAGGATAGATGCATTTTCCACCAGCCAGGGCCCATCATCACATTTTCGTCGACTCGGTTGACTGGAGCAACCACTGAAGCGGCATCCTGACGTGCATGGTGCCGCTCAGATGCCATTGTGGCCCGACCCGCGGCTTCTGGATCTGTTGTATGTTTGCTTTTGATATTAAATTCAGATATCAAATTGCTGGTGCTTGCGTTGCTGCCAAAAAACAAAACAAAACAAAAAAAAAACAATACAACAAAAAAATTGAAAAATTGAAATATTACGGCAGGATCGTAATTAATTTTTAATTAAAAACGATGTTTCCACTTTTATAGCCCTCACACTGTGCCACCGATGCGGTGCCCTTTTTGTTTCAGATACTGTCTAAAAGAGATTCATTGCAAGAAAACAATATTAATGCCGCCCTTGTGTACCTACATGAAGTTCGGAAATCGTTCAGACATTTCATTAAATGCCTCCCTTCCTTTTACAGGCATAAAATATAAAAATTGTTGGTGTGAACCTAGGTATCGCTCATCAAAAAGAGGGGTCAACAATTTAATGGCATATCCATGAGCTTAATGGGTTTTCATTTTACCCAGCGGTACTATTTTTCAAAATTAATTGGCCATTCTATAAAATGGTTTAAAGAAAATGAAGTTCTGGAAATTAATAAATGCTTGGTATGGTTGATTGCATGAATGAACAAAGTTTAATTTTATTTTTCGATATCTCAAAGCATGACAGATCACTTCTATAGGATATTTTATTGTAGGACTATACCTTTTTATAGAATTTTTGTATAAATATCTGTGCCTTATAGTAATAGGTATATTGTACTTAGATTAATAATGTTCGGAATCTTTGAAGCATCGTAGCGAGATTTCCAAATCTGTTTTTGTCATTAATTACTTCGCATAAGTATTCATGATGGTTACATTTGAATTCGAATATGCCAAAGGAAATGTTTCTAATATCTCACATTTAAGGTATAATTCTAAATATAAATAAAAGCTGTATCTGTACGCATTCTTTTTAAAGTATATAGTCATTTTATTTTAAAATTCTGTGTAAATAATGCTAAAGCTAGGTTTTTGATTTTTGTTTTATTGTCTTTTGGTTTTATATTTTCAATTATAAAAATAAAACATAAATTGTTTCAGAAAACATAGTGAACATTAATTTGTTACATAGAAATTGCCCCATACAAGTTTTAAGGTGATTATAATCACTATATCACCAGCACTTCATTTTTGTTTTTTATTTCGAGATAATAATGTTCGACCCCGATGAATAATATATAAGTCTTACAATAACGCTGTACAAAGGGCGTACAAGGGCTGTACTTGGTGGTCTTGCAGGACAAATGAACCTTGCAAGATTTTACCATGTAGTACATAGATATGGGTGTACATGGGCCGTACAGGGGCTCTTTTGAAATGAGAATGAGCGTGTACCAATATAAGTTAAATCATTTTCACTAAAAATAATATTATTATGTTTGTTTTCAAATTTCGTACAGCCGTTGTGCGCCCGTGTTTACGGTTCTTTTATCTTCACTTTAATTTCGCATTTGTACAATTCAGTGTACCTAAGTCCTAGCCAATGGCCTGTAAATTTTTTCTGATCGTGTAGTCCCTTAAACAAATTAAACCAACTTTTGCCTGGAACTCTTAACTTTGTTCTTAAGAATAAGAAGAAAATTATACTCTAAAATTTACTCAAAAGATTACGTGTATTTTCTGTTTCGGCTGTATCTAATTTTCTTACGTGTAAATAGTCATTCATTGCATAATCATTCCAATTCTAAACAGAAGCAGCTAATCTTAAGTTTGAGCAGGTCTCACGTGAAAGTGAAGACGTTCAGGCCGTGGCCTTGTCACCCACAGGTCGTCGTCACCTGACAAGATAAAGAGATTTATTCAAATGACCGATGTATGTGCATACACCGCGACGCGACACCCACCTGTTGGAGCCGCGATTTCGCCCCGATTTTCTTCGCTGACCGTCACACAAACTCGCGAGGGACTATTTTCGGCTCGGCCAAATCGAGAACGCACCAAAGGGGCATTTTTATCGCGGCAAATAAGCGCGATTTGTCACCTTGTCTTTTATTTTCTGGTTATTACCTCTGCGCGTCGGCACGCGTAGGCAATTTAAAAAAAAAAAAAAAAAATTAGTAAATATTCGAGAGGGCGTTATCACTTTGGATTTATTTAAATCGACGATATTTTTCAAAGTCCATGAATTACGCAAGGAGAAAAATTTGCGCTTAAATTTTTCTTAAATTTACTCGGCTGCTTTGTGTGCTGATGTAAATCATCGTATTTAGTTTTCATCTTATTTGTTTTTATTTAAATTTATTTGCATTACGATCTAAATCGCGAGATGTCTGTAATCAGTGCTACATACGCGAAACAATTTCATGCAATTAAGGAACGATGAGCGCGCTCACTCAGACAAACCAATTGGTTAATCGATTTGCGCTTTATGAGATGCAATGGAATTTAATTGCCTCGGAAATTCTGACGCAGGACTCTAATCGATTTTACATAAGACGCTGATTGCGTCTGTAACCTGCAGCTGAGCACCTTTGTGAGGCTATTGCATTTTAATTTTATTGGTTCAGTAATAAAGCATTTCAGTTCTCTGAACTATACCAATTTAAACAAAGCAAACAAGAGCTAAAGACTTATGGTTATTAAATTTTCATGTACATATAAAATATTTCAATGTAACTATTAAATAATATTTTTTTATTTAGCTTTAATAGAAAAATCCAAAACTTATCAACTTTTAATTAACTTGGTGGTATTTCATGAAAAATCATTTAATCGTCCTCCGTCCTATAATATTATAAGAGCTTGAATTAATCAGGACAGGCATTCTGTTGGTCAATGAAAGGTGAAACAACCATTACTAAGATTGCATAGGACATGAATGCATCCTCAAAGTTTTTAGCCAACGAAGACCTTTACAAATTCTCAAATCCATGAGTCTGCACCGTCTTTAGATTATTTAAACTTTCGAGCTCCTTCCGCCTTTGCTGCAATTTAATGGGGCGTTCACATTCATTACGTAGATACCTAACATAACATAAAATCAGCCTAATATTAAATATAATGTTTTAACATGATTTTCTCATGTTACAAATATGGTCATTATGAAAACTATTTGTTCAAACCTTTTTAATAAAACCATTGTCTTGTTGCCACTGTATAATCTTATTAAAGCATAAATTCTTTGAAAATCTGTGGTTGATTTTTACGAAAACTTCAAATACGCTAACAAATGAATGAATTTCTTGGAAGAGCTTCCTTTTTTTCCAAGAAAATTTTATCACTTTTTTCTTACAAGCGTAAATTTCTCAGAAATTATTTGAGATTTTTTCGACTTTTCAACGAAAAGATGTTGAAAGTTGAAGACGTAAACTGTAGCCAGAAGGGCATTAAAAATGTTTCTGAGTTTTTACAGACATAGGTAGGTACATACAAAGGTCGAAAGCAGATTGCGGCTTTTAGAATTTGCATTTAATGTTTTTAAAATGCCTTGGGAACACATGACTTGGAACTGACTTTATAAAAACTTTAAATTTTAAAACTATAGAAGAAAGAAAGTGTGCATTTATTTGTACAATGACTAAACTTTCTAACTACAAAGTAAAATATTCATACTACATATACACCAAGAATAAAAACACAACACAAGTAAAAAATACTGAAGGGTTCCTGAAAATAAAGGAATTAAAAGAAAACTATTGAAAACCATTCGTCATTTGAAGCCTAAAAATATACAAGTAGTTCTATCGCCAATGTCATTTTACAAAACTTCAAAGTTAAATATCCCTTTAGGGGTAAGGTTAGTCAGAGGCAAGTATTTACACTATATTTTAAGCAATCTTTATAATAATTTTAAAACAAAATATTTATTTTATTTGGTTTAAAATTTTTTTTTGTCTAATCTTAATAAATCTCCTATCCTATCATTCTTTCGAAACTAATTTTTGATCAAACTCCATGAGGAGACCTAAAATTCAATCAGTTTTCTTATATTAAATTAAGTATGTATGTTCATTCCATTTTATAAAGGACAAATACAGGCAACTAAATTTCGTTTATCTGTTTAGTAAAAACGTTTTAAATTGTACAAATGCATCCAGAAAATAACGTTGGTATAGTTTTCTAAAAAGAAATTGTATAAACTGATTATACAACAAAATATTATGCATTTATGCTGAAAATAACATGTAGTTTGGAAAAACATAGTCGATTACATTGCCATCCACAAGTGTAGACAGCAAAGTGAGGGGATGGAGGCTGGCATGACACGGAAGTGACTATGTCGACAACCTTCACGCGGAGACCCGTGGGAGGTAACATGCCTCTGTCAAAACCAACTGACCTGCAAAATATGCTCAGCGCGGCAGGATGAATGAGGATTTTCTTGATGAATTAAACCTCCAGGACAAGTTTTTCCAACAGCAGAATTAGTCGCAAATTGCCGGGGCTGTGCCTGCTCCAGCGGTGGTGTTCTGATAGAATCCAGCAGCCTGGTTAATTTCTAATTTACACACTGCCGACGTTACCTGGCATACCTGACGTACCTGGGTAAAATGACATGAGAACTTAGGTTACCTTGACCCGGCGGATCTGTTCAAGTTGTCTTTGCTGGCGTTTACCACGAGCGAAAATCCACTCCAGATCCAGCCGTCTTCCTTGACGCTGTTAATAAAAAAAAATACTTTTAATGACGAATTCAACATTTATTGTGTTTGCATATTTGCATCAACCGACGCGGCGTCGGACAACTTGCAGCAGGGGTGGGTCGAGCTTATGCAGCCCATTTACCACCCCTGCCCTCCGAGCCGTATTTATTCAGCGATTATTTAATTTTTTGGAGAAAGGAACAAGCAAGTGAATAAATTCGCTCCCATTTTTGGCGGTCGACGGACGGCGGGAAATTAAAAAGTCTACATACAAACAGTACGCGGGGGCGGAATTGGACCGACACAAAAACCAATTTCAATGCACATTTACAGTTTTAATTGAATCTTGTTTAACTTTTTATATCTGGTGGAATGATTATCGGACGGTTCATTTTTTTTATATTTTTTTTTATGCAACCCGACTGCAGCATCCTGGCTGCATCCAAAAGGGTTGCGCACCTCTTTCCAACCCTCGTTGAGCCTCCGCTGAGCAAACATCCCTATGCTGTGCAATGTTTTTGTTTTGATTTATGCGAACTGGAAAAATTCATGAATTGACTGTTCCTCCCCCGCATCCACTAGCAAAGCAGACGTTTTTTTCTTCTCGCGATAGGGTTTTAAGTGGATGGGTTTAGGTCGAGACCACTTTATTATTCAGACGTGCTCAGATTTTTCTGGTCGGATTTCTATGGAGGTCATTTATCTGATCCTCGGCAGTGCACCATTTTGAGGAAGGGAATGTCCTTCGTAATTGAAATCTTAAAGACCACTGCGCATTGATTTTTGCCCTTGGCTATGGTGCATTTTCAATAGGAAAGGGTTAAAAGAGCAGCATACCTTCAGTCCATTTTAATTTTATTGAATACAAAGCGAATTCATTAATATAATAAAATGATCGAAAATTAACCTCTATAGAATTGGAACTCCTTAAAGAAGTGGTAGTAGTTCCGAAAGGAAATAAAAGTGGATTAATAAAAGCAATTTTAGCAGAAGGCGAGGATAAATATTTCTTTATATTACTATGTATTTGAATTCTCACTTATCTTTAAAGTTTAATTAAAGTGAGCATAACAGAGACAAAAAATAACTCTTATTTTTCAATTTCTCTAGAACTACTTATCAACAAGCAAACTTGAAATTTTGACAATTTTCTACACCTTTAATTTAATACATATTCAAGTTTGAATTAGAAATTTTAAAAATGGAAAAAGGTTTTTGAATATTTCGCAATTCTCAATCTTGTTAAATTAAAAAAAATATATATAATTAAATTAAGTAATAAATTGAGTATGTGCACCAGTCAATTTTACTGGGTTGTTCTAGTGTTAAAATGCAAAAACTGAAGGAAATTGTCATAGTAGAATAAAATATTTTATGTATCAAAATCTTATGCGCGGTGATGATCTTTCGATTCCTATTTTAATTTTATCTTCTCTTTATTACATTTACAATCTGGTCATTTTGTTTGTGACACAATAATTTCTAGTTATGAATTCTGAAACTAAAGTCAAGAAAATTTAAATTTTCATAATGAATTATCCCTGGAATATAAGAAAATGGCAAAACCGATACTTAATTTTGTCGATAAGTTCCGTTGAAATTCTAGTCTTCTTTATAGAGAGTACCTACTAAAATGAATAAGTATTAATATTTCTAGTGAAATTTAACTGGACGCGTTCTAAAAAGTTATTATTAGAAGTTCTTGCGATATTTTTTGAACGATCGCCTATTCTTATTATGTACGGCTGAAATTAAAAACAATTTAACGACGGGTGCCTAAGAGTTAAGGGGAAGCATCATCATCTTTAGTTTACTTAGTTAATATCTAAATCCTGCGCAATACTGCCTTAATTTTATTGCATTTTCAGCACCCTTATAAAAATTACTATAATATTAGTTAGTAGCAAAACCAACCAAAATTTAACATTAGTAATAGAATTTAACTTCAGCAAATTTTCCTAAATTACAAATGAACTTTACTGATACCTACAGTTACTTTACAGTGCAGGTTCCCCAGATTTTCTAGTTATATTTCCAATAAAACCACTTAGCATTCTAGAAAGCCAACTTTGAGATTCACTGTGTACTTTTACTTTTCAAATTAACTTAGAGACTGTCAAAATGTAAATCTTTAAAGTATTATTCTAATAAACTTTTATTTTTGGAAGTGCAAAAATCAGAAAAATCGACTCACTAAAGAGTATCGCGGTTGTCTAATTAAATGTACATATTTATATTTACTGCGAATGAAAACAAACGCGTAACAAATAATTTCCGTCATAATAGCAAAATATATTTATTCAAAATAGGTACGTCACTAACCGAAGTCAGTATAAACGGATTAAAACTCTTAGAAGTTTAAATAAAAACCAAAAATCAGCGTATATCAAAATATGTGTGGTCAGTGTAAATGTAGTAGGTACCTACATACCTATGCAAACATATATTTCTTACATCGTAGAGATAAAAATGTTAACAAAGTATTATTTATTTTATAAAAATGAAAAATAAGAGTAATAATTATTATATGATTAAGATGCAATAGGTATACAAAATAATTGATAATCGTAAAGGCAAATTGCTCCTTTCAAACAGCTGAGCTTAAAATAAAATTCAATAAAGAAAGATTTTTCTTTATTTCGTAATTTTTATAACTTAAAACAACCTATTTAATTTTTTTCCAACTTCACTTTTTGCCAGACGTGAATTCAAACTAAAGTTTCAATTAGGAATAAATTGACAAAAACCAGTTGGTCATATAAATATATTTTTTCTTAAATTCCTATTGTCTCGAAAATTATTTTTGTACAAAACATTGAAGCTTTTATTTACAAAAACATTTATCACAATATGTTAATTCTTTTCTATATTGCGTTTCAAAGTGGTATAGTAGGGTGCAATTTTTGGATTCTGTATAAGATCAAGATGAATTTAGATATGTTACGAAATGCTTAAAAAAAGTAGGTATACTACGATACTAATCGAACATGTCTTTTAATTAGATATTATCCAAACTATACTTTGGAAAATTATTCGAAAGCGTTGAATTCTCAGATAGTTCTTTAATTCGAAAAGCTGTCAATAGTTTACTCTGAGTTTTATCTTAAGTAGGATTAACGAAAAGGTCTTAAATTAATTATATTTTGTTACAAAATTTCCCATCGTTATAATTCACACTTGAAATTTCCATCAATTGGATATAGGGATCGGTGTTCGATCCGCGCGATCGTGGCGTCTGTGGCAAGGGCACTGGCAGTTGTATGAAGTTTACAATTTTTATCCGCCAACTTTCTATTTTATATGTATATGTATGTACATAAGTACAATATATAGGGATAGGGATAAATCAAGTTTTTTTTAGCACTATTAAATGTATTATCATATATTGTATGTATAAAATAATTAAAGCACTATTACTAAAAGCTCAAGCATTCCAAAATAAGGAAATAGTTTTACACCAAACCAACCAACAGAAATTTGAAAACCTTACCTCGCATTTTTCAAGCATATTTTGGTGGGTGTACGTGCGTTATTGCATAAATTCAAAACGGTTGACATTATCAAAGCGTGGCCAACTTACTCAAAGCTACTTTAGTTCGTCAGGGTAAAACTCTATCGAATGGTAACACTATTTGTGTTTTTTTTTCCTTTTTGGTGCAAACACATGAGCCCATGAAATTATCTGTCGCCGAATTAGTCCAAGGCGAACTGTTTTTGCTCTATCACAGCGAAACAAAAACCCCCAACTGCTAAATTTACATGTGGCACATGCGAATAAATAACCGAAAGGGTGAAAGTCAAAACTTGTCGCAATAGCTGACGTCGGCGGGGGTGGGTGCCGTCATATGTAGTTAGGATACGTTTCGCGGAGGAGATGGTGATTCCGCGGAGTTCCAACTTTTCTACGTTTCCATAGAGTGGGTATAGAGTGGATGTGGCTCGTCTTTGCTCGCCCGGTGAATTTATGTAGTTCGGCGACGACGACAGGATGCTCCTGCGGCGCTGCATGGAAGCGTGCATGCATGCATTTATCAGCGGCCTCTGGGTCCTGGATGCTGCTCCAGGACCAAAGTCGACACATCAACTTCAATGGGGGATCCCCTGGATCTGTGGAGCCCCTTCACTCAGGCATTGCATCAAAGTACGACAAAGTTTTTTTCAGCACATTTTTTTTTCTATTTCTATCAATAGCAGCCTAGTGGAAACTTTTGGGAAAACAGAGGTTTTCCGCAGCGTTGACTACGTTTTATTCGCAGTAGATAGAAACATCCGCCGCAAATCCAAAAGAGATTTTTTTCCCTAAGGTTACTTTTTTTACTATCAACCTCTAGATTTAGCGTTGCGTGCAAGGACATTCCAAAAAGTGTAATGTAATTTAGTTTGCCGCTTTAAATACTCAGACTTTTGTCGGACTCGCGTGCCGCTTCAAAGGGGTTTTAGCGATCAAATAAATTGATGCGGAGTGAGGGGCTCTTTTTTCAAATCAGTCTGTTGTTGGCAAAACGATTTAGCGACATCATTAAGAAGTGATTTGCGGAAGGATGTCAAGTCGTTTATTGGAAGTCAGAGGAAGAGCGCCTACAAGGAACGAATGTCGACATGGTAAAGGTTACAAAGGAGTTGAAGGTTGCTTTCAACAACTTTGTGCTCATATGTAATTTAGATAGCAATCACTTTGATTTTTTTTTTAATTTAGTGATATTTTAAGGTTTCGATTATAACAAATTCTCAAAGTCTTTTCGTATTTGTTAGGACAGGAAATAACTCCAAATTAAATTACAAAGCTTTTAAGAAACAAGAAAAAAACCTTGTTCATATCTTATATGAATGATTTCATGAGTAGAATAATAATTTTGAAAATATCACTAAAAGGTGACAAAAATTAATAATAATATATAATCTTTCACTCCTTTCAACAGATTCTAAATTCAACAGACCACTTTATCACTTAACATCATTCAATAGTTTTTAGTAATTATTATCTATAGTTTATCAAACCATTTTTTTAGTATTTTAGTTTTAAAATTTAAAAATTTGATTCAATAAACTATAACATTACTTTACAAAAAAAATCCTCAAAATATTCTAGAGATATGTACAGAAATCAAAAGTGGATAGAAGTATTTAATTGATATACCTAATTAACAAATTCCGCTGGTTAACAAAATAAATAATTTATTAGTAAAATGCTTGTGAAGTGTCTTATTTGAAAACCAGAATAGGTACTAATCTGGAAATTTGAGGTACCACTAATTTCTATAATCCTTTCTTAAAATCTTGGCGAACAAGCTTTTCGAATATAATTGGCAATTTGTTTGGCATTAAATAAACTTGTGACCCGATTTGAAAAAAAAACCGAAATATAACTCTTAGTAGCTTTGAATGAAAAAAAAAAAAACTTTCTTAAAAAATTAAACAAAAAAAATTTATTGTAAATACAAACAATAATTTTATCATTAGGTAGATACTGAAGGTAATTAATTATGAAAATAACGATATAATAATTTAGAGATAAATGACTCGGTGCAAAATATGGCGCATTTCTATTATGAATAAAAACGAGTCGTAAGTGAGATCCATTCAATATTTATTGCTTTTTGTGTTAGAAGCAAATCGTTTTCAGAATTGCTAATATCATGAGAATTATTCAAATATTATTGAAATAGACATAGATAAAAATAAATCGATTATTTTCGAAAGTGTAGGAAGATCAGATTAAACAAAATGTAAGTATTTAATACCGAAAATATATTTTTAAAAATAGTGTCAGTGTATTTGAAAGTGCATGTTAATTAAACATTTTATTACGGTTTTCTCAAAACATGATTTTTAAAACCATTTTTAGACTACCTGGAATGTCGTCTTTCATTAAAATGTATTTTTGTAGGTTAATGTCCGTATCTGTTTTTTTTTACTTATTTTCTTATTGATAAACTGGAATCAATTAATTTTTTTACAAAATCATAATAAAAATGCAATAAACTTGTGATGAAAAAACGTCATATTATGTATATTTAGCATTAATTCATCAATATAAGGTTATTGCTTTCAGACTATAAAAATACCCATATTAAGAATTATAAGCGGAAAATCACCAGTTTTCCTTAATTGTTTTTCATGCCAACAATTTTGCACGTTTAATTTACGCTTTACTTTACGATAGTGATAATTTCTAAAGAAGTTTTCCATTTCAAAAGAATGTTAACCAGAACAACAATTCTCACTTTGAAAGTGATTCGATTAACGATTCTTTCTTACTTCCCGCAAAATGTGAAAAATATTAAAATGCGAAACCGGTTAGACATGGATGCCCGTATGCAAGAAACTGGAGAAATATACATACGCCCAGTGTAAAGAAAAGCAAAACAGGGAAAAATAAAATAATTTAAAACACAAATCCAAGGTATTAAATCTAAATGGTATAAGTATAGGTATCGGATCGCATCGTGTGACGACGAGAAGAACATTCTACAGAAATTGAGCGAGATCGTCGCAACTTATGCGAATATCTTTTAATTATCAAGAGATCATTGCTCATATAAATGCCCTTGGAAGTTGGTCATATGCGGCGCGACATAAGGCGCAGTCCACACTTGTTGCATACCCTTCATGCCGGCGAAAACGATCGCGTCCAAGACGCACACCGGTGACGGTCGGGTGAAGGAAAATTGCCCCGAGATCTTGGCCAATCTTGGCAACTTGATCGAGACGAGCCTCTAAAAATACACCCACCGAAGACGCTGTACACGGTGTACGCACGGACGGTGCACGCTCGCCTGTGAGCAGCTATTACTTAATAACCCATGGCGAATCATACGACTTTTCTTGGCCAATCATCAGGCGTCTCGGTGCCACACCAACTTTACGCGTAATTACTTTAAGTTTTGTAAACAGTCGCGACGACGTCTGTTGCACTCGTAGGCGGGGGAGAGCCTCCGGAGATGGTGTGGCGGGAAACGAGTCATGTCTCTGAATGTTTACGCCAAACGTGGAATTTTTGAAAGGTAAAAAACGATCAACAAAACATCAGGCATTAGTATGAATTAAGACGAAAAGAGAAACTCGTTTTCTTAAGAGAAATCAAAGATTTGAAACGAACTTAAGCATAGGAACGATCTTAAGATCAAGACAAATTCACGAGATCGTCTCAACTCGAAAGAAAATAGAAGGAATCTTATATGCGACTTTCACTGTTGTTGTATTAGATCTAGTGCAGGGGTAGCACAAAACAAAAAATGTCCAGGGCTATGATATTATTTTACAGAGTCTAAGATATAGACTAGATCTTAAGCAATGTATATTTAATTTATTCAAGAATTTCCGTGCTCAACGAACTGTGCAGATTTAGATAGTGATCATGTCGATTGTTATGGTCTTAAAAGCAGCAAAAAATAGACCAGCATAAATAGACCGCCATGAATGTAGGTTTTTGATCGTATCAATTTGCAATTACGTATGTAGTCCACGCAAAACGAAAATAGCAGTACACTGAAAATAGTTTTGCTGAAAAAATATACAAAAATGCATTTAATTTGAATAAAACATATCTTTGAAAAATCTCCAAATAAAAATAATAGCAATTAATTTAATTCATATTCAATGAAACTGCTAAAAAGTTTTACATGAATGATAAATTATTAATCATTGAATTGAAGATTGCTTTTGTGTGATTTTACTCAAAGAAAATATACCTTTTATACACTTAAGATATATGATTATCAAAGATCTTTATACCTAAAATGTATGACTAAAGTATATGGTTTGAGTTATCTAAGGTGTATGATAATTGCAGATGTCTTTAAGATACTTGTAACTAAAAGTATATGAGTTTTCGAAAACAAAATATATGAATCATTCATATTTATGTTTTGTTTTTTAATTTAAAATGTTATTTGAAATACATTCTATATTTAATGTTATGATATATTAAAGGTCAAAACACAATTTATAGTGAAAAAAATAAAAAAATCTTTATTGCTTTTTTATTTTCAAATTACACACTTTTCAATCATAGGAACTAGATACATTATGTTCTTTTTATTAATTTTATTTACGCGTAGCTTCGCTCACAAATAAAGTGAGTCCGATCATTGAATCCGTTTCATTCTCAATACGCCACTGATATAAATTTTGCCGAAACTTTAGTCTGGCACCAAACTTGCTGTCCGGGATTAGCCTGTTGATGTCTTCAGAGTTCTGGAGTTTCAAAGCTTCAATATCAATTCCTTTAGCTAAATAACACAATTGTATAGAAAATAAATTATTAGTTTTTAATTTCTTACCATTGAAATCCTCTATTAGCTCTGGAACATTCCATATGCTTAAAAGTGTTGGCACATTGTCTGCAATTTCCTCGTACGCACTAGTACTGAGAATCAACAAACTATCTTCAATGCCCTCCATAATACAATAATTTGCACAAATAATCTTAAAATCAAACTCACTTTTAATCAGGATGAATTCACTGTCACTCCTTATTCAACTAACTCCACAAGAAAAATGCAAGAAACCGTATCAGGTGACATATAACACCGTTGCAATTTCAACGAAAAAATTATAAAAATTCCAATAAGGCTGTTTTACAACATCGACGCACACAAACATGATTTTAAACAAATTGCTATATGATTTATCTACATCAGTAGTAGAAACAGTTATGTTTGTGTTTTGGATAAGCGAATTAAATCGACTTTGGTTTTGCCATATAAAAATTGACTGAATCAAGTACAGTCATGATAAAAATTATTCAGTAAATTATATATTTCAAATAATATTTTACGAAATCAATTGTCGAAAATTATTTATATGAAATAGAGAGACAGATTTATTTAAAAATTAAAGATATTATATTTATCATATAAATTTTGTTACAAAAAGATGCAAATTTTAATCATATACTGAAATTTGTTGAAAAGGCTACGAACTATATTTTCCGTGTAGTAGTGACAAATGTCGAATTTAAATCTAATCCGATTTTCGTCAGCACATTTAATGCAACATAATAAAAGAAACCAGAATTTACTGGCTATTGAGACAGTGTTGCCAAATAAATTGAAATTAAATTAAATTGAAAGTTGTCTTCGATTTTGCCGTGCATTTTCATTACTACCAACACTTCCTGAATGGAATATCAAGCGAATGTCTGAATATAAAAATAAAATTATAATACTCGATTTCCACGTAAATCCAGTTATTTTTTACATTGCACATTGACATAATTTTTAGTTCTCTCATATTTAATTAGGCCCCTCAGGTTTCTGATTCCGGCTCTTGTGGCGTTGAACTCTTTTGTTATAAGCAAAAATATGTTTGCGTCACCTCACGTGACAATATTCAAATAATCTTAAGAATTAGTTTTGCTATGTTCCGTTCAATGGCATCACATGATTCGTATTTTTAGAAATGAATGAAATTCGATTGTTCGCGATATTATTCAAATAGGACGAATATTTTATAAGTTTAGAATAAAATAAATACATTTTTTTAAACAACTCATTCCAAGTGCTCTACACGAGTTCTTGTTCTGTACTATTAAATAATAAAAAACGTTTGAAAAAGGCTTGTTTTATACATCTTTTACGTACAGACTTTTAGCCACCGACGAATAAATAAATAGATTATCATTTAGATTAGCATGTATTTACGAATTGCTAACAAATTCATTCAAAGCTCTTTCATAATGTTAGTTTTTTAAATTATGAATTGAATTAAAATTTAGAGCGTGTGTTTACAGCTATGACTTTAATCTGCGCTAAATTAGAAGAATTTGCATGCTTCGAACTGTTACAATAAAATTATAATGATACATTTTTTGCTTATTTTACGTAGGTAATAAGTCCTGACAAATTATAATCTTTAGGAATTGGGAGTGTGAGATCATAGAACTAAGTTTATTGTATGTATTATTACAAGTATTTAACTCTTTCAAATAAGCATTAGGTCGTCACGATTCGATAATTTTTTTCCCAAAATATACATAGCGATTTAAACAAAAGTAACCGGAATTGTTAATAATTGAATAAATTTTAAATTCGTCATATTTATTAATTATTTTTTTAAGATATAGAAATGGTGTCTGCAACTTATAAACTATAATGCTAGACATAATTTCGAATATTTTTACGTAATCCTCGAATCGAAATTGATGAAACTGAAACTTGCAGATAGTTATTTTAAAATGAAATAACAAATAATGTGTTCGAACTCATTTTGAAATATTATATCGACATTCAAAAAACTTACCTTAAAATAACATTTTAATATATTTAATTACAAAAAAACGTTATTTATATTTGGTTGAGTCTAGCGTAGTTATTTTGATGGGATTAAATTAAATTAATTAAACAATGATTTAGAGATGAACGTTTTGGGGGCCACTTTAATTGAAATAAACATTAACCATTATTTGAAAAAAACAATTCAATAAATTACGCCCGGTCTTAAATCTTTCCTTTTTAAGAAAATTTATGCAAGACAGCGTGCACTAAAATTTTAATCAGCTAAGCAAACTTTCTGCTAGGATGTATTTACTTATATAGAAAACTCGATTCTAAAGTGAGTAAGTCCTCATTAAAAACTATATCTGTCATTGTCCTTAATTTAAAAAGCACTATTTAATTTAACTCTTTTATTCTTTTACTTTAATTTCGGCATTTATCTTCAGAAAGAAAGAAAGAACCGTAGGTAATCGCTTTTCATTAATTTTTAGTTTTAAAGTTAAAACTTTGTACTTTAAATTCACCTTTCTGTTAAAAATCAAATTAAAGTTATGAGAGAATTATTGAATTTAATTTAATGATTAAACGACTACTAAATTTTCCTTCAATTACACAGATAAAGTCAATGCAATTTTCGTGTTCTCTTTCAATAAAATGATTTTACAGTGAAAACTTTAGCTTTAGAAGTTCTATGAAATTTTCATAGAAATGCACTGCTGCACAACTTTTTAAAAGATAAGAAACTTTAATAGTTTTTTGCAAATCCCCCGTCTGTTCGTCAAAGCCGCAAATATTTCACGTGGAAGATTTCAAGGATGGTGAAGTGGATTATCTCTCCATCAAGAAAGAATTAATAACATGTGATTTGTCTTACCTTTCTGCCAGAAGAAGGATTTCCCGGTAGAGTGGCTGGATTCGTTTCTAAAAGAATTTAACCGAGAAAAGTCGTAGATTTTTCTCAATTCACTCGGTCCTTTCGCGGTGGTAATTTTTCATTCACCTTGAGTACCCCCGGCACCTCGTCTGCTCCTAATTTGATTTTCGATGTGCCAAAAGGAGGAAAGGTTCAGTCGTGTCCGACCAAACATTTGTCCGAATTTTCAATTCCAATATTTTTTTTTTCCCCCCATCCGACATGCACCGCGCTCTGGATGGGAATGGGTTCATTACGCGAACTCTTTTTTTTTTATCCATCCTCTGTCAACCAGCCAAAGTTCTAAAACCCTTCTCGAACCCTCTCTACTCTTAAAATCGGAAAAAGTAGAGCTGTACCCGAAGTTTGTTATCATTCTGTCAAGTTTTTTCTCCCAATTGCACCCTAAGACCCTGTTTCTAGTTCGGCTAGAAAACGTTTCCTCCGGGAACTCTCTCCTTTATGGCCAATTGCTTACCTGGGTGCTGCGTGCGAGGGTTTGGAGGTAAACAGAAAGGGTTAAGGTTCCATGCGACTGCGACAGAGCAGTTGGGTGGGTGGTTGGTGGGTGGATTTGATGCACGTGGTGGAAGTGCACACGCTCGACTGCACCTAGCTTCAATAACATTCCCTTTCCGGTCTTGTTGAGTCTCCTGAACCCTTTTGCCATCGCAATTCGGATTTCCTGGAATTCCAGGAGCTCCTTTATGCAACTTCGCTATTAGCTTTTGTCACCAGCGAAATTCCTGCTAACAAAACGTTTTCCTTGTTCGCACGGACACACGAACCCTTTTTGGGGAAGTTTTCGGGTAAGGGAAGGTAAAGAGGTCGCTCAAATGATAGTATATACGCAGGAGGGTTGAACTAATTTCATTCTAGAGTAAAGGTGCTAACTAGCCAAGTCCTTTCGAAACGTTTTTGTTTTTTTTTTTTTTTTTGTAGAAATAATTCTAAAAGACAGTCAGGGACAAGGAAGTGCTAAGGAAGGACATCCACAAGGACGAACTTGCAACTCGGAAAGGTGCTCCTTGAGTGCAAGACACACAGCCTCCGCAAACAATTCACACTATCCCAACCCTCTAGACTCTAACTCTAGAGCGAATCTGTGCCAAGCCGTCTATTTATCAAAAAATAAATAAATAAATAAATGTAAAGTAGTTAAATTCGAGAAACATAAAGACAAGCAAACAACTGAGGATAAATGTTTGACAAAATCTCAACAAGGCGTGGGAGGGAAGGGGTTAAAACGCTTTATCCAAAGGTGAAAAGTTTGCTTAGCCCTGACGTCGTCGTCAGCTCGACAGGGGCTCGAAGTGGCGAAGGGATTGAAGGGCGCTTGCAAATTGTTCCTCGAACGGAAGAGTGCATGTGAGCTGGGGTAATCCTTTCAAGGAAGATTTCATTACAACGAGATGCAATTTGCGAAGTTGTTTCTTTCTACGAGGAATTTGAGCTGGTTGTTTCCTCTAAACCGATTTAGTGATGCTTCTCAGGATCCCGGATGTATTCCCTTCTTCTTGAGGCAGCAAGCGATCAATCCAATCGAAATAAACTCCCACACCTTTGCCCCCGGGCCCGGGAATGGATTCTACTGATTTTTATCAGATTTCATAGTAAGCTGCTGAGTAAACCTATAACAGGCGCTTTTGCAGCTACCAAGATCACCTGTCACCCTTTTGGACATTTGAGAAACTGCATTCTTACCTGTTCTGGATCTCTGTGCAAGGCGGGCAATTTAATGGAGCTCTTGTAAAATGGTTTTACCTGAAATAGGTGTCACTTGCATCTTCGGTATTTTTATTAGAATACGAGGGCCACTACATAATATACATATGTATATAAAACGTTCACTTTGTCATACATTCTCTTAAATCTTTGAACTAACAAACTTTTTTGATTATATAATCTCCCTTTAAAAGTATTGGAACACAATCAGAGTTTTTTGAAGTTAATGAAAATTTTTAGTAAACATTTCGTCCCTTTTCCTGACAAATTTTTCGAATAACAGATGGAAATTATATGGCTCTTTCTAACAAAAAGCCACTATACAGAGCTATCTTAAGTTTACTTAAACACATTACTTATTTTGCACTATCACCACTGCAAATCTTAGTGTTTTATTTTAATACACTGAAAGTATTTTAATAAGACGTCACCCATTGAATAAAAATTGTCTCGTTCTTAAAACACTTGAAAGCGTTTTAAAAACGAGACAATGTCAATCAAATGGGTGACGTCATATTTAAACACTTTTAGTTTATTAAAATAAAACACTAAGACTTGCAGTGACGAGACAGACGTAGTAAATTCATAGATAACGACTGTAGGTAATCTGTAGTAATTCGTTTAAATCATATATTACCTACCTAAAATAACCACTTGAACATTTTTCTCGAGTCGTATCGTAAACTTTTACTCATAATTATTTTTCACCAAAATTGTAACCAAAAGCGTATAGGTAATCAGCATCCAATTATAATTATTATTGTACAAAGTTCCTATCAGAACTATTAGTGAATTTCAAATTTCAAGTTGATCGAATATATGAGAGTAAATTAATCACCCTGTAGTTAAGCGAGTAAAGAAAATAAAAAAATATATAAAATAAAATATAAATCGAGAAATTATAATATAAAAATAGATCGATAACTCTTATCTGACATTTACTAATAATCAATCGGAATATATGTAACTGTTATTAAATATCAGAATTGTAAAATTAATTGAGGGTAAGTACTTTTATCTCATAATCAAAAAAATAAATAAATTGCGAAATAATAGTTAGACCAACCAAGCCGAATATATTTTAATTAAAAACTAACCACTATTGTGAAATTTTTCCCTTATTGCTTACATATACTTTCTAAAATTACGCCAAAAATCTATAGTTTACTTAGAGGCGATAAGATTGTTGCTATTGCTATGATATAATGAATATAATTAATTATAATTAATTTCAAATAATTCTTTTTTTATTTATTTTTATGTTTTTTAAAGATATGGAAAAGTGGTAACCAAACCACTTAAAATCAAACATTTTGGGGTAATAATAATTTTTGTTTTTTTTTTTGTTTTCTTTTTGTAATTATAAGAAAAATGCACATAACATCGTACATTGTAAACATGAAATGTACTAATAGCATAAAGCATTTCTATATGATACTTTACATTTTAAAAAATTTTAAGAAACGTGAGTTTAAAGACTCGATCTTCCATATCTTATATGTATGTAGGCCTTTTTTTAGGGTTGCGTAGCAAAACAAGGAACCCTTCCCATCAATCCGTCTGTGTCAAGGTCCTTGGAAAAAATAAAATTTGCAATTTGGAGATGAAAAAAAATTTTTTATTTTCCCGCCGAGTACGGTATCGTTGAAAAGGGAATTTAAAATCATTATGAGGTTTCTTTGACCGTTTTACAATATTATGCCCCGCTTTTTAATAAAACTATAACTAAATAAAAGACTCCAAATTGCCCATTTTCCATTAGGTTTGTTTTTGGTCCAGATATCACTCTAAACGCAATTTCGGAAAAAATCGGATAAAATACAGAGTACTAGCACATACATATACTGAAATTACTTTTAAAAATAATACGACTTACTATAGCCGACCAAGTTATGCTTATTTGGATTTAAACAACTATTAAGGCAAAGCAAATATATACATTAATCCAGAGAAATAATAAATGAAATAACAAAGTTTTTGAAAGCCATTATTCAGGAGAATATCGAATTAGACAAAAATTGTTACTTTTTATTTCTTGCTTTAAACTAGAAGAATGGGTCCCATTTTCTTTGTAGTGCCCTTGACACTTTAAGACACTTAAGACCAAGTCTTTCCTGCCCTTTGCATGTCAATTAGTAGCAATTAAGAGCGACGGATACCCTCATCGTTCAATGGATAAAATTTCCGAAAAAATCTTGAAATCAAAAAAAGCCCGACTGAAGCCAGAGCTCTGCTGTGGCGGTGGCAATTAATGAAGATTTGTCATCAATGCAGTGCGCCCATCCGCAGCGCCGATGCATGTTCATGGGCTCTGGTCAGCACAATGGTCAGTTGTCAATATTCATAATGGACGTGGGCAAAAATGACATAAATAACATGGCTGCTGACAGTGGCCGTTGGATTTGACCAGCACTAGGGCGATGCCGATGACAATTAATGATGCATGCCCACTGCCAGGCCGTGACTGTTTCGCTGAGAGCAACCGCACGTCAGCCGTCCCATGGCCGGAGGATTCTTTTCTAATTGGAATTACAGTCCGGGCCGAGCTGGACCCGGACAGCCTAGATATGCTAACTGAACTACATCCCTCAATCTGTCAATTCAGGCTAGCTTCTAGCTAGGGGTTGAATTCGTGAGATTTTCGAAAATTTCGAAATCTCACTAAAACGCCCACAATTTCGGGGGAATTCCCTTAATTTTGGGCGGCGCGGCGTACTCACCGCACCGTAGCAGGAATGATGGACCGAATCCGAATGACTTTTAATTGATTAATTCGAATAACCGAATTGGCAGCGTTGCTAACTTCGTTTCGCGGGCATCTCGTCCAGATCTGAATTGCACCAGATAA
The DNA here is from genome assembly GCA_951509405.1 of Machimus rusticus. Taxonomy (NCBI): domain Eukaryota; kingdom Metazoa; phylum Arthropoda; class Insecta; order Diptera; family Asilidae; genus Machimus; species Machimus rusticus. Next base: position 5,134,424 of record OX608049.1, read on the forward strand.
AAGCATCCCCCCGCAACAATGGGGAGCTCTGCAGCATCCACCTAGCTTCATACTTTTATTTTCGTTTAATTTAATTATTTCTGCATTGGGCGGTAATTACACCTCGGATAATTTCGTGTTGTATGCAATGTGCTATATCAATTAACTCGCGTAATTAGCTGCTGAGTGGCGGATGGAAGTTGCGCTGGGATGGGACGACTATTGCCTCGCGGTAAGGAGATTGAGCGAAATTAATGCGTTTTGTTTTCAACGCAATTTGGAGCAGTTTTCCTTCCAATTGCATGAATTGTTTCCCTGATTGATAGACGCAAATATTCCCAACAGGTTTGAGGGTCATGACCCGAACCAGGTGAGCTGTCCAAGAGCGAATCGCGCCCTATTTTAATGAATGTTCACTCGTGTGTGCGCGAATTTAATGAAATTTCCGAACTTTACCGGTGTTTTTAACACAAACACACACGGAAACGCTGAGGGGGTGTTTAGTGGCTCAAATATGAGTCTATAAAACGTTGCATTATTATTACTGCCCTACCCTCACTTGCCCGGCCGTGCGTGCAGGACGGCGCTTGCATACCGGGAAATTGCGTTCATCATCGCATAATTCTTTAATTAAGAGTGAATTGCTGTGTGGCGTCAACTGAAGTGGCCATGCGCCGATGAACACGCGATAGGATTTTCATTTCGCCCACAATTGAACATAAATACAGAAATATGTAGAAAATTTGACGAAATTTTTGAATTAGGAAAACAAATGTATACAAGGCTGTAGCCAGAAAAATATTTCTGGGAAATGAGGATAATTTGTCTGGCAGGCGTAGATCTAGAATTAAATTTGAATAAAAGGCAAATTCAAATTTATTGACTCTTTGTTTTTGGTGAGACATAGGTAAATATTTAAGAACTATATTCTGGCTTCAAATCATATGTTATCTTTTAATGATGGTAGAACATTTTAAGAAATAATTAGTTAGTTATAAAATGTTATTACAACTGCTCATACCTACTAAAAAGTGAGTAAAATCGCATTCTCAATTTTTATATTGATTAACTAAGATTGATTCCAATTTAAAACACTGGTTTTCTACAAAAATTTACTCTAAGAATTTGCTTAATCTTTTGGAATATGAGTCTAAGATATTGGATTATATGCCCAGATTTTAAATTAATAATCGAACGACTTCTTGAGTTATAGTTCTATTTTTAACGTCATTGGACATTGTGGTAGCTGCGTAGGTACCACTTGAGATCAAATATACTTTTAGATCTTATTATATATTATTCATTTTATAAATGTTTATTTAGATATTAGGTAAATATTTAATATTATTTTAAAAATATTAACAACAAAAAGTTTACATATGTAATAAGTCACATTGATTAAAACAGATATTTTAAATTATCAAAGCTTATACTGGCGACACACAGCCGAGTCAAATAATCATTTCCAAATGATATACTTAAGCGTCAAATGTTACTAAGAAATCCGGGTGACACACGTAAAGTCGGCAAGTAGCCTTTGTGAAGTGTGGTGAAATCAGACTTTTAACGTCAAGGAAGAGTTTCATTATTAAAAATAAAAGTGGCCGCTTCATTTTTTTCATGTTATTCATCCTGAATTTAAATCAGTTGCCTTTTATGCAAATAAAAATTGCAATCTTTAATCAAATAAAACTTGACAATGACAGCTCACAGCTGTAACAGATGGAAATCATGGAAAATTCCAGTGCTCTCATCTTCATTTGCCGAAAATGAAGTTCCTACAAGCTATGTACTTAGGAAATGAGCTTCGAAATGAAACTCAAGGCTCTTAAGTAGCATTTGGAGGGTGACACAAGGTCATAGAAATTATCATTTTCGGCAAATGATTCTTTAACTCGACCGTGTGTCGCCGGTATTAGGTACTATATACATTTTACTTATTCGAGATGATAAATGAAATAATGGGTAAAGTTGAACTGAAGTTAGCCACATCATAATCTAATTTCCTAACTTTCAGAAGTTAAGCTTAAAAAGGACTATCCAGTATGTAGTAGATTTTTCTAAATACAAATTCTAGATATGTATACATAACGTATATATTTTTAGAGTGTGAAAAGAGATGGGAGATGGGAAAATGCCTGAGAAAAATTTTCTCAAAATGACATTATTAAAATTGGCCAACACTGTACTCGAAAACAATTAGATCAATTCATTGAAATTTGTTATAACAATATAATTTTCGCTGCAAACCTCTCATTTTTAAGTTAATTTATTTAATTATAAATTCGTGAGCTATACAACATTGCACTTGCCTTAAAATAATAAAGTCTTCTTTACCCTACATAAAGAAAGACTGCTTTTATTGTCCCGAGTTACTTTTGTATACATTAAATTAAATTAAATTAACGTCATTGCACTTCATATTCCATTCACTCGCATTTAATTGCATTCATTTCAATGGTTCAATATTTTGATGACTTTTTTTGAGATCTAATGAATAATTTAACATTTCATTGAACTCTCATTGCAATGGGCTATCATATATTTACAATTTTATTTTTATTTCCATGAAGCTAAATATGTAATCTACAATATTTATAATACGTATACAACAAAAACTAAGAACTTATAATTTATTACATGCATAAAAATTACTCTATATTTAGTTAATGGAAATGAATGACATAATCACCCTGAGTATTAAGTTTTATTTATGGAAGGCACCTAATTAAATGCAAAATAACCCAGTGAAGTTGGAAAATTTACAGATATATTGCATAATTGAGAGAATGCTAACTTAATTGAGTGAAAGCGATCAGATTTAATTGAGTGAAAGCGATTAATGTTTTTTTTTTTTTTTTTTGTTAATAGATAGATTCTTCAGTGGCACACTTATTTCAACTCCTAAATTGATCGATCCTAGAATTTACTCTATATTATTGTATTTTTGATTAAATGAATCGAACAATTAGGATTTCTTTTAAGAAATAATAAACAATCTTATTTTTTAAGCTCTTATTCTTTACTTAATTTCAAATCTTTTTAACCATTTTTTATATTATCTATCAAATATATTTTTTTAAAGCTGTTAATGTTGAATACATTTGTTATAAAAATTATTAATTATTATGTCTACTATATTGGAATAATTGTTCTATCCATGTACTGCAGAGGATTAAAACATGTTCTTTTAAAGAAAAAATAGTACAACTTGGATTCTTCGAGGATTCTAAGTACATAGGTACTTCATTACGATATCTTAAAAAATGTTTGCTATTATTTTTAGAAAAATAGCGATCAACAAATCCAGTTTTTTAGTCTTCAGCTCTTCGCGAGTGGTAAATAAATTGAGTTTAGTAGGTATTTAGACTGCGAATAGTGACTTAATGCCGACTGAACTAAATTTATTGCAGGAAATTTCTTGAGGTATGTAAATAAATGTATATACATGAGAAGTAAAATTAAACAATTATTTAAGATATATTTGCCAAAAGCAATTTTTTTAAAGTGGAATTTTTCACATTTCATTCAGAATTATAAAATGGAACCCTACATCAACAATTGCCCCTTTGATGTTAGTGTTATTTAGCTATTTAATTTATGTACATAATTTCATTTTCATATTTCAAACTCACGAAAAAGTTAAATAAAGTTCAGTTTCATATACATTTCTCTAAATTTGACTATAATAGAACACATATAATAATAGTATTATTAACATATAATTTTATATTTGAAATCTCTACAACCGTCACCCAGATACGACAGTTCTCTAAAGGACGGCGTGAAAATAGCACTTAAAGTGTTAAGGGCGCAATTGAGATAATTACAGCATTTTACTTAAGCTGGTGGTGTTCCACTAGAAATTAAAAGCGGCCATTTCCCTCAAAACCAACGGAAACGCCCTTTTACCCAAAATGACGACAGTATACCCCGAAAAAATGTCGAGTAAGAGGCACTTGGCGCAATCCCGAAACTATTAAATCGCAAAAATAATTCATGAAAGGCTTTTAAGCATCATCAAACGAGACCCCTAAACGGTGCCGAGGAACAAAATCCCAAAATTGTCGTTCCCGCAGGAGAATCATCCCGCTCCTAATTATTTTGCCTCCGAAAAATCCTTTAACCTTAATTCCCGTCTTATTTATTTAAAATACGCAGACAGCACTCGGGGATTCCCCTAATGAGTCCCGGACGCCAATCCTGAATGTGGATAAGAAGTGTGCTCCGCGCCGAATGGGGTCAACTTGCCTTCTGCTCCTGTTCTGGAAGAACAAATAAGAACGAGGTCCCGAAGGAAGAGAAACCAGCGCCCAGCCGGATCCCGAGGGAGTATCCCTGGTCCCGTCTATTCCATTATAAATGTATGGATAATTTTGTGCATGAGTGTTCAAGAAAAGTTCGAGCGACAGTGGGGGAAATTTTAAAAATTTAATGCTCCTCACTAAGTGTATTCATGTCTTAAAGATGCTATTATTTAAAATATTCTACAAAATGGGGCCTGCAGCATAATCAGCCCTTTTGAAAGTCTTAAGGGGGCGGCTCTTCTATTATTCAGGGGTGTCCCATATGAGGACATTTTACATATATATTTTTATTTATTTATTTTTTTTTTTTACGCCGGACTCTTTCATACCGCATCCTTGTTGCCATTCTGAAGGGTGCTGCAATATTCAGGTGGAACCCGGCTATAACTCGGCCCGGGGTATTTGTATTCTTGGAAAATGTGTCCACCAAAGGCACTTGGGGTCCTCTTCCACCACCTCCAATTTTCGGGCTCCGCACAACCGGGGCAAAAAGGTGGGCATCCTCCTGGATCCCGAGCAGGAGCTGGAGGAAAACTTTTGAATGGCAACTCAAGAAAATTTTCGGTTGAGTATGGGAGCCCCCGAGAAAAACCGTCGAGTCATTGCCACATATCCTGCCCGTATCAACGTCGGACATCTTCTGAAAATTTTATCAAGGCACCTGGGACTCTTCACCTTGCAGCCTACTCGACCTCCAAAAAAAAAATTTGCTTAGATTTGCATTTGCTAGAAGGCGTGCGACTGAAAAATTTAGCCAAATGGTAGTGCTCCATGGATTTTTATTTTTTTATTCTCGAATCCTTTCTAAGAGGAGGACAGGTGCTGTTCTGGTGACCTTAAAACACTTGACACTGTACCGAGGGAAATTGTTTTAAAATATGAAAATGAATTCAGAGCACTCCACTCTTTAAGGGTTTTTTACCCCCTTGTGCCCTCATCTTCAATTTTAAGTGCTCTAATTTAGGCCCTTACAGCTCGTTGCGTAGCTAAGATGCTCGTTAGCCGTTCTTTCACAGCCACTTTCTGTGCATCTTTTGCTCTGTGTTGCGCTGCAAAAGAGCCACCCAGAGGTGGAAAAAAAGTGCATCACCAGTAGAAAAGTAAAAAAAATATATAAATTTTTTTTTAACCTACCAAACCCTCCAGGAACCTTTTCACAGCCTCTCACCACACCGCAAGATTCACAAATTCGTTTGACTTCGTTTGGATAGTCTAAACGAAAAAAAAATGTTCTTTTAAAGTGTGAACCCTCCGCAGTTCCACCTCCGGCTAAAAGGCAATAGGATTTGGGACCAAGGAGCTTCGAAGGTGAGCCGAAGCTCCTTTTCAAATTGGTTTGGAATATTTAAAAGATTGCAGACTCGGTAAGCAGTTCTATGAAAGTTGCTGCCAGTAGATATTCATACTCCATCGCATAGAGGTTTTTTAGAGAAAGTAAAAAAAAAGCGCGCTATATATTGCCACACTATGTTATCATACAGATTTTATGCTAACGCCAAGTATACTGGATCCAGAACCATACCTGGAATAAAAATTGAACCTTCTGGCCAACCTTCTTCTAGTAATCAATGACCAAAAATCCCACATATTTACCCCGCTGCTCCAACCTCCGGTTAGGAATGTGTTTCATATTTTATAAAGTTAAAATTTCTTCTCTAGATGATTGAGGCATATTATATATAGTAAACGGAACAATTTTATAAGGAAAACACGAAAGAATCTTTTTTATGTTAGGCATTCATGGGCTTTTTCTATAACGATGAAGGGAAATTGAAATCCATAGAACCCATTAAATGGGGTATCAGACGAATGGTGTTTTGCAAGTTAGAATCAATAAAGCAAATTGTTACAAGCTGTTCTGAAGATTTGGATTAATAGTGACACTACTTTTATTGAACTCTTACTTTATTAACCCCGCAAGTTGTAGAAGCACCGAAATTAAGAATTATATATTATAAATTAATAAAATAAATATTGGTGGAAAAGAACTATAAATTTCCAATATTTATACACTTGATACAAGACACCGGCAAACGAACATTTAGAACGAATGATCATTAACACTAGATTGCCCAAAGAAGTCAATTTAACTGCTTTTTAATTTCAATTAGTAAAAATTATATTTATAATGATACTATTTCTTAGGATTTTGAGACTTTTTATGATAAGAAGAAGAAATCATTAATCGGGCAATCTAGTGTTAATTTTGCCGGTGTATATGAAAAATTCTCATCTAATTATATTAGAAATCCTGGAAATCCTGCTTTTTTCCAGTACCATCTTTAATCTCATTCTCCGTATAAAATATTTCTCTTGAATAGGGTTTTTTTTTAAGTAGGTAAAGAAATCCCAAAAAAAATCTGCTTCAGGTGTTCCTATATAATATTTTTAACCATCAAAAGGAAAGTTCGCCGTGTGTCACTCCTAAAATCAATCTAATGATCATTCAGAGCTGCCTTATATGAAGGTATAAAACAATATATTTGTTGTCGGCGCGATAATCCAAAAGATATAAAAACTTATTTTCTTATGAATGTCAATGCAATTATAGATAATCAAGTTGATTTTCGTGACGATTTCAAACATCCAATAAAATCTTATTTTAAATTGTCATTATTTTACGCCCTGCCCTGGTTGGTAAAGTTAAGAACGTATTAAAGATAATTTCAGGGAGCCTCATATTTTCCGCTATTAAATATTTCTTTAATCGGTATATGCATAATTTGTCTGTATATGTATGTATGCAAAACATAATTATTCAAGTCCTTGAAAATTATAATTTTGAAAAATATGCTTTATATATTCTATCCTACGGCGTTTCTAAATGAATTTTCTTCGAAACCTTGTATCTTGATATGCAACTTGATAGGAGAAAGTTTAATATTTTTAAACTAAGTATTGTTTTTTCATTTAAAACATTTCCTATATTATAGTTATATACATCACCAATTTTTGAATGTTTTCGTCATAAAATATGAGGTTGAATTTTGAAGGAGCTGTATTAAAACCACTTGTATGTGATTTATATAAAGCTAACCATAATAACTAAAATAATATGAAATCTAAAAGTTGATAAACCAAAGTACATTGTATGTTTTCATTTACGATTTTTTTATGCTTTTGTACTTCTAAACCAAATTTATTTATTGAGAAAAAAGTTTACTATATAAGGATTTTTTAGTCCACAGATATCAAATACAATTTACAATTTTTAAAATTCATAACGATTCCCGATTTTCTTAGAAACCAACAACAAAAACAGTATGAGTGGGCTTTTTTAATAACCGATTTCATATTTGATACTGAATTTGAAAAATTCAATATAGAAAATTCAATTCCGAACATTACAAACGAAGCTTTGTAAATTTCACATGAAGCCCCAAAATAGTCTAAATTCTAGTTTTGTCAAAGTTTATAACATGTGATACGAATATTTAAATCCTGTTTTCTAGGAAATTTTTAAAATTGAATGAGTTTAATTTTTCTTTTAAAAGAATATGTTTATGTCGTTACTTACTTAGTGGAGTTAATTTCTTCAAAATGATATTAGCCACCTTCAATAAGGAGCAGCTCCTTAGATCTTCCATCCAATTTGAAAAATTTCCCCGTACTCCTTCGAATTTAATCACGAGCTTAATTTGCTCGCGTCGTGGTCCTTTTATCTTCCATCACCAGAGGGAGTAGCTGAATTTTACGAAAAGTTGCTTCAACGAGCCTTTTCCTCCCCATGCCCCAGGAGTCGCGTGCGTGTGCCCTGAAACGAATTTTTAACTTAATTTCTAGACGCAAATTCAAATAAAATTTATGATTAAAACTCGCGAGTGGGAGGTGAGTTTATGCCACCACCGCCACCGCCGCACCCTGCGTTTTCTTGAGTTAGTCCTCTTCTAGGAGACGAGGAAAAATCTCAAATGAATTTTCCGTCGAGGACTCTATCCGCTCGTCTAATTAAAATTTATTTCACAATTTATTTCTTGTCGCGCTTTTGCAGACAAAACTGGGAGCGGGATCCCGAGTTCTTGAGGATGAGTCCGCGCCCGGCGCGCCGCAATCGTCGCGCCACGCCGCTGCGCTGTGTTACCGCCATACAATGTTACTGTGACCGGTTCTCCCGCAAAAAGCGAGGCAAAATTTTCCACGAAAACTTTTCTTGTCACCGATTGAAAATGTTTTGTTACATTTTGTGCGAAAAGTTCTGGGCTAATTCCCAGCAAAATCCCAGATGCCACCGGCATGTCTAAATCCGAAATTAAACGTAAGCCCGGCGAGTGGCGAGCCGGCGGCAGTGGCAGTGGCGGCGGGGGCCCTCTCAATGCAGCGAAATATTTTCAATGGGGAAACTTGGTCCTGGATAAGGCTGGAGCCCCACTGCAACCTCCTGCGGGACTTTTTCGGACAGGCCAAAATGAAGCAATGGTTAGAGGAATCTTTGTGCCCCGAAAAACGGCGAAAACTCGGCCGCTGACAGGAAGAAAACTTTCTTATTCTCGGGGAGTTTTCTGTGGAGCGCCCGGGAACCGCATCGCATCCCTTTTTTTAGCTTTCTATACCGGTTTTCGCTCCACCAGAATTTTTAAGCCAAAAGAAATCAGTTTTTGCCAGGATTTTACTTATTCCTTAAATCTTTATTACTCTTCCAGCTGCAGCCCTGGTCATCGCGAGTGCTGCTGCCGAGGACTGTGGTCACGAGGAGTTCGCTAAATGCGCCAAACCCCTAGGAATTTTGCAGCTAACCTCAGAGTTTCCCATCAGCGCCGCAAAAAGGGAGGAATTGAACAAAACTTGCGTGTAAGTTTTTGCCTCTTTTATTTAATTAGTTTTTATCTACATACATACTACACACAAAAGTTATATTACATCAAATTTCTTCCCACCGATTTGTGACCAAATGGGTAAATATTTGAGATTTACTGTCACGAACACACTTTTGAAATGGAGCCTTTTCTAACAAAACTTTAAAAAATAAAAATGGCATTCATCATTTCGAAAAGAGTTCGTTAAGAAGAGTCACGCAGGTGGTTGAAATAGCGCAATTAATTTAGCAGAAAGAACAATTTCTTTTCGAAAATTAATTAACTTAATTGGCTTATGCGATTAACTCAACTGTATGGAGTAAAATGAAAAACAGCTGGAATGGGGAATAAAGTGAATGAAAGTAATTCATATGGTCGTGGAGGAAATCTGGAGCAGGAGTTTAAGAAGAGTTATTAAGATGATTAAAATAAAAGCATGAACATGTTTAGAGCATAACTATTCCAGAAACTTACCCATAATTCATCAGTCCTGCTTATCTTGTTTTTCCCTTATCCATACGAAGCGCAAAATGGGGTATATAATTTAAAGGGAAATTTTAATTTCAAAGTTAATTCTACTATTTACACAATTCTTTAAAGATAATTCAGTTAATCTACTTATAAAACAACTATTAGTAATAATAGAAAATAATGAAAAATATGGTATTATATTATTTAAATAGATTATAAGGACACTTAACAATTTGGCTCTATAAATCTGAGCAAGTTAAATAGATATGAGTTCCATAAGTGGTGTTTCGAAAACGGATTCTAAAACTAATGCAAAATTTGTTTGTCGTGAGTTTATTTTAAGGATCATCACTGTACTGCATATGTTCGAAGTAGTGCTAGAAACATGTTTAAATTTGTTTCGTTTTACTTGTGGGAGTGCTATAATCTATATAATATTTGAGAAAAATATGACTATTATTTTTATTTTCAAACTTACCAATATGGGTATCAGATAAAAGGTCTTGATGAAACGAGTTCAAATACAAACATTATAGTTTAAACTAACAATTTTGAGATAAAGTAAGTTAATTAAAAAAATGAAGAACCCGACTTTTTGTAAAAACTTAACTGAAACTGAACTGAGGTGTAAAAAAGTACTTATTCATAATTCTCAGACACAAAAGCCTATTTTCTATTACTATTCTTATCCTTTAGAAAGTGACTAGTAGGATTAAACATTTACGCCGATATTCTAAAATATGTAGGTACGTGACATATAGAGCCTACAAATGTTTGTTCTCATTTGTAAATTGGTAGCCTGCGACAATGTCTCACGATTTGATCATAGCATGAATTTCAGAAAGTCGACATACATTTTTTATCCTGCTATGTACTTTCTTAAGGATAAAAAGCAATAGTATCTAATATATTTAATTTGTTTCTATCGTTTTTCTTTATATACCATTTTGCATCGAAAACAGACAAACGCAAGTTTCCGGCTTTGCTATATTAAAGATAAAATATTGTGATTACAATCCCTTTCACAAACTATATTTATACTGAAAGGTGAAATACAGAGATAAATTGCATATAATATATATCATACAAAAACTGATCTTTGTAATTAGGTACATAACAATTTCAGATTAAATGCAACTCTTTTCAAATTGAATGAAACTATTTTTAAATTGAAAGAAACTATTTGACAATAAAACGAAACTATTTTCAAGTAAAATGAAACCCCTGGATACCAAATTTTACATAAATTCCAATATTCAACAAAGTATTGATAATTTCGATAATATCGATATTATCTGCCTTAAGGGTTAATACTTAATGATACTTAATATAGAAGTACCTATTATTGTTGTGATTTATTTTAGTTTCAATACTAATATGACACTGGAAGAGGCTTTACAATAATAGAATGTATTTTAATGTTCAAGTGATGTTTTTCGAACTATCTACTTAAACTTTAAAATTTTGAATTCAAGAGGTGTCTATACCCATAAAAATTGATAAATTTTGGTCCTCGAACAAAAATTTTGGCATAGGATATTTATTCTGAAAAGGGCTTTTATTATTTGCCTGTCCGCTTAAGCGCCCGCACATCCATCAATCAACGGCCAATAAAGCGGCCCCAAAACGCAAGAAGCAAGCAATACTAAAATGAGCCACAATTTGCGGCCGTATGTCCCACTAAAGCAAAAGAATGGAGCTCCACGTCCCCATGGGGGACACGTTCGCGGTCGATGGTTTTTTGTTAACCAAAATATTAATTGCTCGCGGAAAACTCTGCACGATTGCACATGTGTGGAGTGAAATAGGCGTGGGTTCGCATCAAAGCAAATTTGGGGAAATATAGCACCATATTTTGCCCGGTTATTTTCCCTGTAATGAGCGCTGAGAGGCAGACGAGGATGCGGGAAACCCAATAAATCGAATACCGTGATTCCCTACAAAATTATCCAATTGATTGGCCTAGAACAATTCGAATTATTTAAAATGAAATTGAAAAACAATACAATCGAATTCATCGCGCTTTTCGCTCGGATTACAGCTTTGCATATGCATTTTATTTAGAATTTTTGGAGAATTTCACAAATACAGTGCATTAACCGTGCACTGGCTATTTTGCATTCATCTCAATTCCACATTTATGGGGAAAAAAATTCTGTAGTCGAAATAAAAAAAATTATGTAGGTATGCATTAAAATTCATGGAATTTTCATTAAATTTTGTTTGATTTTCATATTCAAATATTCATTGCTTGCATATTCTGCTTTTGAAGATGGGCAGTGGGCTCGCACCGCGCCACTAAAAACCTTTTAAGTAACGACACGCTCAATTTAGATTGAGCTTTTTGTAGCAATTTAATGGTGATGGATCCCGACCCCCAGGACTAAAAATCGTTGACCTGAAATTCTCATTTTTGCGCATAGTTCAACTTTGGTCAAATTCTATATTTCTGTAGAAATGAATAGCCACCGTCATCAAGAACAATCAGCTAAATTTGACTCACTTCTCTGGTCTGATTCATTTTAATATTTAAATTTTAAATCTATATAATTTCTTGCCATTGTTGATTTTAATCGCTTATAATGGTCTGATGAGCAATGTGTAAATTTCTTTCTAATTACTTTCATTTATGGTCTAAAAGATAATATTTGTAATGTATTAAAACTTTCATAAACATAATATTTTTCCGGTTACTATTTATCGATTTTCTCTGACGGCACTATCTCACTTTCCATACACCTGAGATAAAACTTTTCAGTCTCTCAGAGTCTCAATGGACCTCTTTGTTAGTGTCTTATATTTTAAAATAACTTTTACGGCCCTTTTTTTTGGTTTGTTTTCGAAAGTTTTGACAAAAGTTTTAGAACCCATAACTCTTACAGAAATTATAAAAACAATGTTTTATGTTTTCTGTTTAAATTAAGATGTTAACATAATATTTGGAATTGCAAGATTTATTGGGTTCAAAACAATGATTTTTATTGAAAAGGAAAGCTGAGGTAAAACTACAGAGTATGAATCAAATAATTTGATAAGATTACAGAAATCACTGAAATTTCACTTAAGCCTGTATACGTTACGTGAATATTAAGTGGCTAGGAAGATGAAATTTATCATTTTTAAACCAAACTTTTTCTTTGTCACTATCATTAAATAATGCGAGACTATAGCCAAAAATTAATGTTTAATATTTTGAGAATAAATAATAATTGATTTAGTGTAAATTCTATTATTTTAATGTTAATTTTAAAGAAATCACAAATACTTTTCCTTTTCTTAAATTAAGAACATGAATCAAGTATTGCTTTTAGTATTGAAATTAGTTTGACTTTTAATTTTGTCTTAATGGCGTGGCAAGTGACAACACTTTATTCAAAAATGTGAACCTTTGAACAGTAATAAAAATGTTTGTAACCCTCAAAAGTAGAACATTTCGCTTTAATTCTCTCTAAATTTTAATGGCCATAACATTTAATTTAGATGAATACGATTAAAATATGACATTATGACCTAAACTTTATGGCTTGAGGTATTTTTGTTAGTTTATTCCATGTTGAGATTTTAATTTTAATAAACTTGTAGAGATGTACACTTTTTTTAGATATAAGTGTGCAAACCGTGCATACCAATTCAAAAATAAAAACACTTAATTTTTTTCTGTTTTACGGCAAAAAGCCGTATTTTTACTTAAATAAAAGTTTATGTTAAGTTATTATATAAAAATACAAAAGGCTTTAAAACGTAAATGAAAAATACGGCAAGTGCACCCTAAAGCTAATAGAGATAAGATGCATTTAATATTCCTAAATAGGTTAGAACTCAGGCTTTCATTTAAACCACGCTTAAATTTTCTATGCAAGATCTTTATTTTTGAACGATTTTTCAAAAATGGCTAAAATAATAATGATTAAATTGAGTTAATGCTAGAAAAGTTCGAGAAAGTTATATTAAATCTCATTTCGAACAAATGATGTTTGCATTAATCGGATACTTTTAACTCTAGCAAAAGTAATGTATGATGCATTTAAACCACAATAATTTTATGCTTCTCGGAAATAAACTGTTTCTCCCAGTGTTAACTATCTGAACTTTTCTATTATCTATTTTCTAGGGCTTGTGCTTTCTGTTGAATTTATACAAAGTATCAAATTTTAGCTCAGCTTTGCTTGGCAGTCAGGAAACCTAATGTACATATGTAGTTTATTTTAAAGCTGATTAATTGAATTGAATTCAAACCCTACTGATATCAACTCGTTCAAAACTTTAAGAATTTCAATAGTTACAAATTTGAAAACTTTGTTCCCATAATTATATAATAAATTAAAAGTAAACATTCAACCCCTTTTTGGGTAACGTTGAACTTCGAAAGCTTAGCAGTCATCACCTTCCGTGAAATACCCAAAAAAATCGCACAATACTAAACCCAAAAAAGGCCTACCTAAAGTTAATGTTTCGTGTGGGCTCCCCCGATAATTATTTATTACCCTATCGTCCCAGAATATCTAGCGCTTAGCTAATTTCCAAAAGAAATTCATCACAATACTTAATCTAGATAATCCGTTGGGCACAATCTAACGTGTCACGGCGATACCAGGACCCCATCCATCAACCGACGTGTCACAGTCAAATTTTCAATCTGTTCCCGGCTGCCTGTTTCCGCAATTCCCGCCCGTACGAAGCGAATTATTAAAGGGGAGTAAATCCAGTTGTTATCAGGTGGGTTCAACAACTTATCATTAAATCAGTTTCTACTTTATATTCATTTCGCGCGACCTCTCCTCACTGCCGCCCCGCCATCTTTTGAGCGGTAGGGCATAACTTTCAAGAGGGAAGGTGTTCTGTCATTCATGGCCACATTGGCGGAATAGCAAAGGAGACAAACGGGTCCTTTGTGGCACCCCAGCTCTGTTGAATGCAGTCAACCCGAAATGACCTCGGTAATGATTTTTATTTTATTTAACCCACTCCCCATGACCCTCATTTTACCCCCACCAAGCAATGTACTTTACTCGTTCATAAACGGGGGGTTACACGCCGCCGGAAGCATTGTGGATGAGTAAGTTGCGGCTAACCCCCCGGATTTAACCCTTTTGTCGTTACCCGGGGCAGCGCTGCAATATATCATCTTAGATCAGAAGGGTGAGATAGCGTGTCAGCGAAATAATTAATTTCAACACTTTAGGCACGTATTAAAATAATAAGGGTTTTTTGGGGCTCCACGAACTGTCCCGGGGTGTGCCCATAGTCGAGGAGATGGTTTCACGCGGATAATGACTTCCGGCTGTGCTTTTCGCAGGATTTACGTCTCATTATAATTTTCTTTTTTTTTTTGTGGTTCTCTGACCTTAATTAGCTCTCGCGATGCCCTAAGTAGAAACCGCGGTAGAAAACTTTACTTTTATTTTATTAACATTTCACCTTCTACAATTTTTCTTTCTTACAGTGAGCTCCGAAGTGGCCTCCGCTGCATCCAAAGCTACACCAGACGTTGCATGGCCTTGGAGCAGAGGAAGGAGTTCAACAAATTGTACCATGGTACAAATCAGTTTGTCCGAGATTTATGTAGCCAAGGAGAATTCCAAGAAGGT
Source organism: Machimus rusticus (assembly GCA_951509405.1). Classification (NCBI taxonomy): domain Eukaryota; kingdom Metazoa; phylum Arthropoda; class Insecta; order Diptera; family Asilidae; genus Machimus; species Machimus rusticus. The sequence goes on from OX608049.1 coordinate 5,149,562, forward strand.
AAGCCATTCCTCGGGATTCTATAAGTTCCTCTTTAACCCTTTATAAGTTTATACCACGGTCCCACCTCTCGGGGGCGTGATTGTATCTCTTTATTTTTTTATTTTATTTTATTTTTTTTTTTTTTTTTAAACTAAGTCACTTTGCTTGATTTATGCATGTCCAGAATATCTGAAGCATTCCGCCTGCTCGAAGTTAGCAAAGCCGGATTTCGAGGTATGCGCAAATCGGTACAAGGATGCAATAGTTTTCATTACACCGAGCAGACCCCAGGAGAACATCTCGATGTCGGACAACATTAAAAAGATTTGCTGGTAAGATTTCTTCTTTAGTACCTGTTTCGATCTTAGATGGGACTCTTTAGCCAACCTGGGAATATCCTTTTCTTTACCTTATTTTTTTTTTTTTTTACTGTCCTTTAGCTCGCTTAATGAACTTGTAGACTGTCTGGAAAATGGTGCTAAGGAGAAATGTGGTCCGGATGCTGCGCGATTCACAAGAGAGCTTATCGAAAAATTTGTTAACAGTTTAACGAAGGTAAGCAAGATGGAAAGAAGATTTTCAAAGAAATTAAGTTTTAAAGGGATTATAAATTCGTTTTTTTTTTTTTTAATGGGATGATAATTACACTATTAGAAGGCATTATTTACAAATAACGACTTTTGCTTTTACTGCCGGTTTAATATAAAAACTGTTTGAAATTTTTACTTTTAAATTTAAAAACTTAATCATAGCTGACACGATGCAGTATAGATAGGATTAATAGATAGGAATTATATCGATTACTAGATAAAGCTATTCTATACACTTATTATATATGAGAGTCAAAATGATAAAGTAGACAATTAGATAAAAAGCTCGGCCTTCAATTAAAGTTACACGAATGCGTGCTTGTCTACGCACAAAATGCAGTGGAGTTATTCTGATTTAGCAACTGCTCACACGTTACTTCCCAATTATTCATTTTACTGTTCAATTCAACTTGAACTTACAGTGAATTTCGAGATTTTATGAATCTACATACAACATCTTAGAAATTAATACATATTTTATAATTTCGAAGTTTTTAGCTGCTGAGATTGGCTTTTGTAATATTCTGTTTTTAAGAATATCAGGCTCGTATATTTTGAGGTATCATTTCCAACCCTTTAGATTTTTGTCTCACATACATATAGTATATCTTTTAGGCCAGTTTATAACTCCATCATCTGGTAGGGTGGGGTATCAAATGAGAGCTGATTACAAAATCAACAACATTTTCAAAAAAAAACATTAAAAATCAATGTTCAATGTAAAATAAATGCTGTACAAATTTTAAAATACAAAGATATTACAAATATAAAATGTAATATATAGAGTTAAATGTAGACTTGTGTTTGCTAACCAGCCAGTTTTAAAAAATCAAAAACAAAATTGTTAAGGACATTGAAACAAATGTATACATTTCTCTGTAAAACTAAAAATCAATGAGTACGTCGTAAATTGATTCGCGAACATTCAATTTGCCACATGAAATTATAAAATGTATGGCAATTACAAATTAAATTCTTAACATCTAAATACCTGTAATTAGCTTATATATGTATTAAGTGTGAGTATCATCTTAAAATATTATATCCATAGATTGATTACTTAGATTAAATTCAGTTTTTTTCAGTAATTGTTCTCTTTAATTAAATACCTCTATTCAGAAAGTATTTTACTTAAGCATTTGCTTATATAATCATTATTCCTTGAGACCATTGTTCTTAGAGCCATTCTGAAATATCCACGGGGGTTTTATTGATGTGAAGACGCCATCTTAAATTCATATCTAAAATTAACTTCATTTATTGTAGTAGAAAATTGAGTGTGCAGTAGCCATAACAAAGCAATGCGTTTGAAGAAGCAAATTCTGTTGAAATTCTTGTCGGACAGTAGGCGATTTTTTATCTAATGCAGGACGATATTTTATCTAATGCAGATGCAGGACGACATTTATAATATCCACCCCCAATTTTTTGCCACCAGCGGTATTCTTTAACTTTTAAAGGTTAATTGGGGATTTTACTTGTTGATTTGAAGTAAAAAATTCAATACTGTAATCGGATGTAGGAGTTTTTCTCAACTATCACAACTGAAATATTGTGAAAGTCTTTTAAGTTACACTCGTGTGGGTGTATTTTATCTGAGAAAGACACCTATCAAGGAGGCATACATATATGGAGGAAGCGTTTTTGGTCTCGGCTGTTTCGAAGTTCGTTCGTTTAAATGCAGTGAGAATGATTTCAATTGCTACCATAGAGTCTTATTTTTACTTTTGTAATTTAAATCATTGCTTTCAAATGTATACACAAAAGACATAAAAGCTGAAGCATTGAGGAATTAAGATTGTAAAACAGGACATTGATTAAACTTATTGCTTGACAACCGTTTTTAATTACGATATACATTAGAAATATATTTATAAGCCGATATTTACTAACACACGATTTTTGATACTATCATTTTTAAGGTATAAAAATTTTAATTTTATTTTTTTATCACCAAAACAAAGTGCTGCAAGTATTAAAAGCACGAGACTAATTGACGATATATGTAGGGTTATTAACATAACAGGGTCATTATATTATAGTATAAATTACAAAAACGATTGATCCGAGATGCCTATACCAGATTCCAGATAAATTATATTGAACACCAACAATTAACTAAAACGATGGGCAAAGTAAAAAAATAATTTATAAATTTCAATTAAGTATCACACACACACATCAGAAGCCTTACTAAAATATAATGGTGCATAATTTTTGAAAATTCCATTAATTGTAATCGTTTTGCCTTTTCTAAACCCAAATTGAAACGCCATTAAAAAGGCTTACAGTGAAAATAGTAAAGCACCGTGTTGTTATTTCCCGAGTAAACATTTAAGAGGCCCAAACGTGCCCAAAAGAGACACGACATACTCGTTCTATACTGAAATGAGCCACAGTGGGCTGGAACAAAAATTTATGATGTTAAAATGTAGCCGACCTCAGACACGTATAACTCCTAATGCACCCAAAACAACCCAAATGAGGTACGGTGCGTATTGCGCCTACAACAAACGAACATATTGCCGTCATAAAATTTTAAAGACCCAGAACATTAATTCATTTCATTTTCATGCTTGTATGGGCATATTTTTCCACTTTATAGACTATGTTTAGGCGCGTTTATCCTTCCGAGTCTGTGCCTGCTGCCTAATTTAAGCGCATACATATGTTCCAACAAAAAATTTGTACTCAGGTTGATTGGTTTTCTGTGGCGGAAAGTACGCCGTTTTGAAATCACAAATCAATTAGATTAGAGCCACCCTGTGGAGTTTAGTTTACTCAGGTTAAGCTTTATTAAAACGTAGAACAAATATACAAAATTATGCACTTGCAAGCGCTATTAACAATTTGTTTATTGGTAGATTTACTTGAAATTTTATAAATATTTATAACTAAAAATATATTAATCAAATAATTTTAAATTTATATTTCCAGACATACTGTGAAAGCTACGTGCGTGATCGAAATCAGTGCACAAATGGAAAATCGAACGCTCAGCCGCTAGCCGTGAGCTTCATTTCCATGATAGCAGTATTAGCACCAGTCCTAGCACCACTGCTAATGGTCATTAGATAGACGGTCAACGAGCAGTATTACACAGTCAACCACCACGCGATTTAAGGATATTTCATATATCGACATAGTACACCACTGTAATCTGAAGGGATAGCTTTTAACTAATTTTAATAATTTAGCACCATTCGTAGTTAATTTTTACAATTAGTCACCAAAAACAAAACAACTGAGATCGTTTTCTTTTTTAAAAACTACTGAAAATTAAAGTTTTTTTTGTTGTTATTGTTGCTGTTGAGAATAGAACTAATTTTTCGAAACTGGACATGTAGAAAATAACACAAAAAATACACGAAGCAAAGAATTTATAAATATTTTTAAGGTATTCGATAAAGTAAAAGTTCGCAGGGCACTCACCACAACTATCATTTTATAATATTTACTTGGTAAACCGCAACATTACACTTTTTAATATTGAACAATATTTTGGTAGGCTTCCAGACTGAGAGGCATTCTAGGAATGGGTGCGAATCTTCAAGACAGTGGACACTACAGATAGTGAAAATTTAGTCGTATACCTTGTTCTAAGTGCTGTAAATAGTTAGTTATTCGATTTTCAAAGTTTTATGCTAATTTTTTATGTTTAGATTTTTCCCTCTAGTTTTTTTAGACATTTTGAGGAGTATACTTGTACCTTTAGGAGATTATTTGTACATACTGCGAGCTGTTTAAGTTTAATTATGTTTTTGTTTTCAACTATTGTTTGCTATTACTATTACTGTAAGCTGTTAACACTGTAAGGATAAGTATTTTGAGAAGTTCATGTGTTTTTATTTTATAAAGTTATCCTTTAAATCTTCCTCATTATTTATTATTTTATTATTATTTTTATTTATTTATTATTATAATCAATTTATGCACAGCTTTGCGAACCTCCATTTAGTCATAATACAAGAAATATTATCGCTTTCATCCTGTTATTCTTGTCCAAATTACAGACCATATCCTTAATTTTAAGCCTTTCAACCTCCAACTGCCAATAAAACGTGCGAAAACATATCCCGGTAGACTTTTAAACTGTTAAATAAAAATTTCTTTATTGCAGACATATCTACTTTCGATAATTTTAACATCGATTTTATACAAATTTCCACGCATTTTACCTTTATTTTTCTATATAATTTTAACCTAAATTATTTACATAATGAATTTAAAAATCCGTATGCAACCAATATTTGTAGGTTGCACTAGATAGGTGTGTTTCGGAAAAACATACAAAATATATTTGAATATAATTGATTCTTTTAATTCTAACGATGACTTTATAACCAAAGATGAATTAAACCACAGCCAAATTGTATAAAGCGATAAGTATAAATAAACTGCAAAAATATCAAAATTTATAACAAAAAAAAACAAAATGTAATCCTTTGGTCGAGTGGATTTGTGCGACGATTAAATAGTTACTATTAAATTTGGTCCAATCCTACATAGAAGCCTGCTCCACAAAGCAAATAATTCACTAAGGAAAAACTGCATTCAATTTTATCTATGTAGCTATTTCGAGGTTCAAAGCAGGAAATAAACGGCAGACAAGCATATCGCTTTTAACCATTGGATTAAAAATCAATTTAAATTGAAAACTCTAAACCACTTTTCATGAAAATTGAGCATTAATGCAAAATTTTGCGAAATTGGGTAAAGTTGGGATTGTGTACAAACATTTATAGAAAATTACTGAATTTTTAATCATTACTTTTAAAATTACATATTTTAATATTTATAGTAAAAAATTATATCATGAAGGGGAAAATATTTTTAAATTTTCAAAAGCGGGCTGTTTTTTATACGCAGAGAGTGTTTTATTCCTAACAATCATTTTTTAAAGTGTCGCGAAATTTAAAATACAATTGGAGTATATTTCACTATCCATGTTCGAGGATAGATTGAACTAATTAAAAATTTCCCTACTACTAATGATAAAATGTCACACGTTTGATCCAATAAATAATAATTGTCAGTTAGAAAAGAAATGAAATATGTTACATTTTGTTACTATAAAACTTCAAAACTATGTTTTAAAGACTTTGTAGAAATTCTCACTAGCACTGTAACATGTTTTACTGACTTAAAATTTTACATGAATACTGGTTGATAGTTTTCATTTATTATAACGCTGTCATTTTGACATTTTTTTAAATTAAAAACAACATTTGAAGTCCCTATATTCAGTTTGATTGTATTATTCATCAGAACTGAACTTAACTGGTACCAAAAAACCAAATTTATTTCTAAAATGAGAAATGAATTTATTCGTTTTTGATATACTCGTACAATATTATTATAAAGAAAACATTTCTTTATAATATTATATAAAATATTTCATTCATATTAGCACCTGTTTCACCAAAATATTCATGAAAAGTCATAGTTTTAATTCGCGCTACATATACCATAAAGCATCTTAAATACAGGATGTTTTCCATACTTTCAAAAGATTGAATTACTAGATATTGGTAGCAATTTTCTAAAATTTGGTACTCGGCACTTATAATAGAAATAGGTTTGAGAATTTTTTTTACCTATACCAATTGAGGAAATTTCGCATTCCACAAACAATGTTTTCGTTTTTAATTTAAATGTTGCACAGCCCACTTTTTAGTAACAGAGAAAAGTCTACCATAAAATGTCATCCCTCCTGACCACGAATCCCTCCACTCGCACAAAATTGGTCAATTATACTATACAAAAAATTTATGAATTCCTTTTTGGGTTTTTTTTTACACTTTATCTACTTAAAACTAAGCGGCTTAGGTGATTTACAAAATATAAAATGTTCGACCACAAAACACGTTTTTCTATAGTTCTTTATAAAACAGCAGATGCAAATTCAAAAAATGAAAACACAATTTTTTAGAGAAGTTACAAAACCACCTTCTCTGTAGTTCTGCAAAAAAATTAGTTACTAAAATACACCGAAAAGAAAATTTATTCTAGCAAAGCTAGAAATACAAAAAAAATTAAATATTTTTTAATTAAATTCAGCTAGTCAGTTTTAAATGTCGAAACGAGGTCGAGACATTTAAACATTTTTTAATTGCGCACAAAAATAATAAAATAAATGATTCTCAAAAAAAAAAATTTTGCCAGCGATTTTTAACTGAAGCGCTGAAGAGAAATAATTACCATAAAGAAAAACAAAAAAAAATTAAAATCGTTTTACTCTCTAGCCACTTAAAGGATATTGTACGAACACCGTTGAGTTGAAGAATATTTTTTTAGAAAAAATATATTTTAAAAAAAAGCAACGAATATTTTCGTGGTGTTTTAATTGTTCTACCATAACCCTTAAACCTGATCCCGGTCCCTAATACCACACGATGGTTTTGGTACAATCCCGAGGGTTATCCTGTCCATAGAAATTTATCCTAGAGGGAGCTAGGAGCAAGGAGCTGGGAACAAAAGGCGAATGAATTAAAATTGGAAAATAAGTCGAAAAGGCGAAGGCTGCAAGTGGCACGACGAAGGGTCGAAAAGCGGCCAGCAGAGATACTGAGTTCGAAATGCGGACTAAAAAGAATTAAAATGCAAATAAGCTCGAAGACGTAAAATATGCACTCCCAACCCCATCCCCTTTACTTTTTTTTTTTTTTTTTTTTTTGGAGTCCGATGCAGCCCCAAATTCTAGCGATTTTAAGTTTTCCTCAAAGAGCTTCCCATCGGCTAAAGATTTAAAAACTTTACTTGGAAAAATCTCATAAATTTAGCCGCAGAATCCTTCCGAGATGAAATATCGCCAGCAATTTCCAATTTCGAGGTCCTTGATGGTGAGGAGGAATCATGGGAAGGAAACTCTTTTGGATATCGCTTCATGGAAAATAAATATCCCTACATTCCGGACCCCGTTCACCCCCGCTATATCCTGGGACTGGAGTGTGCTAGACGAAACCTTTTCCGATCCCGAAAACCCGACTATCCTGCGGTGGAAGAATGTGCAGCCCGGGGACTCCGGGTGCACTGAGGGAGCGCCCCGTAGCATGCAAATAGTCGAAAAACTATAAACGGGCTTAAATAAAGTATCTGAGACTTGAATAAATAAAGCATGGGATTTTTTTTCCGTTCCTTCCGGCTGTCGGGGCTTATATGCTTCTCGCACTTTATCCGCTAGTGCAGCCCTTTTCCAGGAGCACCCTGAGCCCCCTGAGATCCATGAGCCCCCTGAGCCCCCTGGAGCACCCTGAGCACCTGAGCTGGAAAAAGCGGAAGTCCCTGGATTCAGGCAATTGATGGGCTCTTCTTCAACTCCATAAAAAAGCGTACGAGACAATTTACACTTTCTCCAGGATTTTCTATTTTAAAAATTACGATAGTATGAACGAAAAAGAAGGCGAAGTTTTTCCATGGAAAATTTATTTTTCAGACGAATAGGAATTTTACGATGAGTCGAATAAAGAAGGACATCGCTTTTTATATTATGCAGGTTCTTACCACACAAACCCAATGTAAGACGACTTTGGGAAATTTTTTAGTTTTAAAGGTAAGTGCTCTATTAAAGTTTTTAATATCATCCAAGCGAGAGAAAATAATTTTCAATATTATACAAAAAAAACTATATTACTATCTTCTTCAGATGGGGTGCCTTTTCATACCCTGGATTTTTGGAAATTATATTAGCTAACATAAAATATATGAGATGCTCAGCTTTGCTTTTGACCTTGAATACCCTTGAAAAGAAATATGACATCGTTAAGTTTACGTTTCGTTTTATGCCTATATACTCGTACATGGGCGAGAATTTCGCTTTTTATTAAAAAAAAATTCCTTAAAAGTTTAAAGTTTAAAGTTAAACTAAAGTGAGAGGCAAATAAATTGTTTTTATTACATAATCTTCCATGGAATTAATTGGGACCATACATAAATATGTCTTGATCTTAATAATGACGCCTTATAAATGTCACACATACATAATGTATTATGTGTCGAAGTAATAATAAATTCCCAATTTAAAAAAAAAAACATACTCATATGAAAAAATTAAATGCATTAAAAATGAAGAAAGCCATTCAAACAAAAATCTTTTAAAGAAATTTAATTGAAATTATTAACCAAAGTTTAGAGACTTATTGTTAGACATTGGTTTATGATGATTATATTGTCAAGACGAATGTTTGAACATTATCACTAATTTATTCAAAATGCCTTAATAGATTACATACATATATGTATAATGTATATACGTTGGTCAGAAACATGTTTTAACTAAAATGAATATCTGCCAATAGGGTTTCTGACCTTCCATTAAATCATATATGAAAAATTAGCTTGCCTCATTATACATATTTATTTAGACTTTAACATAAAAGAATTTTCAACATTCTTAGGACTAATTAACAAATAAACTTGTTATCATTTAGATTTAGGCATAAAAAGAAATCAAGGGAATCTCTCTCTCTCTCTATTTCTGATAAATCAAAATAGAAAGTGAATGAAACCGCATTTCTTAATTTTATCGCGATAAGTTAGTTAATGATGCAATTTTAAATCACCATTTTTGAATTTGTTCTACTTGGCTGTTAGAAAAACCAGGATTAACTTATTTAAATTATTACAATTATTGTAAGATAAGAAAAGTGTTAAAATTATTATTATTCACATTAAGGAAACCATAGGTACATGTAAGTAATGATCGCAAATGATTAGTTCTTAATATATGATACATATAAGTGATGAGTAATCATTCAAATAATTTATTTAGTAGATATAAAGTAAATGGGTCAAACGCAAAAATAATGTTCGGGCAATGTAAAAGAAAAAACAATATTTTTGGTTCTTTTTTGTTTTATTTTTTATTTTTTGATAAATTACAAATAAAGCACCTATCAAGAGTAACCCTATCCATAACTTTGTTTAATTCTAAAATTTATTTTAAACTGATGATTGAAGCACAAATAATTTGGGAAAAAAGAATTTTCCACGGAAATTTAGAGGTTATGTTTGAATGATTGGAGGAAAAATGGATTCATTATTGTAATTAAAAATAGGTAGTACTAAGTTATATTGCTTTAATTGAACTAATTAAAGTAATCTTGTATAAAAGACAATTTTTCGTCTCTTCTGTGGACTATTTGGTCCACAGAAGAGACAGAAAAAATTGAAAATCTCCGTTTTTTCAGTCAATTTGGTTGAACGATTTCTATTTCTTTTTTTCTAGTAACCAACACGTCCATTTACAAATTAATAAGAAACATAAAAAACAAAACGGTGCTGATTTTAACTTATTATATTTACATCGACTGTTTTGCGTTTGACCCAAATATATTACGATTGAAATTTAAATCTTCACATATACATATATATATATATATATATATGTGTGAATATATATATATATATATATATATATATATATATATATATATATATATATATATATATATATATATATATATATATATATATATATATATATATATATATATATTCACTATCCTGTGTTATTAGCTGGGTTTTTTTTCATTTTCTTATCTGGCTCAGATTAGATAACAAATTTTGCATTGCATTGAATTTTAAAAGCCCTCACGTATACCTACATAAAGATTTTAAAATTTGTGAAGAATACATCAAATTGCAATGACATTTACTCATCCAAACTCCAAACCTTGAACCAGATAAATGTTTGGATTAAGTTTTTGACGAAAAGTGATGGATAACTTTTCATTAATTTCAGTTCAGTGCAAAATTGTCTGCTAAACCTAAAACCGAAACAGATTTGAAAAAAGAAATACACCTATTATATTTTTCGTCTATGTATATGTACCTATTGAAGACTTGAAAATGACCGATCCAACGACTCATGACGTATTGTGCTGAATTATCCAACATTAATATGCCAGAATGTCATAAACTGCCTCTCTAAAATACTCGCTTTAGTATAACTATAGTAATTAATCAGTGTTATTTTTCTGTAGAATCGAGAAGATTATCACTAGCTCCAAAAATGGTTAATGTCAAAATTTTGAAATTCATTATGTAAGATCTAAATTCCATGAAACAATGAAGCCGTTGACAACAATCTCGAATAGTTAGAAACTTGTTCTCCCTCGACTTTGGCAATTGATAAATTCGCAGAGCACAAATCAGTTGAGGTATTGTTGGTCGCATTTAGAGCCCGTCGAAATTCAATTAACAAGACTCGGTGTCTCAGAGCACCCGGAAGTGGCTTTTGCGGGTCTATCCATGCCGGGCAGATGGGTAATTTGCATAATTAATGCAAATGGTGATGCAAATTTCTCACTTCGGCTCCGGCTGCACGGATCCGGCCGTATTTACCACCTGAGACCACCGATACCCGGCCCTGCTGGCAATCGATGGACAGCCCTGGCCCCTCGGATTCCCGGCCCGCCGCCAGGGAGCGTATCTGAAATGTGACAAACCAAAGTTCGTGGCCAACAATTACCCGACTACTTCGGGTTATACATGAACAATGAGCCGGCCGGGCATAAAGTTTCCTCGCAAGGACCCAGGGACTGCAAATGAATTCTGATGAGATGAAAATTTAATAAACGTCCTGTGGGCGAGTGCTCCTTGGCGGTGATTATGTTGAAACTCTAGAAACTCTACCCTCGACCAGTTGATAAATTTTACAAAGTCCACTCGACCAGATCTCTTCACGTACATATCTGCTGCTGAATTACCTACTTTTGAAAAATATAGAAGCAGCGACAGTCAGTCCACAGTTTATTAAAATCTCAGTCCTATTTCCATTCCAAGAAATTTAACTAAGTTCAATTGATGCGAATTTTATTAAAACGTAATGAATTCCTGTCTTGCTTACAAAAGACATTCTCAAAATTTCAATTAAGTAATGAACCAGAAAACTTGAGTCTGAAGGATTGCAGAAATTAAATGGGTAAATGTCCAAGTTTAAGTGGATAGACGACCATTGGAGGAAACGACGCTATAAATTGGAAGGCTCTGTTATAAAACTACTATACATTAACATATATCAACTAAATTGACTGAATGACAAACATTTCTATGTAGTATGTACCGCTGTAACAAATTTGAAAGGCATACAACATTAATACAATATATAATTATATTACTATAATACAAATGATACAATAATGTTATTTTTTTGAGACGAACATCATTATTTTGACAATGTTTAAAAACTTGTTAAAAATAATATTACAAAATAGGTATTATACCTGCAATACATATAAGTCGGTTTGGTAAGTTAACATTTAAAACATTTCTTTTAGTATTACATATTAGGAACATTTTTTCAATATTGACTGAGAAATATCGGTATCGGTTTGAAGAAGTTATTACGTAACGTCATATCACTAAAACCTAAAAATTGAAATTTGTTATATACAAAATAATTAGTTAGAAAACAAAGAATTTTGATTTTATTCGGAGACAAAATACAATTCGCCATAAAATTACGTTTTTTTTACCTCCATAATTAGGAATAACCCCTTAAGAAAAGCATCGTATAACATTATCCCTCACATTTTGAATTAACAATAATTAATAAATAGTTTACGTACCTACTTAATATTGTTTCCAAAAACTTTACTTAGAGTTTTAGATAAATAAATCTTTAAATAAAATTTGCGAAAATTTCTCACTTTCGCCCAATTTTTTAAGAGTAGATATACATAAAATATTGTACAATATGAGCTAAGAGAAAAAAAGCATGAAGAAATTCTTGCATTCTTAATTTAAAAGAAACTTGTTTGTTCTTTATGAAATAAAGCGATCAAAATTGTTTATACCTAGGTACTCTTAAAATCTAAATAAATGTTTTTAAAACTAGTCTCTAGTGTCTATACCGCAGCGTACTAATCTCGAGAACGGCTGAAATTATTTCGAAAACAAAAGGATTTTGTCGGCCATGATTTAGGCTACTTCTTTTTTTTTTTTAATATTGTTTGTCCGTTTGTACGCTATACAAATCAATTGCGATCAAAACTTGCATTCATACTCATATACTATAGGTATATACTATACAGTCATGCGTTTAACTTTAAGATCGCACTTTTATGTTTTGATCCTCATAATTTCTACAAACCATCAGAGGAAAACACTTTATACAATGTACTTTATTATATTTTTATACATTGATATTATTTTTGCCGCCAAGAATACAAGAAATTTAAATAGGTAATTGTCTCGAGGCATCCGCCTATATTGGCGCTGTGCTCTCAAAACGACTTTTCGTAAAAACTGGCACGCGAGTATCTGTTCTGTTTGTCATATTTGAAAAATTCTCTGCGAAATCAATTTAAAATCCCGCAGTGTAGTTAAAAAATCATTCCTGTCCCGAAGACATGTTAACGCAAGGCTACTTGGTGCCTAAGCCGCAGAAACTAGGGTATTCAAAAATGGTGCCATGTTCTTTTTACAGACGAGAGATGCTTTCAATTGTTTCGTGCTATTTGTAAAGAGTGAAGAGTGAATCTTTCTTAAAACTCAAAACGATAGTTTAAAAGTTGTTGATGAAGATATCTCGGGAAACACTGGACCTATTTATCTAAAGTTTTAATTACTTTTTCTTAACATTATTATCTTATATTTATTCAAAAGAATCTTTTTTTTTTATCAAGAACTTTATTTTATGTATATATTTGTCATCATTTTGTTTTCAAAAATTTGTTCATACCTACTGTTCAACAAATGAACCAACAAAACGTCACAGTTTGCCGAAAATAACAAAATTGTTTTTGTTTGCTCTAAAAATGGACACGTCCTCTGAATCTTTATAAATCCGTTCCGGAATAACTCGACATTTGGTCCGGAAAATACCATCGATAGAAATGTTTGAATATTTTCCCGCCGAAGTGACGAGAATTCGCTCATTAGTTAAATTCCTGTAGGTAAAATTAATGAAAAGTCCAGAGAATGGAGGTGGATCTTGGAAGTGCTAAAATTGAAATATCCAGCTCTGGGGTAAAATCGACCCACATTTGGAGGCGATGGGGAGCGTCGACCGAGAGAGGTTGCGTTTTCACCAGCTCGTTTCTCCGAGTCCAACGAACCATAACTTCGATCCGATAATGGACTTACCCGGGGGCATGTATCGTAAGCTCCTTATTCCACCAAATTCATTCAAAGTTAAATTGGAGAAGGAAGTTTAGATATAAATTGAGACTAATCACACTTCCTCATGCGTTTTGTAAGAAAATCCCTGTAATGCTTGAAGCTACATTGGTGGGGCCTGGTGGGGCTTCGTGGGGCTTCTTGGAGCCCTACGAACCGGGTACATGTTGTGCCCGGGCGTGTTACGGGCGTCGAGGGATAATGGTTGAACTCGAAAAGTGCCCAGAGTCATTTGGTATTTCTACTTAAAAACTTCTGAATTTTCAAGTTTCATTGGCATTGTTCTCCGAGGAGAAATAAGAAATTTCCGTGGTATTAGCTCTTCGCTGTAGTGGCGTGGCGGACGGGCGATACCACCAACATTTTCCCACCGAAGAAAGTGCTTTGTTCCGGGCGTGCACAAAAAGTTTCTTTTTCGGTTTTCTTCAAGTACAAGAAGAGATTCCAAAGGGATGGGCGAGGGTCTTTAGGATATCAGCTGTGCTCTACAAGAATTTATTAGGGAGTTTCGCAAAGGTCAACGAAGGAAGATATTTATTTCTTGGCTGTAAATCTAAAAGGCAACTTTTGCGAAAAAAAAAGCCCCACAACCCGATTTATACTACTTCTTTCACCTATTGCCCAGTTTTGAATCCTGCCGCCGGGAATTATTTACTCCGGTCGTAAGCCGATTCTATTTTTTTCTGGACAGATTTACATGTTTTATTGGGAAATAAATTCAATTTAAAACTTAGAAACCCTTACCTTCAAGCAATTTATCCCATAAAACGACCAATACAAATTGTTTTAGAAATTTTCCGATTTCCTGACTAACTTATTTTTGAAAAAGATGCTTTATCCTGTAGAAAAACAAGAGCGTTCGTATTAAAATATAAAAATATCTATGAACGATAGCAGAATATACCAGAAGATAAATCCGCAAAAATCGCATAGCACCAATTTTTAAAAATCAAAATTGACTTACCCAAAACTGCAGATAATTTCTCTGTTTTCACCAAACAACTTGAAAAACGTATCTATCAATTAGAGTATTATACTGTGAGCAGACTATAAACGGAATAAAAAATTTCGTGTATTCCCAATTTCAGAATTATCGCATCATCTTTAAATTTCTTAAAAAACTTCAGACGAATATTCTATCAAACATATGTAGATTTTGACACAAATATCAGTTTAATTTTGAAGTAAAAGTTCGAAATTCTAAAAAAAATTGAATTAAAAAAAAGAGAACCGATAGACTTTAAATATAAAAATAAATACCCAAGACAAAATTCAATTTTTTGAACTACTAATATTGCTATGTTGTTTGATGCAAAGGCTGTTATAAAAGAATTGGTATTAAATTATATACTTTCAATCTGAGTACCTGACGCTTAACATTTTTAATTTTGTTCTTTCAAATAATAAAATAAATAATTAAACCTCATTAAGGAAAGCACCTTGAATTTTCCCTATTGTATGTTATTATTCTAAACTGATTTATATTTCGCGATGACAAAAATTGACATTATTTTGAGCGTATTGGTCTAAATTATAATACAAATGAACTTATGAACGATCAAAAATTCATAGATAATAAAATAACATTGTTCTAGTGTGGAGGTCATATGGGTCATGACTACACTCAAAAACATCCACGCTATTCCAAAAATCTGCTAAAACTAGACGGTTAACCAAAATTTTAAATAAATGTTTCACTGCTAACATCAAACAATAAATCAAATCATATAACATCTTAAACGTTTTGGACTTAAATATTTTTATGTCAAAATTCAAATACACGGAACAGAACCTTTGTAATTTCAAGAATGCAACAAAATTTTATATAAGTACAATGTACATTATCTGAGGATTTCTGGTTCGACTGTAGTTACAGAGAGTATCGACTATGGGTTTCAAAAAGGAGGCGTAAGCTCGCAGAAAATAGTTTGAAAGTGCCCAGTTCATCAATCGAAGATTGTGACAATAACTTTATTTAAAATTTGAAAAATCTTCCTAAACACAGTTTTCAGAAATGTAATTTTCTTCTTTAAGGCAACTCAAATTTTCGTTAAGGGCAAATATATCAGAAGAGAGACTGAAGACTTAGGCTTTCTAAATATACATGCCGAAATAGCCCTTGAAATTTCGAAAATAATCATCCAAATTTTCTAAAACGAATAGAAAATACCTTTTAGTTTTTTGATTGAGGGTTTCTGTTAAAATTTCAATTTTATTTTATTAAAAAATATTTCTAAGTGTTCGCTCCACTTGTTTTACTGACAAAGTTAACTTTGAACTATACTGCTTTGGCTGCAAAAAGTACAAAAATTACTTTATGCTGCACGAAAATGAAAATTAATAAAGCTGTATCATCAATCGACCGTCCCTATTTCTAAAATCTCAGTACCGATCAACCTAATTGCCTACTAATTCCAGAAAATTATAAATTTAAAGTTTATGGTGGAGTAGCAGTAATTTAATTACTTAAGAACAAATGGTCAATTAGCCTATTTACCTAAGGCTACAAGGCTTTGGAGGGCAAAAACCCTTTTGATGAGGACGAGATAGAATTTGATTTTTCGAATATCAAAGACTACCCAAAGTAAGTGATGACGGCAATTAAAGTGAAACTAAGGCGACAAAATATCTGATAATGGGGGAAATTAAATTTTTCAAAGTTTCTACAAGAGATGTGATGGGAAATTGCCCAAGTTTCCCGGCCGTCGGCGAGCATCGAAATGGAAATTTTGCTGGATGGCATCGAGCAAGGAACGTGCATAATTTCTGATTTTCCTACTGAAACTGCCCCCGGGGGGATTGCGGGGTGTGGATCGAGACCAAAGTGCTAGACGAAGAGAGGAGAATTTACTTAATTTCCATTCGGTGATGGTAGTCTGCCTTCGAGGTTTGCATAATTCCCGGGACAAAACTGTTGCTTGTTCTCGATCCTTTGGCGACATACACCACAACTTCTTGTGGCGTACCTAAAACTTTTTAAAAAGTCATAAAATTGCACCTTATTATGTATTATATGCGAGATATGGTTGCGCATCAAATAAATTTCCTCTGAAAACATAGAAATTATCATAAAGCTGCAAACAGACTTAATAACTAGCTTCTAGGGCGTGATAAAGCGTAAAAAACCTATCGCCGATAAACCACGACTCCATCTCAGTTGGGATCGTAAAATCTGGGAATTATTCGAGAAATATATATAGTCATATAACTGTGCCATATTAGAGGTCCTGTCTAAGGACTCATTCTCCTCTGGAACGCAACCTGGCCAGGATCATTTTGATCCGCGTAATTGCCCTGCTCTGCTCCCTTTATTAATTAAGTGATAGCGATTTTATCGCGTTTTAGTCACAATTACGCCCAACGAAGTCCCCGGCTGTGAACCCATCAAACCGTAGAGCATCTTTTGCAGCCACACCCCCATAAAATTGAATCCTCGAAAGAGGCCGTTCCAGACACAAAAGAGGGCGGAAAAAATGCTCCATTAGCCCCCATCCAGGCCAGATGAGCCATTAACCGGGAAAGAATAAAGTTTTTGGAGCACCCTGTAGTCCATAGAGCCTGCAATTGAAGGGTGCGGGGAAGGAGGCTCTGTCGGACTCCAGTTCTAATTACCCAAACATAACCACGGACTGTTCCCGACTCATCATGCAGCCGTGATGGGATCATAAAGCAAAAATTGAGTGGGTATCTCGTCAGCGTCTTTTCCGGGAAGAAAAACAAAAACCGGGATGCAACGGCAGCAGTAGCCCTTCACTAAATATACTATATATATTACATATATTTATATATATGTATATACAACCAAAAAAAGGGGAGTCCTTACCCGGCAGGATCATCCCCCAGGCGCTTCTGCTCGACCCGGTAATGACAGACCCCATTAATGTAAAAGCCAGAAACCGAGGGCGACTTTCGCGTGTCCGTCCACGTGGTCTGGACACTATCCGCCTTCTCCTGAAGGATAATAAACTACGAGAGAAAAGCGGAGTAAAAATGAAATGTGATCCTTTCGACAGTGACTTTTTGGGGCCTGGATATGCTGTGACTGCTCGAGATGAGGTATATCCCAGATCTCATGGACATCAGTCGAACTGGGAGTCCATTTCCCGGATACTTTTCAATTCGGTCTCATGTTTATGGCGGTCTGAGAACAAATCAAATCGTGATAACGATCCTGGATCATCCCCCCAAAAAACCTCATCCCAGTTAAGTTATCCCTGTATAATCCTCCTTTTGGATGGTGTGATTTCGTCCAGACCGCCTCCTCCAGGGCATAAAGTTATCAATAAAAGGAGCTCTCAGGACGGAAGTCCGCACTCTTCCCATTAAATGGGAAACGTGAGCTCCGCGCTTTTGGGCCACCCTGTGGATGGATACTTTGTCCAGGCCGCAACACGGAGGGCTACTTTTGTTCCTCGGTTTTTTTTTTTATCTGTTCGTAATTTAGTCATTGCCGGGCAAGCAGTTCCCATCATGTTTTATGCAAACGCAAAATGGACTTCATCGGATGGGTGGAGAACTTCCAAATTTTACGACCCTTGCAGCGGTCAAAGAGTTTCCGAGGGAGAATGCATTCAAAATTTTTTTTTTTTTTTTGTATACTACGGCTTAAGTGTAAATAAAGCCATAAGACAGGAGTTACGTCATCGTATTTAGGTTTATGGCCGTCGTAAAAACGAGAAATTAGCGAATATTGCAAAGCGTGTTTGTCGGTGATTTTTTAATGCCCCTGTAGTGGGTGGGAGGTAAGGCGGCATTTTGTAGCACATAAAATGAAGGCTTATCGACAGGAAAACCCGAAACAAAAATGCAACATTGTTTCACAGAAATTCTGCCATACACATGAACACCTATGTATATGAGTCCAGTCATTTTAGGAAAATAGCCCAATCTGTAAAAAAATTTCCCATGTAAGCTAGATTTTCCTATAGGCCTACGTTATGACAATTAACAACAAAATAATATATCACTTTTGGTAGATAACTACAATTTATATTATAGATCTCATAAAAACCTATATAGTCCTCCGACATTTTCACGAAAAACTGATTTACGAGTAATTGATGTAAAATATTATTGAAATTTCTTTACATATGTATTTTCGAAAAACTATTTAAAAACTTAAAAACTCCGATTTCATAAAAACGAACAATTACTCTAACGATTAAAAACTACTCTTGCGACTTTTTCTTTAAATATCTGATAATCTATAAGTCGGATATTAAACAATTTGTTAATCGTTAGATAATCAGTTAGAGAAGAAAATAAGCCTAACATACGAAATATTAATTTAAGAATTTATAACGAAATTTTAAAAATGAAAAAAATTTAAGCTGAGTTCACTGTCAAATCAGACCCTTAAGTAGAATAAAAATTTGTTTATTAATTGTACAGCTATAAAAATACTGCCCTGAGAAGCATTTTGCCATTCCAAATAAAGCCTATTTCTATCATAATTCAATAAATAGTCGCAAAAAGGAGGACAACCTGAGTTTTCACTATAATTATTATTAACAATTTTTTCATGTAGTATAATAATAAAATCGTTATAAACCTGAAAAGACTTAAGAGGTCTTTCTAATGCACGGACAAGAAAAAAAAATATTTTTTCCGAAATTGTAGTATCTAGACAGTAAGTGTATTGTAAGTAGCTTAGAGGATTAGAGTTAAGAGCAGTCACTAGCAATCAGTGAGTTAGCATCCAACTCTCAGCTAGTGTACATCGCCTGTAATAATAAACTATTGAAGTGCCCTCAAGTCTTTTTATAATACAGATATCATTTTATTTTTTTTTTAATTATGTATTTATTTGGTAACACTTTTTATAATTAAAACGCAGTGTTTCTGCCGCGTCATGGTCAACTGGCGGTGGTGGTTTTAAGTGACAGGATTATCTGAAACAGAAATTTGAAAGACATTTTTAATCAGTATGAACGCACCTCTCGTCCCTAGTAAATCTGAATCTCTTGATCAAAAATTTACAAAATGACGAGCGGAGAAAATATACTTCTTTTCAAAAAAAATTTTTAAATGAAAAAAAAAGAAATTTTGAAGATGTCTGAAAAAAGGTGTTTCGAGAAAAACACATCTAAAGTTTTAGTCCTAGTTTTTGATACCTAGGAGTTGCTAGACTGCACAACCGCTCGACATATATGTATGTATGCATATAAAAGACTGTAGGAGCTAAAATATTAGGAGTTTTTGAATAAAATTTTAACAGCACCTTCTGCGAGAATATATTTCAAAATGAAATTTAAAATTTTAATATGAGATTTACCCCTTAATATATATTCCAAAACGTTTGGCTATTTACATTTTCAATTATATCTAATTTTGTTGGTTATACAACGTCTGGATGAGTTAATTACAACTGAAAACTTACTTTTAAACTCAAAGGTAATCACTACGCTTTGAAAACTAACAAAAATAATATGCTGCCTTTCCTAATTTCACGGTTGAATTACTATTTGACTGGATTTATAAGTATAAAAGATGTTCATTAAATTGAGTTTATTTACCTTCTTTGAAGACCTTTTTAAGGTTGATTAAGAACAAGTACATTTGATATCACGCTGCGCTATCACCATTACGTCCGCATTGCTTCATCTTTTGTAATTTACTGCCTTCAAACGTCCTCAAAGAGTCAAACGCCGTAGAGATGGATTAAACCTCTTCCTCAAATTTTAAAGATTTCATTGACGCCCGCGATTCTGCAGGCTCATCAAAAGCATGCAAACCTTTGCACCTCTGAGAGAATTCCATTAAAGTCGTTTAATTAAATCCCAGCGCCGCACCATTTTCAGTCTCAGCCAAATCGACGACTATTAAAAACCGCACGGCGGCTGTGTTCATCATCTGAGGAAAATTTTCTTAATATTAATGGGGGGCTTCCCCCCAAAAGAAGCGAAACGCCTCGACGGATAGAAAACAATATCCCAAGAGAGTCAATCTTGGCGATGGTAAAGATCGGATTTTCTTATTTCGCATTTCGCAGGGCACTAAGTCCTAGCACTATAAAGAAAGTACACGTCTAATGCGAACGTCTTAAAAATCTACTTCCGCGGATGGCGGGGGCTAGAGGGGGCTGGAATGTGGAGCTCCGCCCCGCGTGTAATTCGCGCCATGATAAATGTCAACATTTACCACCCCATAATCTCGTCATTACTTTTTACCTGTCGTCGGGACGCGGACGCCGCGCTCCCCAGAGGGGGGTGCAAAGTGGGTGCACAAAGAATCCCGGCAGCATCTGTCTTCAAGACGAAAGGACCCCAAGCAAAGGATGACTTCTTGCCGCACGGAAAAAGATTTACAGGAGCTTATTGCGGATTTCAGTTGTCGTTTTGCTTCCAACTTGCGCACCCGGGACCGGGACCGGGACCCATCCGGGAACCCTTCCCCCGTTCCTGGTGTCACCGTGCTTTGCTTACCCAACTTGTTCGGGTAGTTACGACTCCATCAGTCCCGGCCGCCGTCGTTCGGGATTATTATTTAAAGCCCTCATGTGCGGCCGCACGGAGCGCCCTGGTCGGGTGCCCCAATTCCCGCCCATCCAGAAACCCGGGACCCGGGACAGGGACCCGCCCGCCACTGATGTCAAGGTAGCTAAAAGTTTTTAAGCTTCCCAAGCTACTCTAGCTAGAGTCAGTCCCGTCCCGGCTCGGTTTGTGCTTTACTGAATCCCAGAATCCCAGAATCCTGGAATCCCGGAATCCCGGAATCCTGCCACACCGGGAACGAGCCGCAGAGCAGAGAGGGCGCTGCAAACGCTGTGTGGAGGGGGGGACGGATGAAGATCACTTTGTGACTCGAGGGCCTTAAAAGTTTCTTCGCCCTCCGAGTGATTTTTTAATTTTCTTTTCTTCTCGTGGTTTTTTTGTTGGTTTTATTTATTTTTTTTTTTAGGGTGGGATTTCCCAAAAGCTTTCTGTGCGCCGCCGACTGTTCCCGGATTCCCGGAGAGTGGCTTATGCGCCTTGTGGGGGAGCCACCTTTGCTGCGCTCCGGATAAAACAAAGTTACCGTTAATCGCTGGAAGAGGATTTCCTCGGATGACACATTTGATTCGGATCGCGTTCCAGTGATGGATGCTGACTCCAAGATTGAGTAAATCTCGGGATCAAGCCCCCTTAAGTTGTTGACTTGTTGGGTTTTTGGTGTTTTTAGGGTTTTTTAGCTACAGGAACGATTCCCGTCGGGAGTTTGCACAATTTTCCATTATACTGAGAGTCTGGAATCTGGATGACACGCGTAACATAAGCCAGACATAAATCGTGTAGAAAATATCACAGCTCAAAGTACTCCCCCTCAAAGTAATCAGATTACGATTTTTTGAGCACAGTATCAAAACTAATTTCCCCTTTTAGGACTTACATATTTAAACGAGCATTTAAGTAAATACTTTACGAATATGTGAGCCTTTTGAGAATCACAGTGGGCGTAAGTCAAAAATGTTCAAAAACCGACTAAAATCATATCACTTACCCATCAATCTATTAAGTACCATATTAACTATTAGATTTTGACTTACGCCACTATCACTCTCAACGGCTCGGCTCATATACATATGTATATGTATATAAAAAGTATTCCAGCCAAAGATGATTTCCATGCGTTTTTAAATATCTACTTATTTGACGTTTTTGGATTTGATACGCCATTTTCGATATACCTAAATGTACTTTAAGTGCTAAAACTACTCCAAAACGAAAAAAAACGGAATTTGCGAAAAATAACGTGTAATATTTAAAAGAGGCCAAATAATCAGGGTTTGTCACATAGCTCTGTAATTTACAAATTTCATGAGATACTTAATAAAAATGTATTGGTACATTGTAAACATCACAGACTAAAATTTTATTATTACAGTTTCAGAAAAGAAAATATTCAAAGTGGGCAGGAAAAAATTTCGTTCCCAAAAAATACTAAATTATGTAGGGGAGACCGGGTACAAAAGTAACATTTTTTACTTTTACCTTGATTTCTGGTTAGGTGTTATTATTTTGATGAAATTAATATAGCCATATAAAAATTCCGTTCATGTTCTTTACATTAGTATCTTGATTTGCCTGATTATTGTGTATTTTGTATGAATCACAGAGACTTTAAAAAAATTCGTCCGTTGTTACTTTCGACCACGTTGGCAGGTCGAAAGTAACAGGACAAAATAGTTTGTAATAATTATGATATTACATATTAAATAAACAAATTATTTATTAGAAACCCTTTTTATTAATAACATAAATAAGCACTTTCATTTTAAATGCTAAAAAAATGTATATTTTACGAAAAAAAAATCAATATTATTAACTCTTCCTTAGAAACTGTGTTTAGTAATTAATGACATAAATTATTGTATGATAATAATTTTTTCTAATCACACTATTCAGTATCAGTCTTCTATTCAGACTCGCAATCAGTAAATCACCCTTTTGTACCCTACCACATTTTTGTTAAAACATGGACGATAACCTGAAAACGGAACGTGCTAGACAAAAATGAATTAAAACACTGTGCAATAAATCTTATCTAGAATTTATATGCAAATTTTCAGATCAATATCATTCTTAGTAGTATTAGTAAACATAAAATAAGTGAACGTCAAAAAACTTAGTTTTGACTTGTGAAATCACTTATTGTCCTCTCACAAAACCTAGCAGCGCGTGGCGCGCGCGGCTACTGAATGCAAGAGAGGGGGGCGCCACCGGCCATCACCTGATGGCAGCGAAGTGGTATTTTGACTATTGGATAGACCTACAGAGCCTTTGTTACTTTCGACCCGCCGTTACTTTTGTACCCGGTCTCCCCTATTATTGAAAATATCCTATGATCGACATTTAAAAATCACGGGGCAAACTGTAAAAGTTGTATAGAATATAATAATAATAAAAACTGTATGAAATGTACTGTACTTATAAGTAGGTTTTGAAATTATTTATTTTTTATTATAGTTTATGCTATAATTAATTGTAATTTGTTACTGGATGCCCTATATTTTTTAAATTTTACGGATCGTTCCGAATAATAGAGAAGTTCTGAAAATATGCATTTCACAAAAATACATTAAAAACTCAAGAATTTTATTGATTAATTGTTTAAAATTTAACTTGTTAGGTATTCATATTATATAAACTTAATATAACTGAAGGGAATTATTGTTTGATCATAATCAATTAGTATTTACAATATTTCGCAATACTGAAAAGAAACTTTAATTATTATCGGAAATCTAGTGAATTCTTACAATACCTATATTTTTTTCCGTGAATGCTTCATAACATAATCAAAATTTTATTATCTTTGTTTGATTGATCATCTTGAAAATCCTCTGAATGTAGTATTTCGTTTTCATCATAAACTTTCACTCCTTTTTTTTCAAAAAACTTGCAATCGATTCCTAATATATTTCAAATATGTAGTTTTCTTAAATCTTCTAAGAAATGTTATGACGTGACCTAAATTGTTCACAAATTAAACAAATAATAGTCATTAAGTTTGTATCATTTAAATCTTTTTTACTAATATGTATAGTTTGAAATTTTGAAAAACTCTGTTCCGCCTCCGGCTAAACAAAATTATCTTAACCGCTAGAGGAGGAATGATACATTTAATTCGGCTTACGCTAGCTGGAGTGATGGATGCTAACTTGAAGATTGAGTAAATCTCGGGATCAAGCCCTTGCTTAAAATGTTGACTTGTTGGTGTTTTAGGATTTTGGCTACGAGAGCGATTGTTTGCGGGTGCTCGCGGGCTATACCCACTTAGGGCGGGAGTTCCCGCACTCCTAGAATTCTTCAGGATGCTGCGATGCATCGAAGCATGCTACCAAATTTCTGCGGTACAAAAGACTAAAATCGAAATTTATAGTCTCGCGGCAGCGCACCCAGCGGCGAATTTGTCTTCTGTTTTGCGGTGACGCCTTCAACTTTTTAGTTCCCTCGTTTATGGCGTGACACAACGAAAAAGCGACGGATTCTCCAAACCGCCCCCAAAATCGTCTCCGCCACCGCCGCCGGAGTGTGCACCCGTCTTTTGGCGATATCAAATTTGCGGTGGGGCGCTTCCTTCAGCGCGCGGGGGCGTCGGGATTTTGCCATTTGTGCCGACTGGATGCAGCGTGATTGCATCCAAACTTTGCAACGCCAAAATGTGCTTGTCTACGGAGATAAGCTGATTGTAAAATTAGTTAGGGTTCTTTAATGGAGTAATGCGATTAGGTGCCGGAACGAGCTGGAAAAGCGGTCTGGCAGATGAGACGGGCTCCTTCGGGCTTCGGGGAATAGGTTCCCAGTCAGACCAGCCCCAACGGCGGGTTCTCATTAGCACATATACGGGAAGGGAAAAACGCCACTGTGACTTGGGGCTGATAACTGCTTAGCGTCATTTTGCGGTGCTGTTGTGCATGCATGAAGCATTTAATCGAAATTACCTTTGCATATTTTATATTTAACCAAAAACGTGGTTCAAATCACAAATTTTTAAATTTTGATATAAGTTATAGTAATTTTGTATCAAAGTTTAGCAATCATAACAAAGAAAACAAGCTTCTTAACTGATTTGATTTGAACCCATATTTCAAACAGCGAAATGTCGTTGTTTCTTTTAAAAGGCAGACATAATGCGAGTAGACCTTACTTTGTAATTATCATAGAACTATGTAAAATGAAGTCTGTCACATATGTCATTTTGACTTATATAAAAAGAAAATTCCACCATTCAACGGAAAATAGATGTTATAGTATCAAAATAGTCACTCCGGAGAAAAAGAGTCTTGACAGACAGACAGACTACAAAGTGATCCAATAAGTCTTCCTAAACCCCTAAATCTGTCTAATAGTTAAACTACATTCAGAAAAAAAAGGTATTTTAAATTTTATATTAAAGCCAATTTCACTTTAATAACGACTTGAAACAGTTTCGATTTAAAGATAAAACACTATATTAGAATTTTATATATTGAGTGAAATAACTTATGTATATGTGAAGCCGAAAACGTTTCGTTTTATAAAAAGCCTTTATTTATTAACAAACTTCGTACTCGAAACTCTTTCGCTATTATCCCCTTTAATTTAAATTTAAAAAGTCACTTTAAATAGGTAGTTAAAAAATCCTTTAATTTCAGAGCGCAAAAACTTATTACAATTTATTACTTTTAAATTCAAAATGAACTTTTGCTTTTGCAAAGCACATTTATCTTAAAGTCGAATTATATTTAAATAAAAAATGTATATTTATGTTACATAAAAGTTGCTGAAGAAAAGAAATGTTGAGCCTTTAATAATTCCTGAAAAGAGCAAAACTATATCCTGATGATGTAGACATAGGTACATACTGAATTAAAAAATTAGCAAAACTAACAAATCAGCCTACAAATTGAATTAGTTGTTATATGTAATTTAAAGTAGTGAAATCAACTAAAATAGTTGAGAAACTAACTTATTTTGTAAATGTTTTTCCCACTATTTTAGTTTTTTCAACTAATTTAATTAATAGGCTAAAAAAGTAGTTAGTTTTTCTAATATTTTTCTTTCAGTGTTCATACATATATTGCGAACTTAAGACTTTCAGAATTTTTATTAAATTTTTTAAATTAAATAGGTAGGTACTTAGTACCTTTATGCAAATTTGCAAATTTACTTCATATACATATATTAGATCTCATTTCAGTAGAAAATGTTTGTTTACTACATATTATGTACTGTTTCCCTTCAAAATCATGTTATGTATACATACATATAGTATTATGTAAAATTGTTAAGCAAATTTGTCATCAGATTGACTACTGTGCGTCAAAATGGCCCTAGGAAGGAATCGCAATGGAAAGGGAAATTGCCGAATCTGGACTGGGACAGACGGCTAATTCAATGGCGTGTGGACGGTTGGCAAACAGGCTCCAAAGAGTCGCAGGCATCTGTGCAGCGAACCCCAGAGCAATTCAATTTGAAGCCCCGACCGGGAGCGCCATGATGGCCCCATCCGGGGGGCCGTGGCGGCGTCGGCAGCGGTCGGGCTGCATTATCCTGCGACCTGAGCCAACAGTGCGGGGACAATAAGACGTGAATTCCATTTAGTGGCGGAACCCCCGAATGGGCCAGCTACAACCGGCTGCAAAGGGCGATTTTTGATTTTCATTATTTTTTGGAGCACACAGTCCTAGCGCGCGTATTCAGCAAGTCCCTTTTGAATCCGGGTGAATGCCGGGCACAGAGCCCCGGCAATGACACTGAAGCGTTATTGCTTTTGCATCTCGGAGTGTTTGGATTCTGGAAATGGACCTGGTAAACAAAACAAGGCCCCGTCGGACTCTGGATGGAATCAGGCTATCACGTTCTGTGCCACGCCACGCCGCTGCAGCAGCGCAGCGCCCGCTTGCTGTCCGCGCGCTTCAAAAGGTAAATTTCATTTACTTTTACGATATTGTTATTGAAGTGAAACACTTCCTCCCCCGAGAGTTTTGTGGGTGGGGAGGGCGGAGCCCCTGATGGGGCCCTTAACGACGATGACTGCAAATACGCCCCGACTGCGATGCTGCAAGAAGATGCTGCAACATTAGCAGCGAAGTGCTCCGTGAAAGTGGAATTGACTCCTTTGCATTTAGAGGAATTGGAATGGATCGGGGGTGGTTCGGGCGGGCATCGGACCACCGGAGATAGTCTTAATTTTTAAGCAGTTTTCACGGTACGATACGCTTCAAATGGGGCTCCGGGAAAGGGATCTGCTGCAATCCCCCTCCCTCAAATAAATTGCCACCAAAGGGGCTGACCTCGAAGAGGAGCAATTTCGAACCATCCCAAGCAAAATTGCATGTCCGTCGTCTATAGCCATCAATTTTATTGCGTTGCTGTGGTCTATTACACGACCTCAAGTGTAAGTGATTCTATTAAACTCCGAAGGGCATTTCGATGAGTGTTCCCAAGATATTTCACCCCTTGCAGACGTTTCGACAGTAGAACCAAACGTTTGATCCAACTTTTACCAATTGATGCCTTTTCGCGTAATTTATCGACAGGTTCAATCGTAAATTGTCTGGCAAAAGAACGTTTTAGAGAAAAGATCTCGTTGAAATCGCCTTAAAGAATTGCACAAAATGTTCAAATTTGCTGACTTACCAGAAACAGCCCCTGATAATTTCATTTTATCAACTGAACGACCACAATACGAGTTCGTCTTAAAGCAAATGGATCGGGCAAGGAGGGAGCCAACCATAAAGACCTTTCTTATTCTGTTAGCTTCCAATAACTCGCCACTTTATAGCCTTTCTGTTACGAAAAATTGCTTTATGAATATAAAATGATAAGTGGATTTCCACGGCTGCAAACTGGCGTTATACGAGCAACGTTTCACTTTCAGTGTTAAAACACTTCGCGCCTTTCCTCGAGAGCTTGCAAATTCTTTTATGTTGGTCGCTCTGTTCGTTTGTTCATTTATGCGATATTTCGATTTCAATTTCATGAGGTTTTCGAAAATGAGTTTTATCATGAATTACCACGTTGTTATCCTTTCCTTTTTTATAAGAGAGTAAATATACTTATAAAATCATGAATTCTTATAAGACAATTTTTGTGATTATGCATGTTAGGAAAAAAATTATCTAAATCTCAGTTTTGATTTTTTAAAACCGAGCTAGATCTTAATTTTAATATTAGTTATTTAAACTAGGCAAACGCTCAAATTAAGATCAATCTCGATTTTATAGAAATTATGTATATGATTTAATTGTATGCTCATTTTCTAAGAATATGAGCCATTATCACTTTACTCTCTATTACCTACTTGAAGAAATAAAACAAGTCCATATTTTTATAAAAGAAAAATCCCAAAATGAATTTATTCCATTTATTTTCTTAAAGTTTACTTATGT
Source organism: Machimus rusticus (assembly GCA_951509405.1). NCBI lineage: Eukaryota > Metazoa > Arthropoda > Insecta > Diptera > Asilidae > Machimus > Machimus rusticus. The sequence goes on from OX608049.1 coordinate 5,178,108, forward strand.
GTATACATGCTTCGGAATATGTACTGTACATCAAATTTTAGATTAAAATTATCCACTAAAAAATAAATAAAAAAAATTTTTAAGTAAAACGATTTTATATATTATGGTTATAAAATCGTGGGCGCATAAAATAGTTGACTAATTATGTGATTTAGTGTGTTCTACTTAGTTTCTAATTAAAACCATTCGCTAATTGATCGCGCCCACGATTTTATGACCATAATATATAAAATCGTTTTACTTAAAAATTTTTTTTATTTATTTTTTTTTACTTTTTAGTTTCGGACAGAAATCACTATATAATTTAAACTTTAGCTTATCGTATTTTTCTCGTCGAACCCTTTCATTCAATACCCATGCCAAAGGGATTGTGAAGCAAATTGTAATCTTGAGGTATCCGCCATTTGGAATTTAGAATGACGTCATCCGACCTATCATATTCTGCTAGTCAAACCTTTCATTTGACACCCATGTCTTGAAGGTTGTAAAGGAAAAGATAATCCGCCATCTTGGAACATCCGCCATTTTAAATATATCACAATTCTGAGTACACTATATTGCATTGTCACCGGAACCAAAGCTGGCTGCAAAATTTCAGATCAATCGGTTAGCGTAAAGTGGGCGTAAAAGAATTTACAAGATTTGACTGTTACGTACACGGTTTGAAACTAAATAAAATCATTTAAAAATGATTACCCGCTGTAATTTTCAGTAAAATTTTCAAGTGAAATGTTTATTTTATTTTTAAAAAAATAATTTCATTTAGCTCCCTATAAAAATTTTAAAAGTTTAGATAAATTTATGACAGGAATAAATTTATTTGCGTTAGAGGCTAAATTGTTTATGAGTGAATTAAATATATTTGTGTTCAGTTTAAACTCATTTGCATAACGATGAAATTGATCTGCTTTTGGGCTAAGTCAATGTGCGAATGTTTTTAGTCTTTTTAAAAATAAGAAGCTTTATCAAAACTAAATAAATGTTGGACAAATTATAAGTAGTATTGTAAAAGCATAAGTGACTTTCTGAATGTTTCTTTTTAAATTCAATTTCTGTTGTTGCTATAGGCTAGTATAATGGGTATAAATAAAGTTTGTAGGTATAAATGCAAGAGTGGAAAATTTTTAAGTTGCACTTAAACTGACTTTCTAAGAAAAGTTGTCTCAGAAACATCGATTGCCTTTTGACTATTTTACGATTTCATTAAAATTTCAAATAAGCCCTCGTTCAAATAAGCGCAGAGGTGCACTTTCAACAATTCAATTTTAAAATCTCCTTTCCTCGATTCCTTAAAAATGTCCTTTTCGTGCTCGGAGACACTCGTCTTCCCGGAACCGCTCATTAATCGGGAGAAAAATTGCACGGAGCTGGAGCAGGACAAGCCATAAAACTCGGTGGAGGAGTCCGTGTCTTGCAATTAATGCTCCACTGGGGAGACGTGAAAGGCTTCATTTCACCACATCGGAGGAGCACCGTCCCAGGAGCGAGTGCACTCAATTAAACATTCACTCGCCAGGACCGCCCCCGCCAATCTTCCGGTCGTCTCGGCTGTGCCGCAAATCATTTTACCGGAGAAGGACCCGGGTTTAAGTAGCATGAAATCACAACAGCAATATCTAGAAGACCTCAGAGAATCGGGAAGATATTCAATCTTTGGTTCGATTGAATTGAATTCCTCGAGGAATACCCGGAATGAATCCATTCCCTAATGGTCTTCGAACGGGGGGCCTCGTCTTGGTCCCAAACTCTCCTGGAATTCTTTTCTGGTCCAGAAGGCACCGATGTCTTGACAAATCGAAAGGTCGAGCCAGATAAATGGAATCAATTGTCGTCTCCTGACGTGGACTCCTTCCATTTTCCTGTCGTCTTTCTGTGCTTTCTTTGAACCTGACTTGAGGTGTGCCCCAACTTGGACGGGGGTGTCCTTAAGCCGGATGGGGCTGCAGTTTCGGATGCTGTTGATTCCGCTCGAAAAAATCTGAGATAGTCGAAATGCACCGATGACATATTTTGGTACGGCAGCACCACAATGGCCCCAAACGAAAGGTATTGCAGTAGACTACAGGAATGCGGAAAATGCATCCGTCCACCCGAGAAAAGGTGGCTAATTTAATGGCATGTGTGTCACTAGCAAACAGATCTCAAAAAGGTGGCATTTATGAAATTCAACAAAGCTAGGGGCAATTTAATTTAGATCTTATTTGGACAGCGGTTGTGATAATTTCAACCTTATTTCCAAATATTTAAGGAAGACTTAGACAAATGCAGGGCAGCCATGACCCAGAGGGAAACAATCTTACACTGCAAGACTTATATTTAATAGTTTCAATTATTTAAGTACTTAAGAGCATAATAATATATATATAAAGACACAATATTATACCAATGCAACACACACAACGTGAAAAACTTGCTTATTTTTCTGACGGATTATTATATTTTATTGCACCATGAAGAAAGAGGAGGAGTTTACCGAAATCCCCATAGGACATGTCTTGTTGGAGGATAAGTGCCGTCTTGTGATGGATTGAACTACAGATCTGCATCTACAGATGGGCAAAATTTGAATTCTACAGGATGATGGGAACATGGTTAAAATGAGGTTTCAAGATCAATGAGAACCTAACTATACCTAACCTACTTATGACTTTTCTAATCAAAACAGGTTGAATAAAAGTAAAAAACTATATAAACTGATTACATACATATATTCTCTTTTTCCTCCCTAACACATTAACTTTGTTATTGTTATTCGTGTACTTTCTCTATCACTCGTAATTTATGCGACCATCTCTGACAGACCAATCTCGGTAAACTCCTTTCTACTTGCTTATTATTATTTCAAATTAATTTTTAAAAAACTTTTATGAAAACTTTATTTTATCTTAATTGTGAATTACTTCCTACCATAAAAATTTCATGAACTTTTAATCGATATTTACTGATAAATCGCAATTTCAAAAAAAACACATGCATAAAACTTTCTTTATAACTTTTTAAATAATGAAAATTTTCAAAAAATATTTTACAACATTAATAATAAATATTTAAATTTCTATAATTAAAAGTTTAAGTTGAACAAGTTAATTTTTAGTGTTCCCATTTCAAAAAATTGTAGGTACTCAATTAGGTGTATAAGAATAACTGGAACCATTTTGTTCCCTCAGTATTTAACTTGTCTGCAAATTTTCAGTAATACCAACCCCATTATAACAATTAATAGGATATCCAATACCACTGCTTCAAGTGCCACAGTCCGCATTTTTGCTTCTTTTTTTTTGTTTTTTTTTTTTTTTTTTGTAAAAGTACTCGGTTTCGACACAATTTCCCCTGTAGCCAGTAAATTAATTAAAAAGTCATGAAAGCGGCAAGCACGAGACATAATTTATATAAAACAAAAACCTTCCCCCGTATTTTTCTGTTGGGAAGGGAGGAAAAAAAATGTTAATTGCACCTTCAAACAAGTGCCAGCATGCGGTCGACGCGGCGAAAGCGCGTCAGAGCGTTTAAGCACGGCCGCATTGGCTCGCCGTGCTTAATAAAATTTGGTCGTTAATTAAAAGCAGTAAAAGGCGAAATTATCGTCTCGATTGTTTTTAATTGATATTTACGTCCTGCGAGCATCCATTTGTAGCTAATTAGCCGCCTTCATTACAGCAAAATGCTGTGCGGTCTGTCTCTGGCCACAATTCCAATTTAATTTCTTTTTTTTTTTCGAGGTTCTTTTTGAAAATATTTTTTAGAGGAGGGGATTTTAAGTAGGAGTTTGAAATTTTTTCCTGTGTCCCTAATACCGTGGATGGAGTTTGGGGTTAGGATGGACCCAAAATTATCATTTAGGAAGTTTACCAGACAGCGAAAAAGGCACATATAGACCTGGTCATTTTTATTTTTATTATTATTATTATTATTATTATTATACGTAAAAAGGAAACCTTTCTTGACACCCTCTCTGTAGCCAGGTTCGGCCGTGTCAGCACAACCGAAAGAGAGCTACACGCTTAGGGCATATGGGCTACCGCAGGGATCTCGCTTGGGCTATGTAAAAATAAAATGTCCATTCGACTCTAATTTAAATTCATATTTTAATTATTCACATGAGGAGAAAAAGTTTTTTGGGCTCCGGATTGCTGACACTCATCGCCGGAAGGGTGGCCCAGGATAGTTGTGTTTGTGTGCAGTATGATGCTTTTACCAGCTCTTACAAAAACGGGGTGAAGTACACCCCGAGACGGGACGGAACAGGACGAAACGCGCCCGCAACACTGCTTGTCTCGGGCGTTTTTACTTCTGCCGCTCGGATTGTCTTATTTCCGAGAATTTAAAGGAAAAACTTTTCCACTTTCAAGTGCGAAAGTGGAATAATGGCTCCAGTTAGCCCCAGTCCCGGAGTTACTTTTGGGCCAAGAGAGCCCGGCTTGGCGCAGCGCGCAACGAACTGCTGCCACCCAGATGTTTTTACTAAAATTTTCGACATGTTCAAGAGACGGGTAAAAGTTTTTCATTCTCGTCCCGACTCCCGCCTTTTTCTGCAGCAAATCCACTTTATGAGCCTTTTATGTCCGCCAGTTGTACATCTCGCGTGGCTTCTGTGCAGGGGTGTGAGAGCCAGTCGCACCCCTGCAGCCCCAACCGGCTGGGCTACACCAACAATTGAAGCCACTCTTTTGGGGGCTCAGAGGTGGATGAAGTGCCACACCATCAAAATTCGACACTTTATAAAGTTTTGGCATCTTTTTTGCCTCGCCGTTGTTGCTTGTTTGCCTTTTTAAACAAAATTCAATTTTGCGCGGTTTGCCAAAAACTTATGTTGGGCAAAAGCAACCCCGTACCACAACCCCCTCCCCTCCCCTCTTCATGTTGATATAGTGTGTGGCTTCGCAAGTTTTGATTTCCCCACAGAGCCCTTGACAGGAGCTGGCGAAGCGAGATGACACATTTTGAAGTTTTTAAATTTACCGGCAAAATTTAAAGTGATTTCAGCACCCCTTAGCCGCAGGCTAATTGGCCACTGACGTTTTTATTTAGTTTTTGTTAATTTGTCCCCGTCGAGTGCTGTTGTTTGCCCTAGCCATGGACGGAGTCTGGCTTGAAACACAGACGCCCTCTGGCCGCCGACAAAATGCATCAATATTTTAGTGGCATCGGGCACACCGGCGCTAATTGAACTTGCATGAGTTTTACATTTGTAAGTACTTCGTTCAATAAGTTAAGGGGTAATACATATCTGTTTGAAACAATATTTATTTCTAATAAAACATTTTCTTTTTAAATAATCCTAAGACAAATCTGCAAAAAAATCATAATTGTACTGTACATTTTCAAGCCTTTAGGTAGGTACTGCATTTATCTCAAGTTCACATTTTCAAAATCGGACAACAGTAGAACTCAAATTGTTTTTAACCGATAGACTTGAAATTTTAACTTTAGCCTCTTAATCTCTTGCTATTTATTTTTTTATTTTATTTTTTTGATTATCTGATCTGGATTTCGAACTTCGCATTGAATTGAATTTTTAAAGTTAAATTTTCAAATTTTCAAAATTTGTAAAATGTTCCATCGAATTGCAATTTCTGAACTAAAACAATTACCTATTGAATTTAATTGTTGATATCAATTGAGCAATGGGCATATGTTAAATCATTGTAATTTTATATTCTTTTGGCAAAATTAAAAAATGTTGCTAGGAATCACTATGTATTTGCAAATGAAGTATAAAAATTAATTTTTCAAAAGCGATACAAAATAAAATCTTCGATAAAGCCTTCTTTTTTAAGGGTGTACGGCCAAACTAGCAGCACTGGTAATTTTTAAGTTAGAATGAAAGAAGCACGTAGAATTTTTTTAATATATAAACTTTTGCAAGAGTGGCACGTTTAAAAAAAAATTTATAATTTTCACAAAAAAAAGAACTAAGCGATATAATGAAAACAAAATTCTACGTACTTCCGTAAAGAATGTAATTGTGAATATATGATATAAATATATATGAATATAAATATATGAATTTGCAGCCAATCGGTGAAGATTTGTTCGAGAATTTTTATACTTCTAGAATGGCCTAACGCTCTTAATTGAATTTCCCTAAATCAACGTAATATAGAAGTATTATTTTGTATTAGAATTTACTTTTAGCGAATATAACCTTAATGCTTTTATTTCTTCATGCTATTCAATTAAAATTACACGAACTGGCAAATTTTAATTATACCATTAATTTTCTAGATATTCATTATTTAGGGTGTTGGCCCCACCCTAATTCCATTTTATATACAAAATTGTATATCGACCTGAATGCGTTGCACTGGGCCTACTTTTTTACATTTTTATATATTTTTTGTATGCCGCTGAGACCTTGAGGCACAACAGCTCGGAGCCGAGTGAATTGGATACTTTCAGCCTCCGGCTGCAGCTGCAATTAGGCAAAGATTGCACTAAAAGGAGCACGCTAATTTGCTAGTGGGAATGAAAAGGCTCAAGGCCCGTGCTGAGGACAATTGCTGACCTTGTACAGTCCTCGACAGGAAAACAACTTGCCCTAATCCCACGCCCTTGCTCCCGGGGGAGAGGGTTCAGAAAGTTGGGGCGCGGTGCAGGGTACTTCTGGCCTCTCAAAGTAATGTAGAGCAGGCATCAGCATCCCAACTCTGAATTCGGACTTAGCCTTGTCGGGAAGCATAATGTGCTTTATGATTTCTGCTAAAATGGGCTTAGCGTCTAATTTAACAGGGTGTTGCGAAAGTCAGAGGCGTATACAGTTCCTGGGGTCCCATCCCAACGAAAAGTCTTTAAAATGTATCCTCTGTCCCCCGAAAAGCCCTCCACTAATGGCCAAATGTACCGAGAATATAGAAAATAAAGTTGGCTGACTTCCAAGCGCAGAATATTGGATGTCGTCGTTTTGTGCTTGGCTTCAGGTCCCGCACACGGTGAAGCCAGCGGCAGTGGCGGCGGGTAGTGGTGGGTGCTATCGCACAATGTCATTAATTAAAATTAATCGCCTTTGCTAACCACGACCCGATTTTGCTCACACAGTGCCCCGCAGCGAGCAATGCCGCCAGACTTGGTAACATTGGTGCGAGAGGATAAAGCTAAAAAAATATATATGTATGTATATGTGTATTATACATATATATGTATTTATATACCATAGGGCAAAAAATAACACTTTTTGAACGGACGTACAGACAAAAACTACGATCATGGAGCTCTGTCCTGTCTGGTGGAAAATTCAAGCTGCTCCCAACCACGGGAGCGTTCCGAAAGGGGGGGTACATCCATCAGGCATATGAAAGGGCTTATTCTAATCTGGACGCGAATCTGAAAGAGGTGTTTCCTTGCGGTGAGTTAAAAAAGCTTTCCAGCACCAGCAACGATAAATTTTTCCCCGTAGCCAGAAAACCCATCCGGCGTCCAATTAATCGAAGCAAATATGCCTCGCCCTCCCGGCGGAACTCGGGCTATCCTGGGCCATCCCGGGCCGTTCCGAAAATCCCCCCCGGGAGGATATGTAGCTTGGCTGTAACTACGAAATACTCTAGCCTAGCCCACGTGCATCAGACCATACACCTTCCATCAAAAAAAAAAAAAAGAAATTGGAAAAATGTATGAGGTCCAGCAGTGTTCGCACGCTTCTGGACATTTTAGTCCCCATCCTGTGGGGTGGGTTCAGTGGTGTCATCTTATTAATGAAAGAACAGAATGGGGCACGTTCCGCCTTTGAGTCAAACTGATTTGCTGTGAAAATTTGTCCACCCAATATTTTTTTTTTCTTTTTTCGAGCATTAGCTCCATTCCTTTGCATTAGGGCGGGTTCCTATCACCGCCAAAGGGCAAAGGTGAGTAGTTCAATATCGCTCGAAAAAGGAAAAACTTTCTTCTTGCGCGTTTTTATGAAAAGGGCCGAGATTTTTCCCTCTTTTCGTTTCACGGCTACATCCTTTCAGAATACGAACAATATATCCTCCTCCGGGAGGATGCTGCTGACTGAAAGCAACCGAACTTCCCAGGAAATAAAATAAAAGAAGGTAACTTAACTTCGAAGTGATCGTACGGATCGTAGATCCCTAATCCAAGGTAGTGTTAAGCTCATAAAGAATCCTCTTTAACGCAAATTTTTGCCAAATCTCAGCAGTTTTCGCGGATAATTTTACTTTTTTTTAATCACATTACAGAAAAACTTTTGCGGATTTCCAACTGCCGGTATGGATGACGATGACGAAAGGATTAATTGTGGACTTTTTTATGAGCTCTTCCCTTTCCGATTCCTTTCTTTGATTTCTTTTAAAGAACTGAGGACACTAGGTCAATGATTTTATTTTTAAATTTAATCGAATTTTATTCATTGAATTTAAAATTAATTTTGATTGTATTGAACTAGGTACGTACTACAACACAATTTTTATCTCAATATTATTTACTCTCTATTCTTTTAAGAAGAAAATGTTTTTTATTAAATTAAATTAAATTATTTTTGTATATTAAAAAATATGAAAAATTAATCCTTTCTCTCAAAATTACTCTGTGAAAGAACGATACTATAATAAATGTTTTGTAATTAAGAATTTTAAAATTTTTAATTTAAATAGGAAAAAATGCTATGTATATACTTACATTATTTTTACTCTATCTTCAACTGCAGTATATAATAAATATATAAAAATCCGAATTTCAAATTCTGACAGATATAAAAAATTCTTAAAGTGTTACAGTTCAATGTCATGCTATAAAAATAAAGCTTTTAAATGCATAATTCAATGTGAAGTGTAGTGCAGTCCGGGGTCCTTAAATTCTAATTTTACGGGTGAAAAGGAATTTTGCGGTGCAAATATTCAACTTATAATTTTTGCAAATCTCAGAAATTAAAAGTTGAACACATATTGTTGAAAATATAGCCGGCCACCGCAAAATTCTTCTATAGATTCAAGGGGAAGGCACCTGCACAATTTCATTGTAATCGGAGCAAAACCCCTATTCTTAACTTGTTATAAAATAACCGCTGTCTGTCACTGTTTTCGGTTTCGGTATTGGTCAACTAGAATAGTTTGTTAACTTAACTCAACTGTGTCATCATAGATATTATTTACTAATATTTGTTTACAACTGTAACATTATAAAAATTATTGCCAACAAAAATTGTGATGAAAAAATTGAAGAATTTAAGTTTAGGAAATTAATCACTAGCAATATCTGCTTAGAAAAGATGCAAACATTGCAAACCAATTATTACTTGATCTGAAAAGACCGAAGACCAAGGCTAAGACCAAAATCCAGGCTAATGCCGTTTTCTAATTCACATGCAGTTACACTTCTCACTAACTCATCGGAGGTAATTCAAATTATAATATCTACGAAATTTTGAGTGTATACTTTAGAGAGAACAATTCAGTTTTATAAATAAACAAAATATATTAAAAAACCTTTTAAATTAGGTAGGTAACTTTTATAAATAAAATGCACCAAAAGTATAAAAAAATCGGGCTGATACTTTGAAATCAATCACACCTAAAACACCCAAATACCAAGTTTAGTGCAAATTGCTAAAGACTATCACAGTCTTGATCTTGTTTTGCCCATCACCACTAAAAAGGTGAAAAGATAAGAAAGATTTCGTAATTGACAAACAAATAACAAAAAAAAACATTGGTTAGTTTCTTCCTAAATTTTAAATGACACGTTCATTGAATTCTATATATATACATATGTATACATATATACAATATATAATAAATTGTTTTCCCACTGTGCCAGAACTGGCAAAAGTATCAAGATTTGAAGAGGTTAAGGGCTTAAAACATATCTATTCAATGACCCTAACACGGATCTTCATTAATTATAGTCCATCAAAGGTAACTTAAATTCCAAAGCCATATACAGATTAAATTATATCAATCAAACTAATATTGCCCACAGCCAGGAATGGGATAATAGGAGCATTCAAGAATCAATTCCCTAAAATCATAAAGGAAATTTTCGCTAACTGATTCAAGCTTAAATACTGTGCTGAGCACAAACATTTACAATTTTCCAGTTCAGAATCGATGCTGACATTGCCAGGAAAATCAAGGTTGGTTTCGGGAAAAATTAATGAAATTCCTTAAAGGTTTTCATCTGATGAAGTGGAATATTTTTGGTATTACTTATATTTCGTGTGTTCGGGAACCCAGATTAGTTTATCCAGAAATTGAGGTGCCGTGTCAAAGTCAGAAAGATGTCGAGACAGGATATTGATCCGGCGGTCAGACCGCCCGTAGGCGGAAAGGGATTAAAAGTGTCGAAATTTTGGTTAAAAATCTATTGCCCGAACATAAAATTAATTAGCCTATTTTAATATTGGAACAGTACCTACTCGGGGCTCGTAATGTGGCCGTGTACGGTGGATACCAAGCAGGCAGACGGAGCCCCAAAATCGATGGAAAACTGTCGACGCAGCCACCAGGACGAGAAGGAGCGCCGCCTGCCATTTCGGGGTGGGCCCCATAAATCCACATCTGTGGGCAGCGGTCTCGTTCTGCGGCCCGGTCTCGGTACGGCTGGATATTTCGGAAGTAAATCATAATAATCAGAAGAGTTATCTGACCGGCTTAATTCTAGCACGGTAGAGAGGTGCTCGGCACTAGAACTAGCAACAAATATATGTACAATTAATCTAGATTTAGCCAGGAGACGTGGCTTCTTTCCGACCACTTGTGTCTGATTTTCTGATTTTCTGATTCCCTAATTTTCGCTCCAATACAACACCATACTTATTTCGAAATTTAACATTTTTCATAATGACGCCACGAGTGGAAGGTGTTCAGGTCCGATATACGAACCTTGCGGAGAGGATCTAAATCCGCACAGAATTTCAACATTTTTGGCTTAACTTCGGGGATAGTTTGAAATGCGGAATTCACATAATCCGGGACTGTCTATCGACATGACTATAAATCCCGTCCCGATATCCAGGAACCCTATAAACGGGAATGCTTCACGACCACGACCTCTGGACGAGATTTTAATTCATCACAGTACTCCAACTTGTTATGTTAATGTAGCCAGGACTCCGGGAACGAATCCCACCGCCACTTGTAATTGGTACCTATACATAGTCCTTTCACAGTCCTGCGGGGAAGTCCTGTCGAAAAACTGATGTCGGAGTTTATGGCGTGAAATTAAGTTATCAAATGAATTGGATCGATACGGCCTCCGGGAGTCCTATGCAGGCCAACTTTTCGGGTCTATCGATTTTCCTACATAAGTTCTACGAAAGTAAAATTGAAAGGAATTTCAATGGGATTCCCTCTCAGCTGCCAGGAAACTGATTTTCAATCGAAGAAGTTTTCATGCCATCCACGCGCCAAACCATTCTCTTTTACGTGCAGCTCGTTCTGCTGCGGTTGGCAGAGAACATGACCCGGTCTGACCTCGAAATAAATGCAGTCTTATTTAACGCTTTTTATTTTAAAAATATCACTGAGATTATTCCACATTTTAATCATTTTAATTGTCACAAAAATCCTTTTTCAATTCATTGCTAAAAGTTGTACATACAGAACACCCAACTAAATGGTCTTAAAGACGATAAAATATTAAAGTAAAATATAAGAATTAAATTTTGCCAACTACAAATTCTTCGAAAAATAGTTCTGATTCTAATTCAATAGAAAAAATTTAATCTATTAAGTATAGGTAGACGGAAAAATCTAAAATACTGAGAACGTGCATATTATATAATTTTTAGACTGTATGCTATCATTGACTTCCAAAATTGATCTAGATATCATCATCATAGTCTTATTCGAAATCTAAAACAAATTATGGGTTCCTATACTCTTGTAAAAAGAAGCTGGAATTTCACAAATTTTATAAAATCAATTTGTTATATATAAGATAACATCATAATTTATTATGGTTAATTTTCCTTTTTGATATCTAAACGAAGACTTTTATTTAATGATTTCCAGTGGAACGAGCTTATTTTAAATATCAAGATATTATATAATCAATTACCGTCCACTTGCCTGAGTGCAAATGCCCTGTGCGGCCGTGTTGAGATTGCTTTCAATTTTTATTCGGGATCTATGAATTACATAAAAAAGTATATTATTTAAATCCACTCTCAAATTAATAAAAATGTTTTTTGTTAACTCTTTAAGCTTTATTAACACATATTTTTCTAAAATAAAATCAATATATGAAAGAGTTTAAATGTTTAATATGTCATAATTCTACTAAGTTCTCGTAAGATCACTTTTGGGATATTAAATAACAAAACAAAATTTACACAATCACTTTACACAGTGTAAAAGTTCCATTTATTTTATTCTCTTGAGCTTTTATTATCACTGTAATATGATCTTCATTTATGTCACCGTCTTCAATAAATACGTCTGCCTTTATATCCTCATAATCTAACCACTGTACGAATGAATATTTATACTTATACTTGGAGGATGTGTCTGCATTCTACAACAAAATTAAATACAAATCGTATAGTATCCACTTTTAAAATAAAACATTCATCTCTTACATAAACAAGTTTTTTTGAATAATCCTTAATATCAGTAAATCTTGATTCCTCTTCTATTTTTATGTGCAGACAATTTTCAATATCTTCATGTTTTCCTCTAGACCAATCTTCAAAGTTCTCTTCGCTTAATATAATACCAATATATAACAATAACATGAAGATCAACACAATTTTCATCTGTAAAATAAATTAATTAAAACTATTCTTTACCATCTCTTTGAAACTTTGCTCACTTTTCAAGATTTCTTGAGATGTCAAAACTATATACACTTTGAGATGAACACTCCAAAACTTATAACAACTGTTCGTTTCTCGAAAATTAACTTCCATATTTATACGTTTTTAAACTAATAAAGAGAAATAAGTGTATTAGAGAGAAATACTGTGGCAATTTGTTTTCTTAAATTTACAAAGAAAGCCTAGACATTTTACAGAGTATATAAGTAATATATAGAAGTATAACGCCTAAGGCTCCATGTGAATTGCATTTAATACGTACTATATAAGCTAAAAAATAATGGAAATAATGGAAAAAGGAATATTAGTCAACAAATGAAAAATTGAATTTATTCCATGGAAACTTACTGTATTTGTATATTTTGAATTATTATAATGGCTCGAAAATGTAATCAGACATTAATATAAAATATAATTACTATTTTCAAGAGTAGGGGAGACCGAGGGGAGTTGAAACAATTTTAACATTTTGCTTCATAGACAAAATTCTATACACATAAATTTCACGAAATTAGTGCCAATCGATAGTTCAATTCTTACACTTTCAAATGACCGAAACAAAGAAATTGTAAGTGTAAATGTTGTGGCGAAAAATCGACTTGAACATGACAAGTCATTTTGTTTCAACTCCCCTCATACCGAGGTAAGTTGAAACAGAGGTCGAGGTGAGTTGAAACAGTTGATTTTTCGGTAGTATTAAGGGTTGTAAAGTAGAAACGACTATATAACTCAAAACTATAATATTGAAATAAAGTATTTAACGATAAAACATAACATTAATTAAAGTAACAAATCAAAAATTCAAAAAATATAAAGTGGTGTAATTTTTTAAAAAAAGTTGCACGTTTGAACGATTAAAGCTTGTAGCTTGAACAATGCTCGTTGGTTGCGGTAGTCTTAGAGAAAGAACAGGATGACGTTTCATGAAGGATCGGATCCACACTTCACCTGCCATTCCCTGATCAACCCAAGAAGGCGGACATTTTTTATATGCGCTAACCTATAGGTAAAACTTCTGGCTTCTTTAGTGCTTTAGGCCGAAGTTAGCAGCAGCGCAGGTTAAGAGGTGTATGTAGTCACAGAGTGTCTTCTCCTCTGACAATGAAAACACGGTCTCCTCTGGGTACCCAACAGACGGAGGAGTCGGGCGTTTGATTAGCTTTATAAGCCTTTTTTTAATGAACTTATGCACATATAGACTATAGAGTAACGAATGATTGAGGTTATAGCTCGAAGCCGCATCGCGAAGACTTTTTTGACGCAATGTTACTTCTTCTGCAGCGAGCTCGTATATATCATAACTTGCCATAGCCCATACCTCTATCAGTATTTCTTTTATAATCAGTAGACATACTGTAACAAAATAAGGGAAAAAAAAACAAATAAACCTCACCGTATTAGCAAATCAGCCGTACAAAGCCTAACCGAGGTGAGTTGAAACAGTCTGTTTCAAATCCCCTCAGTAAGAAAAATCCTGCCAATTTTTTTCAATCAAAAACCAAGAAGCAAAACCCAAAGAAATGAGCTGTATCACCGCTATGAATTCAATCTTTAGGTAAGGAGCTTTCGAATCATATATAGCCCAAGTCAAAATACAAACACATTATCAAAATATAGATAATTTAAAAAAGTGTTCAAAACTTACTTTTCACGATTTTTGCGACGTGGGAGACAGGACACCCCAACCACGCGTCTTAAGGCATGGATGCATACTAAGGATCCCGCATGCGGTAAAATGCAATTAAATTGCGAAACTGCCAGCTCGCTAACGGTTATAAGTTCCGCAAAATTAGTACTGTTTCAAATCACCTCTGTTTCAAAACCCCTCGGTCTCCCCTACCTATACATGTGTGTGTTATTCAGCATAAACTAACATAGTCACTGAATATATTTTGGAAATATGTCAAAAAAAGACAAATAATTTTTCCTTGAAGTTTACACAAATGTTTTTGCAATCTTTTTCTTTCAGAAAACATAACATACCTATGCCAAAGGTAAATAACTCGTTACGTCACACAAATGTTTTTTTTTAAACCCGCATTTCAGCTTAAAAAATTTAAATATCTTAGCAAGTGCTTTACATAACAACACAGATGTAGCACAATTGAAAATCAAAATTTGTTATGCCTATGTATGATATTAAAATGTTTTAAGGTGTGCGTTTGACCTGGCAGCAGCGATTTTGATGCGATTGTTTTAACATGTTCATTGTCCCAAAACCGGAATGCATACATATATAAAAATATTTCGGATTTTTGTGATAGTCACGGAGTGGCAGAGTGAGTTTTTACAATTCAATTTAAAGTTATTATACTATGGTTATATAGGTACAAAGCCCTTTGCACGAATGAAAACGTTTCTATATTAATTTCATTTGAAAAACAAAAACCTTTCTCTTTTTTTTCAATAATCCACAAACAATGGGCCGTTCGAACCAACATTTACAAATAATGATCATTCTTTTAAGAAGTAGTTAATTAAATTAGCTACTACTTAAAAGTTTTAAAAGAACAATTTCTTGCTAGTTTTAAAATTTCTGATGTAGCAATTATCAGCACAGTTGTTGTTTCGTGTCACCTTTTTCAAATAAACCAATCACTTTTGAGCAAGAAAAGACACAATATTTAAAAAAGCTAATTACTACATATGTATGTTGCCTCTCTCAAAATATGCAGAAAGATATCGAGCCTATGTATTTGAATCTATTCAACATTATGTAAAAAGAACAATTTAACACTGAGAAAAATTATCTCATGAAGATTTAAAAACTTCGAGTTGGTAATCATAACGTTGTTAAAATTCGTTACAGAGCCTTGTCAAATCAATAAAATAATATTTAAAATAACTCTTAAAAACATTAAATAATACATTCATCAAAGTGAGGTTTAGATTATTATACAAACATCTTTTTAAAAGTTGTATCAATGTAGAATTTACAATTTCCAAAATTAAAAATACACTAAATAGACAAATTGTTCATTGAATTGAAATTGTTTAATTGTTATTGATTGCAGAAAATCATACAAATGCAAGGCAATTAAAATCTTTGCTATGAATAACTTATACATATCTACGAGGATTAAATGTTATTTCAATACAAAATGTTTCTAAAACTAACCGGATCAGATTGTAAATTTTTATATTAGTATGAAAGAAAATTTTATTTGTGTATCTTATTTGAATAGCCTTTCTTTCCTTATGTAGTCGTTTAAATAAAAAATCAAATAAAAATTTAAATACTTGATTTTGATTTCAGAGTTGTAACTGATCTGAAATAGATCTGAAAATTTTTCGTAGTAAAATTAATCATATCCCTTAGTTAAAGTAAAAAATAAATTAAAATATGTTTAGAAAGAAGTTTCAAAATATTATTTTATTGAATTAACAAATGAAATTATTCATTTCAAACTTAAAATACAAAACAAATGTTGTTAAATTGATATTTTTTTTGGCATTTTTTATCCAATATTGTTCGATGGATTATAAAACGTAATTTTTCTGAATAGATACCATTGCGAAAAGCTTTAAATCGAATTGAATAGAAAATCGTAAAGTGCTATAGAATACTAATGACCTACTTACATACATCGAGTACCAGAAATAATTCAACTTAAAATATTACAGCAGCCAGTGGTCGTTTCTTTCACGCACATCCTTTCACCCGGGACCGCATAATTTCAATGGACACTACTCCGAGTGTCAAATAAAGTTGCCGGCAAATAGACGCTTACACGGCATTCTGGTTGCAGCAGCTGCGGTCCGGCACGGTAATAACTTTAATCAGCAGCTAACATGTGGGCGATGTCCGGGTACGACTCCGGGTCCGGGTCGAAAAACTCCACCCGCAGTAATCGCATATTGATTTATGCGAGTGCGATCAGTGGCTAATTCCATGCGATTGGGACGCATACCCAAAAAGATGAACACTTCCTGTGGGTGCGGCCCTGCAGCTCCACCTCTATCTGGTGAAAAGCAGACGCTTCTTACGGACGGCCGGGCCGGATCCCGGCGGGTCCACTTACCAGGAGCACTCCATTATCTTGCCGGACCCGCTCAATAGTCCCGGATTCCAGGGGCCCCACCGCTGTGGGTGACCTCTCTGCCCACACATTTTCGCCCATTGAGCCCGGCAATTCCGGAATGTCCGCATGTTCTCCCCTCCGGGATAATCCCGGCAAAATCCCCACTGGATTTTGTTCAATAAACGCCACATCATGCTGAGCCGCCCTTCGTTCATTATGAGGGTTCTTTCGCATGAGACGCTGGCCCGAGCCCGGTAAATGTCAACCTAACCTAACTGCCGCTTTAAGGGACAGTCTGATTAGGGCTAAAAAAATTCAGTCTGACTCTGACTTGATTACGGCTCTCCAGCATAACAAACTGGACCAAAACTAAGAAAAATTGAATTTTTTTAATTTTTTCCAACCTTGTTATTTAGAAAAATAATTTAATAATGTTAATAATTCAAAATAATTGCTTTTTATCATTTTCTTGTGTCAAAAAGATTTCTTCCAAAATTCTTATGGTATATTCAGTATATTTGTTGTTTTAGTCAAAACTAGAATTATTGTGAATGTGATATCTATCATATTTTTCATTTAACTGAAAAGTTCAAATAAAATTACGAAATATACCATATTTCTACAGATTGAAAGGACATTAAAGATTTTTATTCCAGATGAACCAGAATAGTGTTTATCGTTGCAGATATCAACCACTTAATTTTTCGTTTTTTTCTAGCTATAGTTATAATGCCGAATCTATTGAATATCCATTGGCTTCAAATTGTTGATAAGAGAAGTATACCTACATTTATTTTTCATCTTTAAAATCGATTTTAAAAATTTTCCAAATTTGTCATAAGACGTTTGAGATTTAAATTTAGATCTTAAATTTAATATTCAAACTTTTATGATCTCTAAACCCCGAGTTTGGTATAATTTTATGAAGAAGAACAATTATTAATGAGTTATATACCTTACAATATTACTATACCTACTTCTAATTAATGGATCTTATTTTTATGTAATCAGCTGCAACGTAAAATTCTATATAAGCTTTAAGCAATATTTAAATAATTTTCAATTAAATCTATGCGGGCTTCAGCACTGCGCGAAGTTAATAAATTCAAAGAATTTATGCAACAAAACCTTCTCGAATTTTTTCATTACTATAAATATCATATTTTTTTTCAGAATTCACGAAGATTTCGGATGCGGGCTTATCCTTAAGTTACAGCCGTTACGTGCAGAAATTTGCAAAGTGTGCACGTTTGAAGTTCTTTGGCGACTTGCAGAATTTCTTCTTCCGCAATAAGATTTCTATTAGAAACATAAAAATTCCAACAAATATCCCATGAATTTCTACAAAAAAAAAAAAAAAAATACAACACAAATCCTCCGTTGAAATTAAAACAAAATGCTTTTAAAGTTTTATTTCTACTAGTCGGAGGCGTCTTTACTGAAGGCGGGTAAAATCCCTTTCGTATGGTGTGGACTTGTGCCGGAATTAGCCAAAATCCTTCCTCAAATCGGCGACTTCTTCCAGAAGAGTCCTCGTCTTCCTGAGGGTGGGTCCCGCAGCCCCGGGGAGGAAAAGAGGTCAGACGAAGTCACCGCGGCAAGTGTTCATCGCAGCCGCCAAGCTTCAGCCAAATTAGTTTGGAGAAGTGCCGTAAAAGGGCAGAATTTATGCTGCTGCACGACCACCGCCATGTGACACGGCAATTATCGTAAAATTTCATTTTTGGATCGCATAACATTTAATCCTGGAGAATAACAATTATCCCGGGTGCTGGTCCTGCGGGGCCCCGAGGTGCTCTGCAGGACTACTCCAGGACAGGAAAGAAGGAAGCTCCCTGGAAAGGGACCGATAAAAAGAATCTGCACATTCGCCCCTCGAGGAGCTCTATGCGTAGTTGCAGTGGGGCGACCAACAGTCTGACAAATGGCGCCGCCACTGCATTATGCTCGCCCCGCTAAGCCCTTTGATGCAGTTCCAGTTGCAGCCGAGGCATCCGACCGACCACCGCCGGGGCTGCAGTCGGGAAGCCCCGGCCGCCACTGGCACGGGGGCTCTTTGAATGAGTCGGGGATTTACCATCTGCCCACATGGCAACCTCCGAAACTATTCCTGTGATTAAATTTAAACACGAACCCTGATGGAGAGCTACAACCAAATTCGGGCTGGTCGAGTTAATGTTATAATAAATATATGCAATTACAAATAGAACACTATCACCTCTGCCTAATTTAATAAGCTCCCATCTATTCGATATACCAAATATAGGGTGTAAATAGCGCACTTAACTTTTCGAATGTTACGATTGTTTTTTATTTGTCAATAAAATTATAATGCTAAAATAAGGAATGCAATTTGATTGTAATATCTACAGACGATAATCGAGATTTAATGACAGCCTACAAAGGAAAATTAAAGTATTACTTCTTCAAAGTACATATAAATATATGAATAATTTGTGGATATCCGATATAATTTGAAATTCAGGATCCGAATTTCAACCAATCAAAACAGTGTCAAATCAGATCCGTATAATCCATATAATTTGCTTTCCGGCTGCCGATTTTATATTATTCTTCAAAACCAGTTCGAATTGAAATTGTTGAGGTTTATAAGAACCATTTCGTTAAAATTTTACTTACCTACCAGTCTATGTGCATAGGTATACCTAAGTTAATTCAAATGAGCAATATAATTGCACCAATAATAAAAATAGAAAAAAATTTGAGTTGATATTTCCGTCTCTTTTCCATTAAATTTTCAAAAGTTTTTCAAAAAATTAGAAAATTGTAAACAATTTTAAAATATCCAGTTTTATTTTTTCAATTCAAAATTTTTTAATAGCGAAAATAAAAAATATAAAGTCTAGCAATTGTAAATTGTGTAACGCCTACATTGGAAAATTTCGAAGTATGTACCTACTAAAGAAAACAAAAAAACAATTCTTTCCCCAATATTAGAACAATTTTCAACGTATTTCCGTCTCCTCGAAGTTTTTTGCTAAGTGCAATATTTCAAAAATTTCCGACTCATTTCCGTCACATCATAGTTCTTATTAAATTCAAAATTGAAAGCAATCCATAGTCTAAAAATTAAAAACTGTCCGACTTTAAAGTAATTCCGCCTGATTTCCAAAATAATAAATTCCAAATGATTCCCGACTAGATTCTTCTGTTCAGCTTCGACGTCTTCTATGTAGATGGTAATTGTTTTATTCAAAATTCATTTAACTTTTTCCGAAATGTTTAGAATAATATCGTAAGTCGTAATAGCAGAATCTAATCATTATAGGTACCTATGCATATATAAAATATATATTATTATCTCATTGACATATGTACATATACGGATAGTGAATGCATGTTGGTACAATAATTGTATTGAAGTAATATTTTTCTGATCCGATGACTCTTTCAATTAGCTTGCTTTTAACCAAATCTGTTAAAATGGTTCAAAACAAAATTGAACAAAAATAAATTCCTCCTACTCATACTGAATGAGGGAAATTCCAAAGATACTAATGACTTTCGTGACCCGACTTTGTGGCTGTTTCTACTATCAAACCACGCTGAATTGAGCTGAAATATAGCAAATTTGTAGTCTGAGTGCTCATCTATTCTTCTGTAAGCTCGTAAAGAGGTTCAACAACGAATGGAAAAGCATTAAAACGTACGCCCGCTGCTGATAGTAAAACTGAATGGGATTCCACACCCGCAAACAAAAGGCAGAATCCAATTGCGAATAGAAAAGTGACTCGGTAGCTGAAAGTTAATGAAAAAAACATAAGGGGGGTTCCCCTATTTGTCGCAAAGTAGCTACCGCTCTTTATTAACCCATGAAAACCCATGAAAATGAAGCTACTTATTTCGCATGCAGACTCCAATCTGGCTAAAGTGCCTATCCAATTTTCATCACAAGGGAAGCCCCCGCAGTACCCCCCTCGGCTTTTCTAGAAAATGTGCCCTCACTTGCAAAGAGCAAACTACTTTAAGGTAATCGCGATTGTGGCTCATTAATAAACGCAATCCACGCCTGACTTAAGGTCGAGCGACCGGTTGGATAGTGGTTGTAGAATGGTTGAAAGCACCCGTACTGGGCCATATAAATTATCATTTTTAATTAAACCACCTCCGTCTATTATCATCCAAACGGCCCATCCTGAAGGCTTTGTTCATTAATCAAAATGTCTCGTTAGTGTCACTGTACATGTCTTCCAAGCTTCCGAATGAGCCGGCCCCGCTTACCATCCCTCCTTACCCTAGCCTAAGTGGTGAATTATGTAATCCCGAAAATATTCAAAGTTTACACGTCCTACAAACTAAACAACACTTTAATATTAACATCAGAAAACAGCCCTCACCGGATTGACGCCCCGGTTAGACGTATACCAGGCAGCTGGTGGAGTCACCTGGTGTACCATATGCAAAACTTGGCGCCAATGTAAGGGTTAGAAGGCCAAAGGGTATATGCGACACGGGACAAGTGGGATGTGTTCACATATCCGACCGGAGAAGACCCGGTTCCCGGTGTCTTCACATCGTCCTGTATACGGAAGGGAACCCGGCCCAGAATACATATAACTCTCACCTGGGGAAGGGTCTGACGTTTTATAACGAAGTCATCATAAGTTTTGTCTCATATCTAATAAAACTACCCCTGACACTGACTACCCCAATCATGGGTCCGGGGGTAGGGTGCTTGAACCCTATGATGGGGTGCTTCACTGCCTAAATGTAACCTACCTGAGTGCCAACCTGGAGCAGCACTTGAACCTGTCAGCCGGGTTTTCTCCCGGATAGAGGGATAGAGTTTGCTGCCCTGCGCCATGTATACGAAGTGGGATGAAAAGTAAACATTTTTGGGGGAGGTTGGCACCGACTATACCCCAGATAAGTCGACAATATTGCACGACAGGCTAGACCCAGAACCTGGTATACGACGTCGACGTCGCTGTTGGCGGCGCGACGCCACCAGAGGGCGCCGGGGTATAAGGAGGTAGAAAGTTTTAATACCAAAAGCACACACAACTTGTTGAGCTCAGGGAGCAATGTTGCGAAGAATTCTGCAGAATTGCGCCTGAAGGGTAGAAAGGGGCGAAGTCCTTTATCTTTTTCATATGGTAGGATTTGCCCGTTAGACCACCCCTCAACCTCAACCTGAAACCATCCCTAACCTTCATAAACCCTCTCCCAGGTTTTTAATAGACTTTTACACAAAGTTTGAAGATATTTAAATTTTTTATCGCATTACGTACACCACAACGGAGCTGAACTAGTTGCATCCGTGTGTATGGCTTGTAAAATGAGAGAGGCTCCTGGGCCTCGTCCTTGCTCCGAAGTGAATTTATCAAGCGACCACTGAGGCATACAAATTTCAACTTGACCTCCGGGAGCTTTTGAGCCCCAGAACATAATAAGCGAACGAGACTCCCCCGTAAATATTTTAGGGCCCCCCGACATGATAAGATCCTCGTCATTGGATTTAAGATTTCATATGCAGCCGGCCAGTCCAGGGAGTTGTTTCATTGTTGTACTTTTACTAATTAAAATATTCTAAAGCCTTGATGGAGGGGGTCTGATGGTGTTTGGAGGATAGGAGTTATAATGGCCATTAAGACTAATGGATTTTACCTTCATTGTGAATAAGGTCCATCTCGGAACTGCGAAATGAGAAACGAGATTAGCTACTAATGGAAGTGTGTAATAAGAAGTTTGGATATTTTAAATAATGGATACTTATAAAAAAGACCCATGTAGACAGACAGATAAATCATTTTTTCGTTTCCTTTAGTAGAGGAAAAGGTGGAGATTTAGAGCCCAATTTTATTAATATTAAAATAATGGGTATTTGCATAAATTTGATTAGAATAAGCATACCTAATTTATTACATTGTTAATAACAGACTCATGGTACCCGACGGAATAAAATTCGTTCTGAAAGGTAAGTAATTAAACTTTCGAACTTTTAACTACTTGAAGTTTCATTTTTTTTATTGTTTATTGTAAGTTTAATATATAAATGTGTATAATACAATTAATTAATTTAGGGCTAGAATTTATAATCCATTCATTGATCTATAATATTTTTTCAAGACCTCAATATAACTTATGATATTTAATTTTTGGAGAAAAGCTAATTAGTGAGAGTAAATTAAAAAACAGTTGTTTTTTTTTTTTTGTATACTAATTTAAACTTATATTAATCCATTTACTTAATTCCATGATTAAGAGATTTTCAGACCATGTACATTTATCGAAGGATTTGTCGACAAAATGTGTTTCACTTTATCTGCTATTAATTTCACATGGGCCCTAACATGTAACTCAGTGGTAGAATAGAGCCACAGTAATTTTAATATTATTTTAAGAATTTTGTTTTGTAATTCTTGTGATTTATTTAAATGTGTCTTTGCAGCATAAAGCATAAGGGCTCACAAAATTACTTTATAAATTATGAGTTTATTTGCCAAGTTTAACGTCTTCTGTTGATAAATTGATACATTGTTTTTATTAAAAAGCTTAAAAACTTTCATATAATCCGGTTGTAATTGATGATATGCATTGCATTTGTAACAAAAATATTTACTAATTTACTAAAACGAATTAGATTACCTAATATGTAGGTACTTAATTTTTTTTTAACAGTTCAACTCCAGTATTTACAAAATTATTATTAGCAGATTAGTGAAACCCAAATTTCATAACTCTGAAAACGCGAAATCATATTTTTCCGGCGCACAGTCAAGACTTAGCCTAATCTGTTTCCAAGTTTTAATATAATATTTAGAACATATTTATCGACTATACCTCCGGAATTATTTAACCTGCTATAAATTTCTCACAAATCGAAAAACATATGCAAGAATTTGAGCCCAAATTTTCAAATGGCCGCTATTATATTTTAAGAAAATGGTCGAATTATATTTGTTATCTTGGCTATCCGGAAACCTAATTACCTGTACATGAGTTTCTTATTTTAAATATGCTATCAAAATTTAAAAACGCAAACAACATTAATAATATTTCTTATTCTAGATTTTAAAATATCTTGACCATAATTCTAAGCCCTATATTAAGTATTTATTCAAATTTGTATGTAGTCTTAACTCTTAACAATGTTAATGTAATTTTAACGCATTATCTCTTGAAAACTTATAACTTTACTAGATGTAGGTAAAATTCCTATAAATATGTATAGAAAGTTAGCAAAGGCCTCTTCAAAAATTGTGTCATAAAAGAGTAAAATGAATATGGAGTATGGACATAAAAATTTTTAAATTACTAGAGGGTGAAGAGTTTCCTTACCCTTCATCTCGAATTATGTAGGTAGTAGGTCGGTATTATTATAATTTTTTAATTATGGGAAATAAAACAGTATGTTAAGTAAAATGCAATAAATGCGGCTGGTAATGGGAACATGTCAAGAGCCCAAAACGCGCAACCCGCCACCTTTACAATTTCCTATCTGGCATGCGGGCGATAAAGCACCTTTCCATCCATAAAGCGCATTTAACTACAAAATAGGCAAACGCTTAACAGAGAGCCCGAACGCTTTATCACGCGATTTAAATAATTCCATAATAATTCCATAAGCCATAAAAACCTCAAAACCTCACCCGTCTGGCGGCAGTCCATTCCCGTAGGGCCTAGAGGGTTCCCAAATGGGATTTAACCAGGGTCCAGGATGATGCCAGGGACGCCCGGGAATCATCCCATTGCATTTCAATTTCTCCTGAATTATGAACATTTTTGTTTGTGACTGCAGAACGATGCGGGGGTGGATGGTGGTAGCGATAAAATCGCGAGGAAACTGGGACAATCGGCTTTTGTTTCCAGAAACTCGCGATATGTTTTTGTACGAACCAATTCACATGGTGTTAAACATTTTTCGCCAAAATCGGATTGTGTACATGTTGATTGCTATAGCAAAACGGAAATGAGGTTTTAGCAACCAATTTTCATGTATTAAAATTCAACAGCTCTAGGATCAACCACCAAATGGTTTTACGCAAATGAAATTTGCTCAGATCATTTCTAAATAGAGATGACTGCCAAAATTTGCGTAGAGCAAACCACAGGGTGGTTCATCTACTCCAAGGAATACAAAAGTCTATCGTCCTCCGTAGAAAAGGGACCCTTCTTCGAGAATTTATTACATTTTAGGACAATACGAGTTTAATAATGCCCTGAATAGCCGTTTTAATTAGTTTCCGAACTAAATAAAGCAATCTCGAAATTGAACTGAAACACTATAACAAAGGACATTCGTTTTAAAGGCCCCATATCTCTAGAGGTAAAAACGAAAAGCTTTATGTTTTACGTCCATCGTTCGATTGTCCATTACAGTCTCATAGCCTCTAGAATATTTAATGAAACTGTATAGACTATCATAAATGCATTTTACTAACCGACAGGTAAAGATGTTCCAAATTTATTATGCGATTAAAACTGGAATATCGAAATTTTTATTATAAAAATCCTATAACAAAAGTGGGTCAAATATAACGTAAAGTTTAAGTTAATAGCAAGCAATTAAATATTATGTAGTCATAAACAATTCTCATATTACCCTTAAACAGTTTTAAGTCAACTGTCGTATTTCGTTAAACTCCAATAGTTTTACAGAAATCGAGAAATAAATAAGTTTTGTTTTATCAGAACTTCGTAACAAAAATAATTTATTGACAATCTCATTTTCTGTGATATATATGTACATACATTTTTTGAGATATATACTCGTTACATTAGTTAAATTTATTTATTTTAAAATATTCTATTGTATTTGGAGTTGGATTTGCTTAGAAAATTAATTTATGAAAAATTAAAATTGAGAACGTTTCGAATCTAAATTTAGGAACCAACAAACAAATATTTATAAATTGGTACATATAATTAAAAATTTAAATTATATTGTAGTGCAAAACAAACATAGATATTCTTTAATTCAACAATTTGGTCAGATTGATATAAATAATCTAAGTATGTAATTTATAAGAACTTTGACGTCCGCATGCTTAAAACAAATTTTCTTTTAATATTCGGTAGAATTTAATTGCAAAATTGTTCGTAATGAAATTAGAGCGTACAGAAGTGAAGCAAAAAAATCATTACGACCAAGTTAACTCAGCTGCTCTTAAATTTATGTAGACAACGCTTTGGTGTCATCGGACATCTAAAAGTTTTAAATTCATTCGACATTATATAATTGTGAAATTTTTTATAAGGAAAATGTGCAAATATATCTTAAAGCCCGAACGAACTTCGTAGAGTTCAGATTGTAATTAATTATTAGGTATAACTTTTGAAATGAGTTTTTGACAATAGGTATACGATACTAAAATTTCATTCAATTTCTTAGATGAAATTATTTTAGATTACGTCACATTACACTTTTTTTATCTCGAGATCTAACACTTTTGGGAAAAAATCATTAATACCTTTAATTTTTTTTTGCTAACTCACCTTTTAGTTTTATTCTCTGAGTTAAAAACTAACATTTTGTTGAAATAAGGAAAACGAAAAACGAATGTAAGTATTCTTAAAAAAGAAAACAGTTCGATATACATATGAAAAAATTATTTAAAAAATGTATTGAATATTAAAATAAATATTATATTAATTTACTAAATAGTTCACTTTTGCCTTTTGTGGTATTCCTCATACGTGTACATTAAATTCATAGATAACAGCCACAAAGAAAATCACATTACCTATTTAAATAATTTCTTGAATTTTTCAATAAAGTATTATACAAATAAAGATCGACAAATTCTAATAAAATAGTGCTATTTCTTAACAATATAATGCAAAAATGCCATATATTTTTACTCACTGATGATTTCCGAAGGTCATAAAACAAAATCTATGGTATGTCAGCCTATTGTCATAAAAAACAAATTACTTAGGTATTGCTATAGGCAGAAAACTATAAAATAATTACAGCCATCAACGGATTTTAAAAAATTCAGTTTCTTTCATTTTGTCGTTGAGCATCTTTTTGGTATTCTTAAAATCCATTTGCATCTCAATTCTTAAAAGAAGGTCAGAAGAAGAAAATTTACTTTATTATTATTTTTTTTCTTATTTAATGTCCTTGTTCTCCGTTTTGTCTTCTGCGAGCCCCTACTTAAGGACAAGGTAGAGGAAAATCTGGAAATTCTCTTGACCGTGTCCTAATTGTACAAGTTTCAGCAAATTTAAATTTCGCCCTGTAGGTTCTTCAGACTATGGAAATTTTAAAAGAAGTAAGATTGAGGTCAACCGATGACCTTCGCTTACACGGGTGATTCCATCTTAAGTAGCCTTCACTTAATCGTCGCCATTAAATCCCTGCTCAGA
Source organism: Machimus rusticus (assembly GCA_951509405.1). NCBI lineage: Eukaryota > Metazoa > Arthropoda > Insecta > Diptera > Asilidae > Machimus > Machimus rusticus. Next base: position 5,205,213 of record OX608049.1, read on the forward strand.
GCAAGGATAGTTCGGGAATCATCTTACAAGATCCGGAAATCCGGTTCCCCCATGGAACCCTACTTACAAATTTTGTCTTACACAGCTGGCCCTGCCCCAAAAATTGTCGGTGAGGGTTGTTAAATGTTTTTACGTTAATGACTTCTTAAATCCGAATTAAGCCCGCCGGGAAGCTGACGAAGACGTATTCCATACGGCTGCCAGTGGCTGGTACTATAGTTGGTGCTCGCGTACACGTCCCACCCGCAGAAGAATATTGTTAATTAGCCCACTCCCCGGGCGGTGAGTGTTCTCAAGTTCAAGCTGTACTTATGAAAGCTATTAAAATTTAAATTACTGCGCCCGCGGTTATTAACTTTCACGAGTTAACTTTCAGGGATTATACCAGAACCGGGTCGTTATCCTCTTCGCCCCCGCGAATTGTGGTTTTTTCCTCCGGATCCGCCAGCACCCGACATTTGTCCCGGATCCCAGGGCTCTATGTAAAAAGCCTAGTGGTAATGGGTCCGGTAAATTCGTAGGCAACATCTGATTGCGAAACCTCGAAATTCGCTGCGATTATGATATAATTTAGTCGTTTTGCGGTAATGGGCGATGGCGGCCAATTTAATCGAAATGACCGAAATTAAGGCGCGAGAGGAAACCAGACGAGGTAAAATTAAAGCGTATCCCAGCTTAAAAATTCCAGTCACATCTCGGTATTTCGATTCGGATCTAATTTCACAGCAGCCCAGACTCACAGCTTCCGAAATTATATTTACGCGATTTCATTTAACCTTTTATGGAAGCCAGCGATAGAATCACTATCACTAGTTCCATTTGTAAACTACCTGCAAAAATAAATTACATGTCAGAAATTCTATACAAATTGTAAAGAATTTTTAACAATAATAATAATAAATAAAATATGTTTTTTTTTTGCAAACGACACTGCCACCATTTGTTCACATGAAAATAGTCTATATACATAAGTATATGTATACTCGAAACTGTAACTAGGGCTTAACAAAATACATAATTATTTTCACCAATGGAAAATTAAATCCGAGTCAACTACAGATGGATGAATGGATTGTAAATTCTAGCAATAAATTAATTCATTGTATATTAGATTTACAATAAACAATAACAAAAATATAATTTTTAGCCCTACTCTTATCATTTTTCAAAAAAGTATTCTATTAAAACTTAATATGTATACCTATGTAATCGTACTTCTCTTGTTTCGTACTTCAAGTACGCAATTGCCATACATACAGACAATGCCTTTTTGAAAATTTGATGCTTTTGATTTATTAACGACTATTATATGTACCTACATATGTTCCCTAAGTTGTCCAAATTTTAATTTCATGATACATGATAAAGTTGAACCGAAAAAAAATAGGAGCGTTCCGAATATCCGCTAACTAAAATTTTCTTCAGCCAAAATCCTGCCATTTTATTAGATTCTCGCTTTTAAAAATTGCAGACTATTGAGTGAGAATTTTCTACAACAAACCGCCGATTTACCTTATAAAGACTTTTTATTTATAGAATTTTCTGGAAAATTTATTAGTCTTGAAGACGATAGATTTTACCTCCCAATATTTTCTATTAAAGATAGATTTTTAAAAAAGCGGGATATTGACATATTAAGAAAAGGGATTTTAACAAAATTAAATTTCAAAAAATAGAAAAGAGAAAAACTTTTCATCCCTAAATTTCCCGAAAATTTTATATAACTGAGCATATTCGTTTTCGGATTCGTAATGTACGGAAAAAATTATATACTACAATTTTCTTTATAAAACTATGAAAACTAGGGGGCATTATTAAAAAACGAATGCACCCAGCTATCATACGCTATATTTTGGCTTTTTTTAAGGTTTATGATGCAGTTTGAAGTGTCTTCACAATTATAATTGAATTGAATTGTAAATTCGCTCTTGCCTAAGCATAAAAAATTGGATAACTATCCAAAATATGTATAGTAATAACTAAATTGCAATTTCATCAAAATTACCAACCGCAATCATATGAATACGATTGCCCTACTTGTTCAATTTGCTAAATTAGTTTGAAACAAGCAACAGATTCGAGAATTCGAACTAATTTTTGGTAGCAAAATGTAACAAACAACTTGCAAAATCGAAAAATGATTTATGCATATCTCATCCCTCGATTCGGCCGCCTATTTTTCGCGCAATAGTTGCCAACCTATCGCAGAAAGTGTTTCACAGCACAGCGCCCGGAGGGGCCACATCTCACCTGGCCAGGGCCTAATAAATTAACCTAAACTTACCGATTAGCAGCGAGATAATTGGTTTCATTGCTTTAATTATGGGGACAAGTTGGTTACATCGTGTACCACCCACCGTTACATTAAAAGTGATAAATCATCTAATTCAGATTCCACTTGCGCCAGCAGTCCTTCCTGCAGGAGCCCCAGCGGCCGTCGCCGGATGCAATCCCGGGGGCTGTACAGCGAGGGGAGGACGGGCCAATTATTAGCAGGGGTAGTTCCTGGCTCCAGGAGCATTCACGGGAATAGAGCCCCACCAAACCAACGGCGGCTGTAATTAATCTCGCTTTAGCAATCACGGAAGTTAATAATTGGAAAAATGATACTGTCTATGACAAGCTGCCGAGCATTAATAATTCGAAGTTAAAATTTAAAATTGATTATTTCGCCGATCCTAATAGAGGTAACTTCGTATACTTAGCAGATTTTTATTCCATACATGAAACATTATTTTTAAAAGTGGTATAAGCCCACTTTTTAAAAAATTCACATGAGTGATTTAATTAGAGAAGTTGTTAAAATGATATGAGCTGTTATTTTTGAAAGTGATATAAGTCTACTTTTTTAACATAGCATTTTAACATGTTTTCTAATTAAATCTTATCATGTAGATACCCTTCATGTGAGTCTTTCAAAAAGTGGACGTATACCACTTACAAAAATAACAGCTCACATTTTAAAACAATTTACTTATACCTCTTTCAAAAACAACAGCTTATATGTTTCCTCCTTATAGCTCTTTACATATTTGTATTTATTTAATTTAACCTTTAATGAAAAAAGCACAGTTTAATGAGTATGATGAACATTTTATTTAATATCTAAACAAAATCTATCAAGAATTCTCAGTGAACGCACCAAAAAGACGCATTCTTTCAGACGATACTTCTAAAAATAGAGTTCTCTTAAACCCAAATGCTCACTGAGGTCACTCAAATAAGTTTGAAAATTGTATAATAAAATTCCTAATTCAGCCTCAAAATTATTTAACATTGTTTTCCTTCAGTAACAAAAACTACTAATTGTAAGCAATAGTTACAATGTAAGTACAAGATATTCGAATGCGAATACAAAAGTACTTTGGGGCTGAGGGTGAGATAGTATTACTTAGCCCCGAACAATTCTGAGTACCTACCTACTAGTAACTACTACTTGTACTCATACTCCAAATGCTTAATTAACTGGGCCCTATTTTATAAATTTTTAGCTGACAATTTTGTAACTTATTATTCGACATATTACGAACTTCTGTTTCATATAAGTCTCTTTCCGACAAGTATAATTTCAAAAATGTTGAAGGAAAAGTGAACAATTTTTCACATATGTTTCATAAACGATTTCCTCTACAATCATCGTCATTTTCCCGTTAAATTATCATGACAATTTTTTATGGAAACGAAAACTGTGAAATACTTTCACAAATTTGTTGTAAAAATTTACATTCATTTGAGATAATTCGTGTAAAGAGGTGAAAAAAAGTCGACAAGTGAAGTTTCTTGTAGCGACAAATTTAAGTTAGTTTAAATTATTGTTATTGTACAACAAATTAGTCACATACATTTTTTATAAAACTTTATTTTGTTATACAATTTTGAAAAAATTTGTAAAATTGTAGCCATTGTCACACTTGTCAGTTTTATGAAATAGGATCCTGATACTCATACTCGTACCCGTACTAAGTACAAAAATAAGTACTCAGTATTTTACAGCTCTGCATTAAACTAATTTATTTATACGGGTGTACTATCCCGAACCCATATTGTGTTATTAGGACAAAATCTGACTTATCATTGTTACCCGCATCAAAGCATAAGAAACTTTTTCCCACCACTGAGGCGCCGGGTTTATTAAGATTTAATTTTCTAGGCCCTTAATACTCCTTATCCGTGACAAAATTACCTAAACCGTCTTGATCCACAATTACAAAATTTTTTTTCTCATCTCCTTTAAGAATGACTAAAGGAATTTCGAGCACCTTAAATAGGTGAATGGTTTCACGTGCGAGAATAACGTCGAACAGGATCAATATGGGCAGTATCGTGTTTCTTATAAATAAATTCCGCATCCCGGATCCCGGATCCCTTCCGTGTGGACAATGTGCGCCGTAACACAGTTCCATTGTTGTCAGTGAATAAATCACGGCCGCACTTTCAATAGAGAAATCAAATCAGTGTACAAACAGCTTACGAGGCCCTCGATATTAAAAGGCGCCGCTCGATGGCTCCTTTGTATCCCCAAACAGGAGGAATAAAGTGCACATTTGCCCGGTTTTCCCTTCCACTCCCCGGGCCGCATCCCGGTGTCCTATCTGTTTGACTTGTACCGGAATAACAAACTCATCCTGAAATAATAATTCAGTTTCATCTTTGGCTATATGGACCATAAATCATCTTCGGTAACTTTTCGCACTTAAGGGGCCCCAAAACGAAATGGCGGGACGGGGCATGGGTACAAAGGGCCCGCAAGCATTTTCCTCCCCGAATGCTCAAAGCTGGAGACGACTTATCCCGGGACGCAAGAGATGGAAAATTTATATTCAGTCAAAGTTTTAAAAACTTTGCCCATGCATGCGATAAGTGATACATGAATCAATTTGAAGGGTTTCCTTCCTTTCTCGGCTGAATGCCGGGGACTTCCGTCGGGATTGCCGGAGGCGGTTGGGGTCACTATCATGACTAAAGCCCAAAACCACAGGATCCGACAGCAATGCCCTCCTCCTTTTGGTACAATGACGATTTTTGGGGGGATACCGTAAATCCAATTCCTCCTCTCAAGTCGTTCGATGCTCCTTCAGGGATAAACAGGAGTCGACCCGGATTCAGTGGTCCCAGCTGAGTTCAGTCGGACACTGCCTGGACCTAGAACCTGGATCTGATCTGAGGCTCCCTGAGACTCCTGCTCGGGCTGGAAAATCCCCATTCCGACGTCTAAGTGACAAACTATGGGTTCTGGCTGGGTTGGTCGTTCCAAAATTTTCATGACTGCAATCGTCCCAAGATGCTGCCAGGCTCCTCCTGTACCCATCCCGTCAGCCAGGCCATCCCGACGTCTCCAGATTTTCTGTTGTGGAGTGTTGGAGTCGGAGCTATCTGATTACTCAGCGCGCTAAAGTGAATTAATTCTGTTTCATTATGCACGTTGTTTTCATTTAGATGCCCATCCTTGGGGATTGTCTGATTTCTCATTTCATTGGGGCTGCTTCCGCCTTCCTTTCCTTCCCAGACGAGTCCCCACCTGCTTCTAGTACAGGACACAGGGAGGCTCCGCAGTCAGTCAGCAGTCAGATCCTGCCCTAATTGTTTTGTTTCTTTTTTTTTCCAGCTCGCTCCCTATAAATTTGGACATCCATTAGCCGCCAAGGGTCTTCCGGAATGTTCCTGCAGACTTGGTAATTCTGGATAATGGGCGATGTCGTTCTCGAGCATATTACCAGAACCAGTCCTCTGGTAGTGTTCCTCGCTTGTCAGCTTTAAGTTTTGACTTTACTCCCGATAGTCAGTCCCTTGAGTTAATTTTCCAGCAGCGTCCTGGGAGTCCGCCGAGACGAAGGTTCTGGCGGGACGGAGCGCCCGCCGCCGGGACAACGAACCATCGAAAGGGAGGAAGGTCCCTTTTTATGGTGGACATCAACGGTGTCAGCTTCGGTGTGATTTTAATATGAAAACGAGGGAATATCCGCTGACGGTATCTTTGACATCTAATTATGCGAGGGAAGGACCTATTTAGTTTGCATCTCTATGCTACCAAGGAATTTGTTTCTAACGAATAAAAATAACTTTCTTAGCGCGACGATAGCTTTTATCCCACGGGAACTAGACGAAAGAAAATGCAACGAATGGGGACGGAATCGGGGTGGGATGCTCTAAATTTCTAGACTAGACGTATAATACCTCTTTATATATTTTTAGGTGTGGGTTGTTTATTCTTCTTAACGTGAACAGCAGAAAAATTTAATACTCTGCTGGGGATACAGTCGAAGTATCCCCTATTTCTACTTTTATTCTATAAATTAGGAATGGTTATCTTTAAGATATTTTCCGACCTTTCTCAAAAACTTTTATAAAAGTTTATTTTTTTTTTATTTGCAACTAATAAGGCACTAAATAAATTTGTATCATCCCTTAAAAACTTAACACACTTGGGATCAAAGCCCATATAGTGCTTCCTAATTACAATTTATAATTTAATTTATTTATATTCCCCCTACTAAGGGTCTTAACTATTTCTAATCTTTTTAAATTTACATATTTCATTCAGCCCTTAATTTTTTTTACATTAGTATTTTTATTAATTTTTCTAATAATAGTATTTTACTACTAATACGACGCATTATTATACCATTTTTATTAATTTATTTACAAATAATAGGGCGGAAAATAAATTGGTGCATTGTACCATTCCGTTGATTAAAAATTCCTAGTAGTTTTAAAAAGTTGTAATAATTTAATTAATATAAATTTGTGTAATGGTTGTACAGTTGTGAATAATCAAAAACATGTTTTCAATTAAAAAGTTATATGAACTATTACGCATGATATTCAGAATAAGTTTTTAAACTTAAACTAGGGAATTATCCTCCACCCTAATTTAAAAAAATAGTCTTTTCTGCATTATAAATTAGTTAACATATTTAAAAACAATTAACGATAATATTTATTGGACAATCTTAGTACTCATATGCGAGTACGATCAGTCAACACTTTAAACGCCTTTTTATCAAAGCAAAGTTTTATGTTATAAAGGTTTGTACCTCATATCTCACGAAACTCCTTATAATAGAATCTAATATTATAGTAATGTAGGATATTTCTCAATAGAAAATTAAAACATAAAACATATCTTTAGTATCTTAACTAAAGCTATGATTTCAAAAGTATCAATAGTGAATTAAAACATCAAAGTATCGAACTTTTCCATTTCAAAAATATTATTTCTTTATAAATCGATCAGAAATTTGTGGACACCTTATAAAAGCCAATACAGTACTTACTGTTTTGTTTGCAAAACGAAGAATTTTAAACTTTTAAATGTCGTGTAATATTAATTACCAAGTCATTAATTTATTTTTACCCTAATAAATCAGATTTTAGTTGACGATAAAGTGAGAAGAAATGCATCTTACTATGTCACATCTTAAAGGCATAAGATATTTAAATGTAAGCATTTTAATTTACAAATTTGATAATATTTAATCAACGTACCATAAGCATAATCGAGTTGCAAAATGAAAAGCTTATTGCACTAAATTAACTTGTTCTGCTTATGTTTTTAATAGCGCACCAAAATCAATTTCGAGCAACGCACATAAATTTTATTTTACGAAGGGAGGATCGGAAAATAAATATGAAGGACATTTCTCTCGAATTTTTGTGACATACAATTACTAAGGACATAAATCGAGAATTCCTTAAATGTCTATAAGTAACAGTCAGATAAATAAAAATCAGCACGAACCACTTTACGTTCAAACAATCCCCAAGGACTGAACATTCACGTACACATCTCACTTTCCGGTAGACATTGTATATCGTCCGAAATGTGCCAAGTTCATGTCACCCTCCTGTCCTGGGTATAAATGATGGTCCTAATATCCGGTGATGAGTTTATTTACAAATTATCCCAAAATTATCACTCTGCCGAGAATTTATGGTCCCAGTGCGTTAACCTTGTCTGAACCATTCCGGATTCCGGGTCTCGAGGACAAATTTAAATATATTCCATATAGTCCAGGTTGGACTGAACTGACTGTACCCACATCACTCCTTATGCATCTGTTGCTGAAAGCTCTGATGACAATTTGTAGGTAGGTGCTCCCGAAAGAACCCAGAAAATAGGCTGTATATGTCCTCTTGTCCCACCTCTCCAGTGGGGCTCATTTTAGGGCATAGGTGGGAAAAGGTACGCCTGGAGTATTTTACCAAAACGATGATGGTAGCAGTTACAATTGAGTCCCGCTGTTGTCATGCCTGTGTAAATTATTCCAGTGCCTGGAGTATGGCCGGGCGATGGGCGGGAGCAACAACGATAACGTATAATTTAATAGACAGAGCCTTTCAATATTATGGGTGATGGACTTACTCTGGAAAGAGGCCTTCATACGCCTCTCGAGTACGTCACAATATTTCATTTCGTGTAGCAATCCGGGGAAGTTGGGAAGCATCGGTATGCCATCCAAAAAGTATAGTGGACTATAGTCGGTTCGACTAAGACCTGGAGCGAGCGCCTGCCGCAATCGTCAATAAATAGGAAAAGCCCGCTCAGTATGTAGATATCCCAGGTGGGAAGAATGTCCAGGCAATCTGCCATGGTAGACCAGGTGTCCGGCATACCAATCTAGATCTCAATACATAGGGCAATTATATAGTTGATGAATGACCAACTCATGGCATGCAGAAGCAGCTGGGAATGCCAAAATGCTAAACTGAACGGAATGCCCACTCAAAAGCTGGCTATTACTTGGCTGTTGCCACGATAGACTCTGTCTCAGGGACCCGGTTGAACGCATATTGCTGAAACGTGCAGTTATTCAATTTGAAACTCAAACCACCCACACCCAACCAACCCCTCCCCAACTCAGACTCATTTCTGTGATGTATTGTCGACTACACTACTGGTCTTATCTCCTTCTGGAGACACTCAGGAATTAACGTCCAAGACGTGAAATTTGTCTTATTGCATTTTGATGGATTCAATGAGAATCGACGGAACATAAAGAAGCTGTTGCTTCGTCTGATAACAAAGCGGAAGATTGCTCCGATTAAGAGGGATTAAGGATATCCAGGTTTAGCAAGAAAGGACTTATCAAGGAGAGAAGGTTATAGATTGCAAATGTTGCGATAGGATTTTTATTGAAACTTCAGACTTAAGTGAGTAACTTTTTCATTTAATTAAAGATCTGTTTTAATTCTCCTTAAATACTTAAATGTATGATATTTATTCCTATTTTTAAATATAAAATATTCTATAATTTCATTAAATTAAATCCTTTAAAAAAGTGAATGTTCATAAAAACCAGACGTAATATACACTTATGCACTGAGGTGAAATTATTTTAGTCGCAATTTTTTTCTTGCGAAAGCTCTACTCCATTAATTTCACAACTCCCACTGTGATAACTACTGAACGAGCGTAAGTAATGACGTTATTCAGATTCAAAACATTTCTGCCTTAATATAGAAATTTAAACAAAATTCTGCAAATGGTACATGGGGGGCAAAAAAAAAAAATAAATACAGTCTAACATAAAAAAATATTTATTGAAATTAATTTTTTCTGGGCTTGTTGTTTGTCGAACGGCGTTGGGTCCTTTTTTTTAATAAAAAAACTATTGGCCCGTTTTACTTACAAACATATTTTGCAGACGCAAATATGACCATATGCGGAATGGGAAACGTCGCTTCAACGGGTGTTTCAGCATGATAACGACCTGAAACACACATTAAAGCTGGTAAATGAGAATGTCCTTCAAGTTCTTGATTTGTCGGCTGAATCACTAATCACTATTGAATTGCAATTATTTGTAATGTTTCATGAAAGGAGAAAAATAGGATATAGCTTTTTATTCTCCACTAAAAGCAAAAAAAAACTACATTAAGTTTTCGCACTGGAATGGTTGTTTTTATTTTGCACAATACTATATTTATTTTTTTATCCTTAAGTCTATATGCAAAGGGATGGGTTTTGACGATTTTTTCCTAAACACTAGAAAATTCTATAATTTGAAAAAGAGTACTATTTTTGTTATGAGCATATACTGAAGCGACATCGTTCATTCATCTATATTAATGTTATTAAATTGTTCGTAATGAAGACTTTCAAGACACTCAATTTAACACGACACTTTCGAAATGTAAGACATATTCTACTTCAAAAATGAAGTAAATTCTTTATGACTCCCTGCAGTCAAATATTGTTGCTGGGGACACCTCTATAACATTAATCCTGTCCACCTCGCACAGTGCTGACAAGGAAATCTTGATATAATCCTTTTAAATTCATGCGACCTCATCGGAGTATCGTTTTTGTTATTTTTTTCTTCGCCCCTAACAAGTGGTAAAATTCAATTGTCCCTTGTATGTAAATTGCTAGGTGAAAGAGCTCTTCTATAATTTCTTTTCATTTCACAACCCATAAAACGCGCTTATCCTCGACGACACCAGGGCAGGAGTCGGTTGGAGTCGCTCTGGAATGTCCCCAGCTGGTATTCAGTTTTCATTTACCAATGCAAATCTCCACTTTGCAAAGTAAATTCCTTGATCTCTGGCAAATGGCGAGAACGAAGACAAAAAATCGTATGAACAGCAGAAAATTGCTATAAAGGGCACCTGACAATACCAAGATACGAAGAACATCCGACAGGGCTTCTGGCCGACTTTATAATTGAAAGCGTCGTCAACGAGGGGCAGTTTGCATGCAAATTACGGACACTTACCCCCGTATGACCTCGTTCAACTCAACGACGAAGGGTTGGAGGGACGGACACTTCCACCACTTGCATGGTATTTGCCCAGAAAATCACTGGGAAAATCAAATCAAACTACAAACCCTCCTCCAGGAACTGTGTGCTTTTTTTCACCCGTATTCGCTGGCTTAATGGTCACCCTATGGTTTGGCGATGGTTTACTGTGACGCTTCCCGTAAAATTTGAGGCACGAAACCGCGGCAACCACTCAATTACACGTGCAATTAATAAAGAGGGCGGTGACTCCAAAAACCCACCTCCTCATGCAAATTCCGCAGGACATGCCGCGGATCTCATCAGAGCGATGATGAGGGTGTTGAAAGCGTTGAAAAGGCCCACCCGTCCGCATGTGTGGCGGCTAAATTACAAAGTTACCGTCGACATCGACTGACGTCGCGACGCCCGCCACCTTGTGCTAAGGAGCAATTACGCCAGGAAACGCTTAGACGGCACAAAAAGACGGACAGTTTCATTGTGCTTTGTAACGACACGAGAAACAAACTTCTTTTTTACAGACAAAATGCGGGTTTGATTTATGGACGGCCAGTAATTAAGGAAACAACTCAAAGCATGAACGAGGGATAGTCGGGCGGGCTGTAAAACCGGCACGGGGGGTGGGTGTTTCTAAGTATCCGCAGAAGAATAATGGCGCACTTGACGTTACTGTTTGAGCTGCCGTTAAAACCATTTTAATCGGCCAAACTAGACGAAGAAGGGGTAACTTGTGCCTTACCGTTGCATGGGTTTCATACCCTTAACGATGCACATTAATTGGGGTGATCCTTAAAAAATTATTTATATCCCTTAATTACCCAAATATGTATGCTTTCAAACAAAAACACTTTGTTAACTGACAAACAAGAACATAATTTACTCATTTGTTGAGAATTAAATTAAATTAATTTAATTAAATCCTAAAATATCGCAATTTTGAATTGTTGTTGTTGAGCATGAAGATTTCCTAAAAGTCCTTTATAGTCACATTGCACGAAATCAAATGTTAAAATTCTAACTGAAGAAGTAAGTGGTTCAGAAAAAATTACAATAACAACTAAATATGTTAAAAACCAAAAGCATGAACATAATAATAGTTTGCCGCTAATCACGCCGTCTTTGTTTTAGCAGAGCGGCAGGATACCCCGTCTTGCTGAAAAATATATTGACTTTCAGAAGAGTCAAACAAAGAAATCGAATACTATCGATACTATTTTTCCTTTTTCTTTGCTAATAATAAACAATTTCATAAATGTCATTGCTGTTTCTTAATACATAATATGCTTAGAGGCATGTTGAAATTAAGCGATGAAAAATAGGGATATAAATTTTATCCCAACATTTAAAAGTCGTGTTAACCAAAATCATCCCAACTATTACTGGTGAATGCATTATATTTCCTCCACTTCCATAAAGCTAATTACACCAACAACAAAATGCACTTACCTTTTATTGTAACTCCAGTTCAGCGCTTAAATAAAGAAATATCTGGAGTTCTTTAGGACAACATTTTATCAAAGAGCTATTATTTCAAACAGCTTTCAAAATATATTTCAAAGTCTGAAGTTGCAGTTTTGCGGTACTGAAGCGCGACACAACTTTAAATTCATTTTTCTCCAAGGAGGAAATTGAATTTTATCGTCAAAGATTTTGCGAAAAGTGCATCAAATTGCCATGATTTTTACCTATCCAAATTTTATATTCTTGAACTGAACATAAATAATAATTTTTGTTCATAATAAAGCCCTAAAATATGAATCGTCTCATATCTTCCAATTTTTCGGACCTCATGATTTCTCAGTCTTTTGTAAGATATCAGAGACCAAGGTAATCATAGCTAAATTTCAAATACAAGAATAGAACTATAAGAGTAAAGTTAGATTTTAAATTTATTTAAACTTAATATATTGGAAATTTTTTTATAACAAATATATATTTCAATTTGCGTTTATTTCTTTAAAATACAGAGTTAAATTACCAATCGTCAATATCCAAATCTTTAACTATATCCACTCCATTGTCTTCAAAATTGTCATCTTCATCTTTCTCCTCTGCATGATTCTGGATGGATCGGGCCTTTTTCTGCTTAATCTTTTTCTCCTTCTTTTGCTTCTTGGGCTTAACCTCGATCTCTTCCTCGTCCTCCAGACCATTCATGACCTCATCCTCGCTATCAGACGGGAACAATTCTACACCATCAGCAGAAACGTTCCTGCTCTTATCCACCTTCCTCTTTTTAATAACTGGGATATCGTAGTCATTAATATCATCTGTGTTTGCAGCCAAACGTTTCTTTTTGGTCTGATGGGTTTTAACCCAGCTCTGGTAGTAAATATTAAGTGGTACCCCCTTGTTCCTTATTGTGGTCTCCCAAGCCTGAATATGGTTTGTATCCTTAAGGCCAAAATTAATTTTTCTCCTTTCATCCTCGATGAATTTTGAATTTTCCAAAATTTTTTCTAAAAGTTGCTTTAGCTTTCGGGAGTGGTTGGCGTTCTTGCACTGTTTAAGGTACTGTTTGAGAGCGATAACCGTCGGAACAACCAAGTCGGGATAGGCCAGGGAACAACATTCATGAGCAAGGTACTCCAGGGTGAGACCAAATATATTTTCAACCACTTCATCTCTAAATCCATTTTCAGCCATTTGAGCCTTGTTCAATCGTAAAATGCATGTGAACGGCATCGGTTTCATTGAAACAGCAGTGTGCTTTTTGTTAAAGGTAGTGCTGTTGAGAACTTCCAGGATAAATGGTAAAACAGGTATAAAAGAATTTGTTTCTCGAGATAGATTTATAAGAGCTTGGATACAGTGGAAGCGAAGAGGAAAGAACTGTGCTGTTGGTATAAGTTTTATAACACCCGTAATGATGCTAACAAGCGGATAAATAAGGGGTTGTAGTTGAGGCTTGTTAGATGTTCCTCCAAGTAGATCAACCCACAATCGAAGAGAGTTGATAAACTGCCAGTTGTAAACCGCTTGGAAGCTATCTTTTTTCTTTAAAACGATAGCATTCCTCAAATGAATGGCCAATTGACGAATATAAAGGAAGGCGTGCTGGTAGGCTACATTCAGATCTAAAGCAAATATTTCTACGAGAGATCTGCGCATGAAATTAATTCCTGGCAATGTATTTGGACTAACGAATTTCGAATTCCTGACATAAGACAAATACATGGCCTTAAGAATATGATTAAGGAGGACACCTTGTTGATTCCTGGTTATCTTCAAAATGCAGAGAAATGAAAGGACACGTACAGTCTCTTCAGAAGTGCACCATAAAACGATCAATCGCTTTAAAATTGGTTTAGCTATTGTTGAGAAGGAGCTTATCATCGCAGACATCTGATGAAAGTGTTTCAAAATCACTGTAAGGATGTTGCTACTAGAAACGTGTTCTAAAAGTTTTGTAAGGTCGAGAAAATAACTCCGCAAAATACTTCGAACCTTCTTCCATTTGGCGCATTTGTGAATAGGCTTATTTGATTTTGGGGAGATCCCTAGGAAGCGGTATAATGCAGGATGTAAATGAAGAACGCACAGCTGGATTACGCCGTTGAAAGCAGAAGCTCCATCCACTTTATAAACAGCGATTTTTCCGGGATCGCCTGATACACTGGCTAGAGCTGAACTGAATGCTCTGATAGTGTTCCTGATGGTCTCAATAGGGACATGCTTTTCTTCCAGCTGAGTCTGCCACTTTTTAAGAAGTTTAAGAGTGATTACCTGGGACTGATCAATATCATCAGCTCCCTCGTCGTCTTCAAAGTCGCTTTCATCACTCGCTACCTCCAGATCACTTGAAGGTTTGTGGACAAGCTCTTCGTCATCGTCTCTTTTACTGTCGTCGTCTTCATCGTCCGAATCATCCAGGCCAAATTCCAGCAATTTTTTGTCGTTTTGTTTCAAGAAGGTATAGAACTCTGGATCAATGCTTTTCAACTTTTCCAAGTGCTTAATATGTGATTTTATACTGTCTCCGCCTTTTTTATCTTTTTGAACTGTTCCACTGTTCTTTTTAGATTTTGGTTTTTTGCTAACCTGAATTGATTCTTCTGTTGGGGACTCCACGTCTTCTTGGTCTTCATCATCTGAATCGGCCCCATTACTTTCTTCTTTAAAATGTTTTTTATGAAGTTTCACTTTTTCACCTCCAGTTTTAGCCTTTTTAACTGATGCACTGCCCTTCTTCGATTTTATTTTTTTGGTAACTTGAAGTGAATGATCGAGTGGGGTCCCGATGTCTTCTGGATCTTCATCGACAGAATCCGCACCATTGATATCATCTTCTGGCTTATGCTTCTTTAATTTCTTATGCTTCTTCGCCTTTAAGTTAGTTATTTGAGATTTTTTGGCCAGGAGCTTCATGATCTATATTCTATCTGGACCTGAAAATAATTCAACGTGTTATTTAGGGATGGTTCACAGATTGAGATTAAGTTGTTTTGATAATTGTTTACTTACTGGTTTACTTTAGCTGTTTTATACTTTCAAATACAAGCGCGCAGATAAAGAAAAAGTCCGCTAAATATCCAAAATTCCGGAACACAAGTTAAGCAACTTCTTTCTTAACCAAGAAGAATTGTCAATCATTTGACATTACTCCCTCGTGGTCGCAATTACGTTCCACAACTAAGTTGTAAATAGGAACATTTTGGAAATGAGTAGAGATTTAAGTATTTCAAATCTTATCTTATTACACCGAATTTTATAAAATAATACTAAAATAATCAATTATTTAACTTCTAAATATTATTTTAAAAATTTAGCTCCAGAAATCGAAAGTTTATAGCTTTGAATATACAGTATATTCAAAGGTTTATAGGAATGTCAAGAATTTAGAGGAAATTCAACAAATTTCCCAATATTTCACCGGTTTGTTGATAAATTTGTTGTTGTCAGTGGGGAGGGGAAATGTATATAAATAGAAGATTTTGTAAGGTTCAGCGTCGTAATTTCTCGCGGTTTTTGATTATAACATTACAAACAATTAATAAATGCTCCGAAGAAGTGTTCTGAGTTTAGTGAGATGGGCAAGTGCTTCGGTGAGGTGTGTTCTTGTTAATTTTGTTTTAACAAATTCAGTTTTTACGTTTTTATGAATGGTCATCTAACCTGTAAAACAGCTGTTTGTAGTAAAGGGTGAAATTGTTTTGGTGTACAACTTTTCTTATTTTATTTAATACGATTGTTTGGTTGCAAATTAACAGAAAATCGTTTATAAACTTCAGATAAATTTAAGAAGAAAAGTCAGGCTCGGTCCGCTATTGTACTACCTCAAATATTTGAAATTCTTTGAATCAAGGAATGAAAAACTCAATAAACAGAGTAAAACGGCTCAGCTAGCACCAAAGTTTATGGTTCAATTGAAGCTTAGAAATAAAGAATAAAATATGCTATAGAGGATTTTTTTCAATCTACATTGTTAGAGTCACTCATTTTATATTACTAACGATACATTAATGTATACATATTATAGAAAAGTAATGGAACTGAAAAATAAAATGAATAATTGCTTACAAAGATTGAGTAAATGGTTCAAGAAAAACCAGCTAAAATTAACTGTAAGACTAAATCAATTTTCAAAACCAATGATCAAATTAATCTAGGTGTTAGGGTTATGGCTTCAGTGTTAGAAATTAATTAGTATCTTGGAGTAACTACTCTAGTTTTCCCTCATTTTAATTATTGTTCAACTATTTTGTTTTACTCAGGTCAAATCGAAGAAATAAAGATGATTTTTAAGAGTATGTAATTACCCAGCAAGCAACAAGAGAGCCCTTCGAAAGAATTACTTTTATGGTCATATATCTACGTAAAAAAAAGGCCAGAGACATCGAACTTTGTAACTTTTGCCCAGTGCTCAACGTTTCAGTGGTGACTACTGGTCGTATTTGGTCAGATGAAACCAAAATTAATCGATGCGGATCGAAATTAACGATAAGTTCGCAGATCAATTCAGAGAAAACTCATGTTTAACATAATACATACATACATAATTCCGAGCTGTGACCTAAAACTTCTTTAACGTTATTTACATAGCAATTCAGATACATCTTACGAAAATTTTTACTTTAAATTATGCTTGAAATTTTTACATGGATAGAATTTTTACAATAAGGAATTTGAATTTTAACGTTTAACCGTTCAAATGCTGAACATGTTTCATATTTTTTAAACTGAAACCTATAAACACGACTTTTGTGCATTTTTCTACTTATTGTTTTTTTTTTTTCTTTGAAAAAAGAAAATCAAAAAATTTTCACTAACAACAGAGCCGTAACAATTTATCAAAAATTAATTATTTGTAGTTGTAAAAATTTGTACAAAAGGCAATTTTAAGATAAAGCATGATATTTTTTAATATAATCATGCGAACTTTCCTAAAAATAAGTGATTATTTCTTACATATGTTTACTTTAAAGAGCTGGTTTCGCGATAATTGCAATTAATAATTTACATAAAATTTACAAGAAAAGCAAAGGAACCGTAATGAGTTCATTGTATTTTACAATTATTCCGTTGAATTTGAGATAAGTGATATAATTATATATGTTTTTGTATAAATATATGTCTATCCTAAATAGCTCTTTATTAAAAATTATATGATAATTGTCGTGAACCATTGGGAGATTATTTCTTATCGTATTTTTATTTAAAGAGTCATCGGTCTTTTTATTTCGGGTGAAACATTTGAAAATTAATTAAATTATGGTACTATCAAATCTGCTTGTTTTTTTTAGAGTGAAAATTTGTTTCGTCTACTATGGTGTTATTTATTTCATATATTAATTAATTTATGAATTCTTGCATTGGGATAGATTTAGATTAATTTTGAACTAAACTTAAACAAGGCTTGATTATACTCACACTGATGTTGACAATTTATTCGCATTTAAATAGTTCAAATAAAAGATACGATTTTTTCCTTTTACGTATGTAAACAAATATTTCTTAGATTGCAAAGTAAAAATATTCTACATTTTAAAGAGAAAAAAAATCGCTTTTCAGGCAAAGAGCCTTCCACACATCCTCAGCAGCTCTAACTGTTGCGAAAAATGATCAAACCATCGCAGTGGATCCTTCAGAAATTGAGCACCATGGAAAACTTGCTAAGGGATGGTGGGAAGTCAATGGAGAAATGAAAGGCCTGCACTCCATGAACGCAATAAGGTACAATTAAAACAAGGTCACTCTATTCTGGCTTTTTACGTATGCCTACGTAAATAATTATCCTAAAATATACATTAATTTACTTCAATCGTTAAAGTTGAAAAGTCTGAATTTTATGATTTCACAAGTTGCAATTTTACTTTTAGTATTTTGTTTTTAATTATTTAAGCTAAAAAAACCGAGAATAATAGATTCACTAAATCCAGAAAAACGCTTAAATTATTCTTACAGAATTGATTTTATTTTTTTTTTTAGAGTGCCCTTTATACGAGACGGAATAATAGCAACTTGTAAAGCTAACCCAGAGCTAATTAACACATCAAGAGTCCTTGAAGGTGTAAACATTTTAGAAGTGGGATGCGGCGGTGGAATATTGACTGAACAGCTCGGACGGTTGCATGCTAACATAATTGGCCTGGATCTAGGGGAGGACGTAATAAAAGTTGCAAAAGAACATTTGGAAAACTGCAGTCCCGAGCTAATAAATAATGTTAAATACAAAGTTGAAGCGATCGAGGTACATTCGAAAGACAACTATGAAAAGTACGATGCTGTGGTTTTATCTGAAGTATTGGAACATGTCACAGACAAAGCTGGTTTACTTTCTTCTTGTGTAGATGCCCTGAAGGTATGTAACCAGTTGATACAATTAGTAAGAAATTTGATTCGATAACAGCAACTTTAAAAATCCCATGTTCATTTGAACAAAAATTCAATGAAATTTACTTGAAACCCATAACATTTATAGAATTATCTGTTATATTTAGGTCCTGGAGGAAATTGATTTCTAAAATTTTACGCGCACCGAAATACTATCGAATTTATAAGAATTCATATAATAAAGAACTCATTATAATGCAAAAATTCATTTAAAAAATGTAACTTGCTATTCAGCTAGAAAATTATTTTTTAATTAAGTATACTCTAACCTTGATTAAAAGTTACTTACGTTATTTTTTAATTAACAAATTTTTCTAGCCTGGCGGTTCGATTTTCATTACCACTTTAAACAAAACTTTTCTCTCCTGGCTTGGTGGAATTGTTATAGCTGAATACATTATGAACGTCATTCCAAGAGGAACTCACACATACGATAAATTCGTTTCGCCATTAGAAGTTCAGAGGATTTTAGATACACGTAAGATTAGACAATTTGAACATAGTATAAGTAATCAATTTCAAAGTTTCATGTCTTAAAATAAAATTTCATATTATTTTCTAATCCTCTTCTTTACCATTAACAAAATTGATGCCATCAGACGTATTAAAATTTAGTGAAAATTTCACTAAAATAAAATCTGCCGCTTGTCAACAATCTGAAATTGATTATAATTATAAATATTAAATTTTCAGTAAACTGTTCAACTACTCTGGTCAATGGAATTATTTACGATGTCTTCAGGAATCAATGGAATTGGATGGAAAGTACCCAGCTGTCATATGGCTTACAAGCTGTTAAAAATTCTTAAATATAATGATGTAATGACAAGATGTGTGTTTATTTGATGCTTTAATAAATTTATATACATATTGCATTTATAGTTTTCTAAATTATTGTAAACAAATTCCTCTTTTCAATTTATGAAACCCTGTTTTAATAAGTTTACAAAATCAAAGACCTGTTAGTTGTTAAAATATTTAATTTTAAAATTTAATATTACATTTGATGCATTGCTCTTGATTGGCATAAATAAGACCTATAATCCTTAAGGATCGACAGTAATCAAGGTAACAATAAAAAGCGAACAAAGACCTATGCACAACACATTAAGATGCTCCTGAATGTCTTTTTTCTTGCATTACATTTCATGAGAATAAATATACTTTCATAGCTTCACAAATTACATTCGCATTAAATGTACAAAAGCGATGAGTTTAACAATATTAAGGCATTTTAAAGCATTTCAAACAACCAATCCGTCTTGGAATATAGCGGTAGCTCCTCCTCAATGATCCAAGACCAACCATTTTTCATTGATGTGCTCAATCTGCTTTGTGAGAATTGGATTCCGTACACGGATTCGAACTTCCAGTTTTCCTCCGACAACCTTCCTTCCGTCCATAAGCTGAAAATTGTTAAAATCATGGCGCACGTTCATGAAATGATTTCTTAAATATAACTATAATAAATTATTCTTACATCGTACGAATCGTGAATATCGCATTTCGTTTCCAATGGCTGAAGCTTCACGTTGATCGTCCCAATGAGGACGTCTGATCGCAGGAATCCACTGAAACAACACATTGGGATAGTCGAACAAATCCCACCGAGACAGCATCTAGTGTTTTTTTTTTGCGTTTTTATGTTTGTTTACATAAACATAACATTTTGCGGTGTGGTAATATTTTGCGGCAGGGAAAAACGGTGGGATGAGTAAATGAGCAGATTTTAATAAATTTCATATCTAAAAATTAGTAAAATGATGTGCGGAATGATGCATGGGAATATTAAGCAGTTAGTATAGCATACGGGAGAAGGTGGAGTACTTGATGTTATATATCTGATCTACCTACTCTAATTATTTAATCCATATCTTACTTCTGAATAAAAAAAAAATCCGTCTATAATACACTTTCTTTTTCTACGCAGATAAGGAACTCTTAAAAACAAGAATACTTTGTTATACGATTTAACAATTTCTAAATTCTGCGCTCAATATTAGACGAAATAGAAAAATTAAGAAATAGTCACTAATTCACTGAACGAAAATTGTATCGTCTTCACAAACTAAAAAGCTGTAATAATGCTAACCTAATAAAACCAACCCTCGAAAAGGGTGCGCGTCTCGCTCCTCTGTGGCGTCAGGGGTAATTAAAAGTACATAATCATAAAGTGTAGAGCAGGTAGCTGGCTAACATCTGGAATGGCTAGTAGATATTTTAAATATTTGCCTGGCATTATTGTCGTGAACGTGAAAGGGTCTAGATCTAAAGTGCATAGTGTAATGAAATAATTTAAAATTTAAAGTGATAATTGAAGTTCCGCAGGCGGGTGGTTTAGCTTGAGAGTTATTCAAAATAGATTATTTGTAAATTTAGAGAAAAAACATGAATTATACCATAGGTATTATATTAGTGATCAAGAAATTAACTATGTATTTCCGTGAACGAATGATTTCCTATTTTACGGGTTGAACCTTGTCACTGGTGTGTCCTGCACTAATGTGTCCACGATGCCCACACTGATCACTGGTATGTCCGTGTTCGTTGTGGGGAGATCCCCGGCTTTTTGAACACTGGTATGTCCGTGTAGAAAGGACTCTTTTATAAGAGGCACTGGTATGTTCGTGTAGAACTTTAATAAATGTGCGCTCTGGTATGTCCGAGCATTATTTGTCCACGGAAGCAAACCCTTATTAACTGAATGTAGTTAAACAGCTCACTCACTACACTACACACTACACTCACTACAAGTGTTGTAAAAAACATGATTTTCAAAATTTCAGATATATTAAAAAAACCTCCATTCGTTTTCATCTTTTAATTTTGATGTTTGAATCACTTTCATCTTATTTCCAAAGCAAAAATTTGTATGGAGTTCTCTTTTTAGTATATTTTAATTTTAAAAATAATACGCGGTAATTTCATTCCAAGTGCCCTACTAACTATATTTATTATTATAATCCTACGGCACTATATAAAAATAAATCTACTTCTACCTACATAATCATTTTAAAATTTCAGCAAACCTTTACCGATTAATAGACAGAAGGAACCTCCACCGTATTAGAAAAAAAAGGTGAAACACTAGACGTTGTCTCAAAAGCGTTTGTACCAAATCGTACACATTCACGTTCGACTCAAAAGTGCAATAGATCGCATTTCAAAATAAAAATCATATCTGATCAAGCAGTGAATGTGTATAGATTTCCACAAAAAATAAAAAATTTATAGAAACTTACCCCCTCGAGTAAACTTCAAATTTTACACCATGTCGCTTGAAAACCCTTTGACATTGCCGATTTGTTCGCTGAATTTCCACAGTATATTTCTGGTCGTAGTCTGGACTGTCTGTGTTTTTAACTAAAGATGTCTTTGCTTTGAAAGGATAATCCTAGCAATGTTAAGTTATGTAAATTAGAAAGCGGTAATTGTATTTTTGCAGTTTCAAAAAGTTCTTAACTCTTCGATGATAAATAATATTTAGTAAGAGTAAAATGACACATTTATATTTCTTGTACAAAATCTTTAGAGGCTTTATCTACCTACCTGTGGATAAGGAAATTCCACTTTTACATACGTGTCGACATCTTTTGGATTTGTAACGTTGTAGGATATGCCACGAATAACATTTATCTCTACTTCATTATCTGTGAGATCAGTGTTGCAGTGCACGATGTTGAAACTCTTTTGTTCATAGTGGAATTTTGGTATCGGAAAATTCTTCCTAAAACACAAAACATGAAAAAAAAATTGCTGTTTCGATTTCAAATAAAATAATATTTGGTAATTAAATTAAAATATTAAAAGCACTTACTTTCTGGAATAGCGGACTACATCCAAATCTTTCTGGACGGAGAGAGCTAAATTTTCAAATCGATTCATGCCTGCAATGTCTCCCATTGCCCTGTGGTGATCCCTGCGAAAACAAATCTTCAATTTTATGCATTTCTGTTTTTAAAAAGTATTACCTTGTGTTTTTGCACATCATTAACTGCTTAGCCAATTGTTCTTCTAGTCTTACACTAATATCTGCTATATCATCACCGGGTTCGCAATCAGTATCGTTAACCACTGCAAAGGAATCTTCAAGATCTGCACGTTCGGAAGGAGGAATTGGTAGCTAAAAAAACAAAAAAGATTTAGAAAAGGTTTATTTTTCGAAAAATCCTCCGTTCATGAAGAAGAATTCATTTAGTTAAAAGGGAGACTTTCTCTCATCTTCAAATAACATTATATCCTCCACTTCGACAGCGCTTAGTCTTAATATTTTTAATTTTTATCACCATTTAAAGTAACGGAAAAGTTCGCTTTGCTGAAGAGTTGAATCTCTGGATTTTCCCTTTTTTCTAATAATACGTACTACTTGATTATACTTTAATTATTGTATTGAATATTTTTTATCGCTATAGTATGATTCAAATAATCCGATGATTTCACCAGCAAATCAAATAAAGTAAACTTATACCTGAGTATCACTTACCGTAGCCATATCCACAGGAAGTCCACTACTTGCAGCATCAAGAAGAGTTTCAAATCCTTTGTAAATTTTCAGGTACTCCTTAGCCTGCTCAATTTCGCCAGCCTTCTTAGCCTCTATGGCAGCCAATTTGAATTCTTTTTGCCGCGAAAGTAACTCCTGCATCTGTTTTTCCATTAAAGTTGTGCTCACTTGATTTCCAGAAATTCTTAGCGTGCTTTCCTGCCTTCTAGCCGGCTTCTTCGGGGAGCTATTCGAGGGCTCCGGAGTAGGCGATGAAGAGTCTGCCTCACGTTTCGCAGCAGGCTGAGGGGGAGCAGGTCTTGGTGCTCTCGCTGGAACTGGTGGAGGTGATGCCGGACTAGGAGCAGCACCTCCTTCAGTAGGTAATGGCCCAAATCCTGGTGGTGTGGGAAGTTCATCAACAGGAATTGGCTTCCCGGATTTATGACTTTTAATAGCATCTTCGTACTGTTTTACAATTCGCCCAAATCGCCTAGCTTTGCTGCTGTTACCCTCAGCCTCAGCAGCTGCTTTTACCGATTTATATTTATCTAGACGTTGTTGGAGAGCCTCAAGCATTGTGACTGGCTCAGAAGATGCAGTTTCTGGTTCAGGTTCGGGTTCTGGCTCTGGGGGTGGTGCTGCTGTTTCCGGTTGTGGAGGTTGCGCGGTTTGTGCTTGCATTTTTTCTAAAAATTCTTTTAGCTCACTGGGTGGTGGCGGCATATCGCTTAAATCAACTTCCTGACCAGCCTCTGCAGCCTTGATAACTACATCAAACTGTTTTAGAACTTTAACGAACTGAAGCGCGGATTCCCTGTCTCCGGCTTTCTTGGCTTCAAGAGCAGCCACCTTGTACTCAGTCTTTCTAGCGTTTAGGGCAGCAAGTTTAGGATTTTCTTGAGTTGGAGATTCCTGAGGTTTAACTGGAGATTGAGGTGGCGATTTTGGGGTTTCTGGAGTAGTAATTGGTGGAGCTGGAGCTGGGCGTGTAGGTGACTGCACTGGAGACTGTTCGGGGGCAGTAGATGGCTTGTCTTCAGCATCTTTAGGAGCTTTTACACTCACTTCGGGCGGTATATCGTCCACATTTATTGTCTTACCTGCATTGGCTTGCTTTAGCATGTCCTTAAGGGTTTTAAGACCCCGATTGAATCGCCTGGCACGGCTTGACTCTCCAGCCGTTTTTGCATTCTGCTCAGCAATTTCATACATTTTAATACGTTCTTGAATTATACCTGCAACGTTCGTTGTTGTCGTGGGAAGGAAGACTTGTGGCTTTTCTTCTGCTTCAGGCTCTGCAGGTTGTGATTCTTTTTCCTCACTCTCCACCGGCTCCCCCGTTAACTCCTGGAGCTCTCCAAGTAAATCAGGATCGTCGTCATCCCCAGAAAGCTCCTCATCGCTCCCTATGTCCTTCATGCTCTCGGCCACCATCCTGTCAAGGTCCTCAGCAGGCACCACAGGCTTCTTTGGGGGCTTCGGCTTCGCCCGTCCTCCACCTGATGTAATAGCAGCCAATTCGGCCTCCAGGTCACTGTCCGCGAGATCGTCATCTCCGTATCCCGCAGATGGATCAAAATCGTCCGGAATTTCGAATAATCCCAACTGAAAGCGAAAGGTTTTTGTTATTAGGCTGTGACTCATCAAAGAAAAAGTGTTTTCTTTGCTATTTACCTGCGATGTATCTCTATTCTGGCGCCGAGGCTTAGGTTCAGGCTTTTTCCGTCCACCAAACATTTTAAACAAATCGAAATTTCCACTGGTTTTCTAGAAAAATACAAATCTTGTTGTTATTTTTTCCGTTGATGATGAGATACAATCGCTCGGATGACATATCTCGGATAAAAATGACAAGTTCAACTGACAGCTAACGTCTTAGGGATGCCAGATTAAAAGGAACTATATAGGGAAATAGTGTGGATTATGTGAATTTTACTTGGAATTCTCTAAATTTGGAACAAAATGTTGACAGTTGTTCAATAAACGTCAAAACAATTTAAAGTCCACGAGGATTCTTGTTTTTCTCAAACATTTGTGAATTTCCTTTAACATTTTGAGATAAATTGCAACTTTTCACCATGGCTGCGAAAACGAAACTCTCCAAAGGAATTCTCGAAATGAAATTTATGAAACGCACCAAAGAGAAAGTCGAAAAAGAGTCAGAAGCAGCAGAGGGCCGGGCAATGTATTCGAGCGAAATTACCGAAAGAATGAAGGGTTCATCGAATTTTATCATTGAACCGAGCTATTTCTACTGTGAAGATCTAATCGAGGGCCGATTAAGCTTCCGCGGCATGAATCCGGAAATTGAGAGGATCCTCGAGCTGGAGGAGGCGGCTAAACAAAAGTCACTGCAGCCCCAGCAGACGATTAAAAAAGAAGTCGAAGACGAGGAAATGGCCATGTACTATGGGAACGTGGTGCAAACGATCGCTAAAAAGTTCGACAACCACAAGAAGAGGAGGTTCGAGGAAGGAGGGCTTAGCAACAAAAAAAGGAGGAAGTTCAAAAAGCCCCAAGAAGACGAGTAGGGGATGCCGTTTGGATTTAAGGTTTTTCGTCTTTATTTTCATTTGGATAAATCTTAGTAATACGATTAAAAATTTTTAAAGTTAATTGTTTGTTTTAAATTATAGTCATACCTGCTTTGGCCAGGATATTGGTAAAAACACTAGAAAGGGCCTTCTTTAAAGGTTTTAAGGGTTTTTATCCTACATACATATACTATATGATTCAAAAAGACCGCGATCCCCTAAAATGTCCTGGGTTAAAATTCATTCCGACATACCCCTCTAAAATAACTTCACTCTTTTTTTATAACCTGTTCAGAGACGAATTCTTTAAAGATGTAATTAAATTAAAAGTAATGGATATTAGTAAAAAATCAAAAACCTAATTTTACAAATTGTTTTTAAAAGAGAGTTCCTCAATGATTTTTCCGGATAAACAAAATGTAAAGCATGCAAGGTTAAACATTCTTATTAAACTCAAGAAATAATTATATTTTTATTTTTATACTTTCTGGATGAAGTAAAAAAAATAATTTGGCTTTTGTAGCAAGAAAAAAGAAAACTAATTCAAATTTCGCTCCTTCACCTAATCGTACTATACTGCTGAAATTCAACCGTACTAAACTGTCCAAAATGCTCTAGGGGGTAATTCCTTCCCTCGACGGGGGAATGAATTCGAATCTGCCGCATGTGTGTGTCCCTGCCGTTTTGATGATTTGAAATTACAGCAATTTGTATCATAAAAGTTCGTATTGGCTTTTCTCGCACATCCTTCACAGGAATTACGACCCATCCTGAAAGGAAAGATAAAGAAATAATTATCAATTTGAGCTCATAATCTGCAGTTTAAATTGTATACATTTCAGTGTTATAAAACTTACTCTAACTCATTTAAAACCTAACAAAACAAACTGATTTCAGTCTAACATGTTACCGAAATGATTTTGTTAAGTATTGGAGTTAAAATTTGTTTAGGGCTCTGCATTTAAAATGTCTGTTGTAATAAATAGTGCCTTTAAAACGGCATACGACGAACTCCTTCAGTGCGAATGTCGAGATAGTAGTATCTTAGAGGTATCAGCAGAGCTCACCTGTGGGCTCCGATAAATCCACAATTTCGATCTCTTGGAGGTCATTGAAGTGTGTCCCGGAGCGAATAGAGATTCTGCTCGGCGTGTAGCTTTCGTCCAACTTGTAGTCGGTGTAAATATAAATTTGCTTAATTGTAGTCTTCTTTTGAAACTGAATGTTTACCAGGTGCGGCAGCTGACCGTCCGACTGCCAATAAGTGTCCATGCAATTATCCCTCAACCTTTCCACTCCGAAACCTATGGTAAAATAAATATGAAAATAGCTTTCTACTTAAGTAAATTAAGTGTTTTTTGCCTGGCTTGCAAGAAGACAAACTCCAAACGGCCTGTGATCCGACTTCTCTTACCAGCCCCAACCTTTCTTCTGTAAGAGGGTCATCATCGTCACCGTTTTTGCCCACCATCGCGTTGTTTTCAATTTTTAAAACATCTATGACTAGAAAGCCCTTTAAAATAACTTCGCCTTGGCTTTTATGACAAACGTAGGGTACGATTTTGTTGTTGGTTAATTAATTGCCCGATCAAAAATGACACTTTTTGTCAGTAGTATTGCCAGGTAAGTGGGACAACATTTAATATGCTTTTGTTTCGGGAAACGTACCGATTAAACACTACAAATATTTTAAAAATTATTCTCAATTGATTGTACTTGATGCGAAACAGTAATTTAATTTTCCTGAATTTTTTAAAGCGTTCTCTTCGGCCGTTAGCTGAGCAGTAATTTCAGCTTCGCTTTCAAACCACCGCAATTCCAAAACTCTGACTTTAGTATTTCGCGTCCATTATTGACGCTTTTAACAATTGGCTGGCAATTTCCTAAACTGCAAAGTTAGTTTAGATTGGTAATCAAACATTTGATTAGTACAATTACAATATTTAAATATCTGTAAAAAATAGGTATTTGTTTCGCTTAGTACATAGTCTTACTACAAATTAATGCTACTAATTTAAAATCGTCTGCTAAGGAAGAACATAAGCAAACTCGATTTTTAAAAATTTATCTATTCGGTACCTACATTATATTACCAAACAATTTTAAAATGTTAAGGAAAATTGACAATCGAATATTACAATAGACTAGGTAGCCGATGTCGAGATTAAGGTAACTGAAATGAGTTTATTACAAACTTAGGAATTTTATAACTAAAATATTTATATTTAAAATTAGCTTTTGTAAGATTTCTTCAATTCGTTTCGAATGGATTCAAGAATGGGGCACAATCATTTTTGAATTGGTTAGGCAAGCAAAAGTAAAATTGGATCCCCGTTTTAAGATATGGTGAAAACAATTTATTTTTTTATATAAATACTAATCCAAATTTCACTTATATGTATATGCATAAAACAATTTGGTATTTGAAAAAACGGCTTGTATTAAATAACTAACACAGTAACACAAAGTTACATTACAAAATAACACAATCGTCCTTTTTCGGTTTTCTGTTTTTGTAATTCGCTAGCCTCTTTTGCTGGAGCTCTCTTGATAGGCTTTCATATGAAGGTGGAGGTTCGTGGTGCAGTGATGCGTTTCCGTCCCTATATTCTGGAATTCTAGTGCGGTTATAGAAGTACTTCCGCATAAAAATGCTTTTAGCTGAAGCAAACTCAAAGCGCCATTTTGCAATGATATCGGATTACCAACAATAATCATTAGAGCCTGTGCTCTTTTTAGCATTCATTGAAATAAGACATAAGGAAGTGACTTGTCGAGCGTACCAGAATCCTTTATGTGTGAGATCTCGCACTTTAGTATTAGAAACATCAGTACAGGCGTAAAAAGATAGTAAATTTTAAGAGGGCCTCACCTCAATTTGTATGTCTTTCAAAATTACGTCGTTATTCTTACACTGTTCTAATCAAACTTCTTGTAATTCACTCGGGATTGCAATAGTAATTTATTTAATATTAGAATAACATTGCATGTACCCCACTAAAAATTATTTTTAACGCTGTCTTTTAGCAAGAGCACCCCTAAATGAATCAAAGTAAACCAAAAATGCATAATTCGACAGTATTCAGGAATATTTCTATAGCTTTTCCTCTTCTTCGCTTGCTCAAGTTCTGTCTCGCTCAACTCAGCACCCTTGGAGCACCCCAAAAAAATGGTACGCACACGTAAATTGTTGAAATTGCTGAAAAGAAATGACGATTATTATTTTAATTTAATAATGAATAGTGCCAAGTCACAAGAGTAACATAGTTTAACACCTTGAAATGTTTGCAAGATTCGATTTAGATTTTTGCCCTTTCAAAAATGTTTTATGTTATGTTTTCAAGAAAAAATAGGTATAATAAGTACAATAATGAATGAATTAAATTATTGATCTTAAGCTGTTATATAAATTCTAAAAAGCTTTAAAATCCTTCAAAATATTCCGTGAAATGGACTTTTTTTATTTCAAACAATAAAAGATGATTAAAAATAATTTGGATAGTGCTCTCTCACGGCAACTTACCAAATTGCTTAAAAATACATATCTATGGATATTACTGGTATTTCACATTTTTAAAGCTTTCCATCGAACCATATTACTAGCTTCTGTCATAAACTTAAATTTTTTAAATTTTCAAGAATGACTAAAACATACTCTTTTGAAATTTTCAGTTATTTTTCTTGAAATCGTTGAGCAATTTCAAACTTTTTGAAAAAAATAGATGAAGATACTTACATACTTTTCAATTATTTCTTGTAAAAGATTTGACTGTTGAAATGATTGATTTCAATTATCAATAATATAGTGATATATTTTTTAGCGCGATTTGACAATTTACAGGATTAGTATGCCGCAAAGTTTCTGTCGATAAATGTTTCGAATTTTGCTAAACTTAAGTTTTGATGCTTACATTACATTACGGAAATTTCGAAAAAAAACTCTTATGAGGTGATCTATGCTCTCTATTGCTTTCGTAATTATACCAACATCAAGTCTTTTATTTATAACTATTGTTCGAACCATTCTGAAGTACTGCTCCTCAGTATGGTCATCTTACCATCAAACCAAAAATGATAAAAATGTGTGCAGGACAGAAACTAACAAATTATACTACAATATTAATCTCTAAAGTTTAACTACAAAAAGCAACTTAAAACAGTTCCTACGATCGTAAAACTTCTGAGAAATTTGGATCTTTTGCTTATTTAGTTTAACATATGCATTTTGTCAATTGCATCTAGTACTTGTTTGCAACTTTGTTAAATTCGATATATAATAAGAAATATTTATCCCCGCCTTCTGCTAAGATTGCTTTTATTAATCCACTTTTATTTTCTTTCGGAAAATTTAACTCTGTGTGTTATAAATATTATACAAGGTGTTGCTATTGTAATTACGGGACGTCATATAACTTTCCTTAATATTTTGCAATTTGCCGGCATCATCAGACCGGGAGCAAGTTTTATGTGAGTTAGTTTCGGCAACAGTGCTATTTTCATATAAATTTAGACAATTTCTGTTTCCGATAATTGCGTTTTTCTCCTTTTCGATATGATTTTATTTTATCGTTCGAAGTTATCTCGCAATCGAAGTTACATTCGTTATGCTATAGTTGAAAAGTGAATGCGCATAAAAAATAAAAATAAAAGTACCTACAATTAATAGTTCTCTTTAGATACACTATATGTAACTTATTTTAATTTTCAAAAGTGCAAAAACACATGAAAAGTACAATTCATACCTCAGCAGAAATGCGGTGTTCGTGGCAAGTATTTTTAACGTTGACAAATTTTGAATTTTATTGCGCAATGAACATTAAAGACAACAAGTGCCAAGTAATTATCTTAAGAAGTTAAAACAGAAAAAATCTTAGCTAAACACGAAATCAATTGTTTGCATTGCGTGTTAAAATTGATTGTTCAGTTGTTTATCGTATCTGGGTCGTTCTCTTTTTGATCGTCAATGACAAGTCCCCTGCGAAAAAAAAATCGTTATTCTTCCAAAATATTATTGTGTTTTTTCCTAGTAATCCTATCTTATACTCCCAGTTTTATACCTAAATAATTCATAATTAGGTGAATGCCGGGAACTTCGAACGCTGCTATTATATTTTACACCTCTCTCACTAAAACTTTGAAGGAGTGGTAATTTAGTGTTGGAAGAAAAGAAGAACGTTCCATCTACCTGCTTTTAAGAGAAGACAAATCAAAACTCTTAAAAACAAAATAATTTTCCCAAATATTTCTAGTAAATATGATTGATGATCATCTTAAAAAAGAAAAAAACAAAGAAATTAATAAGAATAATAAAATGCTCAATTTCAAACATTATTTACGATTTGTTTCAATTCAATTCAATTCAATTCAATTCAACTGAAAAAAATTTTCCTAATGTTCAATGATAGAAAAAAAATTGTAATAAAATATATAAACGACTCTTAGCAACAAAATATTTTAAAATGAAAAGCAAGCAACTGAGCAATTCAAAAAAGCAACACGCTCTACAAATAAACTTACCTACTTCTAAAACTTTCTTCACAATACCCCTATGTGGGTCAAATTCAATTCCAAAAATTTGTATATAACGCGATTAATCGATCTTTATATTCACAGTATCGTTTCGCATCTTAACAACCCAACAACAATTATTCAAAATGAAAGTAACTTCGATTATCTCAGTCATTGCAGTGGTTTTCATGGCAATGAGAGTTGACGCTTTTTTTGACCATTATAATGAACTGAAGGCTACTGAAGTTGAAAAATATTATAACCTTTTTTGTGCAATTGAAGAACTCAAGGCCCGAAATGAATGCATAACATGGAACTCGGTGAAGATAAATGAGACAAATTATCTGGACGCATTAAATGCACAATTACCTTTATATGACAAAAGGGCAGAGCTTTGTGAAAAAGAAAACAAAACATTTGCAATTGAGAAGCTTTGTAAATATGAAGGCGAAGACCACGAGGTTGACCCTTTTGCTGAAGATGGTTAAAATGTATAAAACTGCAAGCTTTCCACAACATAATTTTATTTAGGATGCCTTCTCTAAGGAGCCAAATTGTAGATCCATTTTAATCACGTTTAAGAGCAAGTAGGTTGCCTAGCGTTTTTGCTTAGATTCCGAATATTCCGATATTATTGTAAATTTTTGCTTTTATTTTTTATTCCTTTTTGATTTAATTCTTTGTGAAATATTGTTTTCTTTTGGTAAATAAAGTTTTTAGAGAATTTTTTATTGCTATCCAATTGTATTGTAATATACATATATAATTCGTTGGGTTATTTTCTTTGTTAATTTTTTATTTTTATTTTGTTGTTAATTTCTTATTATTGACGCATTCTTTCATGGCGAGAAGTGACTCCAAAAAGACGACAGGTAGTAAGACTACCTCAAAAATTAACTTAGGAAAAATTGAAAATTAAGGGGCAAAACATCGAAAAAGTACAAGGTGGTTCTTTTATATTAAATTTTTAGGTAATGTATGATAAATTGTGGCTTATTGGGCCAATTGTTTTTTTAGATGTCTAAAAACATTATGCTCAAATATAAATTGAATTAACAATTTTATTTTGGCATAAAGGACCAAGAATAAAAAAAATTTTCGTTTACATTTTCTCGGCACCCTGTGATACCGTATCAATTTCTCCAAGTTCGAAGCTTCGCATGCTTAGGCATCGGCTTCTGACAAAAGTGTGGGATTGGGTGGATTAACGGTACCAAGATCACAAAAAGATAAGGAGATAATTGCCGGAGTGAACAGTCTTTGTAGGCTAGGCTCCATAGTCTTTGCTATGGGCCGATAAAAAGTCTGTGGTTTGCGGGAACCCTTACAACTACAAGCTGACTAGATGTATAAAATACTAATTTTGACGGTACATAACATACCATTTCTACCACTAACTACTTCTAGTTAGCATAGCGACTACAGCGTCTACCACTGACATATAGAAATGGACTACTCGATTTGCTGTCTCAAATGGTGCACCCTTTTGACAGTTCTCACCTAAGGAGAGTTCAGATATAGAAGGCATATATCTATCTATTTTTTTCGCATTGGGCGAGATAGGGGGCTTCAAAAGGCGGCAAATTTAAAAATTATATTTATTTTTACTTGTAACCTGCACGCTTAAATCTGATTCTCCTAAAAGTAGCATCACATCTCAAATAATTTCGCAGCGAGAAGTTTCTGAAATAAGACATTTTCATTGAAAAATTCTCAGCAAAACGTCGAAATGCTCTCTTCTGGATATGCGGTTTATATCGCTAAACAACTGTTTTAAGAACTCAAAAGTAATAATTAGAGCACTTTTGTGTTTTAGCTGTATTCCCCACTAAATTTAGTTACATTAAAAGGACATAAATGCAATTAATTCCGATATAATTCGCCGCATTACGCCACCCAGGGTTTTTGTGATTTTTGTGAAATTTGTGTCGGTAAATCAGACATAAAATAAAAAGAATTTGGAATATGGGATACTAAAAGACTGATTTTCATAATTTAATTACATAATTTCTGCTGAAAACTTAGAAATTGTGTAAAATTCAGTTGTATCTTAAAAAGGGGTAATTTCATGTTTGGGTTCCTTTAAAGAGACTTAAGATACAAAAGGAGCTATTTAATAATTTTTGGTGTAATTACTTGATGGGTTTATGCTATTAAAATGGACTAATGCCCCAAAATGCATTTGACAACAATTCAAATCTACAGCTGACTGCTCAAAATCCGTTAATTGTGTGAGCAAGAGGGAACGAGAAAGTGCACCATCTCGATATAGGCATTTTGTATGGGACGAGTAGTCCATTTCTATATGTCAGTGGCGTCTACATAACAACTAACTTTTTCTTTTCACACTGTTAACATTCCTTAATATCGGGTTCGCGCCTGAGATAGTTCTGTGGTGAATTCTGAAGTCGCCACGGAAATCGTTAGCAACGCCGGCGACCACCATTATGGATGAGAGTTTGAGTGAATCAGAATTGCTGCTGTTGTTGAGAAAGGTTAATCAAGGGATTAAATTGAAAAGGGGTTTCAGCGAAAAGAAAAAGATCATGGAAGGAAATATTGCTAAAATTGTTCCAACAGGTAGAGTCAAGATCCGGAGAGAATGAAAATACAGTATACGAGATATAAAGTCCATAAATTTGGTCCAGCACCTTTAAGGTGCTTTTGTGAGATGGAAAGAGGGGTGGAGGCTGGAGGTAGGAGATTTTCTCGGGTCTTACAGGAGAGTGACATTGTAAAGGAAGTTGATGGTTATTCGGCAAAAATTAGAAAAGTTGCATGTGTTATTGAAGAGAAGGTAGAAAAACCAGAGGACTATGTAGAAATGATAATAGAGATGAGCAGAAAAATGATTATGAATATTTTATCAAAAACAGGCGGTGATCTCATGAGCAAAAAATGTTTAAGCACTATATGAAGATACTACAATTAAATATTCAAAGTTAAAATCCAATTTGGATGGCATTGATCATTTTTTTGAATAATAGTGATTTTGACTTTATGGTGTCTGGATAGACATGGCTTCTACCGTCTGACCGTGTCTCCATCACCAATTTCAGATGTTCAGAAATGATCGCATTGACGGTTATAGCGATATGGCCATTGCTTTAAGGAATAGCATAAAGGTTAAGAAAGTCACTATCGCGAATATTTTCGACATGCGGCTTGAGTTTGTTTGCTTGTGAACTTCAGCTGCAGGTCCCTCTAGCTATTTTATGTTGGTTTCAATGTTCAAATGTAAATTTTTCTTTAAATGTTAACAAACTGTGCTTCGTCCTGGCAGCTGTCAAATTTGTATTTAATCGGAAGTTTTTAATTCATTATAATTTTCGTGTGTTAGTTCTTGTCTGCTTGCTTCATTCCAATCAATGTTTTAAAAACTTTTAAGTAAAATCTATGAGGAAGTCTCATTAAACAAACACTTAATCTTAATACAGCTGCGTGCAAAATAATAACAGTCTTCAGTATCGTCACGCATAACCATAAAGTTTTTTTTGTGAAGCTATTATTTTGCACGCAGGTAAATGTATAAACAAATAAATGAACAAACAAATGTAAGTAAACGCAGACGATTGAATTTTAGTTTCTTAAGAACAAAATGGAAGTGAAAACGTTAGCAACTGGATATTTCCAAAAACAAACAGCCTATAAGCAGGCCACACCGAAGACGAAGACGAAGACGAAGACGAAGACGAAGACGAAGACGAAGACGAAGACGAAGACGAAGACGAAGACGAAGACGAAGACGAAGACGAAGACGAAGACGAAGACGAAGACGAAGACGAAGACGAAGACGAAGACGAAGACGAAGCCAAAGACAAAGACAAAGACAAAGACAAAGACAAAGACAAAGACAAAGACAAAGACAAAGACAAAGACAAAGACAAAGACAAAGACAAAGACAAAGACAAAGACAAAGACAAAGACAAAGACAAAGACAAAGACAAAGACAAAGACAAAGACAAAGACAAAGACAAAGACAAAGACAAAGACAAAGACAAAGACAAAGACAAAGACAAAGACAAAGACAAAGACAAAGACAAAGACAAAGACAAAGACAAAGACAAAGACAAAGACAAAGACAAAGACAAAGACAAAGACAAAGACAAAGACAAAGACAAAGACAAAGACAAAGACAAAGACAAAGACAAAGACAAAGACAAAGACAAAGACAAAGACAAAGACAAAGACAAAGACAAAGACAAAGACAAAGACAAAGACAAAGACAAAGACAAAGACAAAGACAAAGACAAAGACAAAGACAAAGACAAAGACAAAGACAAAGACAAAGACAAAGACAAAGACAAAGACAAAGACAAAGACAAAGACAAAGACAAAGACAAAGACAAAGACAAAGACAAAGACAAAGACAAAGACAAAGACAAAGACAAAGACAAAGACAAAGACAAAGACAAAGACAAAGACAAAGACAAAGACAAAGACAAAGACAAAGACAAAGACAAAGACAAAGACAAAGACAAAGACAAAGACAAAGACAAAGACAAAGACAAAGACAAAGACAAAGACAAAGACAAAGACAAAGACAAAGACAAAGACAAAGACAAAGACAAAGACAAAGACAAAGACAAAGACAAAGACAAAGACAAAGACAAAGACAAAGACAAAGACAAAGACAAAGACAAAGACAAAGACAAAGACAAAGACAAAGACAAAGACGAAGACGAAGACTTGAATTCGGACAGGCCCTTTACATTTTTTAGGCACATTAAAGTCGAAGCGAGCAAAGCTAGATATGTGATAGGCTCGTTGATTTCGCGACGAGATTCCAAAGAATCAAGTTTTATTAGTTTTAAGCGATGCAAATAAGGAGGTAAAATGAGAAGATTATTCCACGGAGTGCAAATTGGATAAACCGTCGCTGAACAGCTTCAATGCGGTTAATGTGATTGGAGTAGAATGGGGCCCAAACACGACTGGCGCATTCTAAAATGGGTCTAACAAAGATGCAATATATAACAGCCGAGTAATATAAGGGTCATTGAACTCCTTGGACCATCTTTTGATGAAGCCCAAAGTATCCAGTATGTTTGCAATCGCATTAATATAGTCAAAGGCAAATTGACGATTCAGCCACACTTCCAGGTCCTTGGTTTTATCAAGTTGTGACAATTCACAATTGTTAATATTGTAAGCATAATTCAAAGAGAGCCTTTTCCTTGAGAACAACATTGACGTACACTTACTTACATTGAGAGGGAGATAGTTTGCAGACGACCACTTATAGAAGGCGTCCAAGTCAGAATTTAAAAGAAAGCAGTCGTATGGGGAAGATACAACACGAAAAATCTTTGCATTGTCAGAATAAGATAGATAATGTTCGAGTGTCTTAAGCACCCAGAGTCATTTATATAAATAATGAATAGAAGTGGAACAAGATGGCTACCCTGAGGTAGACCAGATGTATTAACTATTTCGTTAGACAAGGATCCACGGAATGATACCCTCTGAGTGCGACCAGTCACGTAAGAACCAAACCAGTTCACAAACAATTGTGGAAACCCGAGCACAGAAAACTTAGTGATTAAGATGTCATGACTAATTCGGTCAAATGCTTTGCTAAAATCTGTAAAAATACAGTTAACTTGTTCACCAGCTTCTAAAGCAGACACACAGAAATTCGAGAACTCAAGAAGATTAGTCGATGTCGGTTTGCCTTTTCTAAAACCTTGCTGGAAAGAGCCTAAGAATGGCTTACAATGGAAGTATAAAGCATCGTATATAAGAGCCTCAAATATTTTAGCAACAGCGCACAACTTTGCAACTGGTCTGTAATTAGAAATGTCGTTCCTATTATCTTAACGAGAGAGTCGGAAAATTTTTTAAAAAGAGAGACAGGGATTCACCAGGACCGCATGAAAAACTATCAGCCAAGCCGGTCAAGTGTCGCATAACTGCGTTGTTGTCAATAAATAAATCCTTCATTTCCGGCGATGTCGCCGGGAAAGCCGTCAATATATTAAAATTCTTAGAGCTAATATCACAGGTATTAACAACAAAGGCCGTTTTAAAGAAATCGGCGAAAAGATTGGCACTAGTCAGAGGATCGCCGCTCTCTGAATCTCCGAGCCTCAGCAATGAAGGGTACCCGTCAGTTCCCCACTTTGAATTTACAAACCTCTAAAACTATCTAAGCTCAGTCGATAGGATACTCCTCATATTGTCAATATAATCCGAATACGCATTTTCGATACCCGGGTTGAACCGATCGCGTAAATCAGAATAAATCAGGAAATCCCTCTCACTCCCCGAGGCACAGAATCCTTTCCAGGATTTAGTTTTTAGGTTCTTAAGATGTTTTAGCGAATTATTAAGCCAGTAAGTAAGTGTAAAGGTTGGCTGTGTGAATGGAGACGGATGTCTGCGCGGAGTGTGTGTTGGCTGACGGGGCATCGCCTCCTTTGGGAGGGGGTGTCCCCGCCAGCAGTGTGGAGGGGGGGCTGACAACAACGGGTGCTCTCCGGGGCACCGGTTGGCTGGCTCAAATCGGGGGTGCCGACAAAGGCAGGGGTCCCTGATGGGCCCCTGCTGGCTGTGTGAATGAGATGGGTGTTCCCATGTTGAATGGAGTGTGCCTGCGTATGCGGGCGAGTTTACAGGGCTCCACCCCGAAGTAATATCTAATAAGATGGTCCCGGGGTGGAGTTCCTGGAGAGGGGAGCGGGGTTTTAGCCGGTAGGCCTGGCCTTGGCCAGGGAGTCCGGCACAGGGGCGGCTTCGGCCTCCCTAGTGCGTAACGGCATTTCCCCGCTTCCCTACAAAAAAAAAAAAAAAAAAAAAAAAAAAGGCAAAAGGCAATCACTTCGAATAATTTGTTGGAGTTTCCATTGTTAACAATGCATTGAATAAATAAACAATGATTTCTGAACTTATAACACCTCTCTTATTGAACAGTGCTTCAAAACGTTTGTAACAACATTTATGGCAAGACTAGGTATACATATATTATTATAGATAATAGATTCATAATTAGGTTAATGCTGGAAACCTTGAATGCTGCTATTTCTCACTAAAACTGTGACGGAGTGGTAATTTAGTATCGGTAAAAAAGAAGAACGTCCCATCTACCTGCTTTTAAGAGCAGACAAATCAAAACTCTTAGAAACAATAGTATATTGTGTGTAAAGTAGCCAATTGCGCACGCTGGCAGCAATAAACGCACGAGCGAAGCGACAACCGGAAAGGCATGCGTTTTAGTGGCACTTTTCCCTCACGAGTGGGGAAAAATAATTTTCCCAAATATTTCGAGTTAAATTCCAATATTATTCATGATCGATCGTCTTAAAAAAAAATTAAATTTAAAATGCTCAATTTCAAACATTATTAAATTTTCCAATTATTTCAAATGAAAAAACTTTCCTGCTGTTCAATGATCGAAAAAGAATTTGTAATGCCAACCTCCTTTCTTTAAATGATGTCATTTTATAAAAAATATTAACCAACTTTATCAACAAAATATATTAAAATGAAAAGCAAGCATCTGAGCAATTCAAAAATGCAACACGCTCTACAAATAAACTTACCTACTTCTAAAACTTTCTTCACAATACCCCTATGTGGGTCAAATTCGATTCCCAAAATTTGTATATAAAGCGATTAATCGATCTTTATGTTCACAGTATCGTTTGGAATCTTTACAACCCAACAAAAAATATTCAAAATGAAAGTAACTTTGATTATTTCAGTCATTGCGGTGGTTTTCTTGGCAATGAGAGTTGAAGCTGATCCTTATTATCTACCTTTTAATGACGAGACGCGTGTTGCAGTTGGAGAAGTTTTGAAAAAACATTGTGAATATGATAATCCTATCTACGAAGACGAATGCAAAACATGGGGCATTAAGTTAACTGAGGGCAACTTTACGAAGGCGTACTTGGGACTTTTAACTGTGAGAGACGCAATTGATGACTATTGTACGAAATTTGAGGTTTATTGTGAAAAATAATAAAGTATACATTTTTTATTAAATATTGCTATTGATTTAATATCCCAGTAGATTTCAAAAAATCCTATATGAAAAATATTACAATTTTGAAAGGTAATAGCCCAAAAAACGGATATTTTTTTTTAATACAATATTAGAAAGACAACTGCATATATGTTTACATTGTAATTAATTAATTAAGTGACTAACTATATTTCCCAAATCCATCTATATTTAGTACCTAACGATCTATTTGTTCTATTTTATTTTTGACTAAACACTAGCTGTGTTCCATTGGGCTGTGTAAAATACTCCCAAGTACTTCTGGCTACGCTGAACTACTCTAGCTCTA
The DNA here is from genome assembly GCA_951509405.1 of Machimus rusticus. Taxonomy (NCBI): domain Eukaryota; kingdom Metazoa; phylum Arthropoda; class Insecta; order Diptera; family Asilidae; genus Machimus; species Machimus rusticus. The sequence continues at coordinate 5,244,607 of OX608049.1, forward strand.
GTTGGCGAGCAGAAGTTCTGAGTAGTTACGCCACATTTTCCCGCCAGGTGGATGGTGGTTTTTGTACTAGGTTTGCATGGAAATGAAAGCTTTTCCTCATTTTTCGGTGCAGCTTTAGCTATTCTGGAGTTATCACAAGGATTCAAATAATAAAATTTAAGTAGTTTAGGCAGCAAAACATATTTATATATAAATATTTCCATTTTAATAAATAAGGCACAATCAAAGCAACAAATATAATACGATGAAATGTCAAAATTTGAATTTATATTTTACTCCTGACGATCAAAGTAGCGTTCCATAGAGAAAGTACTCGGGAGTACTTTACACAGCCCAATGGAACACAGCTACTATTTCCGATCGCTACATCTAGATTCAAAATAGAACCTTCGTGTTAAAGTTGAGAGCTTTCAGTCTCTCAAAATAAAAATATTATCCACACATCTCAAATGCATAGTGGAAAAATAAATCTATTCTATTTTTTAAAATCTTGTTGCCATTTTGTTTTTCCTAAAGGAGGATGTTAAAAAAGTGCCGATTTCTGCCCCTCGAGCGGAAAGTGAATGGATGTTATAAGTTTTAGGCTTGGCTCCTGGAGTAACAGAAAAAAATATTTTTATGGCTGGGAAGTGGTGGGAACATTGCTATAATTAACCAAATAAAATGAAATGATGCTGTTTACAGATTTGAAAGAATAGTTTTTTATATAAGTTTTGGACCATTTTAGCGTAACCCAGGATGCACTACGCGGAGGTACGGTCCGTTTAGCATCCCACGTGTGCGTGTGTCTGCCTTTGTATGTACAGGGTGTGACAAAAGTCCCAGAACGGTCGAATAGTTTGGAAAGAACACATTGCATTGGAAAACAAAAAAATAGGGGTAAACTATTTTTAAAAGAAGTATTCAACTCTACCAACCCTTACTCCCCACCCCCACTCCTGTTGGCAGGGGTGGGGGTCACTTTTGTTTTTCAAATGGGACCCCCCATTTTTTTTACAGATTCGGATTCTTCATGAAAAAATACGTAACTTTTGTCTGAAACATTTTTTTGTATTCGATACAGGGAGTGCGGGGGAGGATGTGTATTGTGTAAAAAAACGTTTCGGAAAGGTCAAATATCTCACGATCTACATATGGCATCGAAGAAAGAAAAAACACGTCTCAAATATTTTTTGAAAAGCTATCCAATGGTACCAAACTCGATCACCTACCGCTGGGGTTGGGGACGGGGGGCAAATCACCTACCGGTGGAGTTGGGGGGAGGGATGAAAATGATAGCAACTGGATATTTCCAAAAACAAACAGCCTATAAGCAGGCCACACACGGGACGGTTTTGGCGTACAAACATAGGATTGATCGTGTGTGAGCAACTTGGCGTACAAACTTAAAACCGTCCCAAAACTGTTGAAATAAAATATTTCTCGCCTTTGATTTTCCACGGTTTTAATTTATTCATCATATGTCAAGATGAATTGCTCGATTTAATTTTTTTTTTTCACAGTATCGTTTTAAATGTTAATAGTATGGGAAAAAATGTCTTAAAATTAAAATAACTTGGATTATCTGTTATTCGCTGGCTTACCTTCAACTTAATGTTAACGCAGACCGAATGAGAGTTCAAATTTTATCGATCCTTCTAGTGACCTCTCAATTAGTGTAATTAGGAACTGTGAAGTAAGTACATATGTATTTATAAAAAAACAATTTTTTACTTACCTACTAAATCAACGATATGTTAAAAAATATGAAATTACGTTGCGGCTGAATTAAAAAAAAAAATACACAATTCTGTTCCTAGAATGTTAATTATAATATAATACACATGCTATGTGAGAAAACAACATAGCATAAATGCCTCAATTATGACTTACATACATACAAAGTATATAGACCTTAAATGCTTGCTAAAACTCTTTATATCATTAGCTTTATAAAAAATTAAATACTTATTTCTCGCACTTTTATGTGCCAAAACTCGTTTTTGACATTATAGACCTAAAATATAAAATTTATTTGTACATGTACATATCATATAATATAACAATAAAAAATATATATGTACATACATATATGAAGCTGTGTTCAAAATAATAGTAGTCTTCAGTATCATACATTGACCATGAATTTTGTTTATTATTGTAAATAGTCGGGAGTTGTTCCTATTCGGCTGCAATAAGTACAATCACAGACTGTATAACCAAAGACTATATAAAAGTTCTGAATTAAAAATAGATTTTTAAAAACAAGCTTTTATTGTATTCTACTTGTCAAACCCTTTCATTTGATACCCATATCATATGGGGGTGCACAAAAAAAACTAGTTTGCCATCTTGGGCCGTCCGCCATATTGGATTTAGAATGACGTCACTTAGCTAACCATGCACTTGTTTAAAAATTTTATTGGTCCTTAATATTTATATATCTGACTTTTCGCCAGATTTTTTCCTTTCCTAGATGTTAATCATTTTAGATTTTACCGATCGCATTTTAGAAAAAATTCAAAGTTAATGCAAAGAAATGTTTACATTTTTTATTTATTTATACATATATGTAGGTACGAATTCTCCACGTGTTTTATAACTAACTATATACATATACTAACTATTTGGCCTGGGGACGAATCGGTTCAATATCCATTCCCAGCCAAGTTTAAGAAAAACAGATAGAAGCTACATTAATAAGTGGAGAAAAGCCTAAAAACTTTTTTTTCATCATATTCCAACAGAAAGGCGAAAGTGTTCATCTTCGTCACTGAACAAATATTTGCCTTTACCTCAGCGGGAATTTTGTGTAATAAAAAGTTATTACATATTTTTTGAGGAAAAGTAATATTGAAACCAGAAAAATATTATAATATTCAAGACATTAATTTTGCGTTTCGTTTTAATATAACAAAAATTTATGTAATAATACATCATTTCAACTTACTTACTTGACATTGCAAAAAATATAATCACAGAGTTCTTAAATTTGATTTGAAATATTTTTTTAAATGTTGCATATTCACCAGACCTAGAAAGTACCGACATCTGCTAGTTACTTATAATTTCTTGCCAGATATGTATTTCATGTTTTTAAATATTTAATGGACTGAACAACCCTTGTGTATTTCAGCAAAACAGAAAAAAAAAGGTCTAACCCTTGTGGGTTAATTGAGCAGCAAACGCTCCAGAATCTTTAAAGGGCTTTTAATGGGCTTCATTCTAAAGGAATTATGATAGTTGCTATTTCAGAGTTTGTTGACGCTCATTATGTATCGTACTTTAAAGAAAATTATTGGACTAGAAAATTAGGATCATTTGAAAAGTGTATTCAGCAATTTTAGTGACTTTGTGAACACGTAGCGTGTTTGGGTGTGTAAGGGTATTTCGAAAGTTTCGATAGTGTTGTTAGGAATGTGCATATATCTAATAATAATAAATTCCGTGACCGTAGCCACAATTTTACTTAAAGGTAGCAAATATTAAATTGAAAACTTACCAATTCTTAGTGGCAGAGTACAAACAAGGAGTTTGGCTATTCCACTTTTTAACGACTTAACCTGTTTCAAATAGTGGAGAAGACTAGTGATTTCCAAAGAATAATGTGAGCAACATGGCTAAATTATACACTTTTCTAAAAGAGAATTTAGGTTCTTAAGCTTATTAAAATAAGTAATAACAAAACGCATCTATATTCTAAAACTAAATAAACTAGGTAATTAGTTAATTTCTTGATTTTCGTAATAGTTCGGCATAGAGCATGAGAATAAATTAATCAAAAGAACTAAACAATTTTTCGGTCCAGTTTTCAAAATTAAAATATGCACATATGGCTAAGGTATCCAAACCTTTTACCCCAAAGGGTTTTCCATTAATGTTGATGAAGGTAAACGCTTCAGGCAATCGGCATTGTTTTCATTTGAAATATAAATATTAAAGAAAAAAATAATACACGGAAAAACAACCGAATGCCTATTTATAAGCGAAACAAAGCGCGTATTCGTATTTCAAATTAATTAAAAATCAAAATGTAGGTATGTTTCTATAATGGTTGGTTGGTTTGAGTGGTGACCCACCCCCTGGATGGGTCCAAGTAGCACGGTTTTGATACCACGATAGATCCCCTAAGAGGGACAATGTACGAACGAGTAAAGCAGCCAAAGGATCAGAAATTAGAGCCAGCCAAAGGAGTTCAGAAATAGAACAATATCTCCAATTCTTGACGTAGATTAGATTTTAATACTATCGAAAAAGTACCCGCCCAGCGCCCTCTGCTAGCGCGGGGCACACAAAAAAATGTAGATTACGTACATTACCAAAAAATTTGAAAATGTTACGAAACATTGACAATCGAATATCACAATAAAATGGGTCAAATATTTTTTAGCCGATGTCGATTTTAAGGTAACTGAAATGAATTTATTACAAAATTAGGAACTTTATTACTAAAGCATTTCTATTTAAAATTAGTTATTCTAAAATCTTTTCGACTCTTTACGAATGGGTTCAAGAATGGGGCACAATAATTTTGGAATTAGTTAGGCATGCAAAAGTAAAATTGAAACCAAGATTTAAGATATGGTGAAAACAATTTATTTTTCTATAAATACTAACAAAAAGTGCATTTATGTATAAAAGAAGAAATGTTTAGTATGTGAAAAAATGCCTTATTAAATGACTAACACAAAGTTACACTACAAAACAACACAATCGTCCTTTTTCGGTTTTCTGTTTTTGTAATTCGCTAGCCTCATTTGCTCGAGCTCTCTTGATAGGCTTTCATATGAAGGTGGAGGTTCGTGGTGCAGTGATGCGTTTCTGTCCCTATACTCTGGAACATAATTTTCGAATGAAGGTGCTGAAGGTGAGGGCTGTGTTCTAAGGGTAGGAAAAGTAGTGTTTCTGCGTTCTTCTCCTAGTGCAGTTTTAGAAATACTTCCGTATAAATGCTTTTGAGTTGAAGCAAACTCTTTCTTGTTATCATGCGAAGGAGTTTTGTTGGGTCCCTGAATTATAATTATTTTTATATTTTCATTTCAAAAATTCATTCACTTACATCAACCATATGATGTGGACTTCTCCATTTTAATTGTGTTTGATTATTTTTAGAATTATTACCCGTTTTAGGAACATCCGGTAACAAATTAACATCTAACGACGATGTTGATTCAAGTGGCAATCTAAAAAATTTACCCGTAAAGGCCTTCTTTTTTTGAAAATATTTAAGAACTTCAAGCCAATTTGTGTCATTTTGTAATGATTTCGGATTGCCAACAATAATCATTAGAGCCTGTGCTCTTGTTAGCATTACATTTAAACGCTGAAAAGAAATGACGATTGTTATTTTAATTTAATAATGAATAGTGCCAAGTGAGAAGATATACATGAGTTTAACACCTTGAAATTTTTGCAAGATTCGATTTAGATTTATGCCCTTTCAAGAAGGGTTCATCATTAAAAACTTCTAAACTTCCGATGCTTTCATGCAATATAAATTCATATTTAAAATTTGATTAAATCTTTTTTACTGGTGAACTAAACTCGTACTGTTTTTACTGTAAAAGTTTAAATAGAGAAAATTTTAAACGGAAATTACATGTAAAATATTTCAAGAATTGCAATTTTAGAATAAATCGAGATCTTATCGATTACCATTATGGAAAATATCAGGAAAAATATAAGTCTTTTGACTTTATTGGTTTTTATTTTATGAAAGAGATAAAATCCTAAGTATCTCTAAATAAAAGAGTGATTGTTATGTATCTTTCTGTTGTCTAAAAGAGAAATACTCAATTGGTTTATGTTTTCAAGAAAAATAGCTATAATAAGTACAATAGGCCGCGTCCTGTAGCTGACAGTGTAAAGTATGATATAAAACAAAAAATGTTTGGCTGATTACTCCTCAGATCATGCCATTCTCCAACACTCTCCTCCTCTTCCTCAGATGATAAAATTACATCCACTCTAGGCCCTTTAGATTAGGTTCAGCAACTCTCTTGCGTGCTAGAATATTTTCAGCAGAGAGAGCGGGCTTCTTATTTTCGTCCTTAGGCTCTGGACCAATTCTCCTCAAGGCTCTAAGGCAAGTCCATTTACTGGCTTCATTACTGATCTGTTGAACAGCTTCAGCTACATCCGGTCATTTCTCGGACAGCTCGATTAGAAATTTTCACGGATCGACCATGTTTTGGTTCTGGAAACTCCTGGCTGGCACTTTTTTGAATTTTTTGAATTGTTTTATAGATTATTTTACATTTCTCAGCAATAACTACAGAAAATTTGCCTTCGCGAGAAAGTTCAAGAATTTAAATTAACACTCTGAATATACAGCATTGAGTGCAAATAAAAACATTCTTTTCGTTTTCGTCAGCCTTTCCACTACTTTGTAACAGATATTCATAAGCAAAGGTGTGGATCATCTTTCCACTTCTGCTCTTCACTGTATAAGCATTTCATTCTAAACGTAAATATCTTCTACTGCGATAGAAAACAATGGCCCTAATACTATATTAACACAGCTGGATCGAGTCAATTTCAATTCGCATTGCTATAGCGCAGATTTACCAGCGCTTCTAAGCAGCGCGCGTGGCCTGACGGGAATTTCCCAAAGAATTCGCGCGGCACTCAACGTGTTGAGCTGTTATATAAAATTCCAAAAAGCTTCAAAATCCTTCAAAATATTCCGTGAAATGGACTTTTTTATCACAAACCAATTCAATTATTCTTTTAAACAGTCAAGGATAAATTAAATTTATGGAAAGCGCCCCCTCATGACAACTTACCAAATTGTTTAGAACAATCTATAGATATTACTGGTATTTTATATATTTTCGAACCATATTACTAGTTTCTGTAATAAACTTTTATATTTTAATATTTCAAGAATGACTAAAACATGGTCTTTTGAAATTTTCAGTTATTTTTCTTGAAAACGTAGACCAATTTCAAACCTTTTTTTTGAAGACAAATTGATGACCTACTTACTTTTAAATTATCTAGGAATCCAATATGTCTTGTAAAAGACTTCACTGTTGAAATGATTATGATTGGCTTTTCTTCACCTTGAAAAGTTTCTGCAGAGCCCGTTTCTACTTTAGACCAACCATTTCTATCTAGCTGCTTTCGAATCTCACTATATTGTTTTTTGTAAGGCGAAATAATGCCAATTTCTTGTTGCGCTACATTTCGCCCGTTAATGCCATTTTCAAGAATGTCTCGAACATAATTCATAACAACTTCAATTTCTTCGGAATTCATAGAACTATAAAGACAATTCATGAATTTAAATTTCAAAATTAATAAATAAAATTTACCTTGTTCCTCCAACCTCCTTTTCAGTTTGTCCGAATACATTATGAAATATAATGGGACAATATTTTGAGGGAAGTTTTTTCCACCCATGAGCCCAATCAGTTAATTCTGTAAATAACATTGGAAAATAAATATAAATATAAATGAAATAACGCTTTCTAATATTTATAAAAATATAATTTAACTGAAGAAAGTGAGATTAAAATTTCTACCTTGATAAATGAGTTCTGATGTAGGATTTTAATTTATTAAATTTTTAAAATTAATACATATTTGTATTAGTTGTTTAAAAATATAAAATTTGCGGCGAACTTACCGGGCTTAGCACATGCTAATAACTGAGAATTATAACACAAATCATTGGAAATGGACAAAATTTCATTATTCGATCGAAAATTTCTTTTCAAAATTATTTGAATCGATCTGTCGTATTGATTTGTTTTTGGATCGACTGCATAACACTGCAAATTCAAAATTCTTTCCATCAAAGACACTCCAAGACCAAAATGTTCAGCTTTTAAACATTTTACAACCGGTCCCAATTGTTTGGGGTCTCCACTCAAAATGAGTTTTGTATTTGGTCCCATAAGTCCAGCGATTCCAACTAAAGCCTCAGTTTCTGTTAAAGTTGCACATTCATCGATAATAATGTGTGTAAAATGATTTTCCGAAATTTGAGCCTGAACTAATTTTCCGCATGTATTTAAAGTTGCTACAATAATACGAAATCGATAAATCAATTCTAAACTTGGATAAGAATGGTTTTCAAGAGCAGAATTTGAAGTTTCAATTAAAACTTCTTCAGTATTGTCCATTTTTTTCTCGCTTGATTCACCACAAATGTGTAAAAAATTGAATCCTTGATCATCAATTTCTCCAAAAATCTTACGAATCTTCGTGGCAATTTCAGTACAATCTTTATTATTACCAGAAGTAATAAGAATTCTTGATGATGGTTTCCTTTTCCATAACTGTAGAACGCTTTCGATAATAGTCGTTAATTTGCCTGTGCCTATAAACAATTATATTATATAATGTACAAAAAGCAAGTTATCGATATCCCACCTGGAGGGCCGAATAGTATAAAAGGCATCGAGTTATTCGGAGCTTCCACTATATTTCTTACTGCTTGAGCTTGTTCTGGATTGTTTTCAACATTTTCGTTGAAGAATTTTATACTGTAAGATTAATTGCATTTATCTCAAGTTTTCCGGAAACCAAACAAAATTCAGCAAGTGATTCTAGCTTTTTAGAAGGCTATGTCACGAATTTTAAATAAATTTTGCTCAAATTTTTCACAAACCTCAATGGGTTGTATTTATAAATCTAAGAATTTGAGATTGATCTATATTCTATAAAGAGGTTATAAGATAATTATATAAAGCAATACCCTGTTTTAAATTTGTAAAATACTCTATACAGATTTTCTAAAACTAATAAAAAAATATAAACTCACCAAATATTTGAAAGATTTTTGTTGCAGTTTTCAGTTGGAAATAAAACTTTTAGGATGTGATGAGAACTCAAAATTTTCCTTATAGCTTCGTACTGATATCTGAATGGAATACGATATGGGTAAATTTTTATGTTGAATTTCTTTTCAATTGGAATCTTAAATTTTCCCCGCAATGAAAAGTAAACAGAATTTCCTTTTATTTTATCTATGCAGCCATAATATTTAATTGGTTTATTTGCGATGTAATTATTCTCGAAAACATCTTCATCATAGTAGTCATCATCAATGTCAGTTATATTAAATACGACAATATCATCACATTCTTTGAATTTCACTTTATTATTTCGCTGTGATGATTGGATCTATTAAAAATAAAAATTAATGAAATACGCCAAATTCTCTTTTGTAATTAAAGATAAAATATTTGAAACGATAATATTTTGCCAAAGCAACGAATTATGTGTTTATTCACTTCAAATAATATTTAATTAACATTTAAATGTACACTTACCATAAACGAATAGTTTTCGCTTCCGAGATGCTGAATAGACACATTTCTCAAGTTGATCTTTTCATAGTTCGACATAATATAGTGGTCCTCCATTTGCAGTAGAAACGACAAAACGTCGAGATAATTTGATTTACTGATCTTTTTTTCTAATAAAAATTGCCTAAAATTAAACACATGTAATAAATTCAATTTTTGGTTAAAGTGATTAAGTATTAACCTCATTGCATGGTTAGATGCAATTATGTCTTCTTCCTTGTAATTTCCTTTAGCTAATCTTATAACTTCTGTCGTGGGAAACTTTTGTGGAAGTTTATATTTAAATTGAAGTTTTCTAAAATGTTTTCAAATATTCGTAAATAAGTTCAAAGCTTTGTAAAATATTAATTCTACACATACGTATGTTGTTGTGTGCGATTTAAAGACGAAGACATCTTGACTTTTAAAAATTGTTCCCTTTTCTGAAATTTTACGAATAATAATCATATTAAATTGTATGCTAAGCTATAAAATCACAAAATTTGAGAATATTCAAAACTAGCTTCAAAAACTTGAAGTCAAATTTCTAAATTGAAATTAACTATTTCATATTTTATTTCAGATCCCTTTCATTTTAGAAATAACTATTCTTTCAGATTATTTTTCACTTGCTCAAAACAGTTTCCGAAAACTTAAAGCGACGTTGTATTATGAAATTAGAAAATCGATATGAACTATTTTCATCGTAAAAACTCAAATGTTATTAAAGAAATAAAAGTTTAAAAACTAAAACCCGATTGCGCAAAAGCTGGAAAGTGTGCAGGGCAGAAACTAACAAATAATACTACACTATTAAACCCTAAAGTTTAACTACAAAAAACAACTTACAACAGTGTCTACGATCGTAACACTTCTGAGAAATTTGGATCTTTTGCTTATTTAGTTTAACATATGCAAATAACCGACGGGGTATCTGGGGGGACCGAGATAGATATAAAAATTATTGTTGCTACCTTTGTCTAACCTTCACATTTCACGTATATGCCAACATAATCTAAAATATGCGACGCAAAGTGCCGCAGCCATCTGTTGGTCATCGTTAAACTATTGCAACAGCCGGTTTTAATTTGGTTTTTATGCTATTACTTTTACCCAATTTGCACTTCTTTCAAAAAAAATTATTTTAATATGAAGAAAAGAGTGTTATGAAGTGGACTGTATCTACCGGGGTTGCATTATTTTCATTCGAATACCAGAATAAAGTGCTATTAAGTTGCCTGCCTGGGGTATCTGCGGGGGAGCGAGATAGTTAGATTTCGGCCAAAATTTGATCTCGTTTTTGAAGTGAGTTTTTAGCCAGGACCAGCAGTCCAGTTCTATATGTCAGCCGAGAACATTTCGACCGTGCCGTGTTAACGCTCAGATGCTAAGGAATGCACATTGTGTGCGTAGTCGCCGTGTCAAAAACCGTGCGCACCGTAGATAGCCACGGCTGTCATGCGGCACCGTCGCCGTCACTGACATATAGAAATGGACTACTCGTCCCATACAAAATGCCTATATCGAGATGGTGCACTTTCTCGTTCCCTCTTGCTCACACAATTAACGGATTTTGAGCAGTCAGCTGTAGATTTGAATTGTTGTCAAATGCATTTTGGGGCATTAGTCCATTTTAATAGCATAAACCCATCAAGTAATTACACCAAAAATTATTAAATAGCTCCTTTTGTATCTTAAGTCTCTTTAAAGGAACCCAAACATGAAATTACCCCTTTTTAAGATACAACTGAATTTTACACAATTTCTAAGTTTTCAGCAGAAATTATGTAATTAAATTATGAAAATCAGTCTTTTAGTATCCCATATTGCAAATTCTTTTTATTTTATGTCTGATTTACCGACACAAATTTCACAAAAATCACAAAAACCCTGGTTGGCGTAATGCGGCGAATTATATCGGAATTAATTGCATTTATGTCCTTTTAATGTAACTAAATTTAGTGGGGAATACAGCTAAAACACAAAAGTGCTCTAATTATTACTTTTGAGTTCTTAAAACAGTTGTTTAGCGATATAAACCGCATATCCAGAAGAGAGCATTTCGACGTTTTGCTGAGAATTTTTCAATGAAAATGTCTTATTTCAGAAACTTCTCGCTGCGAAATTATTTGAGATGTGATGCTACTTTTAGGAGAATCAGATTTAAGCGTGCAGGTTACAAGTAAAAATAAATATAATTTTTAAATTTGCCGCCTTTTGAAGCCCCCTATCTCGCCCAATGCGAAAAAAATAGACAGATATATGCCTTCTATATCTGAACTCTCCTTAGGTGAGAACTGTCAAAAGGGTGCACCATTTGAGACAGCAAATCGAGTAGTCCATTTCTATATGTCAGTGGTCGCCGTGCAGTGTGAAGGCCGGAACAAAATGTGTAGCTGTAGCGTGTGGTACATGTAGTACCACAAGCTGTCAAAAGTAAAAACCACAGGTTTTCATATAAGCCGTCACAATGTGTAGCTGTAGCTGTAGCTGAAAAATCGGAACAGAATGTGTAGCTGTAGCGTGTGGTAATGTAGTACTACACGCTGTGAAAAATTAAAACCACAGGTTTCCATATAAGCCGTCACAATGTGTAGCTGTAGCTGTAGCTGGTAGTTGTACCTGTAGCTCAAAGTATAGGATCATTTCTACTTTCCGCTGCAGCTACAAGCCACACGGCATGTACCTAATCAGTCGGGAAAAAAGGGGAATTATCGTTCATGTATGAATAATCCACTATTTGTTTTTATGATTTCTCATTTAAATTGCATTATTAGTTGCTTATAAAATTTTTAGGGCATCGCGACGCAATTTTCCTTAAATTTATTACTATCATATTTAAAGATGTATAATTTTGAATGTGATCTGTTGGCATAATTTGCAGAATACGATGTGCCCAAATGATTTACTTCTTAAAAAAAACTCATTAATCTAGTTTCCAAAATTTCCTTTGCATCCTTTTTATTAGGGAAATAGTTTACAAAGTGTACCTGAAATACCAAGAAATAATTTTAAAAAAATCTAATATTCTTGCAAATATCCCTTTCCTTGAGAAATTGTTACCTGAAATACCCTTTCGGGAAAGGATTAATGTAGAGTTTTTTTATTACTTTAATAAATAATTAGTTGTATTTAAATATTGCTTACTGTATATTGTACAATATATTTTGCACGTACCTACTAGAAGCACTAGCGACATATGTACAATATAAAAGAAGGAATCATCGCTCGGATGTATGACTTCATTTTCAGTGCTGTAATAAGGAGGCTTGTGTGCGTGTGGCTTGCACCTGCAGAAAAGATGCCACTTTCTCTCTTTCTCTCTCTCTTTTGTAGCTCAGCTACAACTACCAGCTACAGCTACATGCTACACATTGTGACGGCTTATATGGATATCTGAAGTTTTTACTTTTCACCACTTGTGGTACTACATGTAGCGCTGCTAACCGCTACATGTTATGGCTACAGCCACAGCTACAACTACGTATTACACGCTACACATTCTTTTCCGGCCTTGAATTGTGAAACCGGCCCATATCCACCCATCCACTTTAACTTTTTACACGGCACCGTTTGGACGGCTACCGTCTGTGTGTGAAAGGGCCTTACACAAAGCCTAAGGAAAAAAGATATTTTTAAAATAAGTTAAATATGTTAAATACATTTGTAGTTTTGTGATGTGAAACCCTAGGTTGTTGCCTTTCTTTAAACTTTGTCTATACTCTTAAATACGAGCCTGCAAAACACTTATAAAACGCACAATCAACAAAGCCATTCACATTTTATTATTATTTCCTCTCGAAGATTCGTTTATTTTTATTTAACCACTCAATAAGAATACCTCAATTATAAGAAAAGAAATGCAATGTAAGAATAAACATGCCCATTTAGTACAATGCTAGGAAATAGCTTCCTCGATTTTTATGTATTTACATGGATATACATATAGTAGAAATTATTGAAAAAGTATGTTTGTTTTAAAAGCAACCCACCTGATGTTCTTAATGATCATTAATTTATCTGATATGATCTTATTGAACTGATCACTTAATTTTACACATTTAAAACATCTTTTTCCTTAAGATCACTTTGACAGCACTGTACACTCTTCTCCGCCAGACGATTCGCCCTTATCTGAAGCCTACAGCCAAGTGCAGTAACGTGATAAAAATTAAGAGCCCGAACTCAAATTATCGAAGTTCAATGGACGATGTGTAGAAAATTTCTCCTACACATAAATCGTATATCAGTTAATCAGGGAATTCCCCGTCCAACTACGAGATGCTGCCAGGCTTGAACTGGCCCGCCGGGACGCCGGGAAAGGGCCGATCGTATTGCGCGATAGTGGTATGGTGAAGAATCGACCGTTGAAAAAAGATTAAACTCGAAGTAAATGTGATAGCTATTCAGTTGATGACAAAATTGAAATGAATAATAATAATCAACTAAACTTACCTGTAATCAGAAAAAAAAGTAAAAAAATAAGGAAATTGGTATACGAAATAAAGAAAAGTTTGAAAAGGAAACTTTTACAAAATATATGTGAACGAGCACTGAAAGATTTTATGAATAAAATTCAATATTTCCAATCCAATTTTTTTCTGAGAAATGTTCGTTGAGAAAATTTTAAAACTCTAGGAGCAATAATGAAAAAACTAGACTCTCATTTCAAAATGTCTGATTTTTTGGCGGAATACATATAAAGACTTTGTGGAAAAATTGAATTATTTGAAGAAAAATCTGTCTGAAAAATATTGAATTGCTTAGTATTTTGTTTTAAAAGGTATGTATGAATATAATTTTTACAACGAGTCTTACAAAAACGTTTTTAAAATGATAAAAATGGTGCTGATATAAGTGATACCTACATGTTCAATGCGAATATTCTATGAACGGAAACAAAAATATGAGCTGTTAATTTTGAAAGTGATATAAGTTAACTTTTTTAACATAGTATTTTAACAAGTTTTCTAATTATATCTTATAGTGTAGATACCCCTCATGTGAATTTTCAAAAAGTGGACTTATGTATACCATTTTCAAAAATAACAGCTCATATGTAATGGTTATTGATAATGAAGTAATAATTAAAAAACATAATGAACTACGTGTTCCTTGTATATAGTATTAGTTCCATAGTGCATTATATGGTAATGTAAAAAATAATTTTTCCAGTTAAAATTGAACCAAACATATTGTGAAATTCTTTTACTTCAGTTCTACTCCGGTTAATTGAATTCTTTACTTTTTCTTTAATAATGTTTTAGTTTTATTGAATTCAATGTTTGACTGTTTTGTTTTGATTTATGAATGAATTAGTTGTTCGGCTATTTTTTTTAAGAATAATTAAATAATGTTATACATCATCATCTATAAAATCGATTACAAATTCTTCAAAACCATCATATATACATATATTACTTCGTAATGCAGAGAGTAAAGAATAACTCATTACTGCATTACGGTTTCGATACTGTAGAAATTAGATTTCCTGCTGGGATCAAGGTATAGCCAAATATTACATTAATTAAAATTCAGCTCTCCATAATTAAAAGTCTACATAGAAAAAATGAGAAAAAAATGAGTTTTTGTTCAGAAGCAGATTTTTACTTTAATTAAAGGTCTTTGACGCTACGCAGCCTACCAGCTTTTGTGCTTAAAATACGTGAATTCCCCGCTTTCGGGATGCCCATCAGATGCACCAAACTCTGTGCAAAACAATTGAAGCCTTTAATTAAACTTTTCTACTTAAGG
Organism: Machimus rusticus; assembly: GCA_951509405.1. Taxonomy (NCBI): domain Eukaryota; kingdom Metazoa; phylum Arthropoda; class Insecta; order Diptera; family Asilidae; genus Machimus; species Machimus rusticus. Next base: position 5,259,636 of record OX608049.1, read on the forward strand.
GCAAATTTTAGACACAACATTCAGTGAATTTACACTTTCAAATAAAGAGGAGAGTTTTTCTAAAAATTAAATTGATTTAATTTCTGTGTCCAGCTATCTTTTCTTTGTGTAATTACTTTGGACTTCGTGAAAAGATTTCGATGCAACTTTCATCTATGCACGTTTAGATAGAATCGAAAGTCTGTTTATTTGTTATTTAACACGTTTAAACGCTTGATGCGGTAATTTAGATTTTTTTGCTGAAAGTACTGCATACAATTTTAAATTTAACATAATAGATTCAGAAGCTTCAAAGTGTAAGGAAACAATTGTAAATTTCAATTCAAGGGATTGCCCCGAAAAGTAGTGTTTGGGAGATTTTCATTGCAAATTCACTTCGAAATTTTAGTAATTAAAAAATAAAGATGTTCAACAAACTAAAATGAAAATAATTATTAAGGGAATTTTTAGCCCGCTAATTTGCAATCTACTATCATCACTATATGTACAGGGAAATTTAAAATAGCAGATCCAATATTACTATCGATATTTGTGAAATTCATAATTGAAATTCATAAGAAAAGAAGTTTACAGTTAATTCAGTGATACTAATTTCGAATTTATTACCAACACACAACATTTAGAAATTTTAGATTTTCATAAAAATTGGCATTTGAAGTTTTCTGAAAAGAAAATGGTTGGGAATACGTTTTCGAAATTAAGAAACTAAACTAAACACTATAATTTGCAAAATCTATGACTAAAATAAGATATTAATAAACCAGTTGCTATAAGTGAAAATATTGAAATGATTTATGTATGTACTATGATTAGATTATAACGTATTTAGATAGTAACAATTCTTCTGTAGCTGTATACCATATATAATATAAAGGATATGCTGTTAATTGGTATAGCATCTAAAAATTTAAAAGTTCAGAAATTCAAGGCGTAGGTTAAGCCCTTGGTCTTATGAAACAAATAATTAAAACTTAAAATCGGTACTAATTAACATTTAATGGCATAATACAAAAACATCCACGTACAGGTTCCATTTCTAAATGGACTACACTACACAAATACAAAATACTCTAAAAATGAATCCACATTGAATATGTGCATTTAAAATATGTATGAAATTATGTATGTTTGATATATGGAAATGGCTTATTATTAAATAACTAATATTACAAAATTATACACTCGCTCTCTTTTTTCGGTTTTTCATCCAAAATAGCGCGGTTAGGTAAACATGCAGAATTTCTTAGCCTCAATTCATCAAACTGTAGTGATACGCTTTCCTCGTATGAAGGTGGAGGATCGCGATAAAGTGATAAATTTTCATCTCTATACTCTGATATGACTTCTTCATATAGTGGTGCTGAAGGTGGAGGATCGCGGTAAAGTGATAAATTTTCATCGCTATACTCTGATATGACATTTTCGTATAGCGGAGCTGAAGGTGAGGTCTTAAATTCTATAGAACGCATAGACAAATTTTCTATTCCAAGAGTAGGAAGAGTTGATGTAGTAGCTTCGTCTTCCAACGTGAAGGAGTTGCTTGCTTTAGAAGTACTAGCAGAAAATTCTTCTCGGCATGAAGTGCTTCTGTGATGACTTCTCCGAGAATTACGAGGTATTGTAGAAGTTCTACGATCGGATTTGTTGGTACCCAAAGGTTTCATTTGTTTTTCTCTATGTTTCTGTTGAATCATTGACTTTGTTTCAGAAGAATTTCCATTCGCCACAGAAACAAATTTCTTCGTGCTATTTTGTGCAGTAGTTTTGTTAGATTCCGTTAAAACCTGAATTATAATTATTATTATATTTTTATTTTAAAATTAAAATGCATACACTTACATTATATGACTGATGTGAATTCTTCGATTTGAATTGTCTTCGATTATTATTAGAGTTGTTTCTTGTCTTAGGTACATCAGGTGATAAATTTATATCTGACGAACTTGTTTCATTTGGCAGTCTAAAATATTTACCCTTAAATGCCTTCTTGTTTTGGAAATATTTGATAACTTGAAGCCAATTTGCGTCATTTTGTAATGATTTTGGATTACCAACAATAATCATTAGAGCCTGTGCTCTTGTTAGCATAACATTTAAACGCTGAAAATTAACAACGATTTTAAAAATGATTGTAATTTTAATTTAATAATAAAAAAAGTATCTTTGGGACATAAGTTAAAAGGGATTCTTTAAATTGTTGTAAGATTAACTGTGATGTAACTTATGTAACATATAAAAGTTTATTAATAAGATTACGGCTTATAATACTAATATTACATATAATTACATTTTATTTAGTCTTACTTAGAGTCGACTCCTTTCTTTTATTTTTTTGTATTGTATTTTGTATTTAAACAATAGGAACTTAAAAAAAAAACAATTGTATGTACAGTGCGTAACATAATTATAACCACACCCCTAAATTTACAGATTTTTCTCTATAATGAAAAAAAATGCAAAAATTACTATAAGACTAAATTCCCAATTCAATGAATTTGAAAATAGTAAAAGAATCAGTTTTAATTACTTAACGAATTTCAACTGGCGAAAAAAATTATTTTTTTCAATTGTAACAATTGCTATGCTACATTTGTTAAAAATAGACATTATTAGTTTTAATCACCATGTCGCGTGGGCAAATACTTTCGGGCGAAGAAAAAGGACACATAAAGGTGTATTCCTGCGAGAAAAATAAACCGATCTGATCGCGTAGTGCGAAATTTTTAAAGAATCCGGACCTTTATGCGACGAAAAAGCCACGTTACGCCGAATTCGAGAAAACAGTAACGTTAGTGTATCTAAAATGACCGTATTTTGCATTATTAAACGAAGTTTCCATATCATACAAGCAAAAATAAAACCTGCTCCATTGCTAACAGAAGCGTATAAGAAAAGAAGTTTGGAATTTGGTGAAAGAGAATTTTATACTATAAAAGTAAATATTAGTCTTCTGCACTTTTTCTGTTTCTTAGAGTAACAAATTAAAAGGACAGAGCGAGCGGATTATATTCGGAGTAAATTGAATTATCGGATAATACAAAACTAGAATTATTAATAATAAAAAAAATGTAGAGCAAAAATATATAATGAACTTACTTTTAAATTATCTAGGAATCCAATATATTTTGTATTAGACTTCACTGTTGAAATGATTATGATTGGTTTTTCTTGACCTTGAAATGTCTCTGCAGAGCCCGTTTCTACTTTAGACCAACCATTTGTATTTAACTGCTTTCGAATTTCGCTATATTGTTTTTTGTATGGCGAAATAATGCCAATTTCATTTTGCTCTACCTTTCGTCCGTTAATGCCATTTCCAAGAATGTCTCGAATGTATTCTATAACAACTTCAATTTCCTCAAAATTCATGCAACTAAAGAAAATTTTTAGAATTATGTTTTGAAATTATTAAACAAAATTTACCTTTTTCCTCCATCCGACTCCCTTTCAGTTTGTCCTTAAACGTTGTGAAATATTATGGGGCAATTTTTTGCAGGAAGCTTTTTCCACCCATGAACCCAGTCAGTTAATTCTATTAATACAGAAGTATTGTAGAAACAATTGTAAATTTAAAAGAAATAAATTAGCTTGGGCACAGAAAACGAATTTATATTTATTTGTTAATTTTTATTTCCCGCTAAAGATATTAACTTATTTCATTCACTAAATAGGTACCTTTATTTTACAAACTACTTAATTTTTTTAAAAAAAACTTGCAGGGAACTTACCTGGTTTAGCATGTGCTAACAATTGAGAATTATAGCACAATTTATTGGCAATGGATAAAATAGCAGCATTTGACCGAAAATTTCTTATCAAAATAGCCTGTATTGACTTGTCGTAATCATTCGTGTCTGGATCAACTGCATAACACTGCAAATTTAAAAGCCTTTCCATCATCGATATATCAAATCCATAATGTTTAGCCGGCATACATTTCAAAACAGGACCGAGTTGTTTAGGGTCTCCACTCAAAATAAGTTTTGTATTGGATCCCAAAAGTCCGGCGATTCCAACTAACGCTTCAGTTTCAGTTGAGGCCGCACATTCATCAATAATAATGTGCGAAAAATGACTATTAGAAATAGCAGCCTGAACTAACTTCCCGCATATAGTTAAAGTTGCCACGACAATACGATATTTATAAACTGATTCTAACCCTGGATAAAAATGCTGTCCATAAGCATAATTGGAGGCTTCTACTAAAATTTCCTCGGTATTATCCATTTTTTTCCCGCATGATGTGGCATAAATTCTTAATAAATTATTTCCTTCACAGTCAATTTCTTCAAAGATTTTACAAAGCCGTTTCGCAACTTCATCACAAGCGGCATTAGAACCAGAGGTAACAAGAATTTTTGATGATGGTTTCATTTTCCATAACTGCAGAACGCTTTCAATAATCGTGGTCGATTTTCCCGTGCCTATAAAAATTATATTATTATATAAAATTTGTACAAAAAATAAATTATCCCACCTGGAGGGCCAAATAGTATAAATGGGATCGAATTATTCGGACCGTTCACTATATTCCTTACTGCTTGAGATTGTTCTGGATTATTTTGCACAGATTTATTGAAGAATTCAAGGCTGTAAGATTTATTAATACACTTTTTAATTTATTTTTATTATCATATGCATTTACACAAGTTTACTATTTAATCTTTTTATACACAATATCAAAATTTCAAAACAATACCGGAAATCCTTTTACAAAGAATGACGCGTTAGTCATCACGTACAAAACGATTATTCCTACGAACCTTACCCTGAAAGATTTTGTAGAGAATTCGATGCCGGACAAAAAAATTCGTTATTCAAAATATTTATTAAATTATTAAAAATTACGTAAACTCGCCACCAGCCCACAAAAATGTTGGTTTGATTGCATAATGGATCCATGAAGGAGAAATATTCCACTACAGCCTTCAAAAATGAAATTTTTCTTTCATATATTGGTAAAAAATGTATAAAATATTGTCTTAAAATTGGAAAGTGAAATTCACAATCTTTCCCAAATTACAACCTCTGAACACCTTAACTCATTTAGTCACCGAATTTTTAAATTTTCTTGAAACTATAATACTTTTTCGTGAATTTTGTATAAGATAACTGAAAAATTATTTGATCGACCAATTATATATGTACATGAACCTAAAGTTCCTTCAAAATATAGTAAAACATTTCACTTTTTTTAAATACATATTTAGGTTCATATCAAACATAGAAATTAAAAATCTAATTTCGGAAGCAAATTCGCAAATGAACAGATGTAATGTACCTACATACTATTTTAATTATATTAAAGTGAATAGTTATTTTCGACTGCCTAAAAGAATCTCTCCCCTAAAGTGCACTATAATGAATAAAGCATATAATTAAAATATACTATAAACTCACCTACAGTTTGATAGATGATTGTTGCGATTTTCAGTTGGAAACAATACGTTGAGGATGTGATCAGAATTCGATATTCGCCTTAAAGCTTCGTATTGATATCTGAATGGAATGCGACATGGATAAATTTTTATGCTGAATTTTTCTTTAACTGGGATTCTAATTTTCCCTCGCAATGTAAAGTAAACAGTTTCCCCTTCTATATCATCTATTAAACCAAAATATTTTGTAGGTATATTATTATTATAACTAAACGTAAAAACATCTTCATCATAATAGTCATCTTCATCAGTTAAGGATATAACAATCTCGTCATATGAACCTAAAAGCTGCTTCACTTTTTTTATCTGAAATATCTGAAAGTTAAAAAAACAAATATTCAAATACAACTCTTTGGAAGTTCTAATTTAAAAAAAAATTAATAACTATAATAATTTACCAAAACAGTAATTTTATTATTCATGTAAATAATTTATACTTACTTCAAACGAATAGTTGTCGCTTCCTAAATGTTTTATTGTTAATTTTTTCAAGTGGATTTTTTCGTAGTCAGCCATAATAAAATGATCCTCTATGTTCAGTAGGAAAGACAAAACATGGACATAATTTGATCTCCTTAGTATTTTTTCTACTAAAAATTGCCTAAGAATAAAATCATGTAATAGATTTTACTGATAATTAAAGTGACTAAATATTAACCTCATTATTGAGCTAGACGCCTTTATTTCTTCTTCATTGTAATTTTGTTTACCTAATTTTCTGACTGCATTACTGGGGAAATCTTGCGGAATTTTATTAATAAGTTCAAGTTTTCTAAAAAGTTTTTTATAAAATTTAAACTTTTCTTGGATATTTATTCCATACTTACATATCTTGGGGTACACGATTTGGAAATTTGTTCTTCCTCTAAAATTATAAGAATAATCATATTTAATTTTATTAAATTCAATTATTAATTAATTATTAATTCATTGTTTTAAAGAATAGTATTCGCAAAATTATACCTTTTTTCAAAATGCTACCCTTTAATTAAGTACGCATATATGTATGTATAATAACAAAAAAAAATATAAAATAAGGAAACATATAATTACTTACGAAAAATATATACTGTTCTATTTCCCTTGTTAAAGCATCTTCGTGATTGCGATAAATTATAAAAAATGGTTGTTCCTTAGCTATGTCGAACAATGAGCAATCAACAGATGTATTAAATGTTGCTAAAAGTCATATATGTATTTATGTTATCAAATAAAGTAAAGAATAATACTACTTTCGTTAGAAAATCGAATTTCAGATTTCTGGATTAGATGCATAAGCTTTTTTCCTTCTGGGCGAATAATAACAATGCTATCAATAAAGACATCCTTATTGCATGTTATTATAAAAGTCAGCTTATTAGTTTCCGCTGAATGCTTATAAGAAATAATAAACGATGGCGTAAAGCTGAAATATTTTATTTTAGTATTATGTTTTTTAAAAACAATGCGTAAACTAACTCCCGAAGTTGTCGTGCGCGAGGTATGGTTTCATCTCCTATATGATATCCAATGTGATCATCATATTCAAATGGGGATATCAAATTTCTTTCACATATAAAGCAACTATACTCTGTCATACAAAAATACCGATCGAATATCTGTGTGTAAGCCTTTCCGAATTTCAGTTTATTTTTCGATGTTTTGTGATTCATTGCTGAAAATAAATTATGTCGTTATAACTAATTTTATTTTGAAAATGGAAATGTGTTTTAGGACCAAAAAAAACGATTTGTTTCCACCGATTATAATCTTCTTTTTGTATATACATATGTTTGCAAATAAACTATACTTAAACATAACTAATAAAATTATTTAGGCATTATTATTTCATTCATTTCAAAATTAGCAATATTATGTTTCTTTACGGAATTTTAATTTTTTTTTTTTTTAATTGTTGCAATTTAAAAAATATAATTTAATTTTTGATATGCCAAAATTCTTATAAAAATGTCTTCTTCTAACTTTGAAAAATTTATGAATATTTCATTTTGATTAAATAATCTAAAAATCTTTTTGCATATTCATTATTAAAAAATTGGCCGACAATAAATTTTTAAATGGACGAGCGCTGGCAAGAAAAACTACAAACTATTTTGTGGAAACTACTTTTTCGAAGTCGTCGGATACGATAACTCAACAACAACAGCAAATTTAAAGTAAAAATTTATGTGAAAGATTTAGTTTATGTTTTCAAGTTGCTGCCATTGTTATAATTTTTGGAAATTTCAAAAAATCTCTCGGAAGCAGACACGGACTATTATTAAGAATTTTGAAGTTACTCGATTCAATGGTTGCAGAATTATCGTGCTCGTCGTCTTAAGTAATAGTTTCAAAAAAATAGCGTTAGAGGTTTTCGTTTTCCTTTCCTCAGGTGCGATATTATACCAACATATTAATGAAAAAAAAAGTTGCACATGAGAAGTCCTTGGTCCTTACTATTATTCTGGGATAAAAAAATCCCAGTAAAGACTGACTGACGGTGGGAAAATATCTCCCAATAAGCAGTGTATGGCTAACGACCCAAACCCAGATTTTTCAAAAGAATTATGATATACATTTCCGTTCGAAATAATAGCAGCCTTCAGTATCATCAATCACCGTATGAATTTTGTTTGTTTGTGTAGAACTCCCGAATACGTTCTACCTATTGCTCTTTTAAATTTCAGTAAAAAGTGTTTTTTCAGTCAAAAGACTTGTTGGGTTGTTTATGCTAGTAAGTAAAAAAACTTTTTCTACATTTTACAAATGTTTACAACTTCTTACATTAAAAATATTTCGACAAAAGAAGTCGATCCAAGCATTATTCTAAAGTTCAGAGAAATATGTATTAAAAGAAAACTAATTAAAGCAATGAAAGTATGCACAGAAGTGCAAAATATAATTTGCTGTCCTCCTAAAATTATTTCCCATACTCTAAAATAAAATATAAACCTGAACATCATCGTAGGAAGCGTGTTAAATCTGAAAAAAATTTATAAAGAATTGTTCAGTTAATGAATAGTAGTATTCTTATATATTAACGGCAATCTAGTAGTAGTAGTCACCTCGGCCCACTCTTTTTCATTTTGTCCGTTAATGATGTCGTAAATGTCATTAAGTACTCTAACATCCTAATCTATGCCGACGACATGAAAATCTTCAAACAAATTTCTAATGCTTCCGATTCATCTCTCCTTCAAAGTGACCTTAATAATTTCAAAACATGGTGTTCTAAAAACTTCCTCGATCTTAACATAGCAAAATGCCAAGCGATCACCTTTTCCCGGAAACGCATCTCCACACCTCCCAGATCCTACACCCTATCTGGTGAACCCGTTCCACCAGTCACCTCCCTCTGTGATCTTGGCGTCATATGCGATCGTGAATTGAACTTCCGTTCCCATATAGATCACTCCATCAGCAAAGCAAACTCTGCCCTCGGCTTTGTTAAACGTTGGTCTAAGGAGTTCTCTAATCCCTATGCCACCAAATCACTTTTCATATTCTTTGTCAGACCTCTCCTTGAGTATGCCTGTCAGGTTTGGTCGCCCTCCCAATCCTCAGCTATTAATAGGATAGAGTCAGTCCAACGCAGATTCCTCCGTTTTGCCCTCCGAAACCTTCCATGGGCCGATCACCTCCATCTTCCTCCCTATGAGGACCGCCTTAAACTAATTAACCTTCAACCTCTTGCGCTTCGCCGGGACGTCGCTGACATTGTCTTCGTCCACCAAGTACTAGCTGGTTCTATTGATTGCCCCGATCTCCTTCACCGCATCTCCCTTCACACTAACCCTCGCAACGTTAGATCTTTTCCTACCTTTCGCCTTGAGTGTCACCGTACTAACTACGGCCACTCTGAACCTTTCACTAGGATGTTACGGAAGGTCAACAACTCTGCTCCTTTAGATTTCCACCTGGACAAAGCCTCCCTCAAGTGTGCCCTTTACCTGTCCATCCCGCCTTCTCACTCTAGTCAAAATTAGATTATTAGGTTAATTTAGTTTCCGTAAGTTATAGTTAAGTTTATTTTAAGTCAATTGTCTGTAGCTTGTATTAAGCGAAACAATAAATAAACCAAATCTTTTGATCCAAAAAGGTACACTAAAGCAAAATTTTTCTTAATCCCGGTTTTCGGAATTGCATTTGGGTTAGAGCTTTGCGCCGGTTTAGAGAGTGTCACATTTTATTTAGTACATTACCTTTGGTGTGTACAACTGTTTTTTATATGTTTCGTAACAAATTTCAAGGGTTAAAGTTCAGTATCTGTCGTTGCCTGAAATTAGTTGCCTTTTAAAATTGTCAGATGTAAAAAAATGAAGAACACAAGAACAAGTAAGAGTTTATAAAAAGGAAAATCTTCAGTCAATAGACAATTTGTAAAAGGAAAATCCAGTCAATAGGCAGTTTATAAAAGGAAAATCTTCAGTCGGTAGGTATTTATAACGATTGTCGCTTTATTTTGGTTAGGGAACTGTCAGCGATAGATTATGTAGTTGGACCCAGTTCGAGAAATCGCACATTTCATCCACGCAATCTTAAGTAAAAACCAAAATTTAATTTGTTAAAACTAAACAAAATGTTCAGCCGCAAATAACGAGATCAATCGATCGCAGAATGTTTTTTAACTAGTAATTAAAATAATGTATTCTGCCTGGCGCAGATTTATCACAACTACACATGTTCGCACTTTACGTTGACGTGTTAATTTTGTTACGTTTAGTTACGTCCCATTCTGGGTAGAGCTTTAAGTGGAGGATGATTACTGATTAGTCATGATCGCAGCTCGTGACAGTATCAATTACAGTTTTCGCAGTTAATTTACCAGCATTAAAAACCGAATTACCAGTTAAAAAGGATATTTTTAATATTATTATGTAGTATCCGTACGCCAGCTGTATTTTATTAAAAATTCAAATCAAAGAGAGTACTCTTTGATCTGAGATTAAAAATTTTATTTTTAGAATAGCAGAGTTAATAGCATTGGAAGTAAGCAAACATATTTATATATTTTTGTATGTATGCATATAAGTATAAATAGTATACAGCCAGCTTGCGTCTCGCAAATTGATTTTATCAATAAATTATGTACAATTATGTAAAATTATTTATATTTATTATTTTAATAGTAACTAACTGTGGAAAATAATTAAATCACTTGTAACAAAATATTCTGAGCCAATTCTCTCGAGGTCATCCACTCGACTCACTTGACACTCTGAAATGTAGAATATTTATTTTCAAACTAAAATACAACTTCTCTATTCCACAGCAAGTACTCTACTAAAAGCTAAACAAGAAAAACACTAGCACTAGCAGTCAGCCGCTAGATAGAGACAGTATGTACAGCAACTATTTCAGATTCAGTCAATCAGCTTTTCTGGGGAATCCCCGCATTATGAGCATGGTTCTGGACACCGCTGTACAATACGGAAAACATTTGAAGTGTTCATATTAACATTTGATCTTAATACAGAACACTTTCTGTGTTATTGCAGGTAACGTGCAAATTTCTCTGCTAATTTTGTGTTTGTTCATAATTTATAGTTTTGCCTGGACCAAATAAGCTGCAGCGGCAGCACTATCGGAGGATAGTAAATTAGAGCAACCAACCAATCATAATTCATAGTCATATATTATGTAAAATCAGCAAATATATGTATTTAATTTTAGCATAGTTAATTTTTTGAGTGGAATAAATTAAATATGAAAATGAAACTGAAAAATCAAACTATCCTAAGGTAGAAATTTAGCCGAAATGGTTTCTTCTTGTTCAGCAAAGGCGAACAAAATGTGAAATCATACCAAACTTTACGCTCGACGTGAAAACGATGATGAATCACCAGGAAGAAACTCTAATGCATCTTCATCTTATCGCAAGGAAGATGCCTTCGTTTTTACAAGATTTATCGCCTTCGGGGGTAAAGTTTCTCCCGGCGGAAATTAGGAATACAATAAGAAAGCGATATAATCCGCGAAAAAATTTATCATCCTGATTGTAAGAAAGCGAATATTTTTGGTTTCGCTACGTTTGCTGATTTGAAAGAGGTGAAACCGGATCGGCCGATTTTGTGTGTGGAAAGATCGAATTTTTTTCTGAGAAAAACCTCTGCATGTGAGCTTTATTAGAAAAAAAAACCGCAGGCGAATGTGACGTCACATTCTGAAATTATTCGTTCTAGAGCATTTTAGTACGATGGATCTGGTGGGTCGTTGGAACTTTGACCTCATTTCGTTGATCTGACTAGGAAAATAAAAGTAACATAAGGTAACACACGAATAATTTTTATTAGGGTTTTCTAGCAAAACAAGGATTTAGGAACCCTTAATAGTCTATAGCACTGAAATTTGGTACGTGTAAATTAATTATACCCACATACATATGTATTAAGATTTTTGGAAAAAAAATTAAGGGGCTAAATGGCTAGAAGTCATTTCATTAGCTATTAAAATTTATTTAGAGCATTCCCAGAATAGTAAAAATTATTAAAGGAGATTCTTTTGAACATATCGATGTAAAAATAAAAACAATTGAACGGAATTTTTATTAACGTAATTTTTTTTTCTAATGGTAACTTCATAATTTCTTAATTTTATTATCGCTTAAAAGTACATATGTATCTAAGATAATAAATAGTATTTTTATGATGATTTGCAATCAGATCTTTGCTGTATGAATTAATTTAGGATTTTCTTTTATATCCGATGGTTTTTCTTTTTGCTGCAAATCCCATGAAATATCAAAAATATTATTTATACTATGATTTTTTAGCAATAAATTGGAAAAAAACCGTTAAAGATTATTAGACAGCTTCAAACCCCCATGAAAACGAAGTAACTAAAAAGGTTTTACATAAAACACTACAAATTCCTTAAATTATTTTGCACACTTAAATGTGCACGCATGGCAATGCTGCCTTTTATTTGGGAGATCCCCAGTGTATGAATGTCAGTGAAAGTCCCGCTTTTTGCAATGTTGACATCAGCCGATCAGCATACACTGTGCGATTTGATTTTATTTCTTTCACCAGTCCAAAAGAAGATACAAAACGGGACAGTTGCAGCTCCGATTTCAACTGATAAGCGTTGCGCTTCGCTGCAGTTTTGCACTTAGTCATTATAATTTAAGTATCTTTAGTTGTTGTTTAGAAGCTCAGATCAGAGCGCAATGCGCAGCGCAGTGGGTGGCTTGTGTTGTCGTTTTTCTCAAGCTTGATAAAAACTAGAGTGATATCAATTTTGTTTACGTGTTTTTTTAATAACTTAACCTCTAAGATCTAAGTTTATAAGTTAACATCTCAATATGGATAAAATGACAAAAGTAAAAACTGACTTCTACGATGAAATACTATCAAAAAATGAATTTTCTCTCTTGCAAATTACCGAAAGCGACTCTAAGTTGCAAGATGAGTTTACATGTTTTTTTACCAGAAATTTGGAAAAGTATTTCATCTCAGATCCGAAAACTGTAAGTACATGATTTTTATATATTAGCCACATAGTAAACAAGTTGTAATACCTCTATCTTGTGGCGATAGATAAAATTTCAATTTCTTTACACTATTATATACAAAAATGTATTATCATTATCTTACCATTAAAATTAAGTATTGAGGAATAATCGGATTTGGTGCTCTCTTCTACAACATTCAGTCACTGTGATACGAGCAAATGATAAATTAATAAATTGTTTCGCTAGAATATGAAACGATAAAGTGGATTATGTAGTCAACGATACGTTGCTCGGGTACTTGAGAAAATGAGATCTTAAAAGCTTTTCTTTGTTATTCAGTTAATTTTGATTATGGAAAAATAATGGAAATTTCGGACCAATTTTGATTTTCGTACACAACACTTCTTTTTACTCTAAATTGAGCAAGTGCATTGAATGAATTATACTTTACAATATTGGGGATTTTCCTTAACAAAGATCTTGAAGTTTGATGTTTTCGCTTCATAATATAGAAATATTTAACTCAGACCAACTCCTGAAGTGATCGGCAAATAGAATTTAAAAAAAAAACCAAAACTATGCCCTACAAAACGCTACACCTTTTAATAAAAAAAATCTCATCCAAATTGATTATGCTGTTCCTGTGGACAAAAATTTAAAAATTATATGAAAACACTAACTTTGGGTATTTTATTTATATCACGTAAAGGATCTTATGAGCTTATAGTTATTTTGAAATCACAGACATACAGTTTAAGTTTATTAATCAATATAAATGAGAGATTGGGATGAAATGCTTATGTTTATTCTTATGCTTACTTATGCTTTTGCTTATGCTTATGTTTGCATTACTTTTAATCCTAAAATCTTGAGGAATCAAATTATTCAACAGTGAAAATCCATTCAGTGATTTTGGAGGTGAAGAGTAACAACACGAAAAGTGATTTTAATTTATTAGTAAGTGATTTATATTTTTTTTTTACAAATGAGAACTGTGTATGAGAGAAATATCTTAATATCATCTTTACATCTTGTTTTGTTTTTATAATGACTTATATTACATGAATTTGATTCAATTCTAAACAAAATCAAATTCATTCTCTTTTAAAACAAGTTGTTTTAACACGAAAAAAGAAAATGAGATTTCAATGTGACACTAAAAAATGTTACCTTGCCCTTGCAAACAAAAATTATAAACTTGTAGCTTGTAGTAATCAGGAAACACATTTTCTATAATTCCATTTTTCTCCCAAATTCAAATATCATTATCTTATGTATGTATATTTATCATCCGGATAGGCTAAATAAATGAAAATCTATTTTTCCATAACTTTTATTACATTGTTTTAAACGAATTCTGCGATAATTGATAATTTATTGTGTAAAACCAGAATTACGTGTACTTTTTTATGTGTATATTTTTTAGTTTTTTTTTTTATATCCGACCTGACTGATTGCTAACTAGAAAAATGGCATGCATAACTATTATTAACATATTTTCAATCGTGGGAATAGGAAATTCTGGGACAGCTTATAATTACGGGAAATGCCTACAAAATATAAAAACCAAACTTTGAAGAGTTCTATTAGTTTTACCAAAATCATCACTCGTAAGGGCAAGTGGAAACTTCAAAATTCGTTACAAGTTATAAATAACCCACCAAGAGCTTTTTGTTGTCTCAGCGCGAATGTTTATCTCGCTGTCTTCTAAAATCTCTTCAAAGTATAATCATTTTATTTAATAGTGTGTTTCGGACGACTGGGAGCAGTCAGCTGCGATATACTCGCCAGACTCAGTCAGAACGAGTTCTTGGAAAGGAATAATTTGCTAGGTGGCCAAAGCAACGCCAATCTGTGATATTCATCTACTTACTTGTTTTTTATTTCATCGAGATTAAAATAATAATATTAAATATGTTACAATAGTTTTAATCAATTAAACAAATTTGTGCGTATGTATTCTAATATCTCGCTAATCTAAATTAGTTATTCCCAAAGAAATAGATTAGATAATAAATAAATAATCTTCGTTGTTTTTACGAAAATGAGACTACACACAGAAAAAATGATTCGCTAAAATCAAGCAAATTTGATAATTTAAAATTTAAGTAATGAAATATTGTCAAAAAACAAACATAATTTAGAAAAATTAAAAATTTAAAATTATTGATATTTTTATCATAGTTACTTGTATTGTCTTGTATTAATTACATTGCTAAGGAAATATTTTATTCAGAATTTTGTGTTGGAATAATAACTTTGGACTTTTCTTTCAGTATTATTTTGCATCCAATTTCGTGACGTTGAACGATTTTAGCAATTATAAAAAATCAATTAATACGAAGATGACAAACGCTGACTTATCACTGAAATTAAGTGAACTTAAAATGGACACAAATAAGCATGATGGAGGTAATTTAAAAATATATTCTTAACTCTAGTTCAGTAACAAAGTTATTGTTTTTTAATTATTATAATAATATTGAAAACTTCGAATTATGGAATTTAAAACATATAAACCTCCAAAATTATAAATACAATAAAATTTCTTATGAGCGGACACCAACGAAACCATAAAAATATGTCCATTCAAAATAGAGACATGATTGGCTGTACTTTTATTTACTGATTCATCCTAACGACTAATTAATTAAAATTTTTTTAATTACCTGAACTCCTATTAATTTGTCTAAATAAGTATTAATTTTTGAGCGGTTTAGTTGCAAGATTTCTTTTTTAGCCTCTATCTATTTTATTATACATTATTGTTACTCTAATTTGAGAGCAGTTTTCAAAAATTATGTTTCTTGAAACAATTTTTACAAAACACAATTTAATGATATACATATGTATGTAGGTAAAAATGTCAGTAAAGAAAATTTATAAGAATAACTAAGAAAATAAGGATGATGTCAATCATGTATTTCACCAGTTTTTGATTTTATTTTAATGTGTTAATATATTGAAAGTTTCAGGTTTAATTCCAAAAGAGCCGGAAAATGGGATTCTATTTCGAATGGCTTGCACACAAGTTGTTAATACGAATTTTACCATGACAAGCTCCGGCTGTTTTATATGCCAACAAAACTTTGTTTGCTTGACTGAATATGATGATCACATCCAATCTCATGGTAAAGATGAACATGAAATCCCTGCCTCTTCTTCGTCTAAGTGGTAAATTACAAAGCATGTTTGTTTTTTTATTATTTACTTTATTTAATGTTTCGTTTTCATTGATTAAGAGATTCTTATTAATTTTCAGTAATACATATGTATGTATGTTATCTCTATTCCTATTGTTGAATTTTAAAATTTTTTATTTCAAACAAATGTCCTAATATTAGATGAATCGTAAATTTCTATAAATAAATAACTAAATTAATTAATTTCTCTACAATTCTTCCAGTTTCTTTATATAATACTATTTATATTCTAGCCTGTGCCCGACATTCGTTATATCCTATGAACATTGTACCGACTCCAACTTGTTAAATTTTAAAATGAAATCTAACAAAGACATCCTTATTGAAAAGATTGTTATCGTTCGACCAGAACTGCGCAAGTTGTTACATTGCGTGGATAAATCCAGAATTAAAATTTCGAAAGAAAACAGTAAAACATTAAAATCTGTTTAAAATCAAAATTATAAAATGTTATTATTTTAGGAACTTACAATTTTTCGATTGATTGTTTCTTGTTTGACATAGGTAAAGAACAACCGTTTTTTGTTATTTATCGTAATGATGATGAAGTATCTACCAGACAAATAGAGATATATTCTTTCTTTGTGAGTATTTATTTATTTTTTAATTTGTTGATACTATAAAAAAGTTCTACACAATTTCAGAGAAAAGAACAGTTTCCAAAAAGCAAAATATCTGTTATATCAAATAGTGTACCTCATAACGCGTAATATAATACCCATTAAAGTGATGAATTTTAATTAAATATATTTTCAATTTAGGCAACTTGTTATAAAATATAAACTTAAACAGCACTTTCCAACTCCAGAAGTAAGATCCTTATGGCAAACACGTTTTGAGGAAATAGATATTATGAACACAAATCCAACTATGATGTCAGTGAAATTTATTAGATTTGAAGGATTCGATTAATATTTAAGAATTATAGGCAATATCTATTAGAGAGGAGGCTCAAAGAAACCAATTACGTGAAGGTATTTTCTTTCCTACTAGAAATGGAAGATCAATCTATTTTGGGTAACTATGAGAAGCTTACTTTGACGAATCCTGCTATTCAATATCTTGGCAATTTGGATTATTCAATTGTGGTACGTATTTGCAATAAAAGAAATATAACTTTTAACTTATTTATCACTTTATTCTTTACAAACAAGCTCAAAAAGAAATAATTTTCAGCAAGAAAAATCAGAAGATTAAAAAAATTAGCAATTCAAATTAGAAAACAAAATATGTTCTATTTAAAATTGATTAGTAATAGTTTTGAACACATTTTCAGTTTATGTATGTATAAAAATTGGAAGTATTTATTTTCTGTTGCAGTTCCCACAAAACTTAAAAAACGAGAATGGTAAATTTTTGTCTCAATTTGACGATGTTGTTGTAACAACGTTTCCCTCTGAGAGTTTTTATGCTGAGGATGTTTTAAAACATAAGACAACGAAGAAGGCTAAGAGATCTGTTGGTTATATATATAAAGTAGACAATAGTACGATTTTCTTCTCATTGCGTACAAAAGTTAATATTCCGAAGTCTGGCAAATTCAAAGTGAAAGTTTACCCTCATCGAATTCCATTAAGGTGTCAACACGACGCTATAAAACGTTTGGCAAAATACGATCACATACTCAGGGTTTTATTTCCGTCTGATGATATTACAGCGCAAGTTTCCGATGTTACGTGAGTTTTAAACATTTTAGTAAGTAAATAAAATATTCAAATACAATTTTTTAGACTAAACTTTTTTAACAAATCCGTTGAAAAAAATCCTGAGCAAGCACAGGCTGTGAAAAATATCGTTAGTAACTCTACACCTTCAGTACCTTATATAGTATTTGGTCCTCCAGGTAAAAAATTGATGGGAATCGTATCACGGAAAGTTTTTATTTAATTATATTGAATTCACAGGAACGGGAAAAACAACTACCATTGTGGAAAGTGTCCTACAGTTGTGGAAAACAAAACCATTATCAAGAATTTTAATTACATCTGGCTCTAATGCTGCTTGTGATGAAGTTGCAAAAAAGCTTTGTAAAATTTTTGAGGAAATAAATGGTGAAGGATTGAATCTCTTACGAATTTATGCAGTATCGTTTGACAAAAAAATCGACAATGCCGACGAACTTCTATTTGAAGCTTCGAATTTTGCGCATGGATATCATTTCTATCCAAGTTTGGATTCGATCTATCTATTTCGTATCGTAGTAGCAACGTTAACCACATGCGGAAAATTAGTTCAAGGAGCTATTTCCGATAATCACTTCACGCACATTTTTATTGATGAATGTGCGGCTTCAACAGAACCTGAAACTCTGATTGGCGTTGTTGGACTAATGGGACCAAATACAAAACTCATTTTAAGTGGAGATCCTAAACAACTAGGACCTGTTTTAAAATGTGAACAGGCCGAAAATTTTGGATTAGGTATTTCTATGATGGAAAGACTTTTGAGTATGAAGTGCTATGAAGTTGATCCAAAAACAAATGAGTACGACAGATCACTTCAAACCATACTGAGAAGAAATTATCGGTCGAATGCTGGAATATTGTCAATTTCAAACCAATTATGCTACAACTCTCAGTTGATTCCATGTGCGAAGCCTGGTAAGTTTTATGTTTCTTCTATTCTTTTGGTAGTTGTGGTTTGTATGCTTATAATAAAATTAATTACAAACTTAGTTATAAACATTTCAGTCCATATTCTTTTAAAAATCGCCTAAAGTTTAATTGAAATGTGCCTTTTCGAATTCGTAAATTTGGATACATAAAAGAATGTTATATTTTCGGAATTCCCATTATTATTATTTAAATTAGAAATTAAGGGTTAAATAATATATTTTTATTTTCTTCTAGGTATTACTGAATGGGCCAAAGGATGGAAGAATCTACCTACAAAACAATGCCCGATCTTGTTCCACGTAGTTCACGGTGAAACTGTGATTGAAAAAGGGGAAACGAGGTAAAATATAAGCTAATAGTAATTGTTGAATATTATTTTATGAATTTCTTATAGCTCTAAGAACTTGGCTGAAATTCGAATAGTAATGAGATATGTTCGAGATATATTAAAGAACGGAATTAATGGTCGTCGAGTAACGCAAAAGGAAATTGGTGTTATTTCTCCATACAAAAAGCAATACACTTTAATTCGTCAAGCCCTTGATTCTGAACGATTTCCTAATGTAGAAACTGGTTCTGCCGAAAATTTTCAGGGACAGGAAAAGCCAATTATAATTATTTCGACTGTGAAATCTTGGAAGAATATCGGATTCCTTAAAAATGTGAAAGTGAGTGTACCTATTCGTATTTCATTAATGTAAGTTTAATTAAAATTTATTTTATAGCGTTTAAATGTGATGCTCACACGGGCCCAAGCTCTTATGATAATTGTTGGAAATCCGGAATCACTGCAGAAAGATAATAATTGGTTTCAGGTGCTGCAATATTTTCAATCAAAAAACGCATTTATTGGCAAAGAATTTAAGTTAAAAAATGCATTCATTCCATTTAATGTTGATTTATTACCAAATATACCTAAAACTTGTAATGATATAAAAAATAAGCAAAAAAATTATCAGCAAGGAAAAATAATGTTTAAGAACTCTACGGGTACTTATCAACAAGAAGAAGCTATCAATAAAAAGGCTTCTGGATTTGAATTGAATTTACAAAACTCATCTCAATATAACGCTAAAGTAAAAGACGAAATATGCAAACTAAACGATGTAAGTGAACATTTTTGTATTTAATAACAATTTATAATAACAAATATTTCTTAAAGGATATACAAAAGAAGGGGAAAGAAGCAACAAAGGACACAAAAAATAAAAAGATAAGTATGAACCGTATCCGAAAGTCACAAATAAACGCGGAAAAGAAGCGTCAAAAAAGGTTGATGCAATCATCCACCAACAAGTCCCTCCTACAAAATTTCACGGAGTCTAATGTGACCGAAAAAAATGATTGTGCGGCAAGTGGAAAAACTTTAACAAATTTCCACCAAGAACCAATAGGTAGCCCAATAATTGTAAGTAGTATAAATATAATTTGTTTTATAAAATTAGAAATACATAATTTGTAAACTTTAAGTTGAAGGATGCGGATAAAAAGGTCGTTCCAGCGTCTGGCACAACAGTTTCATCTATGTTTTGCAATGACATAAATTTCCAGGAGGAAAGGGAAAAAAGTAGCGTAGATGTAAGTTTAAAGTTATGTTAAAAGCTGACTTATAATTTTCATACTACTAAGCTTGCATATTAAATTTTACATTAAATTATTAGTACTAATTAATTAATTATTAGTACTTAATAGGGATTGAAGATTATATGTAAATTCTGATTTTAAATAAAAACATTTTCCTTTTAAGTTATACAAATTTTTGAGAAAGTAGATTTTGTTAAAAAAAATAAAACATAGTGATAAGCAAATAAATACACATGTATGGTATATAACCATTAGGAGGGAATTTTTATTTCTGACTATCGGATGTCGCCTTTGTTATTTTTTAAAGATGCCGATCATTGGAGAATACTATTAATTAATTTATTTACGATGTATATTATTTAATGCATTTTATATATTGGCATTTTTTTTTGATTTATATAAAATAAAATATTTATAATAATAATAAATAACTTAGGTAAAGGCGGGTTCATCAAAGGATACTGAAAAGGCAGTCGTTCATGAGAATTCAGAAAACATTCAGCAAAATAACTCGTTAGTCACTTCTTCAAATTCGAATAGTGACATTAAAAAAGTAATCGAGTTAACAAAACTGCCCAACATTTGTACGGAAGATGAAATAAGACCTTACTCTGAAGATTTCTGTGAAAAAGAATTTTCACTTTCACTGGATAATACGATTCAAAAAGATTCTGGACTAATTCATAAAGCAGATTTTCTAGATACATCTTTCAATAGTCCGAGAGCTGTAAGTAAAAATTATCATTCTTTAATATAAATCATAATTTCTGAATAAATATCTCAGGAAAAAAGGAGAAGGCAGAAGGCAATGAAAAGGGAAAAGGATCAGATTGAGGCTTTTTATACAATGGCTTCATTATTACTTGAAGATTTTGAAAACCCTCAACAAAATAATCGAACGTCTAAGAATTCTCCGAATTCTAATAATTATGTTCAACAAAATTTATCGAAACCTCTAGAAGAAAATTTGGCTGAAAAAGAGCTCGCTCCGGTTCATACAACAGCAGTTTGTTCTACGTCATTCAACAATATGAATAACAGCGATGCAAATTGCCTGCAACAGATAACAAATACACCAAAAATTGTAAGTTTTTATATAAATATATAGTCGAATTATAACTGGCTTAAATGCAAAACACTTATGTTTGATATCTGTAAGCTATGGTTTAATTTTAAGTAATTTTACAGTTGTTTTGGGTAAGCCTAATTTCTAGCCTTCAAATAAATAATTTAGAACTCCATTTAAAAATTAAATCATCCCTGTTGAAAATCGACAATTTCTAAGCATTCTCCGCAGGCATAAGTTTTTTGATATAGCAGTTATACAGTGCCATTTAGGATATAAATTTTATGTATTCTATAAAAAAAATAATTATATAAATATCTTAGGGAACAAATCGTAGGAAAAGATCAAGGAGGAGGGAAGAGGAACAGATAGATGGTTTTTCTACGATGGCTTCATTCCAATTGGAAGATTTAGAAAAGCCTCCACAAAAAAGTTTTTCAACTAGTCAACTATTTTGCACGGAAACCCATGATGACAAAAGTTTCGCTGAAAATAAAGTTGACTTACATCGATATTCGTTGGACGGTTTTAAAAAAGATTCCGTTCAAATTCCTACAGCAACAGTTCGCCCTATGTCTTACAATAGCATAGATATAGATGATAAGGGAATAAATTACGAAAAAACAACGACTAATAGAAATCGGCCAAATATTAATTCTACAGCCAGTTTTTGCTCAGATTTGAATAATTCGACTCAACAAAACTTCACCGAAGCAAAAGTACACGAAAGACATACCGACCACCGTATGAGGGATTCGGAATATCCGTTTGTCCGTACAGCAACAGTTCGACCTGTCCTTAGAGAAGTGTACGCAGACCAACCCCGATTTGTTAATCGTCCTCAGTGGAATTCATATCCCTCCGAAGAAGAGCGGTCCACCTTCTATACAAGATGCCCTCCATTAAACGGCTATTACGCGAAACCACAGGTAAAACAAGAAAATAGTTGTGTTATTTTATAATACCATGTCAATATTTTTGTAATTACATTTTAAGAAATTAATAAAGTTTTCAAAAATTAGTTCTCTTGTCCGTTGTTTTTTATCAGAAAAATAAGTTTTAATATTAAAAAATGTTTTAAAAACACTTCTAAAATATTGTAGATACCAAAAAATACACTGAAATGAATAAAGACACGGATAGGCCAAAAATTACAATGGATTATTGTATTGCCATCCAAAACCAAGATCTATGGGAAGTTTCAGAATTTTTCATTGACAAAAAACTGACAAAACTAAAAGATATTTTTTTGAATAGTTATATTTTAGGTCCTAAACGACGATTTTTAAACAAACATACACCCTTATTCCACACTCCGACGGAAATCAAATCCGATCGGAATGTAGGAGATTTGTAAGTAAACTGGAACATTTAAAAAGAATTGCATGAGTCGAGTTCTCTGACACTGCCAGCTTTCTTGTGAATCTCCTACATTCCGATCGGATTTGATTTCCGTCGGAGTGTGGAATAAAGGCCATAATTTTATTCATTGTCCCTTCGTCTTAAAACAACGTGTGGGAGACGTGATCCCCTTTGTGCCTAAAATGAGAACCACGTATCAGACACGTGATGTCTTGTTCTGAACAAAAGTGATAACCACGTATCAGACATCGCCTTTTTTTTTACACGTTAATGAAATGAAATAATAAAATATAATTGCTAAATTCTGTGCTGAGACTACTTCTGGTCACGACGAATGAGAAAACCTAACATCGAAAGTGGAACACACAATCATGACTCAATTCATAAGGCAAGGGGTTAAATAAAAATTAACTTCTGTAGGGAAAAATTATATTTTCATAGTCCAAAAATTCTTGTTACCATAATCCACATGTGAAACTTTCTTTTCTTGCTTTTATAGTTTATTATGTTTTTTCGCTCCTTCACTAATTTACAATTCTTACAATTTTCAAAAACTCAGTCATAGGAAATGAGGAAATGATGCACATGCATGCATGTTTACATTTTATTTTGTGTTCAAAACTTTTCTCTGTAAAACTCGTAGTTTTTAAGTTACAGTCCATTAAGCTTTTAGTTACTGGATTTTTACAAGATATCTCATCAACAATGACTTAAATTGGAAAAAATTATTTAAACAAAATTCAAAGGAATAAATTTGAAATTTAAAACGAAATTTGTGTCATTTTTAGGAGCAAAATACAAAGGAGCTAGTTTATACGTGAAAAAAAAATTGATGCTTGCATGAAAATGTAGGAATAAATACAAAAAATAAGTACAACTATTCAGATTTAAAACAAAATTTCTAGTTGAAATGAAAAAAAAAATTATATACATACATACATATGTATGTATATTTATCAAAAACTTAAAATGCTCTCAATACATAATTAATTTCTAGTGAAGCACATAATCGGATTGATGCAAATGGGCTCAATTAGCTCCTAAAAGTAAAGTAAGACGTGAATGGTTTTCAATAAATAAAATTCAATAGGCTTACTTAAAGCTTTTTTATTTATTTATTCATAGTGATACGCCACTTATATATCATGAGATAATTACATTTAGCTGGAATAAAGTTTCTTACAATTTATTAAGTTATACACAAATTGTTGCTGCCATTCATATCTGATAAGAGAAATTGTGTTACTTCGAGTTAAATAAAACAAACCTGCTAAAAAGAAAAACAATATAAAAACTTGAGTCTGACAACAATCATGAGTTTTTTTAATTTTTCAACAATTTTCTAAAGAAATCAGGTTTATACACCTTGCCCGAACCTTTTCATTAAGAAGTGATTTCGAGATCACTTATGAAAGGCCCTCCAAAGCTTCAGTATTGAATATCTGAAGTCAATTTTTATCACTTTACCAATCGCTTTCTTGTTTAGAATGAACAATAAATAAATATCCTGTTTACTTTACTCTATAAATAAAAATGACTTAAAGAAAAAATGTATAAACAAGAAAGCACCTACCTCACCACAAAATCTCAAGATTGCTACCAGGCTGTTTTTAAAAGTAACAATTTGTGATTTTTGAAAATAGATAGCTCTATGTGTATCCAGTTGCGTGCGTATTTAGTTAAGATAATAAAACAACTAAAATATTATTTAAAACGAAGAAAATTAAGAGAAAAATCTATCATTTTGCGAAATTGGGATATTTCTATTATTAACAGCATGTATTCATTTTCGAAGATAGTATCTCGGTTATTGCTCATAAAACTCAGACTAGATTTTTCTGAAAATACTTCTCACACTAAATGGGCTCTGGCCAAGAGGTTGTTTTTCGTTTTTTTTTTCTTTTTCTTTTTGGTACATTTGAATATTATAAAATGTATGTTAAGTTTACTGTTTGAATCCTAAAGAAGCAAACGTAATGGAAAATTTCACTAAAAAAATATCTGTTTTTATTTTTCTCACGATTTTTTAAGAAGCTTTTTAACTTGTATATTTTGTTTTTATGGAATATTTGTCATTTTTTTCTTCTTGCTCAGAAATAATATTATTAATCACATTATAAACTGTAACAATAAGGAAAGTATCCTTATATAAATTGTAAAAAAATTTTCTTTGGTATAGCGCTTGAGGGGATTTTTTTTTTAATTATACATTCGCTAATGACATAAATTGTTTTGTGTGATATGCATTACTTTTCCAATTATCTACTGATCGTATTGGAATTTCGAGATTCTAACATAAATGATGATATTATTGATAAAAATTGGTAGGAGCTTCGTAAACATGAAAATTACTTTAAAAATATCATCATTAAGTGATTTATTCGGTGGAGCATCAAGAAAGCATATGTTTACCACTGATCGCAAATTTGGAGTGTATGATACTTTAAAAACAAAAAAAATCAGATTTTTCGGCTTGCATACTTTGAAGATTACCTGGGAAATTTCTTATATTGGCAATGAATATAAAAATATTTTCAAAATTCTTTCACCTAGAATAGATGCAGTTAAATTAAGTTCTTCATCTACATCAATGATCCTGGTCCTGGAG
Organism: Machimus rusticus; assembly: GCA_951509405.1. NCBI lineage: Eukaryota > Metazoa > Arthropoda > Insecta > Diptera > Asilidae > Machimus > Machimus rusticus. The sequence continues at coordinate 5,284,944 of OX608049.1, forward strand.
ATTTTGAATTTTCAAGTTTTGATGGCAGATTCCAAATCATTGATGTCAAAATTTCAAATACACATTTTAATGATAATTAGCTGCTGCTTTCATCTTTAGTATTTATCGGATATGAATATTTCGTTGAATGAGTACAGTTTTTTTATTTATCTGCCACTAATATCTAGAAAAAGAAATCCTCATTTCAGGACAAAATCATTGAAGAAAATAATCTGATTTGCTGACCTCAAACACAAAAAGTGATTCGCTTGCATCGGTTGTCGCCACAAAATAGAAAAAAATATTCATATTGCAAACAAAATTCCTAAATGCTAACTAAAGTAAAGTTTAACTTAGTTTAAAGTTGCATTAATAAAAAAAAGTCGCCTAATAACGAACCAGATTTTGTGTTCAATTTTTAGAATATAATATTTTTATAATATTGTATTTTATTTTTCCACTAAAGAGAAACACCGTGACATGTGAAAGCCTAGAGGACAACGGCGAACACTGAATTTGTCTAAAGTATTTATAAACGATGAAAAATTAAAGTTATCCTTCAATATAAAATCAGTCCTTTTGAAGATATGAAACACTTTTTGGAAGCCTCTAGGACGGTTAAAGATTATTTAAGGCCGCCTCACATTCATGTGCTGGCATAAGACATTTGTTGGTATAGTCGAGTATGCAAGATTTAAGGAAACTAAGAAAATAAATGTTTAACTTTTAAAAATTGAATATTGCTGAAGATTGGTTAATGGTTTTAAAGGAGTGCAAAGTTAACAGTTTGAATTACTTCTTCCAAAATTTTCTTTAGGTCCTGAGTAAATTGGCAGAAGTAAATCAAAATTCAGAATTTGTTCGTTTGGAAGAACGTTTCACTTAAAAAAAAAATATATATAAATAATGCATGGCAGAATTGTGGTACTATTTGCTTTGATTCCTTTTTTACGTACATATTTAAAAATTTATAGCATCGAATATTATTTACGAAAATAAATATTTCTAAGTCATCAACAAATAAAATAACATCAATTGTAAATTTCTTTTGCAATAATTTGAGCTAAATTTTCAACTCCCACCTCTTTAAAATTCACAACAGTTGAGAATTGGATGTTGAAAAAGTGTTGCATATCACACGGAAGTTCCATTAACCTACGAGAAATTGCAATAATACTTTTTATGAACAGCTTTTTACTTTGAATTAGAAACGAATTATAGTCTAATTTTGTTTTTATTTTCTTTTTTCTTTACTTTTATAAGTTAATTGTAATGTCTATGTCTGTTTGACTATCGCTTATTTCCAGTTTTTTTTGATGTAAATGAAAACGTGTGCCGGAATAGTTTCTTTTTTTTCTTACCGACTATTTGTAATCTGAGATTGTTTCAGTAAAATTAACTTATTTTAATAATAATTTCCCTTTTTTATGTGTTTTATTATTGTTACACACATACAATTGTTGTTTGCTACTTATTATCTCGTACATTTGACATTAATTCATTTTCTTTAATACATCTTTTTTTTGTTTTCATTTATATATATATATATATATTGTTTTGCTTAAAACTTTTCTACAATCATTGATCCTATTAAACCTGTTTCAAATATATATCTCTCGTGCGTATTCTTCGACATCCCCAATATGTCTCGAATGACTAATCCGCGATAAATCAACTAAGCTAAATTGCGGCAATTATGTTTCCTTTTTACACATCTCAGTTAAACTGATTACAATTCTAATTACTTCCAAATTTGAGACAATATCGGGGACATATCCTACTTTTTATCTCTGCGACATCCCCCAATGAGATTCTGTGATGATTCAGCGATGTTTCAAACTCTTATACATTTTAAGTAATTTTACGAAATTCATCTTAATTTTAATTCAATTAGTGAAACATTAACCCTAATAACATTTAGTCCGACGCCAGACTACACTGCCCGTAATTTACTTTCTGCTCTATCATTACAATCTTACGTGGAATCCGTATTAATTTCTTGATGTTCATAGCTACGAGTAACTTCGATACAAATACTGAGAATCATGTGACTAAATTATTTATTTATTTGTTTCTTAATTCAAAATAGTTATTTTCACAGGCTTTTTATTTAAATTATAGAAATTTTCATATACAACACATTAACTGAAAACTTTAACTATTTACACTCTTAAAAAGAATAATAAAAACGAAAAATTTTTTAACTAACAAAAATTAGTTACATCTGGGCCTATGAACATTTTTAATTGAAATTAAATTATTTTAGTACACTAACACGGATTCCATCGTGATTGTATCTCATTTGCCGGAACTCTGCGTTAACTGTGTTTGTGATGCAGTCTCTAAGTTACGTCGTGCCAGTCTTGATCTGTAAAATTTTTAAAAATCATGATTTTGAATTTTGTTTTATCAATGAAATAAAAGGTTTTCGAAGAGTTATAACAATAAAAACCGAAACTAAACCTCCACTCCGTTTGAGTCGTATTCCAAGAATTGGAGATATAATTTCACAATTTTGTTTATTTAATTCTTCTGAGATTGTTCAAAACCCTAATTAATTTATGCTTTTTTAAATAGTTGAATGCCATTTTTATATTTTAATAATTCGAACAGAGAAAGTTTTACTTAGTTGTTTTTTTAGCTTTGAAGCTTTTAGCCCATCGATTACGAAAATTTTATGAAAGACTAGCAAATGTCCGCGTTTTCGTTCGTGTTTTTTAGGTAATTTTTTTACACCTTGGATTAGGTTAGGTTAGGTTGAAGTGGCTGCCAGAAGGCACACCTAGGCCAAAGTAGGCCCATTGTGATGGGGCAAGACCCCCTAAGAACTAACCCTCGAACCATTTGGAGTCTTTAATGAACTGCTCCAGGTTTTTAATCCTGACGGAGCTCAAATCCGACAGATCATTAAAGAAGGGGGAGCCCAGGTTCTGGTTTCTGCGCACCGCTAAAGCTGGGCACTGGCACAGGAAGTGAAGAGTATTTTCTTCCTCTTCTTCATTGAGGCAACTTCTGCAGAAGTCATGCGTGGTCACCCCCATCCTACTGGCGTGTCTGCCGATGAGACAGTGTCCCGTGATGACCGCCACTACATTGCTTATGGTAGCTCTTTTGAGCGAAATTAGACTCCCTGACCTGCTACGGTCAAAAGAGGGCCAAATAAATTTGGTCGTCACACAGGTGGGTTCATCCCTCCATCTGTGATTAGCCGTTTCCAGGAAGGACTCTTGTATAATCCGCTTGCTTGAGGCGAGCGGAATACCCGGATTCTGGGTTATGTCCTCGTTGGGCAAACTAGTGCCAAGCCTCGCCAGCTCATCCGCTCTGGTATTGCCCGGAATGTCAAAATGGCCGGGCACCCAGACAAGATTGATCCTGGCGGACGCAGCAATGCTGCAAAGTTCCGTACGAGTCCGCAACGACCTTGGATGTCGTGTAGACACCTGCAATCGATTTGATCGCAGGTTGACTGTCGCTATAAATGCATATGTTGGACAGAGGCTTCGCTGTGGCCTTCAGCCGTGCGATAGCCTGCGAAATAGCCATGACCTCCGCTTGAAATACACTACAGTGGTCTGGCAACCGGAAGGAGATTTCAATACCCAACTGTTCGGAGTACACACCTCCACCAACTCTACCGTCCTTTTTGGAACCGTCAGTGAAAATCTGATCCTCCCCTGTTTGTAGAACTAAACCCTCCTCCCATTCTTGCTTAGAGGGAAAGGAGGCAACAATGCCCGTGCCGAAGGACGGCTTGGGAATAATATAATCAATCTTGGAACTACGTGGCCCCAGAATCCTAGCATGCCCATAGTCCGTACGCGCCCAGCGGTGAACCGCATTGAGCCTAGTGGCTGAGATTGCTGCCGTTTGCTTACCAAACAGGTCCAGCGAAATGAAATGGAGGATGGTGCTTAGCGCCTTAGAGGAGGTGGATCTAAGGGCGCCTGTGATCAGCAAAGACGCAGATCTCTGCACCCTCTCCAAGACTGTCCGGCTGCAAGCCTTATCAAGAGCAGGCCACCAGACCAGCACTCCATAAATAAGAATTGGCCTAATAACGGCCTCATAAAGCCAGTGGATGATACGGGGTTCTAAGCCCCACCTCCTTCCGACGGCTTTCTTACAAGAGTACAAGGCAACTGTGGCCTTACGTACCCTCTCCTCTATGTTAGCTTTCCAGCTTAGTTTCCTATCAATGATCAAACCAAGATACCTAACCTGGTCTGAAAGTTTGAGGGTGACACCTTTAAGTGTTGGCATAGTGAAGGAGGGAGCTCGGTGCTTTCTAGTAAACAACACCAATTCGGTTTTATCCGGATTGACACCTAACCCACATCTGTTGCACCATCGTGCTAACTTGGCTAGAGCGCGTTGAAGCACCTCCGACGTTCAAGTGCTTGCCCGAGACTGCTATCGCAATGTCGTCGGCGTAAGCAACCACTTTGCATCCGGACCCGTCTATCTCCATAAGAAGGTCATTGAGAGCCAGGTTCCAAAGAATCGGCGATAGGACTCCACCCTGTGGGGTGCCTCTTGCTGCGTACTTTCTAATGGAACTGGCTCCAATAGTGGCATTAATGACTCTGCAACCGAGCATCAAGTCAATAAGTCCGATGACCGACTCATCCAGACCCAGGCCTCTTAGTGCGTCCGTGATTGCCTCCGGATTTATATTGTTGAAGGCGCCCTCGATGTCAAGGAAGGCCGCCAGTGTAAAATCCTTGTAGAGAAGTGATTTCTCCACCTGATCAACAAGATCATGCAGGGCAGTCTCGGTGGATTTGCCCTTGGTATAAGCATGCTGAGATTGAGACAGCCTACTCGGATCAATATTATCTTTGATGTAGACGTCCAAAAGCCTTTCCAGGGTTTTAAGCAGGAAAGATGAAAGAGTAATCGGCCTAAAGTCCTTTGGTTTACTGTGTGAGGACTTTCCCCCTTTCGGAATGAACACGACCTTCACCTCCAGCCAAGACATAGGGATGTATCAGAACTATAGACAGGCTTCAAATATAACTAACAGCCAAGGACTGATTAACGCAGAAGCCATCTGGAGCTCCGCCGGAATAATACCATCCAAGCCTGGTGACTTGTACGGCTTAAAGCTATTAATAGCCCAGTCGAGCTTTTCGCGGCTGAGGACTCTTAGAGCAAGATCCCCAGCATCCTGAGTGACCGTTGATGTCACAGTTTAGTTATCTGAGCAACCAGGAAAGTGAGTCTCAGTCAATAGTTCGAGAGCTTCTATGCTCGTTGAAGTCCAGTCTCCATTCTGCTTCATCAGAAGACCGGGTGCACATGGCGTAGTGGAAAGTATCTACCTTAAGCGACTGGCTTCAGATACCTTTTCCACTCCGCTACAAAATCTCTCCCACGAGGATCTCTTGGCCCTTCTGAGGGATTTCTTGAAGTTCCTTAGGCTCTCTTTATAGGCAGACCATTCATTGGTGCTCTTGGCCCTGTTGAACTGTTTGCGGCATTCTTTCCTGAGTGCCGTGATCTCATCTGTCCACCATGGGGGCTTGGGTTTGCCCCTGGGTTGGCAGGGCAGGCCTTGGGTTACATTATTGGAGTTTTAGGAAGGACCTCTATTTAAAAAAAAAAATTATAATATAGCCTGTCATCCGGGGATAGTGTAGCTTCCCAACAGTGAAAGAATTTTTGAAATCGGTTCAGTAGTTTCGGAGCCTATTCAATGCAAACAAACAATCAAATATTTTCTCTTTATAATATTGGTATAGATGAGGTTTAAGATAAACCTGTTATATATTCTGCTTTAATGATGATTGATGATGTTACAGGGCAAGACAACATTTTAAATTTTACACTAGTCGCTTAAATTAAGTGTGGCAGTTTAACTCTTACTGTAGACGTTTATTGTAATGTATTTAACACTAGATTGCCCAAAGAAGTCATTTCAATCAGTAAAAAAAATTATATTTGAATTATACAATTTCTTAGGATTTTGAGACTTTTTATAAGAAGCTTACCTTATTTGTCCAGCTAAAAGTGGGTTAATGGCATACAGCCAATCATGAACTTCTTTATCACCTAGAGTCTGAAGTAAATAGCCCCGATGTTTGGTCACAACACTGCCAAAAAGAGTTTTTTAAATAACTCCCGCAAAAAATAAACATTTTAATTTATTTTCATACCTAAATGTGTTTGGTATTTTCACCATTGCTGCTTGATCTTCGCTACATTCAACTTGAGCAGTAGCTAAATTCAAAACGGCCCTTTCGACGGGATCTTTTTCAGATCTGAAGATAAAAACGTAAGGTCGACGCACAGTCTAAATGGAAATAGTGTCCGTGAGAAAAGTAAAATAAATGGAGAAAGTTTTTTTTTAGTAACATACCACCCAACGTTTCTTCCATCCTGATCCTCCATGTTCAAGAACATTTAAGTATCCTTTGCGAGCGACTACAGGACTCACTCGGATTTCCTCAAGTTCTGGAACATATAGGCGTAGAGGAAGTGTCGGTTGAGGAGCGGGAGCTGGAGCTTCCCAGCCATTTGGAACATCTACTCTTTCTGGTGAGCAAAGCCTATATTTAATTAAACTTTAATCCCAATGTTTCAATTATTTATTCAAATTAATTTACTCGATAGAATTGCTCGAAATGCAACTAGCTGACATATCTGCGCATCCTTCATCTCCTGGTGAAACGTCCGATTGTGTTGTGTTCTCATTTTGTTCAGATTTGTTGTTGAATCGACCTATTAGAAATAAATGGTAATAATTTGAATTTTCTAATATTTTTAATTTACAGATCGTGCAGTTACCCTGTATTAATTTTATGCACTTAAGCATTAGATCTTGCTCTTTTTGCGTGTAGTCTCGTTCAGGTAGAATTGATTGTGGCTCTTTAACTGGTGTTTGTGGTGACGGTGGTATAACCATATGCACCGGTGATGTACCAGCTCTTGCTGCTAAATTGCATACATCTTTTTCGGTTTTTGTTGTAGGATTTGGATTTGTGTCCATTCCAAGGCGTTCTCGAAGAAGCAATAAATGTCGAACACGTCCTACTTCTTCTAAACGTGTCAATTTCTCTAATTCCCACTATAAAATTATAATATGTTTAGAAAAGTTAAATTTTATGTTAAATTCGTAGTATGAACCTGATGGTCGAAGATTAACGAATCACCGCGTGGTCTCCAACCATGAAGATTTTCTTCACCTCTCACGTAAGTTGAGCTGGTATCAAGTACTCGCCTTTGTCTTCTTTGAACGCCTAATTTTAAAATTGAATGAATGTAGTCAACGATTTCTTGTGAACGTGTTTAAGCAAGCATTAATTTAAGCAAAATGCGAAAACAAGCTCAAATTGCAAAAACCTAATTTTTTTATCGTTATCAACAGGAAATATAAAACTTTAACTCTATCAACTTTCTTTAATTCAAATGTATGTTTCTTTGATTTTATAAAATAAGTAGACTTAATGTAGAAAAATTTTAGGGTTTTTAACAAGGGGATGCATAATTCAAAAAGTTGAAGAAGAGCTCAGGGTATATATTTTAAAATTCAATTAATCCACGATTTTAGTCTTAATATCGACAACAAGACCTTTGACCATGCTACTATTTACAGAATAGAGTATTAAACCTTCAACTTTAAGTAATCATATTCAGAACTAAAATAACGAAATAATGACTTTAGTTTATATAATTTTTGCCCTCGATTCAAGGATTTAAAGAAGTTCAGTAAAGAAATATCTTTTTTGCATTATTGTGTTTTTCTAGTAGATCTTAATTGTTATCAATTTTAAAAATATTTATCTCAAATAAAATTTAAATTCACATCCTTATTTATTTCAGGAAATAGTGCTCTCATTGAAACCTTAAACCGAAGTTTGTCTTGGAAAATATAATTTCATTTGACAAATCGGTCCTATAATTCGCCTTGATTTTGTATTTGGCTTTATTTGCAATTTCACTATTTCCTTTCAGAGTTTGTTTCAGAAGTTTTAATTGTTTATATTTAAAAAAGTGGAAGAATATGCTCGAAGTATTTACTACTAAATAAATCACATTCACACAAGTGCATAAACCTTTAAACCTTTTTAGATTATTAATCATGCTACAACGATGCTTTACGAACTCTCTTCGAATTATACTGTGGTTAAATGGCAAGCTCGTCAGAAATTAAATTTGATATAAATATAACTTTATTGATTGCACCCATAAATGCCCTCTTGGTTCTTGAATCTGCAGTAATTGATTCAGTCAAATGTAATTATTTATATGAAGCGTTTAAATCTGTTGAATAATTAAATGTCAGTATAACTTTCCTTACGAAAGAAGCACACCTCAAGCTTCAAACAATATAAAATTTTTATAGCTTAATAATAAGCGAACATATACAGATAAATATAGCTGCATAAAATGAATTATTTTGTTATTTAATTATTCGGACGGAAACGCGGCGATATCCTTTAAAAAGCAGTTTAATTTATTGTATTGTATTGGTATTGTTTTTTTTACTTTTCTTTCAATATCTCGACCACTATCTTTCTACTTATTAGTCGAATAGTGCTAAAATCTTCAAAACTGATATTATGAAAATTCTAATTAAGAGGTAAATTAACACTTAAGCACCCTGTAAATTGGAGACATGAAAATAAATTTCATTAATAATTTATTATATTTTGGATGTAATACTTCAAAGTATGAAAAGAATTATTTAATTGACTGACTGCTTAAGTATTAAATTCCATGCACATAAAAACAGCAACTACGCTATAAATTTCTACCTGGACTACCTGCTTCGGAAGCTCTTCTCAGAGATAATTCATAAACGCCGGATAATCTATTTGCTTCTGGATTTCTGTATTGTCCAGAGAATAAATGTTTCAGTGATCTCGGTCCTGTGCGTGCATCTCGTCCATAAATGATCATACTCAAGTCTTTTGTTATAATCGCAGGCCGGGCGCAGTTGTCAAGCTGAAAATACGAAACATATTTGAAGATTTCTAAACTTCTCTCAGGATTAAGTTTTAAAAAACAACAATAGGTATTACTTCACTTCAAAAGATTGTTATGTAAATTGGTACTTGGGGTTTTTTTAAACGTTGTTTATGAATTCGCTTTTAAAATTGAATAATTCAATATTACGGCCAACATTTTTGAACTCAACGGTTTTTAAAGAAACTTGGTATTATCAAATTAGAAATTGAATTCGATACAGTATTCATAAGTAAAAAATTAATTACCTCTAAATAAGCACTGAGAGTAATATAAATAGTTTCACCGGCTTGTGTAACTCGATTGAGAAGGCTTGAATTATGCAGACTTGAATCCCAAGCAGCTTCAAAGCGGAAGAATGAGCTATAAATTAAATTCATTAAAAATTAAAATAAATTGTATAAATTAAAATTATACTACCGATCATCTCCAGGAACTTCAAGCATTTCACCTGGGAATAATCCTAGAGAAAGTACACATGATTCATCATCAACATCATCAGACGATTCAGGTGTATTTCGAATTCGTCCAACAACAAGTTCTCTTATATCTTTCCATTTGACTTCTGGAGTTGGTTCATGAACAATCGTAATACGAATGCGTCTTTGAATACCTTGATGCAAAAGGAATAGACCTCTACAAGGAAGATCATCACTGTGTTCAACCACCTAGAATAAATTTTTAATATATTTTTTTAAATTTATATTATTCATATTATAAATGGACATACAGCTGGGACATATTCCCCATTGGGAGCAAGCTCACAGATTTCGAACCAAACGAGAACGTCGTGTTTTGCCAAAACTGTTGAAGAGGGTGGGCAAGGTAATGGACCAAATTTGGGACTTCGAACTGGCTGACTGATTGGAATACTCGGTGGCAACATACGTCTTGGCGGTGGTCGTGTCTGAAACTCCTGTTTAGCATCTTTGTGAAGCGGATGATTTTGATAGTGGCCAAAGATCTTGAACATAATCGGTTGTGTCTTTAGATACTCAATGAATGATTTTGTAACCGGAACAGTTATCTATAAAATTTTTAATTTGTTTAAAAATATCTATACTACTAAATTTAATAAAATATACGTTTTGGACATGGTAGAATCCAAGAGGTGCACCTGATCCAGAGTTCTTTACAGGTTCCGTTGAAAACGCTTCCTCGTGTCGATGTAAGAAGCTAGAAAATCAAATGAAGAAATTATAAACACTATTAACCTCTTCAGGACGAATTATTTAAAGGTTTCATATTTGATTTGATAACCTGTTAACTTAGTTTTTATCGATAGCTATTCAGTAAATAAGAAAAATTAATTGGGAAAACAATTAGAATAAAAAAAGGAAACTGAATTCACATATTTCGCAATAAAGCGCTTTTAGTAAAAAAATAAAAAAAACTCTTTTTACCAATTATGTTTTTAAAATACATAGGATTTATTTATCAAAGATTTAGGATAAATTACCAATAAACTAAAGGAACTCGCGGTAATCAGAGCCAAATTTGAAAAGTTTTGAAAGCAGTTAATTACAAATGGAATAAAATGGTTGGTTTTATTGTCGAAATGTAGTCTAATGAGTAGTTCTTTATTTTAATTTCCAAAAAACTAAACGGAATGTGGCCAAGGGCGTGAAAAGGTTTTAAAATAAGAGAAAAATTGTCTTACTTAAATTGGCAAAAGATGTCTGCATACTCCGCACTAATTCCAGTTGCTTGAAGAACAGTAACACGGAATGTAAACTCTTTTCCAACTTGTAAATGTTCTCCGGGCTCTTCATTTGATTCTTGTAATTCAGATGCCACACTTGAGTCCCCACGTCCGGAATCTGCATCTTCGAGTTCTAATTCTTAATGATATGTTTTATATAAAAATATACTAGCATTACTTTTTTCCTGTAGCTCACCTTCAATCTTGCAGTCATTGCCTTCGATATATCGTTCATCTTTTTCAGAAGCTAATGAACGATATTTTGGTTTTGATTCCTCTTCAAAGACAATGCGAGCTGACTGCTTAACACCGTTGTTGAAATCAATACTTTCTTCATCCTAAAAGAAAAAAATTATTTTTACAATTGTTACAAAATTTAATAAAGTTATTGTAAGGATTAATTACCAAAACGGGTTGAACTGCAATTCGTAAATATCCTCGAACATCTCCACGTTCATTAACAATTGCAACTTTATGGACCAATGGGACAGGATAAAGTAAATTACTTAGATAAACAAAAGAGCGTCCAACCATTCGGAACCATGGAAAACGATCATAAAATGGATCACCACCAGTTAAACTTTCCACGTTATAGTCAGGGGATGTTGGACTAAGTTCGGCTTCATTGTGGTACATTTCGCGCATTAGCTCAAGCCTTTGTCTAAAATTTTATAAAATTGTTTTCAAATTACTCCGATTTTGAGTTATCATAGAAATTGTAATACAACTAAAGCAATTTAATTTTACTATTAAAAGCTGAGGATTACATTAATTATTTTTTTGATTGTTTATTTCATATACATATATATATATATAATTCTTGTCTGTTTTCATTAAAAGCGTTTTATTTGCAAAATCTACGAGTTAAGCAATGTCCAACTTGGGATTTATTGCATATTTATGATAAAAAGCACCTTTGGAGTGTGCTGGATTTACAAGAAGTCATCGAAATACAACATTAGGTGTATTTTTTGATGGATGAAACGTTTCTTTTAAAGGTTTATTTATATTTTGAAGTTTTATACCTACTCAAATCAGCACAAGTAATCAAATTGTACTTTGTATTTTCATATGTGCGATAAACTTCACGTATTTACTTACTTTTAAATTTTAGCTCGTTTAATTCACAATAGTTTCAAAATAACATTTCGACATTTTTGGAATATACATTTCACATCTTATATACGTTTTTATTCTATACAAAAATGTATGCTTGAAGTGATCCTCTATTTTGATGAGTCTCACTTGGCTGCATTAAGCGAAATTGCAGCAATAAGGATTGGAACGATTGCATCCAAAAAATGTATTTTATGTTGCGAACTTTAAGATTAGAATCATAAGATTTTACATTTTTCTAAATGTTGCAGATTGTTTGTTTCCAAATCATCGACGCGCCTTTGATCAAAATGTGGAGGTATTAAAGAACAGTTTTGGCCAAAACCTTAACTCAGGAAATATATCTGCGAATTAAGGTCCAATGTTAAAATAATAAAAACCAATTTGATAAAAAAACAATAATGTGAATCAAAATGTTTTAAGTTTATCACAGTTCTTTAAAATAAAAAATTTAATTATTGGACATGTTAATCCTTGGTATGAATAATGGACTAACCTTGTAATGAATTTTTTTAAAAATAAAACAATTATTTTCAAGTGAAATTAGCAAAATACCTTGAATATAAAATAACTATTTTTCAATTTATAATTGTTTTAGTTTTAATTAATTTTTTGGCTATGCACAGTGCGAAATTTCGTAGAATTGTTTTTGCTTTTATTGTACGTGAAATATTTCTGCAAAATTTTTACAAAAATCTTGTATGTGAAGGTGAAGTAAAATTTCCGTCAAGATGTGTGCAAAGATCACTAATAAAAATCACTACAATTGCCGCTTAAAAAACATTATTATTGTATTCTTTAATTATACATTTCTGGAAAAAAAAAACTGAAATTAAATTTATAATCGATAAGACCTTGTTTCTTAAATAATAAACTTCTTTCTAAATTCAGCAATACTTGTATCGGATATAAATAATGTTCATATATTTTTTATTGTTCATGGAAAAATTGCAGGCATATTATTAAAAAATTTAAACCTACTCATGCAACTACAACAAAATGCTGGTGATAGTTGCCATTTAAGCTAAGTAAAAAGCAAACGAGGGAATAAAATATTTTTAAAAAAGTGTGTCTTTCTTTTATTCCTCAAAGGCATGAGGTGTACGTTTAACATAAAGCGATGACTAAAAAGACAGTTGCATTAAACTAAGATAAAAAGCTGCAGCCGCATCAAACCATAAGGTGATCAGCAAGCTTTTTAAAAAATAATTAGCACAAACAAACATTGATTTTTCTTTAGTATTTATTTATAAAAAAAAAAATTTAATATGACTCAGTAAAATATCAAACCTAGAGGGTAAGAGATTTGCTAAGGAAAGTCTAGATGCATTAGCACACGTTGAAATACATTGAAGGATTTCTGGTTGCCCACCGCCAGCACCAGCGGTATTACGTGCCATTATTTGCGGACAATTGGCCGATACATCAGAATAATTAGCATGTTCCGTCGGTGATATGTCCAATGTTGTCGACGGTGGACTCTCGACATTGTAAATCTGTCGCATTAATTCGAGCCGATAACTAATGGAATGAATGAGCATAAATATAATTGGCGGTTACGAATCTGTTCAAAAATTTCATTTCTGATGTATTTGTTTCTTATTATTTTTTATTTTTTTCTTCAAAAATATATCTCGTGTGTTCGGACGAGATGGTGGTCAAGGTATATATTTTTTGTGTTTTTGCAACTCTATAATAAAGCTTGCAAGAATAACATTTTAATTTATCTCTTTATAAAAAGAAATAACCACCATACACGTCCAAAACCTTAAATATGCCTTTGAGGATATTTGTGGAGGAAACTGTTTTGTTTCTAATATTCAAAATCATAAAAAAATGAGGTCTATAGCAAGTAAAATTTAAGAAAAACTTATTCATGCTTATATTAATTATTACCGTAGTTTTTCTAACGACCAATAGTGGGTGGCGCCATTCTTTGTGTCTGTTACTTCGACAGCAACAATCGTTTTAGAAATTGGTGGTGCACCAAATTCGTCCTCGTTTTGAACTGCTGCAGGAGCAAGTTCAGGTGGAAGAGGCGAATAGAGCGTGTCGGTTAGCAATGTAAATTGGAATTGGACCTGGAAATGGCAACTTGAGTTAATATTTATATCTTATTTTTAGGTTAAACTACTTTTTTCTTTAGTTCCACAGATATTGCATTAGCCTCCTTCAGGAATATCGCATTTCCCCATAAATCGTCACGTAAAGATGTAAACTGATGGTACCTCCATTTTCTAAATGCCCAGGCAGCAAGACCAGCTTCTCGTGCAGTCCAGCAGGATTCGAAAAGTGGATTAACTAGAAGTAATTTTGTTTAATTATATTTTCTTAATCGTATAACTAAAGTTAAGAAAAATAAGACACAAAAAAGCCTGTTTTGAAGCAATTAAAAAAGTTCTGCATCGATTTTGGTAGTATTAGAAAATGAAAATTTCTTTCAGATTTCATCAATTGGGAGCATAAGTTCCATAAACACTATTTATTTAAGCTCAGTACGTCTGTTTTACCACGTAAACAATCAAACTTGATAGAAATAATAAGAAAATAAGTCAGTCGAAATGAAATATAATAGATGAATAATAAATATTTATAAAAAAAATAGTTACCGAATATATCTTCCTCTTGATGGAAATCCTCTGGGCTATAACTGCTATACATGGACATTGTCATGGATTGTTCTTCCACTTGTTTTTGAAGTGCATCAATTCTTGCTTCATATGACTATAATATAAAAACAAAATACAACAATATTATATTCAAAAATAACCAAAATCAATCAAAATTATTACCTTTCTCTGTTCTTCAAATTCTTGATCTGCCTGTTGTTTTTCACGTTTATATTGCTCTTCAAGAACATCTAATCGTTTTTGCATTTCAGCCTTGAGATCGATACCTTGCTTTTCAAGAAGTTCAATTTGAGCGAAATTCCAATCGGCTGTTTCACTTATAACCGATGTCTCATTTATTTTATCTCGAATTTCTCTAGCTTGTTCTGGATGTGTAAAACGGAAAACATGATTTTTACCCAGAATTACACGGGATCCGGTTACTAAAATTTCTGGTTCTGCCAATTTTCGTCCGTTTAAATATACCAAAGCATCTTTGTGCGGTATAAGAGTAACAACATTGTTGCGATTTTCGAAAGTGCAGTGTTCTTTGAGTATATGGGAGCCTGATAATTGGATGTCTTGCGGAACATTTGCTTCATGTGTTCCAAGACGGGTTATACCTAAGAAAATTTAAATTAAATTAAATTAAATTAATTTATTAATTATTTTATAATAGATATTTAGGGCAATCAATTTTACCATCTTTGATGTAGTACAGAAGACATTCCGATAAATTCGGATCCTCATTTAGATTCACCAAATGTGGAGTCTTTTTAGGTGAGAAAACTCCAACAGTTATGCCATCTTCTTTTACGGCTACACCCATTTCAGCAAATACTGCTTCACGTTGTAGACGAATTTCTTCAGTTCGTTTCAATTTTTCTTCCCATGTTTCATTCAATTCTAAATTTAAATTTATCAATAAAAGAATAAAAATCTAATGTTTTATAAATTACCTGCTATCAATTTTTCACTAGCTTGTAACTGATCAACAGCCATTTCAGTTGTGGATCCATTTCTGTTTCTTGTCTTAACCGGCGAATCTCCAGTCCTTTGAATATTTGACTTATTGTTGACTTCGTCTTCTGAAAAATTAAAACGCAAAATGTTTAGCAAAAATCATTTTTTAAATAGTTATGAACATAAATAGGCAATATTCATATTATTTACATAGACAAACAAACATTTTTTGAAATGAATGATTAATTAAATTAATTAAAATAATAAAAAAAATTAAGATCAAAACTTTGAAATTAAGTTTAGGACATGCAATATTCACTGCTTGTAATGTCCCCATTTTTGTTATAAATTTCTGGAAGACATGATATAATAATGCTGCTTAAGATAATATCATATTTAGTACCGATTTTTGAAATACAAAGAAGAAACTCTAATATCATTTAGCACTAATATTAGGAGTACAAAATTATCTACATTTCTATTTTTTGGTTAAAGTAAAAATTTCAATTAAGTGGCAGATTTCTGAATGTGAACTTTATATTTTAAAGATACATACCCCAAATAACGGACCTCGATCTAATTTTAGAAGCATAAACTAACATAATTTTACATAAAGCCTATTTTGCCTTATTAATGGATAATTTTTATGAACCGTGCACTTCAACTTTAAGCAAATGCTTTGCCTGTTTATCGAATTATGTTGAATTTATTAAACCAAAATGAGAAAACCAGACGACTAGTTGGCCAACGAGAATTTAAAAAAAAAACATACGGAATTAACGCTGCAGGCTACTATACTTATACTACTAAAAATTTGCAGTTTCAAACTCGCAAATTCTGCACAAAAGTTTCCTGAAATATATCTAGATAGTTAAAAGTTTTATATTTTTTCTGAAACATGTTCTCAAGTTCCCCAATCAAATGAAAATGAAATTCAAAGAAACGAATTTTTGTTAAATCCGAGATTTAACAGTGAATAACACAATTTTTAAAATATAAAAAGCAACTATGCGCCTCTTAGCTTATATGTAAAAACAAATAAACTAAAATCAGAAATCTGCCTCTAAGTAGCTCATAAAATATTCATAGAAATATAAAAATTTAGTGATCAGTTTCTTCAAAATGCCCATCATCACATTATTGATATTTGGAGGTTACATATCTTTGGAAAAAGGAAAAATATAAGATTTTCATAAATGTTAAACAAATTGTATTAGGTCCTTGAATAAGTTCTCGCTGTTTACTAACAGATAGCATTGCCAGGATTTTGTGCATGTAGTTTCAGATGGTAACGCATCTAGAAAGAAGTACTATTAGTAAGCTCAAACTCCAGTATATGTTAGTTCGTCACAGTGTAAACGAGGTTTTATTTTCTTAATTCTAAAAATGTCAAGTCTTGTGTCGAATAAGCGTCATTTGCGGGAACTTTTGATTTCACCTTTCTAATTTAAAAAAATCTTTAGCTGCGGCGCATTGATTGCTTGTGGAAGCATATAGTGGGACTGCTTCAAGTAAGACAAGTAGTCCTGAATGATTCCAAAAGTTTAGGAATGGGGAATTTGACATGGAAGACATGTTGTGTATTTGGTAGGATCAGTTTGTTGTCGTGTATTATGAGTTGCTCAAACCGGGCGAAACCATTACCGGAGCTCTCTATTAAACACAATCAATGAGATTGAGCTGAGCACTCAAGGAAAAACTCGTCCATTACTACTCCAGGCATAAAAAGTTATTCTTCCACATGATAATGCTCGTCCGCATGTTGCGGTATCAGTGAAAACCTTTTTAGAAATACTTAATTGGGAAGTCCTACATCCCCCGCTGTATTCATTAGACATTACTCCTTTCGACTATCACTTATTCCATTCGATTGCACATGGCCTGGCTAAGCAGCGCTTCTATTCTTATGAAGATACCAAAAAATAGGTCGATTTTTGGATAGTCTCAAAAGACGAGTAATTTTTCCGAGATGGAATTCATATGCTACCAGAAAGATGGGAGGAAGGAGTGTTAAGTAATGAACAATACTTTGAGTGATATGTTCTTAACCACATACTTTAAATAAAACATTGACTTTTACTAAAAAACAGCGAGAACTTATTCAAGGACCTAATATATGTAAATTGATGTCTGTTTTGCTTTGAAGAAAAATGCAGATATCACGCACCGAGTTTAAGAAATCGAGTAATTTTCCACAGAAGTGAACTTTTGGTCCGTTAAAGATATGTAATCCAATAAAAAGCACCAAGAATTTATTGATTCCGATGGAAATCAAACCTGTTTATTATTCATAGGAAATTCGCAAGCAAACTAGAACATTCAAAAATTGTAGCAAGCCTGTGCAAGTCTGTTTTTGAATATCCCATCTTCTGAACGGATTTTATATTCCATCGAAATTAAGAATAGTACATGTAATTATTATTAAGATACGATTTTACTTGTATTAAAATTTCGGAGCTAAAATTTACGTAGTTGAGTTTTGAGAATTCTTTGACAGAATTTCGTTTTGGTATGTGAATATGTGCTGAGTGCTTTCGAATTCAAAACAATGAAGTTCGATTTTCGAATGACAATTTTACGTTAATGTAGTTACATAAAATCTTAAACGAAGAAGCTGTATACAAGAGACTATAATGCCACAAATATGAACAAGAAAACTTAAATAAAAACATCTTTTGTGAATATTGCATACCACAACAAAACACTTTCAATTTCTAAAAATGTTTACCCACTTGCCGATATAACAAAATCAAATCAGCAAAAATTTTTATTTGAAAGCTGTTTGCTCTGAGCCCAATGATAAATTTAATAAAATAAAATTCAATGTCAATCATCAACTGAAAATATAATTAAAAGCTTTTACTAAGCGAGAAGAGTAGAGACAAAACATATTTTTGAGATTATTACAAAAAATTTTGAATATAGATCTAATAACTTTTCAGAAGTTGTCGGCCAATCGAATCAGGAATTATTTAAATAGAGTCTCTACTCGTATGCGTAATCATGATAAAAAAGCTATAAGTGGTTTTGTGGTTGCGTTATTTTATATATATATATAATATATTGCCTCATTACGGGCATAAAACAAAACATTAAACAAAATATTGCTCTATAGGCTGCCGACGTTGTTTAAATTTACTTACTATTCGTATCTCGTTTTTCACAAACCACTTTACCATCCGGTCCTACATGAAAATAATGTTCTTGTCTAATATATAGTTTGGTTTTTTCGCTTAAATGTAGATTAAGATAAATCAAACTTAAAGAATGTACCTCGAAACGGATTTATTGGGTTTTTTCTACAAAAAAATTGCTGTGCATCAATATACTGACCTTCTTGTACTTCGATGCCCTCTGCCCGCAGAAGTTCCCGAAGTTTTTGAATTTCCTCCTTGAGTTCTCGTATAAGTTTGGCATTGGCGTCCTCATTGACAACAGCTTTGCATACAATCTGTTTCGCTCGATCAGCATATCTAAAGTAAAATTTATATCCAACACTAATGATACTAACCACAAACTTTATAGGTTACCTTAATGTGCTCAAAGTTTCGTCATAGTTAATATCTGCAGGAGATATAGCTGCAATCATAGCAGTTTTAGAATTTCCACCTAAATTTTCTCGTAAAAGCCATGTTAGTACAGAGTCTCGGTAGGGTATAAAATCTGCCTTTTTAGATTTCTTAGATTTAGATGCCTATAAGGATTATGTGAGATTATTATTATATTTTAGAGGTGAAATAAAATTCATATATGAAAGAAACATAATTACATAACTTGTTGTTTTGCACAATTCACATTCAACATTAATTTATGAATAATTGTGAAATGATACACTTTTTTTGATACGAATGAAATGGATGTGTACTTAATTTAGATAACTTTAGTAACCATACTGTAATTAAAAAAAACATTAAAACGCATAAAGCAAACGAAATCTGGAAGATCCATTTTTAACGTATTATTTTATTAAAATGCTTTAACCCATTGAAGTACTTGTCCTTCATTTTTTGCTCGCCTATTATATTGTAACATGTTTAAATATCAAACGATAGGACGACAGATAAATAGTTTGTTACTAACTTTATAACCATATTTAGTATAAACTGCAGTTATTTAGTTGTTAAATGGGTAGATAAAAGTAAAAATAAAACATTAAATTGCTTCCAGCTATAATATTCTTGCAAAAGATTTCAAAAATATTTAAAAGTATAACATATCTTTCTCGAATATAGTATTTTTCAGATTATTTTCTATTATCAAACCAGATTTTCAATATTAATTCTAATTAAACTAGGTTCTATTTATTTAGAAACCTTTACGAATTTGATAAGTTTTTTAAATTAAAAAAGGTATATTCCCCAAAAGTGCGAAACGCTGTAAAAGTCATATGAAGCGTTTTATGATATAGGACTTTTGGATTTTAAGTTACACGTTTGTGAGTTTTAAATGAAATTCTTAGTAAATGTGGGGTATATCATTCTATTATTAATACAGAATGTGAAGATTTATAAATCTAATAAAGTAAACATAACATTTAGGTATTAGTTATCCCAATAGGTTTCTATTAAACTACGACTAATTAACACTATAAGGCGATAGGTTAAGTACTTTCTGGTATTATTGCAATGTAAAAAACAAGTCTAACAGATTCCAAAATTAAAGTACAAGAACTAAGCAAACGTACAAACAAATTTGAAAAATATGCAAAAGCTACTTTATTCCTAAAAAAAATCCCAAACAATATAACATAGAATTAAGAATATGTATAGAAAAATATAATAAATAAAATGATTGTTTTCAAATGGTCAGAAGGTAAATGAAATACTTACAGACTACATGAGATGATCCAATTGAATGTGAAAAGGATGCAAGAATGGGATGCAAAATTAGAATTTTGGATTTCTTTAATATAAAATTTTACTGTGTTTTTAAATAAAATCTAAAACTTAAAATAAAATTAATTCACTTACAATTTCTGCTAGCGCTGATATGACTTTTCCGAGTGTTGTGAGCGATTTATTGATGTTGGCACCCTCTTTTAATCTAGTGCCCTTGGCACCAGTCGAGTCAGCTCTTTCAGATCCAGCCAAATCGACTAAACTTATTTTCGATACCTATAAAATTACAATTCAGCTAAATTGGTATACGAACATAAAAATGCTCATTTCATTTAATGTGAAACCTTTTCTGTTGTTAGGTCAGTCGTTATATCATGCCTCTGTTGGGTGAAAAATATTGTAAAAACTGCATGTGACCGAGAGCTTGTTTCATTCATGTTTGTGGCAGCAACAGTTCTAAATATGATATAAAATTTTATATGACGAAAATTTTATATCTAAATAAACTAATCCACCTGGCCTTATTTCCTTCGTCTATTAGGTCGTGTATGTCCTGATAAGAGGTAACTGCTAATTTGGACAAATCTTCAACATATGGTCCAAGAAGAGGATGTTCTCTGACTCTTAAATTTCCTTTATTTTTAGGATTCAACAGATCCCGAACTCTTTCACAGTAAATTTCCATGTACGATACCTCAACCTGCGCAACTAATTATAGAACACTTCCTAACAAAAACGAAAAATTATATTACCGAATATTTGAGTTCAGTAGTTGTCGTTTCTTGTATTCGACTGAATAAATCCTTGCAAATCATTGGGATAATCCCCTCTTGATTCTCCTCCTGTTTTCCCATCATCGTGTATGATTTGCCTGCGCCTGTTTGGCCATAGGCGAATATGCAAACGTTGTAACCGTCGAATGAGTGCTGAAGCATCTCTTCACCGATATCACGATATACCATGGCTTGCGTAGAAAATTCTGGATCTTTAGGCTGTTAAAAATTTATATCATAACTTTAAGCTAAGATTTTATCTTTATAATTTTCCTTACATTATGTGACCAGTAGGAGTAATCGAAGTTAAAGCGTTTTACGGAATCATTTGAGCCTGGTGGTACCTTTGGGTTTGTGATAGCTGGAAAATTTTTACGTTTTTTCATGATACTAAATAAGCCACATTATTATTTACAAGAAGATGAAATCAATCTTTATTACAATATGATAATAAAGCAGAATTTAAATAGTGTTCAGCATCCATTGTTTAACACCTAGTTGACAATTTATTTTAAAAGCAATCACTAATGATATTTTTAGTCATAAAATTTCCCCAATGAATTCACATTAAAACAACTTTTGTTTAAAATTAAACAATAACTTACCGGTGGTAGCTCCGCACATTTCGATAATACATTTTGATTCTCGAGCTATTTCCCGAGAATTAAAGGGACGCACTCGAACCGCCACTTTAACAGACGACATGACGGTGAGAGGCCCTAGGCCTGTTTACTTCTTTCTGAAAGGTAAAAAAAAAAAAATCTTTACTTTCCATATTATTATCTATATATTGTATAAAATAGAGAAATATTTTATTTTATACGATTTGAGTTTTATATCTTTATTTCTGTATCTTCTTTTTATATGAGTTTTATAGGTATAGAGATATTTCAAATTCAAGATGGAACTTGTAACAGATTTCAAAAATCTAAAGACTTAATCCATTGGCGATTTTACATGGTATGACCAGTGTGGTGCTAACATTTAAGCGAAGCGATCAAATTTTATTGAATACATAGATTGTTAAAGGTGATTTACTTTAAAAAGAAAACTTCTGGTATTAATTGTCATTGTGTTAAAAAAAGTTCGAGCAGTTCAGAAATGATCCTTTTTTACCTGCCTTAAATTATGGACGAGAATATCTCAGTTAACGACTAAACATTTTTAAACATTCGTAAGTTATAAATCTTTCGTGTAAAGAAATTGAGGACGATCTTATTTCGGGAATTGCAAGTAACATTTAAAGCAGTTTAAGTGAAATAGATTCAGTCATACGCAGGTAATTTTATTTTCAGCTCTTTTATTAAAGGACACGTCAAAAGACCTATTTTACCTCGTTTGGTTGCGCAGGTAAATTCCTCAAGTAATGCCCCAGCGTACGGCCTCTTTTATGGCCGTAACCAGAATTTTACTTAAACTAAGCAAAAGCAGTAACGAAAAAAACCCAGGTTATCCAGCACATGTATGAAGTTTAATTTAATATACTCGTAAATACAACATCCTTAAAAATTTTTAAAACAAATAGTTTCATTAAAACAGTGTGAAAGTGTGGATTTTTCAATTAGGAATTCGAAAGATTTCCAGAGAATTAAATTAAATTAAGGCATACACGGAATACTTATGTATATATTGTAAAAGCCATTTTATAACAAAACGATAAAATTACTCAAAACGAAATCAGTGTACAATAAATCCTCTTAAAAAGTTCTTCCAAGTCAAATAACGCTCTTGATATTTTTCTGTTCGGTAAAGCGAAATTTTCCCGTATGTATTTACCATTCATCGTAATATGAAATAACTTTCCTCCTACACTAAAGATTCCCAAAATTCCCTAAGAGGCATCAAAACCGAAATTGAATATTAATATTTAATGTTGCGCAGATTATTTTGTAAAGGCGCCAACATAAGAGTACGAATTCTTTACGGAAGAATTCTATCAGGCGAAAATAATATGGTGGTGCTCTTTTACTATTTAATTTCACAAGTTGGTGGAAAAGAACTAAGCACGTACATGTATCGATTAACTTATAGTATTTTGAAAAGTTTTTCACTAGAATTTAAATTGTGATTTATCAATTTGTTTTCAAAAAAATTACTTTTATTATCCTATTTTTTAATCCTTTAAGAAAATAAAAGAAAATATCTTACAGCATTTGATATTATGCAATGCATGTTATTTAAAAGTTTCGTAAGTCCAAGAAAGTTCTAATCTCTTAATTCAGCCATAAACCCTGCTGTTTAAAGCAACAAACAAGTTTGCTTTGTGAGCAAAGTTGAATTAAAGAATATATTTTGTTGGAAACCAACCGAAGGGACCTTTAACTTACACACAATAAATTAATTTTATAAACTAAATGCCATTCGTAGTATCAAGATAAACAAATCTTTTTAATTAAAATTGACATATTTGGATTCTTCAACTTCAGAAACAACTTTGACAAAAACAATACTTCCCACAAAAGGGTAGGTAAACATGTAAACCTAAAACCTAGTCGAATTGTATAATTAAAGCATCTGTTTAGTACATAAATAGACTATGAATTTAATACAAACTAATTAAAACTTAATTATCAAATGTTTATTTTTAAAAGTTTAATGAAAACTGAGAGATATATGCTAATCCATATCATCCCGCATAATCCCAATATCAGCAAATTGAAGATTGTAAGGTACAGCAAATGCAAATTACCTTAAAAAAAGTTATATACATCTATGAAACCCTTTTGACCCAAAAAGAAAAGTTTACTTTAATTTGGGTTGACGATTAAATAAATTTATGCATGAACCCTAAAAGACCGGTATATGTTTTTGTTCTTTTATAGATTTCTTATTTATAAACATAAATTGCTGTGTTGACTGTCAAAACTCTGTTTATGAAGATTGAAGAGCATTTTATTTTGTCTATGTTATTTTACGAAAATAAGCCTAATTTGCATATACTATATGTATTCAAATATCATAATTTAAAAAAAAGTCCTGTGAATTAAATTATTTTTCTTAAACCTGCTATTTACTTTGTAATATTTAATGTTTTGTGAGTCATAGAGTGAAAAAAGTCCCGGAGCACATATGAATCATATTTTCTCATTTCAAGGTCGGTTTGAAAGAGGCCTAAAATAATTTATCTTCAACTTTGACTTTGAAATAGTTTTATTGAAATATTTATGATTACCAAACTCTATTTACTCGTAGTATTTTTAAGTTCCGAAACGAATTTGAATTCGTAAGAAAATATTTCAAATGTTTATTCGTTCAAATTTTGGCATATCATATCAATTCAATTTGAGTTTCGGATTACGGTGGAACTTACTATTTTGATCGTCATAACAAAATAGAAAGTGCGACTGGTCTTATTTAGAAAAAGTCGGATTATTTAATTAAAAAAAAAATTGGCGAAATTACAGAATAAAGTAAGCCGCCATATCGTACTTTCCTACCAGCTGTTGATGGTAATTTATTAATTATGCATATCTATATATAATGTAACGCTTGTTTATGAAAGTAGTTGATTTAAATTTGTATTAATTGCTTTTTCTATTATTACGGAAAGTGTTCGTTGGTAAAAAGTAGACCAGAAAGTTACACTTGACCCATTTTTCTGTGCAAGCACCAAAAAGCATATTTCAAGTTAATTTCGGAAAAGTCTAAGTTGTTTGGTTAACTTTACTGAAATTAAATGAACTTATTTAATTACAAGTAGGTATTATAGAACATTAAAATAAATTAGTAAAATAACAAGACAAGATATTTGGAGGACATATCTATGTATATGTGTAGGTATCTATGTTTGATTTTAATTTTTGATAATGATTACAATTTTTGGTGTTTTATATTTAATGAAATTCTATAAAATCGTAGAAAAAGTATTAATTGGCACCACATTATTTCAACGCTTTTTGTCTCGAAAAAGAGACAACTATATGCATAATACAGCGAATTCAAACACTGCCACCCACTCTCTAAATTTCTCCTTAATAAAGGTTTCCTCCAACATGATTATGCATCATCTTCATTTATAATTTAACAAGTGTAATTTTATGTTCAAGTGTTCAAGTTTTATATAACACCACTTTCGGAGTACTTCAACTAAACGCTTTAAAAGCGTTTTAAATGATAGAACAAAACAGCTAGAAAATGTAAAATTTTAATAAGCTTTCCATAGAAAATCAAATACTAAATCTACCTTTTCCCAATGCACTTCTACTTGGAGAGGAAGGGGGATAACATACATACATATATGTGGTATTTTTCTCAATGTGTATTATATACACTTACAGAATGACTCATTCATTTGGGGCTTTCAAACCCCATCCAGACGACCCGGATTCTATTACGCCGCAAATAATAAAAAAATAAATAAATAAATTTAAAAGAAAAAGGAAATTCAATTTTTGTTACAAGCTAGATATTATGTATTTACTGTTTAAATTTATTTTTCCATAAAAATATTTGTATAAAAACAATATTGAACAAATATACTGGTATTAGTCCAAACATTGTGCCATGAGTCATAACTCCGAAAATGGGTGTGGGGGGTACAATTAAAAAACGTAGTTTTCTTACAAAGGTATCTAGTGTTTATGAAGATGTTTATAGGAGGTCTATTTAAACAAATCTTTTAAGTAATTTAATTTTTTAAATACCTGTTAGGAAAATCCAAAAAAATGTTGTTCTACTGGATATTAGTAATATTGTATTCCCGTCACTGTTTTAATCCAATGTGTGCAGAAAATTGTCACTAGTCTTGGGTTTTTAAGACGAACAACACAACATTAACATTATCTAATATTCACAACTAAATTGTATTACGTATAAAAGGGGGCTTGCACTGAAAACCAGAAAAGATTTTTTTCAAATAATGGCAAAACACAATATGGCTGGGCCACTTTCTTGTCACACTTGCTTAGCACTACAGAGCTTTCCGATAGAACTTTAAACTTGCACATGCTCTCTATATCCTTCCCTATGGAATAGCACAGTACAACATAAAACAACATAGAACGGAAAAGGATATAAGAGAGATTTTTTTTTTCTTTTTCTATATATATGTATATATGGGGAGAAGAGGAGAACTTCTTTTGATTTTGCGTAAACTCCCCTCAATTTGGGGGATTATTATATGAAGAGACAGAGAAAAAAAAAACAAGATGTCGCAAAAAATTTACTTGACCTTTAACAACTTTTTTTCAAATTTTATCATAAACCGATTAAATCCGAACCGTTTTATTATTTTCAAACTGAAACACGAATAATTCATAATATTTTCCTTTTGCAAAGATCAAGCATATGAAAATGAACAGAACAATTAGAGTCGACAGAATTATAGAACACCCGAACAAGCACATCAGATTTAAAAAAAAAAAAAAAATCCAATATTACATATTACTAACTAAAAATTTCACACAAATTTTACGTACATCTTCCCGAATGAATCTCAACAATAGTTAAGAGTTACATTTGAACCAAATGAAACTGATATAATATTTTTATTTTTTAAGAGACACGTGAACCCAACAAGGGTTGGAAGTGGTTTAAGGTGTCTGCCTATGAATCACTGGCACCACAGGTTTTCTTGATCCCCGTCGATTCCCATGCCCCAAAACAGTATCATGCGCAGAAACCACAATATCGATTGATATAACCGAAGAAATTCTTGCCACGGGTGCGCTCTTTTCCACAATTCCTTGACGTAAAATGCTATATCGATTTTTGAAACCAACCTCCACCATAGTCTCGCTGAAGGATGGAAAGAGCCAAAATCTGTAATAGCATTAGATACAAAATTTTACCCCGTGCAGAGGCATTCTAAGCATACTGCGAAAGGAATTGGGAATGGTCCTGACGCGACTAGTTCGCAATTAAATGGATATTTTTACAACTGTCCCGGACTAAAACACCAACCAACAAACATCCCCCCGCACTATGATGGGCAAAATGATTCATAGTCGCTGATGGTGATGCAGGTCGTAGTGTGAAAAAAATGAGGAAATATTGTATTAATTTACACTTCAGCCAAAATGATACGGGATGATTAAGATCAGAGTTCAGGGACAACCGAGAGATTTGGAGATTGGAGCGGAATTACATCTTTTCCACATTTAATTGTACATATTTAATTAAAGTTTTCTATTTAACTAATTATTTTCAGTTGGATTTACATTTTACTTCATCAAAATAACAAAATAACTAATTTACCAACTACATTTTGGCAAACTATGCAAGTGAAACAAAACAATTACTAAATAATTACGAACAGTGGAAATTGAATTACTCTAGAAATATTATTGCAACAGAATGTAGTACATACTTTCATCATATTTTTTATTTTCTACAGATCGGGCAGCTAGCTTTTATTTCTGATCCAAAGAAATAAATATAGGCCTTTATTCCACACTCCGACGGAAATCAAATCCGATCGGAATGTAGGAGATTCACAAGAAAGCTGGCAATGTCAGAGAACTCGACTCATGCAATTCTTTTTAAATGTTCCAGTTTACTTACAAATCTCCTACATTCCGATCGGATTTGATTTCCGTCGGAGTGTGGAATAAGGGTGATCATCCGATAATGTATAATAAAAAAATAATTAAAAATAACAATTAGCACATTGTTTTTATATTTTACATCACCACTCCTTTTATAAATTTTTTGGTATGTTAAATACGAGATGCGTCACGTTTTCGAGGAAAGTAATGTTAAAATGCAAAAATTAAACTTAAAGTTAATTATATTTTACATCTTTAGCTGAAGGTCCACACTTTAATTTAAATGTCAGTCCGAGGATTGTTCCACGGGATTTTGAAGAAATTTTCACAGAGTCAAAATCAAAATACATATTTTCTTACCGAATACATTATAAAGTAGGTAATATAATTTGTCTTTTTTTGCATAACTAAATACTTAACCTCATTAATCATAATAATTGTTTATCGGTGAAATAAAATAAAGATGTCTAGTTTAAAATAAAAATGACCAACGATTTATAATATATGTATGTATGTACATACGCATATTATTCTTTTAGATATAAAATTAAAGTAAAGAATGTTGATTCCATCAACAAACAAGAAATGATAAAAAAACAAAATTCTAGTACAATCTTAGCACATCAAAGAACTTTTAGTATTTTAAAGATTCTTATAGAAATTAAGCATATGTTTTGAAGAAAATTAATTCTTTATTCGATGTTTTCAGTTGGTTGTATTTACCAACGCATTTTTTTTTTGATCAAATTTTGCTGACATGCATTGCATTTACTAATTCTAAAAAAGGGTTTAATTAGACTCGAATGAAATTGAAAATCGTACTAATGAATACAAATTTATAAATATGTTATTATCTCAATATGTACCTA
Organism: Machimus rusticus; assembly: GCA_951509405.1. NCBI lineage: Eukaryota > Metazoa > Arthropoda > Insecta > Diptera > Asilidae > Machimus > Machimus rusticus. The sequence continues at coordinate 5,313,248 of OX608049.1, forward strand.
CTGCTTAGAGCTTTAAATGGTATTGTTTCTTTTCGAAAAAGCATAAATTAGGGTCGTATGTAAATAGACACGTTGCTGCAATTCATATTTAGTTCCCATATGTAACAGGCTCATCTAATTATTAACAATGAGTCATTTCTCTATAGCATTTTTACTTTTTCATACAACTATATAGTACTACCCGCTTGGCGTTTTCATTATTCATACTATGTACAAATATTAAGCATAATGTTTTAACTAAATATTTTATCCCAAGCTTATGACGTCACTGCAGGGCCCTAAAAGCATATTACATCCATTTGTTCGGTTTTATTTATTCAATTCATTAAACTAGAATTATTCACAAGATTTTCATCGCGTCGTAAAATACTAGATAAAGTATCATTTAGGCCGACATGTTACACTAAAGTTCTCTTTGTGTTTGAAGGCTACCACCCACATCCAGTCGCTGCCGCCTACATCTTTCGGAATGGAAATCGAATTTACGTAAGGTTAATGCCAGTGACGGAATAAATTGTGTAGGTCTTGCCTTATCAAGGTATTTGCATGTTATTTTAATTGCGGCAACGAAAATTTTAAAATTTAATTAACACGAAAAGTTAGATTTGCTACCCCTAATTCGTCCCTTTGAAAACCACAGCAATAAATACATTTCTGCGGTAAAACTTTATATTGCCAACCAAGCTTAAAGGATTTTAAGAGTTCTATGGCACTTAAGCATTCAAGTTGAGGAGACCTTTTCAATTAATTTAAAATGACTTTGATGAAACTCAAGCTTTATTGTCTTTCAGAAAACAAAAAAATTCAATATAAAGAATCAAGAGAATCGAAACTTATTCAAGGAAATCTACAGTGAATAAAAAAAAAAAACAAAGTGTTTCCTTTCAGAGTATTCTGAAGAAGTATTGATCCCGATGGTGACCTTCAGGTGGAGCTTATCCGGGCAGATGCTACATAAAAATATTATTTAAGTGGACAGAAAGTAGGAAAACCTTCCAACGCCTTTTTCATGGTCAATGCGAAAAATTTGTCGTTTTAAAGCTTATTACTGCATTCTAAACGATTTTTTTTTTCAAATAAGTATAAATATGCATTTTCTACGATATTCAATCGTATGGAAATTGTCTCATTTATCATACCTTTATCCCTTCCAAGAATTTCCATATGCCGTGGAACATAGTCATCAGAGTTCTAAGCAAAATTTATTGAGATCAATTTTTTACCAATAATATTTACAATCTGTATCTCTTGAGAGAGATACTTTTGATTTATGTAAAGCTTTTAAATAATAAAAAGCTACTTATTTATTATTTGCGGAACGCAATTCAAAAGCTAAACATTTCCTTAAAATCGTTCAATGAATAAAGCGTTCATTATTAGAAATTTTTCAGAGCTAATTTAGACTTTAAATTTTTGCATATTATTAACTCTTACAGAAACAAAATTCATTCATTCATTTCGTATTTATTACAACAACAAGTAATTTCACCGCAGTAATTATTCATATCATTAGTAATTTCAATTTATGTATATATCCATATATATATACATATATACATATGGCTATGTACTATTTAGTTATTAATATAAAAGTTAGAGAAGTTTGCATATTATCCGAGTTGTTATTACATATTTTACAATTTATGTTATATTTTAAACTTACCTGTAGCTCTTCTCACATATTTTTGGTCTACGTATTATAAAACTTCGGAACAATTTATCAAGTCAAGTAAAAAATATATGTAGATATATGTATGTACATAGTAGGAATTAGATAAAATTCTTTAAAAATAAGCAGTCTGTGAAAATTTCAAATAATTGCGAAGTAAACACGATTCATGTATCTTGTGTTTTTTAGAATTTATTTATTGTGATAAATTGATAACACTGGCCAACACCAACTTTACGAACAACAATTTTTACGGATGTGCAATGCATGTGTTTATATGTCTGTAGATGATTCGATAATTTTTGTAATAATAATTTTATTTTTTCTTAAAACTACATTTCTCTTTCGGAACTGCAAAGTATTATAAACAGTAAACATTGTTTAATAAAATTAAATATAGTCGTTAATTTTAAATTAATTAATTCAAAATGTGCGATGAATCTCAATTTGAACAAGCTTCTAGTGACCCAATTCTGATTTAGTTATTGCTCACAAGTTACAGCCCAATTATTTTTTTAAACTAGAATACTTCGTGAATATGTTTTTTTTTTTACGAAAGAAGACTGGAAAAAACTTCCGGAGTTAGATATTGGTATCATTTAAACAATTTACAATGATGTTCTCCAGTCTTAAATAAAAAAAATACGTGCTAGTTTCCTAGTATTTTAGATCCATGTAGTCTACTAACTTACTTAAAATTTCTTAATATTGTATCTAAATTGTTGAGATAATAGATTGATGATTAAAAAAAAAAAAACTAGAAATCATAACGTGTGCGTGCGTAAAAAGTAAATATCAATTGACAAAAAGATAAAAAAGAAATTTTTTTATTTGAATATTAAATGGCTAGTCTTAAACCTCGAAAAAATGTAAGGAAATGTTTTATTTTATTCATTACTTAGCAACACTTTGCTTAAAGCTCTCGCAAATTCAAATTCGAATATTTTATATCGAATATTTAACTCTAGTGCGGGATCATTTTTGTTTATACATAATCTACAGTGGCAATTTTCGAAATAATAGAATATAATGTAAGTGAAAATTGAATTTCAGAGCGGATTACATTAATACAATTTTTTTCTTCTCATCATATGCTTGTATTTAAAACAATTTGGCTGAAATACTTTTTTTCGAACAATATTTCCAAGGTTTTTTATCGTTCGTACAGCAAAAGGTACCTTAAATTCGATGATTTAATTTACTAACTTTCTCGAGCATCTTCCTTTGATAGAGAGAGATGTATTCGATAATTCGAATCTTTGTACAAGTTTTACAAACATAGTTTGTAATCTTTAGATTACGTGTTTTGTTGTAAGAGTAAACACATATAGCATGATAGAGAAACCATAAACGATAAGCCAAACTTTCTAATTGTATTTTGGAAAATGTTTAGGGATCAAAATAAGTTTTATGGAATTTTACACTTAATTCCTATTTTAGGGTGCGTCATACATTTAAATTATTTTTAGAAATATGAAATTGATATGAAGCAGTTTAAAATAGATACGACAATTTCAAAGCCACTGGGGTTGTAGTATTAAAGTGCTAATTATCTTTGAATACATGGCAATATCCAAAATCAAGATTATTTTATTTAAAGTTCGTTTAAATACAAACAAATTCTTTTTACTTGCAATGTTTACCATAAAAATTTACAAATTATTCATGTATGTAGTCTACTTAAGCAAGCAACTTTATATGACCCTATTTTAACAGAGGCCTAACTTTGGTGTTCAGAAAAACAAAATAAATCGTCTCATTTCGTCTCTTATTGTCGAATTGCACGTAATATTTTCTTGTGACATCTATTGCATGCAAATAAACAATAAAAAGGTGAAAAAAGTGTTTTGTTTCTCATAACAAAAGAATTTCGATTAAATTAATAACATTTTTTTCCTAATAACATTCATAAATTACTCAAACTATCTTTAGGCCTTTATTATTGGACATAATAAGTACATAATAATGTAATTTCGAAATAGGGTTTTTATGTAAATTGTAAGGACGTTGAAATGACCAAATGCGTATCTGGGAACAAGTCATAGCTTATAAAAACATCTGTTGCCCTGCACGAATCGCCATGAATGAATGATTCATCAAGAATTCATGAGCGTTTAATTCAACGACGAAATTGAGTGTAAGAACCAGTAGACCAATTAAGTGCTTCCGCAATGCCCCTTTTGTCTACCGTCTTTTTTCAAGTGGTAAAAGTTTGGAACGAACAATTTGAGATGGACAATCCACGTAAAATTTAATAGTCTGTTTTTTTTTTTTCTTAAAAATAAAATAATTGATGTCCGGTTGAAGATGAAATTTAATTAAATAGTGACTAACAGCTCCACTATAAAGCTCTTGTTTAGAGTGCTTCAAAGGGCTTAGTGGCTCCCTTCGCAACGACGACGACTTGGTGATTCATTTGTTCCCTTTTTGTTGGCTCTGGATTTTGTCTTTCGCACATAATCAGGGAGTCGGGAGCTCTAAATACGCTGAGTGGAGGGCCGCTTCAAAAGGGGCAATGTTTTACTAAATCGATATTAATTATTCACAATGAGGCATCGCTACCTTTTGTTATCGAACTCTGTCAGGACAGGGGACTGGGAATTAATTAATGATGAATTAAAGCTGGTGTTTAAAAGTAATTTAAGCTCACAACCCCGAAAACCATTTCAGATATACAGAAAGAAAAAGCGAAGGATAGAAAATCGATTTTTCACCAAACATTTTTCTCATGTTCAAACTCACTGTTTAATTAATTTAATAATATAATAATAATGTTACACTATCTAATTTAAATACTTATTTTATAGAATACAAAAACTCTATATTATCTTTCTGATATTGTTCCAAATTAAGTAAAAATTGCTGAGAAAGCTATTTTTATAAGCAAATTTTTGCAACATCTATTACAATTACCTTAACGATGGAAAATTTCACTTGAGCTGCTGGTTAATTGCAGATTTTCACACTTTATTTCTGTCGACCACTGCACAAAACTGCCAACCACTGTCCCTTTGGGTCCTCCAGGATAAATCGAAGGCAGCCAAGAACTGAAAAATGACAGGCGAACTTGCGCAAATCAGCTGTCACGAAATGTTTTTGTTTTTATCGCAACAACGCCATCTGGAGTCACTTTTTGGCCTATTGGTTGAAAGAAGACAAACTTTTCCTGAGTACCGTAATAACTGTGGTTTTATTATGGCCGAAGTTTTAGCGTCGTGAAGTCGACTTTTACGAGATTTGGTTAATGAAAACAATATTATTTAAGATGCTCATTGCATAAAACATTTGCAACAGGAAAGATCTAAACCAAGTCTTCTGGGAAATTTTTTTACATCATACAAAACTGTCAATGATTTTCTACAGCATGGAATTTATGTTAGCCAATTTTTCGCACCCGACTACAAACATCTATTAAAATCTCAAAATGTTTATGTATTTATAAACCTACCTGCACCAAAGAGTATTCTCGAATTTAAAAGGATGTAAAACTAACGTTAAGTCGGGAACCTGAGTAATAACCAATATAAAAAAAGGAACAATTAATAATAATATATACATATGTATGTATTTGTGAAATCATTCAATTATTTAATCATTAATTCATTTATGGTCTGAACTTTACCTCAAAAATTCCAATCAGAACGTTTCAATTGGACCGAAATTTTTTCGGTCACAGCGATTTCGGTTCAATGTAACCGAAATAATTTTGGTACGAAAGTATCGTTCTTTTTTATGGAAAATGAACCGGTATAGTTCTGACCGAAATAATAACGTTATTATAACGTTATGATGGTTCCCTGCTTAATTTATGTGTGAATTATTCATTTGTACATAAAAATACAATAAATTTCATCCCTACTTATAATTTTTATTGGTTGGTTGGTAACAATCAATGAGGTAATAATTATTTATTATAAATAATAAGAAACCATTTCTAATCGACTTAAAAAAAGAGGCTATCATTTAGATTTGTACCTTTTTTTACTTTTCCACTCCTTATAGAATGGAAAATAATGAAATGAGTTCTAAAGAATAAAAATTGATTACAACAAAAATTTCAGTTTGTATTCAATTATTCATGCAGGACGATTATATCTACTTTATAGATTTTAAAGGAAAAAAACACCGCAAGCTTGAAAGTTCTGTCCGTCATTTTGAATGGCCAAAACTGGACACTCAATTTGAAATCTGCGAATTTAAAGTCCCAATAAAAACGTTTTGCCTAGCCACAAGACACTAAAAAATCCTAACCTTGGTTGGCAGTATTTTTATCAAATGTAATATTTTTTGCAAATCCATTCATATGAAAAATTTTCACTAGAAAAAATTTGATATTTATACTACCTAATACCTATAGCTTCTTCGATTACAAACTGTTGAGCGAAAACCGAGTTTGTACGCTATTTTCCTGACTAACATTTTAATTAGACTTGACTTTTGGCTTCAAAGCAAAGAAATTTTGGTTATTTGACCAAATATGTATATTAAAGTTGATTATTTTAAATGTAAATTACCTTTTAGCTTTATAAAATTTTTATTTCTGTTATATAGAACCCTATAAAGAAATTCAAATTCGAAAATTATCTTCAAATTCTTGCACACATTGCCTTTTCTGAAAAGATTCTGATAGAGTTCATTATTCAGCACTTTACATCCGAATTATAACTTAAAATGTGATCCGGCTAAAATTTCCATACAAACAATACAATCTCCAAATGAAAAATCTCAAATGTTACAATCTATAAATTTTACATCTATTGATTAAACAGTCGCGTCATAAAGATTATGTTTCATTCGAAACATTTTTAAAACTGTTCGCGGTTTTTAGGATAAGAAATCCTTCCTTCAAGTATTTTTTAGTTTTTCTTGAAAACAGAATTAGATGTAATTTCCAAGGGCTAACACCATAAAATTGGAATTCTCTGGCATAGAGTCAAATAATCGGAGTTTACAGCTCTAAGGAACTTTACATTGAAGATTTTAAGGATATGTGGTTAACATCAAGTGATTAATTTTTTGAGATTTTAATTTAGAGTTGTTGTTTTGGTCAATTTAAACCAGACCCACTTAAAAAAGAAAAAGCATTTACTTTGCGCAAGCCAATCGATTGCTAATGTCCTCCCAGTTAGCAATCTCGAAAATCGCTTCGACGTACGTCGGCCTCACATTCTTGTACTGAATGTAGTAAGCGTGCTCCCAGACGTCGATTCCAAACAAGGGAACGAGACCCGTGGTACCCTCCAAGGGATCCTGATTGGCGCAAGTTGCTAGCTGAAGCCGTCCTGTTTTCTTGTTGTAGCCAAGCCAGCCCCATCCAGACCCCTGGATCCCCACTGTAAGAGCGGTCATCTCCTTTTTAAAATTATCAAAGCTCTTGAAAGACGTCTCAATAGCAGTCTTAAACTCCTTGGAAGGCTCAGTTTTGCACGGAGAGAGATTTTGCCAAAAGATTGAATGATTGATGTGACCGCCTCCGTTGAATTTTAGAGCGTTACCCAGAGCGACTATTTTTGTAGTGTCGTTCTTTGAAATCGCCTCCTGCAGCTGCTCTTCGGCAGCGTTGAAGTTGTTGATGTAGGTCTGGTGATGCTTTTGATGGTGGAGCTGCAAAAAACGTCGGATGAGAAGCCGGCTAATAATAAATTCGTGTTAAAAATATAAAAATTTTACAAACCCACCTCCATGATCTCCCTGCAGATGATCGGTTCGAGGGCTGCATAATCGTAAGGAAGCTTCGGCAAAGTGTGCTTGGAGCGCACTGTTGACTGCAGTCCATTTCGTAGGCTGGGAATAAATTAATTTATAATTTTATCAGTCGCTGGAAATCTCGCCGTAGGCTTTTATGTAACCAAACGGTTCAAAGAACTCTTCTCACCTGCTTAGCAATGAAGTTCCGCGTGATAGAAACATTTTCTCAATGTTTTTAAGATTCCGCAGTAATTCGTGGGATTTTTCAATTTATTTGCAGAAAATGCCGGCTTTTATTTTGGAATCTTTCGGCAGCTCCGCAGCGGACTTGTAAATTGATTGTTCGATGACGTTTCCGCAAAGCATTGCCAGCAAGTGTTATTTTTATGTTAAAGCCTGCTAAATGCAAGTCCAACATATTTCCTTATTTTAGCTTAGACTTGAACCAAATTTGCGAAATTTACGAAACCGCCCAATTGAAATACAAAAATTAATTCGTTTTTTTTAAATAAAAAGTGAAATAAAATTAATACAAAAGCCCAAGTTTTTTCTAATTTTGCATACCTTTTCCACACATATTTATCCAAATCTTTATCATCATATTCGTAAAATTCAGAATCAACGCAATGAGTTAAAAAATGCAACCGAAAAGCAACCTAAATAACTTTATGATAACTCTTTGAATACATGTACATATATTCAAAGGGATAACTATTATGAATCTTAAATTTATTTTCCAGAACTTGTGACTCTTCTTGAATCCGGTTGAATCGAATCGAAAAGAGCTTACCAAAAGCCCTTTTTGGAAAAAGTCCTTAATAAAATTTCTCCCAATTAATTTTTTACTTAATGGTTTCGTTCGCACTTTACATAAGTATTACTTTTGCTTTAATAGATTAAATCAACCAAAACATCTTACAAGCATTTTTTAAAGTACTATTATAATTATCATCTTTATATAGTGTGAAACTTTATTTTGGATAAAACAAATTATAAAATCAATCAGTCTCTATAATTATTATATCAACTTTCAAAGACTTACTTACCTTGGAGATTTTTCTTGAGTAAATGAAATAATATGTAGTTTAAAATGGTAATTGCTTTAAAAAGTTCCAACATTTGTTGTGGGGTAATACAGAAAGTGCTCTCTTTAGCTATTATATTCTTGTATCAAATCTTTCGCAATTTTTTATAAAAGATTATAAAATTTTGAATGTGATTGGCATTGTTAAAAACTAGTAAAAAAAAGTCCAAAATAATGTCTTAGTTGTTTTATTGACCATGTATGGACAAGTCCATAAATAAAAGAGTATATTTCGTAATTAAAACACTTTTCTCTAATATAGTCTATATAAACACTGTTCTTTGTACATTTTTTAATAAAGTTTTTATATTACTCTCTGCCGACTTTGCGTATCCGTGTGGTGATTTATCTTAATTTCATTTAAAATTCACGTTCTCATTTGTTCTTAAAATGTAATAAAACGAAATTAGCATAACGTTTTAATTCACAAATAAATAAAATACTTATCTATTCGTAACAAAGTTTCTTTCGCTCTTATAAAAAATGTGTGTGTGTGGATGTGTTGAAACAAATCGAGCATATGACTTTCATGTACAGGGGGGCCCAGTGCGTTCGCCAGTCACGAAAACTATTAAATTTAGTTGTCTGCTACCTGATGGTTTCTAGCCGATTTCCGTCGCGTAATAATTCGTTGATTCGTCTCCTCCTCGCTTTCGTCAGCGATTTGTGTATCCTCCTCATTGAGGTCAATTGATAAAACCGAGGAACGTCGAGTCTTTTTTCTAAGCTTCTTATTGCTTCGCAGCGTGCAACCGTTCGTACTGCTGTTCTCACTTGAGTCACTGTCATAGTTTCGTTTCTTTAGATTAACTTTAGATTTATTGCTATTGTTTGTACCACCACTTGTGATGCACTCCCCCGAATCCTTCATATCCTTTTTCGCAGCACTATCGATGCCATTTACTGCTGTCAAATCACTGCCGTTGTAAAAAATACTATTGCTACTATTTGTTCGAACGCTATTGGGCTCATTTAACATATTACTATTTATAGTAGAACTATTGTGTATTATGTAACTATTTGAACTAATTCTACCGGTTCGTTCTTCACTTTCATAACTTTCACTAATTTCGTCGCATTCTTTTATCGCCTGCAAAGTACTTTTACCATTCACTAAATGCATTGTTTTGCCGGAATCATCAAGTAAACCGTTCTTTAATTGAGAATTTTCCTTTTCAAGGCTCTGTATCCTGTCCCGTGTAGCTTTTAGCTCTTGTTGCAGGAAAAGGATTGTACTCTGCATGCCTTCGACATCCTCGTCGAGTTCCTGAAGGAAGTCATCAAGTTCTGGAAGAAGAAATTTTGAGTTGTAAACACTCTATAAAACCCGGGGTTTCCAATCAGTCTTTTAAAACTTTTCTTGGGTTTATTATTTTATGAAGCATAAAATTTAATCGCTTTACTTTGAGGTTAAAAACAGAACCGTTGAATAAAACTTTTTATACTCTGTTTCGAAAAATACCCAATATCCAGTCACCCAATTCACTAAACCCAATTTAAAATGTTTGGAATGATTTTTTTTTTCTTCTCCAAGAAACAGTAAATTGTTATCGAATATATTAAAAATAAAATTATAAGTTAGTTTTATGTCTAAAGTCAAATGTGTCTGTATAAAATAAATTTTCCTTTTACTATGGGCAGCAGATTATCTTAAAGGCTAGTATTTTAGTATGAACGCTTTTCTTAGGAGATTGGGTTAGCTCTTCAAGGTCTTAGCTCTAAGTTTACAAGGAAAGGTTCAGTTTACTTACCAGATTGCGACTTCTTGACTTCTTCACTGAAACTTTTTTGCATTGCTAATTCGCCCTCAAGCTTCGCCAGACGACCATTTGAGGTCATTTTTCCCAACTCTTCATTTTCCTTTAGAAAAAAAAAATAATAATAATATAATGTAGAAACGTTTCTAAAAACTCATATAATCAAAATTTACCTGATATAATAGTCTGCATTTTGCCATCAGCCGTTTTCCGGTATTCGAATCGGGTGTGAACTTCCACGCCGACAGCTCATTTTGGGTTTCTTCAAGTTTCGCCCTGGTTGCCTGCAATTCATTTTTGAGCTTCTCAAACAACAAATTAACGGCCGGATCCAAAAGTGCTGAACGTAACGCGACTGGTCCTGGTGCCTGGGCTGATTTGTATTCAGCAATTTGACTCTATGAAATATTTAATTTTTTTTTAAATGGCTATAAGAGAGAATAACTTTTTATCATCCTTTTATGTTAACTTACAACATAATCTTGAAATTCTTGCTCCTTATTTGCAAGTCTTCTCATAAGAATACGTTCCCTTCGTTGAGCATCGGCCACTTGTTGCTGTAATCGCGCTTGAGAATCTTTTAAAGATTGATTTTCCTCTGGAAATATGAAAAAAGAGCACATAAGTTTTTGAATTTTTTTAAGAAAAAAAATATTGAAATGAAAAAACAATACAGATCCCAAAATTCTATAAAAACTTGTTTTTCCAAAACTATTCGAAATCATACCAATATGTAATCAGTAATTTTCTTTAAAAGTGTGACTCTTTTCATCCACTTCTCCAGGATGTTTGCTTTTTTAGATTTCGGTTATAACTGGTTTGCTGAGACTCTGTAGAAAGGAGTAGTGCGCTGCCAAGCCACACTTAACAAACTCTTATTTCTTTTTTTATTATTATAAAAACTTACAAATTTCCTTTAACACTGGCACTTTTTGATTTTTTTAAATTTTTATTTTTCATTTTTCTTCATACATATTTCTTTTCCGAGAGCACTGGTTTTTACACTCACATTTGTGCACTGTAGAAATTAAGAATCGAACTTTAATTCTTTTTATTGCGATGAAATCACTGTTTTTTTTCTTCTTTTTATATTAACCATTAATAACTTTTTTTTTCTTTGTTTGAAACATATGCTAAATTTGAGGTTTACTTGGAAGCAAACTTTAATGCAAACAACTTAAAAACTAACTATATACTCATTACCAAAAGTATTTCATAATAAGCGGCATTCTTAAAGCATGCATTTAGCTAGAATACAATATTACAATTTAACGCTGTGTTTTTGACAGTGTCTTTAAATTTAATTTATAGCGAGTACTTCAACTTTCTTTTTTCCGTTAATGAGAAAGCAAAATTGTGGGATCAAAGTTCCTTTTAAGCCACTAAATTTCAATTCCTACATTTTCCTCACTCAGAAATTACTGAAAAAAAATATTCACATTGTTAGTAGTGCAGTACAATATCCAGTGTTTTACTACACTTTTTTCATAATTATCTTTTACTACTATACTTTTTTCATATTTATCTATTTACTTCTCAAATTGACTTGAAATTAATTAATTAACTGCTAACTCTTCAGATGTGTCGCTACAGACGAAACTAAAGTTAAAAAACCACTGTAAGTCCCCCTTAATTTAAATGTAAATTGCAGAAAGAATTCATACGTTAATTATTAAACTCATTAGGCACTCTTATAAATTTAAATTATTTTAAATCACATTTATACTCATATAGTATTTTGCATGAGTAATAAGAATTATCAATGTAATTATTATAACTAATAGTAGGGTATGAAGTTTTTAAATTATTATTTTATTTATTAATCTCTACAGAGTAGAGAAAAAACTACAAATAATAATTATGCGTTAAGATTTTAATCGTATTTTTGACTTGATAAGTCGTAATGTATATCATTTACTACCCTTTCTTAACAGAAATAAAATTAAAAAAACTACGTTTTAACTTCCTCAGATCCCCAATTGACCACACCGAAATCTGAATAACATCAAAGATTAGGAACAAAATCAGAAGCATATCTAACGAGACTTTGTACCGGGAATGGAATTTTGTTGAAAAGGAATTAAATATCTAGAAATTAAGAATCTACTGCACACCTCATTATGTATTTGAAAGGGACCACATTGGTAATTCTCATTGATAATTAAAAAGAATTGAGATTAATACATATTGATGGCACTTATGTTAAAAAAATATAATTATTTTAAAGTTCTGATTTGTAGTTTTATAAATCTATTGAATTTGTATTAATTAAACCAATCCAAAAGAGGACTCATACTGTTCTTGAACCCTGCGATTAAGTTTTAAATTAAAATTAGTTTCCATTGCAAAGGAAATTGCAGTATAAGTATACTTGTGATTAAGTTGCAGCTTATCGAAGCTTTAATTTCTAATTAAATGTGTTTTACGTGTACGTTTATTTGTATACTTCCCATTGACGTAGTTGAACCAATGAATAAATAATAAATAACACAATTTTTAAACGTAAAATTTTGTTTTTGCGGACTTTTTAATTTAAATGGTCATCAGGGCATAGGTTAAGTTTTAAACTTTTATGTCGCTTCCGAAATTTTGTTTTTCGTTTCATATTTTGAGAATATTTGTGCTATTGCAAGTTTAGAAATATAACTATAAAAATTTGATGTAACCGGAAAATCTTATCTTTTGATTAGGGAGCTATTCAAAACCCACTGCTCACTCATTTTAAAGAAAATCTTACTTTCAAGAGAAGTACAGGTTACCTTGTATTCGATGATTTTTCGAGGCCTTCTTAATTTGCTCAAGATTCTTTCTTTAATACATATCTAGAATGTTAATATTTTTTTTTATTTTGTCCTCAGCACATTTTTTTTTCTAGACTGTACAAGGTATAGAATCAAGAATAAAGTTCAAATTTTTTTGATCATAGAGCATGATATGTGCGATCAGAAATATAAGGCATCTATCCATGTGCTTCTGATCTGAAATTTTTTAAAGTACTTTCCCCGAGCGTTAAAGAAAAGGGCAATAAAATGACATCCGAAAAATGTTCCTGCGGCCTTTCAAACAGAAAATGATGCATATCATTTTTGTTTTCAGGAAGACTGAGCTAATTTCTGGAGTTAGTTTTATACCAATCGCAAATAGGTTTTATTTTGCAAAAGTGATAAAAAACATGTGAAGCGACATACATATACATCTGAAAACTTTGTGACAAGTTTAAAAAACTCTATCTATTGAAAATTTTCAATTAATTTTCCATAACAGATGCTACTTGGAAAGATAAATTTCAGAGCTTAAATTTCACCGTCATACAAATGGTTTTATTTTTTTATAAGTAGATAAACTTGTGAAATAAAAATTTGCGGCACTTACGAAGGAGCTAAACAAAACCATGATGAGTAGACAACTAAAATTCTTTTTCTCGAAATTGGATTTTTCAAACTGGTGGAGAATATAAGAATATAATAAAGTTTTAGCAAGTATTTTATATTATTTTGAGCACATTGGCACCAATTCTGTCACGAATTCATTATATACTATATGTATATGTATACAATATCGACAAAAGAAATTAAAAATCTCTAAAATTTTACTATTTTAGATAAGTGTAAAAAAATGTAGTTAGATAGCTTGTAACTTATTTTTTTCCTCAATTTGTTGCGGAAAACTTGTTGAGATCCTAAAACTCTCCTCCAGTTTGCCATATATAATTCTGTTTTCCTGAAAATAGTTCATAATAGTTATAGCTAATTCTTTATCCTGTAAATTAGAAACTCACATTATACGCTTAAAAAAAAAATAAAGCTGGAGGCGTTTAACATTTTTTAATTACACTGTGTTACAACGAAACTGACTTCAAATAAAAATATCATGGATATGAAGATTTCAAAATGAAACTTTTCTAACACATCACGTTTTCGAGAAATATTGGGTTGAAAATTGATAAACGTTATATAATCATTAAATATATTTGAAAACTTCTTCAAAAATAACGGGTTATCCCACGATTGTAAAACATAACTCTTATTAAAGATTAGATCCTTAAATATTTATATGTATAAAATCAGTTATTTATAAGCTTTCTTAAATTTGCTCACAGAATGAGTTTTTAATGAACCTTTGCTTAGGGCCTTAGGACCTATGAAATTAATGAACTGCGGACATAGGAGGAAGACTCCCATGCAAAAATGTATCTTCTGAACAAATCTTGATAAACCTTTCAAATAACTGATATTTTATAAGTACAGTTAAACATTTAAGTTGTTTTTGGAGATATGTTGCCAGCTTCTACATCATTGCATTATTGTTCAATATTTTTTTTCGAAAATGGCCAAAATAAGGATTTTTTCACTTTTCGTACTATTATTATTCAAAAACCTGACGTGCTAGAAAATTTTTATTTTCGGATTCGTAATCTACCGAGAAAGTCTTATCAAAAAGACCTATTATGCTTCCAGATATAGAAAAAAACAACACCACTGTAATTTTCTCATATATGTACATATGTATATCCACAAAACATAAATATCAATACGCTTGCCAGGAAATCGGTAACTTTTGAAACGTGTATGGTGCCCTCATCCAACTTACCTTATATGATGCAAATTTATATAAAATTATTAAAATGATCAGAAGTAGAAAGAAGGCTCTAAAAGTTGTAGGCAAATATCATTGTAGTCTTTTCGTAAGCCGGCCTTACCTAGGAATCTAATAACACCAAAGCATACAGCATTTACATTATGTTACTATGAGAAGTAAAACGTACCCCACTTAGCATATGTTTCACAGATTTATATTTTTATCGGATCGTTAGTACACAGAGCATAGCTTACGGAACCAGAGCTCATTAGATAGCATTTTGAACGGCGCACAACTCATATTTTTCTTTCATAAGCACTTTATTTTTACGTTTGGCTGAAACGCATTAGGATACTCAGGACATGCGATTCCCCGAACTAGATCACTTGCAACTTCACTTCACAGTGCATTTTCGTAAATTTTTTGCTTTGCCGGAGGAGGTACAAAGCGTTTTTAACGTGAAATTAGAGACAGAATTTTCTGGCTATAGAGAAACACTTCCACCCCGAGGATTTATTTACTTTTCTTTTTCTTTCTTTTTATTTTTTGCTTTTAAAACAAACAGCAATGAGTTGAACTTGACTTTGTGTACAATTTTCAAAGAGTGCACTCGCCTTAATCCTAGAGTCTCGAGCAAGATGCTACCGAGCGACCGATAGCCACGCGAATGACAGGGGGGCTCCTTCAGCGTGACGTTTGTTTTTTGAGGGGTCCCCTTCAGCGAGGAACAGTCGCAGGGAGTGCGTACCATTCAATTAAATCATTTTTGTTTAAACTACAGTACATTTTCTTTTGATTGATTTTTTTTTATTGTTTAGTGTTTGTTTTTAGATACCTTCCAGAAAACGGCAATGCTGTTCAATAGACGGCGGAACTGATGAAGTCGACGGCGGCGAATCGACACCACCAATACCACTGTTGGTGGTGGACGAGACGGATGTTGTGTTCGGGTTTGTTGTTTGTGTCATTTCTTCATTTTCCTCAACGAGGTCGTTGTTAGGCGATGGTTGCTCAATGGCCGCTGCACTCATTTTTTATTTTGTATATATATAAATTTTTTCTCTCGTGCGAGGGGGAAAACGAATTACGGCTTGATAAATCGATGAGATTTACCAAAACTTCAAAAAGAACTCACAAAAGACACGAATTTTCGATTTCACATAAAGACAACGTTCTTTTATACTTTTCTTTTAGGGAGAAAAAACAAATTTTCCTTGCGAGATAAATCCTTCCCACACGGTGGCCCCCCAACTAAAATTTGACCATGGCAAGGAAATTGTATAAAAAAAAATAAAAGTGGTCAACAAAAATGTGTTGTGGCACCCAATGTTCTTATCTCCGCAACCTGGTCTTCTCCACTACGAAATTAAATTGCACATACTTTAGGAGCTACCACAAAACTCTTTAAGTTCATTTATTAGCTTTTTTGGTGAAACAAACTCACTAAATTCTCGAATTCCGATCCCGTTTCACTTATCACTTTGGTCAACTCAACATGGACGCAATTCGATTTGTGAAATGTGGGTTGGTGTACTGCCACATGAAACGATGAAAATTGTAATTGTTGCAAAGTTCATGCGATTTTAATGAACTGAAAACAGTAAAAAGGTTTATTTAAAAAAAGAATTAGCAAAGTAGATGTTTTTGGTTTGATTAATGTGTTAACTGTAATCAATTATTTAAAATTCCTTCGCATTTGAAATAAAATGTGAATTAAAATTCATACCAGCAAAACATTGACGGATATATACGTCAATGTTCCAAAATATTCTTTTATCGACAATCAACTTATCTCTACATGGATGGAGATATTTTAAACTGTCAACATTTTGTTTAAGGTGAATCGAGTCGGAGAGGATCTGCGAACATTTTCCTTAATTTCAGTGCTAGAATGGCAAAATAAACTTCATAATTGTGAATAAAGAGCAATCACAAAATAAATGCGAACAATTTCGTAAAAAATAAAATTGAAGATAAGTCATAAAAGTTCGCAGAAAAATAAAAAAACCTTTGATGAGTTAATATCAACTTATCAATATCAACAAGTTCTGAAAAAAAAATTTGAAATTGTTTAAATACTGCACCAATGAATGTAGACATCGAGTCTTTTTCCTCAGCTTCTGATGATGAAAATGAGTGCGACTCCGATAAAAATCTACAAATCGACCCCATCAGGCTCTGGCAGCTAAAACTTTCGAAGCGAAAAAAGGAGCTAATCAAGGTCAAAAGTCGGATACAAAGTTGCCAGACTCAGCTCGAGGAGCAGGACGAGCAACTGAAAAGTCTTCAGGAGCAAATCGCCAAACGTCGGGCTGCTATTAAAAAAAAACAATCAGACCTAACTGCCCTGAGGACTGCCCACTTAATCAGCAAAGTTTTTGCGTTTTGTAAACCCGTGGCCCCATCAAAGGAGGTTGAGGAGGTCGTGGATAAAAGCGTAAACCCCAGTAGCAAATGTCTGTATACAGCAGATTTTCACAGGTTCGCAATAGCGCTCTATTTCTTTTCGCCGAAGGCCTACTTCTTCCTAAGGTAATATAAATTAGTACTCGGGGTAGAAAATTTATTTAAACATGTTATAAATATTTTAGCAATATAGCTCCTATGTTTCCGCATAGAAATTATATTCGACAGTGGGTCACATCGGGAAAGGTTGAGAAGCTCTTCCCCCATGGGGTCAACAGGGGTGACCGCAAATAGTTGGAGTAGCATCTAAAATTCACTGTAAATCTGATATTATTGATGTAAGGCAATTAATTTAATATATGTTTTCCTTAATTTCCTACAAAAAATTAGGTTCGGCTCTCCTAATTAAAAAAGGTAGTTTCCAATTTTGACCTTATTGAGGACTTTTTGATTTGACGTCAACTCGGACTTTAGTTTTACGAATTGTCTGAGTTTGACTAAAATAGATAATTTAAAAGTTGGTATGTAATAAAAAACAAAACTTCCATTTGCTTTCTCATATAATATTTTCGGTCAAAGTAAATGACACTACCAAAATTAATCTCAAAGTACTACATTTATAATAAATAATTACCGTTCTACTTATTTTTTAAATCACAATATAATTAAATTAATCTAGGGCAAATTTTTCCTTTTTGAAGACTCCTGGAGGGAAGAGCGTAAAAGCATATCTCGATTTAACCCATTCAGTTACTACACTTTTGGGAGGAAGATAGGGCATGATTGATCTGAAAGAAAAACGAATTGCATCAAAATCTCAAATTAAATATTGTATTAATTTTGAGTACTTACGCTAAGTAGTAGTAAACTTTTGGTGAGAAATAAAACAGTGAGATAGCGAACATTTGTAAGTCTATGTTGCTGTAGTCATTTAGTTGTTTTACGGGAGCATGATCAGGAACTGATTTAGATGTAGACTTCTTAGGCGGAGTGGTCTTCTCGCTTTTAATCTCCTCCGCTTCGACCTTCATTAGCTCAGCTAGTTCCTCTTCTAATCGCAATATCGTAGCCGCCTGGTTCCTTCCAATTTCCTCCATTGATTCGAGAAGTTTTCTCTTTTTTTGTAGATCTTTTGTTTTGCTGGTGAGTTTATCTTGCAATTTTTCAATGGAATTTTCTGTGACCGGTTCATAATCACTGTCGACAGGTTCGTGTAATTCAATTTCCATAAAAGTGAATATTGAATCGCATCGGGAGAGGTCAACGTCGCTTATGGGATTCTGATTATCCTTGATGTTGATGTCCTGTGAGTCTCCGTCGACTTCGTCCTCCGAAGAGCTTTCGTTGTCCTCTTCGCTGGGCTCGATGTCGCTCCCAGTTTCGTCCTTAATTTTATATCGCACCAAAGAAGCTACTCTTTTACTTCTTCTCGGCTTGGTTTCGTCATCATCGATTGGTTCCGTTTTAATTTCTCGAAGTTGATTTTCACTAACCAGGTCCCCGTCTATTTCCGGAAACACTGAAGGTACGGCCCTTTTGTTGATTTGCCCCTTTTTTCCTTTAAGGTAGTCGCTCTTTCTGAAATGTGCGGAGCACACAAACTCAATTTCTAAATTTTGTGGAAGCTTCTGATGTTTTTCTAGTGCTGCAACCCACTTTTTTAAAGCCTCAGGACGATCGGTTGGGAATCTTAAAAAATGAATGAAATATCAATCGATTATATTTAAAATTGAAAATACCTGAATCCGTCTTTCAGTTCACTGTTGCATCCCTTTACAATGCATGGATTTACCATAGTTACAAAAAAGTTTTTATCCAAAACAAAAGTCTCTTACAAAAGCCGAGTATTTTGACATTTGGTATAAACAACATTGATTTTATCTTCTTCTTATTAACGAATCGGAGCAGCAGTGAGGAAATACTTGGAAGCATATTTTTAGGATGAAATAAATCCTTAAATTAACGGATTGAGCCAAAAAACGCGTGTGGCTTATCATCTGACAGTTCGTTGTTTATCGGTTACTTTCCCGTTTCTGGGGGTAAAAACGAAGGGAGAAGTGATGAATATTTGTGTGAATAAAAAGCAAAAACATTCTTCAATAGAAGAATTAGAAGGACTAACAAAAGATGCGCTGATTGACAAAGTTATACAGCTGCAGGCGCACAATTTTCAGCTGAGGAACATCATCCAGAAGCAAAATAATGAGGAAGCCGGCGATGGGCAATCGAAACATAAAAGGAAATTCGATTTTAGCAAGTAAGTTACTTGAATAATTTTATATTTTTACATTAATTTTCTAACCAGAAATGAAACTGGTGTAGATGCAAAACAATGCGACAGGAAAAGCTTAGGATTTTGGTATAAAACCATTAGTTTACGTTAATTAATCTCGAGATAAGTCAAGCAATTGAAATAAGACTTCGTAGCACTCTTGCAGTAGTTCTTTCTCATTACATTACATCAACATTTTTCAATATTATTCCTGGAACAAGTTAAGAATCAGTGAAGGGATCAAATTTACACTAGCTAACCAGGACAAATTTAAATGACATTGTGCAGGAAGATAAATATGGCCTCAAAATGGAAAGATATGCAAAAAAAATTGCGCGGAAACTATACTACACAGTTTCATAAGAATCCGTGGACTTCACGAATTCCTAATTTATTCGTATTCTTTAGAAAACCATAAATTTGTAAAGGCCGAAACACAAAAGGTCTGTTCGTTGAGAAAGTCGTTAAAAAAACATGTTGCGCCACCAAGCACCACAACGAACGATTTCAGAGCAAAGTTGGTGACTTTGAATAAGATTTTCTTTGGTAAAAGTCTAGTAAAAACTCTCATATGGTAGGAGGAATAAATGTCAAAAGTTAACAGACGACTTCTAGTAAAAATTGGATAAAATCTAAAAGCTTGCTTGCGTGCGTAAACTGTCATATTTTGAAAAATTCTAGTTTTGTTGAAATGTTTTCCAATAACGTACTTTTTATCAAACTGGAAACACAAAAATTCCAAAAACTGCCTTAACTTCACTTCAAACACCCTTTAGCACGCTTTAATGAACTCAAAAGTAGCACGAATGTCGCCAATGATAGGTGATTTTACCCATTTACTCGGTCTCTTTAGCTTGAGTAAAATCTGGTAAAAATGGTAAGAGGGGAAGTGCTACTAAGTTTTAAATTTTTACTCTCTTTGGAGTTAATAGACAGCTTCAGATAAAAAGTTTTGCCCATGGGTAAAAAGGGGCGTGTTGTTAAATTCAGAATCTTTAAGATTGTTCAAGATAAAGTGTTAAAATATTCAGATTTTCTTAAATGTCTAGTGTTGGCTAAATTCAGACTTAAGAAAAATTCTTTAAAGAACATTCAGGCAGAATCAAACGCACTCTGACTTGTCTGCATGTCAAAGACAACTGTCAGTGCCAACTGTCAGTGAGATATTTTGGTTTTTACGTTCCAAATAGTAGTTCCCGAATTTCTTTCATATTTGAATCGCCGAAAATTAATTAACAATCCAGTCAGTTTTAACTGAAAGTTGGTTAGCGTAAGAAAAAATCTGATTTTAACAACACTCCCAAACTTTTAAGTTAACAGACAAACCTAATGAGCGGATCGGATCGGATTGGGTCGGAGCGAGTGAGTTGAGCAAATTTCAACTTTTGTCGGAACGACGGACCACATAACGCCTCAAATGAATTTATTTACAGTCGTATAAAAAGTTTGAATTCTAAAATTGCAATGGATGAGGAAAATTTTATAGAAGAAGTGTCTACTTTCGCCGAATTATATGACAAGAAAAATAAATTATACACGAATTTTAAACATAAAGACAAAATATGGGCAAACTTGAGTGCAAAATATAATGTAGACGGTAAGTACATATGAAAAATATTATTTTGAGAGCATAAATTATATGTATATGTTGAGAAAGGAATAGAAGAATTATTATACATATATATAAAAAATTATATAATTATTAATAAAATTTGCAGCGAAAAAAAAATGGAACTCGATCAGAGACAGATATATAAAAGAAAAAAAAAAACTGAATGCACTTTCGGGGTCGGAATCTAAATCGGAGAGTAATTGGTATTTATTCCCTTACCTAAGCTTCCTAGATGATTACATGAAACCTAGAAGGTAAGTAGTCGTTATTTCATTATTTATTATTACTTATTTATTGACGTTGGGATTTATATTATAGGATGCGAGAAAACACCGACATTATTGACATGGGGGAGATAATGTTTCCTACAGATGGAGACGCCGTGGAGGTGAACATCCCATCCTATAGCAGCCAGAGTTTTTATACGCCTTCCTGTAGCAGGAAACGAAAGGCCCGAGATGAGGACGAGGTGGGAAGTTTGCTTATAGAAGCGATTAATAAACTTAATCAAAAATTAAGCGAAACTGGACCAGATGAAGACGAATATTTTTTAAAAGTGATAAAGTGTAAAATGGCAAATATGAATGAAGTGGAAAAAAGTCAATTCAAAATAGATATGATCATTAAGGCAACTGAAGCCGAACAAAAAAGTAAAGAATGAATAAGTTTATTAAATATAGCAGTTTTTAATGTATTCTCCCTATTTTATTGCTATTTTATTTGCATGAAGAATTTTAATTTTTCTTACAAATTTTGAAGCAGTCAAGATTTAAATAATAAAAAATTTAACTTAACAAATATCGTCTATTACATTGAAATGGTACAGCTCCCTCGTTGTTTAAAAAAAATTTGTATTCGTCTCGCAAATTGAAGGCTATGCGAGAAGCGTTGTTAGAACCAACACGTTCAGAATTTATGTTGGATACATCTTACCTCCATTCTCCGTTGTGTTGCACATGGTTGGTGTCTTCCCAGTCGAGGTAATTCGCTAGTATATACAATCTGTCCCTGTCATTCAGATAAATAAAGTTATGTAGTGCAATGCAACAGTAGCCAAATTAACTTTTCCAGCATTTTCCGGTGGCAAGTACAGGGAGTTTAGTATGACTCTCCAACGCGAAACCAATATCCCGAAACAATTTTCAAATATGCGCCGTTCTTGGGACAACCTGTAGTTACAAATTACTATTGCAATCCCGAGCAAATTAAAAGAAGTTGTTGATTATGATGCTTTTATTAATATACAATCACTTTCTGAACGACAATGTTACAGGCAACCTATACTCAAAATCAATCGGAGGTCGAATTAATAGTTTTGTGAGGCCGTGCTTCATAAAATTTCAAAGCAAACATACCTCGAAAACGAATTTAAGCAGAGCTTATTAATTTTCCTGTTTTCCACACGGCAAAATGTTTTGAAATCCAAGGTACCAAAGTACTAAGTATGGCTATATTAGCCCTGACATTTTTCTGATAACTTTTTAAGTAAGAATTTAAGATCTTTTAAGTTTATTTTTGCTAGCCAATACAAGGGAAAGTAAAAGTACCAACTTTATCTTCTGGAATCAATAAATGTTGATATTCAAATAAAAAATACCATAGTACTTAATTAAAGGCCGCTTAATTCAAGTTATTATTTCCAAACACATTTTAAAGTACGGTTTTTAGTGCAAAAATGTGTTCACAAATTGTTATTTTCGGGAAAATTTTTAAGAGCTGATTTTAGTTATATCACTTTCTGTAGGAGACAATTTCTTATAAAACTCATGAAAAGTAATTTATTTATAAGCAAATATTAAGTTCAGAAAAATACGTCTAGAAAATGAAATAATTGTTTTTTATACATATGTTTGTTTAACTTACAGGGCCCCTAAACGACATGTTCTTTTAAAGTTTCTATACTTTGGTTGGGATTATAAAGGCTATGCTTGCCAAGAGGACACAAATGCAACCATTGGTGAGTAGTGTTTATCAGATTTAAATTAAATTACATAAGCAAAATCAGCCCTTTCTAGAATATCATTTATTTACTGCACTGAAAAAGTCATGTCTTATTGAGTCAAGAGAAAATTCGAATTACCACCGCTGCGGCAGAACCGATAAGGGCGTTAGTGCTTTTTGCCAGGTTATTTCGATTGATCTGAGGAGCAAGTACCAAGAAGAGGATCAACTGAAGCCGGAAAATGTCGCAAATGAAATTGACTATTGCGGTATTTTGAATAAGATACTCCCCGTGAATATAAAATGCATTTGCTGGATGCCTCTGCGCTGCAAAGAATATAGTGCCAGGTAAGTTTTTTAAGGATTTTTTTTTACTGTACTAAAAAATAAGTTGCGGTTTATTGTTTTGTTATAGATTTGATTGCGTGCAGCGGACTTATAGGTATTTCTTTCCAGTTGGAGATATGGATGTAGAGGTATATTCCCATTTACTATCGATCTACATACATACATATTTCAAAAATTATCTTTATGGTGAATCACCAACATAAAATTAGTTAAGAACTTAGGGTAAATAAATTCACTTATTGTATCTTCTATTTTTATTTTCAGGGAATGAGAAAAGGTTGTGAGCATCTCATTGGTACTCATGATTTTCGAAATCTTTGTAAAATGGATGTTGCAAATGGAGTAACGAATTTCGTGCGAACTATATCTTCAGCCAAAATAAATCAATGTCCATTTGAGAAAGATGAAAATTCAGGTAACAATGACAAGCTTGAGAAAAGCGTGTAAAAATTTATTCTTTTTAAGGGTTTCAAATGTTTTACTTTGAAATCGTGGGTCAATCTTTTCTTTGGCATCAAATAAGGTGTATCATGTCGATTTTATTTCTTATTGGACAGGGGTTGGAGGATTCTAACATTGTTTCGGAACTTTTAGATGTTACCACAAATCCCTGGTAAACTAAATAATAAATTACCGCCTGAGATTTCGGGTGTTAAAAGAAATGTATTTAAATTTTAGTAAACCACAATACAATTTAGCTAATGGATTGCCACTTAATTTATATTCCTGCGAATTTCGCAGTAAAACAACTGAAGCCACTAAAAATGAAGATACTGTCGCAGAAAAAACTGATCTTCCTGATACCACTGAATGGGTTTATAACAAGGAATCCGTCTCAAAATTAATAGAAAATTTACAGAGTGAATGGAGTATTTCAAATATTCGGTAAACATTTTCTAAAATATCAATTATTCATATGAATTAAAATTTGCGTTTTCCAACAGCTCCACAATGATGAGAATTGTTTTAAGTGATATTCAGGAGATTTTTAATCGTCAATTTGGACCGGAAATATTTCAGTTTCAAGCAAATGTGTTACAGGAAGGTTCTAAGGCTAAACAGTATCAGAAATTACTTTCGAGAAAGCGTTGTGGTAAGTAGTTTTAGATTTGAAATTGCTAATCTAATTTGTTTTCGTGTTTTCAGAGAGCTTAGAAAATCGAATTGAACATTATGTGAAAAAACGAAGAATTATTGTTAATGAAAATGATGAGGGTAAAAAATAATAAAAAGAAGATTTTAAAAGGTAAATTTGGACTTTTATTTGCCGATAATATGCTTTTTAGTTTGAAATATTAAGCATTTTTTGTTTTAATTCAGCAAGTGCATTATACAAAGTAGATGTTATTTTTCCTTTCCTTCCTCTCCTTTCCTTGGTATTACGTATTTATTTCAATAAAGTAGTTCTAAATTTGTTAAATGAGTTGCGTAAAGGGTGAGGATCGAAACCAATGGTGACATATTTCTGTACTTATTGTGTGAAGGTTTCTATATTGGAGTATATTATGAATTTGTCATTGCAAACATCCAGTTAAAAATATTATCGATGTTATCTTCTCTTTTTATTTAAAACAACTCGTATTTAATATACGTAAATTTTCTTTATTAATTTTGAACATGATCTTTTCGAATTTTTAGGATTAAACTTATTATAAATTTGACCAACATATAATGTAGTCCTAATAAATATTAGTTATATGTACAAAATAAAGACACGAATATAAACAGAAATTCTATCCCTATATTATGCTAATAAAAATGGTATTTTATTTCAATTCCCACGGGGCTTTTAGTAGAAACGATCCAATGCGGATTGGAAATACACTCCACTTCGGCTACGCAACCAAAGAACGAGATTTTTGTAATCTGTAAACGGACAGATGACATTATTCGTCTATTTGCCTGTTATTTATTTATTTGAAGGTCTTAGATACCGTCGTCTGACTACTTTTAGCGATATCGGCCCCTCTCGGACATTTTTAAATAAAGCTATTGTTTCTGCGTGGCTCATCCCTTGCACTGAGATTCCATTGATTTCAATTATTTCATCGCCTAGAAGAAATATATTTTAGTTAATATAGTTGTAACATTAATAAGTCTTATATTAAAATTTAATTCATAGCGGTTCTCACACCAATTAAAAGATTATTTAACATAAACTACTAGAAAGTAAAAACTTTAAAATGAGCTTTAATAAATTTGAATTCGACTATTTTTTTGTACGAATAAAGCGATTATGAAATAATTAAGTAAGTTTTCTTTTTGGGACGAGTCGAAAATTTAAATTGAATAATTTAATGATTAAGCCTGCGGGAATAAATTTGTTACCGGGTCGAAATTAAATTGGTTTAGAAATTATGTAGTTAAGTGTGTAGCTCTTATTAAGATTATGTAATTTGAATTTATTTAATGTGCAAATGTGCACAGTTGTGTATGTAAGTCTAAGATAGTTCTTCAATTTAAATTGTTTTTATAATTGAATCAAAGAAAGTTTTTTTACAAAGTAATATAACGATTTGGGTAACATTTTTTGTAATCTCTTAATTTTGTCATCCTTTTATGAAAGCAAATGAAATTACCTGCAATCAAAGTTCCATCATCAGCAGCCTGGCCAGAAGGGAAAACAGTCTTAACGAAGATCCCCATCATTCCTTTTGGAGAGTCTCGGCCTCCAACTATGCTAAACCCAAGCGATTTCATGCCTGGCCCTTTGTAGAAAGTGACTTTCTGGATAGTACATTTGTTAAATCCTGAAAAATATAATTCATTGAGTTTTGCGAGTGTGCAGATTTTTGGCAAGAATTCTTTCGTTGTAGGTACACACCTTCTCTGGATGTCATCCCTTCAGAATCCTTTACCAAAGGGGAGTTAGACGTGTTATCACAATTTAGTTCGACGCTTGAGTTTGTTAGAGTGCTGAGTAAATTTTTATTGCAATTCCCTACCGGGTTAGAGTGTGTTAGTTCGTTAGGCTCGCTTTTTTTAGACCCTGATCTCAGGGTATTCGAGTTGAGATTGAAGCGATTGTTATTTAGGTGACTTGCACTCAACCTAGAGTTTGTAAAGCGAAGAGATCTGTAGTTGGAGTTTGAAAAATTAAGTGATCTTCTTGAATAGAAATTGCGATTTTGGGGATCTTGCAGTGCCGATGGTTGAGAAGAGTCTCTCTGATTTTGGGTACGGCCCATGTGTGGTTGTAAACTTTCCATAGAATCCAGTGAGTGGTTAGTTCTGAAATTAGTGCTGTCGCATAAATAGCTAGAGTTCTTCGAACCAAGAACTTGTGCATAGTCTTTTTGTGTTAGTTCTTCAGTACGTTTTCGGCTAAGAAGTTGCCATTTTTCATCATCACTTATCGTGTTTGTTATAGTTACTCGATTAGCATAGACTGGAATATATTCGGACGTACTATGGAGTGGAGTTAGCTCCAATGATCTGTTTAGAGATCTTCTCTTGTAGATATCATCATTTCCAGAATGTATGGAGCTCGCACTTGAATTTCTGCCCTGTTGTTTACATGAAGTTTGGTCATCTTCATATGTTATTTGGATGCTACTCACATCGAAGCTATTCACACTTTCACTACTGTGTGCTCTTTGGTGGTATGAAATTTTTTTTGGGTGATCTCGAATTGTTTCAGCCTCAGCAACATAAGAGGCTGTATTTCTGCTTTGAACATTGCCATCGACTTTGATTTTTGTATAAAAATCTGGAACTGCAGCTACCTCGTCGTGGGCAATGACCAGGTCCACGCAGTTTTCAACAAATGTCGAAAGAAGTTGCTGCGCCCTTTCGTACGACTGTAATCCACGTAAATGATGACCATTTACGTTTACAATCTCATCACCAATCCGCAACCGACCGTCCCTGTAAAACGTGAATAAATCAGTTAAAGTTATAGCAAAACAACTTTGGAAAAAATCTTACTTGTGCGCTAGTCCGTAGGGATCTATTTCCACAACTAAATAACGCAACTGTTGCTCGTTTGAAACACCAGTTACAGTGTGTGGTGCAAGAACCAATCCAATAGAATCTGTGCTGCTTGATCTTTCTAATTTTATTTGTCGAAATCTTCGTCGTATAGTTCCTGTCTCGTATGGTTCCGAAGTAACACAGTTTAGACCAGTTTTTGATGAATTCGAAATCAGACTATTTCTTTTCAATGGTTCGTCAAAGTGGCGACCATCACTGTCGTAACCAGATTCATTGGAGCTTAGGCAGCTACTTAATCTTTGGTATAGAGGCTCCCAATCCTTAGAGGAGTTGCTATTATTCCTTGAAACATTTCCTTGCGGCGAACAGTTGCTAATAGCACTATCATCCGACGAGTAACGCTTGATCACCCCCGGTCGATAGTTAACTTTGTGGCTTGGGCTTGTTCCAGTTAATGAAACACTATCCTCATTAGACTTTGCCTTTCGCCCTGTAAAATGATCTTTGTTCGTATGCAAATTATTCAAAGATTGCTTAATTGTAGCCGATCCATTTTCTTCCGGTAGAACCGAAAGTTTAGATCGTAGAAAGGCATAAGGAAAATTTGCCCTCCTCGGCTGATCACCAACTTTAGCAATATCGTCACAACTTGACGATTTCATTGAGGTTGTACAAATGGTGGAGTTTCGATGGGATTTGTTTGCAAGATTGACGCCATCGGTGGGATCGTCACATTTTATGTAGGAACAGGTATTCAATTGGCTTGTCGAGCTGCTCCTGTAAAGCTGGCTGGCATCCAATGTTCTGGTTAGACTGTGAGACTTATGATTCAACATTCCGGTGGAACCTATTCTATGAAAGAATGACTTAAAAGCTTTTTGGCGATCTTTTGTTAATGTGGCAGATTTATTTGCTTCTAATTTGGCAGCATCTATTGGACCTGATTTACTCTTTTTTAATGTATTTGATGATGACTGTTTTCCTAGGGTATTTGAATTTTCATGAGATTTGTAGATTTCTGTCTTTTTCAAAATATCCAATTTTTTACTCATTTTCCTTCCCCAAGTAAACACTGTAATGGAAATATGAATAATTTAAATATTTTGGTTTAAATAATAGGCTACATACAGAAACAATTTTATAAATTAATAAAACATTGCTAATCCGGAAAACCTAAAACATTTTTGAAGAAAACAACAGAAATTGTAAGTCAAAGAGCAAGTTACCCGTAATAAATCGATGAATTGTTTATTGGATTTCATTATTAATTTCAAATAAACAATGTAATTTAGAAGCTTAAACTTTTGAGAATATCTGGGAAGCATTTATCACCATTCAAAAAATACTTACATAAATATTACTAATATATAAATTCGATTTACAATAGTGGACTAAGTATTTTGAGAACCTTAGAAGTTTTCATACTGTATGAATATAAAAGGTTCTATATGAGAATTAAAAAATAAAGCTGAATACCAAATTAGAGGTTGTTGAATACATATTTACAAGGGTAACAAGCATGCAATTAGGAAATTAACCTGCAATAAATTTTCAAATGAAAATACATTAATAATTCAATGGTTCCATTGTCGATGAAATCAGCCTTCACATACAACATACTAATTGTAAGTCTAACATTCTTTAGTTATTTCAATTATAACGCATGTGGGCAAAAATCTTCAAAGTTCAATAATTTGTCAATTATTTATCAGTTCGGTCATGGCAGAACGAATAACGTTTATCTAATTTATAAATGTTGCAATAAACATGTAAACATTCCTAGGCACAACCTCATAGATATGCTAGCCACTGATAAATTTACCGGCATTTTCCGCGTGCACTGAAGGAATCTAGATCATGAAAAACATTCAAGACTCTGTTCGCCGAGGCGAAATGATGCATACAATTTTGTTTTATGATACAAATAAATTGTGGTGATCATTAATCGTCATTTGACAATAATATCGCACTAAATTAAAATGGAGTGGGTCGCCGATCTAACAGTATAAACTGGATGAACGCGGTTAGGTAACTTTAAACATCTGACCTAAACAGGCCAAACATCGCGATAAGAGTAAAATGCTGGCTGTTAAACTACTAGTTACAGCATCTATAACAATAAATAGTAAAGCAATAAAGTGAGCATAGGTCTAATCAAAGGAAAACGACCGCCGAACGCATCAGTCCGAGCCGCGGTAACAAGATGGTCATATGTGCTTCGGATGCTTTGACAATGCCAATCTAAATGGGAAGATTTACTGAACCCAATGATCGGATAAGTGTCAAGTTAAATCATAGTCATGCCATTAGGGCGAATGGGATGAGGTGATCGAATGACTTTTGTCATCCTCGGGGCACTTGGCACGCACCCACGACATACACTAAGGAAGTTCCATAAAACACATTAAGCAGGCACAGCTAGAAAACCAGAAATATCTGAAAGGTATAGAATCATCCTCGTGTACCAATTCGTGCAGCATCCCGCGATCGCCAGTGGACCATGCATACAACCAGTCGGATGAAATATAACGTAATCTTCATCTTCTGACTCCCACATCTCACTATCAATTTTAAATTATGATTTTGATCGCCTGCATGCAGCACAAATATGAAGGAGGGCGCAATAAGTACCAGTGACAACAACATGCGATTGGTCTTAGTATTTATAGATCGGTAGTGTTGAAAATTACTAACTCATTCCTTAAGTTATTGTCCAATTAAGAAATTAAAGAGTAGTCAGATGAACGGGTTTAATTCGGAGGGATTAGTGCTTCCATCCGGTAAAATTAACTGGGTTTCGTGTTGTGCACAAATTTATTCTCATAAGCACAGAATAGCAACATAAATTGTTAAAGTAATTGTATATCTTTGGAAATATCGGCATCATATTATGATTAATTTAACATTTTAACATTTAACATTTAACATTTTAATCGAGTTTGTTTTAAAAGATGGTTGGTGGTACATATTTTATCAACACCAAGAATTAAGAAACTATTGACGTAAACGCAAACCATATTTTTAACATTTAAGTTTATATTTATCCATTTTTATAAAGTTAACATTGAAATTTGGCATTTTTTGATATATCGTGAGCATATACCTATATATTTGAAAATTGCAATAACAGCTCTTGTAAAAATATGAAAATCGATTTTCTTGATATCCTGGTAATAGTGTTTAAAAACGCGTATATTTTTGAAATGTCTTTTCAATGAAGGAAGATTATCTATATATTAATACGTGAAGAGAAAATTTTGTACCCCTTTTTAAGCAATTTGGACGGACGGAGGAGTGCGAGATTTGGCATAGTTAAAGTTTATATAGAGAAGAAGTGCAGAAAGCTAAAATTTATATGTAATATGTGTTACAATTACATTAAATTCAATAAAATAAATTCATTATTTACGTTCATACTGTCTATGTCAAACGCATAGTAGTCTGTGGTCAAACTGTCGTAATTTTATTATTGACAGTGTCAATTTCCAACACATATAGTAGGCTGTGTACATTCGCATTTTTCGTAGTAACCTCAGTAGGTCGAATTTCGACCACAGGGCGACCACTATTTAAGTAAAACCTCCAAAAGGAATTTTTTGTAATCAAATTACGACTTCAAATGTGACGCCGTGCGTTACGTAAGGATGGATTGCGTTAATGATTTCTCCGCTTTGGTGCACCCAAAAGAAAAACTTCAAAAAGATAATTAATTAGTAAGATTATCGCTACGTCCGGGATAAGAATAAAGCGTTTATGTTAAAAATTATTAAAATTTAAATCTAAAAATGGCGCAATTTCATTGAAGTTCAAATAGTGGGTTCAAATACAAGGGACTTGAGGAGGAATATTTAAAGTAATAAACGAAGGCATTTTTAGAGTCGCTGAATTCAAATATCGTGTTCGACAAAAGTTTGAATTTTACAATGGTCAATATAGCGGACGAAGACGTGCAAAATGAATATCGTTCGACATGATTCATTCACGAAATATTAGGTACTTTCATTTATCTAACATACAGCAAAAATCGACGTTTTTTAGGGTCAAAATCAAATATTTAATACAGCAGTAGGTATTTCGAAGTGCTTAAGTTTAACTAGCTATAAAAATTATCGTTTCCAAATAGAGGAAATACGACATTTACGCAAGGATTGAGTATTTTAATTAAGTCTAAATCTAAACTAAAGTAATGGCAGGTGGAGTTCATTTATCTATATTATATATATATTTGAAGAAATATCGCCTTGTAAACTTTATTTAAGCAAAAGTTTATTGCATGCTAAGAGTGAATTTTTTATAATGGTGGATATTAAATATCCAATTCCTTAATCAAGCGCATCTATGGTCAGATTCGTATTGTATTCTATGTACATATATTCATTTTTAACGAATTTTGAATCCTCCTAATTGACAAACTTTAACTTATTTTCTCAAAGATTTACGTATTTTCTTCAGTTACTCACAAATTTATATGATCATGTTGAAATCGGTTACAAATTACGAAAACGAAGTGTGCCCTCCAGTGCACTTTATTGTTTTAGAGAAGTTGTATTACACCCAGCAAACAGCCCGCTTCAGTAACTCCTACGTTACATCACAGTCGCCGTTTTTCATGCACTTGAGGGTAAATTAAGCCCAGCACGGTTTCGCGGGCATATGTTCATTTATCTTAACTAATTATACTCTTTATCTTAGGCCAGAGCTCGCCAGAGCCGGACTCATTCAGTGGAACCTCCAAGAGTCGGGCAGAAGTCGTACAAATTCCAATCTCGGTCTAATTAACTTTCAATGAAATGAAACACTGTGCCGAGCTCGATTTCATTGTTTTCCAGGGCGTTTTAAGGCTCAATCGAAATCAGTTTCGATTCGGACTTGAACCGAACATTGCATGCCGTTAAGGTGCTCTGAGGTGACATTCGTTGCACTTTCGACACGCTTAAATAGAAAAGAAACGAGAAAAAAAAAATATATATATTTCGAAAATTGGTTAAACTGTTCTGGCGAAATTTTAAGGAGCAATTCTACAAATCCTTCATTCGAGCAAGCTATTCGCCTGTAAAATGATTACCTGATTAAGGTGATCAGTGAACCGCATCGGCATAATGCCAAGGCTCTCGCCTCAGAGCTAAGTGGCTGAATGAAAGCAAAATTCAGTCATTTGTACGATAAATGTTCGAGGAAGCGGTTTTAGAGCTGAACTAATGCCTAGTTGGAGCGCAGTTTTGAGGTAGAGCTGCTAATGAAACTGATTCCTTATTAGCCGACTATGTGCCGCAATTGATGCGTATCCAGCCAGCCATAATAATCCCTGATTCGCTTGAGAATCTTAAAGATCCGTGCTCTCGCCTTAAGACTATCTCAAAGTCCAGACTTTCCGCACACCGAAAACTGCCAGCGATGGATGGGTTTGCGCGTATCGCGGTGAACCAGTTAGGTTTGTTATTAATTGTAATCATTTTAGATCGGTACGATGCAGTGAAATTGAATGCATCCGACTACTTGTACTTGGCTGCGTTGTAAACACTGTGAAAGTCAGCCCGTTTCTACTTGAACTAATTAATCAAAAGCTGTTTTACTCGTCCCAGTTTTACTTTCTGCTACGTGGGCAAGCCGCCTTTTATGCATTAAAGAAATGTCAAGGTTGGCGAAAAATATTACATCGTACTTATTTGACAATGTTTTACTAACTAGATATTTCAAATGAACTAACATAATCATTTAAAATTAATATAACCGAATTTTTCTATTCTGTCTTATAATGATAAAGATGTTGTTTTATAAATAAAGGGTTAATAATAGATTTTAAATAAATAATAAATTATCCAGGATTGGACATCCATTTAGGATCGGTAACCAATTAGAAAAACTTAATCCACAACAGTGTCATCACCTCGCAGCCTTTTTATTACTCTTTCATTTATACATATATTGATAAGTCAAAATCAGAAACGAATACAATTGAAAACAAACAATATTGGAAATATAGTTTGAAATCCCTTTGCATAGAGTAAAAGAAAGTTACTTATTCAAAATCAAAATATTTAGGGGTGTCTGATATTAATCCTTCAGTCGCGAGATAAAAACTAAGATTGAGCATTTGCTCAGTTTGTGTGCATAAGAGCTATTACCTTTAAGAACTGTTTTTAAGTTTCGACCTTTTAATATCTTAAAAATATTTGAAAACACCTTTTCAAAGAATCCTATTTTTTCGTTTTTCGGCTTCGTTTTTCATTCCACGAAAAAAAAATATAAAAATTATGTTTCAAAAAGACTACACTTTTTAAAAATATATTTCCTAATACTTTTGGATTTGTCCTAAACACAAAATTTTTGGAAAGTTATCTTTTGAATTCAATTATTTTTAAATTGAGCTTTAATTTTGAAATCAGTAATTACGTAATAGTTACACCAAGACCAACATTTATATATTTATATGGACAAATGGTACTTTTAATGTTTTGCGACTAAAAAAGTCAGCGACCCCAAAAATTGTATACACCCTTTTTGATCTCAGTTAAGGAAAATTTGTAACATAATAATTTATCTTTAATCGTCAAGTACATTCGAAATACAGATTCGACGGATACCATTAAATATTTATAAATGGCCTCAAAGACACCTTAATTCCTAGTTATTTGGCTACAGACTATTCTCTGCTTTCATTAATGCATTCATCGCCGTTGATAGCACCTTAGAAATCAAAATAATTACATCAATATGAAAACAAATAGATTTATGCATCCACCTCCAAAGCCATCATTCATTATTCTGTAATTAATAGCAACACCATACCTTATGCAACCGGAGATTCTCCCACAAGGGCGGCCATAGAACTCAAATTGAAAATCGAATCATAACCGCAAATCGAATGGTGGCTAAGGCTAGAATTAACTACGTCTCGTTTGAATTGGTAATTGTGCGGTTGAGATGATAACTTTCGTTTCGCTGGCCTGCGCCA
Source organism: Machimus rusticus (assembly GCA_951509405.1). Lineage (NCBI taxonomy): Eukaryota > Metazoa > Arthropoda > Insecta > Diptera > Asilidae > Machimus > Machimus rusticus. The sequence continues at coordinate 5,347,491 of OX608049.1, forward strand.
ATAATTACAGATTAACTTTCCCAGCATCTTGATGGTAGCGGCCAGATTTTGCCAGTGGCAACGTTTGAGAGAATGTTCACTTCTTCGGAGCTAGCGCGGAAAATGATAAATTTCGAAGAGGCGCAATAACAAAAATAAGATTGCTCCTATCGAACAATCTAAGACCCATTCCGACAATTAAGTGCGCAGCAATTACTGACCGTCCATGGACCAGGTAGTGTCTATTAGGGTCTTAGTTGGCTCGTGTTATCAAACACCTTCTCGAAGAGGCTCAGTAAATCCTACGTCCGCCGTCTTAGACGTAGATAACGATAGCGTACCGGATTCAGCGAGTCCATTAAAAGAAAATTAAGAAAATTTATAGGTGATCGTTACAGGTGATTGAAATTACTTTATTAGTGTTCTGAACCGAAATCGGTATAATGGGGCACTTATGGAATCAGCATGGGTCCGTTCCTCTTTATACATATACTATTGTATGTTGCTATTTTCTTTATGTGCGCTTATTTCTTAAATGCAACTTTGCGTTTCTTATGCAGATCTTACTACTGGAAATATATATAGGTACTCGTTGAAACTCTACATATATGGATAGTTTAAAAGAAAAATAGGAAATATACTTGGAAGAATAACCAATTTAAATATGTCTAGAAAAATTTAAAAGTCTAGAGTCCAAGTCCATTTTTCATTTATTATTTTTGGTATATTCCTAAAAGTATTATGGGTAGAAAAACATTTTGTTTTCGAGTTCCTTTAAAACGACACAGGGTAAAAATGTTTGCATGTGAAATCATTCATATGTATATTGAAGTTAATTTAAAATTTGAAGTTTAGTACGGAAAAAGTATTTCTTTAATAAAATTGGTAGTTTTTGTGATTCAAACAATTTTTTTTCGTTTGTACTTTAAAAAATGCACATCTTGCACCATTGATACAAATTGTTCCTACCTTGCTTTATTTTCTTCTACCTTTCAAAGTATTTATTTTTTTTTTATAATACAAATTTGAATGTATGTGTTTATACATATATGCTCTGCCTGCAATCCTACGCTGCTTTTCTAAAATAAAATAAAAAATGGTTAAGTTAGGTTAACTCGCACACTTTAGGGCCGATTTCGCCATACTCTGTTAATTATTAAATGCCCTGTTAAAAATCGTTAACGGCCTGTTAAGGCTAACGAGCGTTTCACCAGGTGCTAACGGGCGATTAAATTCGTTAATCAGGCATTAAATTTAATTCCCGATCAGAGCATTCGTTAAACTCTTAACGGCCCGTTATTGCTGTCAAAACTAAAAATGGAAGCTTACTATAATTTTATTTTCGGAAATGAGAATGTTTTGGATACGTTAGAGGATTTAGACAAAATATAGTACGGCGTCCTGGAATTTACAAATAACGGCGCCACTATTTCTGAAAGTATTATGATGCGGATTTTAGGACGAGCTTAAAAAAACACAAGTTGATTTTTATAATATTGCACGTTTTCATGAAGCATTGGGTACTACATTCAGATTGCACGCATGTGCGAATTGATTCTCTGTTAACGAGTGAACGAACGAATGAGAGTAATTCACTTGATATTTGATTTAGTAACGGCTTGTTAATTTTCCTTTATGGAACGTCAGAAACTTTAACATCTATGTTAATTTAAACTGACGAATTCATAATGCCCGATCAGAATTTTTTTGGTGAAATCGTTTCACATTTTAACTTACTTGAAAAAGAAATTGTTTTGTTTCATGACTGTGATTGGGTTCCGGAGAAAATCAGTTGTGACTGACGGACCCCGAAATGATTTCATAAGTATTATTTTTTGGATTTTTGTGCAGAATACGAAAAATCACGAAAAGAACATTTTTTGTTCATCACAGTGAGTCACACAATAGTAGAGCGCCCGGGGGTTTTGACCTCGGATTTCAGTTACAGTGAATGAAATTTAATAATTCAAAGTGGAATGTTTAGCTTATTGTTGTTAGTTATTTAATTCTCAATATCAAGCGGCTTCGACAAAAATTTATCTTCAGCTATTTTCAAAGGCGTATTTTCATCGAATTCAATATCTGTACATCTATATTTTTCAATAACATGCTTATCGCAATAACAAAAAGGGTTATGGAGCTGCTTGTGGACGTCGGAAGAGTGGCTTATACTGCAGTGTAGCATGTCTACAGTGCAGCGAAAATTGTTGTTTATATACTCCACCGATCATTGAAATAAGTGAAGTCGGATAAAATATATAATACAGACAAAAATGTAAATTGTTTAAATAAACAAATAGTTTATTAATAATTTATTTATTTATTTATTTATTTTTTTATTGTCCTTCTTTTACTTCTTTTCTCCGATTACTATCTCTATATAAATATATACATTAGTGTAGTTCAAAATCTATTGTATTAGACTGGTTCCGCCTGAATTTTGTAGGTACTTATAAGATATTATCATCTTTGTACATTACAAATAAACTATTATTATTATTAACTTAATTACTTTTTTGTATATATTATAAGCTAAACATTCCACTTTGAATTATTAAATTTCATTCACTGTAATTGAAATCTGAGGTTTTCATGTTTTTAACGCCCCAGGCGCTCCACTATAATCAGAAGGCTGTTTACAATATTTCGTAGAGATGAGTCCCCGGTGATCCCAGTTACATCAAATTAGACTGAGTGGTTAATAACACTGGTTTACACTAATTTTAGTCTTAAATAAGTGATACTATATATTTTTTTAAAAATATTAAATTTTCCACAAAATCAGTTTTGTTTATTTTAAATTTTAATAACGATATGTTCTACGATTGGTCGTTGAACTGCCTCGTGGATTGCAGTGTTGCACTTTTACTCGGGTGTAGCCCTTAGTGCAATATAAAGCCCGGGGGCATCAGCTACGCCTCTCTGAACAGTTCTAATTACGTGAATGGGGGTTTGCAGGAAAAGTGTAACAACCTTTTAATACGATTTTCCTCAAGTCCGGCAATTACAGGTTTTCCTCTTTTTACGCTAATAAATGGCTTGTAAACTGTGGACGTAATTATTAACTGAGGAAATGCGACACCCGCACATTGTCTGGCTCAGAGGCGAAACATCAGTGAAAAACCTACAGAGCCGCAACGTAATCTGAGTTTTAATCGCTAATTGCGATGTGTGCTAATTTCTATAGATTGCGCGGCGACTCGTGTCTATTATGGACAAATATAGACGATTTAATCAATGAATACGCAAACTGGTGCCTTTAGACTTATTTTTTTTTATATGTATTTCATTATTATTATTTCATATTTTTTTTTTTACACATATCGAATTTTGAAAATAAAAATAATTTATATGCATATAATTTCAATATAAATAAATTTTAATAGATTTGAAAAAGCTTTGAAAAATGTTTGCCAAATTTATTTTTTGGAAATACTAAATATTTACTTTTCAAATAGATGTTCAGTCACAGAAGGAGGTTTAAATAAAATATGCTAAAATAACTCTTTCAGGGTTAAATATATACGAGAAACACCAATAGTATTTAAAAATTTCGTCAAAAGCAAAAGAAATTTCGCATTTGTTTTTCTAAACCTAAATTTTCCCATTTAACTGACTTTACGAAAAAGGAAATTATATATTAATTATTTGTTCTCTAGAAACCCGCTGAACTGATTGAATAGAACTTTTGCCGTTAGAATTTTCAAAATGTTTCCGAACAATGAAAGTGTCATATGAATAAAATAAGTTATTAAAAAAGCATTTAGAATGAAAACACATAGCTAATCGGATTCTCCTCGTCAAACTGTTTTATATGATTCCCCATGTTAAGGGGGTTGTAAATTTGTGCAAGAGGGTTTTTGGTGTTGCTGATTTAAAATTTCGGACCAAATTTTAAAAAATCATGTTGGATATTAAATGGGGACCTTTAGAGTCAATATGATGATTCAATAGTGTTGGTTATGGTGTCTATATGAAACGGACTCTTTAATATTAAAAATAAAATTATTCATAAATAATGTCTATACGAATAGAAAGGCTGTATGATTTTGTTGCAGATCCTTTGTTATATAAAATAAGGTTTTCATAAACAACTTTGAGATTCCTGAAAGCCTCTAATCTCTCTATCTTACGTTCAAACAGAGCGGGAAACTACAAAGCCCTTGCATCCTTATAAAGTGGTAAGAAAACAAGAGGTCCGATCAAAGCAATTTCTGCAAACATTTAGCAAATGCGTGCAAATATACGTCTGCATTTGCCGCTGTTTTTTTCCATAAGTCGATCGTAGAAAAGAGTGGCAATGACTTAAGATGACATCAGCCACATATCCGATACATGAGGAACTAAAGATTACGGCAATGACTGGGGGTCGGGGGAGTTTACATAACGCGGTAACCGAGGTAAACTGATGACTGCTGCTAATCCGTTAAAAAGTTTTTCTTTAGGTTTTCTTATATTATTATTTTAGTTGTATTTTCTTCAGGTTTTAGTTCGTTTTTCTTCACATCTGGTTGATGTCTTTATGGTGGCCACAAGACGCCGGCTGCTGAGGCCTTTGACTGTTACTTAAGCATGATCTACTGTAAACACGTGTTTCTTGGCAGAGGTATAACAATAATAAAACACTTCCAGGTGAGGAATTAAAAAAAAGGAAACATTGAGGCTACTTTGCCTGTTCAAGAACTCTAATTGCTGTATTTGCGGTATATTTGCGGTATTCCGCATATCCGCGCATATCTGAGCGGTTTCTTACACAACGTGTGGTCTTTTCTTAAATCTAAAGGTAGGTACTCACTGTTTCTTTGCTCTCGACGAGGATCATCTTCGAGCACAACGACCGGCACAGCTGTGACTAGTTTATAGTCTGGCAAATGACCTGCAATTTAAAACGTAAATATCAATTAGAATTTCTCCCTGACTTTCTTTCTGCATTTACTTAATTATCATCTTGCGGAAGGTTGGGCCCCAATGGACCAAAGATGGGACGTCCAAGAGAACATCCAGACGCAAGATGGTTCATACTGGAGCAGGACGATCGGCGCGAATGTCCGCGCGGTTATCGCGGCTGACCGCTCCAAATGGTGCATTACGTAATGCAAAGCAACGCAGTCGCCTAGATAAACCATTGAAAATTATCGCTGCGGAAAACTGCGGATGGACAGAACACATCACGGGCATCAGGCTGGATTTAAAACTTATGGCGCAGTTTAATAATACGAGATGATCTGCGCGTTGCGCTCGTGCCTTTTACATAATGCTAGATGATCTGATTTACTATTTCGAATACCGTTATAACCAGGAAATATGTTGCCTTTTCAACGACTTCCAAGTTATTGCAAACAATTTTCGCAGTAAAATATACCCGGGGTTTCATCTTCCGGATAACTGGCTCCTCTCACCATCTCAAAAAATATTGTTAATTGGACAAACTGAAATGATCACGTCTATGGACTTTCACGCGCGCAATTACGTCTCTTTGAATTTTCGATATTCCAACTTGATGGCTAATTAATCTGCCTGAGGCTATTACATATCAATTCCTTAACATGGGTTTACAGGGTCCGAAATAGTTTTACGTTACCATAAAATGAAAAGTTAGTTGGTCGTTTTCAACATAAATGTTAATAGAGCAATTGCTACTTAAGTCGCCCTTATTGGGAAAAAGTAAGCTTGCATTTAATATCTATTTTAAACTTCATTAGAAAAACAGTTGTAAGATGTCTCCATAAATTATAAAGAAAATAAATTCTAACGAAAATTAGCAATGTTTTATGAGAAAAGGAAGAACAGTTAATTGTACTTCATTTATGATTGAACTTATACAAGTTTTGTAAATAAAATTAATTGAATAGAATTTTTGAGGAAACTAATTACGAGGTCCGATGTTAGGTTTTTAAAATTAAAATTAATTGATTTTACCATTTTTGAATTTGCTAATTTAAAACCTAGTATGTATTTATGTATAGGAAATAAAGATATAATTTTTAAATATTGAAGATCAATTTATTTATAACGAGATTATCCGCTTCATAACAGCTTTTGAAATTATTTTGAAATATTTCGATTTCGGAATTTCTGTAGTATCATATAATTAGCATATTGCCCAATAATAATTAATTAGCATTTAGAAATATTTTTTGAAAATATTGGAATATTGCACCAAATACTTGGGCTTTGAAAAAATAGACACTAAAAAATGGGTGGTAAATATACGCTTAATTCTTAAATTCTATTAGCTTATAAAATTACGAACAAAGAAAGAATCTATTTTCATACGATAATCTCGTTAAATTTGAATTTAACATGATCGCCACTGTTTATATTTCAGGGCCAAAATATTTTTTAGCGGAATTGATGTGCGAACTTCTGCTGAAGGACATTACTTTTACAAGTACGAAAAATTGAGTTCATTGTAAGTACTTTAACATATATATTTATGTGTTCACTTTGCATCTTATTCTTTGGAGTATATAATTAATTATCACTTCTTGTCAGCTTGTTATTTAGCAAACCAAAATAAAAATAAATCTGTTTTTATCGTTCACGTTGTAAAGGTGCAATAATTTAAATATGTATTATATATATGGTAAAAAAAAATTCTCACATTTATATACGAAAAACAATGATATTAAATATGTATATTATAAACAATGATTTTAGGAGCTACTTAAGGGAGTATCCTCTTTTAAAACCTTAAAATATATGAAATACTTTTTGAATTTGATTTTGGGTTAAATAAAGATAGAGAAATTCAAGTCAAGATCAGTACAATCATGGTTAGTGCTTATGATACCCATGATAAATATCTCAGCATATAATGGTTTTTCAAAGGGAAACAAAATGTTGGCTTTAAAGGAAGAAAAATTTTAAAAGCGAAAAAATGAGCCTTAAAAAAGCTTAAACGAAATCTTCTGTAATTTAAAAATTCTTTCATTAAGTGTTTAAAAATAAATTGATGTTATAAACAATTTCATATGGTAATATCTTCATAAAGCTTAATATATTTTAAAAGTCCCTATAAGAACCTAATATGATGTTAAGCAAAAGGGGAAAAGTCCAAGTCTAATTAAAATGTTTTGTCTTTCCATCACATAATTTCGCTGCTAAAAACCAGACATTAATGGCCATAATATTGAAGTGCAAAATCAAATTTAATCCTAAACCAAAACTGGAAATGTAAATGAACTCACTCCTCCGCCGAAATGGAAACTTACAACAAATCATAAAGTGTTAAATAAAATGTAAAAGTCCAAAAAATCTTTTTCGAATTAGCACCGAAGAGCTTTTAAGCTTGTATAACTCACAAAAGGACCAATCATTTCCGGACCTTACCAGCAAAAACCCAATGCTTGGAGAGGAAAAAAAATCCCATTCGGGCAATTCACAGTTGCGCGACTGAGTTCAATGAACGCATTATTACCTGGCCGGAGTTCAGGTAATATCGATGAGAAAAAAATAGACAAGGTCGTTTCTTGATCGAACAAGTTTCGCTGACTCTTTCGCCAAGAGGCATCGACGGCCCTTATTATTTTCGGAGCACACCCCTGGCCAGCCGCCTCTTAAATTTCGAAGCAGTGAACGCACCTATTACAGGTAATTTGTAATCACATAATTGCGAGGCGCAGAAGCGACAGATGTAAACAGAGAGCTGCGTGCGCACCGAAAATTCAGAGCGCCACTAAACCTGCTTAATTACAAGTCTTTGGTCAAGTTTGGTGAATCACCAGTAGAAAATGTCAACACCGCGAACTCCAGAACAGAATCCGCGGCTGATGATATTACAATAATAATTTATCAGCCGCGGCGGTGAAAGAGACATTCAGAAACAGCCTCAGACGATCGCGATCCGCAGGCCTGCAGCATCAGATTCAGATGTGCGCGCTTTATCTCTGCATAATAAGGCGTGAGGTCATTTCGATTTTAATATTCAATCGCAACTTTGTGATCAAGCTGCCAGTGAGGCAACGCACGGGAATAACTTTCATTAAGCATTTAATCTACACACCCATAGCCTGCGGTATGTCCGCTTTTAATAAACACAAGAATATATTTTTTATTGCAACATTTTGTAGTTTTTGCATTTATATAATAGACTATATTATCCATTTATCAAATACGAGTAAACACTTATGTACATTACATATACATAGAGCTATTTTATCCGATTTTCAAAAAAGAAATCTATATAATGACTTTCGAAATAATAATAACATGGATGTGTTTCGATATTTGAAACTAGCGCCAAAATCTAGGATTTGTAGTTGCATTGACATTACCTACTATTGTGCTACCAATTATTTTTTATAAAAATGAAATATAATATATGACACAAGAGTACAACAGTTGAGAACATTAGTAATTATAAAAAACATATTTAAGAATTTTTGGATTAGAGATTTATTAGAAAATCTATATAAAAAGTTTCTGAACTGCTTCAATAATTTCAGTCAGTATTATATTTTCTAATCAAGTTATTTCATATACAGTACGGTTGCGGTAGTTAAACCATTCGATAATTTGTTGCATCGAATAGTTAGACGTAGTTTTCGTTTGAATTTTCCTTCTATAATTTGACTACTTCACCTATTGGATTGACCTGTGTTTTCCTTTTTCTGGCATATTACTGTTACATTCAGTTACACTCAGTGGTTTTACCTATGTTTTTCTTCTTCTGGAATATTAATTCATTTTTGACTAAGATTTAATAGTGTAGAATTGGAAACCCTATAACATAACATGTAAAACCAGCGCGACCATACTTTGGTAGCCTCTTTCATTTGACGATACGCGTGAAAAAAATTTGTCAAACTAGCGCGATTCTACTGTATACACAATTTTCATCAAACTTGGTCCGTGGGGGTTTTCGAGGTTGCTGATTTCGACCTGACTGCCAGAATTTACGAAATCGGACTTTTAAAGTTTATGGGATTTACACCAAGATTAGTACTTTGTGTTCTTCGGCATCGCTGATTTCAAATCAGTTGTTAGAATTTACGAATTCAACTTGGCGGAATGTCGAATTTTAAAGTTATTGTAATTTACAGCAAACTTTGTACATATGTATGTACATGGGGGTTTTCGGGTTTCCTACACCTTTCAACCGATTATCCTGAACTTTTTATCAGGTATTATTGAAATTAAAATAAGTGTTACACAGTTACATACTATAATAAATCAAAGTTTTATTCCTAAAAAAGCTCATTTAAGCTGAATGTTTGAGTAATTTTAAGATATTTAGCTCAAAAATTATAAAAATGATAAAAATTATATGGACTGTATCTTTAGCCAAAATTGGTGTTAATGCACTTGTTTTCTGTTGAAAAAAATATTTCTAATAACAAATTGTTTTGTTCATTATCTTAAAATTAATAATTTAAGTAATTTTTATAACATTTTCAGTCAACTTTATAGAGGAGACCATATTTTTAGCTTTTTGGATTGTTGGAAATAAGGCAGTATTAAAATTGGTACATGGATATTATCAGAATAATTTTCACGGATGTCTTGAGATATTTATTTCGGAATTGTTTCCTTAAAAGAGTGACTATGCGTAAGGTGAAGTAATTTATTTCTAAAAATAGATGCAAGATGTCTTGTTACTCTTGTAGCCAACTTCTTTATAGGTTCCATGATAATAAAAATTTCAAAATGATGGAGAGAAAAATAAAAAGTCCCAAAACGACGTCCGACAGCGCATAAAGACAAAACCTGAAGGAAAAGAAGCGAAAACGTCTTGGAACGTCTTGGAACGGGCATCGCGTCCCCGGAGCGGGAACCGAGTGCGCCACGTTAGTCATCCTCACTTGGGGTGCCCAGGGGTCAAGATCAAGTAGAAATATGCGAACGAAGAATAGGAAGTTAACATACCATTTTGTCCAATTAGCGCCGGGGCACCTGTGCTGATATTCTTCTCGTAGTTCGAAGACATCGTTCTGCTGCATGCGCTTCTGTTCGGAGTTCCCGTTTTCCCACTGATCTCATTTGCCACTAATTTGTTACCTCCGCTGCCGTAGCCGCTAGAGATGCTGCCAACATAAGACGACGTCTGCTGCGGATGCTGCGGATGCTGGGAGTTCGTCTCCGGCGTGTGTGTGTTGCTGCTTCGATGGAGCGCAAGATTAGTGCAACTGATTATCATCACAGGTGAATCATGCAAATCAGGCAAAGATGAGGAAATCGATACTGCTCCTGCGGATAAAACTGAGGAAGCACACGATCCTTGTATTTGTGATATATTGATGCTATCTCCAGATTTTCTCGTTTTGAACAAACGCATCTTAGAAATATCCAAGTCTGTAATCGGGATAAGAAATATTAAAATTAATTAACTCAAATAGCTGATTCATTAGTAGCTAATATCTAATAATGCCTTCTGAATTGCCCATTTTTTAAAAACTTCCTAGAAGGGTTCGCGCACAGTATGAAAATGTTTGTTATTAAATGCGATCGTTTGTTATTACTCTATTAAAACGCCCAATATACATATACCTTTAACTCTGTAATAAGCTATTTGCTTTCTAAAGTGCCTTCCTAAATTTCGAATTTTCAAAAAAAAAATAAAATAAACTATCTCGTCTAATAATACATATTTTAAGAGCTTTTTACACTTTATCTTAAAAATCTACTTTTTAGAAAATATTCTATTGGGAAGTACCATATTTAAATAATATTCTCTGAAAATTTTCGAAAATATAGACTATTGCTTATTTAACGAGAGTAAATTTATTGTGTTTATCGAAACTTTAAATGTGTTTTTCTCAAAATAACATTTTTGTAATCGACGTGCATGATAACTTAAAAACAATTTAACCGATCGGTCTGAAATTTTAATATGTTATTCTACAACAAAATAAGATCAACATAGACTATAATAAATAAGATTGATTAATTTTTAAAGTTTTTTTGCGAAAAGAAACATGTTATTTCTTAAAACATCAACTTTGGAAACCCACGAAGTCAAACAAAATAATCTTAATTGGTAAAGTAAATTTAAAATGTTAAAATCGGACCTTCCCATCCAAAATAGAGTTTGAGATGCGTTCTTGCAATTCTCTGCAGGAGAATTGTTAGCAAAAAGTGTTTGAATACTTTGGTACAATTTTTCAAAATATCGGTTACGAACATTAAAAATTTACGAAAAATGATCTTCAACCACCTGGAACTGGCGAAATATTTTAAATTTCGTTCTAAAATTGTTTTTGACTTTTCTTGGATATCACAACTATAAATTAAAGAAATACATATATATATATAGATGTTTGTGATTCGATAATGTAAAAGAAACATTACAAATTATATTCAGTTTTTCTCAGTAATTTGTGAAAGTGTGCAGAAGAATTTAATTATTCCTTCTTTTGTTTGGTATAAAGATTTTTAAAAAGCAATTTATCTTGCGATGAAAATTATCTTTAGCAATGCGTAAAAAAGAGTGACAAACTATCAAACGGAGAAGATAAATACGAGGACAAAAAATTTCATCAGTATAAATTTTGTAAGTTTCAACATCAAACAACATAAAACTAAAAGTCATCCTTCGTTTTACTTTTAAAGCAGAAATGTTACCTAATTTTATTTCTACGATTAATTATCCGATTTCTAGACGCCCAAACACGCAACTTGCATTCGCTTTCAGCAATCTAAGTGAAAAATGTGAAAATTGTTAGCCCAACGACACACGAACCTTATCTATGCAAATTGAGTAGGTAGTTATTAATTTTACAACTAAATATACGTTACTCAACTTTGACTGACCCGTCTACATTTCTTGCAGTTTTTTTTTGTACTTATATATATAAATTTCACTGTAATTCAAGCCCACACCAGCTTCTGGTGGTAGTGTAAATTCTTCAAATTCCTTGGGCGCCTCTCGAAAATGGATCGACTCGAAGTACTAAATGTGAGGTTGGCTCAGGTAAAATCAAAAGCGATTGCTCCGACTGTCTAACGACCAGTGCGCAAGATCTCAGGTGTTGAGTTTGCGCCAGTCTAGAGCCCCGGCTGACTGGTATAGCCGTAACTTTCGCCAAAATTACTTCAATCGTGCTGAGAAACGCATTAATCTGAGTCTAATGGCTTTCCTAAATGCCAAATTTGCCGCGTGCTTTCAGAGGCCTGAAAAGCAAGTTTTCCCGGCACAACATAGAGGTGGAAGTGGTCAGCGATCATAATTGCGTCTATCGGGCTCCATCAGGCCCATAGAGGAGCGCAGTATGTCTCAAGTATGCTCAAGTAAGCATTGCTTCCTTCCTTTCCATACGACGGCGACTTGTCGTGGCACCAGCCTCTTGAAGTATCTCTGACTTGTGCGAGAAGAAAACAGATTTCTTGGAAAAATTCCGAAGAAAATATGATCTCAAGCGGCTTGAGCTGCCGGGTATACCTGTGAATGTGCCGCGTAATTAAATGAAAAGAATTTTAATAAATTTAAATGTCAGACGATCGCGCGCGAACGTATTTTTGCAGTGCTTATGGCCACAGATCAACTGCTTCAGACGTTGAATAGGTACATTCTTTGCATTTTTTGTTCCGGCGACTACATACATCAAGAAGTGATAGGCTATTTCATTTTAAGATGTATTTGTGAAAATGAAAATTATATTTGCACTTTGAGAAGACATTGCCTTGTTTTTTTTTTTAAATAATGTCTTCGCACCTGTCTTGGCTTAAGCCTATTCAGTTGAAGCTTAGCAGCCTAGCCTAATCGTAGTTCAAGCTAGATTCAATCCGGATTAAAATTGGTTTAAGCTGGATTAAGATTGGCTGAAGTCGGAGTGTCTTTGACTCAAGCCGGACTATTCTTAGTTAAAGCCAAGAACTCAACACCGACTTAAGTCTGGCTTAAGCGAGATACAGATAGATAATACATAGCTTAAACTTTGACCAGTAGTCACCTATGTACATATATAAAAGTAAACAATTTCAATACAATCAGAGGGGTGTTGAACTTGGATATGTTTTAATGTAAGTATTTCGTTTTTTTACCTAAAATTGAATTTTCGGCAAAAGAAAAAGTTGTTATTCTTATTACATAATTCTAAATAGATGTTAAAACGTTAAAAGAGTATAAGTAAAAAATTTTACATCTTCTGCGTAAATTTTTCCATTTTGTAGGATGGGTTTCAAAACTCTTAAGAATCTGTCCAAATCGCCATCTAATCAATCTCATAGTAAATAAAAAATAGCCACAAGTATTTAAACATGCTACAACCTGTTAGCATGTAAAATAATGTCAAGTTTCCCAATGAAAAATTCCTTTAAATTTTGCTGAAATATTTGTTGCCTTTTATAAACCAACCGAACTACTGGCGAAGTGAAAATGTTTTACACTCTAAGATACGTAACATAAAATTATGGCATTAAAATTTCAATGCATACCGAAATAATAACACGAATTCTGTGCACGCAAGTAATTTTATAGAATTCTAAGAATTTAAATTTGCGATCGTACAGTTCTATTTTATTTACGCAAGATAATGAATAAACCAGTTTTTGGGCATTATACGTAAATATAATATCAGAAATGCGGCATATTTCTAACTTTTTTAGAAAATGCATGTAGAAATTGAGTATTTAATTAAAGGGTAGTTGAAACTATCTCAATCTGTAAAAAACTTATTATAAAATTTACTATTAATACACTAAAAGTCAATTTCACTTAAAATTAAAGAAATCCAAAATATTAGGTTAGGGTTTGTGATCGATCTAACATATTTCATTTTTTAAATAAGTTTCGAAAGAAGCTGATACAAGGTCAAAGTTATATGACACAAATAGTTGAATCACTCCTGATACAAGTTTTCTATTAACCTCAAGATTAAAATATAATAGTTAAAACCCTGTTAATCTTATGAAGGTACATGGTTTAATTGAACACATTGTAACAAAATTACTTGGAAAAACTAAAATCAAAATAACTTTATTTTATTTTAAGTGTTTATGTTTAATTAGCAAGTAATGAATGCGAGAACAAGTGAAAAACATAATTCAAGAAGCGTTTCTATAGCATGTTATTCTTTATATTTGTAAAAACAAGTCCTTTTTAATGTATAATTCCTGAGAATTACTATAAAACTGAAACAAAAACGCTATAACTAAGAAAAATAAAAACGAATTGCTTCCTTCCATTAAGAGTGGATCGATTAAAGCAAAGTGCAGCAGGGCATTTAGTCTCAAAGGATTGAAAATTACGAACTAATGAGAGGAGCATATAAGTAACATACATATGTATTTACACCGGTGGCGAACCTCTCCAGGGACCTTATTAAGAAGTTATGTATATTCGTTTTTAATTGAAATCATCGAACCCTTAAGTGGATTCAGCCTAGATACCGATGAAGCGAACTTGATATTTTCGCAATACTTAATTACTTCTTATTTTTATTTTTAGTGCGTCCCTATAATGCTCATCGAGATTAGTGCAATCGCAATTAATTAATGATGTCCCGTCCGACAGCAGTACGATGATATCACTCGACGCATTTAATTGTTATTGACGTAATTTAGATGCGGTTTATGCGGCCTGCTCCTGACCATTGCGATAGGTCCAAGTGATGTATGGTTATTAAATTGCCCCCGGCTACCCTTCAGCTACTGGGATTCACTCGTCGACGTTGGAGGACTGTATATGGGAAGAGAAATCAAGATTTGAATCTTTTAAACCTATGCACCGCGACCATAGATTTCTCGCCCAACAGCATAAATTCATAAATAGTCGAAATAAATTTCGCATGAAAACGGATTAGGACTTGAGTCTCTGGCAGACTCTTAATTTGATTAGGAAAATGAATGGAAGCATTCAACTCTGATTACTTTCTTTAGTTTCAGTGTTTCAGTGTATCGGGTTTCATGAGATGGGTCCGACAGATATCTTAATAACATTTTGTCTGTTGACACTTCTTGAATTTCAACTTGAAAATGTAAGTTGGCAATTTTTGGATTCTTAAGTAGTTTTTATGTAGTTTATTTTTAATTTTTTTCAGGGTGTGGAGTAAATTTATTGAAAGATGCAAATCTTAAAGTTTAAGTTATACCCATAAATTATACATGCTCTGAGGTATCGCACTATCATATTGTTTGTTTTTTCATTTTATCGAAGATTTTAAATTTCATGTTTTGTTAATTCAGCTTTAAAAACAAAAAAGGGAGAAAATTCTAAGTTTATTCTTCCATATTAAGTGTTAGCAATCAACACGATTTGTGAGAATTTTAATTAATAACGGAATTTGAACTATACTTCACGTACAAAATTGTTTAGTGTATTATTTGAAGATAGTTCTTCACAAAACTTTAATTTAATACATTTAAATTTACATATACATAGGTAAAACGATCTATCAAAAAATCGGATTCTTACTTTAATAAACGGAAATTCTCCCATTTTAATAAAATTGACTTTAATAAGATTTTGATCTGGATTTGCCTGCACTATAAGTTTTTGAATGGACGAAGATCATATACTTGAGCAATTTCTTGAAACTATATTTTTAAATTGGCTGGTATCGTTACTTGGGGGATTTTCCTCTGAGAGTGAGTGAAATTTAAACAGCAGCTTCCTTAGATAGTAACAGTCTTTTATTAAATTTTTGTATACGTCAAGTCTTAGGTACTAAATAACATTCGGTTAGCTTCGTCATCGAACTTAGGTTTTCTGGATTTTAAGTCAAACATGATTTTTGTTTAGCCACAGAATCTATATCATACTCTTCTGTGCATCTATGTATGGCTTTATTATTCTTTTGACATTATCTATTGAATTCTTGGGTTAATTATAAGTTATAACATTATTATAAAATACAAAATTTAATTTTGATCAAACCAGAAGTTTTTTATGGTATGGTGAAATTTGGTTTATTCGGATTTGAATCGTATCGTAATCAATCCTAATTAATCTTGAACGTTAATATAAATGTTTTCTAAAAAGGTAAGGTATGTAGCTTGATTGAAATCAAGGAAATATTGGCAGATCGTTTTATTTCTCGTTATGGCAATATTAATTGGTAAGCGAGATCACTTAATTGCAAAATCAAAATATTTTTATGGTGAATAGGTAATTATTTCTATAAACAAGTTTAAAACGATTAGTTAAGATGTGTGAAACTATTGCATTTATATCGTTTGAAATTTTTGTAAAATCTGTTCATAATTAGCAGGATTTTTACATTTAAATTTGGAAGAGTCGTCTAAAGTGAATTTAGTTCCCACCAAATTAACATCTGTTCCAGGAACATGTATCGATCCATCCGTGCGATGCGTGCAGACGTGCATAATAAAATTATTCAATTATGAACAAAATCGACATTAAAATTAGTTTTCATTCGTTGGGGTACCTACAAAATCTGTCTTAAATTCAACCGAGAGGAGAGTTGTCCGTGAATAATATTTTTCGTTGAATTTTTATGTCTTCCACGACAGATTTAATCGCGGCCAAGCCGACAGGTATAATTTTAAATGCGGCGGCTGGGTCGGCTGAGCGCGAGACTCGAAGATCGATTACATGCCATTGCGTACATATTGATTAAATTCTTGGCACCTCGTAAATCGTTCCCTGTTAGTCCCGTCTATTGTTGTGAGCTTATTTGCGGAATTGAGCGATAAATGCGTCTTCTGTCTAGCGTCTTATACTAGAGGCCTAGAATAGCAAAAATTTGCCCCGGCTGACGGCGGCGTGCGACGGGCTTCGACGCTCAATAGTTCGCCGCAGCTCAGACCGGGGGTCAAAGCCCGGGTTAATGTTTGATTGCGTAACGAGTGCGCGCCAAGTTGCCGCGCGTTGTTCTGTTGCGATTCTATCACCGTTTACTGTTGTCTTCCAAGTCGCGGACTGGACGTGCCCGGGCTGAAAGAATACCAAAAGATCAAGTCGAGCTCAAAAAGTTTTTCTTGCAAACCAAAAAGCTACCTTAAGAGTTCGGACAAGACACACCATCCTTATAAATTATCGTGACGATATGTTTATCTCCCTAAAAATCTGCTCAAGTTAATTTATGCTCAGAATGTCAGGGTTTCCCTGACAAAACTTTTTGTTCTTTGACTCTCCATTAATTTGGATCTAAATATCTGACGACAAAATACCCATAAAACCATACAAAGCTCGACACCTGATTAGTTAAGAAGTTTGACAAGGTATATCTCTGATTTTTGTAAGGCTGCTTAAGCATGCGTGGCATAAAATTCAATCGCGCTTGACTTCTGTTGAATTGCATTGTGTTTGGAATTGTTGTTTCAACTCCTCGCATATACCACAAGTTTGCACTGTCCAAGAGACAAGTGGTAGTGCTGCATAATTACAAGAAATTTTTTTTCTTTTTTTTTCCGAAAAGTACCTTCGATTCGCGAGATAATATCAGGCGTCAAGTCGCAATCAAGATGTCATTCGCGAGATGTTGGTATAAAGTAAACGTGGTCCTCACTGCACAGAAATGTGATACGAAAAATCACGACGAAGATTGCGATTTAAAAGTGTTGTTTTTTTTTTCATTTCGAGTGCGGAATCGATAGTGTGGACAAAGCCTTAAGCTTCGTGGCTCTGCCCCACGATTTTATACATATATAAAATCAGCCTCTTCTCAAGACAGTAAAATTGGCACAATGTCTCTTGCATTCCATCGGACAATCGGTCATGGCAGTTGCCAAGTAATTTTTCGCTCACTGCCCGTGAAATCATTTTTCATTCTGACGTTTAGTGCTCGAGCAATAAATTTAGCGATCTGCTTCTTTTGAGACTAGAAGCCAGTTTTTCTTTGTGCATTTGAAAAACGTTTAACATAATTAATATTAAAGGCAGCGTACTAATAAAGCATTAGTTTTAATGAGGACGGAAGAGAAATAAAATATCATTCCTGTTCAGACCCACTACCGGCCATATATTTGTACCTTGGGGCACCCCATGCCTCTGGGGGCTAATCTGCATAAAATATTCATATGTGCCGGCCCACGCCGTCTATTTGCCCACAATAAAGCCCCAAGTGCAACTGATTGTTTGCACGGTTTGACGCTTTCGCGTTTCACCTGAAATCTCGAGATGTTTCTTCTCCTCCTGTGTGTTTTTTTTTATGTTTTTTTTCCATACTCATAGATGTCCAGCACGTACGAACAATTTTTTTAATTATGCGATTTCTCATTACCAACTGATTTCCAATTGTCTGTCTCGGGGCACTGCCTCACGGCATCTTCGATTGTGCGTTTATGTTGAAAGAAAAAAAAATTACGATACGAATGCGTTCACCGTCTAATGTGCGATTTGAAATTGAACCGTCGATCGAGAGAAAATTGAATTTTAAAATCCCTTTTACAGAAAATTGCGTGCAGCTGCCCTGTCTCGTTCAAGGCTTCTTTGGCGGGAACCTTTTAGAGAGGCTCGATATCGTGAAAAATGGTTGAAAACAAATCTCCAGAGATAATAATATTCATTTCATAAAAACTACTGATTGAAAAACAACTGCGAAAAAATATAAAATTTAATTTCCATGAGTATGAATTACGGTTCCAATAAACAAGAATTTTATTGCATGCATCCAATTCATAAATTAAAAAATATACATTATATAAGAAAATTAAATAAGACAGTCACTAATTTTGAATGCTACTTTTTATTTTACTTTGTTTTACATTAAATTATATTACAACTACCAGTACAAGTAATGTGAGCAAGACAAATTACCAGAGCCATTATGAGAATTCGTACTTCGACAAATTTAATGAGCATTTTCAAGTAATGATATTAATACCTCACTATTACCGTACTGTAGAACGATAACCTGAAATTACTCAGCATTACCTAGCATTAATTAGAAATACTCAGCATTACCTAGTATTTTCTACAGTGTAAGGTTGAGTGTTTCTAATTACTGCCGGTAATGCCGGATAATGCTAACAATAAGTAATGCTTCAGAAGTACTTGACAATAGTAAACAAAATGCATTACTTTGCAGCTTTCGGTGATAACGCCTTGCTTTTCAAAACATTCTCATTTAATTTTTATAAGTACATATAAACAAATAGGTGACTTCGAACAAGAATTAAAATTTTCTTAATTTTGAAGTTTCATAATTGGGAAGCTGACTTGTGATTATAATGTGGGCTAGATTTTCCATAATTTTTCAAATAAAAATTACAATAGGTCCTTATCAAACTTTCGGCATGTCCAATCCATTTTCTATTCGGTACTTTTGTAATTCGACTTGTTTATTATTTATACTGAAGGAATTAGATAATTTTGTATTATAGGTACAAAAATATACAAAAATAGCTTCTTTTTTCGTTTCATTTTTAAGTAGGAAAATATATGATAAATTTTTTACGACAAAGATTGTTTATATAGCTAAAACGATAAATCTACTTTTTTTGCATATAATATAGACCCTAAAGCACCTTTTAAACAAATGAAAAAAAATCGATTTTCCTTAGTGGATTTTGGAAAAATACTAATATGTATTTAAAATTTGTGTTATTTTTGTAATTTTTGTCCTCTTCTCTAAACAGAAACTGAGTTGAAATCCGAAGTTACATTATTAAAGCACTGATGTACCAATTTTGATCTAAATATGTTAACTATTTAGGTAAAGTAGAGTGTGCCCATTTATCACAAATTCACCCATAAAATTGTAAAGTTTCTTTAAGAATCATTACTTGCATTTTTTTAAAAGAATTCTATTCGAGTATTCTTAAAATTCAACAGAGCTATTTTGGTAGAGAAATCCGTAGTAAATCTGTAGAATATGTATGAACATTGGTCTCACCACGAGGAGACAGACAGAATGAAAAATTCTGATCATTTTGTGAGCACTCACGTTCGAACAAATGCGAATGATATATGAGTTTTAGTTGAGCATTACTTTACTACACGATGGATCTCTTGGGGCAAATGTAGACATCCTTCAGAGGGGTCCAAACAATTGGGAAAAATTGAAGCAACAATCATAAATCAATCGGTCACAATGGATAATGTTTTGCTCGGTCGGTAGCATAAATTCAATCTATGGAATGTGAAGTCACTTTAATGGCTGTTGACTGCCTAATGACGTTCAAAATTGCAACTTAACCCATTCGGCCCGGTGATGGGCCGCGCAATGAGACGCGCATTTTGTAATTATATTAATCAGCTGGGGTTTTTGCACGCTGTTCACCAGTTAATTTATTGAAATAAACAGAGGAATGCAATTTTTTCCCCCGGGAACTTCCCGATTCCCCGTCAGGGCGCTCCGGTCCGGCTGAATAGATCTAGCCAAGAAACGATCCACAATCGGGAACAGGAGGACCACCGGCGGCTGGGGCCTCATCTGCACCCAGTTAAACAAGGCATTTATTCCCGATGAGTTAACATAAAATCAACTCGGCTCGGCTGGATGCTTTTAGTCGCGGGCCGGGAAGAATGCTTTTATGAAAATTTATAATCAGTTACAATCACATTTAATTACTCCTTTTGTGCACTCGAAGCGTGCATTAGCAACATACTAGTTTTCTTGGTGGCCTTTTAGGCGTAAGAAGTTAACCTTCGGTAGCCAGGTAATCTTGCGTGGTAAGACTTTAGCTTTATAGTTTAATAAATTCCTGCGGTCTCAACTAGAGACTAACATATAAAAAAGAGGAAAAAAGAGACGACTATGTCTCTAGATTTAAGGTTTTACGGCGTTATTTTTCACTGCCCTCGGGGTACGGAGCGCTTTTTAACACCGTGAATAATACTTTGCGTGTAATTATCAAGACTGGGTACTTTCCATCTATCTAGTTAGCACCTAGTTTGCTTAGTCGTTAGATACGTACTTCTCAAAATTATATCTATCACCACTTATGTACATGTCTGCATTTTTTAGCAATCTACTGAAAGCATTTTTAATTAATTAGTATAGGATAGACGGTAACTTGAAAATACGTCAAATGTTAATAGAAGGCAGCATTGCAAGAAGCCTGGTCTGAAATTTCTGAATATACATTAAAAAGAAACTCATTGAAATTGTGCCGAACAGACTTTTCCATTAGCAGAGATATTAAACTAAGAAATATTTTTACAATTTAAGAAGATTCTTATCAATTTGACGAATGGTGATATAGTTATGAAATGTGTAAATGTTTTATATTAACATTTGATGTATTTTCAACTTACCGTCTATCCTATATTAATTAATTAAAAATACTTTCCGTAGATTGTTCAAAAAAGCAAATATTTAAGTGGTGATATAATTTTGAAAAACACTGTGTATTAAAAAAATTTGACACCGAAGGGAAAGGAAACTATGTCTAATCATGAAAAAAAAGTTAAACAGAGTTTTCATTAAATTTTTCCACATCATGATTTACTTTCAGTGACTAAAAATGAAAGCAAAACTTGCGCAATTCTGTAGATATATATACGATAATGGTTTGCCGGTCATTTATTATTTTCAAAAAACGAAACCCTCTTCACGTTTGGTTATAATTTGAAGTCGCGGCGCTTCCCACATGTTACGTGAGTTCAATTTTTTAACTCCATGAGCCAAAACGCTTTCTTGAAATAAGAAGACCTTCAGGCATTTTTAGCGGTCATTGCTCAATTGCAGTGCAATTTATAAGCGATTTTAGCTGGCATCTTTTTGATTACTATAATTTTAAAAGTTACTTTCGATACTGCTCAATTAATGCCCATTGTGGTGATGGCGGAGCTTTCAAGTTTCTTCTGGTAGTGTAATTATTGCATTTTTACTTTGTTTTGCCATTTTCTTAAAAAAATATATTAACATCCAAGACAATGAAATGGATTTTATTTTGAATTATTGTTTTATTGTTTCATTACACACATTTTCACCCTTTTTAATATTCAATATGAATTTTACAGAAGTAAAGACATAGTTCTAGGTTCTAGGGACACGATATCGAATTATTTTAGTAATGCCTATAATCCTACTAATCACCAGTGGCGGCTCGTGGCAATTAGCTTTGGTGGGGCTAACTATGTACTACAAAAAACGAACTAATTTAATGAACTTATTCAGTTTTCCGATCTATCCAAGAGGTACATACCACATGTAGAAAATTTAACTATTCGGTTTCGCTTTACATATTTCAGGAAAAATTTTCAAAATTGCCTTTGCAAAACTCCTTTCAGGCCTATTCCACTTACAAAAACTTATAGGTACTTAAAAACACTGCACTCCTTAGCGTTTTGAATAATATAAAGTGTGGATAAAAAGTCCCGGAAATGTCAAATATCTCGAGAAATGCACATCGGATTGATAAAAGGAGTAAAAAATAGTTTAAAAAAAAATAAAAAACTCGCTTCCTTAGGTGACACTTGCGATATGACAGACACAATTATCCGTTTAAAAAGCTCGAGCTCATTGCATAGATTTTTTTTCAATTGTTTAGAATTGAGAACAAAGTTTGCTATAATAAACAATTAAGTTAGATAACCATGCATTCTCATCTAAACTAAACGTGTATGCAAAATTTCAGCTCAATCGGAAACCGGAAAGTGTATCAAATTTAACTTTCACGATTTTTTACATAACAAGTTAGTGAAACTCGACCCTATCCCGCTTGTAAAATTTGGTGTCATTGGATAGCTTTTCAAAAAAATGTTTTCTCTTTTTTTCGATCTGATATACATATATTTCGAGATATTCAATCATCATCTCGGAAATTATTTTTACATCGGACAACATCCTCCCCGGCACTCCCTGTATTAAATAGGAAAAAGTCTTTCAGATAAAATTTTCCTATTTTGTATCCCAAAATCCGAATCTGCAATAAAAAATAGAAGTTCGTAATTAAAATTTTAAAGTTACCCCTACCTTCCGGGTAGGTGCGGGTAAATTTGAGTTTGGTATCATTGAATAGCTCTTTTTAAAATATTAAACACGTATTTTTTGTTTTTCAATCCGATACGTGTTTCTCAAGATCTTTAACCATTCCAGGACTTTTTATACACACTATACGCACTATGAAAGAGGGCGAATTTTTTCGCTCACACTGTTAAGAATTTATGCGAACTTACTACATATGGTGTCAAACTCAACGCGACTTACACTGTGTCCATATGAGTTCGACTCATAAATCCTTCGGGGCTACCCTCTCGTTAGCCCCAAATTGCCTCTTTCACAGCTATCTGTGCACGCCAGATCGGTTACATGTGTTGGGACATTGCTAGCACACATATTTAAAACTCTCTCATCCGCGGGGCTAGAAAATTTTAGCCCGCTGCGCTGCGCTTTGACGGATGAAAGAGAAATGAAATTATAACTTATGTAAGAGAAGCAGCTGTAGCGCCTGGCCCAGCAGCCAGCAGGGCTAATTTATTTCAGCCCTAAACGCATGGAAAAGCAATGGGATGGAAGAGAAATGAAATTAAATTTATTAAGAGAAAAAACTTCGCAACATTTGCTAGTTGCTTGCTTGTCTCTTAGCAACCCTCGCCAAGTGGATTTGGCTTATGGGGCTCGTTTTCTTTAGCCCTTTCTTCCTATTCCTATAGCTGCATAGAGAATATATTATGTTCTCTTATTGCACAGAACATATATAGCCAAATATGAAGATTTAACTTGGCTCCTGTAACAGAGAGGAGATATTTCCTGATTGTAGTGGCTTGCAAAATCGAGTTAATTACAGTCGATGATAAAAACGTCGCTTAAACGTACTGACAAGAGAAATGCAGTAACGTTTTAAGACGTTTTCTTAAAATACGAATTTTTAACACAATTTTGTTGAAATTTATGGTGGGGCTAAGCCCCACTAGCCCCTAAGGTAGAGCCGCCCCTGCTAATCACAATGCAGTGATTCTTAATAAAGGGTTTCGTATACTACAAAATTTGTTTCCTTCCGAAATTTGTTTTCATCCTCAATTCAAAATACCTCTGGGGTTCCACAGGGGAGTTAGTTGGGTCCCCTTCTTTTTATTTAATTTATCAATAACCGTGAATTCGGTAGTGTCACATTCAAATATTCTTATTTATGCTGATTGTTTAAAATTTATTTGCATGATAACGCTAAAGGATAGACCCTTGATTTCTCCAATTGTGAAGATTTTAACCAGCGAATACGACAGTCCTCAGTTATCGGGCCCTATTCCTGAATTTGTTCGAATCGAATTGGAAGGAGAGGAACTTATAAAAGCCCTTTTGGAATAAAAATTCTTTTATGAAATTCGTAAACCAATGGAATTGATGTTGACATGTATGATAATACATATTTAGAATATCTTTTCGTTTCAACTTGGTTCTTTGGAAAAGTATTAGAAATATTCAGAATAAATTTTGTACATTTCTTTGAAACGACAATTTACCAACATAAATATTTTTTGATATACCTTAAGAGTAAAGAGCCTTACTAATTTGGAAAATCAGTAAAAGGACACGATTTTAATTTAAAGAATTCTTCCGATCGCTTGTGTGGTATAAACGTTTATCAGAAACAGAATGCGCATATCGAATAGTGTAATGAATTTTAAGAGTCTTACAAGGAGTTGAATGTGCGCAATTTCACCTTTTTTAAGATTTAAGGAAGAACTTAGACAGGAGATAAACAGCTTAAACCTAGCTCACCGACATTGTCGACGAAAAAGGTAGCCACTAATCACGTCCATCAAAGGTAATTTTAAAGGTATCGTCGACCAGGAGGAGATAACTACTAACTCTATTAGCAATGGTCGGCGGCGGCGGCATCGAGCAGCTGAGGAATCCTATTCGCGGAACAAAAGATTTCTGCAGCATTCATTCGAGTCATTGACGCATGCTCCTTGTCTTGGAAATTAATAGCAGTTATCAAGTCAATCATTCGAACAAATAAAAGGGCAACGTTAAACTAGTTTTTACTGTCATAATTTATTGTAAACAGCATAACATCTGGTGACATCTAGTTATGCTATCCCGAGTCTTATATAGCAATACCAGGCTTAGCCAATTTAAAATTCATATTTGGATGAAGCTCGCTCATTTAAAATTCCAGATCTCATTGTTCATTTTCTTCTAGGGTTTTTCATGCTTTCCATTTTAAAGCGATATTTGTAACTGTCTCCGCTCGTCTCGGACCTCAGCTATTTCTCAGCCATAACAGATCATCCTTGTCGCTGTGTCGTTGCTCTTGACATCCGACGTGGAAGCTACCTCTAACTATAAGACCAAAGTAAAACATCACTCGATGGTAATAAGGTGAGGCAGAAAAAAGATTAAGAAATAGTTGAGACCCCTTACAAGTAGTTGTCGCTTTCGTTTATTCCTCTGGTGGGGTGCTCTCACTTCGCTTTCTGCGACGTCTTCGGGATCGTCTTTTATTTTCCTTCTATATAATACTCTTTTTATTTATTTTTTTTTATAGATATATTTCCGCGTGATTAATGCCTCTTGGTTCTGGCTGATGGCTTCTGAAAGGAGTCTACCTGAAGAAAGTTGAACTTGTCGGAACCAAATTCTAATTTAATTGTATCTGCACGACCGGAATGTGTTTTGTTGTGCCAGAGGGGAGCATCTTATCTAGTCGAAAGATTTTTGACTTTTTCCTTATGTTCATTTTAACCCGATAAGGAAATTTCTGCCTCACTTTATCCACAACTCTTAATACAGCACATGAGACCTCACATTCTCTTCGAAACAAAAAGTTCGTGAATCACTCGAAAAACATTCTTTCGTATGCTATGAGGATTTCATGTTCACGTTTCTTATCCGCTTAACATGGGTCAGTTCTTTGCATTAAAATGCAAAGTGGGCCAAACTTAGAAACATGTGAGGAATTAAAAAAAAAAAAATTACATACTTATATTCCAACTTTTTCGGATGTATTCAAGTCAAGAAGTTGCAAAAATTAAAAAAAACAACATGCCAATTGTACATCTGAAAGAAACAGCTTATCTGTTTTTAAGGATTAGGTACAGCAGCCCTAGATTTTTCTTATTGTCTATCTCTTTAAAGCAGTTAAACAATTTTATAGCTTTCATGCAATTTATAATTGTTTTTGTTTTTAATGAGAAAATTTTACATTAGTGGAAGTACTTCCGTATAGTAACCATAAATAAACGACTATCAAGCTTTTATGATTCCCATGAAAAATACAGAAAAAGATTAATTTTTATAAGAAATCTCGTTGAAGGTTGAAGGACATTACTTTATTGAGAACAATGGTTTCTATTGCCTAGTTACTTATAATAGTAAAAAGATACTTACTCCATTTATAACCAATTTGGTATTAGTTCTATGATATCGGTATGCTTTTATGTTCTAGATTTTATAGAGACCAAACCTTTAAACTGATTTTAAGCAATTACGAGTAACAGGTGCATACTTTGGCGCCAGAAAATTTTCATTGTTGTGATTTTGGCACGGAAAAGCGATTCCTAGCACAAATTAAGTTTAGTTTTTTCCTCTAAGATTCGAATTTAATAGATAAAACACTAAATGGTTTTTAAAGTTAAAAGTGGAGGGTAAGTTTCATAAATATTTCAAATTCGAATTTTCCTGGCATATTTTTATTTTGAACTTCGAAATTTTAAAATGTTGTTTTAATCTTATTTTTATCAACCATAAAAAATATTAATATATTCATCGCTCTATGGAAGAACATTTTTTATATTTTGTTTATTTTTTAGGAAACTACAATATTTAGTTAGTTTTTGGTTTTAAACAGGTACATATTAAAATTGTATACCAATGTAAAAAAGTAAAAAGTTCATTCCAGCTTTTTAAAATAAAACTTCTACTTTTTAGAGATATTTAACTTTAAATTTGTTCACAACGATTTTAGTTGCAGATTAAATTGTTAAGCCGGCTTATGGATGTTAGTTTAAACTTTACTTAACCTTTAGAGCTTAAGCTAGACTTTAAGTACACTTATGCTAATTGTACAAGATACAAATACTCAAGTACCTATTCATATTTACTAAACTCAAATACTTGGATTTTTCTTAATGAAGTAATAGAGTTTAGAAGACTCTCCCAAACATTACCTGTGTATCTTATGCAAGTATAATGAATATTTTTGCGCTCCATTGCTGAAATCTACTTTTTACCAGCATTTTTACGTATTTTAAAGAGAATATCTTTTTAAATATGCTGCATGGTTTCTAAGCAAATTAGCTGTGAGTAAGGGTAATTAAGTAGTTGATAGGTTATATATTACATATATAAGCTTTAATTAGTATGTAAGAAATAGATTTTATTTTAATTTACTCCCAATGAGTCTAATTAGTTATTCTTAATTATTTAATTCAACTAATTGTTTAAAAACATGGAAGTAGATATAGGTTTAGGTAAATGTGTGACGTAGATCGGAAAATATTAAAATTTTAAATTTCGGGATTACATCAAATAGTAAAAACTTCTTATATTTTTCTTTGAATCCTTTTCATTAGGTTAATCTAAACTAACTTGAATTCAAGACAATGTATACCTCAATTTTTTAGACTGGTGCCTTCAATACCAACAACGGGACGGTTTCAAGGGTAATGATCGTTCGCGTAAGCTACAACCGTTTCTGTTTTTCTTCACTTGTCTAATTTTCAATCAACCTCACGTAAGTTAAAGGTCTTGGACCGAAAATCGTTAGTAAAAAAAAAATAATTCCGTTAAATGAGGAAACATGCACTAGACAAAGACGACGGACAAACAAACTCTTTGTTAATTTTCAAAGCTTTTCGGATGCAAGACGTCGAGTTTAAAGCAAAAAAAGAGACAATTTTCCTCCTGAGATACGAGCGTAATTGTGGCAATTATTGAGATCTTGCACTGAAACCTGCAAACTCCATTCATTCAGGAAATAGCAAAGCCAGAGATCATTAGCGCAAACGCACATAACGCTCATCACACACGAGGTCGCAATTTTAACACGTTGCGGATTTATGTAGATCGGCATTTTACGCGACCGGCACTTTAAGAATGAGGAAGTTTCGCGGATTGATCATGCCTTCGTCTTAGCGCCTAGCTAATTGTTGGACCGATCACTTTTTAGCAGACGACCCACATCTTTAGTTATTTCCGTTTTTGTGCCCGGATTCTGTGTAACATTCTTTTGGTCGGAGCATTTTTTGTTAATGTGCTGTTTTACCTTTTCAGGTCAAGGTATGTATAATGTATGTGCGATCGCAAAAAAACTTATATTACCTGCTTTTGCCTAAAATTCGTTAAAACCACAAAAGGAAATCGCTTTGATATATTTCATTTTTAGGTGGTGACGGTCAGTTGACGAAAACTTTCTGATTTTTATTAATAGTAGTTTTTTTTACATATTTTATGCGTGATTAATTTCCACTAATTAATTTATTTGCACTTTTTGTAACTTTAGTGGTTTTATTGATTAATACTGATCGCTATTTATGATAGCGAAAGTCATATTATAGTGTGCAAAAAAAAAAAAAAATACAAAATAATTCCAAGAGCAAAGCCGATATTCGTCATTTTATCTGAAGGATTTGAAGCAATATATGATATAAAAAAAAGATGTATTTTTTAATGACTGAGCAGGATAGATAGATACTGCTTTGTAATAGAAATAGTAATTTAATTATTATGGTCCAATTGAAAAAGTCGTAAAATAATACGATTGTTGAACTATTGCGTATCTGTTACTTTCGAATTTGTTGAATCGATTTTAATGAAATATTAGTTTGAACCCATAACGAAGACAGTGTAGGTATCTAAAACGAAAATAGCGGCGACTATGAGGTAATTTTTACCTTTCGATAACTCGATAACAATTATTAAGTAATATTTATTTTTCGATCGCTTGAAACGTTTATCAAGTAACTTTTATTTTTCAATCATTCGATAACGATTATTGAGCAATTTTTATAATGACTATGATCAAGAACAAATAAAATAAAATAATTAAAAAATACTTGGCAATTGTTACTGACCGATCGAAATATAAAAATTATAAAATATATAAAATAAATCGGTACCGATCGAATCGAAAAATAAAAATTGTTATATAGTAGTTATTTTGTAATTTTTATTTGTTTGATCATAATCACTGCAGACCCTGATATTTTTAATTTGCTGAAAATATCGAATATAGATTATTGCTTTATATGGGCTTTTACTCTCGATCTAATTTTATAACTTGGGGTATATGAAATAAAATTGTATCTCAAATGAAAAGCATTACATTTGTAATTGTATATAATACAATACAACAAAGTGGAACCAGTTCGGTAGGAAATTTTTTATTACTTCATTTCATATATAAGTAGTTCTTAACAAAGGTGCAAGTGAGCCATAAATCAGATAAAAACAAGCTATTTTTGTTATTCTTTGGTCACACCAATGATGAAATAGCGTGTCTCTAGTTTCTCCGTGTGACTCAAGATAATTGCTTCTTTGCATGGGGGGTCCTAAGTCAAAATCAACGCGAATTAGAACTGATTGCTTCTTAAAAATCCCAAAAATGACATCCACACTTCCGAGAAAGTTTGTAAAGTTAATTAAACTCGAAAACGAGAAAAAGTATATAAAAATTTCCTCGAACGGGCGGAAAAGTTATCTTAGCGATGTCGTGTGTGCGCCACCATGTTAAGACGTTCTATCGACGTCTCCTGGGCAAAAGGTAGGCAGGCACTCGGTCAGGCCTAGGCATAAAACAAACTTTCACCTGAGATAAAATTGCTAATCGATTTTCAAGTAAACCGCTCGCCGGAATGTTGTTGATGTTTTACATTTTCACTTCAGGGCGCACCGCTGCGCAGCGCGCAGTCGCCGATCACTTGGTGCAATTGTGGTGTTTACTTAGACTTTTATCAAATAAGATTTCATGGTTCAATTTTGCCCATTTACCCAAATCGTGCCTCGTCGTCGACGGAGTTGTCGACAGGCAGAAAACGACTTAAGACGGTGGGCCGCGAAAGTCAAAGAAACGCTTGAAGAAAGACTCCATCATCTACGGTTTCATTTTCACTCCACGGGCATCAGGAAGACTCTCTCGGCCGGACTTCGGCACTTTCATTAGATTTGTATAGCTCGATTTACTGAAAGCAAAATTTTAAATTATTTGAGTAGGAAAAAGCACATTTATTACGTGGAGCCACAGCCCACAAGTACAGTATTGTTAGCAAAAAATACAAGCAGTAATAATTTTTATGAAAGTATATTTCTTGTATTTTTGATATGCATGCTGTATTATCATAGAACATTAATGCCATACTTAAAAGCTACAAATAAAATGCCTGTTCGATAAAAAGCTAATGGTTTTTAATCAGTTCTACTAACTACAGATAATAAAACCGTATTGTCTGAGTTTTCTACATACAGAATCCTTTGAACCTTCGAGAGAGAAATTATCTTTTGTTTATGCTTTATCTCCGTATTATGGCGCAATATGTGTATTTATTACAAAAACAAAACAAAAATGAATAAATATGTTCCTATAATGATAAACAATTAAGTAGTTTCCGCTTACCCTTTTGTTAGCTTCATCTGTAATTCCCTAATATTGTAAGCAAATTTTACAATTCTGGTTAAAATACAAGAATATGGTAGGTACCATCGAACTTGTTATCATATATGTATGAAGATGCAGATGAAAGATAGAGTTACAACGTTGTTAATAAAATGTAAAATTTGATATATGTACTACATTATTAAGCGTATTCTTTGTTTCACAAACACCAGTAGAAGAATAAATAATGATAATGTTGCAAAAGGTTGTACTTTTGACTTTTATCTGCAGTAACTTCTTAAAGCATTTACTTTAATTTTTGAGGTTAAAATGTTGCTGGTTAATAATATAAGGGTAACAAAATATTTTTTTTAACTTCATTTAGGAAGAATACCGCCAAAAAAAAACCTATTTATTAGTATATGTATTTCTTAAAACGACTTTCCTCGACTTTATGAAATTCATAACTCCCACTACAATTGTTCGATTTTAAAATTTAAATACATATTAAAAAATTTCGTATTTGCATATTCTTGAAGGTACAATTCCCATATTGTTGGTCCGCTATTTGTCTATAGATAGAAATCAGTTTAGTGTATATTTTCCCAAGTCTAAAAATTTCTACATATGTATATGTATAATAAATGCAATAATAATAGCGATAAAAGCAATTGTTCAGAAATTATACATATTTTTAAAAATGACGGAGCATTTAGTTAGACCTGATCAACAGGAAATTGGAAATCAAAACGACCACTAAACAATAAATTTTTAGTCTAGCCTATTGAGGTATCAAATCGAAGCTATAAATTCATTTTATATGAAAAGATGAGATGAGGGAGACTGTAAAAATTGCTTGTGTCATTCTTTTATCTCCATAAGAAATCTTATGAACATCCAAATTATCTGATCCGATCTCATGTTTAAAGAAAATCGATTCAATCATCATCAATTCCATTTTATTCTGAAAGCATTTTCTCCTACTCTACCTTTAAGAGTTTCAAATAAGTTTTCGAAAGGATTCAAGTCAGTCCTTTAGCACTAAGATTAGTGTTTCCGCTCATTATCATGTTAAAATGCCCATTAAAACGTAATTTTTCACACAGCATTAAGTTTTTTATAATAGTCTTTTAATTGAATGAAAAGGACAATTATCGAAAAACTACGTCCAAATGTTGGTGCTTCCGAGTGGTATGTCTCTCTGGCTTTTTTTTTATCTTTCTTGATTCTAGTCTTATATGAGTTAAAAGAGTTTAGGATTGAAAATTTCGAGTAGTTGAGATGTGTTGAGCAAAATTGTATGTAATAATTCACACACATTTTAATTTAACATGGTAAAGATTAATTCTACTAGTAAAAAACATTTTCGCTTAATACTTCCGTGTGAGCATCGGATTTTTCAATGGTGAATAATTTTTTAAATTACTCTTCATACCGTTCGTTTTCTTAATATTTTTCTTGAAGAACAAAAACGGATTTTATAATTAAAATGTAGATTTGCTTACTTACATTCACGTTATTACGAGTTCTTCTTGTTTTATATTTCTTTACTAACCGTGAAATTATTTTATATTTTTTACTTTGTACCCATCATTTTTATAATAATACGCAGTTACTTTTTGTTTGAAGAAGATCTTTAGTTTGTTAGTTAGTTAATTTTGTTGTGGATATCAGTCAAAAATAAATAATTTTAAATGGTTAATGCAAAAATTGCTGTATAATAATACTGTATATTAGAATAAAAATATAGGTACTATGTGAACTAAATTCAAATATGTCAACAGTAATCGCTTTTAGATGTATAAAATAAAGTATAAACTTTGAGTTTAATTTAATGTGGATTTAAAAATGATAATCATTTTTTTTTTGGAAATGTTTGATTTTGGAACGATTTCGTTTAACTATCGAAAAAGTTATTTTTAAATGCAACTTTTTAATTAAAGCAAAAATGTTTATTTTTAAAGTATATGATTATTACGAGCTACCCAAAAGACTGATATTGTGGTATAAAGAATTTTATTTAATAAGCTCATAAGTCATACTATGATTGTTAAAATGCAACATTTTAAGTAGTGCTGTCGATTTACGTTGAGGGAGTGATCAAATACCTGAAGCAATTCCAATTAAGCGATGCAAGACAAACAGCCTTCGAAAGAAGCCAATTTCTAATAAATCTCCATTGAAATGGATGCCCACAATAATCATCATCGTCGGTGTTTCGAAACATTGACTATCTCGCACCTTAACGCAACGAGGAGCAAAATCTTACGCAAATCGGCTGTATACTCATGTTGTGCCTCGCTTCGTTTGAGGTGTCTAGTTACGGGTGGAATCAATACAGGTAATAAAACGTCTTCGAAGTAGATCGCGATTGAACTTCACAGCTTATTACGTGCGAAACAATGAATCGAACGCCATCAGTAATTAGATACGAATATTTACAGCTTATGAAATTTAGCACCCGCTCCACCTGCCTCGACTGTGCGCTATGATTGGATTTCATCGTCTTTCGCGAACACCTCACATTATGCTAATAGCTAGTTGCTCTAGACTCTAGACTTAGACTTAGACTCAAGACTCAAGACTTAAGAATCGAGAGCGTTCTCGCGCTTAAGCAAATTAGAACAGATCGGCCGGATGCGAGTTTCTAAGCTGATCTTGGCGGTACTGCTTCTAAACGACTTGATCGAAGCTAATTTTATTTATTAAAGACTAATTTTTTCAAACACCTTCAAGATATACCAAAGGTAAACGGTGTTAAGTTAATTAGACAAAATAATAACAGCTCTCAGGAAAGATAATGAGCCTCTCATCACAATCTTACTAGTTTCTTTTAGCGCCCGTTTTAAATTGGCGCCCATTTTAACAGCTTTTTTTCTGCTTCTTTGGTTGCGTTAAGTGCGCCAAGTACTTAACATCTTTTAATTGAAGCGAATCGCACGCCATCTGGCACAATGTTGTTTTTCTTATATATGGGTCACTTTCTCGGTACTTTATATGGAAGTTGGACGCATTTATTGACCTACGTTATTCAAAAGGAATGTATGATCCATTTTAGTTTGGGACTAATTTTAAAAAAGTGAAATTTAACAACATATTTCCTTTCCTCAATAAAATTTTTATGAAAAATGAATGGTGAAATTTATGAAATGGCTTTTTTTTTTCTAGTTACGCGATAGTGCAACGTCAATTTTGAAACTGAGGAAAAGAAACTCAGCTAACTTTTGAAAGGGCACCGAAAGATTTAGAAGTTATATTTTAAAAGTCTAGTTTTACTATTGAATTATTGATTTTTATGCTTTTTCTCAGTAATATTAGTTTAGCTTTCATATTTTTTTTAGGTTCAACATTTAAAAATTAGATTTATGTTTTAATTCAGGAAATAAGGGTGTTTTAAAAAATGCATCCGGCTTTTAGCCAGCCATTCAAATATTCTGATTACAATTGAATGCCGAGAATGATATGTTTAATATTTTCTATCACAGGCTTCAATCACCGTATTTAATATTAATCGTATTAATTCAATTCAGCGTAAACTACGAAGCTTGCAAATAAATTGTTCGAAAATGGAGACAACAATTTAAAAAGTCGATTGCCACCCAACTTATTTTTTGCATGAATTCTTGAAAAAAAACCCAAACCTCATCAGTACAATTTCTCGTTTTCTTCACTTAAACATGACTTTCATTTTTTAGTTTAGGTACTTACTCAAAAAATAATACTAGGTTTTGCGATCAGGTCAGCCACTTTGAAAAATGCGTTTAGAGTTTCATCTATGGTTTATAGCTGACAAGCACGCTCGATTAAATTCAAATTTTCTAAGATTATTCTCAAAAAGTAATATGTACCATAAGAAACTAACACATGGTGCACATAATTCAAGAATTTATTTTTAATGCCTCAATTGAATAATAACCTCAATGGTTTCAATTGATCCAGTTTATTCCTGTTCTTTTGTTAATGTCGAAAAATATAGTTAAATATAACTTTACCTTAAAGATATGTGTAGGATTTCATATAAAATTCAACTCTTAATAATGAATGTAATGACTGCTATATTAAAACTAAATCAAGGAGTGAAAAAAAAAATATGAATAAAACACAAAAAAGAAACCTTACGTGCGCCTTCCAAGTACGAAATCCATCAAAAGAAATTACATCGTCATAGCCGTTTGTGAAATGAAATGACTGTATAAAGTTATGATAATTTTATTTAAGACGTAAATCATTTATATGTAAATCAGATAAGATAGGTAACCATTGTTCGGTCAACGACATTTAAAAATCATAATTGCTGAGTAAAAATGGTAAGGTAATCCAATAAAAAAATAAACTTTCAACATTATTTGTTACAAAATTTTGCAACAACCTTGCAAACAAGATTACGGCTTCAAGTTTTGTAAAATTCCACAACTTTAAACATTTTCCCATTATCTCTGTCTAGACCTATAGAAATCGAGGGTAATTTTTAGAAACGTGAACGCATACCGATCATTTGCCAAATACCTAATCAAGGTAGAGAGACAAAAAGGAACTATTTGGGTCATTCTAGAGTTTAATTAGGTCTTCAATCCCAAACGTTCATTCTATCACGCTGAGATGCTCTCATGAGCATCGCGTATATTAGCATACAATTTGGGGACCTTTTTTTTGTCTTTAACTCAATGAATATTAATTTGTTTCGAATTTCAAAATGACTTTAAACAGCAGCAGTTTCTTAGAAAGGTTCCCAGTGAAATTTGCTGGAATCGGTATGTCGCTGTTTGGCCCACCGGTAGCTGGAGTAAAGAATTTCAATAAGTATGTAATAAAAAGATTTTCAAAGATTATCCCATTAGGGGGCTAAAGAAAACTTTATAAAATGCCACTTTTGAGATATGAAACATTTTAAAGACGTTGTCAGTGCATACCTCCTGTGGTGCGTGCTTATTCTTGGACACTCTGCAAAAGAATTTAAGCATTTCTGCATTTCCATTCTTTTAGCACTTTTTCACCAATTTTTATTAGTCAAGCTTATTTTGTTGACGGTTAGCATGAAAAAAAATTATAAATATTAAAATTATTATGGAATTAAGCTTTCTCCACATGAGATTTACAAATTTGTATGGTAAAGGTGTGTCTGGGCAGAGATAACTAAGTTAGTTATCTCTGGTCTGGGTATGCAGAATTGTGCAAAAATTATGTTGTCTTATAAGAAACATTTTAGTTAGTTAATGTAAAAAAGAGGATATAACACAAAATCCATCTTAAATTATTTGCAGGTAAAAAAATATTTATCCACGCACAAGTCTTTGAAAACTATAAAAAATATTCAAACATTTCTTTAAAAAAACGTGATATATGTTATGGTGGCCCCATATTTGGTGATAGCTATCTTAATGCTTTTATAAGGCTGTTGTAATAATATATTTATTTGCATATTAATTCCATAAACTTATCTGTTAAACAACAAAATTGAATCAAATTAAAAGAAAAATGTATTCTTTGAAGACATTTATTTCAAAATATATTAACCTTTTTTGTATACCTATTATATTCTAACTATAGGAAGATTATGAGAATTAAAAAAAGTAATTTTAAAGAAAAAAGTTAGGTAAAAATTATTTCTATCTATAATAAAATCAAACTATTTGATCTTGATTTGATTAAAGATTGATGCTATTATATGCTGAATAGCATATTTTCGTTAATG
The DNA here is from genome assembly GCA_951509405.1 of Machimus rusticus. NCBI lineage: Eukaryota > Metazoa > Arthropoda > Insecta > Diptera > Asilidae > Machimus > Machimus rusticus. Next base: position 5,383,486 of record OX608049.1, read on the forward strand.
ATACGTTAATAGTAATATTGTTACTATTTTTTGCTTCAATAGCTTTACAAAATTGTACAAAAATATTAGTTGCAATGAAAGATATAATTACTAAATATACTTTCGTTTTTTCATTCGTTGAAATAATAAAATAGTATACTAACAAGCTCGAAATTATCGAATTCTCTGAAACCAAAACAGATTTAAAAACTTTTGTCTGTTTGCCTGAGCACGAATCACGTAAAAACATTTGTGTATTATTATCACGCAAACCTACATGATAACTATTGTACAAGGTGGAGTTTTCGATGAAATTTTGCAGCTTTTCAGTTAAGAAACCTGGTCAACATCTGCAATATGAATCATCAAGCTATTTCTTAATTATAAAACAAAACATCTTGCAGTTTCATGATTCAGGCAAATCGAACAAAAATTTCGATTTTAAAATTATTTGTTCAAAAACCACCTGTTCATTATTATCGCGAACACGCAAATTAAGTTACATCGCGATCAATTAATTCGATAAACAAATTATATGGTACTGTCCGGATACTTTTATACAAAAATATGTATTTTAATTTGTGAATAAACGAAGACTTAAAACAGATCAAGATATAACTATATCTTTTCAGAATTTACTTGCCCACCACTGCAAAATTTTTCGAAAATCGTTCTAACTATTTGACGTAAAAATGTTCTTTTTGTATATCAAATGAAAATTTATTTAAACATTATTTTAAAAAAAAAGCATTATTACTTACTTTGATTCGTCATTTTATAAGACAAATACTTGCTCGTTACCGTCAATAATTCGAAAAAGGTATTTATTTTTAATTCGTTAATTTTAAATCTTGGAAAATTTTTTAGAATGAAAAGGTGGACATTTAATTTGTTGGAATATAAACATATGCAAAAAAGTCGTTTTCGGTATTTATAAGGTGCCGACTTTTTTTTGGCATATTCGTCTCTTTTGACTGCAGATGAACACTGCTACAAAGTTTGACCTCAAATTCAATCTGTTCCAAAATTTGTTATCTTTCCATCCTACCTTCAAAAGTATCAACTAGAAAATTTTGAAGGAAATTATCGCTATAAGATGTAAATTGAACATAACAGCATAACTATTATATGCATTAATTGTGCAAATATAAATTGTAGTTAACCGACTTTTTACTTGAGAAGTTAAGTCTTACATCGTCGATTTTTTTTCTATCTATATCTGATTTTCATTGGAAGCAGAATTAGCATTGTATGCAATAAATTTTAAATCGGCTCATAAATTTCTAAAAACTTTGTACCTGAAAAAAAATAGTGGATGTGTGGAAAAGGTAATTAATAATAAAACGATTTTTACTGAATTTACTTAATTAACTTTAATACTAATTTCAGGAGAAATACTAATTTAAATAAACGCAACTGTTTCAACATATCACAGCGATGTAATTGAACTGCGTAAGATCTCTTGTAAGAAAAGGAATTTCTAAAGACTCGAAAGTTTCAAGTTGATGTAATTGTACCACATAGAAAATTTTATTGAAAATCAGTTTCGATCAGGGACATTTGCAGCTGCTGGCAGACATTTAGCAATTTTTATCGATGTTATTGCAAAATCACATGAGCCTTTGAGAACAATTTTAGCAGCTATATCTGAATTGTTTTGCAAATATTACCTCACTGGAATGCCGCGTTTCATGTGATTCCCAGGCATGAAGGACGAACAAGTGCTAAATTGTGCCAATAAATAAAAATTCCAAGGCTCTTGGAAAACGTTAATCGTACTCTTGCTTTCCCGAAGAGCGCCAATAATTGAATTATAATCGCATTCCATCCCAGTGTAAAATAACCGTTTTGTTAATCGAATCTTCGTTTCTTTGAGTATAATGATTTTCGATTTTCGATTTTTCGCGCGCGAATGTCTTATAAATATTTTCATATGTAGGGCCGGCATTTCTTTGTGGTAAATTTTAACGATCCCAAAGCGCATATTGCTCACTTTGACTCCCTCGAAATAAACAATAAATAAAATGAGCAAACCATGGGCCATCCATTAAACAATTTATGTGATGTCTACCAACCTTATTGAAGTAATAACAATAAACATAATGCGGAGAGTCCCAACACGATCAGGAAATCCAATGTCCACACTTTTTTAAAGTTGAATTGACGGGGCTGGCGAGCTACAGAGAAACACACTGTGGTGGTGGATTTATTTTTTATTTTATTTTTTTTTATTATTGTTGCCCTCGTTCGGACCACTCGAGACCCATCAACTCATCCTCTCCCTTCTCGGTAAATCTTATAATCAAAATCAACACCGCTCCGATTAAAGATGATTAACTAAATTGCCCCCGGGGCTATTACAAATCCACAATCAGACCATGGTGTGGCTTGGTTACGTCTGGGGCGATATTATGCACGAAAACTGGCACACAAGTTGGCACTCTTCTGGCTCTCTATAAATCGCGCGTTGGGCCTCTATTAAACATTGAAATTCTACAGAATTTAGAGATATTGCACTATACAATTAATAAAAACTTTTAATAAAGAAAACACTTTTTAGTGAAATTTAGAGGCCTGCACTAGACAACAACAAAAAACACAAAAATAGTGATAGTCGACCGTTTTCACAAAAATATATTAACACTATATTAGCGGATTTTGCAAAAATTATAGAATTATTGTTGCCTCCTCGCACCAGCACTATGGCCTTCAAACATTTGTACGAACGTGCGTTTTCTGTATCGTTGTAATTAACGTGTAAACAAATACTTTATCACATAAGACACGGATTTTCTTGGGAGACGTGAACCGGACAGAACTAATTTAAGAGCCACAGGTAACAGGTAACAGGTGCACCTCATTCGGTTTTGTCTTGCAACTGCAAAGGCCGCGCGTTTTTCGCCGTAGTCTTTTCTCAGTTGTCGTCGTCGACGCCGTCGTAGTCGTTGTTTGTCGTCGTCTAAAAATCAGCAGAGCACCAAGAACTCGGGCTCCTCGACCACGTTCGCGCCGTTCAACGTTCGCCAAGGAAGTGTAATTTAACTGATATACTCTCGCCGCCAGAGCCTCTATCTGCGTCTACCTTGGCTTCGTCTTACCTTCATCAATTTTTACCTGGTCGATTGAAAACCGAACCTGGTCAATGGTATTAAGACAAATCCATGTATAACCTGGTGCTGTGCCACAGTCGCCGCACGCCGGCGTGCTTTAGCTCCGAGAGAGAGCACTTTCGGAACAGTCCCGCAGCTTTAATTCTGTTTCTTCTTTTATTATTTTTTATTATAGTACTCAACCAGAAATCTCAAGGAGCTGAGAATTTGCTTGAAACAATCTTAATTAGAGTCACGACGGGCCCCGGCACGGTGATGGCACTTGTTTAAAAAATTCTCGAGCCTCAAGACCCCAAGCTGCTCGTTCTAGCCATCGCTGACCACTGCCCGCCGAACTCTAGCCAGCCTTCACTAAGTCTGCTCAATCAAGCAGAATATCAAAAGCTGGATTGTGTTAGTCCGGTCCAGTGGATGGCGGCCATAAAGAGCGCTCTGTTTGCCTGTGCAATTTGCGGTTATTGTTTTTGGCATTGTCCGGCCGCAACGAGGGAATCATTTTTTTTTTTCACATATGTGGGGTTCCGCCAATGCCTCAGATCCCACCCGGCGACCTTTCAGAACGCCATTCATAATTAACACAACTCTGTCCGGGATCCAGCATTTGATGTATATTTGGCCTTTTCGTATAGTCAGAGCGATATTATTAACAAATATAAAAAAAACACTCTTATTCAATTGATTTTAATTACTTAATTAATTAATTAATTTTCTCTAGATTGATTTAACAAACGTATGTAAAGAACTTTATAAATTAAATTTAACATATCCCTCTATTAACAGAATTGCAAACTGGTAAAACTTAACTCCAGTTACGTGAATATAGACTAGAAAACGAACTCTTCTCAGTTCTCTGGTTCGGAAGTAACAAAAACCAAAAAATCAATTAGTGAAAATTAGACCGAAGCAGATTAATTTGTTTGGCATCTTTGTTTTTAATTAAATCTTGGTTAGTCAAATTTTTTCCATTTTACGATTAAAACATGAATTGAATAAAATTTCATAAGTAGCATGAAATTCATACTTTGCAATAATCATCGAGCTTTCTAGTTCCTATAAAAACTTACCAAATATCATTGAAAATTATAACGCGTTTTAACTGAATGCTTGAACTGTAGAAAATAACGAAATAAAATAAGCCAGAAAACTTGATAAATAATGTTGGTCGAGCGGATTTATCGTGAGTATGTTCTAATTTTAGCTCTAAAATCACAAAATTCCATTCAAGTTGATGTCAATCATTTTAAAATATATGTATGTCACAATAAATCTTTTCAATCTTCTAAATTCCGGATTCATAATTTTCAAAAAAACCATATCGCCGTCCGTATGGTAGAATTTGGTCTTAGGCACAAAAAGGTTGCAGATCCCTATTCTAAGCTATTAATTGAGTTTTATAGGATTATTTGTAAAAGATATATAATTATTTTTTTAAATAAAAAATCTAAAGTTATTTAAAGTATTTCTTAAATTAGAAGTTTTCACGTTCTTCCAATTGAAAGATAAATTACGTTATTATATGGTATCTAGATGTTTTGATATCTTTTTATTATTATTAAACAATATTATTCATATTCGGACAATTATTTATTGAGATGTTAATAAAAACATGTGGAAGTACGCTTCAACAGTGCGCCATTTTTTATCAAATAATTTGTGAAAATGAATATTTAATCAGATGTTTACTGTTTTCATTCAAAATCGGACTTGTCTCTTCTTTAAAAATAAAAATAACTAATCAGTATTTTCATTAACGAACGTCAGTTTTTAACTTAAATTTTCATATCGAATCCATATATGAATGCAGTTAACCTAATAACAAATAAGCAACATTTTACTATACCTTTTTGGGTTTTTTGGCTCTTCTGTAAAAAATAATTATTTAATGGCACAAGTTCGGTTTTATTCCCCAGCGCATCATCGTATTCACAAATAAAATTCATCTTTTTCCGAATCATTTTCATCCTTTTGCAACTCAAATTCATCCTTTTGTGAATCAATTACTTTTTCATCTTCTTAAACATTTTATTCCAAGAAAACACTGATTTTAAAATGCCAATACTGTATTTTGAAGTTAGTTATTTTTAATGCAATTTTAAACTACATGGACTTAAAATAGGAAATTCAGAAACAGTTTACTATGAAAAGAGTTCCTGTTTGTTTACTACGTGAGTATGTGCGCAACCGTAAACATTTTTCTATATTGTTTAGTTTAATTTTCAATTACATTCGAGATGTAAATTCCGCTAAAATATAACAACCATAAAATGTAACGATCTGCATACGGTAATTGCTTCTTCAAAGAAACACTTTGTTTTCCAAACAATGCTGGGAGGAGGAGATCATCGCCCCGCATTAAGGTGGTTAATCAAACTACAAAAGGTAGTTAAAGGTAAGGCCACATATGAACTCTTCTAAATTTTATTTATTTCCCGCCAGTCGTAAAACTACATACACTCAAACTCATTTACGTTTTTCCCGCGAGATTTATGCTTGTGTGCAGGGAGCCTGGAGGCGCTGTACCCGCGGGCCGCGGCAGCAACATTGCGCGTCCAGAACGCTTGATGGGTGAAATTAAAAGTCATAATGGATTTCCAACAGCCGCGATTTCGCTCGTTTAATTTATTAACGGCCGTTACACCGAGAATCGCGCACGGCCGGGGAGATAAATTAAGGTGCTCGCAAGCAAATAAGTCAAAAATTCAAAACATCTCATTAGTTTAATTGCACTACACCTGTGTGCTCCGAAAGCTGTTTGTAATTATTGTAATTTTAATTATGATCCCAGTCCGCCAAAAGACTGGCGCTGGCTAATTAAGAATTAAAGAGATATGATGCAGGATTTGGACCGTAAAACTGTTGATCTTTATAGCTCAAAAACAAATAATCATTTTTATTTTGGGAGGGAAAAATGTATTAAAAAATATGTTAACAATAAAAAAGATATTATTTTTTATATATGTATACGTATATATATAGTACCTGTACGTATATCATAAATGTTTTACAACAGTAATGATTGTACAGAATATGTAATATGTATTTTTTTTTTTAAATTTTTATAAAATGATCTTATTATACGTTCACTAAGAACAAGTTCTTTTGGAAATTATAGTTGTTCTGCCAGTCTGAATGTTTCGAGCTTATAAATCAAGAATGACAGCACAGATTTTAATGCAATTTTCACTAGAGAGTCAATGTAAAAAGTTTTTCATGTGAAACAGTAGTTTAGACAAAAATACGTTTTGAATACCTATACATACATATGTATGCAAATTAATATGCAACTTAAACAAATGCCACCATACGAGCTGTTGTTCACAGCCTAACAGCCTTAATCTTTGATGAAAAAATCTAAGTATAGGTATAAATGATCATTTGGTTTCGAGATAGACTTATCCATCTGCCAATAATATTCATTTAAAAAATAATAATTTATGAACGTGTTATTTTTTGTGTTCAATAAAATTCGTATTCTTAACTTTTCGTACATTTCTTAATTCTTTTCGAGATATCGTCTTTGAAATTATCTCACTTAATGTTTGACAATTTGTATTGTACTATAACTAGCTTTAAAAGTTTTATTTTTTATTTTATTTTTTACTTGTTTTTTTAAATATTTAAATTTAAAATATTAGTTTTAATGTTGCCAAACGGCTAATTTTACACATTCATGCATTGAAATTTATTTGCCTAATAATAGCTGTATTTTTATGATTTATTCCAGATCAGATATCGCAACGTATTTTATACTATGTATGAATAAAAGGACATCCTCAAATTGTCTTTACTCATAAAAATTATCTGTTTTTATTTTCAAATAAATTGGGGATTCATAAACGATTTTTAATAGACTGATTGATAGAAAAATTGACTTGGCTGTGACTGTGAGGGAAAATTATTTTCAATATATGTATTTGTCAAAATTTTCATTTAAATAAGTATTAACATTTACATCCAAAATCTATAGTAAGTTGTATTTGATCAATAGTTATTTTGTAATTTAAACTTTTCACAATAAAATGATGTTTCCTAGTTCTATGTAGATGTCTTTATACATATAAGTATGTAGGTACCTTTGTAAGTAGGTATATTTTTATGCTATAAATCTTTCAGCTGACAAACCTTATGATAATAATCTGTTCGGTGTGGTTAAATCTGTAATAAAGGCCAACTCGTTTACTTATTACAGACAATTTCCATTATTCTATTTAAATTGCATCGTAATTGAAAATATTCTTGGGTAAAATGTACGGAGGCTTTCAGGTTCTCCCTCACAATTCTCCACGGGCATTTGAAATTCCTGTGAATGAAATTAAAAATCAAAAAACTGTTGGCACGGCACGTCCATTTCAATTGTGTTGTTTTGTTTTATTATATAAAAACATTTTTATGCCTATACTTTCCGGAATTGTTTCGAGAAATTCAAGACAAAATCCCAATGCCTTTTGGGCCTCTGCCTAATACAAATTCCGCAGGCAATAAAACTTTAGAACGAAGGTAACCTGTTATTTCCTCAAGATAGTCAGATCAGTGCACTTATGAATTCAGTGGGACGATGACAAGGCGAATTCTGCCACGTACAACGGCGGGTTCGGCGTCGGTACAATGGTAAAAGACAATTATGCATACGAAGAGAAGGGGCCCCATCAAACAATGCGAGTAGAAAATATGAAGACGCTCTTGGCCAACTGTTTGTATCGATCCTCATCGATAAGTGAGACAAAAACGTTCGATTCCGATGTGCGTGGAATTCTTGGATGGGACCTCTAAGAAACGATCGATCGATGGTTTTCTTCGATCGTGTCTTGGGGGCTTCTTTACGAAAAAAAGATCCCCGTCCAACGAACAACTTACCATCGCTGGAACTAATTACCTGAGGTGCACACCAAGACTTACACCAGTTTTTAATAATCACTCAATTTACCCAGGTAAACAGCGCTCTTCGATTCAAATTAATCCGCGGTTGCTGAGAGCGAATACCGCTTCAAAATTGACCGTGCGTTGAATGGTAAAAGTGACCTAGCATTGTTCTTCTAGAGGCAATTACGCTTTCTCGGGTTCGAACAATACGCACTTGATTGTACCATGATGTACTATGGCAGAAATGCAAACAAATATCGCGATAGTACACTGAGGATAATTAAGGAAATTCAAGCTACCTGGATGACGTTAAATTAATTTTTCCGCCTTTTACCTCACCTGTGGAAGTGATCGCAGAAACGTGGCACGGTTGGAGTGGACGATCTTCATTTGGATTTCATCCACGTTCAACGTTTTCTGGGTACAATCGATATACGCTACATTTTTATTTGTAGACCTTACTAAAATAGGCTAAGTCGCCCGAATAGGTGAAATGTATCAGTAAGTCGCATTCCGAAAAGGTGGCGACTTGACTTAAATGGCACACTATAAGTATTGCAGATATTCTTTCGAGAAATTAAAAAAAGAAACAAACCTCAAAGGAACAAAGCAACGCTGTCGCATTAGCATCATTCCTGCCTGGAATAAGATGTTATGGGTTGCCCTTTAACAGAATTCTACAGATGGAAAAAGCGCATATTTAGTTTTATAGAAGAAACAATGGAATTTAGACATTCCAAAATGGCAATAAATGTGAAAAATCGCCTTACATCTGCGCAGGTATTAAATTTAAGTCGACTACTCTTGGCATATCGAAAGAGCTTAGAATGCAACCTGATTAAGTATGAAAATCGTGCCCAATGTTACTTATTCAGAGCACATTTTCATTTTTCATTTTGAATTAATAGAATTTATTCAAATTAGACTTGGTTGGCATTAATTTAGCTTCCGCATAGTATTTTCTGGTTATAAATTTTTTGCTACCGCAGAAGTTAGCACTTTTATAGTCAGAGGTTTGTAAAATATGTATTTCTATTTCTTAAGTGTTTTAGATTCATGGTACGTGGAATAAAACGACAACTTGCTCTAATACATTATTTAAGTACTATCCAAAGGTTTATTCAAAGAATTGTACTTCATGTTGTATTCTTTGGTATGCCAACTGTATTTTCTTTGAACTTAGCAATTCGTAATTAATATTATAGTATGCACTTATAATAAAATTAACAAATAGTAGGCAATATATGATATTCATATTTTATTGACTATCAGCAAATGTTGGATTATAAATTTTAACCAACACCAGATTATGACACAAGTAATTCTTATTGGAATATGCTTGTAAATATTATGCCCATTTAGTTTAATATAACTTGAAAATATACATATATTATTATTCTCGGTAATTATAAGCATATTAATGCTATCATTGGGAATCTATAAGATTTAAACTATTGTGAATATGATAACATTAGCAGAGTAATACCTACGATCTAATTATTTTTAGTTAATACTTGGTTAATCTAACTAATCTCAAAAATTTGATTATTTCAAGCCAATCTTAATTTCAAGTTCCGATGATTTGGTTTCTGTTATTTCTAGTTATGATTTTGGTAATCGATAATTTTAACTTTAAATATTCGAATTCCGATTTATTGTGAATATTTACTTATTAAGGAATTATATTATAATACATGATTTATATACATAAATATGTAGACAATATTATGTAATCATTTGGTAAAAAAAATTCTAATTGCTAAAGTTTTAGAAACCATTAAAAACTTTAAACGCGTTGTTGCGACCAGGATTTTTTCCACATGATCACCAATATAAGTATTATTATATTGTATGTATATATGTACCTTTTACGTTTTATTCCAAAAAATTAAATTATAATAAAGACCAAGAAAAGTAAATTACATGCAGTTTAACATTTTTTAAATTATTTTAATTTGACTGATCTAATTAAATTTGTTATTGTTAATGAATGAATGTAACGTTGTATTTAAAGAAAACCTTTCTTATGACGTTGTCTTCAAAACTACATTTGAAAGAAGACTCCCTGAGACTTAATTTTCTTTAGAAGATGCAGTCTCATTGTTTTGAATAGTTTCTAAAGGTGAAAAGGGAAAACGAGCTTCTAAGAAAAAGTGAGTTTAATTTTATGACTGGGAAATTTGCTGGCGTCTTCTGTTATTACATAGAGGTCTTCTTAGACAGATGAATGCGGCGGGCAACAATAAATTTTAATAATTCTTACCCACAAAATCACCTAGGGTATCCTATGTGGCTCTTACCTGCTTATTTCATGCTAAAAGGCTGCTTTGCCCTATCAATTTTTATGGAAGCATCAATTTGAATTTTATTTTGAAAAGTATTTTTGGTCGTAAAACGCAATTAATTGCCGTCGCATTGTTTTTGAAGTTAAACGAAAAAAAAACGTAATCTTTTTCCATTCACACTCAATGTCACATGCCATGAAATTCCTTACATCATTATCAGAGAACGCCAGAACCTTCTTACCCACATTATTTTTTTAACTTAAAAATATCTCGGTAGAAATATTATCGCCTCCGCACAGATTTATCGTCTCAGACCGTGCGGAAATAGAGCAGTAGACTGCAAAAGAGGATTAGTTTCGTCTGGAATTTCAAATTGACTTGGACGTTAGGATGTCGGTTTTGGATAGTGCACTTCTTAATTGTGTTTGCTTGTTTATTTTTATAATGCTGCGATTGGCAGCAGGAAGCAAATTTAATGTATCTGTTACCGATCTATCGAACTGCAAAGAATTTCGTCTTCAATCCACCTATCAGTATAGTAAATTTTTTCAAATAGAACATGTGAGAAATAGTCCAGAATCAGATGAGTTACTTCGACTTAAATTTTATGTAATGACTACAAAAGATGCGCATATTCTCCTTGCAACTAGAGATAAACCGAATAAAAGTGATGCTGTGTATGAAATAGGTGTGTTTTCTGAACGAATAACCAATTTTTAGGCAATCAAAAAACTTTAATCAGCCAACCGGTAGTCCATCATAATTATTGAAGATACCTTTGCTTCAATTACTCCAAACAACATTAAAGAATTTGTTTTTTCGCAACGATCAATTACTTCAGCTATTTTTATGCTATGGGTTCTCATCAGCTTAAATTTATCAAATTAAGCGAGACCTTGAGTGTAGATTATTACATCGAGTAGTTGAAGAAGATGTCTTCAATTTATTCGATGAACTGCGGAAATTGAAATCATGACTAGACTTAATGAAAAAATTCGTACGCGTCCGTTTCAACTTGAATTGTTTTTTATTATTGGAATGATCGCGCTTTAGTTGTAGCTTTTGATTTCATTTTATTTAATTTTTCTCAACGATAAATTTATTCAAGTTTAACTAGTGACCGTCTTATTACATTTATACCGGATATATCACTTTGTAGTGAACATGAAACGGAGTCACTGATTAAAACGATATAACTAGAACTAGACCAACGATCACCTTAAGTGTAAGATCATTCGATCATTCTGCAATTTCTCACGTAGTTGTACAACTTTGTATTTTATTTCATTTCAAGAAAGGTGATAATATTTATATTCTAGATATCTCAGTGATCACCTTTAGTAACTAACTGATCATTCGATAACAAATTATAAACCGTAAATTTATGTTAAAGTAAAGTATTATATTTTATCTCAGTAATCGGAGCTGGGGGTAACACGTTTTCGACATTGCGAAGAAATATTGGAAAAACAAGATTAGCACTCAACTCACAACCAAACATTCTAACACCTGTAGATCCGACTCCTATTGAGATTCGGCAAAAAATAGGTAACTAAACTTTAACCAAAACTGAAATGAACGTCTGTAACTAATAATAATTTGTTTTAAGATGGAACACTTGATATAATAATTCCTGGATATCGTGAGCCCTATCTAACTTACACAGATAATCAACCATTAGTTATCAAATTTGTGAGTTTTAGTACATTTGGAAATACTCCAGCACGATGGTTTTACGATTGTAAAATAGATAATGAGAGTAAGTTGTTAGAATTATAATTTTTATAATATTTAAAGGAAAACATTTGTTTCACTCATTTTTTAGCTAACCAAATTGACATGGAGACGAAAAATTTGACTAGTATGCAACAGCTGCAGGAAGACCTTTTTAAAAATTACAGCATTTATACAATCCCTGAAAATTTAAAGGATATTCAATTTTCTTTTACCATAAAAGGTGTTACTTATAATGAGGAAAGAGGAATCTTGAAGACTCGAATTGAATTTAAATTGGTAAGGAAAGGATTATGTTATTGATGTAACATGCTAAGGGTTAGAGGGTAGAAGGATTTATACGGAGGATTAGGTTCCTAAATTTTAACTCATATTTTTCACAAAGAAATGTTGATTGAATAGGTAGGTAATGGTCAAAATGTAAAACGGTTTTATACCCTCCGGTGTGTCGGTTTCAAGGAATTTAGTTTTGGTAACGATTTAAAACCGCATACGAGTAATTTTTAACTGGATTTACTATCAGACTTTTGGAAGAACTAATCTCTGTTTATAATGTATTGTAATTCTAATAATCAAGTTTCGACATGAAGGTATTTTACTTTAGGAATTTTGACTACACATTTATTGACTTTAACAATAATTTAGAATTTTTTGAAACCGAAATCGGAATCGACATTAGAGCTTTAGGTAGAGCAACATGCAAAAAAATGTGTTTGGTACTATTCCGGCAGTTTTGTTTATCTGAAATTCAAAAGAAAATTAGCAGTATTAAATCCAAATTTTAAATATTAAATTGTTTGTACAGCTTTAGAAAAAACAATTAAATTTGTTCGTAATTGTTGTCTATTTGTTTAGTTTCAAATAAAACTAGTTCTGTCTAGAATTACAAATGTATTTAGTCTACCTACCTTAAAAATTTTAGCAGAATCGGTTGATTAGTTTTTGAGTTATTGTTTGAACGCAGTTTAAAAACTGCAATTTCGAGAAAAACGTGTTTAAAGTTCAAGTATCTGAATCATTGTGTTTTTGATTGAAGTGTCTAAAAATTCACTTGGTATAATTTCCAACGACTTCGAATTTCAAAAAATCAATTTAACCTTATATTCTAGGGATGTTATATATATATATAGGTGCAATTTTTTTAAAAAAAACCAATTAGTATTTTACTTAAAAATGCATCAAAGAGTGAATACCCTTATAATGTCAATACTATCTTATAAATGAAGTTGTTTGTTTGCTTGTATTGTATAAAAACTTATTTTATCTTAAAATTTATTACAGAGGTATTTCATAAAATAGATTAATGGATATTGCGATGTTTAGAGAACTTTTTGAATTGTTAAAAGTGATTTAAATAAATCTTTAATCAATTCAGTAAGATATCTGGATTTTGATAAATAAATAAATGAAAGGCTTACGATTAAATTTTAATGATTTTGTCTTTCTGAAATGAATTTAAGCATTTGTGAATAAAATCGTTCTTAGTTCAATTCATTAAAGTTGGAGTCGAATGAAATGAATAATTAAGTGCATAAATAGCTGCATTGAAACGTGTGCATTCCAATTATCGTAACATTCGTTGTTAAAAGTTTCAATTGAGGGAAAGCCCCATGAAAATTGCGTAACGCTAAAGATTTTCTATACGAATGCGTCTTATGTTGCCTTTAAATAAAAATTCCACCCAAGCTAAAACCATTCATAAAACAATTTTGCAGTAAAGTTGCTCATTTATATATTTTTTCATTTGTAAAGAATACTTAGCCAATGTTGCATAATTTGAAAGCGCAAAGGAAAAACGCCTTTCATTGCAAGAGTTCCCCCTGACACAGATAAATTTAAAAACGCGGAAAACGCGTGGTTGTCGATTTGCATGTCTTTTGTGGACAACTGATCGGATTATTTAATTTGAGCCTATAAAAGTCCCGTCCATGTCCGAAGTCAAAAGAAAGAAATTGCCATTCCGGGACCATTCAAACTCAATAAACCAATAAAATTTTAATGAATGAAATTTTTATTTCAGAAATGGCAAGACAATAAGTTGCGATGGCATCCGGAGAAGTATGACGGTTTGGACATGGTCCACTCATCCGATTTATCGCCGACTGTCTACCATTGGACCCCGACCATTATAATCAGCAAGTAAAAGTCTTTTGCGATGATCGCGAAAATAAAGAAATGTAACTGGCATTTTTTGTTTTAGTGGAGCTGATTATACATATCATGATTTTAATCCGACATATGTTGGATTAATATTCTCAAATGGGACTCTCAAGGTGCACTCGGTGCAGGAAGTAATTGGTACGTGGTGCATTGATAGCTCCTATAACTGGCCGTACGACGATCTGCCTTGTGATATTATGCTGAGTGCAGATGGTTCGGCCGTTAAACTAGTTCATGATAACACCTCACCTGTGGACTATCGGAAGCAGATAGCCGAGTTCTCTCAGTGGCATTTGACTGCGATCGAAGTTTTTCCTGATAACACCACCAGCAAAATGGAACGGAAGAGCTCCTTTGATCTTCAGACGCCGAAGACCGATTTGATTATAAGACTCAGGATGAAACGAAACCAGTTCTTTTATCGCAGAGTTTTCTTCACTCCTATTGTTGGTGAGCACCTGTAATTGGATTTTAGCTAATTGCACTCATTACCTTTCGTCTTATGTAACGCAGTTGCATGTTTGACTCTACTGTCCTCGTTTTCTTTGAGTGGAACTCTGCGTGGAGGTTTGAACCTTTTTGCAGTTCTTGTTCTAATGTTCACGTTTATGTGGCTCGGAAGGTATGCACCAGTGACCTATGTCCCGAAATTAGGTGAGTTATGATTTTTTTGTCAGTCTTTATAATTTTATTAATGTTTTACTTTAAAGAGAATAATTTTAATGATAAGACCAGTTTTTCGTTTTGCATATAAGGATAAGCACGCAGTTGTCCTGTAATTTTTGTTTTAGATAAGTTCATTGGATTTTTCTCAGAACATAAAAAGATAAGAAGATTAATGCCATAACCAAGTTTATAAAACAAACCCGAATAAATTTTGGTGACCTTAATGGAAAATAGGGTTGTTTTTTTTATTAGAACAAGTGTTTTTGAATCATCCTTTAGATATACCACTTTTATAATAAAACTATTACAGGCTGTGGTCGAAATTTGACCAACCAACCAATTTTGTTTTCTAAGCCATGGACATCGCCAAACTACTTTCATTTAATTAATAAGATAAAACTACTAATAATTTACTTTTGAAATTTTGAAAAATTACTACAATTCGGTAATGAAAAATCTATCATTTATACCTTGATGGATAGAGGTTATTACAAGCTGCATTTTAAGTATGTGATCTAAAAATTTAATTATTCATCCTACTCCCAACAGTTTCGAATCGGCCGAATACTACTAGAGGCTTGCCCTATACATGCATACGTATATTACAGGATGATTCAGAAATTTGTAAAGAGATTTATTTTATAATCCTTCCTTTTCCCCGGCAGTATTTAAGAAATCCAAAAATAAAAAAATGTTAAAATGCAAACTATAAAATTTTAAAGTTATTTTTTAATTTTCTTATAATGTTATTAAATTTTTTAGTGCATTTGTATGAAACTGTTCTGATCGTTGGTTGCTTAACTTACATTCTGCATATTGTCGACGAATGGCTTGTTAAAATGCCTCCAAAATCGGAGCCACCTCAATGGATTTCAGCAATTGTTAATTTAGCAGCTCTAAGATTTATTTTGGGTATTCAATTCGTTGACGTAAGTTATAATTATTTATTTTTCTGAAGAATCATTTGTTCATATGTCATTCTCATTTCAAAATTAATTTATTCATACTCAATTCATCAAATGCATCATCGCATCATTCCAAGTAAAATACATTATTGTAGAATGCTAGTGATATTATTTATTTCGTCACTAAAGTAAAATTTGTTATTGTTTTTCGTTCCAACAACGGTGAAACAATTATATTTTTTTCCAAACAAAATTTTATTAAGGTAGATTTTTTAGCAATACGGATTGGGAATGTATTCGTTTATTGCACAATTTATGGCTCAATTTTAATTTTTCATATTCTATTATATAAATCGTCAGTTGCGGTTTCATGGTAACAGTACGTAACAGCAGCTCTTTAGTTGTTAAGTTAACCATGTTTATAATTAAGACTCATGGGATGTTTTAACAATAAATAAAAATATCATTATGTTTACTAGTATCCATAAGTTTATCGTCTTTTAGCGAAATAGGTGAAAGTAAATTTGCAAGCTTATTACATAAGTAAATAATAATAAATAAAATGTCAAAATCATCAAGCACGATTTATGTGCGATTAAATAAATTAATTAATTAGTTTGTCAATTGCCTGTAGGTAAAGTTTATATTCTTATTATACGATTTTAAAATTGCGCGTTTTGTATTTTTGTAAATTGTTTTCGATATTTCATCGTTGTCTTGTTGAAAAATAGTAAAGCTGCAAGCCTATTAGTTATAGAAATTATTGGCTGCCTCAACATTTCACTTCACATGTAAATTTCAATAAAGTATTGGGTATTAAATAAACCATTCTAATTTATTCATGATATTACTTTAAGTCGTGAAAAATTTGTTCGTGATTTTGGGTACACTTACACAATTTTAAAATCGGATTCGCAATCAGCATCTTTAAAATCTCCAAATATCAATATTCATGGTAATCTATTGAAATTTACAATTGCTTCAAAATTAATAATAATACGAAATTTAACTTATATTCGAAGAATTTTAAACATTTTTAGCAGCCATATTTACTACGTCTTGAATTTTTAAGTTTCACAATCAGGATCTTCAAAAAAACCTAAAGACCAATTTTAATGGCAATCTCTTAAAATGTATAACTGAACTAAAACAAATCCCTTCTGTAATTAATATTTGCAGTAAAAGTTTCTTTTTGTCGCCGAAGACTATTAACATAATTCAGAAACTCGAACCTAATTTGAATAATCATGCGAAGACTGGTCATATTACTCAACTCCAATTTAGTTATGCAACAAAACGAAAAACCTCTTCAAATACTATGTAAAAAGAAATTCCGGAGGTTCATGACTGAATTAAATAAATGTTTTTGTAGACAACAATTATTTTCACGAGGCGAACGAACACAACAATTGCGCTAATGAAATTCCTTAACAGCGGTTCAAGGTGATTTGATGCGATTTAACAAATATCTTTTTTTTAAACATCGATTCCGCACACCAATCGACCAGTTTTTCTCGATATATTTTTTTGTTATTTTTTTTTTCTTATATTGGTATTCGCTCCCGTTTGTTTTTTGTATGTTGACACCTTTGATAGTAAAAACAGGAAACATTGCAGTTTACTATTGCTCCACTAATTTGCATATTTTGATTTATGATTTTGGAGGATTGAAACAATAAATTGTGTGCTAGCCACTGAAGAAAATTTATTGTTAGAAATTAAATCCAGAATTATTTATGCATTGACAGTATTAAAGCGTAGTTAAGATAACTACAAAGATAAGGTTGACGAGTTCTGGCTGATTATGCTCGTTGCAACGACAACTCAAACTGAGGGCGGTAAGAAGTGATTTTTAAATATATTGCATAGCCGTGGCGTAAAGTCTTTAAGAAAGATTTATTGTAATTGTTTTCTTTTATAAAGTATTAATAAATCCGGACGGAACCCTTTTCTTATGTCCTCTACATCTTCAATATATTTAGAGATGGTTATTTTTACCAATGGTGGTAAAAAAAATTAATATGTTTTTCTATGTTCAAAAATAAGTTTTTTGTAAACGATCGTAAATTCCTATCCGTTTTCAAGAAAAAGAAATGAGTTTGAGCTGGTTTAATGTGGCTTAAATGACAGTTATTGAAAATTAATCTAGAGGTACCTATTTAATATCACGAATCTTAAGACTTTTCTTAACATTTAAAAAAATAAGTTTTTGAAACAATTGTATAAAATTTTATTTATTTATTTTTATATCGTCATCCTTAATTTTATTTTAAAGGGAGCCAATTAAAAATTGTTTGCGAATTCAAAATCTATGTATGTATAGGCCAGAATGTATGAGGCATATTTTATTTTTATACTTCAGAAATTATTATTATTATTTTTACATATGCAGTTATAGTATTATAAATTTCGCTTTCAATTTTATACAATATTATGACCAATTTCTTTATAATCGTAGTGATAATGATAAAATCTTAAACTAATTTTATTATTTTTCTACCCTACAGTCAATGGACTACATTCGCATCCAGAAACATCCTTGGAGGGAAGTGTCGAAAGTTATTAATCGTGTTAGTTTTGTTATATTAGGAATATTATTCTTTTGTTTAATGGTGTTATGAAAATTAAATTAACATCACGAAACGTCTGTGTTTTTTTTAGAGAGCCATAAAGAGGTGTAAAATTTATTTATAGGTATTTAAAAAGAACGTCTCTGGTAAATGAAACCACAATGCGCTAGATAAGTCTACTCCTTCGTGTTCTGGATGGAAAAGAACAAAATTCCAAGTAAGTAAGTGAAATAAATTAAATCCCACAGCTTCAGTTATAAAATTTTGGTTAGTCGCTCATATAATTTAATGACAGAATTCATCCATTTGTCTGACCTTAGAGACCGCTGACCTTTTTCGTCCCCAGCGCCATAAACCCATGAAGATTAGACGCTTAGACGGTCTTTACCCTCTGCGAAATTTTCACACCACCGCGATCAAAGCGAGCGAATGGAATCGATTTAGTTGTTTTCCATAAATAGACGCATAAATGACCATCGCAAGAGCAAATATTGCGTTGGTTCACACCTCCATTTTTGCCAGCATTTGCATACGACATGGTTCAGGGAGGAAGGTATAAGTCTTTTATCGAAATCCAATGTTAAAACTGAGTGGACTCATTTTTCATGGATTAATTAGTTACGTGTGTAAAAACATGACGATTAATTGAGAAATATTTTTGATAAAACGCTTTTACACCTCCCACAATCTCAGAAAATTTTTAATTTGGGAGGTGCTTTTGTTGCTAGGGGTTTTCTGGTCATGTTTTTTGTGGGTGACTAATAAAATATATTAGCTAATGATACAGGCGGTCCGTCCGACCAATCAATACCATGATTGGTTTGTTACCTTGAAATTTATTGCTTTTTTTATAAGAGTTATGTTTTTCTTCTAGTACTTTCTTGTTCTGAAACAAGGTTCAGGGAATGGCTCAAATAGTTGAAATTTTTAATTTTTTAGAAATATAGGGCAGGGCAATAATTTTAGAATAATTTATTTGGGGTATTTGATTAAGTGTGGATTTAAATTTTACATTACATACATTTAAATCTTTTTGCTATGACAGGGAATCATATCCTTTGATATTAATTATCATTAAAATCGCATACATTTTTAATTTAAATATAGTATGTTTGTTCTTCCTTAGCTTTTAAGCCAATCAACCGATTTTAATTAAATTTCGTACCCAAACGTAGAAGTCTATTGGTCAAAAGTTGGACCAGAATAACATCAGTTTGGTTAATTTTTAGGTAAATTAATAATGAAAACAATGCAAACATTAAAAAAAATACTAGTAATTTGGTTGAAAATATACATATCACTGCAAGAAACCTATTTTCTTCGTAATCGTTGATCCGATTTCAAGTTAAATAATTTTGAGGTTTTAGAAAATAACAACTTTAATGACAGCACTAGAATTTTTAAAATTTAGATAGGCTTTATATTTTAACTCACCGAGGGTTTTCTAGAAAATAATAAAATTATCATTACCTACATCCAGGTATACGTAAAAAAAAAATAGTAACAACTAACAATGCATATCTTAGTTTTCCATTAGATAAATTATAAATTGTAATTACTTAATTTTATTCGTTAACTATTATAAATTGTCATTCCCTACGACTAAACCATCCACAACAGTTCTAATTAGAGGCTGCGTGAATTCAGCTGATTAGTTTTAACCTTTGAATATACAGTAAAGGAACGGCTATACCCTGTACGTGTAGTCTGTGTGAATGAAGCATCTCCAGCGGGGGAAATTTCAGGGGAAGTGAGCCTTGAGTAAGAAGAAGATACTTTGGCAACTTAAAAAAATTTTGATTTGAAGGCATCGCAGCCTTTCTAACCATTTTTTTTTTGAATTAAAAATGCAAAGACAGAAGGTGAAATGTGGTTAAAAATAGTGTGTATGATACTGGCTTTTATTTGGTGTGTATTTAGTGTAAGATAGTGATGTGTGTGATAAAGAATTGCGGCGAGAAGAAGCGGCGACTAAATTAACGAATTTCTTTTCACCGGTAAGCCGGAATTTGAAATCTTTTTGCCGATGTGATTGATAGATACCTGTGGTTTTTATTGTTCTTGATGCATTAAACATGTTATTTCATTTTAAGCTAAATTTTCAAGTTTTAAAAATATTTTGGTGTATGTCAGTCCACGACAGTCATGCGCAATTTTGACGCGCCCTGACACAGAGAAGTCGCTAAATATTTTTAAATGGTGATATAAATGCGTGGCTAAGGCGTGGTTAGGGCGTGGCTAAAGCGTGGTTAGGGCGTGGCGGGGGTGTGGCTAGGGCGCGGTTAGGGCGTGGCTGGGGTGTGGCGGGGGTGTGGCTAGGGCGTGGCTAGGGCGTGGCTAAGGCATGGCGGGGGTGTGGCTAGGGCGTGGTTAACGCGTGGTTAGGGCGTGGCCAGAGCGTGGCGGGGGTGTGGCTAGGGCGTGGCTGGGGTGTGGCAAGGGCGTGGCTAGGGCGTGGCTAGGGCGTGGCTGGGGCGTGGCTAAGGCGTGGTTGGGCGTGGTTAGGGCGTGGCGGGGGTGTGGCTAAGGCGTGGCTAAGGCGTGGTTAGGGCGTGGTTAGGGCGGGGCTGGGGTGTGGCTAGAGCTAAGGCGTGGTTAGGGCGTGGCTAGGGCGTGGCGGGGGTGTGGCTAGGGCGTGGCTAGGGCGTGGCTAGGGCTTGGCTGGGGTGTGGCGGGGGTGTGGCTAGGGCGGCTGAGGTGTGGCTAGGGCGGCTGAGGTGTGTCTAGGGCGTGGCTAGGGCGTGGCTAGGGCGTGGCTAGGGCGTGGCTAAGGCGTGGCTAAGGCGTGGTTAGGGCGTGGCTAGGGCGTGGCGGGGGTGTGGCTAGGGCGTGGCTAGGGCGCCTTAGCCACACCCCCGCCACGCCTTAACCACACCCCGCTACACCCCCGCTACGCCTTAGCCACGCTCTAGCCACGCCCTAGCCACACCTCCGCCACGCCCTAACCACGCCTTAGCATGGCGGGGGTGTGGCTAGGGCGTGGCTAAGGCGTGGTTAGGGCGTGGCTAGGGCGTGGCGGGGGTGAGGCTAGGGCATGGCTAAGGCGTGGCGGGGGTGTAGCGGGGTGTGGTTAAGGCGTGGCGGGGGTGTGGGTAAGGCCTAGCCACGCCCTAGCCACACCCCCGCCACGCCCTAGCCACGCCCTAACCACGCCTTAGCCACGCCCTAGCCACACCCCCGCCATGCCTTAGCCACGCCCTAGCCACGCCCTAGCCACGCCCTAGCCACACCCTAGCCACACCCCCGCCACGGCCTAGCCACGCCCTAACCACGCCTTAGCCACGCCCTAGCCACGCCCTAGCCACGCCCTAGCCACGCCCTAGCCACACCCCAGCCACGCCCCTCATTTGCATAACCGGTTTTGGTTCCCAGGCTCAAGTGACTCCATACATTGGCCATTTCGGATGTCAAGTCGCTCATACATGGGACCCGGGAATGGTCCAGCTGCATCCTGGCAAGAATTCTTCCTCCGGGAATGGCAAACTGCCACTCGAGGCTGGTGCCCAATTACGGCCCCATCGTGCCCAATTAAATCCTCTAAATCACTTGCAGCTCCCCCGGGGAGCAGAGGGGCCATTGTATTGAAATTTCCCTGAGTAGTGATTTTTAAGTAAGACCGAATGCAGGACTTCATGTTTTGGTGCTTGAGTAGCCTCTGTCCGTTGAATGGTCGAACTTCTTGGGTATATTGTCCTGTCGTTATGCTATTTGCGCTTCCTGCAATTTATTGACCATTAAAAATAATTTAAAAGGTTTTCTCCTCTTGGATCGAATTCCTCCGGGTAAAAGATATGATGGTAGGGCGTTCGGATTTGGAATGAAAAGTTTCATTGAGCAGCATGTTTTCTTTGTCTATTTCAACTTTTCTTCTAGAAATTATACCATCACTCGGTCCCACCAGGCACTGCGGGGGTCCCTAAGGAGCCACTGGATGCAATTGGGTGCAGCAAAACTATATTTTAAGCAAAATTTTCAAGTTTTAAAAATATTTTGGTGTATGTCAGTCCACGACAGTCATGCGCAATTTCGACGAGCCCTGACACAGAGAAGTCGCTAAATATTTTTAAATCGTGATATAAATGGGCACCCAAATATTTATTAAATCAAGTACGTGAAAAACTCCTTTTCATTTTCACACAATTTTTGCAACTGCACTGATCAATTTTCTATGTAGTAGTAAGCTCAGACTAGTATTCGTGAGATGCTTCACTTTTAGCGATTTATGTCCGTTCCTTTACTGTATATTCATAGGTTTTAATAGATGCAGGTCCAACTTGAGAGTTTGCGTGGAATACCTTATTGAGGTAATTGCCTCAATGCATCGAATGTCGGCTGGGTACCACGAGAATTTCATGGTATCTGTAAAATGCAAAGAGGTCTGCAGCGGTTGCGATCCCAAAATCGCTGATATTCAACTGCCCACGAATAGAATTTGTCTTTCTAACAAGCATTTAATTGGTTTAATTAAAATGTCTAAATTTTACTAGCATTTGCAATTATCCGTAATTGGGTCCGATGCCGCAGCCATTAAATATATGCTAACTTCGTGTTATTGCCATATTTTGAAAACAAAATTGGATTTTCGGCATTGCTTCGAATCGAATCGAGCCTGAGTAAATCTATTGGGGGTATTTATTTCTTGAGCTGGACTCGAAAGATTTATTCACCGATCGCGATGACGGTGGCATTATCAACTTTTCTCACCGGAAGCCGAATGTTGGTAGAATGGTTGTTAGCACATAATATAGAAATTCTTCGTTTGCGTCTTAAGACACAATTCGCCTGAATCGGTGTGATTTAATCTTACCGTGATTAGTACAAGAAACCGCTCGACTGACCGCCTATTAGAAGACGGCGGGCGTAGGGTGTTTGGTGCTAATTTGTTAGTACCAAACAGAAACGGCACGGTAACAGGCGCGAAAGATCAGAAAATACCACAATAAATTATTTTCCCGCATAAAATTGATTGCGCCGCTGATCACCGGAATTAGCTCTATAAATTCAGCGCTAAGAAATCGAAAAGCCAACCTTAATTACCGGGGCGGGAGTAGAGATGACAGCATTGGCCGCATAATTTTTATGGACCTGAACCACAAATCTCAACTCTTGATTTCCTCAGATTTCAATCGATCTGGCCATAATTCTTGAAATTAGCCAGAGCAAATGTTTGCTGTCCACCGCCGCCGCCGCGGTGCTCGGCGATTTGCATAAGCACTCCTACGATGCTTAATTATCTCCAAATAGATTTTTAGCTGCCTGAAATATGTTTTGTGTTCGGTCCAGTGAACTCTTTTTAATGCTCTTGTAGGAAATGAATTTATAAAAATGTTGCCCCCGCGATTTACGACCTAGTAGAGCTGCTCGAAAAAGGTATTTCTTCTCTTATCTTGGATGACGGTTGGACATGTCGGCATAGTCAAAAAATAATAAGAATAGCTTCCCGACAAAACCATTTTATAGAACCGTTCCCTTTTATGGCACTTTTTATGTGATCTAAAACTAATGTTTAGAATAGTAAAGATTTGATACAATCCCAACAAGCGGATTCAGTAGGTACAAAATTTTTTTGGTAATTTTGATTACATTTTTTAATATGCAATTCTATAAATTAATTTAATATAATGCACTAGCAATTCAAGTCTTAACACTACATATTGCTCAATATTTACTACCACTAAATTACTAAGTATACTGAATTGAAATTTACAATCACTATTAAATGCATATAGTAGTTAAAAAAATTTATTTTCACTGCCATCAATAATAATAGAAATGAAAAAGGTAAGTCTTGCTGAATTGCTTTATTTCCCTTAATAGAATCTAAAGTAACAGGCCTATAAAAATGAAACTTGGTATATTTAATTATTCCGATGACTATATGCATACTATCCTGATAATTTAAGCTCTTAAGTTAAATAAATTAGTATGTACTGATTAAAATCATAGTTACATAGTGCTTTGTTTACTAAATGCTATTTTATAATATTGCTATGATTTTGATATTTTATAATCTGTTTTTTGCAAACAATTACCCGAAGAAGCCTTGCACCATTTGTCTTTTTACCCGACTGACCCAGAAGGCGGCTTGACCGATTTTGAGTTATCAATTGGAGGAATGAAATAGGGTATAATATTTAAATATGGGGTCCGCAAAAAAAAACAAATTGAGGGGGAATACAAAAAATGTTTTTATTATAACAATATAGGAATTAAATGAAAGCTAGTAAATAGCCAATTCCAAATATATTCATATTATAACACTTTTATGGTACCATTTTGGACAGGAACTTCAAAAAAGTACGTACATATGTACATATGTGTTAATTATTTATTATTAATTACACTGGAGTGTTATCTCCCCTAAACCGGCCAATAATGGGCTGTCGAGCCCTCAGACCACCAGCTATTTAAAGAGAATAACACGTTTTTTAGTGTTAGTTAGTACATTCGTTCTTTATTATATTCGACCTCTATCTTGTCAATCTAACTTCACTGTAGAGCTTATATACTTACTTAGCAATTATTAACTATACAATGCAAAACATATTTTTTGTAAAAATTCCACTTAAAGACCACCACTTGGACTGTTAGCTTGTCCCCGCCTGCAATACCTTTTCCAACATTGAAGTTATATTTTTATAATAGTTTATATTTTATTATTTTTTTAAGAGGTATCGAACAAATAAACATTGCATAGTGAATTATAATTGCCCTTACAAATTTCTATAGATTATAAAGCTTGTTTTTCGCTTTTCAGTTGATATCTTTTATCGCAGTCGGGTGTCTTGTTGTTTTTAAATAATTTATTTTCTCCTTTGCATAAATGCTTAATTACATATGTATGTTACAGAACATAAAAAAAATGTCGACGGGGGTTTGTCTGTGCCTCCCCCGTCATTTATGTGTTCCATCCTTGTCAAGGGGAGTGCTAACCTGCTCTCCTTTCAAACAACACAACTGGGAGGTTCCCAACTTTTGGCTATATCGTAAGCGAAGCAAAATCTACTTCTGCGAATTATATTGAATGAAAATATGACGCCATCTATATTCAGCTTTAAGTCAGATATTTAAATACAAAAAATAATTCCTTATAGGATTTTGTATCGGATAAAAGCTTTTACAACAATCGACCGAATATTCGTTGAAGTGCAATTCGGGAAGTGCGTCACGGCATTTCACAACAAAATCAGCTGTTCGCTGCACTCCGAGTTGACGTTTCCTCCCGCGGCTGAATGTGGCGCGCGGTGGAGTTGAGTCGCGAAAATCCGCTGAATCGCGCTTTTTTTCTCGCTTTCCGGTTGCCCGCGTCCGCGCGAAACCGCCGTTCGTCGTTTGTCGTTTGCTGGCAGTGCGCGTCGCGTCGCGGGTGAGATTCCGCGGCCGCAGTTTAATTCAATCGCGCGAGGTTGAGAAGTCGCCGGCCGCTTTTCTGGTGAAATTTTTGAATGAAATCGCGAAACAGTCGCCGGCCGTGTACCATGAGTGCTTAGAGTGAGTTTTTGGCTAATTGACTAGAATTAGTAATTAGAAAAATTAGAATTAGAAATTGAGTGTATTCGGTCAGGGATTTTAGCAGAATCTCCATTTAAGGAAAATGTTCGCGTTTTTGGCTTGGGCGCGGCTGCGCGTGGCCCCTTCAGCGCCTCCCCCGCCCGTGTGCCGGTCGAGTGCACGGGGTCCCGTAATGAAAGTTGCCAACTTAGCGCAAAACGGTTAATTCGCGCAAGCGCGCTACTTTTCCGCGGCACGCAAATTAACCCCCGGCCGAATCAAGTTGCAGTTGCGTGCCACTGGAACGTCGCGTGCCTGCGATGGATTTAGGTTTTTGGAAAGATTTTGTCATAAAATTAAACATCTGATACCAAATTTTCCGATACGTTCCTAAAACAAGATAAAATGAGATAAGCAATAAAGGAAAAACGAGACATTTTTTGAGACAATTTGAAGATTATGCTTTTCAATTTATCTTAAGAAATGAAAAACATAGCCCTTAATTTGCTAATTAGCAAATGATCCAGTTTAGAAAAACATCTTTTATTATATAATAGTTTTAAGTTAGCTACTAATTCTGAACAAATTGATAATTTTTATGAAAATTAACATAGAAAAATAGCTTCAATCGCCAAGAAGTTTAAACGGTCGGTGTCCGATCGTTGTTTACATCTGCTTTTTAGGATCGATTGTAATTACAAAATTCGAGACATACCTAAATATGTATATATGTATGTATACATATTTGGCAAAATGTTAATATCCTTGATTGTTATTTTCCTAAAAAAAATTATTGGTTATGTAGGATATTCCTTGTCCCCGCCTCCATTTCTTTTGCCAGACAAAAAATAAATTAATTAATTAGATTAATTATTATTAACTAATTCTTTTATGGTACAATACCGGAATTATCCATTTCTTAAAGTTTTATGATATGATCATTTTTATAATCTTATAATCTTTAGCTCTATTTCAACTGGTCGGGCTGAATGACGAAATTTCGAAATTGGTTGGTTTATAAGTTCTGGATTTGGCGGTTTTTAAAAACTAGATATTTTTAATGTGTCATCATACTTTAAATAAATATTTTTTTCTTCATATGTACCTATATCAAAATTATAAACAAAATAAGTTTCTAGGGTTCATATGCGAAAAGTTTCATATCAAATGATTGTATACAATAAAAAATGTATTCTCTGAATTTCCAAAATTGGAAAAAAAGGACTGCAAATGTTTACGGAAGAGAATCTGAACTAAATTTGGCGATAGAATTTTTAATTACCTTCTGTCTTCCTCCTACCAATTGATTATCAATTGTTCATTTTTTGTTTACGAACTGCTAAAGTAATCAATTTTACTATTTATCGTTACAATATAAAGATTTTCATGCGCATTTCAATCGAAGTTAAGAAAACTTTTGTTTAAATAATGCAAGAAATGATAATGCACAGTAAGTTACCAATTGAACTGCCATGTAGTGTCAATCATTAATAATGGTGACAAATAGTCATTATATCTTAAAATCTTTAGAAATTGAAGATTTTATGTGCATAAAGATAATGAAATATTGAGTAGATGATGCAACAGTTTTCGAGATCATAAAAATCGTGTACTCAATCAGTGAGACAAGAAAGGATTACAATTAGTAATATAGGCAACATTTTGTAAAATATAGAAGAGTAATTACTATTTGTTTGTTACATTTAATGCCTCAAGTAAATTTTGTAAAGATTGTTTAGCAAAGTCATAATTTATAAAGCGATCTTAAGTCATTGAGTCGGTTACATTATAGTGATCAATTACTTTGTAATTTTAAGTAATTTGTAGTCGAATGAAACAAAGAATTAAGAGCCTAATTAAAGACATTTACATATGTATATTGCATTAGCTTAGCCAGGCTCGAAGTTACTCGTGGTAGATTTTGTAATGAATATGAAAATTTACATGCGCATTTTAAATTTTGTTTAAATAATGTAAGAGATGATAATGCACGGTAATTTGCAGATTGACTTCCACGTGGTGTCAATCATTGCCTCAGTATACTCCTTAAAACAATTCATAATAATGCCCTTTAGGAGATTTGTAATTTGAGAATTCTTTATGAAAAATTTATATAGGTATGTACATAAATCATAAAAAATTTAATTAAAATAATATAGTAAATCATGAAAACTCAAGCCATTCTTAGAAAAATTACTTTGAAAAAAATTCTAAAGGTCAATGTTATATTTGTATGATATGCATGAAATGCAATTATAGAAACTTTAACCCTTTTGCACTTTCGTTGGCACCGTTGCAAGGACTTGCGTAACTTGCATTATAATAAATTTTTCATCCGTGCATGAATCGCGCATTTCTGAATGATACAGTCTTGAAAAAAGTCAGCAGTCGATTCTACTAAAATAAAAGCTAAATATCAAAGTGCAAAATGTAAGGTGTTAAATTTGCAACACTAATGAACGTAATTTTATCAAAATAGTAATTAAAATTAAAAGATGTTATGCAATCTAATTGACTTGCCCTTTAAAAGTGAGTCGCACTGTCTGCGCACTAGCCAAAGAATTATAGTGATGCAATTTTCTTCGGCTTAAAGTAGCAAATGCAACATTTCAACTTGCTTGCAAAACAAAGTTGCTCAGATTCGCCTTCACCGGCTTCAGGTAACATAAACAGGTTTGATCGGAGTAATTCTATTAAATTCTTTTAATGGACATTGCTGCGAATGTGATAAATCAGGTCAAAGCTATCGAGCGTGGACAACGGCGGCAGCGGATGCAATCGGTATAGAAATTATTTCACTGAAAGTAGAATAATCCACTAAATTTAATGTAATGAAAAATGAATTAAAAAAAAAATTGAAAATTTATTATCTAATTAATTTGATGAAGTGTGCTTGTGCATTGCATTGTTTATATAAACATTTTGAAAATGTAATTTGTTTTATTTTTTTGAGTAAAATATTTAAATTTTTAATGATACTTAACTCTTAACCTGCACTCGGTGTATCAGACATCCCAGCGAAATTTTTGCGGCGTTTTTCTAATAGTTAATATTTGAATTTTTCTGCGTTTCGCTATCTGTTGATAGTTCTATCTAACATTAATTTATAGCTCCCAATACTTTGCAGTACATTAATTATGCTAGTCGCCTACTAAGAGAATTTATTCAGACTAATCACATTACATTTCATCTTTTATGGTTTGAAATATATTTATGTATGTGTATAATTTTTGTCTTTTTTAAAGCGTCATACTTTTATTGAAAAATGCTAGGAGTTTACCACACCCTGTGTGCAGGTTAAGTTGTTCTACGAACGTGTGCAGATTAAGGGTTAACCTAGAGTCTAGACTTACGTTAGTTTTGAACTATGTTTGGGCTAGTTTCGTCAAGATTGAGCCGGGCTTTAACCAAAATTAAGCCAACCTTAAGCAAGATATTAAGCTAAGAAAGCGTGAGATAGATTTAGGCCGCGGTTGAGGCAGTAAAGTTTAAGCCTGACTTGGACCAAACTTATGGTATTAATATATATATATATAAAATTCCATATAAGATTGGTTGTGTTGTAACAAATTTATTTTAAATTTATAATTCCAAAATTTCCATCTCAAGGTAATAAATGCCTTTGCGAGAATTTATCTGACTCCATTGATATTCCCCACACTTCTCAACTAAAATGAAACTTAGTTCCCAGTGGATGCATTTGCGTACATCGATTATTTGTATTCATGTCCACAACTGATGGATTTATTTGTTTTTTCAAATTGGAATTTTTTTAGAATCAAAATCATCAATACTGTCGGCACTTTACTAATTGAACTGAAGTATGATCTTCAGAAACACTCATAATTCATCTCTACCTGTGCTGAATGTAATTCTTATTTGGCTAGAATTATTCGGAATGGAGTGAGAATTAAAAACGATGAAAATTGTTTATTTTTGGCGGCAAATATTTAGATAGCATTGAGAGAGACATCATTAATGCAATTTCAAGCTTTTAAAATAATAAACGCTATTAGCAATCGGATTATTTAAAAAATGTGTGCATTTTTTTCTGTTCGTAAACTCATTATTATGCTGTAGTTAAAGTGCGTATTTGACTAGCAATATACAAAACAAAATAACATTTTTTATTTTAAGAGTTTAAAAACTCGTGCCAAGGCTTTTCAATTTGTTTGTTGTACATGGAGATAGACAACAACAATATTTATTTTGTATACATAACTCATTATGAATGTACAATGATTTTGAGAAATGTAGCTAATATTTAAAGTTAAACTCTTAAGTCTTTATGAAAAATTCAATTGTTTTTGTTGAATTATATTGAATATAACTATTCATCGAAAAACAATCCTTCGTTATTTTTTAGTTTAGAATTCTATTTTTCTCGAAAATAGGAGCTGACGGAGCATTTTCATTTACGAACTCGTAGTCAACAGACAAGATCTTATAGAATTTATTAATAATAATTAAAATGCATGACAATAACCAATTTATGTTAAAAGGTACACTTAACAGGAGTTTTTATGAATCCACAAATTTTATGGATCATTATTCTTAGAGGATCAAGGTCTTTTGATTATATCAATTTTATACCGAGAGATCTTCTAGTATCCAATACTACTTTACTATTGTAGAATGATCTCTCATGTCCTTTTTACACTTAATACCTAGTCACGGCTTATATTTTTCTAATAACAACGACCCATATTCTATATGTTCGCAATCAAGACTTTCAAACTTAACTACGTTTTTATAAGAAAATAAAATTACTGAAAAACTAAATTTCGCTCATTTTATTCGTGTTTGCCATCTAAGTCGAAAAAAAGTAACTACAAAAGTTTTCCTTAATTTCTCGCCACCCTGTAATTTTCTTTCTCATCTCATTGTATAATTGAGCATATAACACAGTAATAAATAGTAAAGAATACTTTTAATATCATTACCCTAAAAAGTTAGGATGTATGATATAGTAAAATAAGTTTTTTTTTCACGTATATATTTCAAAACATGTTTCCCTACAAAAGATTTTAGTCAATTATTCTTGAAATGCATTTCTCATTATTCATTAAAAGTACACAAAAACCAGACTCAACCGCTGATAAAACAAATCAGGTTAAAGTTAATACTTTAGTAAATATTGGTAAAGTCTGCCACTGTAGCCTAATTAAATTAATTAATTCAATTCATATTTAATCCCATTCGCATAAATTTCGGAGGTGAATCTGCTTAAACCGTAACGGATTATTCTGGGAGCAACACCGTGCGAAATAAACGAATCAGCCTTAGGATCATCGACCAAAAATCCCCGACCAGAGAAAGCCTTTTATATTTCTTGCGTATTGCACCTTTCTTTTCACTTTCTTTCCCGAAAGAAAAGAGTTAAATTGCCGCCGTGGAACCGGTTTTGGTGTCTTCAAGCAGAAGCAAAACAGACGAAATCCGACGAACTGATGGCACACTCATTCGCGTTGTATGTCACGGTCTTGCAGTAGCTCACCTGGCCACCGAATTCCCATGGTTAACTTTTACTAGGTTTTTGGATGTTGTGCAATCCATTGACTTTGAGATTCTTCGTCTAGGTTGATCGTTGGGCTATTTGGGACCCCTCTTTCAGTCGCATTTTCGCGCATCTCAAATCGATACATTTTGCAGTGCGCCTGGGGATTATTTGTGCAGTTTATATTTTAATCTGAAAACGGGAAAATAGAATCAAAATACGTTTATTTCTTCATTTGCAGACCATTCCATAACTATAAAATGATTCTGGTAAATTACTGAAGACTTTTGTTCGAAGTTGTAATTATAAAAAACAAAAAACTATAATCATTTCCTGGAAAAAAAAAAATAGAACATCATCCTCACAATGCTTAGCTTTTTGCTCACCCTGTTGTTGACGCTGGTTGTGATTCTTCTCATCTTCGGGATTCTTGCATTTTACTTTTGCAAATCATCGAAACATCTTCCAAAAGGATGGTACGAGTGGAGGACAGAGCTGCGTTTGCAGGCCATTGGTTTGGGTGGATTGGTGCAAGACTACGTCCTGAGGGATAAGAATCGCGTTGGTGAGTTTGAAAATTCCCATTTGTTAAAGTTATAAGATTCTAAAAATTTTATTAATTTTTTAGAATTATATAAACAACCAGATAGAGTGGCTGTTATAACGGGAGGAAATCGTGGTATTGGACTACGGATTGTTGAAAAACTTCTAGAATGTGAAATGACAGTAATTATGGGTAAGCTCAAAAAGTATTAATCATTTTTATAAAATTTGTTATTTAAAAATGTTGGTTGCTTCAACAGTTTTTGTCGGAAATTTTTATAATGCGAGCTTTCGAAAGTATGTTTAAGTATCAAAAGAAAGTAAAAAAAAGAAGTTATTTCTATTTTAAATGACCTGACCTATTCTTAGTCATCTTTCTATACCAAAAAGAAAAGATGTTCGTCAATCTATTTTATCTCTTATGTAAGATAGTTATCTCCGTTTTCCATTTTATACATGAAATTCATTAAAAATTTTGCCATCTACGTAAGATCTTCATTTAAGGTTTTGTTAAACAAAGATTTTGGCTTTACATTCAATTTTATACTGCTAAACCTGTTTTAATCGGTTTTGTTTAAAATGGACAGTGAGTTTGGCATAATGCAACGAAAATATAAAAGATATAATTTCTGCTCAACCGTCAGGACTAAAAGCATAATAATATAATTAATTTAGAAATTTTTACTATGTAAAATCTATGAATGTTATATGGAACCTTAGTCCAAAACTTAACTCGGCAATTTTGGTAATTATCTGTAACAGTATTAAAAATAAAAACTTTATTTATTTTTTGTCCTCGGTGCCTAAAAAGTATAATTTTGGTAGTAGATTCGAGACAAAATCCTTATTAATAATGTTCCCTAAAACTTGTTGAATTCGTAAAATATTGATCTTTATATTGGATTCGATATTTTTAATTTTTATTTCGGAAAGCGGATTTACAATCAGAATCTCAAAAATCCCACAAATACCAATTTCCATTGTAAAACTCTGACGTTTAGGGCTAGTTCAGAAGCTTCTCTAAATTTTAGTTAGTTTTCTATCTATATAAACGCATATTACACATAAATGTTAAATAGGAACTTTAAATTCTCACTCAAACAAACTTAATTTTAAGTCGATGGACAGGTAATTTCGGATAACTAATCTTATTTTAACAATTTACATTTAGTTTAAAACGTTGTATGGTATATAGCGTGGAACCAGCGAAATTAGAAGTTTTATAATATAAATTTGTACTTATTTGTTTTTAGGTGTTCGTAACCCAAAATCAGCAGAGAAAAGTGTTGGAGAAATAGTCGACCTTAATAAAACTAAAGGGAAGCTAATTTGTGAAAAATTGGACGTAGGCAGTTTGGAGTCTGTAAAAGAATTTGGAAAAATAATTCAACAAAAATTTGATAAAATTGATATTCTCTTTAATAATGGTAAATTTATAAATAATAATAATTTAAATTTAATTTTTAATTTATAAATTTGTATTTTAGCTGGCATTATGTTTGCACCATACGAGCTGACTAAAGACGGCTATGAATCGCATTTTGGTGTTAATTATTTGGGCCATTTTCTTCTCACTCACATGCTTTTGCCACAACTTAAAAAAGCAGGCAGAGATGGATTAAATTCGAGAATTGTGAATGTATCGTCAATTGTAAATTTGGTTGGGAGGATTAATTATGAAGATATCAATGGAAGGTAAGTTTTTTTTTTTATTTCTAATTGTAATATCGGGGATGGTTTCTAGTTATGAACCTAATACAAACATTTTTTATTTACTGAAAATAAGAATAGTCAGTACTAAAGTCAAGCTGTTTGTTTAACAGTTGGTCTGGTAATCAGCCTTATAGTCATATTTTTATTATAGGAATTGAACGCATTGAATTATATTTTATAATTATGCTTTAAGGAAATTTCCCTTGTCTAATTAACTTCCCAATTACGATGGAAGGTAGTATTGAGGAAGATTACAGAGTTGCTCTTTGTTATAAAATTTTTTTACCGGATTTATTAGCTTTATTATATTAATATACCTGCCATTCCTGTTCTTTATCACAGAACTTCTATTAGTAAAATAAGTATTATAATAGTAATATAAACTAAAAAACAATTATTAAAAGCTATAGGAACTTTGGTGTAAAGGACAATTAAATTAACATAAAAATGTATGTTCACTTTGAAGAACCAAATCATATGTATGATTTAAAAATAAATTCTTCGTTTTGAAATCTCTTTCTTATTAACCGTATCATAATCTGACCAGTGATTATATCATGGCTATTTTGTTTTTGTTTAGATGATTTAGGAAAATACATATATGTTATTTAAAAAATTGTAAAACAACAGCAATTTCCTACCACCTATAGTTTTTTTAAATTTATTCATAAAACATTTTTTAATTTAGCATTTACATTTCCGACAACATATAATATAGTTGATTTGTCTGAATAAAATTTTACTTCATGTTTTAGTAAACATTACTACGCCGCTACAGCTTATAACCAAAGTAAACTGGCCCAAGTATTATTCACAAAACATTTGCAAAAGATGCTAGAAGAAGAAGGATCACATGTTCAAGTTCATGCTGTTCATCCTGGGGTTGTTGATACCGATCTCTTCCAACATTCCAGCACAACAAATATCCCTGTACTGAAGAAATTCTTCTTTAAGGTAAATTCTAAAATTTGATTATTTCTAAAAAAGTAATTAAAATAACTATTTTTACTTACAGAACCCAGAAGAAGGGTCACGTTGTGTAGTTTACGCAGCTATCGCGCCCAAATTGGAAGGCAAAGGAGGCTCTTATTTGAGTAATTGTGTTCGAGTTCAAGTTAATCCAGCTGCAAAATCACCGGAAAAGTGTGAAAAACTCTTTAAATTCAGTTGTAGTTTGCTGGATATTGATGAATTTGGGACTGGGAAAGTTTAGGGTTAAAATAATGATAGAATTTCTTAATTGTTGATTGTGCATTTTTTTTTATCTTTGTTTATACTATCAGATAGGATTAATTATAAATTAATTAGTTAAAAATTAATGTTTACTGCAATGGGGTTTGTTGTACTTCTGTGCGAAATTTGTATTATTTTTTTGTACAGGTTTTAAAGACTTTATTAAATATACACACAAATGATTATGTTTAATTGATTGCTGGGAATTCTGCAGAGTTATTGTAAAACTAATTTGATTTATCGATTAATTTAATCTTTTTAAACAAAACGAAATATTTAAAAGAAAAACAATTTAAGTGAACTTAAAATTGCCTGCAGATCAGGCTGTTTCCGCCGATGGAAGTCTTGTAAAAGGACCAAACCTTCAACAGTTTTTACATCAGAATGAAAGAAGAAATATAAGCTTAAACAATAGTTTCTTTTTGGAGACAAGACGATATATGCATGAAAGAGGTTTGTTATAATTCAACAATGCCTTTAGAATTTAAAAATTTTTTTTTCCAAAGTTCTAGTTGTTGAGATATTTGGAAGCAATTGATAAAATTCATCCTGTTACAATTAGAAATCAAACTCTCGTGTTAAAGATACAATATAAGATCAATTTAATAAATCGAGTAAAAAAGAAAGGAAAAATTGAAACAATTTTATCGCCATAATGGTAAGTTTATTATTTAAGTTATTTTTATCATTGAATAAAGCAAAGAAGCTCAAAACTTGGTCTTTATTATCCCTAATATTATAATTTTAAGAACTTCATTTTAATAATTAACATCATGAAATACAATTCGAAACAAAAATTACGGAGAAGACTGGAGCAAAGAAAAATTAAAATATTTAAATAGAAAAAAATATAAAGATTTGTGAAATTTGACTGACGAAAGGATGTTTTAGTTTAAAACACTAACTCATACGTCGTTTCGAGTACTATGTACATACAAATCCGAAATTGAAAATGTTCTATCACATTATGCATTTGAGATATTTATAAAAGTGAATTAAGAGAAAATGAAAGTTAGTTACGAGTCTAGAAATAATAATTTAAGATTTTTCTTTTTTAACCCTATTTTGTCCTCGACCCCTCTATACAAAATGTATGCCATGTTTTGTCCGAAGCTTCATTTATTTGCATATTCACACAATTATAACACTAGTGAGATCGTGTCCAATTATGTACTATGTAAGTTATATAAAAGCTAGAAACAGTCTTATGGTATTAAAGTTTTTGGTTAAATAATTAGAAAAATGATAATCTAGTTAAGATTTCAATTAACTTAAATTATTATGGAGATATAATGCAAAATATCAAACTTAAAATCTACATTCGCACAAAATTGAAAAGGAGGACCAAAGCAATTAAATGAGAATAAAAAGTCGAATTAGACAAAGTATCAATTAACATCCATCAGAACAAATTTTTTCCCTTTTTATATACTTCTCTTAACCATAGAAAATCGCTCAAATGAAGTTGGGTTTCCTTCCTAGGGATATTTTCGTACAAAACAGAAAATATAATTTTCTTTTAAGATTAATTTAAAAGAAATGTTAAGTGTGCCCAGTTCTAAATAGATTCGGATTCGGAGATAAATTCGGATGATTTATATGTATCTTAGGATCTAAGATTTCTTTGACTGTAATAATTGTAGAGAAAGTTATGGAATCTTGAAAACAATTATACAAAATTGGAAGCTATTATTTTGAATTATTTTACATAAACCCTTATCACTCCAACCGACAGTAATACTCATTCTGCTCTAACAAGCAGTGTCACTGCTAGAATTTGGCAATGTTATGATTATTGCGTTTAGTTCACGAAAGCCAGTACCTGTGAAAAAATCTGCCGTCATTTTCAAATAAAGTTTTTAATTATATTTTGTTATTTCGAATGCCTACAAATAATCACTCTGTAAAATTATTGGAGTAATAAGGGTTAAAAATTTTAGTTTTTAATTCAGATAAAAAAGAAGGGTTTGCAATTTTTTAATTTTTCATTTACATGTAAAACACGTTTATTTAAAGTATCCGGAGCAAAATGAAAATGTTATTTACCATTTTTGAGAGCTCCAGTAGTGGACTTTATTTACTATGCGTTGTATAAGATAATCCGCCTATTAGAAGAGTAAATTAGGTGTGTTAGTGTTTTTATATTGCCAATTATATCAGTTACTTTTTCTAATAATTTCCAAAAATAGTTGAATAATCATTTTATTTTATTGACGATTACAAATTTTTGTTTTCACATTCTTATATAACTAAATAACATCAAAAAATGTTGATAACTACGTTTCATCATCCAAATTTCGCATATTTGTGTTATATATAAATTGGTGGTTATTTGCTTCGATCTTTCTGATTATTTTCTAATTTGTGCTATTCAAAAATAAATTCCTATTTTAGCTATAAGTATGCATAGATCTATAATTAATATGAAGATGCAAAAGCCTCCAAAGATTACGTTGAAGCAGAAAGGAATTTATGCAATTTTCCATACCTGTACTTAACTTCGAAAGGAGAATTGACGTAACTTAAAGCGGATCAATTGGCAAAACGGCATTAGTTGGGCACCCTTTAATTTACTCTTGATTTATAACAATCAATAAAGTCAAAACACGCGGCTCAATTAAAGCGTTTCATCTGTGCAAGATCTCTTCGGTGTGTTTTGGTCGAAAGTGTGGAAAATACAAAGGCCACCGGTTGGTCGATTACTCCGCGAGATCGTCGCATGCAACATCTAGCGCCTCGGATGCCTGCCGCGGATCCATTCAATTTCCCCGAGCATCAAAGCATAAGTCCAAATATGCACTTTTCCGGACAATAAAGCCCACGTAATGTTGTAAACCGATCAATTTATCACGCTGGGCTTTCATGGATGAGTTTTCACGAATATCGTTTTCATGCTGAGATCCTTATGCCACACATTACACAATTTCCCATCGGACCGATCGGTGTCGTAAATTTCACCAAAGATCTCATATATGCGCCATTTGGAAAATGTTCGCTCCTCGGATCCATCGCCGGCGGTGAGGATCTGCACAAAATATGTTGCAAGGTAGAGCGGAAGGTGATCGTTCGTATGTTGGACCGTGCCGCCAGAAGCGTGCCGGAACAGAGCCATGCTCCAGGTGGCTCCACGGACCGATCGTGGCAATCACCACTTGGCCAAGGGAGATGAACGCGCACTGCGATCTGGAGCATGGATTGATAAATGTAGGCAAATCACCTTCTGCAGCCCCATTAATCCCCCCAAGAATGTGACGAGACGATCTCGTTGCGCTCTAGTAAGTGCCCATTTGAAGACGATCGTCTTAACTCTGCAACTCTGCGAATTGTGCGCTTTCGTTCTATTTGAGGCGGTTAGTCTCCGATGACAATGCACTCAACTCGAGGCGTCAAAATCAATTTCACGATTTTGAAATACTCAAAGGAACTCATGCACAAAGAGATACTTCTCCGCAAATATGCATGTCGTTTGGTGGTAACTTTGACTAGAACAACGTCTTCTGGTGGTAAGATTATGAAATATTTCAATTGACGATCCCAAAGAATAAACAGGTGTCAGACAGTCATTTAGACAAAGATGCTATAGAAGCCAGACTGTTAAAAAAAAACAACAGTCATTGCACCTACTTAATTACTTTTGTAATAATTTGAATTCCTTGTTATTATTACTCATAATATTAGCTGTGTTTTTTTTTCAAGTTGGTTTCGGTTGTAGGTTTAGCATGAAATTTTGCACTTAATTGTTTATGAAAAGTTATCCATACCAAACATTTTTTATTTCGTTATTTTATGCCCATTGTGCGTCAAAAATTAAATTCAAAAATTTATCTGATTCAAGGTTTGAAGTTTGCTTAAGCATCCAAACTTCAAACCTTGAACCATATATGGCAATATACGTGAGGATATTTGAAATTAAATTCAATTTAAAATTTTCTATTTACAATATCTAACAATTTGTCGTCGATATTTTAGTGTATTCTTTTCCAAATACGCTGTAAAAAATTGCTTTACTAACCTCTATTCCTAAATTAATTCTGTAAATCTATGTTTCAAACTTATACCGAAACACCTGGTTAATTTGTTGGTTATTTTACCTAAAAAATGGATTTTATAATTTTATTAACTTTTTAAAGTCAGTACCGGGTACCAATATTTATATAAATTGAAAATACAAAATATAATACAAAATGTTGTTGCGGTGATAGAAGATGTTCAAAAATATCCAACTTGGAAAACCATTTCTTTATTTTTTAACTAATAATACTGCCTTCAAAATACATAAGAAAGTTCTTTATTTACAAATTAGTTTAACAAAAGTCAACTAAAAAGTTCTTGCCATATTATTGCATTCTTTTTTTAATCCAATCAATATACGAAGAGACCTGAGTGTAGACGTCTGGTTTTTTAGTTTCGCATCCAACACCAAAAGATACAACACCAACAAGTTCAGGTTGTCCTCGTGGATCAAAGATAACCAAAGGTCCTCCAGAATCGCTGTTGCATACACGTCCTGTTCCTGATCCAGCGCACATCATTTTATTTGTAACACGATAATGTTTGGCACATTCATTTCTATCGACAATAGAAAGTTTCGCAAATTTTAAAATTGGCGAAGTTGGTTTTACTGGTCCAACCATGCCCCATCCACTGACGAAGGCTTTGGTACCTGCGGGTGTTTCTTTCTCTGGGTCAGGTAATTTGATCGGTTTGATATTATCAGTGTAATCCAGTGGTTGATCCAAAATTAGAATTGCAATATCATTTTCGACCGTTTGATCATCGAAGCCTTTGTGAGCTATGGCTTTAGCCACATTTCTCATAACACCTCCACTTTTAGTTACATCAGTAACTCCCACTCGAACTGCCAATTTATCAATTTTTGCTAGAGCGATGCAATGTGCTGCAGTCAAGATCGTTAATTTATTAATTATAGAACCACCACAATGCGTTTCATTTTCGTAGCTAATGTAGGCCTGATATGGGAACTCTTCGACGGTGGTAAATTCACCATCAACGATTCGACCTGCGGTAGTAAAAGCAGACGCTTTATTAACACCAACAAGAAGCAATGAAGCACCGAACCAAACGACGAAAGATCGCAACATTTTGAACTTCCTCGATAAACTGTTTCCAATAATCGGACACTTCATTTTATAAAGTTTTTCGATCATTTTATCGTCTTCATCAATGCGACGCGACGGTGATAAGGTAATAAAACGTCTTCATTTCTATTGTTTTCGAAGTATCTGCACTCGATAAGCAGAATAACGAGTTTTTCTACCTTCTTTTGGTATTTTATCAGACACCAAAATTACTTTCACTAGTTAGCTTTCATTTTTCCTTTCTTCGGCACGGCATGTGCGGATATTTTGAAGAGGTGTGATATCAACACGAGATCTTCGTAAAGCAAAAAGTGGAACAATTCGTATTTAAGCTATTTTTATTATTAGAATATTAAATCTATTAAAAAAAAATAATATCGAATCAGATGTTTCCGATCTTCTTACGAAACTAAAAAATAAAAGTAAACTAGTTCAAATCGAAAAATACATTCTAAATTAATTTCTCAAATGCTCTATTCGAAGCGTGATTTTTTAAATTTATGAATTTATAAATACCAATTCAGCTTATTTGGTCATCTTCGTTACAAAAATTATGAATTCTTCGTGTTGCCTTTCGAAATGGCTCTAATTAGAAATCTTTGGTAAAGAAGCACTGGCCATTCACCACTGACTGAGCTGAACTAATTACTCTTTGGTTTTGCTTCGAATTTACTCTGAAATTTTATGAGTTATGCTACTAACGAAGCTGCATTTTATAGTGCTATCGAAACGAAAATACTTTAGCAAACTTCTTTTGTACGTCTGTCTATTGGTGCTACTTATGTAAGTAAGTAAATCAAGAACTTATAGGCAAATTCTATTTCAAAATGTTTGTTATAATAAATTTTCAAAATTTTATTATTCCTTTTTTTGTAATTGCAACAACACAAAATTTTTTGTTAATATTGTTAAGGTGTTGTACCAAAATGGTAAAATGATACCCTTATGGTGTGATTTCTTCTGTCTCTCCGCCTGTCAAGCTGCTTCATTTCAGCAACTATTAATTCTATCGATTTGAAATTTTGAATATTTTTATAAAATATTTGCCCCTATTATTGCAAGTGATAGAATTTAAAAAAAAAAATATTTTTATATTCATTCCAAAAGGGGCTGAAATGGGATTTCAAAATTTTAAAGATGTTATTTCGGGTCAAGTGAGGTTTCATATGAAAGGGGTTTGTTTGCATATTCTAAAATAGGTTTTCATTTCATTTTATGCTTGACTTATGAAATATATACCTATGTTTTTCTAAAAAAAATTCCTCCACGGTACGGAACTCTTTGCGCGTGAGTGCGACTCACATTCGGACGCGGTTTTTTATGTTTTGCGATTATAATAACAAAATTTGTTTTGTTCAGTTTTGAATCATCAGAATTTATGATTTGTTTATGTTACACAAACTATTCAAATTTGAATCTACAGAATAAGCTAACATTAGGCTGATACACAGAAATTTTGCTCACAGAAATACTTGTGTAAGATTATTTGTGAGTATTAAATTTTTAAAAAGAAACTAATTTAGAGTTTGGATTTGATCTTATTGCATTTCTGATTTTATAATAACTAACAATAAGCAGATTTTACTTTGGATGTAAACCTTATCTTTTTTGTACGTACGCCCTTTGCAAATGTTTGTTGAGAAAATATTATAAACCACAGTAAATGACGTCATATCAGTCACATTTATCAAACTTATGGCGCCGTAAACAAACTAAATCTCTTAAAGATTACATATTTACTTATTTCTTTAACTTCACATGTTGCTAATTATATTTTATATATCTTTTAATGTTCTGATCGTTAACAAGGAATTAAAGATCTAATTTGAATATGTACATCAATATTTGACAAAGATAAGCATTTTATGATAGGCCTCGGTATCCAATTTCAGGCAATTGTTTTTTATTATTGCTATTTTATATTTACCATAAATACTCGTTTTAGTGGATTTATTGTAACTTTTTTTGGATTTGTGTAATAATATCAAAAATATTTTTCCATATCGTTTTATTTAAATACCAAAGTTGTCTATAAAGAAGGTTCCAAATATTTCATTTTACCCACAGTGCTATAAAGTTGGTTAAGTAAACTTAATATAACTAAAATAATTTAAAGAAGCCGCTCCCAGTAGGTTGATGAGAACAACTATTTGTGTATGCCATTTCAGTATTTACTTCAAGGATAATTAGTGTGCCAAACATTTTTAGTCTTATTACACTTGTGTGCATCTACTGAACTCTGTAGGGAAATATTAAAAGCAATTTTGTGTAGAACGTGACTTTAGGTGAAGTCGCTAAAAGTAAGACTTTGTTTTTCTTGCTCTAAAGTGTAAATCCATACAAATGTTGTTTCTCATTTTCGAGAGAGAATCACTTGCATCAGTACCTAATTTTTTTTCTCTTCAATAAGAACATTTAAAAACCGGAGGTACGTACACGAAAAATGCATTTAGTTTCTAATGCAATTTGAAATAAATTGTCACCTTGTCGTGCCATCACGAAAAACGTTTCAGTTTAAAGTTAAGAATCTGATTTACTTAGTAGGTTAATTTCCTCTAAAATTGCAATATTTTGACTTTATTTTTTATATATGCTTTTATTTGAACACTTGTTTTAAATTAAATTGTAAATTTATTTAGATTATATTACACCTCATTGATGTATAAGTAAGCTTGTTTGTTTATGGTTATATTTTGCGGGTTTTATTTCAAATACGAATAAATAACTTTTTTTCTATTACGCTATGAAATAAACGCTTTAATAACTTTGACTGCACCAAACATTTAAATTTAAAACAAATATTAAAATATTTCAAACATTTTACAAAATATTGAGTTAGCTAGCCCTGTATTGCTAGTATTGCTTATTTTAAATTTATTTATTATTATTATTCATGGCCAAGGATACTGAAATTTAGCCAAGGTATAATATGTATGTATGTTGAAGAATTTTCTATTAAGTTTGGCTCAGCAGGCAAACTTAAACTCAAGTCAAACTAAGTTAGCTCAAGTTGGACTAAGTAAGTCTAACCCAAGTCTAATTAGTAGTCACCTATGTAGATAATGTGTACAAAACTTTATTTATGTAATTCTGAGGTTAGAAGTTAGGTAGGATAAAATAGACACCTGCAGTTTTATTAAATGTAAGGATGACTATAAATTTACGTTTGATTTCATTTTATACGGGTATAAGTTAACAACCTCAGCGTATAACCACCTGTAGAATATATATGTATTTGGGTAATTACGTCTGAACTGAACGCCCAAGGTCTCTGCATAAATAGTCAAATAAAATAATTTTATTGTACATACATATATTAAAGTAATACACGAAATTCTTTATTCAAAATTCTTTTTAAGAGATACATTTATACAATAATCCTACTAGTCCAACAATTTTAGTTTTCTAAATTGATTATCGATCCAATT
The DNA here is from genome assembly GCA_951509405.1 of Machimus rusticus. NCBI lineage: Eukaryota > Metazoa > Arthropoda > Insecta > Diptera > Asilidae > Machimus > Machimus rusticus. The sequence continues at coordinate 5,426,759 of OX608049.1, forward strand.
CCGTAAAGCTGGAACCTTTGCATAAACGCCTGGGTGTTCGGGACGAGCACACCCATATCCCCAAGAAACAACTCCAACAAGAACCGAAACTCCTTTTTCGTTTGTAACAATTAATGGACCACCAGAATCTCCTTGGCAAGCATCTTTTCCTCCATTATGATTTCCGGCACAGAGCATATTATTAGTAATACCAATTCCATTGCTATATGCCTTGGCGCATTTTTCATGATCGATCACTACAACTTGAACATATTGTAAAATTTTTGAGGAGGATCCCTGCTCAGAAAGGGCTCCCCAGCCACTAACAAAAGCGATGTTACCGTCGTTGAGGATTTTTTGACCGTCTGGAAGTGCGATCGGTTGGATCGATGGTGAAAATTTGAAGGGTAGGAAAACAGTCAAAATGGCAATGTCATTGTCCATGGTGTTTCTGTTGTAATTTTCGTGCATGATTATGCTTTGGACCCTCCTGTCGACTCCTGGCCTCGTTCGATCAGTTGTTCCGGCTCTGATAGCCACAGATGCTCTAATGACTCCATCAACGCAATGAGCAGCACTAATTATGGTTTTTGAATTAACAATTGAACCACCACATCTATGCGATGAAAAATATCTCATGCTAATTTGATGCGGGAACTCCTCAATAGTCGCGTCTTGTCCACCCACAATCCTCCCATCAAGAAGGGGTGCAAGACCCGGTGGTAAATCAAGATCAGGACGTCCTAAGCCATCTGGCAAAGTTGCTCCCCAAACAGAAGACACAATTGAAGCGAACACCACAAACTTAAACATTGCGAATAGTTGTCCAAAAAATAATTACCTGCTTTTATACTCACAAAATTAAAAATCTTAAGGTATCATATCTAATCAAGAAGCCCTTCAATAGGTCTTAAAGATCGTAGACTCTCGTCATAATCTTAAGATGACTTTATTTTATCTAATAGACCGGACGTACTTCTACTTAATTTCGTTGATCTTTTGAGGCATTCCGCAGATCATATTTTGGGATATTGTGCCATAATTAAATCATAACTATGATAACGTTCATAAGTGTGTCAACATCCAAAATTTATGAATGGGATAAACTACGACGTAAATTTTAAAAGTGTACAAAGTACGATCGATTTTACGAATAAAGGGCTTTGATCAAGATGGTGTAATTTGATTGAAAATTTAATCTACTGCTAATGACCTTTTATTGCTATTTCTGCGTCGTACGCTCGCGACTGTGATTAATACAAAATTTATTTAGTTTTAAGTGGGTCAGACTAAGTATTTTTTTTTTTTTTGAAGGGGGTAATGTGCCTTAATTGCGCAGCAATTGATTACTACTAAAAAAATTATTTCTTTATAGTTGATTGATTTTTAGGAAGAAAATTCTTATTCTGGCTTTTAAATTGACTTATTTGTAATTTACGTTTTTGTGTTCTTACCTTATTAATAGTATCATGTCGAAATAAAAGCAGCTTCATTTTTAACGAACTATGTATGTACATATGTACTATCTATTGTTACAGAAAAACTGAGTTTAGATAGGCTTCAATTATTTTTGATCAAAAATATGTCTAAACAGTTGTTTTGCTCGCCTGTCTAATGTTTATACATCGACAGACCCGCACTTCCGCCTGCAACTGGCCCAAAATTGTTACAAAATAGCCCGCAACAGGCCCAGAATTAAGGAATCAGATAACAATATAGAATATTGTGAATAAACTAACTTTAAATTTTTATTTTTATTTTAAAAAGGCGTGTTGCAGTCGTCTCTATAATGTTATTTCTCTTCAAAAATACTATGGGCTCAATTCGGGCGTATATTGGGCGCTTCTTTAATTACGATTGTGCTGCAATCTCGTTTCGAGCCTATATAATTTTATTCGGTATTTTTCGTTCTATTGCTCATTGGTGAGCGTGAGTTTATATTTATAATAAATGTAAATTTTAAAATATATAGCGTTATTCTTCACTAAAACCAAATATAATTGCGCATTATAATTTACAGACTGCAACATAGTAGATAATAGATTTATTAGATTTTGATATAGATATGACAATCGCAATTTTCAAGCACCTATTGTTCACTGTAAATTTGATTCAATCAAATTTGTATTACAATCTACTTTATTTTTATTTGTGCGTATTTTCTAGCTCGTATTTTCAGAACACAGAACATTAAATAAGTAATGAAATCATGTTTAAAAGCAATCAATTTTTAGTTTGATTTATTATAATTAATTACGAAAGAAAATGCTAGCTTTATTTGGAAGTATTTGTAGAATACTCAGAGTTAGTTAGTAATGCACACTTACATTTTAATTTTTTTGCTTAGATAAGTCCAAAAATAATAACTTTGCTCGCGAATTTGCTCCATCTAAACATGCATTAAAAATTAATCTTATGCTTTGAAAATTTAATTGAAATCTTGAAAGATGATATATTTGAAACTTGATGCAGGACCTTTTTAGAGCGTTGAATTTTAGTGGAGCTTGATCCAAGGTGTAATTTCCCCAAAATATTAAAAAAATGTTTTATTTTGAATATTCAAAAATGCCCGATAAACACAATTTCTAGAAATGATATATCACTTTTACCAGTGTAATTTTAATTTGTAATATACCAGTTGCAATAAATATTTAATTAAACGTTACATAAACTTCGCAAATTGTTTTGCAATAAAAATATTTAGAAGATCATGAAATTGGTGTTTATTTTGCGAGTGATTAAATATCATTAAAAAATGTAAGAATTAGTATCAACTTTTAATGAACCCAATATAATTTATTAAATGGTAATGCTGATCATAAAATGCTTTAACTGACCAATTATATATCTAAATGGAAGGACATTTAAACGCTATCGCGAATGTTTAATAAAAAAACTATTCTATAATTTTATTAAGTTTCTCATAATGTTCTCCATTAGTATAATTGATGTTAAATTATCGTATTTTAAAAGACAGTAAAAGTAATATCTACCAACATGACCATCTTTTTAAATCTTGTGCAAAACATTAAACTATGTTTATCACGTACTTAAATTTATAGCGAATAGTTTTAGTCAGGCACGTCATTTAAATACCATCCTACGATATTTTAGAGCAAACATCCGTTGACCATCAAATTTCCATAGATCGTAATCCAGGAACTTGCGTTTGATCTACCCACATTAGTAAAGACGAGGAAAACATCTGGAGGTCTAATTGTTCTGTCGCAAAAATTTAGCACAGAATACGAGTAATAAAATTGAGTAAGAAAGACTTCTTTGTTGCAAACCGTGGAAGAAGAAAGTAAATTTTTTCTTGTATCTTAAGGAATGCATAGTGGAGGTGGCGTTGAGCACTTCCTAAAACATAAATCCTTCAGAGATCCGATACATAGGAGCGATATATGTATTTTCCCCGGTAATAAATGTGGGTAATTTTGCATAAAGGTAAATTAACAGAATTACTATAAGCCCAGTAACAAAGAAACGTCTTTTCTTTCCGCGAAGATGCTGTAACAATTCTTCTGAATAGTTGTGATGCTTTCGCGCCGGAGTGCGCCGCAACCGTCGCAGAAGAGGAGAACTGAGTTCAGTTGCACTATCCATTGGAAGCCCAAGGCCGCTCCAGTAATTCGCGACTTTCGCGCTAGATGATCTAGTCTTAAGTCTAGAATTGGAGCCGCAAATGGAGCCCGAGGTGGCCCCAGCCACCGCCATTCGCGGGGCTCAGAGATTGCAGACAGATCTGAATCTGACGCTGAAGGACGGCGAATTTGTTTTGCCTCCGAACGCGGCGGCGACAACTCAACCTCACACGGTGCATTTTCGTAATAGATGCATGCGGATGGATTTTGGTAGTAAATGCTGCAAATAAATTGTATAATAAATGTTTACCTCATATTTCTATCAACCTTTAAAGCGCGGCAAATTATGGAAAAAAAAATTATATATTATTAGTTTTTATGCTATACATAGACTTCCTGAAGTTATGAATGTTTTCGAAAATGCAAGATCAATGTGATCTGGATTTTGAAAGGCTCGTAATATTTAGGTTATAAGTAATTAAAATTTGTCTCACGGTATATATACTATGTATACATTTACATATGAGGATAATTTTTAGGAAATTATAGAAAGATACATATGTATGATTGCTAGTGATTGTAGACATTACGAAATTTTGTTTGTAAGACCATAAACAAAATATTTAAGGTGATCAGGTTAATCGTCTTTTGAAAGTTGCAAATAACTTAACAGCGGGTGATTGTTTGGAACAAATGAGGTACTAAAATTAAAATCTACTGTATTGCTGGCTGTGGCTGATTAACTCCCTAGAGGAGCAAAGATCACTGTGATTATCTTAGGAGAGTAAAGTTAAGTACCGATTAGCTAACAATAAGATGGAGAGCTAATCTATTTAGTTGAAGGTTTTTGCCATTTAAACTAATATTGCGCTTAATATCTTAAACCGCTACTGGAAATAATTTTCTTTTGTAAAATATAAAATTCTGCTAATATCATTGTATGAAATATTAAATTGTGTTAATATCTTTATATACAAATAAAAAGAAATAAACAACCTTTAACATAGCATCGGTTATATTGAAAAAAAAACATCAATATTGACCACATTTAAAAAATTACACAGGGTAATAACACTTTTCCTATGAACAAGTGTTATAATGTAATGTGTAATGTTTTCGATTTGTTCGAAGACTGAGAATTCGATATTGTATATACAGATTCCATAAAATCAGATCAAATTAATTCTTAGCACCCCAGAAATTCGACTTGTAGCCATTTTGTTTTCAAAAATGTGAAATTAATAGAGAACTTTTAGTTCAAAATTTAAAATCTATGAGAATGTTATACACAAAACATGTTTAAAATGTTATACTAAAAAAATGTAAATGGTCTCTCTAAATTTTATGTAGCTACATCCCGGGTGAAAAAATAAAACTTAAAAAAGACTGAAAAGAGCCCAGAAATTGACTTTTATATTGAATTTGATTAAATATAAGTATGCAATTTATTTTCACTGAAAGCTGATAGAAAATAGAAAGTTAAGACTGAATTCAGACTGAATTAAGGGCAATCGAAAAACAAATTTAAAAAAGACTGAATCACTGAATAAAAGACGGACAATTTGATAGACGGAATTATTCTTTTTGTTTGTCTTTAGCTTAATTTTTTCAACTGGAAGTAGCAAACATATCATTATTAAAATAACTAACGTAGCTTTAAGGAATTTTGTTAAAAGTATACTGACAAATTAAAATAGTTAAAAAGAATGATAGCCTTAGAAGGATGTTTGTAAAATGGAACCTTTTTTATAAGCTCTATTTTATTTCTCGCTGTAATACCTCCCCATAAATGTCAGAAACTATTAAAATTGAAAAAAATGTTTCTGTTTAAATTACAGACCCAACTGATTTACTAGTTGCATTGCTGTCCAAATTTCATGTATTTTTGCTAATCTTCATCTAATCTAAAATATTGGAACTCCTTTTTCTCACTTTATTATACTGCAAAGGTCGAATGGTGGTTTGCGCGCGTTTTTTCGCTATATTTCAAATTAAAGTCGTGAACTAGTCTGCCTTTGAAATATATTTATCCAAATACAATTACTCAACAAATACAGCATCAATTTTCGTGAGCCGTTTTTCAGTTGGTCTGGGCACATCTTCAATTATTCAATTACACGGCTGACACGTTAATCAAAAGTAAAAGTCATGTGCCTTTTGAAATATCAAATCAGATCAGTTTAATACATTGGCGGAGTTTGGGATTTGAAGATGACCGATTATCGTAAAGTGCGGCGCCTTGGAGAAAATTCCAATTGCTCAATGGAATCATAATTTGGTAACATCTTCGCGTTCTGTAACCGTCGGTTTTTGTTGAAACAATTGCTGAATCCAGGTGTTATGCCTTCTTAGGTATCCTAAAGACAGTCTTAAGTTTTTCTCAGGAAATTGAGGTAATTACCCTATATCCAAGTTAGTCATAAGTGCATCTCGCAATGCAGTCTAAACGCATGCAGAAGCACCGACGCACTTGAGGATGATTTGTTGCTTCCCGCGGACTCGACAGTTTTTAAGACACTATTATATATGGAGGGACTTATTTACATAAAACCATAAGAGTCTGCGCCGATGCGCGATGAGATGAGCGACTATTTAACCTTTGATGATGGCAAGTGATTTGCTGCGCACTTGAAGGAAACTGGATTAATGAATGTGATGATTTAATTTTAATAGTGAGCCTTGATGCTGGGTGATAGACAGCCCGGCCCGGCAGTAGGAGGTGACGGCTAAGACATCACAGGTAAACACTCTTGTTCATGTTGCGCGAAGACACTTTTGGTGTTTTCCACTTTGGTAATCTTGGAAAACGAACATATTATGCACTGCCCACACATGCTATTTTAATGGGCAGCTTGAGAAGTTTTGAAAGGTGCACAAGTAGCATATCTAACAATTGTGACCCAATATGCAACAGGAACTTCTCAAGAAACCTGCAATTGGGGTCTCACGACACCACAAAGATGAGTAATCCTCGAGGCGATAATTTTAACTCGTTACTCAAGGCCAAAACTTTGCTCCAATTTGTCACTGCTTTTTTACCTCCAAACCGGATGATGGAGTTTTTGTATTAACTGCAACAAAAACTGAAGATAAGCATCGACATGACCTACCATTGCAAAAGAAAAGCATCTTAGAGTGCCACCCAACAATGCCATCTTAATCGAGTGACGATAGACAACTTCTTGCATAAAACCTGCATTTTTCGGGTTTTTTACCTTCTTTATTGTTTGAGAAAAAACGAATTTTCCTTGAATGTTGCGTATGATGCAGTAAAGGGTATTTAATGAGAAATAAAACATTTACCTTTAGGTTTTCATAATTGGGAAACTTAAACATTCACAGGAAATTATACATTAATTTTTGAACAGGAAGGTTGCATTTATGGCTGAGAAATGCGAATCTAATTTCATGTGATATCGAATTGCAAACATTTATTACTTTATACTTTCACAAAACACACTGTAGGTATATAATACATGAAAGATAAAATAAAAGTGTGTTTGGCCGTCATAAAAATTATTTAATTGCTGTTGCAATAATTATACATATCGTAGCATAAGTAGATATATCGATATTGTTTAATCCATGACCCGTATTTTAAATGTTTATGTTATGTTTTTATTTAATTTAAATTAATTAATTTAAATTTTATAATTGATGATCTGTAATAGAATGTAACCTTCTAAAATGCTTACTATGCATACTCTTCTCCCTGTCGCTGTTGATAAAATATTCTTTTTTTAACGATAGGATAAATTACGATGGCTTAAATATTCATGAAAATAAGAAATTTGTTTTTTCCATTTTGACTTAAGAAATTTAGAATTAAAAAAACAAAGTGCATTTTGTAATATACCAAAATATTTGTTTCTTAAAGAATTTTTAAGAATTAACGAAATATTCTTTCGAGAACAACCCTTTGAAATGTGTGGGTTATTTTCAGATTGATTGAAAAATTTGATCCACCATATCACAATTTTCAGATTTGATAGTAAATTTGAAATCGGCAACGTCATATTTATATTAAAGTTTTGTTTTCCGTTTCCGGGCAACGACTGGTACGGGTCAACTATTAATTATATGACATGATTATATAAACGATCCTACCAAAATAAAAAACCTAATTTCACAAATTATGCTTTTAAAACAAAGTAATTAGAAAACTGATCAAATTTTATACATTAATATAACATACATTACATTACATAATATAATTTACTTATATTAAATATTAACGATTTTTTCCAATAAGCTAATAATAATAAATCAGTATTTAGAGTTTACATTGGAAATATAAATCAAAAATTAAAATTTGTTTTAGCAATATGAAATTCAGGAAAGTTGATTGAATAAAAAACCAAATACATAGTTCTTAAATTAGTAAATATTAGCGCGTTGTTGACTGATTGGCTTCGAGACAAACGCACTTACAGACATACATATGTATATATATTATTAATATACCAAAATTTTTTTAGAGTGTATTTTTTCAGAAAATTTAAAAGCAGCAATTATTAATTTTTAAACCGATAAAATGGAAAACTTTCTTAATTCTAAAAGTATCTGATTAAAGTTTTTGAACAAGAATTGAGAATTGATCAAAAACAAGCCATTACAAGGTCAGCTGTAAAATGTAACCCATCGCAAATTGAAACTGAAAGTCTCAATTGTAAGAATAAAATGTTTCAATATTTTGCAATAACCTTTCAAACCATTAAAGTCACCTTTTAGAGATTGTGCTCTAATTTATCTTATCAGCTTTGGGGCTTTTTAATTTTGGAAGAAAAAAAAGAATATAAAATGCCAATTCATTACTCTTGGACCCAGCTCAAATGGCATTACTTAGAGTAAGTAATAAGTATCTCTTAAGTAATTATTGCACAATTGAGCCGCTGAGCAGAGATTACAAACGTATAGCGGCCGTGCAGGTTAATAATCCGCTCGGAATGTCAGCGGCAGCTTCTTCTAATTGCGGGATTATCTGATTAGCAACATTAATTTTCTAATTGTTAAGTCAAGGTCGAGCGCAACCAATTTTCGGCGGAGAATAAGCCGCTTGGCCGTTTCGCAGCGGTCGCGATCCGCGATCTCACAGTGGCCGCAATCTTGGATCATGGGCGCATTCTGTCGAGGTAATCTCCTCCTTGGAATCGAAATACTGACAGATCGTAATCACCTGGGTGAAAGATCATCTGACAAATTAAATTGTCCGACAGCCTCTTCCTGCTGAGCCGTGCGGTGATCTGCGTGAAGATCGTCGATCGTCTCTGAAAGTGGAGCTCCGCGGGGCCCGCAAGTTGGGGCCCCCGAGTCAACAAAGGAGCATCGCTTGCATAATATTGTATTAGTGGCGTTACACTAATCTAAATACACAATCTAATTACATCACTCTCCAGGTAGGTTTTCCGCCTCCTCAGGCATTTAATGCATTCAGGTTGGTTACATGGACCACATCCAGAACGTGAACATCTTGAAGTTTTATGGGTTAATTGTAGGTCTATTGCAAAATTTTCAAAACAATTTTTACTACCGGCTTAGTGCGTATTCTTCTATGCGAATTTTTAGTTTGTTTTATTTGAAATTTGCTTGGGCCATCAATTTTACTTTCCCAACTTAACTATTGCCGAGTCGACTATATTCCATGTCTTCTCCCATGAATAGATGTTGATTTTAAGTGTTTCGCTTGTAATTTGCAATTACCCTTTCATACTGGTAAGATTTAATGGTTCAGTTTTCATGAACTAAATAACACTCTTTGCAGTAAAACCCAAAGATAGTAAATCATTTTATGGCCCTTTTAATAAACTGTCTTGCTAAACATCGTTCAACGTACATATTCGATATATTTGGATAGTAGTTACGTCGAAATTGCTGAGTTTATTCAAACACAAAACCTAATCGAATTGTGGTTACTACACAAATTTCAAAATCATCGAAATAGACAGAGACGTTGGAGATCGCTTAAACATTTTAAACAATTTTTTTATGTATTATACATATACATGTACAGCACATTCTTACTTTTATTATAAATAAAATCATTTTAATTTTTATTGAAGAAGATAAGTAAAACAAATAATGTATCGCAAAATTATTAATGCAACATCAGTCAAAAATATTTACGTAAAAAAAAAATAGTTGTTCGGGTTATATAGTAGATATAAACTAATTATTTTTCGATTTTTGTTTTAAGTTTGGAAATTACCTTATTTAATAATATGGTAAACCTAACTATGGTTTTTTAAGCGGCTGAACCAATTAATATCTATCAAACATGGCTATAACCAAAAAGTTATGACAAAATCGTTATGTTAATATTAACTGTGGTGTTTTATGGATATTGATTTTAATCGTGAAAATTGTGATATAACTACGGGATTTAATTGGTAGTAAATTTTGAGCTTAAATTTAAAACTTTTTGAGGAAAAGATTTTTTATTCTTAAATTCCGATAACTGGTTTAGACATTAATTTTGTCCAATGAGTTTTTCAGAAAAAATAATAAATTTTTGTAGATTGGGTTGATTTTGAAAATACACATATGTAGGTATTGTAGTTCGAAATGTGTATGTAGGTTTTCCATAACCCGGATATATGTGTATGTATGTATGTACACAGACAAAAACGAACACTGGTTGGCTTCTTATACCTTTCCTTTTTATCTAATCTTATTTTATGAATATGAACGTTAGCGTAATTGGTAATAAGTTTTCAGAATTTTAATTAATTGTCCTTAGCCTATAAAATGACTTTCATTTTCATAAAGAAATTAAAAAATCACATTAATCAAATCATGCTGTTAAGCCGTTTACGTCGACGAGAACAAATTAGTAGTCTAGATTAAAATTAGAACAAAAAACGTAAAACTTCCTTCTCATCGTAAAATCGCTCCAAAGCGTACCTATTGAGTTGCCTAAGAATATCATGTCATAAATGGTAAGAGGTGCCTGTTGACTAACTACCTGTCAGTAATGAGTGCTTCAGCAAAAAGATTAGTGAAAAAGATGCTCATGAGCTCGTGAAATTATAACATTCGAATGACCACAAAAAATGAAAAAGACAACAGAAACAGGCTGTTAGCAGGGTCATCACCGACATGCAGTAATCAATCAAGTGGCTCGTGGGCTAGTGAGCTCCGTAAAGAAGTAACACAACGATCACAAGATCGTCGTAAGAAGCCACGTGAAAGTGGTCCAGCTCTGCACACTGAAATAACAACGCACTTTTGCTCCAGGCTCCTCATGTCCGCAGTTTAATCTAAGATTTATTGCAGATCATCGATGCTCACAAGAACCAAATTACATCATAACTTATACCTATCTTTGGTATCGGCAATACCATCAACATCGATCGTAGCGCCGTTGTGATACTTTTTGAAGTGCCACTAAATGTAGATGGTACTTGAAAATTAGACAAAAATGTTTATGCCTTAACCGTGAACATATTGTAATTTGTGGTTCAATGTCACTAAAAAAAAAATCTGCTGGTATTTCTAAAAATGTCTCGTCTTAATGAGACTGTGCAAAAACGTCTCCTTCCCTACGCATTAATCAGGGCAAGATCTCATTTAAATGCATCAATTTAAATGTTTAAATTTCAAAATTGGATTGTACGTTGACTTTCTAGGGGCTTTCGAAGAGCAACACTTTTCTGAACCGTTCTTGAAATCTAATTTAGCACCACCTCTAGTGAAGGTCTTCAAACCACACGATCTGTTTGAATTACCCGACATTAAAATTATGACTGTGACGACGAATAGTCTCAAATTTCATAAAATTAGGCTTCTTATGGCAACAGCGAAGGTTATGAGAAAATAGGGCATTTTAATTTTTCTACAAATATTGTCACGTCCGAATATTGTTATTCAGTAATTTCACGTGATGATCATTTTCTTAATGCTTAATTTAAGTTGTTTATTTTTCACGAGGCACCATACATTTTCAAATCGAGGGTTTATTCCGGTTGCGGAAAATCACTTTTATAAGGAGATTGCTGCATCTACATAATTGCTGACATAAATGTAATATATCGCCATAAATTTGTTTATGAAGCTATTACTGGTTAATAGTCGTCTTCCAAAACTTACTCATGCACTCGGTAAAACTGCAAAATTGTCAACATTCACTCACATCTAATTGTAAGATAGCAACGAAGACGGAAATTTGTTAAGATATAGATTAGATATTTATTTTAAATTTTATTTATTCTACATATAAATCATAAAATTACATTTGTACACTTAAATATTTTAAATATCTATAATTAACCAGTCTTATTTAATCAACATTTTTGTGGATGTACGGATAGACTAAAAATAAGAAATGTTGGGACTTTGAAATGAATATAATTACATATGTGTGTAAATAGGCAAATAAATAAATGTAAACTAACATTTGTAATATAATACGTTACATGAATATTAAGGATACAATTTATACTAATTTTTTAGATTTTCAAAAACACGCTTTCAAAAATGGTACAAGAATTGTCTTGTTTTTATTTTTCAATATTTTCTTTTCGAAAACATGATCAAAGGCTTTTTGGTTTTTAATTCAGACTTAAGAATTTTCTAAAATATCTGAAAAATAAAATTCATAACCAGCATTGTTATTAGATTCTAGTTTAAACTTATTGTTAGTTTAAATTCGTTAAGCTGAACTTTAACCAAAAATAGCTCGATTTGGATAAAATTTATTTCAATGTTCCGGCGAACACTGCGACTCCGTGGCGCAACGGTAGCGCGTCTGACTCCAGATCAGAAGGTTGCGTGTTCAAATCACGTCGGGGTCATCAATGAAACTTCTTTTTTAATCTTTTTAGTTAAATAAATTTCTTGTTCACCACGATACGATCAGTGTCTATTTACAAAAATCAATTAAAAATCCACAATATGCCAATAATTTTGATGTAAAATGAGGATAAGCGAACCATATCTATCTTATCTGTTTATCTAATAATTTTAGTGATTGTTGTGCTAAACTTTTTTACGACTATGACAGCAAACATGCTTTGTTAAGTTATAATTAAAAACACTTCAAAATGATAGAAACTTCCTAAAAGTAAAACCATTTAAAATGATAACAATGAAAACTGTGGACGATAATTTACGAAAATCTTTCTTTTTAGCCTCACTTTTTCGTCTGTTCCTTCTCAAATTTAAACATTTTATATAATACTTATTTCAATTTTAGTAATAGCCCACTACCCGTAAATACATAAAAAAGAAATCGTTTTTTAAAAAGTCTGTTTTGAATCCTATACTGTAATATAATACTAACAATATTTTTATGTTTATAATTAGCATATTAGCTATTATATTTACTTCCTATGGAAAATTGAAACTTGCTTTCTTTCTTCTTTTCTTCTTTTCTTTGAATTTCTGGACTCTGGTGATAATGCCTTAATGCCTCCATTCTGATAAAAATATCGGAAAATAGAAACATAGAGAAAACATTTATTCACAAAACAAACCAATAGTTATATATATTTTCAACTGTACGCAGTTTTTTAAAAAATGTCTTCAAAATAAAACCGCTTTGCCTTTGTTGTTTAAATCAAAATAGTATTTATTCTCCTTTGTTAAACTCTTATAAATATTATCCAAACGTAGTAAAATAAAACGTCTAAGAATAATTCTTTTCTTAAATTACTTTTCTCAACAAGACAAATGGGGACTTTTACTGTAACTGATGGGTAAGTGTTCGCTTACTTACCTAATCGTTTTAAATAAAGTGAATGCAAAATCCAAACAAACATCACGTACCTGCTGCGAAATCGATCAATTCCTGTAGAATACTGTATACTTTATCTAATCAAGAAATACAATAAATTATATTGATGGCTATACTAATTTGTCCTCCTAAATATAACGATGTCAATTATGTTGTTTTACTTATTTGTAAACAATTCTTCAAATAATTGAGTCGTGTTTTCCATCACTAGAACAAAATCGTGAGTCACTCTATAAAAGATAAAAAAATTACATGGGTCTAAATTCAAGGTATGAAGTTTTTGCCTTTTTTAATAGTTTTTTATATTAAATGATATTAAATTTTCAAAATAAAAATATAATTCTGGGATGATAGCCTTAGACATAGGGTCTATATTGATGGCTAAAATTTGTAAGTAATTAAATGCCTAGTGTAATTTACTGGTTTTGCTTCAAAATTGTTTCCAGTATAGACGTTAATTCTCAAATTAATTCAGGTAATAATTAGAATTTTAACATGCGGAAATATTTAAAATATTCTGAAAAGTATCTAGGAGAAAAAAAAAAGTTATTAAAATTTTGAAAATCTCAAAGTGGTGTTAATTTATGTTTTAATACTTCAAATTTTTGTGCTTCTTTAATAGCGGGGACTTCCATCTCCCGTATGGTCTAGTGGCTAGGATACCTGGCTCTCACCCAGGAGGCCCGGGTTCGATTCCCGGTACGGGAAGCCACACTTTTCATTTTTTTAAATAATCCAGAACTAGACTAACTAACATAAGTAACATAACATTAGAACTGTCAGAAAATGTTTATGTCGAGCATAATTATAATACTATTATATTAGAAAATTTAACTAAATTGTCAACGCATTTTGTATATGTATTTATGCACTTAAGCCAACATTTATATGTTATACATAGTATAATCATTTAGAGATTGTAAATTTTTGTTGCATTTATTACATAAAAATTGAGTGATAGGCGATAGTTCATACTACGCACATACCTCTGACTAAATAGGTACAATGTACAATATATCTAAATCTACTTCAGGATTATTAGCATTCAGACTAGGATTATTTTATTGTAGTGCGAGTTGAATTAGAGTACTTTTCTTTTCTTCTGGGGTTACTCTGATAATGAGCCTAACCATGGAATATAATCTTAAAAAATGATTAAATTTCAATCCAAAAAGTGAAGTTCTTCAGACACAAAAGAAACAACCTCGACAGATCGAACCAGGAACTGCACAAAGCGCCTCTGATTTATTGGAGTACAAAACGTGCGCCGACGCGGCCGCACTTATGAAGAAATGTGCGCGCAGAGATTAGCACCGAATAAATTAATCTCACCTGAGAGTTCCGTCGCGGCGGCGGGGGAGTTTACCTGCTCTGGCCGCGGCGGCGTCCGCGGCTCGCGCAGGTTCAGCTCAATTTGAGGAGTTAGTGGGAGCCGACGGGCGCTTGCACGCCGCTCTCGAGCGCGCACGAAGCGCTGGATTAATTCAAGTGTGGCAAGCAAATCGCGCACGCCAACGGAACCTCTACCTTCGGCGCGATTATGCGAGTTTAATAGGGGATTAGAGCATCCAGGCGCTATTATTTTGGTTGGGTAATCCGGTACTAATGCGGCACGTATTTATTCTCCGGTGGATGGATATATTGTTACGGGGCGCTTAAAATTTATTTTAAAACGGAACATAAATTTGTTCGTAATGCGGGTGGTAGTTTGGCGATATATTGCCAATTTCACATGTGTAGTTTTATTTGATATGCAGGAAGTGATATAAAATAAATAAATTAGCTCAAATGGACAGGTGGAACTGGAGCGTTTCTTTTTAGGCTTTGCAGAACAAAGGAAAAGCTGTTTACAGGGTGTTTTGTTAAGGCTGGAACAGGGGAATGCTAATCGATTCTACATGCATACATATGGTACATCAACGTTTGTTCGGATGTTTCGGACATTTTGACCGTCTTTAGATTTGTTTCTAACTTTTCACTTTGCATCAGTAGAATTTTTTGGGTTAGGTATTATATTAATTTATGAAAAGATTAATTGATGTTAGTTACATATATTTCTACAAGTTAGTTATTATTGGTACCAACAGACTAACAGCGTTATTACGACGAATTGATTAACATATCATTTGTTAAAATTCTAGTCATCGGATTTAAAAGGTGTGCGCGGACAAAGAAAGGTTCATAATAGTTACTTACGGATCATTATTACCCTTATTTTTGGGTTCACCGTAGTCGAGTAGAAAACGTTTGGTTCCAATTTACAAAACAACAGAAGCAATTTAATCTTGAAATAACCTAATAACTTTAACCAAAAATCAATAAAAGTTTACTATCTATAAAATTTAGAAGCATTCCCTTCCAGTCTTTAATCAACATATCTTTTAATATAAAAATTAACAAATTCTTTCTTACAATTTGAAGTAATTTTTTTTATTGGTTTACAATTTCATCCAAAGCTGATTGAGCTTACAAAATTTATACTTTAAAATTGTATACAAAAAAAAAAGAAAACTAGACATTTATATGTTGACGGAGACAAGGCAATTGTTTTTAATAAGAAGAAATTGTCGACTATTTTCAAAAGAAGCGTTAAATACCAGTGATATATGTATGTATAAACTTTTGAACCTACTCATTTTAAACCTATGGTATTTTTTCATAAGAAATGTGCATAAAAAAAGTAGGTAGGGACATACATATATTTATCTAAAATATACGTCAGCTAAAACAGACCAAATTCTAAATAAATAATATGATGGAACATATGATTTCTCAATAAAATAAAACATGAAATAAATAATAATTTAAATTTAAAATAAAGTCGCAGGGCCCTATGCAAGCAAGCTGCCTATAAACCATTTAAGCATTCTAATATAAAGCAGGCATAACTTTTCACGATAAGTATAAACAAAAATCCTAAATTTGTTGTTCATATTATTGTTTTATCTGTATATATTTTCCTTATTATTATTTTAGTTATTTCAAAATTCAAACGAGTACCTACCTCGTTTTACCGAAGTTACTTTAACATTTACATTGGATGATTGATTGACGAAACTTCAATGATTCTTTTTTAAAATACGGAATGAAAATAGATTTATTTTTAAGAATAGTTTTAGCCTGTAGTGTGAACAAATATTAATTACAAAAATATTTGAATTAAAATAACATCGCAACATGAAACTGATCGTAAATTTCATCTAAATTTTTTTTGTGTTTCTTTAAATCTGATACTCGTTACAAAAGACAATAATCAACAGATTATGAAATTGAACTGATATTTTTCAATCACGGGTTCGTTAAAAGTGTTTCATTATAATGCGATTGAAATTAGATCAATACACAATATCACCTGAAGCCTAATATCAACATCAACCGGCAACCGATTGAAAAAAACAAATTTTTTTTGCAACTTCTAATAACTCCTTGATTTCGCGAAAAAACGATTCTCACGATTACTTTTGTTTCGAGCATTTTCACTTTTACCAATAATTTCTTCTCAGATGCCATTGGCAATCGTTGATAATGGAGTAAAAAAAATGAAATAAAAAATGGGATACTCTTGCAAAACGAGGTATATTTGAACAACACTTTATAGAGTATATGCAGATGGATTTTGAAATGTTGAGACAATTGAATCGCGCTATTAAAAATTCTGCAAGCACTTCCGGTCAATTTCATATTAATCCATTGTCCTACACTATGATCGCTGCGTGCCATTGAAGAAAGAAGGTATATAATTTTTTTTTCTCTAGCACGCAAGAACTGAAGAACCTTTCGACTGAACTACCTTAAGAAAAGTGAATCTGAATCTGAAATGAATAGTCGAGCAAATGAAAAGTTCGATTCGGATGATAGCCCACATGCGAGCATCTCGGACAGGAGGCGGCGGTGTAGACCAAGACCAGGTATTTGGGTACGTCGGAGGTACCTTCATTCATCCGCGGGGTACTCGCACCAGCTTCATGAAGTTGGGGCAAAATGCGACCAAACTATTTACGTTCAAGTGAATCCTATTGTGTAATTTTCTTCAAACCGTCGTCGTCGTCTTCGCAGTGGTCGTGCACGTAGAATACGTTGAGTGAGCGCAATCCGAACGAGATGAGCTCTATGTTAGAAAAAAAAAAAATCAGCCACCATCCATCCATCCCATCACTGGTTTTTCGTCATCGTGCGCAATCGGCCAGGTGAGTTTTTTCCATTTCAAGGTGCAGATCGCTTCAAATCTGCCAAGATTCAAGATTATGAACCACCGGTGCACCAATTTCTCTCTCACTTCTTCGCGAGGCGGTAATAGTTCTACATGATCTTAAATTAGTTGGTATAGGTACCAACAGTTGATGCGTTTATTTTTCTTAAAGAAGCCTCTTCACCGGCGGTTGTTGTTGCCCTCCGCGGGGCTGAGAAGATTCACAATCTTAGATATATAAATACTGGAGGCTGCAATCGGACCATCAAACAAACTCCAACCGTGCTAAGAGATCAACTAAAGATCTACATCTCCTCCGAAAGGATATAACCAAAATATATCGAGAAGTTACCTCAAAAGTGGTGTCCTCCTGGATTTTTAATTCTCTTTAGTCAGTTTAAAATGAAGGTATACGATTCGAGTTGATTTTTATTCTTGTGATTTTCGTGGTTAATTTAAATAAAAATCTACTAACAAAAGTGTATCCTTGCGAATGTGTTAAAAATTTTTATTCTACCTTTATTTCATGTGCTATTCTAACAATACAAGGACTTTTATTTTTCTAATTTCATCTTTAGTGTGTTCTAGTGTCTACTTTGTGAATTTAATAAATTCATAGTTTTCGGATCCCATTTATGGATCCATTAACAGTTTAACATCGTCTTTTAAAATACTGAATCTTGGTCCTGTTCACTTTTCTTTTCAAAGGACAATGATTTTTAGCAGGAAATTTTAAATTCATTATATTTTTTATTATGAATAATTATAATCAGGACGTGATTAAATCCTATTCCACAAATGTTTTAAATTGGATTAATATATCCACAGTTTTAAGCACTTTTATTTCATTAATGTTTGTGAAAAAAAGAGAAATTTTATCGGAATACATACCTATTTATTTATTTATTTACTTTACAATTAGTCTAAAATTTTATTTTAAAAATATTGAACTATAATTATACTAATACAAAAAATGAATTAATTAATAGAACAAATAGATTTTTAATTCTAAAAGAACAATCATTGTAAATTTTAATTAAATTTCTCTTATTCATACAGATACACCCTTAACTTTTGTTTTAAGTTCGTTATTTCGGTTGCTTTTTAATGTTTTAAATTAACATTTGTGGTTCTTAATATTAATTATTTAATTCAATACCTCAATCAGAGCCAATTCCAATTTGATAAATTGAAAAGATTACTTGCTTACCTTTTTAGTATCATTCTAATTCTGCAAAATGCACATTAAAATTTTTCGAATGATCGCCTAAAATTATTGAATAAATATAACGTGTGTCAGCGAATTAAAATTTATTTTATGTACCTAAATAAAAGAATCAAACTAAATCAAATAATTTAATATGTACGGTGTGGTATCTGATGTTTTGTTTCAACATATTTGAACAGAACGAATTAAATGCAAATATAATTCTATTATATCATTTCGATCGATTTTCAACGCCAAATACTAAAGGCAATTAAATAAATTTAAAAAAATTTAAATGTTGATTTTAACTTTTGGATGAATTGGCTTAATCAGACTGAAAGAAATCTTAATTCAAATCATATAAAAATTGCATTGATTGAAGAGTTTATATTCAGTGAGATACCTTTTGATATTTAAAATTAAGTGTCGTTTGTGGTAAAAAATCAAAAATTGGCAAATTGGAAATGAAAAAGAAAGTTGTCCTCCTGAAAAATTAGTAGTCATAAATTTTGAACGATAAAATGGGGAGATATCATGCCTGAAAGTCTTTCAAAATATAAATCTCATATTTCTATAATCTAGCGACTAATTCAAGATAATCTTTAATTCTCTTTTTAGAGCTTTTCCGCAACAGTTTTAATAGCTTTGGCTGCCCTGGTTCACTGTGAGCCACCAGTCCCACAAAACCAATATTTACCTCCGTCATCGCAGTACGGGGCCCCAGCCGGACAGCAGCAGGCCCCGTCGTCTAGCTACGGAGCCCCACGAGGCGGTGGATCATTTAATGCGCCTCCGTCAAGTTCATATGGGGCCCCAGCAGTCACCTCGGCTATTTTCTCAAGACCCCAGACTCAGTACGGCCCCCCTGCGCAGCAGCAAAGCGGTTACGGGGGCTCAAATGGAGGTGGATACGGCGGTTATGGAGGACAGGAAAATTATGGTCCAGCAAAATATGAGTTCCAATATGACGTCCAGGACTATCAAAGTGGCCAAGATTTCGGACACATGGAGTCTCGAGATGGCGACAAGGCCGTTGGTCGATACTACGTCCTTCTTCCGGATGGCCGCAAACAAATTGTCAATTATGAAGCTGATGAACACGGCTACCGTCCAACAATTTCTTACGAACAGACCAACAATGGTGGCGGCGGTGGTGGATTCGGCGGTTACGACAGCAACGCCCAAAGCAAGTTCAACGGGTACTAGACGAAGCTAACAGAGATACTGCATCAATGTTAATATTTTTATTTAAAAAAAAAATTATATTTATGTCTCATGTTCTCATCTTAAAGCGTCTGCGCTCAGCACTAAGACTGTGTCGCAAACGTCCAGAATACGTGAAAGTGCAACTACTAGTGAAACCGCTGAAACTGCCATAATTTTAGAATTATACTAAGAACATAATTTTTTACTGCTGTTGCATCAGATAGCAATAAAGAGAGCATTTTGTAAAAAACAATACGAAAAAAAAACCAGAAGTTATTTTCCTTAACCCCACTTTAATCTTAAGACGTTTGTCTTGTCGGAAATGCGAAGTTTGGAAGAAATTTGCCATTCGCTGCCAAGAAGCTATGATTGATGGGCCATTCGGATGCGCAGTGCGCCGCGCGCCGTCGCGGTCGATGGTTTCAATTTCTAATTCATTAGGTTTATGCTGATTACAATGCATACTATGGCTCAAGGGGTTACATAAAACATAAAAAGGCATCTGTCTTAAGGTTTTGATTTGTTGGTTTTCGATTTAACGTACGAAACAATTGACCTGGTATGCAACGACCGTTTATCGAATATAAATTCCATTTTATTTAACTATGTAACAAAGATTTTGAATGAACAAATTGTGAGTGATTTCGATAGGAATTTTAGATACATTATTGGTACCTATTCTTTTAATTATTAAGATAATAGAAACTCTGACTTTTATAACCTGAAATGAAACCTTTATAAGTCATTAATTTAAAAAATTAAGTAATTAAACCGATCATCGATATCAAGGCAGTAAGTTAAGGATTTAAAATTTTTCGTAAGACCAAAACAATACGTATTTATTAGATACTGTTGAGTATGATGAACTATCCTTGTTAAACGCGATTATTTATTTATTTATTTATTTTATTAATTTTTTACTTACTTTTATCAAGGTATACCAAGAAAAAATTAAAAATTCAAGGATCTTAAGCAGGGATACAAAATTATTATTGAAAATGAGTTTGTTTCGTTAATTACATGCAAAAAGTGATTAGCAATTAGATTTTTACGTAATATTCCTTTAAAACATGTTGTTTTTAAGAAGAAAGAAAAAAATTCGAATATGTATTTTTTTTAGTTGAACAAAAATCAGATGATTACTTAACTTTGATAGCAAATTTGAACGAATAGCTGCGTTTTTTTCAAAGACGGATCTTGATCAGATTTAGCAGGAAATTTTGTACTGAACTGAAAATGAGCAGTTACCTTTACTTATAAAAAAAATTTATTTCGTCAAAATAATCAAATTGCTTTGAGTTATACCAGTTATACCCTAAAAAG
The DNA here is from genome assembly GCA_951509405.1 of Machimus rusticus. Lineage (NCBI taxonomy): Eukaryota > Metazoa > Arthropoda > Insecta > Diptera > Asilidae > Machimus > Machimus rusticus. Next base: position 5,447,977 of record OX608049.1, read on the forward strand.
TAATCCAATTTTTTTTTGGTTCAAAATTTTAAGTTTGGATTAACAAAAGTTAAAAGTCAGGTCAATTAGATGTGTTTTTCGCAAGTTTTAAAATTCAAAATTAAATTAATACATGTCATGTCAAGGCTATACTAATAATAGTATTAAAAGCTAGTTATCTGGTACATATATTTTAAAATTTTGAAGGAAAAATATGAGTCCTTTTTCACCTGATTGGGTGGTATCAGGCACCTACTACTACCACTATTTACAATATCTCAGAAGCTGTGTCAAGAAATAATAAATTTCACAGAGCACGGCAGGCATACTAATTACTGCGGGTGACTTCGATAACTTTTGTTTTCGACTTAACGCTCGCACTGCGGTGGCTCTTTCTTTTGTAGGCTAAATTAAATTACATCACCCACTCCGGCGAGTGCGGTCAGGCTGTTCCGTTGACTCGTTATGGGTCAATGTTAGCCGTCGAAGTGACTTGCATTGCGATTATCGAATACTAAACAAAGGGGTCAGTGTCTGACAATGGACGATCCGAGTTTTATTGCACTTAGTCTGAAACTAAGCGTATTTGAGCTTGGATTTGGTATTTTAAGTTATTCCACGTAGACGGTTGGAATTTAAGGATTAGAATTGTTTTTATTTCGGATTATGTCATTATACTTATGTATGGCTATCTTCTTTTTGCGGAATATCAATAATCTGAATATTAGAACGTTTTTTGTTTTATTTTTTACTTTATTTTTTATTTTTGAATATGATTATTTGGTTCAAACACACATAATACCTTCATACTATACTTGAATATATTTAGATCAATTATACAGCTTCCAAATCATCATTTCTTTAGAAAAGCCATCCTATGTTAATGTAATCTATTAATAAAAAATATAATAATTTTTTAAAAGTCGAAGACTTAATTTTAATTTTCTTGATGGAAGCAATTTTGTCGCCTCATAGGCCAAAGTTTTAGCTCCAGATCCAAAAGTAATCCTTCCGAAATTTAGAATTTCTGGATCAAACCTTTAAACGGCATAAACACAGTTTAGTTCACCATACAATTTGTATGGAAAAATCTACTAATTTTACATAAACGTGGTATAACTTGTTTAACAAAATTTTTTTCAAAATTAGTTGAGAATTAAAATTATTACCGAAAATGCCTGTAGGTTTAAGTTCGTAAATCAAATAGTTTCGAAAATTCGATCAATTTATATGTTTTAATTCTAATAGTTAACGTTCTTGATTTTTTCAAATTTTTCTGACTAACGAGTATACTTTTGGAGTTATGTAAGACGATAGCAAAATTTAAATAATTTATATACGTAATAAATGAAAAACGGACACCGAAGAAATTCAATAAGTGTTCTTATTTTTGTACGCAACATTAACAAAGACATTATCACCTTTCTTCCTTTTTTAGCTAAATAAATAAATTAATAATGGAAAACTTGCTATTAGAGTAAACCGATTATGACTTGGTTTATTTAAAAAATAAATGCGAATTTATTTATTCTAACTATATATATATTTTCGGCTTTAGTCAACAGTTTATGTTATTTAAATAAGACAAAGTTATTACTTAGAAGGACTAAAAATTAATAAATTAAGACTAAAATTGAAAAATTAGTTCCCAATTATAACTATAGAAACCATAAAACTACATAAGCATATGAAAGTATGAAAATAGGATTGGCCTCAAAAAATCTTTGTAACAAATGAGATAAATAGTGAGTTGATAGATTGATTTGAAGAGCGGGTCTTATTTGTCCTCTACCGAATTTTTTCTTTTACTCGTAATTTTCCCTTTTTACCAAAAAAGCTATTCCATAAGAGTTTTGTTCGATTTAAATAACTTCATATTCCGCTAAATATAACTACATATATTCAACTTCCAAAAATAAAAAACTTACGAAACAAGGAACCTAAATAAAAGCGTACATCCTCAAAAATTGACCGTAAACTTGAACATTTTTCGAAGACACATACCAAGTGCATGGTGTCAGTGAAAAATGACTCAATTAACAAAATTTTTTCGGAGGGGTCTAAAATTATATGGCCATGTCACAAAAAACATCAATTCCAAAAAGAAATAAATTCATGAAGCTTGAATAGGAAAGTACGTGATGTGCTGTGAGGGTCCGCCGAGAGCCAAGAGTGTGTTAACCACAATTGGTGCCATACCATTTGGTCGATTTTTTTTCCAGCACTGAAAATTTTGCACTCGGAATATTAATAAATTTTGTGAGTAAGTTTTACCAAGTATATAAAAGTGTTTAATTTGATTAGTTTGGTCAGTAGGCTCCGTGGATATACTGTGATAAAAGTGTTTTTGTTATTAGAGATAGCGATTCTATAGAAAATGTTTAAACAGGTAAGAGAATTTGGCGCTAAAGGATTTAAACGAAAGGACTTTTAAAACAGTGAAAAGTGGAATAATTATGCGGATATGCGCATTACAATAAAATGGATAAATTCAAAATCTAAAAATTTATTCGTTATAAAAAATATTTCAAATTTCAACGAATCTTTTAAAATTGGAAGTGATAAACTATATAAAATTACCAGAAAATAATGCAAATATAGTGAAAAAAGTGATATAATATTTGTTTTTTCGAAGTGATGTTTAATTTTGATTGATTTCTAGGCTTTAATTTTGGCCGCTCTTATAGCACTTGCTATGTCTGAGGCGCCTCTCAGTGGCCCTTATCCACCATCAGGCTGGAAGCCAAGTGGAGCCCCATTCACTCTACCAAAAGAATTTTTACCTAATCCACAGGCAGGAGATGCTGACGTAAGTGTTAAAACCCAGTCAACAAATCTGAAATACATAATTTTTGGATTCTTATTAATAGATTCAAGTTTCAAAAGAAAACGTACAATTTGCTGGGCAACTAGTTGAAACGACTACAGTCAGTAATGCTTACCTACCACCTGATCAACCTGAAGAAGATGATGATGATTCTACTGAGGATATCTTGAAAGTTCAAGGTCTACCATCAAGTGAACGTAGACCATTTAATCCAAGAGCACAAAGTGGTCAACTCAATCAAGGTGAATACAGTGCACCATCTGGAGCAGAAAGAGGACAATATCGTGATCAAGATACCCAAAAATTTGGTCAACTTCGTCAACAGAATCAACAGCAGCAATTCGTTCAAAATAGGCAACAATCTAGGCAGCAATTTGGAAACAATCAAGCTGAACAATTTGGACAATTAAATGCTGAACCACAACAGCCTCAACAGTTCAGTCCTCAACCTAGAAAGTTCAGACCACAACCACGACAATTTAGACCACAACCCCAGCAGTTTAATCAACAACCCCAGCAATTTTATGCACAACCTCAACAGTTTAATCAGCAACCCCAATTCAGTCCACAACAGCCTCAACAGTTTAACCAGCAACCTCAACAATTTAGTCCACAACCTCAACAATTCAATCAACAACCTCAACAATTTAGTCCGCAGCCTCAACAGTTCAATCAACAACCTCAACAATTTAGTCCACAGCCTCAACAGTTCAATCAACAACCACAAGTATTTAGTCCAGTTCCACAACAGCCCCAATTGTTTAACGTTCAACAACCACAATTCAACGGGCAACAACAGCCACAAGGAGTTCCTGCCACAAAATATGGACCACCAACACCAAATCCAAAATCAGATGCGGAAGATGATGAAGCTGATGATACCACAGATAGTGGAGAAGACGACGATGGTACCCAGCCCAATGTTGCCGTAGCCAATTCGGTCTCGAAAGGGCAGTACTACATCTTAACCCCCGACAACACCCTGCAGAGGGTTGCTTTCACTGCCACTCAAGATCAAGATCAGGTTCGCACCAAGGGGTTTACTGCCCAATTGAGGTATATGCCAGTCGAGCCGATCAGAGACCCTATCTATGCCTTTAATGAGGAGGGCCAGCTCGTTAGGATCTTCAAGAAATAATGTGCATCTTAAAGATTTTCCCCGCTTCATTTCTCATTTTCAATTAGGATTACCAAAGGTTAAAATATTTTGTTGCGAAACTTTACTCTTTACTTAATTTTTAAGAAATTGTTAATGTTGGTACATGTTTTGGAAAAACAAAAAAATTGAAAAAATTGGCAAACTATTATTTGAAGTATTATTTCATTATTATTTTAGCTATATATTTAGTGCTCGTTCCAATACATCGATCACATAATTATTCCAATACTGCGATCACATAATTAATACATTTTGATTTAATAAATTTAATAAACCGAAAACCTTATCTAGCGATTTAGCACTTGGCAGATTACACTGCCGTAAATCCATAGTCGCTGAAATCTATAAATTCATTTAGTTTATTAACTAATTGGTATCATACATAAAATAGAACAAATTTTTATATTAACATCAAAACATTTGTACCAAAAATGTTAAAAACCGAAGGCTTTATTTGTTAATCATCCAAAATGGTCCTTCTCCGTTTATCTTCTGAGTATCCCACACAGTTTTAATACTTTCTTTATAGATTTCGCGGTGAGTAAAAATTACAGGAAAAAAATAAATCAAAAGCTATCTATTTCTACTCTCACACTTTCAGAAAAATTAGCAAAATATTAACATCTTTTCCTTGCGAGGTGCTCACATTTAACTGATTCTTATTTTTGAGCCATATTTCCGAATTGTGAATCTCCAAATTCGTTTCATTATGTTATTTTTAATCAGGTACAGGACACATAAATAAAGTCGGTATTTTTGAATAAACAAACCTGTTTGTTTCCCTTATAATACTTTTCTATTTTCCTCTAAAATTTTGTATATAGTGGAGCTGTTAACATTTCAATTCTTGGGGTCTTTCAAGCCCATCTGGCTAATATTTTTTAAGCGTGGGTTATCAAAATAATTCAAATCCAGATTAAGAATAGTGTTGAGCGGTATCTGGACCTTCTCTTGTAATATTTCGAGCCACAGTTTTATTAATATTATTAGTACCAGAAATGAATATCCTTTAACTTAAAAAAAATAAAGAAGTGTAGGTATATATACTTAATTTTTCTACGTACTCATTAATTTGTTTTCCATATTTTCGTTAATATCGTAATACCTCTAATTTATATTTGTTTGTTCATAAAATATTTTTATTCTACACCGTTTGGCGAATCAATTAAAAATATATGTACGTGATTAAAGATGGCCGGGTAGTTCCTATCCATGCGCTACAGTTGTGTTAAGCCGCGATAGTGCGCTTGAGGGTTAATAAATCAATGGAACCGAAAAGAATTGATACAATGAGGAATCTAGTTTTTTATCCGAGAAGATTAACATCTTTTCTAGTTTTTCTAGTTAAAATCAATTTAAAGAAGTATAATAAGAACCATATTATTATTTTGTAAAAGTACCTTTGGGGACGGAAACCTAAAAACGGTTGATAAAATAATATTTTATCAAACACTTTTTTAGTAGGTCCCATTTTTTAAAATTTACCTTGAACCAAAAGGCGGGAAAATGAAAGTTCGTATTCAGCACAATTTATAACACTTAACTTTATGGGAACTTTTATACGCAGCATAAATTGTGGTTGGCAGTACCGTAGTTGAAATTGTTTTGACATTTCTTCGGCTGGCGTTTGTTAACACGTGCGACGTTTACGAAAATGGTTAAACTGGAAAGTGAAGTGCCGGAAATTCAGTCAAAAAACAGTCTGAAAAAGAAATGGCAGGCGGTGAAAATCAGGGGAAAAGTTATATCAGAAGATGCCATTGGCCTGGAGGGCTTAATAGGCCTTGAGGTCCTAGAGAAATACGACAAAAACTTGGTCACCAAGCAAAAGAGACCCAAGGTAAGTCTTCATGATTGTGCCTGGAGTTTAAACTTTTAATATTATTGACTTAATTCCAGATTAAGAGGTCTCCAAAGAAGGAAAAGATCAATAAAAGAAAGTTGTCAGAAAATGAAGAATCTGGTTTCAGTGATAGTGAAGTTTGCGATGAAGGTCCAAAGCCCAAGAAGAAAAAAAAGACCAAAAAATCAAAGGGGGATAAGAAAATTCCTGGACAATTTGTTCTTTTAAAACCACCAAAAACTGATCCTTCCAATGAAGCAATCGAAGAAACTGAAGGAAATGAAGAATCTTCGGGGAGGTTAACTGTGGAGGAATTGGAGGTAAGATTTCAAATTGATTGACTAATAAATCTTGTTATTGAAACAATTTCTCTCCAAAGGGTTGGAATGAATTAAGTGTCCCTGAGCCAATTCTTCAAGCAATCGCTGAAAACGGATTCAAGTCGCCAACTCAGATTCAATCTCTTACGATTCCCGCTGCGATCATGGGCAAAAAAGACATTCTTGGGGCTGCTGAGACCGGGAGTGGCAAGACATTGGCTTTTGGGATTCCACTTCTTGCTGGAATCATGAACTTAAAGAAGAAGGATGTGCCTAGCGGAGCAAGAAAAGTTGTTACTAAATCCGAAAAGAAAAAGCCGCGGAAAGAGCGCGAGAATTTTACTCCACCCCCAGAGGAGTTGGACGATATCCCTGAAATCGAAGACGATGAAAATATTGACGATGATCCAGACAGTGATAAACCACTTTATGCCCTTATCCTCACCCCCACTAGGGAGTTGGCGGTGCAAGTCAGGGATCACATAGTCTCAGTCGCAAAGCACACAGGTAAAGCACATAATCAAAATCTTTAAAATATTTATTAAAAGCACCTTAATTAAAGGAATCAAAGTAGCAGCAATTTTTGGGGGCTTAGCATCAATAAAACAAGAGAGAATTTTGAAGCGTTGTCCAGAAATAGTCGTTGCTACCCCCGGTCGATTGTGGGAGCTCATCAACGAGGGAAATCGGCATTTAAATAAAATTGATAACATCAGCTATTTGGTGATTGACGAGACGGACAGGATGGTGGAAAAAGGACATTTTGAGGAATTGCGCCTTCTCCTTCGGCGCCTAAATTCAGATGAGGCCAAAAAGCAGAGTCGTCAGAATTTCATATTTTCTGCTACACTCACTCTTGTGCATGAGTTGCCTGACCACTTGCAAAGTAATTTTATTTCTATTATAAGCGTGTTTTAAATAATATTTTACTTTTGTTTTTTCAGGGAAAAATGTTGGGAGGAAAAGAAAATTGGTTAAACCAACTCCGGGAATGAAAATTAAATCTTTAATCGAGGATTTAGGAATCTCACAACCGAAAGTTGTGGACATAACCGATAGTCGCCGTAAGTAAAAATCAGTATAATTATTACATTTATCGTTAAGATTAAGTTGGAAATGTTTTTTGGAGGTAATATCGAGGGAGATACACACCTGAGCAGCAGATTAATTAATGTAAAATAAACTATACTGTAAATTTCGCTTTCAGAAACCGCACAAACGCTAACAGAATGCAGAATTATCTGCCCCATTGATCATAAAGATTTCTATTTGTATTACTTCGTACAAATGCACCCTGGAAGGACAATTGTATTTTGCAATTCAATTGATTGCGTCAAAAGATTGGCAACGCTTTTCGGTATTTTGGATTGCAAACCACTTCCACTTCATGCAAACATGATTCAGAAGCAGAGATTAAAAAATCTGGAAAAGTAATTTTGTTAAAAAGTGATAAATATAAATGCTAAAGTCACTGTTGTTACAGGTTTAGAGAAAATCCACACGGTTTTATGATTGCTACTGATGTTGCTGCCAGAGGTTTAGATATTCCAGATGTTCAGCACGTTATTCACTATCAGGTAATATAGTGTTTTCTAAAAGAGTTATTCTATATTGCAAATTAAATTTAAATTCCACAGGTTCCTCGAACAAGTGAAAATTATGTTCACCGCTCTGGTCGTACAGCTCGTGCAAATAAAGATGGAATTACGGTGATAATTATGGAACCAGGCGAAGTGAAAAATTATTTAAAACTCTGCAAAACTCTTGATAGAAGTAAAATATTTTAATTTAGAATAGAATTAGCAAACTAAATTAAATGTTTTATCTAGGCGAAGATCTTCCAATATTCCCAGTTTCTGAAAAGCATTTAAAAGTCGTTAAAGAAAGGGTGAATTTGGCTCGAGAAGTTGACAAATTGGAACTTAAAATTAGACGTATGCGAAGTGAGATCGGATGGTTTAAAAAAGCTGCTGAAGAAATGGAAATTGTTTTGGAAGATGAAAATGAGGAGAATGAATTGTAAGAAAATTATTTTCTTTTGTGCTAACTTTAAATTTATATTAATCGTAATTTATTATTTAGAACCGATGATGATGAAAACGTAATTGAGAGAAGGAAAGAAAAGAATTTGTTAACAACTCGAAGACAACAGCTTGCAACGTTGTTAAGTAAACCCATTTTTCCGAAAGGATTCAGTTTCAGGTAGAGTACAAAATAATATTAGATCCTTTAAGATATTTATAAACAATTTTGTTTTGCAGATATCCAACTAGTTCAGGACAATTAGAACTTCCATTAAAAGATAACCGTGAGTCAAACGAGAGTAGCGCTGTACACGTTATGAAAGAGGCGATTGAAGAGACAAAACTGGCCAAAAAGATGAGGAATAAAAGAAAGAACATATGAATGTGGAGTTTATTTTTTATTATTAAAAACTTTTTGAAGGTATTTTTATGTGTGTTTAGCTACAAAAACTCTCTGTCCATTTACAGTTAAAGATCTTGTATATTTTGACAAAATTGTGGTCACTGTGAGTGTTGGTGTTACAAAATAGCTGAAAGCAATAAAAATTAGAATCTTAATAAGTAATTTACAAATATCGTACTCCAAGTAAGGCTCTATATCTTCTAGAGTCCACCTAGCCTTCGTTTTAAACAAAATCCTCAGACGTTCTTGCAAGTTTGTACTCAAATTATCTTCCGCCAAGGAACGAATGCATGGTGTTGGGGAGTCCTTGTCTATTATTCCCAAACCTTTTAAATATTTTACCTAAAATAATTTTTCCATAAAATTGAAAGTAAAAAATTCCATCAAATATTAGTTTACATCAGCAATCATGCCGTCAGGTAAGGCATCTTGCCAAGTTGCCAAAAATTCATCAATTTGAAACTTTAGACCTGGCTGGAGTATATTTTGCGCAACTATGCGTGCAACCATGTCTTCTTTATACTGAAACTTCGCAGGATGCTCATCACTGGGATTTGTGTAAAGATCGAACAAATTTTCTACAACTTCTTGAGGAGCGATTCCTTCCAATGACTCAATTGTGATATCCTTATCAATTTCTTTAAGGTCCCAGGAATTTTCGGTTATCAAGCCAATCATCAAATTAATGATGCGGTATTCATAGCTAGTAATAGAATATGCGAAGGGTATTTATGTAAATATAAAGAGTAAGATTTTGATACACCTACTCATATTCTAACACTCGCATGTATCCGCCAATTTCGATAGCACGAATCTTTTTAAGTCCATCGATAAATTGATTTTTGCTGCACTGTGTGGTGTCTAATAGTTGATTAAATGTAAACAGAAGCTTTTTATCGATGCAGAATTCATTTTCAGGACCAGAAAATCTAAAAATTTATAGAATAACTTTTAGAATGTAAAACGACAAAATAATCTTAGGGCTTACCTGGTTAATTGCAAAAGGTCACTTAATTTTCTGAACCGTGGTTGAATTTCTCGACATTCAAAATATTCGTGAAAAACCTTTAAAACATCTCTTCTTTCCAAACTTCTTGCAATATCTAAATCATCTTCTCCACTATCATTAAGGCTCCGTTCTAACGACGTATTACCACCTTTTGGACTCTTTAGAGGTGAAGTGCTTGTGGCTTGACCCAATTTAAAATCAGGTACCAGCAAGAGGCTATTTGAAATCTCTGCAGCTTTAACTTCATAAGTTTTTTCTTCTGTGCACAAAACTGCCTTTTCGTTGAGTCCACCTTTAAATTGAATAGTTTGGCCGTTTTGGATTTGTTCATGGAGGTGTTTATCAAGTTCAAGCAGTTTGTAATTATCGAATGTTATGTCATCGCTCGGATAATATATTGCCTTTTATTATAGTGCGGTTCATAAAAATACTTTTGGTACAATTTTAATGAGTATTTACCTGAGTTATTGTAGTGAGATTCTTTTCATTTAATTTAGCATATTTTATTATTGACTTTACGTCTTCCAAGTTTCGCACGTACCTGTAATATGTAGTAAGGGAATTATTTATTTAATATTATATATTATGATTTAACAAATGATTTATATAGGGTATAAATTTAGGGGTTTTAATTTGAAAAAAATCGGACAAATGGGAGTAGGACACTCTGAGGGTTCCGTACTTTTGAGGAATAAGAAATTAGTGGTTTTCTGATTTTTCCTTTCACTTGTATGTATCATGAAACCATCTTAAAGATGAAAACTTCTGTCGGTCACTTGCAGCATATTAAATTTTGAAAAGACCGAAAACTTTTAATTCAGTTCGAGCATAAGAAATCTTTCTCTAGAAACTTTAGAGACCAGATGTCTGAATAAACCCGGGAACCCCGTAGGAGGGTTAAATATTACGAGATAAGACTTTTAATATGTATTTATTACATACTTATATACATATATGTAGACTTCATATTTAAAAAATATTAAATAGTCTTATGTTTCTTTTTCAAGACCTAATAAAAACTACTTTAATTATTTTAAATAGGGCCATGTTTGTTATTCGTTTTAGCTCAAGTTAACTAAGGAGCATAATAAATTTATTTTTATTTTGAAATAGACTATTTGGAATATGTACATACTGCAATTTCTTAATATAATTATTGAAATTAAATACCGAATTCTGGAATAAAATGAGAAATAATAAAATAATATCTTACACGTCTTCTTCAACATCCACTTCCATTTCTGTTTGTTTAGTTAAGTACATATATTGTTACAATTGTACTTTAAAAATTCGCGCAAATTAACTTACTATAAACTTTGTTAAACTACTTCTGTTTATAAATTATTTCGTCTTGATGTTTTCACTTCTCACTGTTGCAAAACCGCCAAAATAGATGTCAAATTTCTTATAGCTGAATTAAGTGTATAACAGTTAATAAGAGCAGCTGAATTGAAACAGCTGTTTCACAGCTGATTTTACACGTGCTTCCGGTGTCGAATTGACATTTCTCAACGTTGAGAAAGAGCTCTGCGGAGTGATTTGTTTACGAGTTTTAATTTCGCAAAAACACAATATAACAATGGAGCCGGGACCCTCAACATTGAAAATGTGTGACGCCGCAGGACCTTCAACATCGGCAAAGTTTGATGCTGAAATACCTTCAACATCTAAAATTAATGACCCCGGAAAACCCTCAAAATCGAAAATGAGTGACGCTGAAAGACTGGAGCTAGCAGCGAAATTGGACAAGGAATTGGATGAATTCATCGACGGTTTGGAGAAAAGAAGATACACCGAAGGATGGCCAGAAGACCGGTGGCAGGAAGTGAGTAAACGAAATGCTTTCTACTTTGTCTGATAGAACAACAAAAAGGTGAAATTTTGCTATATTCGCTAGGAAATGGACAAACATCCATTCTTCATGAAGAAAGCCCCGGAAATTGGGGATGAGGTGCATCCTCTCCTTGAAGGTATTCAGCAGCTCAAGTTCGATCCCGCCGAAAACACTGCCGAGGATTTAGCAAGCAATTATAAGGAGGACGGAAATTTTTACATTAAGCATAAAAAGTTTCGCTTAGCTATTTTAAGTTTCACCGAAGGATTGAAGGCGAAGTGCGTCAATGAAGAGCTCAATGCGACACTTTACAACAACCGGAGTGCGGCACATTTCTTTTTAAAGAATTACAGGTACGAAATTCACCTACAAGTGTTTTCTTTCTATTAGAACATATTCTAATATATTCCTTAAACGGCTAAATATTAAAGATAGGCGTAATATTTGTGCAACTCAACTTTTAATTAGGCCAACCCTTTTGAAGGGTCTTTTAAGTAGTTTCTACAATATGCAGATCTAAGCATTTAAAACTTTTCTTACAGGTCCTCTTTATTAGATGCAGAAAAGGCATTAGCATTAAAATCAGAGTACCACAAAGCAAAGTGGCGAGCAGCGCAGTGCGCTTTTCAACTAAACAAATTTGAAATTGGTTTTAAGTATTGTGAGGAAATATTAGAAAAAGATCCCAAGGACGAAAAAGCAAAGGATCTGCTCAAAAGTTTGAAAACGAAGAAGGTAAGATACAACTTTAATAATAATATAAAAGTAAATTAAATTAAAATAATAATTTTTAGGTAGAATTGGAGAGAAACGAGCGCAAACGTACAGCTGGTGAAAGACGGAAAGCAAACGAGCTTAAAAGAACAATTGAAGAGATTAAGAAAAGAGGTGTAAAATTTGATGATATGCATCCAAATTGGGACTCATCAGAAGAATTCCTGAAGCCAAAACTTCTACCACTTGAAGATCATCCAGTTAAAGCTGACGAAAATGGAGTGTTATCTTGGCCGGCAGTATTTTCTTATCCTGAATTTCTATTTAGCGATTTTATGCAAGAATTAAACGAAAACACCGTGTAAGTTTAACAAATTTAAAGTTGTATTATGCCATTATTTATAAAACAAATTGGGCAAAAATTGTTGTTTGAACAGCATAAGTTTATTTATTTATTTTTTTTACAGAATCGATGATTCAATAAATGAAATGTTTGCGGAACCATTGGATTGTGATAAGGAATACAAATACAAACCAGATACTGTGGCACTTTACTATGAAAACAGGAAGGCTCATACAGTGCACAAAGTTGATCTTAAAAAAACAGTCAAGGAAATTTTACAAGAGAAAAAGTTTGTACTATCAGATATTGTGGTAGAAAGTTTTTAAAATGTTTTATTATAGTTTCTACGTGAGCGGAGGAGCTCTTCTCTTTTATGTTGTCACCAAAGGTTCACAGGTGGAAAAAGATTTTTTGGATAAAAGGCCTTAGTATTATGATGTAAGTGTACTGTAAAATTAAAATATATGGCTAAAAGTCTTAGTTGTTTTGTATTTTAATTATAATTTAGAATTTGGGAAATATATTTTTAAGAAAAACATAGAGTAGTGTTTAAATAGAGCATGCATTGATTATGAAGAATAGTTGGGTAAAACGCTTTCAAAACAAAACTTGGTTAATATTCTTTGCTTTTTAGAAACTTTTAATAATTTTTAGGCAATATTAGAGGTGGTACTAGAAACCGCCGTAATTAGTTTTTTTTCAATTACATATTTGTTGGGCATTTCTCTTGAGGCTTGCACAGATTTCAACAAAGTGCCAATTATGTTGAACTTGAATGCGTGATGATTATAACAATAAAATTAGCAAAAAATTATGGCAATATTTAAGATTTAAATCATCTTAAAATCAGAATTGAGCTAGGTTTAAGCCTCACTTAAATTAAACTTCTTTTAGGTCACATTGTTTATGGGAGGAAGATTCATGCCTACACAACCTAATCCTAATAATAATAAGCTAAGCTTGAATCAACTTAAGCAAGGCTTTAACTAAGCTTGAGTCAAGCCTGAGATATGCTTAAGTAAGGTTAGAATAATGCTTGAGCTAATTTTAGTTTAGGTTGGATTTTAGGAAGTCAAACCAACTTTTACTACTCCACTGAAAGAAGCTTGATTTTCCAAATTCGCTTTTACCAATTATGGTACCTCAACTTAAAAAAATGTTTGTCATTTAAAAAATTGTATTGCTCATGTTCATTTAATTTTATACCAATGCAATCAACCCATAAGAAATAAATTTAAAATTTGTTTGCACCAAAGGATAAACTTCTAAAATCAGTCGACAATCATTAATCAGGCGCCTATCAACAAAATCCATCGAATTATAAACCGTCAGCTTCTGAAATGTTTACCTCTCACCAAAATAATAACCCCAAACAAATCAGTCGACGGCTCTAACGATAGTAATCTTTCTCGGCTCGGTTGGTAAAATAAAATCTTTGTTGATTGCAATGCGTCCAAACACTCTAATCAGATGAGGAAAACATTTGCCCTTTCAATTTGCAAATGATTGCTCAACCATGACTTATTGAGCCGAAACTTGAGACGAAATTCTAATAGCGACCTCGTGTCGTAAAAAGAAGAAAAAGTCTTTATAATTCAAAAAATTGCATATAATTTTTATGGGACCCACGCATATCGAATGGGTAGCACACTCATGAATATACTTCCGAGTTTTGTCGTTGAGGCGAGAGTGGATATTTTGATATGTGCAGCGTTATGCCCACGTATCTTATGTGCCGTGAATTCGTACAATCACGGGGATTAGACACCGCCTACAAAAATTTTTAGATACATGACCAGAGCGACTTTAGAGTCTGTAGACAAGCAAAAGTGTCTGCAATTTGACCAACTATCTGGCTGATCTAATTATGTTCGGTATGTTTGTCCTCTGCTGACCACTTTGGCACCTACAGTGAGCGTAGTTTAGTTAAAGCCGCATATGTCGTGCAAGTGGCCTATTTTGGGACGGCAACTTTCTTAAAAAAATACATAAACTTCCATAAACACACGAAATTACTGAGGGGGCTGGAGCCCGGTAATCTAATTAAGACGGAAGATACCTAGAAGAGACCCGACGACGCTTCCACAGTTTCTGGTCTCATTTACATGCCAGTAGCACCTGTTGGAAATATTTTCTCAACTTCGATAATAATTAGGAAAATGAACCACGTACGCTGTGCCGTGGGCGCATACGTCGCGTCGGTGTGTGCAACCGCAGGTAACTCCCACGCAACCCGCGTAGATACCGGAGGTACAGAATTGCTAATTGGCGCAAAAATTTAATAGCTCATAACCAGCAGATTTTGGACTGGATTGAATGTCAGTGGAGCGAGGAAATTAAAGATGGGTTTCCTACGCTTCTGGCTCGTCCAGATGTCTTGCATTTTTCGCTCGTCTTCCTCGTTATTTTTTTTACTTATCAGTTTTCAGTATTCCTCTAGTCTCGAATTTCGAGTTTGGTCGCCCTGTAAAGTCACTTTTGGACCTGAATATGGTTCAAAAAATAGCCAGAAAAGTGGGGTGGTGGGGGGAACAGGAACAGGATGTAACTTGAGGAGTTATTTACGATTCGGCTCGAGGTGATAGAAACTGGCGTATACAAGGAGTTTTATGAGCGAAATCTGCATGATTGCAATTCACATAAAACTGTAAGTAAGTGTCGTTTTGAGGGTTATAAATGCTCATTAGGGAACATTTAAATAGATTTAATTAGACCTTAGTAATGTCTCCTTTTAGAGATACTTTAAGTTTTTTATTTTTCATTTGAAACTCGATTTTGTTCAAATGTGATTGCACAATTACATCTAAAGCCTTACTTCGAGAATCTACACATTCTAATTTAATTACGATTACTTTTTATTCAATAAAATAATTATTAAATAGAATATAAAAATGATGCATTCAAAATGGCAATTTAGTAAAAATTAATATAAATATGTACATATGTGACTTATTTGGAATATACTGTTAAAATTTCCAAATTCAAAAACGGCGGTTTCGATATGGAGGACTCGAAGTTTTAAGAAATTCTCGGCTTTTACTGAATATTAATACGAAATAGGTACTGAAAGTATTTTCCAGGAACTATCTTCGAAGTTATTATCCAAATTTGGAAGTTGAAAATTGCCAATTTGGCAACTAACACTTTTAATTTAAAGGATTTTAAGTTTGGAAATGAACGATACGGTGAATAAATTGTCTAGTATTCAGAATAATATCTTAAGGGTTAATATTCCACAGGTACAAGAAACGTAGTTTTTTTACGGCAGTCTATAAAAAGTCTTTTTAATCCATCCAAATTTTACTATAATTGAGTATTTGAGAACTTTTCAATTAAGTAGTACTTATGAGACACCGGATGAAGTCGTTTTACTCATTTAGGATGAAATAATCCAGAAAACTTGATTTGTCATATTCTTCCAGTAATTTGCGATGACGAAAGCATCTATGTATAACATGAAAAAACATTCACTTAAGTTCATGATATTATTATTTTGTGGAAAAGTGTAAGGTTAACATTTTATTCAAATTCATAAACTTAACAAGAGTTCCTATTTTGGCATACATACATATTACATATGTTTGGTATGATTTCAAAATATTTAAGTTTTTGAGGCAACTTTTTCTAGTGAAAGGCTTATTTCGAAGAAGTACAAAACGAAGTACCTACTTCAGGGTTCAATCTTAGGGCCTTTTCTATTTATATTGTTCGTTAAGAAAAAAACAAACGTTTAAATTTTATTAAGATAAAAACTTATTTGAACAAAGGCATTTTTATTAATGGTAATATTAATAAAAATGGTAAGAAAACCCATTAAATTGAAACATATGAAGCTATTCTATAAATAGTCGAAGCCAATAAATAGTTTAAAACTCCCTATAATTTCTTGTGGTGGTAAAATTTTTTATTTTAGCTTCTTAAGTGCTTATCTCTAAATAAAATAGATAACAAGACCAGTAAAAAGAGAATGTGTTTTTTGATTCAATCGACAGTTTTATGTTTCATCTTTTGAAATGCTCCGTCACGGAATTGATGAACAAAATTTGTTATCGGCATATAAAAATTTACATAAAGTTGATAAAATGTTAATTCGCACATTTTGGCTTACACCCTGAGCGAGATATGTAAATTTGTATATTTTGGAATTTGAAAAAAAATATTTGGATTATATAATATTGTATCTGGAAGTGTTGTAGGTACCTTTTTTTGCTAATATCAGACAATTCTTACTAGACAAATTTATATGAAATTTTTAAAAGATTTTGCATTTACGCATTGAGAAAATTAAAAAGAAATTGCTGCATGATTCGATAGTGCAGCATAAGCTACGATCAAAGCAATTTCCGACTGCACCTACATACAACTATTATAAAAAAATAAGACAGAAAGAAAAATAGCGCCAAATTTAAATAAACGAGTGGGACGAATTGCCGACATAATCGGATAGTGCGCAAAGCAGAAAACACACTCAGCATAAGAAATTGCAGTCTGCACCTGAGCTCACGTCTCTGCAGCAAGATCAAATATCACAAAATTAGAAAACTTTAAATGTGGCGGTGTCGTCGCCTTTTCTTAAGCTTCTTATGAAAATTCTCAATGCAACTGGAGAGTTTTGTTAGTCGCTCTTTAAGACGCTGCGATAGAAGCAGCAGCATAGGAAAACGATCAGACAGAACATCTCCAGTGTGACAATATTTTCACTATAGTGGGCCGGATCAAGTGATCACCTATTTAGTTAGTATGGAAGTTTTTTGCAGACTGTCGATCAATTGAGGCTCCTTGTAAGAGAAATCACAGACAGTTGATCAGTTGCTCTTCGACTTTCGATTTGTTCGCATCTTAAGTAAAGGCGGCTCAAACTCCGGGCAAGATCATAGAAAGGTTGCTTGCAACTTGTTTTTTGGAGGCTCACCTTCTCGGTGTGCGTACGGCGGCAGTTGGTTTCGTGAGACCTTAGATGGAGGTTCGTGCTGGACCTGAAGGTGTTTAGTAATTTCTTCACCAAAGAAATAATAAAATTAAAATCTCGATAGTATAAGGAAAAATGTTTAAGATTACGACTATCGAAGAAGGCGTCTCGAATGGTACTCCGTGCCGATGCCATGGAATTTACCTCGAGTTCGCCTGCTAATCCAGAAAAAGGTACAGATCAGGAGGATGAAGGTGTGCGTTGTTAGATTCAATTGGTATTGTGCAAAATGCATCGGCATGCACTGTTGACCTGTAGATGGATTAATTTTTTATTTTCTTAAATCGATACGAATCGGTGTGAAGTGGTTTTGAATGGTAAAAGGTATTTTGTTGTTCCTTGGTGCCGTCGTTCTATGTCCTTAAGATATTTTTTTTCGATATAAAAACTGCTAAATCTGCTGCCTTATTATGTCACGGTGTTCAGCTCAGTGCAGAGTCAACGAACGTTTTATCTCATGACCATATTAATTGAAGAGTGACCTTAAAGGTGTTCTAAATGGTGTTAATTAAGTGCTAATGGTCCATTCTTAACAGATTGTGTAACTGTAGAGGATTCATCCGGCGCAGTAAGGGCAAGTGCCACCAAAAAATGTGAGTAGCATTGATTCATTGACCAGGTGTTACAGGTATTTTGATATTGAGGAGGTGATTAGTTGTAAAACCGGTTAGATGTTTTCAAATCTCAGACAAACGACGAAGACTGAGACGTCATCCTACCTTAAATTTTTATTTTATGATGTAACGATGCTCAGACTACTCAGTGATTTTAAACAATAGTCATGCAATTACACTTCGAGGTGATCTTTGAACTGCAGGTAGAGTTGCATTCATCTCTGATGTGATGCACTTTAGCATTGCTGCTGTAAACTATGATTGTAAACCGCTTATACAAAAAGAAAAAACAATACGAAAGAAGATTTCATCTAAGCTTCTTTTTGATATGATCAGGTTTCTTCTGAATCAAGTGACCTTGATTTTCTGTCTACGTGCAGGCTTACCGCTAAAAGCGCGGCTAACAATTTAAATCTACTTACACTTTCTAAGCCGACACCAACTGATCTCTCTCGTCGTCTTATGCTCTGGTGAATATTTGATTATCACGACTGAATTACATCATACCGAGCAGCAAAATACCACTGACCTCAACTATAAACCAGGTTGCATGGAGTTGAGTTTATGGCATTTGTTTTCTCTGTTTACATTTTGTTTTGAGTCAATGTTTACGTTTCTATTAGCATAATTTCCCTCACAAGCTGGGTGTGTTTCGGGTTATGATTTTTTGAGACCTTGAAGTCGCACTATTCTCCTCGGTTGATTTTCATGCTTTTTTAACTGTTCCTCCGTCTTCGGACAATAAGAGATTAGATACGATTAAAAATTTTAATATATCCCATATGTATGCCGAGGAACACGCCACTCGGCTTATGTTAAAAATTTAAACGTTTTACTGGAACTAATCTTCGATCTGCATAAGACCTTGTTGCAAGAAGAAGGCTGTCTAATGACGACTATTTGATTTTTTTTTATTTGTTGCTGCATTTGAGAGTAAAGAAACAACTTACTAAAAATGGGTACTACTTGTTCAGGGACAATGATACATAAAAGTCGGTAGTCAATTCAGTGATCAAGTGGGTTTATGACCTGTCTATAGTTATAAAAACCCATTTAATTTTCTAGGGGCTTTTAAAAGATTCTCATGTACGAGTATTCGAAAACTGCTTCTGTGATTGCATTAAGACTTCTTTCATTTGTGGCATCAATGCAATCTTTTCTATGAGATTCTAATGACTCTACAAAAGCTCAATTACTTGCACATCTGCATAGAATACTTGAGTAATAGCCTTCATATTTTCCTGATTTTATGATGATGTATAAAATCTCAGTCACGATTTTCAAGCAAATCTATTGTATAGTGCGTGACTTTTCACTCTGAGTTATTTCTTTGATACATTTTGTGTTTTCGGTCGGAAGTGTCTCATTAACTTCTCAAAATAAAATTAGTTTCAATATTTTATGTTAATTTGAGTCAGTTTCACCAAGGATAAGACTTCATAATGTAGGTACAAATTAAGTAAATTTTGCGATCACCGGATAGCATATAATATGTACATTATGTTTTTTATTTCGATCTCTAAAATTTATGGTAGTTGCTTAAATATGTAAATGAATAAATTTTATTTTTTGCAGAGGTCATTTGCCTGCATTCAACTATAATAAGAGAGCTTGTTTTAAGGCTTTAAAGAAATTTGAAATAATTTGTACTAAGGGTTTAAAATATCTATATTTCAAGAAAAATAAAATAAAATTATAGGCATTTATTTTTTCTAAAGAAAAAAGTAATAAATCTGTAATAAACGTTATTATTTTTTTAAATAACACGGAATCGTCCCGTCGGTACGTAAGTCTGACTTGTACTTGACCGGTTTTTTAAATAGGTTATTAAATCTTATCGGAAAGGGACTTATGTTCGTTGATATGATAACTTAAAATTCAAAATCAAGAAGAACACACAGTGCTTTATTTCGGAAAAATATTTGTGATGGAAGATGTTCTGAATAGAAATATTTTACATAATAAAGATTTATAGTAATAAAGTGGTATAACCGACTTTCAAAATGTGAACGCATTTCTGCCAAATATGCTATGTTTTTTCAATAGTGCTACGATAACTCGATACATTACATATAGAAGTTTTCTAATTTTAATTTAAAAAAAGCCCTAAGTCTCAAACTGAATACTTTAACTAGACCCCATTTATTAATAGAAAATTGACTCTTTTTGGGGCAGCAAACTATTTTTATTCAAATTAATCTTCCAAACTATACTCACTTATTCTATAGTTGTGCAAAAACTCATAAACCAATACTTAGATACTTAAATAAACTTTTTAAGATTGTTCTCAATTTTCCGTAGTACCTACTTTTCAACTCAAAAATTGTGTTTGTCGAACTCATTGAAAATAGAGTTAACGAACTAACCAAAAACGTCTATAACATGTGCGAGCAAACCTCCTGATTCGAAAACGTTGTTTAGTTTAAAAATAAATATAGGTAGTAGTACGTAGCGTAGTTCATATATGTATGTATGTATGTAGTAGTATAAAATGACGATGATGATTTACAGCATAAAAACATTATATTTAAATATCAAATAAATATTTTTCAATACGTAGTTTGAATTGTTAAAGTTATGGTGCAATTATTTTGAGATTAGTTCATAGCTTTCGGTTAGACAATAAATCGACTCTACCTCTGCTAAAAATGGAATCAATAGTTTCTAAAATAGCGTAGGTTTATATTTTAGAAGTAGGTTAGGTAATTTTACCATGCAATTAGTTTTCACGCAAGGACGAGTAATTGACTGGTAGCGTGTTATATGCTCTATGACGAATTACTTGTATCACTTTTCATGGGAAAACCTAAAACTAACAATTTTCCAGAATTCGTTTCTCCATTATTTTTAACGAATTAGCCTTATCTGATGCATATAATTAGATGGGTATGTTCTTATCGGTATTTATGCTGCGAAAACAGTCGTCTCCACCTGAAGTCCAGAGAATCAGGGTAGCACCAACTGAGCTAACTAACACCTTACCCACTTCGTATCTTATCAACCCACTTAATTAGGCTTATTCACATTACGAATTTCATGTATGCATCTGCCCGGTGCCGACACATTTGCGGAATAATCATGATAAAAAACTTTTTTAGTTTCATGCCTGAGCCTCCGATGATAACAGCTCCGGGGTGACATAAATTCTGCGGTAAATTGTACTCGCTCACTTGCCAGTTTATTTTTCTATAATCGGATTAAAAAATTCGTCACTATCTCAGCTATAATGAGCGAAATTGTATAATTATAAATGTGATTCTTGGTCTCACATCATTTCTTCTCGAAGGAAAATACTCCTCTAACGAGGTTATCGATTCGTTGCGTTGCGTTGATTTGTCTTTTTCGGAATTTTTTGTGAAGAGTGTCGCAAATTAATTTTTTTTTTTTGGATTAATGTGTTCATCATCTCAATAACAAGGTTAATTTTTAAAGATTGTAAAGTGCGCAATTTATTGTAAAGCTTTATTAACCTATATTTAATATATCTACATAGACGTTTCATGTGATTTAAAAATCGGTTTTTTGAAAGTGATTGTTTTTGAATTTTGGTTTCTAATGTTACAAGATAAATTTCAAATGGTATGCTCAAGTGGCTTGCGTTACAAGGTCAAGACCAAGTAGAGCAATATCATAAAATTTCATTTTGTGTTGTCTAATAATGTTGATCAAACTAGAAATAAACAAATTCAAATTTGTTTCTATGTTTTGAATTCTTTATTATTAATAGTGTACTTGTATTTGCAAAAAAGGTTCTCGTTTTTACACCTTCAATACAAACAAGTTTAGGTAATTTTTTAAAAGTGTATTAATTCGCTTAATAATTTGAATTATTTAGATACTTCAGAAATACTGTAATTTTATTTTATCTTTGTATGTTATGGGTAGATAAATGGTTCAATGTAACAATTGGTGATTTAAAGAAAAATAATTTTGTAGAATACTTCAATATAAACATACTGTTCAATATGAAATGTACAAAAAACAAAAACAATAGTACTAGTTTAGTGTATTCAGTATTAATATAAAAATTTCAAATTCAATGAAATTTAGATCATATAAAAACCACAAAAAAAAACGTTCACGTCTAATGATAGCTTCATAGATATCGAGTAACGAACAGTTCTATATATAAAAATGGTATTTTTATTGATTGATTGCTTTTCCATTTATCTTATATCGCTTTAACAAAAAATTCATTTCGAGAAAAATGCGATTAAAATTTTATAATGCCGGATTTGAGTCATTTGGTTTGCTCTGCTTCAAATCCTAATTTTAAAATACTTTGTGAGCCCTGAAATCAAATTATGACTACATATTTTGCTTTCTGAAGCGGTTCTGGTTCTTTGGTTCTTTGCTTTTTAAATCATCAAAGTTCTTTATTAAGCTGAATATCCTCAAGATCCAATATTATATTTTATAAAAGAGGCTTAGTACGTAAAACTTCAGAAGTGGTGGATGAGGTAAAATCAATTAGGATTCAATATTTGGACAAAAAAAAGATCTTATTTCATCAAACATATTGTATTAACTTTTAAGCTAGGAGTTAAAAGCTTTTATGATAACCGGAACCGGAATTCAAAAGAATTTTTTAAAGGTAATTTCTGTGGTCGTTTTATTTTTTGGCTCCGTGATTTGAGTGTAATCAAAAATATTTATTATTAATTACAAACAATAGTACTGTAATGTAAATGCGATGCAATCGGCCTGAGACCAACGCACTCGAGTTGTTTGTAAACAAACGACAAACCGGCACACCGCCGAAAACGCGCGCCAAGCAAAATAACATGCTTGCACCGATTAAGTTACGAAAAAGTACTTAACGCGGTGAGTGAAATGCCTAAGTGCAAACGCGATATGGGTCAACCCGAGCGAGGCACTTGAAGCGGGCCAGGTCAGTTGCATCACATAAAATTGATGATTTATGTTAACGATTAAGTAAGTATTGGAAATATGTGTGACCCTTAGGTAAGTGAACAATTTGTATAAATAGGCTAAGAATTTTTGAATAAATCGGGATTGTTATACTGACAGCAAGACTGTACACTTGGTGTGAGCTACATAAGCGGCACCTATTAACTATCCCGAGGAGTTCTGCTCTTTAGCTTGCTCCTCAAGGAGTTCTGCCTTTCGGCTGGCTCCGAACCCTTTCTTTCAGGCCCACGCGAATACTATTTGACTGGTAAACGGCTTACATTCCGGGACTGCCCTCTGGGAACCATCACATGGCGACCGTGAGCATCTAAAAGAACCAACCAGAAATCAGCAGCACATCTATATGCATATGGCAAGCAAGGCCATAGACAAAACCTTCAACAAGCTGTGCAGGCTCGCACAGAAAAATTTACCGGAACGGTGCACCAGCGAACTTTCGTTATACCCTGGAGGACGTCTGCCGGAACCTTATATACCCAAACCAGTAACCCCAGCCGCAGAGGTACCTGAATACATCGCGGGGCCAAAGAAAATTACGATAGAAGAATACCGAAAGAGGACATCGAAAGCAGCAATAGCAACAACAAAAGCGGACGAGAAGACGCGAAAACCAACACGAGGAGGTCAAAGAGCACGACTGAGTAAGGACGTGCATAATTACCAGGAACTCCTGAAATTAGCAGGAAGCCAGCAGGAGAAAATTAAATACCAAACTCTCCTAGCGATAGCCAAGAGGGAGTTAAACAGATTAAAGAAAGGGAAGAAGATTTAAAACGAGCATGGTTGTTTCCGTCATATTCTCATAATTATATACATTATTATTATTATTATTGTAATTAACATACTTTTGTAAAGAAAAAAAATATACATATAACATATAGAATAAATAATTGAGTTATGAAATACCAAGTTTAAGCAATATGGGTGGAACGAATTCAAAACAGTCGGACAATAACGGAGAAATAGTGAATAATCTCGTTATTGAGGATACAATTAGTGTTGAAAACAAAGAAATCCTTATCTTACTTTTCGTTTTGGTAGTAGTAAAAATAATTCAAGTTGTGTATACACTGTACAAGGACCACAAGAGAAGTCTGAAAAAGAAATATTTGCAGTCACCAACGGTATTAAAAGTGTAATTATCAAAAATGCGAGATTTTATTATAATAATGATCATAGTGCTCAGCGTGACAGCAATAATATTTTTACCAGTAAAATTTGGTCTTGATAAATTATTAGAATACATTAAAAAACATCCATTGCGGTTAAGTCAATGCGGATGGAAGAACTAAATATAATTAAAACAGAATTGCAAAAAATTCAAATCAACTTTAATAAGAGCAAGAATCGGCCGTATACAGATAGAACACTACAGGAGAAAGAACAAATAGTACGAGATTTCTACGAAAAAGCAAAAAGATATATTAGTGTAACGGCTAGTGCGGAGACTATACTTCCACTAAAGTCTATATTCCTGCAGATCAAGGAACTTGTTTACAACATATTAGCAACAATAGAAAATCAGAGACAATCAAACAAAATGGCATTTGACATAAGAACAGCAACCGCACTCGTCCAACAGTACGACGGAAATGAAGAAAATACTGAAGCATTCGTCGAGTCAATAGAATTGCTAAACGAACTTACGCCAGAGGAACATAAAAGCGTAATGATTAAGTTCATTAAAACGCGAATTACAGGAAAGGCTAAGCAGGCGATTACTGCCGAAACAAACACCGTAGCCCTGATCAAGGATAAAATCTTGAAGAAATTTTCAGCGAAAATTTCCTCAGATGCTGTGCTGGCACAACTAAAGTCCTGCCAACAAGGGAACAGGAAGCTGGCGGATTTCTCTGCTCAAATTGAGAACTTGTCAAGGCAGCTCACTAGAGCATTCATTTCAGAAAAAATAGCGACAGGTGAAGCAGCAGAGAAATTGGCCGAAAAATTCTCGATTCAAACATTCGCGAATAATGTATCAAATAGAGAAACTTCACTGATACTAAAGGCTGGCAACCTTACCTCATTGGCTGAAGTAACAGCAAAGGCAGTGGCCGTAGACAAACCTCAGCCAAATAATATACTGCACTATAATAGCAGACAATCACGAAGATTTACAAATCAGAACGGACCACGTTACAGAGAAGGATTTGACAGGAATAGAGGACGGTGGTCAAGACATCCAGATCAAAGATTCGATAATAACAGATGGCGAAATAGACAAAGTTACGGAAACCAAAATAATTATCGCAATAATACGGGTAACACGCAAGCCCATGGACAGCAACAAAATAACAGAAGTCAACAAAACAATAGAAATATTCGTTACTTTGCATCGGGGGAACAGCAAACCCCCCAACCACAAGAAGAAACACAACGGTTGGGGGAGGATGCGCACCTACATTAAAAATTTATACTTTCAATATAACAGTTACAAATTTTGTGAAAGCGTATGCAGATATGTGTAGTTCAGTATGCACATTCATTGTCGACACCGGGGCCGACATATCAATTTTTAAGCGAGGAAAAATAAGTAATGACCAGCTTTATTATCCCAAAAATACCTGCATGATTCAAGGTATCACTGAAGATGCTAAACAATCGATAGGGGCAACATATACCACTCTTACTTTCAACGATCAGTTTTCGATCGAGCACTTATTCCAAATTGTTGATGATAGTCTAGCTATAGAGGCAGACGCTATTTTAGGACTGGATTTCCTAACCAAACTCAAAGCTTCTATTGATTACGACACTTGGACGCTTACACTAAATGCGCCCGGCAAATCAGTAGAAGTACCCATACTGAGTGGCCCAGCACCAAATTCTATCGTGCTACCACCGCGATGTGAAATAGTACGAAAAATGTACCCAATAAAATCAGACACTGATAACATTGTCGTGAATAGCCAGGAAGTTGAGCCAGGCATTTTCGTCGGAGGAACAATTACCTCCGCAAAGAATCCCCTAGTTAGAATATTAAACACGACAAACGAAACGATTACACTTCGAGAGCCCAAACTCTCAGTACAACCACTTGCTGATTTTCACATACTCAAAAATCAGCATAAAGATAAAATTAGATCAGCGCAGGTAATTGCAAAAATCGACCTTAACTCAGTTCCGGATTACGCAAAACCACAGTTTGAGAAATTGTGTCAAGAATACGAAGACATTTTTGCACTTGATAACGAAGCGCTTACTACTAATAATTTTTATGAGCAACAAATTGAATTGTCGGACCAAGTACCTGTGTATACTAAAAATTACAGAATACCAGAAGTGCATAAAACGGAAATTAACCGCCAAGTAGAAAAAATGTGTAAAGATAATATTATCGAAAATTCAGTTTCACCATTTAACTCTCCTATATTACTAGTACCTAAAAAGTCCACTACTCAAAACAAAAGGTGGCGTTTAGTAGTTGATTTCAGGAATCTAAATAAAAAGGTACTCGCTGATAAATTCCCATTACCGCGAATAGAAGAAATTTTAGATCAGATGGGCCGTGCAAAATATTTTTCAACTCTTGACCTTATGTCTGGATTCCACCAAATACCACTAGAGGAATCTTCCAGAAAATATACAGCCTTCTCAACAAACCAAGGCCATTACCAATTTACCCGCCTGCCATTCGGACTCAATATTAGCCCGAACAGCTTTCAGCGAATGATGACAATCGCTATGGCAGGCCTGATACCAGAAATCGCATTTCTATACATCGATGATATAATAGTCATCGGATGTTCACAGGCACACCATCTCAAAAACTTATCGGCTGTATTCAAAAGATTACGAGAACGAAATCTCAAACTTAACCCAGAAAAATGCAAATTTTTTCAAACCGAAGTAACTTATCTTGGTCATACTATTTCCGCACAAGGGGTTAGCCCTGACAATTCAAAATTTGAAGCAATTAAAAATTATCCGGTACCTAAAAACGCTGATGAGGTCAGGCGTTTTGTAGCATTTTGCAATTACTATCGTCGTTTTGTACCTAATTTCGCAGATACTGCACTCCCTTTGAACAAATTACTCCGTAAAAATATAAAATTCGAATGGTCGGAACCTCAACAAAAGGCCTTCGAGACGTTAAAAGCATCACTTATGTCACCCGCAATTCTTAAACACCCGGATTTCAAAAAACAATTTATTATTTCCACCGACGCGTCCAATACCGCGTGCGGTGCAATTTTAGCGCAGAATTTCGATGGGCAAGAGCTACCCATCGCATACGCAAGTAAAACATTTACACAAGGAGAACGCAATAAATCAACGATAGAGAAAGAACTAACAGCCATTCATTGGGCTATCACCTATTTTAAACCATATATTTATGGCCGAAAATTTATAGTCCGATCAGATCATCGCCCGTTAGTATTTTTGTTCGGAATGAAAAACCCTACATCAAAACTAACGCGCATGAGACTGGATCTAGAAGAATTTGATTTTGAAATCCAGTACATCAAAGGAAAAGAAAACTCTGGACCCGACGCATTATCCAGAATTAAAATTGACGTAAACGACCTAAAAGAAATCAGAATCTTGCAAGTAAAGACGCGTGCAATGACGAGAAACCAGGCACTAACAGAAAATGAAAAGTTACAAGCCACATCCGAAATATCGCAGCCTGATCAACTGCGTGTCACGGAAACATTGGTACCATCTGAAGTAACGAAATTACCTGAATTAGAAATCGACGTCGAAGAAAACATAATCGAGCTCAAAATGAAATTAAAGAATAAAATATTATATAAGCGGTACGAAGCATTAAAAGATACCCAATCAGTAGAACTTGCACTAGAGCAAGCACTCGAAAAATTGGATGATTATTGTAATAACGAATTTCAGGCCAAGAACCTGAAACTCTCTGCAGGGAGTCGAATTTTCAATTTTATAAATATAGCCGCATTTAAAAACCTAGGTAACAAAATATTAAAGAGAATAACCATTACATTATATAAGCCGCAAATCATCATCAAAGATTCTGCAAGGATACAACAAATATTACATAATTTTCACCAAATTCCCACAGGAGGACACTTGGGACAAGCACGAATGTACAAAAAACTAAAGGAAATATACGTGTGGAAAAATATGAAAAAATCAATAGCTAAATATGTTAGCAATTGCGAATTGTGTTTAAAGAACAAACACCAGAAGCACAACAAGGAGCCAATGGTCATAACAATTACACCTACCAAGGTTTTTGACATAGTGTCAATAGACACAGTAGGACCGTTTACAAAATCTCAAAATGATAACAGGTATGCCGTCACCATTCAGTGTGATTTAAGCAAATACATCACAATCATACCTATAAGAGACAAAGAAGCAAATACAGTTGCTAAAGCAGTAGTTGATGGATTCATATTAATATATGGACCAATGAGTAAAATCAAATCCGACCTGGGAACGGAATATAAGAACCAGATTTTCTCAGAAATCTGCAAAATGTTAAAAATTGAACAACTTTTCGCTACTGCGGCGCATCCAGAAACAATCGGAGCGCTTGAGAGAAATCATAAATGCCTCAATGAATACCTAAGATCATTTGTAAACGAGAATAAAGATGATTGGGACAGTTGGATACCCTATTACACCTTTTGTTATAACACTACTCCTAACACGACACACGGTTATACTCCATTCGAGCTTGTTTTTGGTAAAAGAATCTATCTGCCTTCAGAATTGACTGTTGACCATCCAGATCCGATATACAATCATGAACTATACAGCAAAGAACTGAAATATAGACTTCAACAGACAATACATAAAGCAAGACAGCATCTTGAATTATCGAAGCAAAGTAGAAAAATCGCAACTGACGCGGACAGTAAACCCTTATTGCTAAAAATTGGTGACAAGGTCCTAATTACCGCTCAGAATAGGAAAAAGTTAGATCCGTTATACAATGGACCATACTTAGTTAAAGCCTTAGATAATGTAAACTGCATCATAGAAGATAAAAATAAAAACATAACTATTACAGTACATAAAAATAGATTAAGGAAGGTAGATAATTAAGAATCACTAGCTAGATAGACGCTAAATACTCTAAGTTATGTTAACAATGAAATAAAACTAAACTATAAAGAATAAAGATATATATTGTTATAAGTATGGTAATAATAGGAGGTCACACATAAGTAATAACATTATAAATAATGGGAATCATATAACCAATTAAGTTAGGAAGTTAGAGTATAATAATTAAGAAAAAAAAAAAAAAATTTTTTGGGGAAAATTTTTTTTTTTCTCCGTAAAGGGAAAGGTGTAATGTAAATGCGATGCAATCGGCCTGAGACCAACGCACTCGAGTTGTTTGTAAACAAACGACAAACCGGCACACCGCCGAAAACGCGCGCCAAGCAAAATAACATGCTTGCACCGATTAAGTTACGAAAAAGTACTTAACGCGGTGAGTGAAATGCCTAAGTGCAAACGCGATATGGGTCAACCCGAGCGAGGCACTTGAAGCGGGCCAGGTCAGTTGCATCACATAAAATTGATGATTTATGTTAACGATTAAGTAAGTATTGGAAATATGTGTGACCCTTAGGTAAGTGAACAATTTGTATAAATAGGCTAAGAATTTTTGAATAAATCGGGATTGTTATACTGACAGCAAGACTGTACACTTGGTGTGAGCTACATAAGCGGCACCTATTAACTATCCCGAGGAGTTCTGCTCTTTAGCTTGCTCCTCAAGGAGTTCTGCCTTTCGGCTGGCTCCGAACCCTTTCTTTCAGGCCCACGCGAATACTATTTGACTGGTAAACGGCTTACATTCCGGGACTGCCCTCTGGGAACCATCACAGTACTTCAAAATATTGCCTCCATCAAAAAATCATTTTCTACAAGGTAATTTCTAGTAAATATTTATTGGAGATGTTTAGTTTAAACTAAGCCTTCTTAATTTTATGTTCTGATTCTAAATTAATCTTTGATGTTTTTTGGAAATAAGACACGATATTACGTCGCTAAGATATTTTATCATCGCGAAACTGCAGAGCTCTTGAACGTGCAATGGCTTAACTTGATAAATCATTTGAACTAATTTAAATTTGTTAGGCGAGTTACGAAGCAGAAATTCAGCAGTCATTGGACGTCGATATTAAAAACTATTTGAATGGTGTTTGCGGATGGTCTGTTTGATTAGAAATCGAGTTGAAATGTTAAATTTCAGGATAGTTACGTTTAATTTTTTTCTGAGACCATTGTACCTTTTTTAAATATTAACAAGTACAAAAATACGGCCGTTAAATATAGTTATTCAACTATTTCTCAGTTTCTGCAATTATTTACCAGTTTACCAAAAAATCTTAAAAACGTGGGAACAATCATTAAAACCAGGTTAACCCACAGAGATCACGAAAAAAGTACATTACAATTTTGTGGCGTAAAATTACAGACTCAAATTTAAAATTCATAGCCCACACTATCTTTCATGTAGTTAAGCAAGTACAACGTGATTAAAAAATCATTTTCCAAAATTCAATTAAAGCTCACTCACTGCTTGTGAAAAAAAAACTTTAAATAATTCATTTCTCGTTTTCTCAGGTATTTTTCCTAATTCAATATTACAAATTGCTAAAAAAAACTTAGCAATTTTTAAAATTGTAAAATCGTTGAGCATTTCATCACAACTGCTACTATACATAAATTATGGCTAAACATACATATTCAATTGAAAAAACTTGCATGCATACTCCACTTTCTTGAGACGTTATGATTAATTGACAGCAACTCGGCGACAACCTACATGAAAGAGTACAATAAAATCTTTACGCATATCGGAAGCTCAATTATAATGGCTTGCATAAGCGATGAGATTATCTTTTTCATAATGAAATTATTCTTCGTTTTCTTGAGATGACCGCATGAATCGTGTTGAAATTCAAGTCGTTATCGCGCTTATGAATTACCTGCGTGCCATTACAATTTACCTAGACAGTTAGCAGACCTCAAAGTCAAACGATTTTAAAAAAGATATTTAAGATATGCGTGATTCACTACTTCTTTAAAGTGATCGTTCCTACGGTGTGATAATTTATTTCTTAAATATTGAAACTAGATGAAGCTTCGAATAGGAAGTGTGTAATTTGATGAAGTGATTTGAACACTCTTGAAACTCACAAATTTTTGATGAAACTCGTATAGAAAAATATAAAATTCTAACTAGAAAGTTTACGACTGTAATAAATGTTTTTTGTCTACAGATAGACAAATTATTCGTTCTATAACTGCTTAAATTTCATACATTATCATTTTAAGTATATATATATCTTTTAGAATCATATTTTGAAATTTTCATATAAATTATAAACCATACTATATCAAGTGGAATTGTGGCAGATATAAGGCCAATTTAGTTTATTTTTTTTTAATGCCTTGCATCCTTAAAAGATCGAACTCTTTTCGAACTTGGAAGTTTCCTGAAAGATTCAAGCCTTGTTTGGATTTGATTTACTAATGCTTGATTTCATAGCTCCCGTTCAGACATTTTTTGGTTTCACGATGCGAGTTTCAGTGAAGATTAGGGCTTAAGTGGTCGCTTTACTTAAGCCGCAAAAATTGACCCCTTAAATCGCACGAGATATTTTTTGACATTTTAAAATCCTTTTCTATAATATGTATAATTCCTAAAGTAACAAATTCATTCTAGTTACCTTAGACTTTTCCCAAAAACCTAACTTTTGGTTCTGGACGATTTTCGGATTTGTAATCAAAAGACAAAATTCTATCATTGGAGATCAGTGGTATAGTTTGTGTTTGTGATTGTAATATGATAATGATGATATGTTAAATATTTGGAAGAACTAACAAGAATATTATATAAACACTGATCTATTTTTTAAAAAAACTTAGATAAAGTGATATCTTAATTATTACAGATTATTAAGTAAACATGGTTTTCGTAAACCTTTTCAATTTTTAAAATTCAAAGTATAAAACTCATAGAAAGAAATCAATCAAATAAAAGAAAAAGAAAAAGTTACATTTTTATTTATGACTGAAAACTCAAATTAGTTTTGCGAAGCCGTTTGTTTTTATTATGCTACATTTTATCTTAAATAAAATAAAATTTTCGTGTAGAAATATGTTTGATGCTTAATGGCTATAAAATCTACGTTTAGATTCGCAGTTCGCTCAATAGAAGTTAAATGGCATTGTCTTATTAGTAAAACAATTGAATTGGTTATTGTAAAAAAGTTTTCAGAAATTCTCGGGTACTTTGCATACCGCAGCTTCACCTCCTACTAAAAACCAACTTGTTTTCAAAAATACTTCCGCCCATTAAGCGACCTTTTAAATCGTGAGTAAAGAACGATTCGTAACCATTCGTATAAATGATTTTGCATTAATTGTAGCGCCTAATTAGTATTAGATACCATCCGCCCAAAGCATTTTAATTAATTGGAATTTCTTTTTCAGGTCCTTGATTATGCACAGCCCACTGCCATACACTGATGACAGCGGTAAGTCTCGAATAGATCGATCTCATTAACTAATTAAAATCGGTTTTCTGCAGCCCAGCTTTGTGTAGGTAAACTCCCCTGCAATTGTAAAATTCTGCACAAATATCGCGATGCACTTTAGCCAATTTTATCTAGTTTATCTGGTGCATTTAGCTGCAATCAATTCGAGTTTTATTGGAAACAGTCGGAGTACGACGACGTGGGATTACACTTTTTATGACATGGTCTCGGTGCTGGGCGTTGACACCAATTCACTACGCTTCATATTATTCGCGGCCTCATACTACACGGCATAGTTGTGATTTATCTCGCGGTTTATTTTTGGTTTTTGGTCGATGCAGAGGAACCCCCAACGTGTCAGTCCACGCGCTTGCATAAGATTTGTATCTTTTATAAATTTCTTTTTGTCAAAAACCTTGCTACCTTAAACATGTGTGGGCCCCAGATTTTCTGCTTTTATATCATTCGAATGAAGTTATTTTTAAAAATTTTATTTAAAAAATCGATGACGAAATTTCTTTGATTTAATATTTATGTAAAAGTTCAACAGCGTAATATGCTGATTTAGTCGATTTTGCAAAAGTGCAAAATTTTAATACGATCAAATTGGCGCATCCCACTGATAAATGCAGACATGTTTTAGAATCGACATTTTAATTTATGAGTTCTTTCGAAATGTTTGGCAAAAGAAACAAATTAGGAGGCTAATAACTTTATAAATTGGACGTTTCTGTAGCAAATGAATCATAGAAGTGTTCTCCTCTAAGTAGACACCCACAAGATTGTATCTTCAGATCTTTATTTCGAGAAATTTAAATCTAGATGGGGGGCCTTCAATGTTTATTGAATTTTATTTTTGCTCTTTCTGGTTTCGGTTCTTCAACTTCCATGTAGGCATCTTGTTTGCAAAATATTGGTGACGTTGTCGGTAATGATTTTCAGACAATATATGGTCTTCAGGTCTAAAATAAGACAAACAACTTGAGAATCTGCGTGTAGTTGTTAATACACTTTGCACTTTTAACAAAAACTCCTAATTTGATTTATTACTGAGATTTGCATGAGTGTTACACAAATTACGAAATTTGTTTATAAATTTCAATTGAAAAGAAAAGTTAACACTTTAAGGTTTAGACTTTAGAGCATGCGTGGGGTTTTGATTTGTTGACACAAAAGGCAGTAAATAATAAACATCGAAAGTTGTACAGGTAATTTGGTGGAATTTTAATAGCGGATATGGATGCCATTTAAAGGTGAAACGCCTTTTATTATGTTTATTGGTACCTATTAGGGTGTAATTCTTTATATTTATTTTCTTTACCTTTTATGTAATATAAAAGGTAAAGAAAGTATATAAATCCGATCAGATTAAGTCAACGACATTTCGACTAAATAAAATACCTACTGACATTAATTGACGTATATCAATCAGTATTATTAACACATTGATAATTTCTAAAATATTAGTAAAACATGTCTTATTTCAAACGATTGGCATTATTTAAAAAATTAATATACGCATATAAAACTTATAGCTATATTTTTTTTTTAAATGGTAAAATATTTTAGTAGTGAGTATATTTTTTAATAGTGAAACAAAATCAAGATAAATTCATGCTAACAAGAGAAATCATGGCTAGCAATATTTTAAAAGAACTTTTACTTTTCAAATGTATGTATTTAAGAAGATTTATACAGAATTATATTTACGTAAAATATGTCCTTAAGTAGTAGGTATAGATATGTACATATATGGGTCAAAATTTGTAATGTAGTGTTGTAATAAATTTCAAGTCAGTTTTTATGGAGGTTGAATAAATTTATATTCCTTTGTCAATGCAAAAAATTCATTACTCGAAAAGGATGATGAAATGATCTTGAGCATTCCCTCCAAAAAATAAAGAAATGTAATAAAAAACTACTCCTACTTACTTACAGTGGTGCGCAAAATATGGAATTAAAATCGAAATTGTCTACTGCTTATCACATAAACTTGTAAACTGCTAAACTGCAATTGTCATAAACGGAGGAAAATTACGATTTTAGTTGTAAATGTTTTGCACGCCATTGTAGGTTAGCTTAACAGAGTATTTTAAAATTAAAAACTTTAAGAAATAGGTAGCAGGAATAGGTGTTTTGGTCTGTTTTTTTAAATCGAAAGTAGCATTTATTGAAAAATGGTTTACTCTTTAATTTTTAAAATCAAAATTGTTAATACGCGAAAGATAATTT
This sequence comes from Machimus rusticus, assembly GCA_951509405.1. Classification (NCBI taxonomy): domain Eukaryota; kingdom Metazoa; phylum Arthropoda; class Insecta; order Diptera; family Asilidae; genus Machimus; species Machimus rusticus. Next base: position 5,482,661 of record OX608049.1, read on the forward strand.
TCCATGAAGTTGGGTCTTGAAAGAAAGAAGAAGAAGAATCTAACTAAATCATTATTTTTGCGAATTTACTATATTTTTTCGCCTTATTTTGTAGAACTATTAATTAACTATGCCTGTAGAATGCTATTACAACTTCGAAAAAAAATCTGTACTTTTTGTATGTTTATCACCCCGGTATTTCTGTCCTTTTTAGGAATATTTTATACTAATCGTTAAGTTTTATTAAAAAAATAACTATTTTAATTTCAGGCACCTTATACCAAAATCTCCAATCGTGCATTTGCTGCCCCTACGGGTACCACATAGATTTGGATTTTGTCCGATATTGCGAATCTCTAGCGAATATAAAACCATCCGATGGAGAACTTTTACGGCGAGATAAGAGACTTTCTCGAAAGTCCCTTGAAGTTATGCTGGGTTTTGAGAACTTCTTCCAGTGGGAGGCATTCAAAGTTGAGCCAGTCAAAGAGGTAACTAAGCTATTCTTAACCAATTTCTTACGAGTTTTGTATGCGGATAAGTTGGCCTACTCGAAAATAAAAGAATTTAAACTCTGTCGAATTAATTGCATCCGCGACAAGTGCACTTGATTAACAGCAGAATCATACGTCTGAAATAGGCCTCAAAGATTTTCTCCATGCGCTTAAGTCATTACTTTTGAAATTGACGGGTTATTTTCGTCGGATAGGCCCGCCTTGAGCGCGATTTCCTCCTGTTTCGTTTCGCTTCTACTGATGCGTAATTTTATTTCTCAGGCGCAAATTGAAATTGAGCCAGATTCTCCGAGGGTAGTAAATAAAACGCAAGATTATGCATACTATTCATATGATGAATCATCAGCCGCAACAAATAGTTCACCTGAGACTTCAGCCTTTTTGCATGATGCACTCGATGAGGTGGTCAGTGACTTTGAAAGAACACTAGAGCGAACTAAGAAGAAAGATAAAAGAAGCAGTTCTTGGGGACATTACGTCTATGAAAGTGGTAAGTCATTATTCCGATCATTTTTCGTTATGTCTAGCTATAAGTCTAGTATTATAAGTCTATATCTGAAAAATGTAGTTAGATTTTCGTCATAAAGCAAAGTGGAACTACATTAGACCCATTACTCATGAGATAGCTTCGCTTTTATCTTCACTTTCGTGACAGATTTAAGTGAAAAATGACCGAAGTGAGTAGGACTGTTGGAAATTCCTTGAAAACCTCAGTTCGACAAAATGTTGACTTTCACTCCAAATCTATTTTGGTAATGTATCAATCAAATAAAAGCGAGGCGAAAGATCATAGCAATCGATATAGTACCAGAACAAATGACGGATGAAAGTAGGAAAAGAGCATTTCGTGGATAATTTCTTATTTTAGAAGATTTGTCGAAAGACATCCTAAGTGACTGCATTTCGGCGGCATCTAGAACAACCTGCATCTAACAACAGATGCCTAAAAATATGCCGAACTCGAGCGACTTGTAAATCATTAACGATCCGCAGCATCGCATCATGATAAAAATAGCCCCGAAAAACTCAGCTGATTCAACTCATAAAGGCGCGACTTTACGCCTCTAGTCGCGAGGTGGGGACTTTTTCTCTGATTGAGGACCATCGACCGCTAAAACAAAAATATTTTAAGTTGTCTCTCACGTGAAACAACGCGAGAATTGTGAGGCCCTCTTATCTCCGAAATGACTGCTATCACGTTCATATAAGTTTTTCGCATTAATATATTAACTTCTCGCTAGCGAGCACATCCCATCCGAACATCTTGAGAAATGGCACGGAACATTTTCAAGTCGATCGAAATGTAGTCAAAACGATTTAAGAAAACGAAATTTTATTTTCGATTAATACATTCAGTGTTTATTTCTTTTTATTCTTTGTAACTAATAATTGTTTTTTTAATATTAACTTTATTTGTTTTTATTGTCGTTAAACAAAATGAATAAAATTTTTAAACAAATTCAATCGAGCCTCAAACTAAGTGAGTGGTGGTTTAAAATTGATGACATCACGCGTGCGCGCACGCGAAAAAGCATCAGAATTAAAATGATCTATTAATAAAATTTTGTTGCATCCTCTAATTGCAGACTCCTGTGTTTCCGGAAATAAATCTCCAGGATCTAAAAATGAATATCTTCCCACGCCCGATCGGGAGGAAGTTGACGGCCTCGGGAGTAGCCAAAAATCGGTTGCGGGAACGCATGCTCTTCACAATATCCGAGAACAGATGGCCATCAGCTTAAATCGGATGAAAGATCTGGAGGAACAGGTGAAAAATATTCCAGTTCTACAGGTAATAATTTAATTTAATTTATTTTCACGTAAAATTACGTAAAATTTTGTTTACGTTGCATATATTTTATTGCTGAAGTGGACGATTTGATAAGATAAATACGAAAATATGCAGAGAATCTCTAAAACTGATATTGTGAATTTTTATATTGGCTTTAATTCGTTTGTGTACAAACAACGTACTTTCAATTTTGCGCAGTCTTTCTTACAGACTTTAAAATTTTAATCAATATCCGTTGCATTTTTCGAATTATTATCATTCACACATTCCCAAAATTCGACAATCAACAGGTCAACCATTCGAAGAATATTCATGAAAAATTGTTTAGATAATAATCCGGTTATTTTGACCGGAGAAATCCCGAATGGACTTTTATTTTAGTCGTTTGAATGGGTCACATTTTTAAAATTTCATTAGTAATTTATTCCTGGTGATTGTTCTTTTTTGACTATCTTTTTTATAGCTCTCTGCTGCCTTATGATGCTGCTTATGTGATTCATACCTTGCAACAGCGCCTAAGTTCAGATTTTTAATTTTAGAGATAACACATTTTTTTTCTATACTACATTTATGACGCTAATTAGAAATGCTTATTCAATATACAATCTTTTGCTTATCGCCACTATTTGATGTGCGAGCTAAAATCATTTGAGCTCTAATAAATGTTCATAGCTATGTACCTATTTACATACTCTCGGATAATTGAAAATTGTAACCAAAGATTATATCGGGTTTACTTATTTTTGACAAAATTTTCAAGCATTAAGTTTTGTAATGAGCTCTGACCTTTGTCAAGGGTTCATTGATTTTATTTGCCTTTTTTCATCCCTGGGACGTCTACCCAGTTTGTGGGTGTAATGCTGGGTCCACGTGCCTCTGAAAGTTCGTGAATTTCTTGTTAAGGGATGATACAGTGTCCTTTAATTATATGCGTACCCTCGTTCCTTTTGATTTGTTTATGAAGAGATTTATATACATAATGAATAAATATTCTTCATTGCTTTAAATATGTGTATTTTTACATTTGTCTCCTTATCTTAAATTAATAAGATTGGTTCCACCGTAATTTTGAATGCTAAACCCATTTCAAATATGGCCTAAGCTTGGGTTACACTTCGTTCAAGCCGGAATAAGTAAAAAAGAAAACAGGCTAGAGCATTGTTCTTAATTATTAAAGCACATACTGATTGCATTTTCTGATAATTAAACAATTTTGATTTTATTACTAATCACAACTCAGAAGAGTGTGAACAACCTCCATTGTCCGGAATAAGGCATCTGTGCAATTCCTTTCTTGATAAAAAGTTCTAAAGAATTATGTTCGATCTTGAACTATCAATTCAATGTTATGGGTAATGAAGGAAACCAGGGGTTATCTAGGCTGACATCAACAATGGTATCAATTTGTCTTTCGATATATGTTTGTTCAAATTTTTTTGTAATTTAAAATGTTTGTTGTAATCGATTTTAGTTAAATATATAGAAATTCTATTCAATAGGCAATATTATCCACAATTTTGGGAAAGAATCTGGTCAATAATTTGTTTTTACTTTCATCTTTTATTCGTTTATTAGAGGGATTGTTGGATAGCCTTGATTGCGAAATTGCGAAGCAGACAGAACAGAAATTCAAATTATTCTGGCCCAAAAAAACAAATTAAAATCTAGACGTAGTAATGGCAGCACGGATAATATTTTATCTTATTTTGAATTTTTTAAAAATATTTTAAAGTTGCCTCTGATTATCCAAAGGTTTCTTTTTAGTCTATTAGGAAAATATCGTTAATATTTGATAGATAAATTACCCAGTGTGTAAAATTTCATCAGCTTTAATAATTTCTTTATTGTCAGGTAATTAAATAAAACATTAAATCATTTTTTACACCTTCAAAAAATCCGTCCCTCAAAGTGGAACTTTCGGTTCAGTATTATTTAATAATCTTACATCAATCAAAAAATAAATCGTATATGTATAATCTTTATAACTTTTCCTATAATTACATACAAAAACATTTTATTTAATTAATTATTCAAATATTTGTTATAAGCAATTATTATTTCAAAAATACTTGTCTTAATTTAGTTTCTTTGCATTTGCGGACTCCGAATAGATTTAATCTACAGAGATGTCTTTCAGAGATTTACTAACTTATTGATTTAAAATTTAAGCCGAAATTCGGGGCCTATCAGAATCGCTCGCTAAAGTCTAGAGTCTAGACAATCCAATGACCCCCTCAGACCTTCTCAGAATAATGATCAATAAAATTTGTGGGTGTTAATAAAAGTTAATTAGCCATCATTGAATAAATTTCCATCTACAATAGGTACATGAATCTGATCTGAAGCTTGGAACCAACAGTCAATTTTCATTGCAGAGAATAGAACTCCATAAGCTAATTTCTTTTGGGGTATTATTTAAAGAATATTGAAACGCTATTTATGAATAGTCATGTTCATCAATTGGAAAGGAATCCTTTATCTTTGAAAATTTTTTTTGGGGATTTATTTTGTGTGCTAATGTTTCATATTTGCCGAAATTTTTAATTTTTTAATGCAGAATATCTTAAAACTGATAATTCCATGCATAGTAACAATGCCGAAAATTGGAGTATGTATAAAATATTGATGATTAAATGATGACATAATAATTCAATAGACAACGCAGAGTTTAAAACTTAATAAAAATGCAAGTATTGTAGATGAAAGACTCGTGACATCTGAAAGCTGTGGATATACATTTAATTTGTATTCTATATGCAATCTGTAAAATCAGCATGGTTAAAATAGTTTATTCTATAGCTTCATTCGAATTTAAGATGTAGAATAAAATGAAATAAATTCAAATAAATTGCTTTATCAATTCGGATGATAAATTGTAAACAATTAGATTTGTAAATAGCTAAATTGATAATTTTTTAACAACTATTCATGTGTGTCTAATTTTTTATATATATTCAGAAACAATTGGCTATACTTAAGGAAGAGAAACGACAGCTTCAACAGCAGCTGCAAAAAGATGAAATAATGACTAGATCAGTAGAAAAGCAAAAAACTCCACCGTTTACACCGCAAAGAATAAACCCAGTGCTTTTAGAGAGTCTCGGTTCAAGAATTCGAACGAAATCAGCTTTAGATTTACCCAGAAAATCAATGAAACGCGATGTTGGAGTTATGTGCTCACAACATACCCGGGATGTGGGAACATTGGCCAGTCCGGCAATGGTTCGTTCAGTTGGAGTTAATTCAACGAATACCAATGGAATACACGATGAAATTTTTACAAAAGACGAACTCGAAAAAATTATCCAAGATACAATTGATAGTCATGAGAAAGAGCTCGAAAATAGACGGCGCCAGAAAGCAATTTCGGTTGGGACACAAATGGTGCTTAGGCCCCAAGTAGATTTAAAGCATACGTCTGTACAAACGAACCCCCCCAAAGAAGTTATCAAAAAGTCACAAGCTGTAACTGCCTTTCCAGTCCAAAAGGATGTTATAGTCGTTTGTAGGCCAGACACACGAACAATTGGCTCGTCAGACCATACGATAACTGATAAAATCTGTGATAAATGTTCAACAACGAAGAGGACTGTTGGTTGTGGTCCAGATGTTGTAGAAGTTAAGGAAATGAAAAATTCGTTATCGTTGAAGTTGATGGATATGCCACCACGCAGTTCGTCATTTAGTTTAGGTGAAACCGAAAAACTTATAATTAAGCGAAAAACAATTGGAACCCAATATCAGGCATCCGTCCAGAGTCGTGGCGTACAGAGCTCTGTACCGACAAATTCAATAGGCATTCAGAATTGTGTTGTATCGGCGACAAAATCTTGTCAATATGCCGTAGATTGTAGTCCAAAGAGCACCGATACGGAAGATTTAATTCGACTAATTGATAACTTTATGAATACCGATGAAGTTAAGGAAACGATCATTTCAAAACGTGACAACTTCAGTAATACAGAAGTTAAAAGGACAAAAGACTCTGGTTCAAATCCAATTCCACCAGTGCGGACGAAACATTCTTCGTCAAATACTGAAAAGGTTTCTAAAAAGGACATTGGATGTGGTGATATCATACGACCACATATTTTGATCTCCTGTGCTGACAACTATTGTGACTCGTGCAAGGATGCTATCAGAAGTTTGGCGAGGGAATTTACAAAAGTACCTCCTAGTCCGGTACTTAGTGGATCAGTTAGGGAATTTTCAAAAGTATCTCCTAGTCCAGAACGAACAAGAATTCCTAGACCAACAACTTTAACAAGTCCAAGGCCAGCTCGTAAACTGCTGACGAGGCAGAATACGTACACCATCTCAACTCCTTCAACTCCAAGTATTGAAGGAAGTCCAATCAGGTAATTATGTACTTAATTTTTATTATTTTTGCTCCACTAAGTTATAAATTTGTTCTATAAAATGAATTAAAATATGTAGATAGTCTACTCACAATGAAAGTTGCAGTTCAAGAAACGGGAACAGTTCAAAATCTATGTATATTTTAATTTATTACGTTCAGAGCTTTTAAATATAGCATTACCATTAAAATGCATTACCATTACCAGTACTATGACTAGTAATGGTAATTCAAAAAGTCCAATTACCATTACAGTTAGTGGCACTAGTACTTGACCATTAGTGTAATCGCATGTGTCAGTTACTGTAATGATAATTTGATTCTTTTAATTACAATTGCATTACTTGTAATGGTAATGTGTATGTCAATTCATTTCAAAGTAATGCATTATCTTACGGCTCTGATTATGTTGAGCTCAGATAGATTAAATTGTAGAGTCGAATATTGACATTTTCAGAATGCACCTCAAATCATTTTTCGCAGTGTAATTTTAAAGTGGCTACCACGTACATATAAGCAATATTTAATACAATTTAAACTCGACTTTTTAACTTTTCTAGTTCACAACATATGTATAACCTTAATTTACTATCGCTTTTACTACCAAACTTTTGATCAGAATCATAGCAGAAAAAAATAAATTAATAAAAAATAAATTAATTAATTTTTTAAATTGCAAATATAAGAAAATGCAATTCCTATTTAATTTAATAATTAATCATAGATTTTGCAATTAGACAATTTCAAATCAAGCAAATTAGAAAAAGAATTCATATCATATCATCATAAAAACATATTCCTGAGGTCAACAATTCTAGGACTAATTGTATGATAATAAACATTATTAATGATTTTATACCTGCCTACCATAAAAAAGAAGTGGTTGTAAAACAATCAGAAATAGTTGTTGGATAATTGTTTAGAAGGCGACAAACTTGCATCAGTGCTTATCTGCTTAAAAATTGGAAAAAATGTGCTACAAAACAAGATAAATTCAGTAGGTACTCTCAGAATATTCAACATTTATTTAACCTACCTTTTTATCTAGGTCAAAAACTTTCCTCGTAAAGTAAGATATGATTCGGTGAAACAAATTTCAGAAGAAAGTCAAACATAAGACTACATGAAATTGCTTATGTTGTGCAATTTAGTGTCTGAGAAAATAAAAATGAGCAAGTACACAAGTTTTAGTCACGGCAGTCTTTTTATGTAAAAATTGATCGATTTATTGTGCACTTGTGCACTTTCTAACATTGCAAAATTCAAGGTCGCTTAGCCAGTCAGCTGCTACACTCACAGCTATCAATAAAACCAAGGGCTTTTCTAAAATCAGCCCTTATTAGAAAACTGCCACCATTGAGAAAATTTGTCATTTTGCACTTCAGAGGACAAAATTAAGCCATTGTTCCACGGTTCCTATTACTTGTTGCCTACTGTGAGTGCGCTAGTCCTTTTTCATTTTTCAACCCTTAAAGCAGGCTTTTTCGTACACACCCTGTTTTAATTGTAACACTCTGAGAATAAAAAAAATATATTGTATAGGGGAAAAACCCTGAACCTGCGCAATAGGGTGGTTAGGAAGGGCGCCAAAGACGCCGAGCCGAATGAGTAATTCATGAATCTGGGAAAAGAAGCTGTTGAAGTTATGACGGTGGGTCGTGGAGCAGTACGTCGACTGGATGCTCAAGAGCTGGCCAAGTAACAACCCATAAATAGGATTATTTTATTTTTTTCATTATGTGACGTGACCTCCTCCGATAATGTCGACCTTTAGTTCCTTGCACTGTTGAGTCTCAAGGGATTTTTTTTTATGAAATTGTGAGATATTAAACTTTAATTTTTTGTGTGTGATTTCATCAGGTAACTATGGTTAAATCGGTAAAAAAAATCAATTTTTTTTTGTCTTATACTTAGTGCGGGAGCAGAAAAATCTTTAGAGGCCAGTCTGGAGCCAGTTAAATTATCTCAGAGTCAAACGAGTGCACCGAAAAAAGATGAAAGGGTTCCAAGGAATACCGGCGAAGATGTCTTATCATCTTCAGGTAAAGAAGGTTCGCCGAAAAAGATGACCGATACCTGGACTAAGGAGGATTTATCTAAGACATTGGTGAATGGCGATAAGGAAACAAAGGAGCCAATATCCCTTCCCGAACGTTCTAGTCAGGAGCCGAAGCGAAATAGTATGCTGCTCAACCAGATTGCAACATCGATTTGTGAGCCACGAACAAAGTAAGAAAAATCACCCCGGGCGGCGGTGTAATTTTCCAAGAAATATATTTTAAATTATTCATGCTTATTTCCAGGGTAACGCCATCCAAAGAAATGAGAGCTGCGATGAAGGTAATAAACGATTCGCTGCATAAGACGACATCCAGCCAGAGCAACCTCAAAAATGCGAATGGAATCGTTCAGAAGGAATGGTTCAGAATATCGAGCACAGATAACGCGAATCCTCACGATGTCGAGGACTACCTGGACTGCTTCGAGGAATTTTCAAATTCTCTGCTCAAGCATATTGTGAATATGAGCGATTCTAACGTGAGTACTTCTCATCTTTTTAGATAACAATAATAATAAAAAGAAAATGGGTTGAGATGAGATTTTTTTATCTTTAAACAGGGAAACTCAGCGATGCATTATGCTGTGTCACATGGCAATTTCGACGTTGTATCTATTCTGCTCGATTCTAAGGTTTGCAATGTAAACCAAACGAATAACGCGGGATATACGAGCGTTATGCTCGTCTCGTTGGCGAAATTGAAAAATTCTGCACATCGAACTGTCGTACAACGATTGTTCCAGATGGCTGATGTCAACATTCGAGCTAAAAAAGTGAGTCGAATTTTATATTTCTTTATATTTCTTATCTCTGGATAGACTAAAGGCGAAATTCACTTTTACAATTTTATGACGTTAGGGGCAGTCGAAGATTTTGGATATATCGATTTTTTTTCATTTCAAGTTCATCCTGTCCAAACCATTTGTGATTTCAGTTCCTTAGATTCAATTCAATTTCTTGCAATAGAAGGTTATTGTATTCAAAATAGGAAGCTTGTGTATTAAAATATAGTATATAGTAGTTTTATATGTACCTATCATCATCATTATAATTCATACTAGAAATTAATATAATATAATCCGCGAAATCTAAAACCGAAAACTTGACCAGATAAATCTTCGACTTTCAAAACAAACCAAGTTCTTACTTTACTTTTTTTAGTATTAATTTCAAATTAATTTTAGAATTGACATATACATATGTATATATACATATGTATGTACATATAACAGTATGTCGATTTAGGTCCGATATATCGAATATTTAAATTTAAACTTTAAGTATTAAATCAGCGACCTAAAAACTCTTTCTTACCGATTTTTGTAAGTTGTAAGAACAATTTAATATCAAAAAGATACAATTTTAGATTATCCCTTTCAAATTTTCATAATTACGCACTAAATTTGAATTTAACGAATTTGAAAGCTAGATTTTTCAATCTTATGTATATCAGTATACCTTTCGACAAATTCGAATTGATAACCTCTTCTTTATTTTAAGTGGGTTAAAAATCCATTCAATGAGACTTACTGTATAAAAAGTTAAAAAGGCACATAATAAATAATTTAAAATAATATGTATGTTTCATCTGGTGTTCTATCTTCGATGTACTTATTCTAATCTAAATTATTATATTTATTTTTAGCATTGCCAAACGGCTTTAATGCTAGCTGTTTCCCATGGAAATCTGGATATGGTGGAACTTCTACTAAATGCTGGTGCAGACATAAATATCCAGGATGAGGATGGAAGCACCGCCTTGATGTGTGCCGCAGAACATGGACATATTGATATTGTAAAACACTTGCTATCTCAATCAGACTGCGATTCACTAATCCAGGACGTGGTAAATTTAAAACAATTATTTCATTCCAATTAATTAATTAATTAATTAATTAATTAATTTCAGGATGGTAGCACCGCCTTCAAAATTGCTTGGCAGGCTGGACACCGAGACATCGGCTTACTTCTTTATGTGCACGAACAAATGCTTAGGAGCAAATTGCCCAGCAAAATGCAAGATCAAAAATCTCCAGCTCCACCTTCCCGTCGACAAAAGCAACAATCACAATAAATCTTCAAAATAATAAAGAAAACAAAGTCTGCGTTGAGCTTTTTTCATATATTTTATGTACCGACACATTTTTTGGAAGCATTTACGAAATAATGTAACTTTGATACAAAAACATTCCATATCTGCGTCACGCAATTTTGAATGATATGAAGGGAATTTCGTTACTAACGTTTTTCTAACACCTTTTTATAAAATGGCCTTTGACTTTCTTGGGCCTACGATTTGTTATTGTACACACATTTAAACTTTCGGATGTGTTTTAGGAAATGATAAAAAATATTTGAAACTTTTTTGTGTTTGAAGTGGTAATTTAGACTGTGCCTTTGCCCTGTAACCTGTAGAGATTTTAACATATTGTTAATTGTGAATGTAATCTTAGATACTTGCTACGGCTACGACTAGTATAACTTGTACCCTGTAATGTATACAATTAATTTTAATTTTTAGGAATAAATTAAATATTTCGTCTAAAAATCCTTTCTTGTGTTTTATTCCTGGAAGTTTCTGTTGGCACTGAGACTGAGTTTTGATGAAAATAAGGGAATTAAAATCATTTTGAAAAAGAAAAGTCATACTATTACTATTGAAATAAATATAGGTTAATGAAAGATTTTATTAGAATTTACATGTACGAAAGAAAAAAAAAGGAATTTGTATAATATAATATTTAAATCTCGCGTTTTTAAAGTTCTGAAACAAAACAAGGAACCTTTGTAGTTTTGTAATGTCCATCTACCTGTATATATGTTACAATCACGTATGGATAATTATATATAATTATTATTGTGGTACACGTATGGAACATTATATAAACATATGTATTAGCATTAGGTAGTAAAAAACAAACTAAATTTAAGACTACCACGTTTACATGAAAAGTGGAGATGAAAAAAATATATTAACTTATCCTATCGAGTGGGGTATAGTGTAAAAGAGAATTTAAAATAATTATGTGCTTTCTTAAACCGATACTACAAATTATGCCTCTTTTTTTTAAATATTCGTCTCCAAAGCGGCCATTTTTGATTATAATAGTTTTGTGTCGGCCAAGATTTCAAGCTGAACGCAATTTCGAAAAAATCTGGAAAGACCTAAAATACTAGCATATAGAGTGAAATTACTTTTAAAACGAACACGACTTAATAGAGTCACATAGTTGAAATATATCCGACCAAGTTATGCTTATTTGAGTCTAAATCAACTGTTCAGAAAAACTGCAAAAAGCAACTTTGTACGCTAAGTCGTTGGCCTACGATAATTTTTATAGTTTTGTAACATCGTTAGTTGCAAACAGCTGTGGTTTTTATGAATCATGAATGAAATAATAAATTACATTGTCTTAGCTCTTTAACTATCACTTGGGCTCGATTTTAATGCTGTGCTAAATTTAAGACCCTCTTTGAATCGATTTTATTGTTTAAAGTAAGATAAGAACTACGGAACTTTTCTTTGATGGGACTTGAAATAAATTTTAGTTAACAAATTATCAAAATTTTAACCGAATTGAAATATAAAAGTTCAAAAAGACTAAAGAAAAAAATTGAATCTTGAAGATATTTTTTTCGCGTGTTAGGTTTTTAGGAAATTTGGATGTTCGATTTCTTTTTTCAAATATTTTTTTGTTCGCTAAAGGAGTTTAAAATACTTAGTTGAAATAAGAAAGATTAATTTAGATTTATAGTATAGTATATTTTAAATTTTTCCTTCATATTCCTTTCTTTCCGAATACAATCTACGTTTTCGGAAACTTAGTTCAAGGGTTCAAGCCTCAAAACACGTTTCCTTCTGCATGAGTGTTTGATAACTATTGGTTTGAAGCTTTACTTGTTCGTGAGAAGTTTTTCCCACTGTTCATTTTCTGTAAATCGGGTTTGCGGCCAAATAAATAAAATAGGTTTGCTTATTGAATATTTTCTTTCGGAATAAAACAAACTTTAAAATTTCCGGTATTAAAAACAATTTTTGCGATTTTAAAATATCATTCGCGGAAAGTTTTTAAAAATTTTGTGAAAATCCTTTTTGCACTTTTAGTTATTATTTATTTCAGAGCGATTAAGTTATATTATTATAATATACGCTTATGTGCGAAGTGAAGTGCTCTGTGTTGGGCTTTTTTAGGTAAGTAGAGTGTTGGAAATGCAACATAGTTGTTATATTTCATGAAATTTGAGCTCTACCGTCCTTTTTCAATTGTTGCCTTACATTCCAGCAAATCAACATTACGAATTTTATTTTAAATACCTCTCTTATCACTTCTACTTATTTACGCCTTTATTATGAGTGTCGGCTAAAATTTGTAAAGCAAACTGTTATGCTTCACATCATTCATTCGTATTAATAATAATATATTCTTAAGATCTTAAATTACATATAATATTGTATTACAATTATATCTTAGTCCTAATAAATTATTTCAAAAAATCGTATTTGTTATTGATAATATGTAAGACTTTAATCTATCTATCTGATTAACAGAATTTAAATTAAACTTTCATTTTAAGTTAAATTCAATTTAACCTTATTGGAAATAAATAAGAAAAGGAAAGGTTACAATTTCTTAAAATATTAAGATCAAGTGTTGTATTTATAGTTATATTATTTAACAAGAATGCTAACATATGGTTAAGGAAGGGAAAATTATGATTTCAACACAAGAAAAGATAAAAATTGGTTACAGTTTTTGACATTACACTATCAGTAAATTATTTTCAAGAATGGTTTACAGACAAATTTTTTTAAAAGCAAATATATCTATGAAGTAAATTGAAAGATATCTCTGCCCTCAGTAATTCTCAGAGTTTGCTAAACCACACGGTGCCCCTATAAATTCTGGATTAGAGACCCACATGAACGTTTTAGCATATTGAAATTAAAGTCGAGAAGAACAATTTATCAACTTAACCCATTCCCGTGTGTCGGTGAAAGTTTGTCTCGAAAATGTTTCAAAATTATTACCCAAACAGCCTACCTCCGGTGGTGGAAATCGCTGTGTATATTTATCAAGCAGTTAATCAATATTTTATCGTTTCATCTTTCATTGGTCTTCTCGCCAGTTCGAGCTCCTCAGAATTGATGAACCATCGGTCGTTATTTAGGATCCGGTAATAACTCACATGGAAATCCGCCCACACCTGTTCCTTTCCGGAAAATGTTCTTAGCACCTAATTTGTTTACTTATTTTTTTGGAATCTATTCCATTTCGGGTGATTTGAATACCCATTGCTTTAGCAGTTTTTCAAGGTATCATAATTTTTCTGCTAGGATCACAATTCAGCGCCCCTTTAGAAAGTTGTGTGGTTTTCACTTGAACGTGATTAATGAAGTTTTAAGGCCGCCTCCTGTTGGGAGGTGAGTTTGGGCGCACTAAACATGGATGTCGCTTTATGAAGTGAATAATCGCATGTTGCTTCCAATTTGTAGTGGCACCACTTGACAGAGTGTGCCTGAATATGAAAGGAAAAAGGAAAGGGTTGAGGTATTTACGCAACCATTTTTAAAGGACATTTTTTTTCTGCTGCCGCTCAAGGGAAGCATAAATCTGTATCGCTTTACAGCAAAGTCTGACGGTTGTGTTCTCCTTGAGTTGGGAAATATATACTAGAATGAAGAATGTTCATTTGTATCCTTTTTTTTCTGAGAGAAATAAAATATTTTGGAAATATAGAAGATTTATGGGAAATTCTCTTGTGGCCCGGAGTTGTCTTGGGTTACGGACCATTATATCTGCACAAGAAGTTCTTCCTCCACAAATCAAAAGTGGCTGCTTTCTAGCACACTCGATTGATATGAATAAAGCAGATTTTTTTGAATAAGAACACACGAAAGACCTATACAAAAAAAAAAAAAACAGGGTGGGACATAAGACAAATTAGGGTCATTAAACCGTTCTATATTTTTGAATTATGAAAAATTATTCTATAAAAGATTGAGAAGTAAAAATTTCGAAAAAAACGACATCGTCCGGTATTTTACAAGTAAACCTTCCACCGAACAGGTAATTTTTAAGAGCTTTTTGCTGTCCTGGGTGCTCTAATGACACTCCGGAATACAGAGTTTTGGGGCATAAAAATGGCAAAGGACCTGCAGTGCCAAGATAAAATTAATTACAGACTTAATTTGCGGATTACCCATACCTTAAATGCGGCACAATTTTACTTAGCATAGGTCCAACCGACGGAGAATATAGCCCCTGGTGCGGCAATGTTTTATTTTGATGAATTCATTTGTGAAAATTTCACCAAATTGCTTGGAAATAATTCTCTTTACATTGCGTCCTTTAGTCAAGAGGTCTTGTTTGCGTTGAACCAACATTGCTTAATATGCAAGGAAAAGGATGAGGTGTTTAAATCATCAGCGGTCCTTGTTTTGTGGTCTTAACCTGTGCGAACGATGATTATTTGAATGTCAGCTGCCAGGATGGTAGTAAAATAACCTCAAAGGACTCAAAGGGAAATTAAGAACCGGAACGCTCCTCTCGTTCTAAAAGGACTAAACGAACTTCAAAGGATTGCGGAGTTAAAGGATACTTTGAACTTGAAACACTTTCTTGTTTCTTTTAACTATAGGTATTAAGAAGTTTGGGAATCAGACATTAAAATAAAACAATACGATTTCGTTTTCTTTAACTTTTAATGAAGTTGTCTTAATATGGCCTTCTACAACTCAATTTATTAACAAATGCAAAAATCGGCTTTCTACCTAAGAAATAACAAATTTGTTCCAAGATTTTTTTATTGCGGTTGACTAATTCAATAATACACATATGTATGTATATGTATTGTATTTACAGAACTAAATTTATTCATAACAACCAAATTTTTATTATGCTGATTATTTAATTGTTGTTGTTTTGTCTAAAAAAACATAAATCTATTAATTTCTTATTTGAATAGTGAATAAGTAAGTAGGTACTAATCTGAAAATATGCGAGTAACTTGTTTGAATATTTACAAGGTACATTGTTTTACAAGATTTTAGGCAACGCACATGACAAGAAGGTCTTAATAATAAATTTTAATAAGAGGCTGACACAATAGGATATGAAGCCTCGTTGGATGTAACTATTTTTTTTTCTACTCTACAATAATTTTTGTAAATTTTTTCAAATTCTGTACTTGCATGATACTTTTAAATAAAATATAAGTCGATAAATTATAATTTTTTCCTGTTTGAGTATTAGTTTGTTAGCTTGTTTAATTGTTCTTCAAATATAAGTCAATTTATTTATGTTTAAAGGTAGGTTAATTTTCAGTGATGGATATTGAAAATACCTTAGAGAACGTAGAATAATTATTTATTCATCAGGATATTAAGAACAAGGTCGTTTAACATTTAATAACCCTAACCAATTTAATTAGTTGAATTCTATTAAGTTTGGATTTGAAATGTTAATTTTCGGTTTGATCTATGATGTGAATTTATTAAAGTGTATTTAATATTCCACATAAGTATTAGATACTATTAAGTTTGGAATAATTTTGAGACTTTAAGAAATACAAAACGATGGCAAAGTACATATATGTATAGTAAAAAAACTATAGAAATGGTTAAGTTTTCTATACTAAAACATTTCTATAACCATTTAAACAAACCATCATAAAATGCCATAAATAACCAGATCGTCGACTCCAACTTGAAACAAAAACACATCTCCAACCCTTAAAATCCCAGTCGACAAATTCGGCAATGAGTTGATTTGTATTTTAGATTTTCGAATGAATGTTCCATAAATGATGGCAGTTAATAATATAAAGAGAGGATATGTGAAATTTCTGCTCCATAAATCTGGCTGGGGAAGGACGAAATCAGTCAATCAAGGATATAAAATATTTTGTTGGAGCCATTTAGTTTCAGCCCGACAACCAATTCAAGAAAAGGGAAGCCGCTTCTGGTTATCTTCTTTGAAAACGTGGAAATCTAAGTTTCCTAACAATTTCGGACGCTATAGTTTATGTAAGCCTCTGCGACTGTGACAGCGAGCATTCATGTGAAAAGAAGATAAATCCATGCCATCAGGTCCCTAAATTGGGATTTATTCACGGGCTTAACTTTTTGGCTCCGTCATATGTATGGAGTAGAAGGACAGGCCGCACGGGTGACAGTTTTATTAAAGGAGAAGCACAATGCTCCTAAAGTGCTTGAGTAATTCTTTGTTACGCGGCTGTGGTAAGTGAAGCGTTAACAACCCCCAAAGCCACCACTTTTGAGCCTTTTACCAGAGCAAAGTGGAAGATTTGCCAGAAGGTTTGAAGTGCTTAAATGCAGATAAGTGTTCAGCACAGGACACGATACAAATTTCTAAATTGCCCTCAAATTTTTCGTTTCGTATGTACAAATATCTGCAAAACAATTTTTTGAGAAAAAAAAATTGGATATCTACTAGACGGACGGTTATATTTAGCAATCTCGTAATTTTCACAAAAAACCCTGATTATATCCTTTATTTACCTAATTCTTCCGAAGGACAAATATTCATGCAAACACCCAACAAATTAACACTCAAAAAGAATTGCGGCCCTGTCGGCCCCAAAACGAGGTAATTACAATGATCCCCATAACGCAATTAAACCTAAAAAAAGTGCAAATTACTACTTCCCGAACGCCCATTTAGATTAAGGGCTGTGACGACCCTTGTTAGGGAATTTTTACAAACTCATTAGACTAAGTGGAATTAATTAAATCCCAGCGAGGTTCGCTTACTACAGGAATCGAAGATTTTTTTTATTTTTTGGCGGTAATTATGAACTCAAGAAGGAATTTGGGCATGGCAATTATTTGCAAAATTAAATCTCATTTTTTTTTTAATATTGGGATTTTTACTTAGAATATTTCGTAAATATTTGAAAATCGGAAAAATTTGTTGACCTATGTAATAAAAATACATCCTTTTGCTACTACAACTGGCAATATAACAAATCCGAAACTAGAGTGATCTAGAAAAAACTAATAACTAATTACAAAATCTTTGGATGAAACAGCTTGCAGGTATAGGTAGTAAGGCGCCAAAATGTGCCTTACTTGCATTGCATTTTAGAAAATAAAAGAGTAAGTAACACTTTCACCAAAACACTTACAGTAAAGTAAAAAAAATCCTTTTGCTAAGTTATACATATCCCTTAGATAAATTGGCACTGTCGAATGACGTTCACGTAGAATGATCGTTTCCGTTGTCGTCTATCACCAAGAGTGAAGTTTGAATTGCGTTTACAATTTGTAAACTACTTTCTCAGAGAGATATTGGAAATCCCTGGGAAAAATCGTTGACTACTTCTTACTTGAATTACT
Organism: Machimus rusticus; assembly: GCA_951509405.1. NCBI lineage: Eukaryota > Metazoa > Arthropoda > Insecta > Diptera > Asilidae > Machimus > Machimus rusticus. The sequence goes on from OX608049.1 coordinate 5,500,721, forward strand.
ATCTCCAGATTAGTACATTCAATTTTAATTATTAATTTTAAATAAAAAGTGAAAACCCCATTAATGTTTTTAGTAGAAACGTTAATTTTAATTTTTGCTTTTGCAACCTAAGCAAATCTATTTAGTTTTCTCATCACTTACAGATTATAAAAAATATAAGTAGGGATTTATGTTATGTACATATGCATATCCTGATTTTTCTGAATATTTTTAGTTTTCGCCTAAATATATTTTCATCTAAAAAACATATTAAAGAAAAATAATGTGTTTTTTTAAATTTTACTTTTCGTTTCAATGATACTTTAAAATGATGTACTAGTACATCATTTACTAAATAAACCCTTTACTAAATTTACATAGGTCTTAAAAAAATTATTTTTAATTAAAAGGAATAAACGCTAAAATATTTTTAAAAAGTTAAGTACGAAACCGACCTTTTTTCGCACTTTTATATAAAATTTACTTGACTGTATTAATATTGTTTTATATTTTATTTTTTTATTTGAAAGGTCTTTTTAATTTTATTACGTAGATACTGACTCATGCTTTTATGCACAAAACATACCTTTGAGAATGTTTACAAAGTCAGTTTTTAAATAAAAGCAGACGACGTTTGTGCTGTATGTTTTCCAAATTTGTTTCATATTTACACAAACTCGCATGGCAGGATACTGACATATATGCTGCATTACAAACATCCAAAAATTCTTTTTAGGGTGAGTGGTTCTTTGCCAAAGCTTTCACTATAAATTTTTCCTTCTAAGGGTTGTAAGTGCAGCCAGTTAGAACACAAATTGTACTTTTAAAACTCGTTACATTTTTCTGAATTATTCGGGCTAACAAGATACTACGCTATGCATTCATATTTTATTTAAAAAGTACATACATATTTAGGATTTACTCTGGTGCAGAAAAAAAGGGAAATGTTAGCTCCATATTTTCCACGATTTTTAATATATGTACAGTGAGGAGCAAAAGTGGAAGAATGATCCACACTTTTGATTTTGAATATCTATTACAAAGTAATGGAAAGGCTAGCGGAAATGAAAAGAATGCTGGTATTTGCACTTATGGCTGTATATTCAGAATATGTTGCTTTTATTTTTTACTTCATCTAAATACCAAGAAAAATCACAATTATGTCGAAGACGTCCATTCTTCCACTTTTGCACCGCACTCAGCGTACGTGAGCATTTCATAGTTAACTTTATTTTAACAAGCTTTTTGCAAGCCAATCGAGTGAAATAAGTAGTTTTGGACTGTGAAGGATTCAAATTAAGTAAGCTCTAAAGAAATTGGTCTTATAATAGCTCACATTCCGATAATTTGGTACACAGTCCAGTCACGATGGCGTTTCAGCAAATCTCTTACATGCTAAAATACTTTTAGAGAGGGAGCAGGCTTCTGCTGTTTTTCCTTAGGCCCTAGCCCAATTATGCTCAAGGCTCAAGCATAAGTCCATTAACTGGCTTCATTACTGATCTGTTGAGCAGCTTTCTGAGGAGTTTTTGTTAATCCAGATACTGTACATCGAGCCATTTCCCGAGCAACTCGACTGAAATGTTCACGGATCGGCTATTTTTTGGTTTTTAAATTTCCTCGATCGCACATTTTTCAATTTTTTTAATTGTTTTATGGGTTATTTTACATTTCTCAGCAATAACTCCTGAAAATTTGCCTTCACGAGAAAGTTTAAAGACATTTTCCTAATGTGCACTGCAATTAGCTTCATGACTTAAAATTTGAATTAGCACTCTTATTAAAATGCAAATTTTCACAATTTCTTTTAACATTCTTTAGAAAACTACTTATTTCACTCGATTGGCTTGCAAAAAGCTTGTTAAAATAAAGTTAACTATGAAATGCTCACGTACGCTGAGTGCGGTGCAAAAGTGGAAGAATGGACTTCTTCGACATAATTGTGATTTTTCTTGGTATTTAGATAAAGTAAAAAATAAAAGCAACATATTCTGAATATAGAGCCATAAATGCAAATAACAGCATTCTTTTCATTTCCGTTAGCCTTTCCATTACTTTGTAATAGATATTCAAAATCAAAAGTGTGGACCATTCTTCCACTTTTGCTCCTCAGTGTACATAGACATTATTTTTATCAATAAAATATATGTTTCATTACAAAATTTCCCTTCCTTATAATTCACACTTGAAATTTTAATCAAGTGGATATGAGGAGCGGCTTTCGGTCCCTACAATCGTGGCGTATGTGGCAGGGGCATTGGTTATTTAGCCACACTGATGAATGTCTTTAAAATTAAAAATGTTTTAAACTTTCTTCGAAGTTTTTTATATTAAAGTATATACGTAACTGCATCGGAGTACCTTAAGACAGATAATACTGCTTAGTAACAAAAATTTATTGAAAATCTGAATTTTTTCGTAATGACCAAAAAACTTCTTCCTTCAGCAAAAGTTATGGCATTTAGGTTTCCAAAAAAGAGCAAAGCAGCGAGAATTGGTCAACACTTCCCCCATTTTAGCCATTTACATTATGTTGGTAAATAATACATAGAAGTAGATAAATAACAAAGAAAAGTTTGGGCAAGAGTTTTTTCCTACAAGGAGACACAAAAGTAGCTTAATTTATTTCGTGTTTGCTTTTTTCTCTCACTAATTAGGGTGATACCCACAATGCCTTTTAAAGTGTTATTAAGGTAGGTTCGAATTGTCCTCAACAAATAGAAAATCTACGCAATGTTTTCTGGTAAAGGTGTAAACTCTTTAAATTTGATTTTTATTAATATCTTTGTTGGAAACCCTGTAATAGTACAATTTTCTATACTTAGTTAAAATAAAAAAATAAAATAAAATTGTTTATGAGTGAATAAATAATGACATATTTCTGGTTTTTCCTTCTGTATCTCTGAATTTAAATATGCAATATTCAGCTGTGAAATAAGGACTCAATTAATTTAATAAAATTTCCTTTTTATCAGAATATAAAATTCTGCGGGTCTTTCGTAAAAACTCCTCAATTCACATAATCAAGATTTTCGAAATATTGAAAAACGAAATTACTTTCCCCTTATTCGTCTGGCATATTGATTTTATTTCATTATTTCGTCCCCATTCAAATATTACTCAGGTGTTGTGCTCGTTTTACTTGAATAATCCAATAAAAGTTCTGGGTAATGTAAAAAGTAATATTCTTCCAATGTATGGTATAGTCAAAGTAATATTTTCGTCGTAAAAAAGGATATAGCTATTTTCAAAAGAGCACAAAATTTAAGTCGCGCAGAAAATTGAACATTTAAGCAAATATGGAGATTTATTCAAAGGAGTTTTATTCGTGTGTAAACAGTTGAATTAGAATAAATGCAAAGTAAAATGAGAGAATAAAGGTCCGAATTAAATGGGACCTTTCTTATTTAATTAAAGAACAAAATGAGTTGATTTTCTTTGAAAGACGAATCCTTCTTTGTTGAAAGTATTTGATATTTGTTTCGAATTTACTGATTGTCTTTTGTAAATTAAATCTTCTCATTTTAATAAAAGCTGACAAAGTTTTTAAGTGTTTTCTGTACAACCGACAATTTCGACTTTGGTTTCAACATTCATAGATTGAATAAATTTACAATTTTGTTAAAATCACAGCTGTTATACTTAAGCTAGATAGATAAAACGGCCAATTTGGTGAGATTTGGATGGTGGAAGAAAAAAATTCCCTAAGGGAAAAATACTCTTTTTTGGTTTTAGATTGGATGTCATCAAAAGAAATCAAAGGACTAAAGGACAATTTATTCGTGAAAGTATCTACGGCAGGTTCCTGATAAAGGCCTTTGAATTCCATTAATACAAATTACCCCTATACCCTGAAATCGGAAATGCCGGATAACGAAGCTTTTCAGCTCCACTAGATCCAAGATTAAATCTAGGCTAAAACCACTCATATGAATTTAAAAATCGTTTCGGTTAATATAGGCGGATTTAGTCTGGTGTTTTTCTATTTCTTCCCTGAGTATCGTATTCATTTATCTTAAATGGCCAATAGTTCTTAAAGAGAATTAAGAATTACTTCAAGGGATATTACTGAATTCGATTCAGGGATGCTTTTGTCGAGATAAAGAAATTAGAGGGGATTTCTTTAGTGCGTTTCTTATCATATCAAAAGATTTAAAGCCTGATGAGGATGAACAAATCTTGAAAATATTTATTTTGTTAAAAAAAACTTTAAACTTTCTTTCGTTTGATATGCTTGCTGTTTTGTTTTGTAGGTCTTGAAAATACCTTTCTCGGTTTTGTTTTTCAATGTGTGTATAAAAGGTTTATTTATTTTTATTTATTATGTATGATGTATATTGGGACTTTTCTATAATAACAGTAGAAAAGTCTCAGAGTGTTTTCTTGAATATAAAAAAAATAAATTTTAAAAATTACCTTGAATATTTTTTAATGTATTTTAGTCTTTATTTTGCGATAAAATGTGGATAGCCTGTCCATTCCCAATTCGATTTTCCCAATTCAGTGACCCATCCTAGGATAATATTTATGCGGAGCTCATAAGAACACAAGAGCAGATGGAAGACTTCTCCAACTCAGGGTTTTTGCTATCGTCTGTTTTCGATGCATTCAAGGAAACCAGACGGGATCCAATATCTCTGCTTTTAAAGCAAGAAATGGAGGCGTATAAATGTTTTTCTATTTACGGATTCAGATAAGAAGATTTTCAGTGAAAAAGTTTATCTTAAAATCATAAAATAACACAAACTCTACAGAACCTTTGGGGGCTTTTATATTTCAAAGCGAAAAGCCGCCTTTTTGTGGGTTAATAAAATCCCAAACAAAAAATTTTCCCAACTGAATTCCGGGTCTGTGAACAGCGATTATATTGAAATATGATAAAGTCCATAATGTTTATGATAGCTGAACAATAAACAGGAGGAGAAATTGAGGAGATATTACTGCTTTATATATTTACATATATGAGTATATGAAATCCAAACTCATACCATTTTTTGTTTTTTCTTCGGATGTAAAACTAGAGAACGACTCCACAATTGTATAAACCAGGCACGTTTTCCTTCCATTAGCATTTTCACGACAGTTATAATATTTGAAATATGAAATATTTTTAAAATGACATTCAAGTTGAAAATTTAAATATTTTCACAGAGCCACGGTGTATCTTGCATGTTATGAATTTTGATTTTTTCATTTGTAACAATTGCAGGACAAGGAATTTGTTTGCTCCTCACGTAGATTTCATGTTACAAACATTTTGTTTGGTTTTAACACATGCTGTTTATATTGAAACCGATAACTTAACGTGCAGATCTTTGCAACGTCATAAAAAGGAGAAACTGTTGAATATGTTCTATTCCAAATACTAATAATAATAGGTATAATAATTACTAAAAAATTTTTTTATTTTATTCTTATTGTAATTAGTTTATTATTGTAGTTCCGGATAAAAAAATTCTAAATAATAAAAGTTTTAAGAGAACTTTACACTTTTTCGATCGAAAATTTTAGTGTTTTTAATGGGACTGATAAATTAATAAAAAACATTGTTTGATTCCGCAGTTTTCTCACATATATTTAAAATCTTCAAATACAAGAAAAATTGTTTATGATATATTTTGAAATTGTTTAAAATTTATTATTTATTTTATAGAGTTTTTGTGTACCAAATTGCTAACTAACATTTTTTAAAGGTTTTACTTGTAATTTTTATTTCTAATCGTACCTGATAAATCGGAAATATCTTTTGAGTTCTCTACTTTTTTATCAAAATTTGTGTGGTATACCTAAGGGTTTGAATCTGATACTTTTTTTCATAGGTACATACACTGAGAGAAAAATTTTCATAAATTTAACTATTTCATAGTTATAATTACTTAATAGTAAAATTACTTTACATAACCATATGAAGGCGAATGAAAATACATAAAAACGATTGTAAATTATGTGTATAGTGTTATTAATAACTATTAATTTTTAGTAAGATTAGTTTTATATATGTTATGCTTTCTTTTGTCACCTACTTGTGGAACATTATTATTAGTTGTTATGAGTAGGCACCAGTAGTTTACTTAATTTCCACAAAATACTTAAAACAAACTTGTTTTTTTCTTACACGTGTTTCGATTTTTATTGACCAATGATCATCTTCAGAGGAGTACTGTTGAAGTGCTACTAAAAAACATTAGCTCTGTTAAATTACAGTTTAGTCAAAATCTCTCACTTAGTCCTTATATACAAAATCGTTTTTTTATCTACACATCGAGAGCGCATACATTAAACCGACTTTACAATCATAGTATCACAATTGCAGTCACATAGGATTATATGAACATTTTAATTAGTGTTGATGTGATTGGGTCTTTCAATTCATTGAGTATATTTTTATTTTCTCTAATAGCTTTCCAAATTTCAATATTCTCCAATAGGTCAAGCGTTTTACCCTTATTTTCAAAATGTAAGACTTTTAAATTTCCACTTTTACACTTGTAGTTTTCTTCATTTAGATGTTTGGCCAAAGCAAAATCTTGTTTATTTAGTCTGTACGATCAAATTTATTGCCAGATATAGTCAACTATATTATTCCAAATGGTTGTTTTCATTTTGAAGGCTTTTTCACTTAAAAAATTGGTAACTTTGACCATTTGAAATTTTTATTTTTACATTTAAGAATTTTAAATTTAACTAATAATAATACGTTTCCTAGGGGTTCAAAACATTTCGGTGAAATATGAGGCATTTAGGCATTATTCCTTTCTTAAAGTCATTTTTATGCGTAGAAACAAAACATTGAAAAAGGTAAATATTCAATTTGAACGGTGAGCCTGGTGAGCCTATAAGAGGGTACCATGAATAAGATTTGAAAAGGCCAAGTAAGGAACAGAAAATATGTTTAACGAAGTACGTACAAACAACATGTTTCGTAAACATGAACTTTTTCTAGGGAAAGGAAAAAAAAAATTCTCTTTGAAAAATCCTTATTTTCCGCTTTGGTAGGGATGCCTATAAATTTTGAAATTCAAATAGTCCACGAATAAATCAAGCCCTTAAGTAGCGCTTAAGAGTCAAGACATAAATAACAAAATATTTCTTTTTGCTATCCCGCGAAGACAACCCAAAAGAATAAAGTTTTTCTTTATTCTCATTACGGCTTAGTTTGGAAAATCTAAAAGTGAAAAGTACTCGCCATCTGCTACCGACTTTGATATATCGTTAAAGAGATATTTTCTTCCATAATTCCTTCAATTGTAAATGCCCGTTGATGATGAGCTGTTTCCAGAAAATTGTGAACAAACTGCGGTGCCCGGGGGTCATTTTGAAATTATTGTTTTAGTAAGTTAAGCAGGAAGGTGGCTTTGAAGATTAACTAAGTCCAGGCCATGGTAATGAGTTTGACTCCATTGTAAAAGCATTTCGAAGCCGTCTTCTCTGCATACTAATTAATGGAGAAAATTCGTGCCAAGGAACTCCGGAGTCTCATTTTAATCAGTCCTAGAGTTTTTGCAAGGTTAGCTTGCGTACGTTTTTCACCACGAATGACTTAGTTCCATCATACCATTTAAATAGAGAGCAAATAACCTTCACACTTTGTTAAGAAGGAACTCGTCTTTTTTGTTGCAAATTCATTTCATTTTCATGGCAGCGAAGTATTCTGTGGAAGTTTATAATTACTGCTTTTGTCTGGATCTGAGAATCTTTTGAGCAAAAACCCAAAGCAGAGGGGCTTTGAATGTGCAAAACATCCTTTAAGGACATTTGACCTTTCAGAAGGATAAAACATTTAAGGCGAAGAACTATGAACTCCTTGGTACCTTTTAAGGTTCCTGGGAAGAACGAACAATATACATTTTGATGGCTTAATTCGAGTCTTTAATAGTTATGAAATGATATGAGGAAAAACAGCACGACAAACATTTTAAATCACTTCAAGCAATATAATTACAACGCTTCCAATTTAAATGCCAAAAATAGTATCCCACTTTTTACAGAATTGGGTCTATTAAATTATCTTGTGAAAGAATTAGAAATTATAGATTTTATTTTTTCAGTGTGAGCTTGAACCTTTCTCAGTCGTTCTGTACCTTCAAGAAAATTGGAAGAAAATTAAAAAGAGTTTAAACACTTCAAAAGGTTTCTTTAAAGTCTCTTTAGAAGCGTTTTTAAGGGTTTATAAATTTGAAATAAGTAAGAAGTTGGCAATCAATGAATAATAAATAATATAAGATAACAATTTTAAATTATCCTACTAATGTAAATGTGAAAGTATGTATGTGAAGATGATAGTCTGTCAGTCGCGCTTAAATACTTGATTCAATATTTTTTATTTTTTGACTAAAGGTAACATTCGCAGCATTCGAAACGGATACACTGTTTCAGGGTTTCAGACGATCAGACTAGTTGCGAACGTGTTTTTTAACAATTCGAGTTAATTGCCGGCGTATAATTTATAAAATTTGTGCCTATTGCGAGCACATTGTTGTTGTTTCTATTTTATGATTATATCAAAAGAAGCAATTAATAATGAAGCAAATATGCTAATTGGACTAACTATTCTCATTCTATTAAAACCTATACTCGCATGCATAAAGTTTCCAACAGAAATTCAACGAACTGCTTTTTTTAAACAAAGTTATCAACATTCCGTTGAAAGTTTTAAATTATTTCTGCAAATCAACTCATACCTAAGCGGTCAAGACTCAAAACAGCAACTTGTTAGCATTGGGGACTACTCGGTGGCTGCTTTGATTTGGAGTTATTTTGCCCTCCACGGATGGTTTTCATAGTTTCTTTGGTAAAATCCATACAAAGCGCCTTATTGTAGTTACTATTGCACCAGAGAAGCAAAATTATCCTGTCGGTAGACAAACTTTTCGCATTATTTTCTCCTGGTATAGAACTCTTATCCACAGGAGAATAGACAACATTTTTGTTTTTCGTGCAGAGAATTTATTTAAAACTTTTATCCTTTTCAATAGTGCAACGAGTACATCTCTCAAAGGAGTTGTTTTAAAGGAGATTTAATAAGTTCTAGTAGAACAAATTGTTTTCACTTGATCAAGAAACTTGGGGAAAGACAAATAAAATTTTGTATTCTTAGCAAAATGTAGTAAAATTAAAAATAGAGAAAGAGGAGAGCATTTTACATATAACTTGATTATGTTTTATACGGAGTGCCTCAAAAACAAACTTCCAAATGCAAACACATGAAGTTTTTTTGAAGATATTGAAGATATTGATTCTTTGAAATTTAGAAAAGTCGTTAACTTCGATTTCGATTTTTTCAATGTGATGGCCAAAACTTTGATATTTTTTATTTTATTTGATTTATTTATATACATAACATATATTTTTGCAATCAATTACCGAAGGAGCCTCCTATCAAATTTAGCCAAATATATAAAAAAACATACTGAGTCTTAACTGACCAACCGGCCTAAAAGTTTGCGCAAGTAGTCTAATTTTGAAAAGGTATTACGTCACGTGAAGCGATTTTGCTGCGCCACAAAATTTGGCGAAATTTGGAACTTTGCGGCAGTATTGTTCTATTTCAAATTCTGGTTTCTGTTTCGTTCTAGAAAAGATATAAAAACAAGAACTGTAATTTTAAATCAAAAGTTGTTATTGTTTTCTATCATTGAATTGTTTTTGAAATCCTGATGTGCTTTTAAAGCCAAATAGTTGATATGTATGACTTTGATTAATTTTAGCGCATTAATTTTAAGATTTGTTGGTCCTATTGACAGTCGAGCAAAAAATTTAGCGTCACATGCATTGTGTCAGGCAATGCTTTTTTTCTCATCATTCTCCGGTGCGGCGTTACAAAAGGGCGTCCATTGTATCCCGGCCTTTAGGCTAAACTTTACTTTTATAGGCAATGGCATATCTAAATTAAGTAAATTAAGAAACGATATAAAATATAATAATTTTTTACTTTACATTCTAAAATAAGGATTATATATGTACATACGCTTTGCTTTCAATATATTGTAGAAAATTTGGTTGTTAAATATTATATTATACCAATCAAGTCTTCGAAAATAGTCGAAGACATACGTAGGTACACTATACTTGTATGTATTAACCGAAAAGTTACAGATAAAATATATAACGATTCTGTTAACGAGTTTCGTAACAATAACATTTAATACGACTTACGAGCTAGACCCATTACGTGATCTCGAACAAAAAGTTTACGACAATCGTAAATAGGCTGTTCGCCAATATCTCATCGAATTTTACTCCCATTTATGTGACTTCTTGCACTCATGGCCAAGACATAAATGCCTCCTTAAGGGCTCTAAGATGGGGAAATATCACATGGTGAAAGGCATTATTCTACTCGAGGCGGAAAAATGGTTTTTTCATTAATTCACTGAACAGCCTTTTGTGTTCATTTTTATGAAATTAACCACTTTTGGGAGCTCATTAACTTGTTAGAGACTGGTAATATTCTAAGGGTCTGTTAGTAAATGGTCTATCTTACGATTCTTCCTGAATGCATAAACACAAAAATTACATTATTATTATATAATAACATTCCCATAAGAAATGTATCTGAGTTCGAGGTATAAAAATGTTATATGGAAAATAAAAAAATTATTACTTATAAGAGTATAACACTTTTATTTTTCAACTATCAAACTTTGCAAATAGATTGAAAAAATATATATTGAGACGAGTTTGTTTTCAATTAATTTTATATATTTTAGAATCACAAAACGAGTGAATGGTTAGAACTAAAATACATATTTTCATCAGTGAAAACATCAGAATACGTAGTTTGCTTTGCATGAACTAATGTAAAATAAGAACAAGTGCATATATAGCTTTTCAAATATATAAGTAGTCACAACTTCACAAGAACTCCTAGACATCAGTAAACATAAAAAAGAAATATATTTTACTACATATTATATTTTTCAAAGTTGAATGTAATAAAGATTCTAGAGGGCTCGGCGAGAGGCATAGTTTCAGTTTTTGATTTATTGAGAAAATTTTGTAGGTACAAAGCATTTCAAATAAAGAAGGATAAGAATTAATTACATTCTGTAAAAAAAATATAAAATTGTACCAAAAGAATTATCTCGTAATATATTTAGTTTAGTAGTTTGGTACCTTTAGTTAATAAGTGTATAAGGTAGGATACCCAAATAAGGCCCACCTTATTGTTATTGCTTAATAACTCAAAGGATTACAAAATAAAAAGATTTTAAATTTATTATAAAAATTCTTTATTAAATAACCTGTTGAAAATTCCTTAGTATAATAGCCTCTTTTAAAATATTAACTGTCTTGTTAGCATTAAAAAAAAAACATGCCTTGGGCCTAATAGGGATCCCATACGTCTTAATAAGGCCCCCATTAAATTTGAATCAAAATTAATTGTATATACGCAAGTCATTTACCAAAATTCAACAACAAATAATTACTTTCTAACAGAGCTAACAAAAAATTAACAAAACTAATGAATTTCATGTTTTGTAGTTGATTTTTATAAAATTTGATCGTACATGCAGTTTCGCTAACATTTTATGAATGGATACACTGACAAGTTTACTTCTGACCGAAGCTGAATAGGGCGAACATTTGAGATTTGTAGGCACTAAATTATAACACAGATTTGAGAACTTTCCGATTTCGTTTGGCGCGAAATTTGAAAGATGGGCCTTGTTAGGACTCGGGCCTTATTTGGTTCTACTATCTTAGATAAATAACTAAGTAGTATGATAATAAGAGAATAATCGTAATTTTTAACACACATACTATATAATAATAATAATATATAACGACAACGTACAAAATAAAACAAAAAAGTATATATTTTTCCTCAAAAATAAATAAAAATACTTTATATGTTTTGCAGTTGCTTTTTATAAAATTCGCCGTGCATGCCCTTTCGCTGACGTTTTATGAATGCAAATACTCACAAGTTTACTTTTGAGAAAAACTGATTAGGGTGAACGTTTGAGATTTGTAGGTACTAAAATATAACACAGACTTTTGGCACTTCCGAATTCGTTTGGCGCGAAATTTGAAAGGTGGGCCTTGTTAGGGCCCGGGCCTTATTTGGTTCTCCTACCTTATAGGATGTATTCATGAGATTTTGCAAAAAGTTTCACTCAGTACCTATTTAATATTAAAATTCACTAATATAAATTTGGGGTCAATGGAGTAACATAACTTCTTGGCTGAACTATATGTCCTTTGTAAAAATTGCTGTTTTCACGATCTTTTACTACTATAGAAAATTATCGCAAAATTCATCCAGAAGTATTCAATATAACGTGAGAAAACGACAAATTGATATCCATTTCGATTAAAGTCAATAGAATCCCATATGCCTTTCGAAAATATTACATTGTATCTTATGTAGTCGGGTCTTCCGAGCTCATGTAAGGAGCTGAATTAAATTGAAATAAATTTTCTTCGACTGACAGAAGCCTGTGGCAGTGCGACAGTGCATCAGACCAAGGTAAATTGTTTGTTTAATTATTTATGAGAATTATTTCCAGGCAGTCGACATTTATTTTTATTCAATAATGAATCCTCAGCTTTCGTTTCCTGTTAATTTATTTATGTGGGTTTAGTATTAGCTTTATATGAAATAACATAACACCCGACTGCTATACATTTTGGTGTTGAACTTATCTTTGATGTTAATTTACGAGTAGAACAGAAGTTTTTCACTAGTAAAATGTCACCAGAATGTTTAAGTTTGGAATTGTTTTTATTTTTTCTTTATTTCATAATACTCACAGAGAGCTTAAATTGAAAAGTGTAAGATTTTAGGGATTCTAATCAGCAGTATGGGTTTTCGTCGTAATTATTGATTATATGTATTTGCGTGTTTTATATATGCATAAATATTTATGTACATAGCAAAAATGGCTATATTTTTTGCTTCAGTCAAAATTTTGATTGATTATTGTCGGTCATCTGTTTTCGTCAAAAACGAATCATTCATTCTCCAATTGGGGGCCTGTGATCATTCAATCAATTTCATACTTTCTACGCGGGAAGGCACTCTACCATAAAAGAAAGTATTCGCGAACAATTCCAAACCAGGAGAAAAGTTCGCTTAAAACTTTGAGATATAAATCAACCTCCCCCGCATTTACCAATATACCTTAGAAATTCTGTAATTGGCGCGAATGTAAAAAACGAATGCGAAATTTAAAACTTTTTATTCTCACGTGCGAACATTTTCAATTGTTTTTGAGTATAGGGAGGTGTTAGAAAAATTCTGTAAAATTACAGAGTTTGTTAGCCACGTTGGGTGCACTCTAAGCTCATTTCATTTCTACAATTCAAGAACAGAACAAGGGGATTTTTTAAAAAATTCTGGTGCAGGCAGGTATCAGAAAAAGTTAGTCATGCAGACATGCGGAAAATTTACTCGAATTATTTTATTTCCATTAAGATGGGGAAAAAACAATGAACGGTGGGATCTGAAGATATGTGCCAAGTAGAGCTGCACTAATTAGATTTCTGGAATATGAGGAATACGCCTTTGTTCTCAAGTTTTGAAGAGGTTTCCCTGTTTTATCAGGGATATAATAAAAAACAGATTATCATTTTAGAGGCTTTTGGTAAAGAGTTTATTATCAAACAGTTGATCCATTATTTCGGTTGTGTAATTTTGTTAAGTCAAATATTTTCTTATTTAAAAATTCCAAGGCCTTACTTAGTCTATCTACCGCTATGGGCTTAGTAGATAAACAGTAGTAAACTTGGGCATATATTTTTCTCACTTAAAAATTTGGGTTTTAAATGAAATTATATCCGATTCCCCATATTAAAGTTTCTTATCCTTTATTTTGTATACTGAAATACCGTGTAACTTGATAATTTAGTTGTAGAAATTAAATAATTACTAATTAATTAATTAGATTATTGAAAAATGCTATCGCATAGATGGAATCGTGCACTACGTACAACTCTGTCGATTAACAGATTGAAAATTAACTAACATAATAATATGTACCTATAGATAATAATAATTTTATGATTATGAAAATAATATTAATTTTATTATTCTGAAAATTCCCTTTGTTCATGTAATGCGTATGGCAATAAAAAATATTAGTAACTGCACTAGACATTTTATTTTGAAGTAGCAAAATTTAAAGAGCGTAGTGCATTTATGCATAGTACAAAGTAATGCAAAAATTGTTATTAAATACTAATTCTATTACATAACCGGCTTAAGATGAAAAACTGTAAGTAATGTACAATATTAATCATATAACCATACAAATACTATGTATGAATTATTATTTATAAAATAGAAAAAAGTATGCATGTAAGTAATTTAAAATTTTCCTTTAAAATACAGAATTGAAGTTCTAAACTATTGATCGCTAAGTTGAGATAATTTCTGAATTCTGATCATGATTAAAACCTTTCATTATATGTGTAGGTACGTCTTAGCGTTTCCCGTAGTACGAAACTATCAATTTTTTAAGTTTCTCACTTTCGATGTTCATTACATTTTTGATCGAATTTCAAAAATATTTTTGAAAAATAATAAATTAAATTATATATGTACCTACCTACAAGAACATTATAAAAAAAAATTAAAGTGTGTATTTGTATAATACAATATGTAAAACATTTAGAAATATGTGGACAAAATATGTAATATGATAAGTATGAGTAAATATGAGTATTTGATCGGTTGTAAAACTAAAATAGTCTTTGGATTATAAATTAGCACCTAACTCAGCTAAAAAATAATTTTGCAGTGAAGTCGTAAAATATGAAAAGCTTTTTGAAATTTATAACCTTGTCAACACATAATGGCGACTGGCAAAGCGTATAAAAGAAATGCCATAATATAGGGAAAAGGACTTCCTCCATTTCGTCCGGCAGTTTACAGCCATCAATGGAAAGGTAATAAATCGTGATTGTTTTTTTGCTGGTTTTAGGACACAAAACCAAATTAAGAGGAAGTCATAAACGCGGTCATGATGTCCGTAAAGAAACGATTTCTTAATCATAAAAGGCACATTTTGTTCTTTAAAAATTACTTTCTTTTTTAATGTTGCTGGACTATAAAAGGATACAATCAGCGATGAAATTATTCTGAGGAAAGGGCGAAAAAATTTCATGACTTTAATTTAGACTTGAAGGTTTGGAAAAAATAACTTTATAGTTTTAAAGAAATAAAGGGGTTTCCATTAAGGGCGCTTGAACTTTAAATTTAAAAGTTGTGTATGAGATATAATTTTTTTTTATATGAAATGATAGTAAAGTTTAATAATTTGAAAGCGCTGATCAACACGTACTTTGCCCGACAATACTATAACCTCAAAATTTGATAGCTGAGCTTCACAAACATGGCCGCTATACACCGTCAAAATTTGAGCGTCCTTATTGGAAGACGTTATGTATGCAGAAATGTTGTTTATTTCAAGATGTTTATGCTTACTTTGTCTGTTCTATTCTATTACAACTTACATTAGATACTTTGTCTACATAAGTAATAGTTACATTATTTTCGATAAATTCGTATTTTTAAATATATATACAGACATCTTTGTATTATAATTACCACTAGGTCTAGAATTTAAATTTTCGATTATATCGAGTCAGAGAAATTGGAATATTGATAAACATTTGGAAACAATAATGTTTGGAAGATATAATCGTCAATTCCTTAGATATACATATATGTATGTAGGTACTTATGTAACTATATATAACCAGAAAACAAAATTTGCTGATTTGTGATTTTCTTAGCTATAAATCGAACTCCCCTTGATACGGAACTCCAATTTAAAACTCGAGCAGTAGAAGTCTGCATTGGATCGTACGTGGCATATAAATCTAATCGCTTGAATAATTTTTAGTTCATGATACAGACCCTCGTTCGACGCAATGTCAGAAGTCCTCAGAAAAACTGAGTAACTTTAAATCGAAGGGCAAATTCTGGAGTTCACAATATCATCTCATAACATTGATTTATTCGTGTTAACTTTTCACCCGAGAAAAAGAGTTAAGGCACCTTGGAGAGGAAATCGATTATTTTTGGTTTCCTTCGAGAATTTTGCAGAGTTTTATTTGAATTCAATTTTAACAAAATGTGAGAATAATTCGCTGAGGGCGCCTTAAGATTTGCATATAAAATCTTGTTAAAGGAAAAGAAAATGTAAATAAATTGCGGAATTCTTTGAAATTTCATAGCAGAAATTGTATTTTGGATTACAATGATATAGCTTATTATTTGATAAAAAATTTCAGGCTATAAATAGATCTCTTGATGTTTGCTTTTGATTTGAATGTATGATTTTACATAGTTATATAAATATATTCACAAATCTCTTTGGTATTGATTTTTATGTTTATCCTCATTGATATTACGTATTTTTACTTAGAGAGTTCGCATTTATCAAAACTATTAAAGAAAGGATATGTATTAAGTACAACGAATAAAGTTGTTTAATATTTAAAAATTACCTACTTAAAATTACTCGAAATTCTATTAGCTGTTGGTTTTGCTATCAAATTACAGTTTTTGGTATGATGATGAATATTTGGGTTATAAAATTTATTGTAAAATTGAGTGTTATTTACAAAGTTTGATAGTATAGTTTGGGCATCAATAATTTGGTTAAGAACATTTCACTTGAATTTTTTTCCGATTTTTCCAGCATCAAAACAGCTTCCTGGGACGGTTAATCAATCTTGCATTTCAACTGCCCTGAGAAATACCCTTATTGTTAGTATTAATTTTCATTTAAACTCGTTGAATTTCGAACAATGTTGATCACCATATTGCATCCGCCATCTTGAATTTCTTAACTTTGAATATGGATTCGTAATCAGCTTCTCTAAAAACCCCCAAATACCAGTTTTCAAGGAATTAACCTTATAAAAATTTTTAGTCGCCATATTGAGGCCACCATTTTGAAATCCTATACCTTATGAGCATAAAATCAACCTATATATATATATTAAGTCGGAGTATTTAGATACCTTTAGTCAAAGAATACATAATATAGAATCAAGTAGCTAGACGTAATTGCCGAACAAACATCTTCATAAACTTTCACATTATAAATTATATTAAAACTTAATTAGCTTTCCGAACTGTTAGACTTAAACCGTGCTTCGTTAATCTTGAAGTGTTACTAAGAATAAGTATATTATTTTAAATTTATTCAAATGTTACCTACTTTTAATATCAGCTTTATTTATTTATTTATTTATAATACTCGTTTGAATCAATTTGACGAGCCACATAACGTTAAGCTTTCAAACGAAGTTTTAGTATATTGTGCAACAAGGGCGTAAAGTAGCCGTTTGCGCACGCTGGCAGCAATAAACGCACGAGCGAAGCGAGTTTGTTTAGCTGCTAGCGTAAGCAATCGGCTACGCACCGCCCGAGTTGCACAATAAAGCACTAGTGGATAATAAGCCACTTTACAACCGGAAAGGCTTGCGTTTTAGTGGCACTTTTCCCTCACGCGTGTGGAAATAGTACATTGTGTGACAAGGGCGGAAAATAGACCGCTACCGCTCGTGTTGCACATACTATTTTTTGCCACAAATGCGGTGGTGGGGGCGCGGTGGGGTCCGTAGGGGGTGCAACGGGGGGTGCGGGGGGCGGAGCCCCCTGCAACAAAAAAAAAAAAAAAAAAAACAAAATTTATTAGAAAAATTAATTTTTTTTCACACTTCTTAACATCGAGTACACTGCCCACAAACTTGATGATTTCAGATTTTCTGACAAAAAACTAAAATACGCAATGAAAACTTTTTTTTATAGCGAATTAATTTTATTTTTTGCTCGCCAATTCATAAATTTTTCATAAGCTTGTTCATACTTGTCGCGGGATTTGACAGGCAGCAAATTGTTCCGAACTCCGTTCGCCCGTTTAGCAATATGACTGGGTAATACTTCTTCATCACTCGATGGATCACTGTCGGGAATTATATCCGTTGGATTCATGATCACTGGTTTCTTCAATCTGCCACAATTGCGCACACTTGTTTTTAAAATTCCACAATAAATCAAACTAGAAAAGAGCGTGTTTTATTTCTATGTTAAAATTTCTGTTCGACAACGACAGATGGCGCAGGCATTTTCTCCGCATGCGTGGTAAAAAAAATATTTACTTAACGCGCATTTAATTGACAGAAACAAATAAGACTTTCAACCCTAAGTATTTTTTTTTAAATATCTAACTTAAGGCAAATACAAATAATTGCGTATATTCGAATCCCGATTATAATTGGAAGTGTACTATCAAATCAATGCCCAAAATCCACCCATCGGAGCCCACTCTATTATTAGGTTGTGCAGCCGCAGGGTTAATACCTTTCAATACGTCCTGGATCAATAGGTCCAATCTATTTGTTTTCCGCATATCTCAAAGATCTTCAATTTCCTGTTGAGGCCCACATTTTGGCGAATGCCAGGTTAAGTCCCTTTCAGTTTGAGTTGTTGTTCACATTTATATATGCATTGCACGTTTCGAGATGGATACAGCAGATATTCTGTTGGTCATGTTATCGAAAGTAATTGAATTGAAATTGCCAGTACTCATTTTTATTTAAACGAAAAAAGAAAAAAAGAAAAAAAAAATGCAGTTTGGTCAATAAAACCAAATTGGTTTCGTGTGACTCGGCAGTTCTGATTTCCTACACTCTAAAAAATAATTGAGTAATTTTACAATGTTAAATGCTGGCACTACATTTGCCAACGTTTAACTTTGTAATTTTACAATGCAGTGTAATAATGTACATACCTACATAAGCAAAAGCAGCAGCTCGAAATTTTTCATATATTTCAAATTTAAATTATTCTAATTTAAGGCACAAATCCACAATAAAACGAAATGAAAATTGGTCGATAATAAAGCAGAGATAAAGGGAAATAAACTTCATTTCAAAAAAAAATTTTCATATATATATATTTTCACTGGTTTATGCACTGCTGTGAACACTAATTTCACCTTTATGATCCTAGAAGGCTAAGATTTAATTAAGAATATTAAAATTAACCCCAAAAATAATATGAATAGCTCTTTTACATTCACTTCCACGCACTTCGAAATTCACTTCACGAATGACATTGTGACATCAGTGACATTAAAAATCTTGTTAATTTTCGTATTATGAACGTTGTCAAATATATTCAAATATATTATACCTACAGTTTAAAAGCGAGTTATATTATTATAAGTTTTGCAACGTTACACTGATAAATTCTTTATAATATAATTATCAGCATTAAATTTTATTACGATTATCCAGTTAATTTTACCACTTTGAAGTATGTTTACAAAGAAGAATTAAAAAGTGTAAGAAGTGTTGAATATTCCAAGTTAAATCGTTAAAATTTCCTTTTTTTGCAACTTTGTTTATTATTACTAACTTTTTAGGTGTAATATGTATTTTTACTGAAAAATTGTAAATTAACTAAATATGTATCGTAAAAAAACTGTGGAATATAAAACATATTTTATAGAATGTAAGTGATTCATGAAATATAATAAATTTCTGTCTCTTGTTTCTATATTATTTAACTGATATATTGCGCTATACGTCTAGTATGATGGGTAAAATTTGATTTAACCATAATTGGCTGTTAATAGAATTTCTGTTCCAATGACAGGAAGGATGTGGTCTGGCATTTAAATAAGTTCGGATTTTGGGCAACCATAATGCGATTAACCTTCCCATTATCAGAGAATATGCCTACTTGAGCTTTACTGAGAGATTACATTACAACTTCGGAATTTCTTCTCAGTTCGTGTAAACATTATTTCCAAATATTGACAATGAGCCTTCTCTGGTTGATGCTTACAGCACACAAATTTCTGGTATGCTTCTGCTATTCAAACTGAATGGCATTTTAATCACAAGCCCAAATAGTGCCTACGCAGCCAACTGGGCCTGTCCTCGTTCTGTACGCAATCCGGAAATATTTGATACCTGTTACAACTAATAACTGCAGGCGGCTCTAGATCGGCACGTATTTCATGAGGTAATTTCGAGCATCAGAACAAACCCTCAATGGGGGCTGGTTCATGAATACAAATTTCAGGGAATTCCTTTATTTGAACAGAAAAGTTTTTGGGAACACAACATTTGGGAAGAATGGATTAATTAGTGTTTGGTGTTTGTTTTTTAAGGTCTAATAGGTACGTGTGGGTTAAAAATATATTCTTTTTTGCCAACAAATCGATGGATTAAAGTTTTGAGAAAATCTTTGTTTTTATCTAAAAGGACAATTATTTTTAAGTAGATGTTTACATATAGGTACATACATAAATATATGCGAAAAAGGAAGTCATCATAGATTTTGTTTTTTAAATTAGTCTTACACATAAAGTTTAACCTCTATTATTATAGGTAGCTACTGTGTGCTAATGATTTTTATAAAATTACTTAAATAATATTTACATATAACATAACTAATTGAGGAGTGTTTGCTAAAAAGTGGCTATTTACAATTTTACTAATACAGACATGTGTTAGGGTTTGTGTGGCCAGTACAAAGGAAATCCAATATAAATACTTACTTTGATAGTTTTGATGCATTATTTTGTTATAGGCCAATTTATTAATAGCAATTTTTGATTTGAAATGACTGTAAATGGCTTGATTAAATTAAAAAAAGCGGCCAAGTGCGAGTCGGACTCGCCCATGAAGGGTTCCGTAGCAGCAAGTAACATAATATAAAAGTTCTTGTAGTTCGTTGTAATTCTGATCGATTAAAAAAAACTACTTACTAGATCTCGTTCAAACCAATTTTCGGTGGAAGTTTGCATAGTAATGTACATCATATTTTTTTTTTAGTTTTATCATTCTCTTATTTTAGAAGTTACAGGGGGGGGGGGGGGGGGGACACACATTTTACCACTTTGGAAGTGTCTCTCGCGCAAACTATTCAGTTTATAAAAAAATGATATTAGAAACCTCAATATAATTTTTGAAGACCTATCCATAGATACCCCACACGTATGGGTTTGATGAAAAAAAATTTTTTGAGTTTCAGTTCTAAGTATGGGCCCCCCAAAATTTATTTTTCTAGTTTTGTGTGAAAATCTTAATGCGGTTCACAGAATACATCTACTTACCAAGTTTTAACAGTATAGTTCTTATAGTTTCGGAAAAAGTGGCTGTGACATACGGACGGACAGACAGACAGACAGACATGACGAATCCATAAGGGTTCCGTTTTTTGCCATTTGGCTACGGAACCCTAATAATAAAAGTTTTATCACCTACAATCACATAATGTACATAAATACCACAATTTTAACAGAGTATTATCATCATTAAATGTTTCGTTATTGTATGCGTTTTTTTGCAATTTTGATTAGAAATAAGAATTTCAAGACCAATTTGCATGATTGCCATTTCTTATAGACTGAGATCGGACGTAAATAAAATATAAAGATCCTAATAAAATAATTTTTTTAGTGAAATTTAAATAGGTCTCTAGTAAATTATTTAAGTGATTTTTAGTAACTTTATTTGAAAATACTGGAAAGTTATTTGGTTAAAAGTGAACATCTAAGACATTGTCAAAACCCTCATAAGTCAGTAGTTTCTATATAGGTGCACTTCTAGTGAAATTCAAGGGATAATCTGTAAGATGTTTTGTGGGTTGCAATATTTATTAACATTTTAAGTGTTATCCATACATTAGTTGTATACTGAAATAGAAATTGCACAACTTTATAGGTGCATGTTTAACTTATTTCGTAAGTAATGCATCCAGTTATCGGCACACAATTTAATGAATTAATTTAATTACATTAATTAGCTTTTATGAACTTACATTTTTTTTCTAAAAAAATATATACTATAATATACAAACGATGCCCAGTACTGTTTCTGAATTTCTAGGAAAACCAAATAGAATTTGATGTTATTTTTTATGTGTTTATTGTGTATATTTTTGCGCCTGTATAATTATTCTTAAAGACGAAATGGGAAAATATACAAATAACAGATGTTCGTGTTTGTAGCCATAAGAACTAATTAAGATAAATACTTGTGTCTGTGAGATAAGAGTACACAAAGTCAAGTTTTATTTTTTTTAACTATTTATCATAACGTCGCAGATTTTTTGTAAATTTTCAAGAGGGCGAATTCAATCAAAAAAAGATTTTAGGACAATTTATCATGATGTCTGTGAGTGCTTGTCAGAATACCACAAAAGGCCGCCGAGAGCAGTTAATTCAATGGGAGTTTGTCCTTAATTAACTCGCCTTTCGCCACTCGCTGAGAGCGAGAAAAGCCGCCTTAATGAAATAATTTTTCACCTTAATTTCGGCAACAAATTACGTTTTGTCATGATAAAGCAGATGTTTTCCAATTATTTCCAGCTAAAAGTAATCTGCAATTAAGCTTCCTTCCTTTTATCCTTAGTTAGAATGTATTACTTATACCGGAGGCTACTCTGCGCTTCAATCAGGGACTCTGAGATTTATCGGAACCATTAATCAAACCAATTTCTTTTCATCGCTGCAAAACATTCGCTTCTTTTCTTCGAAAAATGTAACGATTTCCCATAAACAAATTATGATGGATACTTAACATCGATTCGTTTGCTATCAAAACTTTTAAGGCGATTTATGCAGATCCCTCTACTAGAGATATTGGGCCATTTTAAAACGGATATTATGGGCGAAATGGCCATTCATTACCCCTCAGAGCTCGCTTTAGTGCCTTAATGAATTGGTTCTTTTAAGAACTAATGGTGTCGTCAAAATTCTAAAACTGCCCTGAAGGAATTCCGAACATAAGTGCAGTGTAAAGGACGAGTTATGTACGTCAATTGAACGGAAAATGTAACCTCTACACATAATTGCACTTCACCAGTAATCCCAAGTTTTCTTGAAGTTGAAGTTTATTAGAATTTACTTCGTTTGACGACTATGGGACAAAGTGAGTGCACTTTGATTAAAATGTGGTAAAACTTACTCAGGAAGATGTTGGTCAGGATATTTTTCCTTTTCTTTTAAATATAAACTTTACTAACCCAAAAAAAATGATAGAAATTATTGTCACTGAATTCCTTCTAGTATAATTTTTATTTAAAATTCGTTGAATTTGATAAAAAAAAATTTGTGTACCCAAAAACACTCGATAGAAGCGAAGCTTCTACACCTCAAGAGTTACCGAAACTTCAATTATTTATAATTATATTTTTCAGAAGCCTTAGGTTTTGAAACTACGCCGCCATCCCGATTTCGTAAATTCTGACAGTTAATTTTTAAATCAGCGACGCCGAAAAGCCCCAAGTACTAATATTGGTGAAAATATCATAATTCCGCCTTTATACTTCTAGGTAGAATAATGAATTAAATGAATGAATGAAGTAGGAATTTCGCTTAATTGGATCTAAGGTAAGTGTTGAAAGAAAATATTTTTACAATAAATCTTACTGCATGAGCTTTCTATCAGCGTTTGATTTATTATGCTATGATGATTATTTATGGATATATAAGCTTTCAAAGTGTGTTCAATTTTCTTTGCACTATTTAAACATCTACATATACCGCCGAGAAATACATAGTTCTACGTAAAATATGATAATAAAAATAATAATATTAGGTTATAAAAAATTAAATATAATTAACAATTTGAAGCAATAACATTTTTCATTTTTAGCTATCGTGAAAGAAAACACAATTTTTCGAAATCGACTGACTACACTACGCCGCCGTATCCGATCACAATAAACTCTGCCTCCGGTGAGTGTATTCTTATCTCAGAAGTAGAAATGTGTTATTTAAAAGCTTTCTTTTGGAGAGCCCATAATCTTGTTAATCCACTTGATTCTTAAGATGATCCCAAGGAGAATAACAAGGAAGCAAATTGAATTCTCATAAGAATTGGTTCAAAGATGTTTTTGGCGGGCACGAGTGGCTTTATTGTAAATAAATATGTCTCGTACCCTAATCCAAAAATACGTGGATATCTGTCAACATTAAGTAGCAAAGGCTTCTTCAACCAAAGTATCAAGAAGAAATGTTTGACTTATCCTTGTATGTTATTTATTTGTCCCTCGTTCGGTCGAGTTTTTACATTTCTAGTGATGTCTTATTGTTTCAGATAAGAAGCAAAACACATGTAGTGGCTGACGTCTCGCCATGAATATTTTATAAGGATATCGCTTAGTAGCATATTGTTCTGATATAAATTTAACGAGTTACTTGTTCGCTGAATTTAAAAGTAAAGGAGTCGAGGAATATTGCTGCGGTTTAGAATGTAAGCCATAAATATCTCAATTTAGTCAATTTACTCTTAATTTCTTTCCTAAACAGCGCTATTTGACGGTAATGGAAATATAACTAACGTTATTTGAAAGGAAATTTATGCTAAATTTGTTAGATATGTCGTTTACCGTGAATTCCTTTAAAGCTTATTTAGAAAAATAAAGTGTTTTAAAACCTAATATATGTGAAAAATTGCAGTAAAGTAAATCGAAAGTTAAGTACATGTATTGAAAAATTTTTTTATTAAGACTTTTAAACCCTTCGTTAAAACTGATCATCTGCCTTATACATATAACATTTTAAAGCGAAAACTATTTTTGTGAAACGCAATATGATTCAAAAATTAATCCAGTAGCTTAGGGGCGAGAGCATATCAGTCGGTTCGAAAAATCGAAATTTTTTATTTTATAAATCGTTAGCAAAATATCTCAAGAATATGTTCTCAAAGTTTCAGAATGAAGTTAAAATTGTTTTAATTCGCACCGTTAGAGCACTCGCTCAGATAGTCAGAAACTTTAAATGGATTATTCTTAAAACACAATTTTTTTAATTTGTGTCAAAAAAATTAGCTAAGAATTGAAGTGTTTAAAGGACTTTTTTTTATTACATAGCTACAAAAAAAGCGGTGAAAATCGTTAAAAAATTTAATCTATGTACATACATATTTAGTTCAAATTATTGCAAAATGTTTTAATAATACTACAATTTTGTGTATTGATTTCAAATAAAAATTACCATCTCCAGAACCACCGCTAACTACGATTACAGGTAAAGACCTGATCTTTTTGGGCTGACATATTATTTAAAATAATTCCTAAAATAACATTAAAATATCAATAAAACATACTTACTTACTTAAAGGTTGAAAACACTCAATAAATAGAAATAAATAAAATAAAAGTTTACAATAATACATATATGTATGCAACATTTACTCTTCAACATCTTTATTTTTTTAAGAAGCATTTTACAAAAGTCATAAATTTAATCTTTATTAAAAATGATAAAATCGTATCAAATTTTTGGTGTTTTTCATGTTGTACAATTTTTACGACTCAAAGACTGTTAAAAGTTTTTGCATTGGGTAAAATTAAGACTTTCAAAACTTGATAAGAACATCTTTTGAAGGAATTATATCAACTTATTTTATTACTATATATTTTATTAAAATCTCAGTCAAATGAAAGAGGGTTATACATAAATCATTAGAATCTTCAAAGCTTGTCTAATCGAGTGGTGTTGGTAGGTAAATCCGATTAAGGAAAGGAAGTTTGCCTTTTAGTTTTTATGATAGCATTAAATTGTCGGTTTCATGTGGTAGGAGTAAAGCGGCTAAATTCTCCGGAAAACTGCTCCTCCTTGGGAAGAGACGTAAATAACTTAAGTAAACAACTTCCGGAAATTAATAATATATCACCCATGCGGCAGCGGAACGTATCGCTGCTTTCGTTGTGTAAAATATAAATCATTTAGCTATCAGTATAAACTGCCAGGGTAAATGAGTTGGTGCGGCAGCCATGCTCTCTTCTGTACTTTGATAAGTAAACCCATAAGCCCACCGAGATATATGCTCGTATATCCATAACGAGGAGCATATCTAGGATGCATAACGTTCTCCCAGCCTCATGAATATTTGATGTGATGTGATGTGTATAAAATGTGAGACAAATACGCATATCAACAAGTGTCTCGGTTTTCCTTAAAATAGTACACTTTCTCCTCGCTTTCTGCTTCTGATAGTCCTCGAGCTACTCGAAAGATATGGGCGAGAAAAAGAATGAACTTAAAATCTGGTTTGGTTGGAAAAGGGGTATCACGTAAGATAACTCCTGACTTGAATATGTCAACTTCATTTTCTTTCTGCCATCTCAGAATCACTTCTGCTTTTTGGGCCTCGAAAATGTTTGATATCAACACCTTCTCTAAGTCAATTCATATATTACATTTAGAAAGCTAATGTAAAATTCCAAAAGGATTTTGAATTTTACATAACCTTTCTAAATAGCCACAACACAATCACCGTGCCTTCAGTTTTTATTTCAATAAGTGTAAAGTAAGGACAGCTACATATGGTACTTAAGTCATCATACATATTTCAAGTTATTCTCAAAATTTTGCCTTTTTCCAGTCTAATTTATGTACATGTGTAGTTCAAATTAATATGGAATGTACAATTTGTATTAGAATGTAATTTCAAAAGGTGCCACACCCTTTTCTTCTGCAGCTCGTTATTTCCTTGTTATATTTTTATAGTGTTATTCGTATTTTCAAATGCTTTTCTTTAAATCATTAAGTTGTACGTTTGTACGGATATTTTTCAAATTTCGCAACATGAATTCAACCCACTTCCCGATTACATAAGCGTCTGAAATTTGGTCGAGAGTTTCAACTCTGGGGACAATATAATGTTCTGTTATAATATTGGGACCTGGAATTTACGAATTCAAGATGGCAGACAGTCAAATTTTGAAATTTATGTGATTTTCATCAATCTTGGTACTTGGGGGTTTTTTGGCGTCCCTGATTTCAACCTGACTGTCAGAATTTATGAATTCAAGATGGCGGGTGCCAAATTTTGAAGTTGATGCGATTTTCACCAAATTTGGTATTTGGGGGTCCTTTTTGTAGATTAGGCCTATGTAGGTACTTGGGACACGAAAAACAAAAACGCACAATTAATTATTCAATTTTTCTTGTAAAAACATTACCTACTTTATGGGAAAAGCATGTTTAAAAAAATTATTATTTAATTCATTTTACATTAGTATATTCAATAACAATTCTAAAATAGTTTTAAAAGTTATATAATTCCTTTAAAACAAGTACTTACCTAATTATTGCATTTACTTAAAGCGCATATGCCAAAAATGTGTTTCGAACGAACAATTTTTAAAAGTAGACTTGAGAAAATTTAGGAAGAGTTTATTTCGACTGATTTATAGTGACATTGAATTGTGTTTTATTTAAAAGGTAGAATTTTAAAGTTATAATAAATTTTTTTTTTCTTTATTCATAACCATGGTGTGGCTGTAATGTTGTAGTTTTGGTATGGAATCCTAATAACAAGAAATTTGAATTTATTAAATTTTATATTTCTAACGAAATTTACAAAGTTTATATACCTACTCAAAAAGTTACAGGGTGTTTGGTGGAAAAAACCATATCATTTTATACATACACACATATATCTAAATGGTATATTTTAGACAGAGTTTCCTTTCACTGATAATAAAATTAATTTTGAAACGCTTTGTTACGTTCCATGAATTTAAAAGAGAGCCGACTAACTGAGGTAAACTGGAGTTTGGTATCTTCCTCCATCCTGGCAGACAGATGTAAAGACTTTGGTTAAAGGAAAGAAACTTTAAGGATCTTTAATTACAAAGTCATTTGAATTACTAGGTAAAAAACGTTCTATGGTTAGAAATTCGAATAATGTAATATGTATGGGGCGAGAGATGGTAGATTTTAACATGAAATTGTTCCCGCTTATCTTTTATAGAGAGCTTCTAGAGACATAAATTATATAATTTAGCATTTTTTAAAAATTAAATCAAAATGTTCGCAACAAATATGTACCTATTATTAAAAAATAAATTACAGAGACGATTTTGTTCCATGATACCAATTTATCGTCTCATCTTACAAAATAACAACCTTTCTTAGATTTCCATTTAAATTTTTTTTCCAATAATTTTCATTTTAATAAAAACAAGAATTTGTGTAGATATTTTTCATCCTTGAAAGTAATTAAAAAGGGCGGCTTTTGGGAGAATTTACGATTACGAAATATTTTTTCTATAAAAAATCCATTACTAAACGATCATCCCCTTTAAAAGTTATCATTCATGCACCAAACACTGCTTGACATTTTGACATAAAAATTCTGTAAGTCGTATCAGATTCCCTGTCTTTTCTAAGAAAAAAAAAAATTCTGCTTTTTCTGCGATTTCCCACCACCCCCGAAAAAGGGTCGAGATAATAAAACATGAAAACCAGGCTGCCTAGAATCGTGAAGGGCGCCGCTTAGTCTTGGTGCGAATATTTCGTCCGTTTCAAAAAATTTCCATCGCCGCCTTTTTCTTTAAGGGTCTTCTGCTATACTGTCTTCGTGGAACATTTTTCCTTTGAAATTATATCCCGAAAAACAAGAAGACAATTTTCAGTAAAATTAACAAGAGTTGTAAATTTTTGAATGTCTGAACGTTGACCTCAATCCTCGAGTAACTTGAACTGGTTTAAGTACACACGTCCAATGCTAGGAGTATTTTAGGGCCTGAAGTTCGACGATAAGGAGCTTTGCCAACACCAAACTCTGACTCTACAGTGCGCGGCAACAATTTTAAAGTGAAAAAAGAACATTCTTACTGCAATGTAATAAATGAATAATTTAAAGAATAATCCACCCGGTTCTGCTGTTAATCTGCGGACGTCTTAGAAACAGCTAAGGATTTTCTCCTGCAAATATGTATAACTTTTCTTATATATGTATGTACATATATATAGTCCAAAAGAAACTGTACCAGAAGACACTAAGAAACTTTCCACCTCCTTTGCAAGGATTTGTAAATTAAGTTCTAAATAAAGAATAATGAGGCAGTCCGACAGTGCATTTTGTATTTATTTATTTTTTCTGCAGAATTTATCTCATTTCCTATGCAAATAGCCAGTGTGCATCTTCTAGAGACTTTATTTTTTTCTAAGACAGACAGCACACAAAGTAGCTCTAAAGCATTTTACTGCCAACTTTATGCAAAGTGGTTTAACACTAAAGGGGTGAATGTCATAAAAATTTTGCTTCTCTTGGCATTGTGGAAATTCTCATAATTATTTCACTTTGTTTATCACATACTAATGCCGTAATCATAATAATATCATTATGTTTTTTTAATATTATAGTGTGATATTAAAGAAAAATAGAACAAAGTAGTTCTATAGTTTGATTAATCAGACTTCCGACAGTTTACTATATTTAAAGTAGGTACATTTTAAAGTACCTTCATCGTATTTTGTATCTCTAAATTAAAACCTCTCAAGGTAAAATTCTTTGAGCTAAAATATTTCTTACCACTTTACTTTGAGGTTCTGTGTCTCAAAGAGGTGACAATTGAACCTATAGATTTCACGATTTTACTCAAACGACTATCTGTCAGTCTGTTTTAAATATTTATAGAAATCTGGGTTTTTAAAATATTTTAAGACTTTAAGAAAAAAGGGGTTTAACAACAAAAAATAAATAAAAACTGTGTTTTAACTTTTCGATGTGGATTAAAAACAAGGTGAGCTAGTTTTTAATCCACCACTCTCAAAGAATTATCAGTTGTTGATCATCGATGAAGTATTTGCAGGGTTTGTAATTGTTTAGCGTGGGGAGCGCCATAAAATATTGTAGTTTGAAAAATAACTTTATAGAAAATTAAATAAATAGAAACCAAATTGATACAGTCTAATGCTAAGCCTACCTACCTAAGTTATTAAATTACAAAATTTACAATAGAAAATGATAGTAACTATTTGTATATTTCTCAAAATTGCTTTCAGGGAACAATGCAAATGTTTTGATAATATAATAATTACTCTGTTAAAAAAAAAAACTGAAACAAATATTTAATTTGGATGCCCAATGCTAAGATAATTAATTATTAATTTTACATTGGGGAAAGCTGACATAACAATAGCTTGCGTACCTACATATTTACACATTTTTCGTGTACAAAAACAAAGAAAAATGAAAGAATTATTTACATAGGCTCAATAGTTTCAGAGATTACTATAAAATTTCTAAAACAGCATAATTTCTGAAATAAAAATGGACTATACAGATCAACGCAAAAGTGTTAATTAGTGTAAATGCATGGTCTTCTATTGGTAAAAGAATTATTCGAATCAGCTCAGTAGTTTCCGTAGTAGTTACCTCTTACAAACAAAATCTGCCGTTTATATTGGTATGTATTTTAGAGAATTTTTCAAAGCATACAGCCTTTATTTGTGACGCTTACTACCTTTGGAAGGGTTTTAAATAACATTTTTAATGTTCATTTAACAGTGTTTAACTATAAAAAATGAAAAAAATAAATAAATTATTAATCAGAATTGTTATGCTATGCTATGCTATGAACGCAAATTTTTTACCAAATTTGAAATTAGAAATGGAACTAGCTTGTAACGTCCCTAAAAGGCTTAAGATTTTGGTGGGTTGGGCATTTTTAGTTTGAACGTGGAAAACGTCAATCAATTTCTCAATACATGAATCAATCAACTTGTATACCAATTTGTTGCCTAACGACATTTCTCGCAATTGTAAATATACCTAGTAAATAAATATGTAGATTACTCAGTATTGAAAACAAATTTTACAGCAACATTTTGTCGAAAATATAAGCAAAATATGAAATTTACATAGTAGATAAAAAAAATACATTTACATTTTACACATACGTTAAAAACTAAAAACCTGAATGGATATACTCACTCTAGCGAGCGAACCTTTTAGGCTTAAAATAAATAGATGCGTATACAAATCCGTAAAGTATTTTTGGTCGTATAAATCAATTGTGATACAAAAACGAGGGGATTCACCGGCTTAGGAGAGCTTTAAAAGTATAAACCCATTACCCTTTCTTGGACAAAAGTTTTTAACAAAGTTTTCGAGAACTGATTTCCTGTTCCGATAAGTAAACCTGGTTGAAAGTCTTGAAAGTAAAGAAGAAAACATTTTTTGGTTCTGGATAATTCCGTTTGACTGACAATTTAGAGGGCTCATTCCTCAGTGGTTTTTGGTGATAAATTAGAACTTGAGACCTTTGGAATGAGGTATGATAAATGAGAAATGATATGAATACAGGATTTCGGCTTTTATCCTGAATCTCTTGAAAGGACTCTCTTAGAGGAGAATCGGGATTATCCAGAGATCACTTGAAAAAGCTCCTTAGAACTCTTCTTCGAGGCTTTCTATAGAAGAGAAAGGTCCTTAATAGGTTAATCGGGCAGAAAGTCTGGTCATCGGATTTTAGTACGGAAGGTTTCTCGGCTTCAGATATTTAATAAAAATCCAAGTATTTTTATTTTTGAAAATTTTAATAACTATTATGCTATATTAGTACCTATACTTCGAAAAATTTTGTAGTAAATAAAAATAAGAATTTTGGTGGCTAAAAACAAATCCTAACTCTCGTATGTGTTTACGTAGGACTTATACACAACAAACCCTCTTTGTTTATTCATTAACTTTCAAGTAAAGGATATCAAAGTACATGTGAAAGTGACTTGTTTCAAAAAGTTCCAAGGGCAAGAATTAATCCCTAAACAAAAAGGTTCAAAGGGATTTTGGGGAATTAAGAATTTTTGAGCGACCTGCCAAAATAGGTACTGCTTACAATTAGCTTAGCTCTCAGAAAAAAAAACGAATTTTTATACACTGTAGGACGATAATCAGGACGCCAAAAGGGATGGGTTTTTTATCCTGGTTTTTGTGGTAGGTCCTCCCTTGACTGTAATTGCTAAGGCTAAAGTCAAATAAATTTTCCACAGTGAGATAACTACAAATGAAAAAAGTTTGAAGTTTTTATATACGGTAGATAACAGATTAGATTTTTTTATTGTAACCCCTTAAAAAATTTATTACATTCCCTCTGACTATGAATATTATATATGGTTGACACTTGTCGAGATTAAATATGAAAATTGTTCAAGATTGCCAGCCGGATATAATAAAAGGCTTTGTTATTAAAACCTTGTGAATATCGTAAAATTGTTTATGTCCTATTCTATCCATGATTTTTGCATATGATGTATGTAAAATTCTATTAAATAAGTAATACAAAATGCAGCAAAAGAATTTTGGGTCAGCATTGCGGAGAAAATTATAATAAATATTTTTATCAGCGGTCCCAGGAATTTATTATTTCATATATTTCATATATTAAGCTTTCTTCATAACTTTTTAAAATAATTCGATTCGTTATATCTTTACACAACAAAAATAGTAGTGATAATATTTCTAACTATTGACGAATTACTAAGTTATCAGCTTTGGGTAAACTGTTTAAGGCTATGGTTTGGCTTCTTAAAGCGAAGATCAACGGTTCAAATATTTTAACTTTTTCGTTACTGTGTTAACGCAATTGAAAGCAATGAACAGGAATAAGGAATTAACCTGTTCGGTGCTACATTCTTTTTTTAATGGTTTAATTAATTAATTTAATTATTATACTTTTGTTCGTCATTTGTGTTCTACATATATTTTAATATACCTGTTTATTCATCTTCTTATTGATCTCATTCATGATACAATTTAGTCTGTACAAAATCGATTCATCTATTTGTCTATTCCCAAATTGAAAAACCGGCTGATGAATTTATTTAATGTAAGAACCATTCAAGAACTTTTTCTCTATTTTGATGTGAATTTAATTTAGATTTAATTATTTTAAATAATTAAATATAACTAACCAAAAGTTGTTAGTGAAAAATAAATGTAACAATTTGTTGCGCCATACCAACTTAATTTAACAACTTAATAATTTCTTGATGTAAAAATATAAATAGCACAGTTCTTTATTTATATTTAACAATATATGATTATATAAATCTTTGCTAATTTCGATTTTTAAATATCATCAATGCCATGTTGCCAATTAAAATCGTCGCAATCTTCCTTTTAAGTCTCTCTTAAAATTATCTGATTTTCTATAAATATTTTTGAGTGACCTTAATTAAAGTTTTGGGATGAGAGCAGCAAATTCCTAGATCAAATTAATTTAAATAACAGTCACCCTAATATAGACATAACTCATAAATATTTTATGTCATTTCGTTTTGGAAAAGTAATTATAACTTAAATAACTTACTTAATTTCTTTGCACCAGGTCAAATATACAATAGTTAAATAAGTTCAACAGGTCGGAGTCGAACAGAAGGTAATAAATTAAATTCTGGCCATTACAGAAGCTAAGTGAGGTGAGGGCACTTTGAGAGAAGTTCTATTCTAATTTAAATTAGAATCAAGTTTTCCTTCTGATTAATAAGAGACTCTCCAAGTTTTCGCATGACAAATAAATATTTGTCGAATAATCATAATTTGAATAGTTTTTTAGATCTGCCGGCTAAAAGTGCTATAAATTTTGAATTATTTACGTTGATGTAATGACAATGTCCAGGTGTTTTTTAGGGTAAAAAGCAACTCTTATCGTGCGAAACTTCGTCAGTTTTATATACCTTTATGTAAAATGACAGAATTTGAGTACTAGGTCAAGTGGGGTATCGTATATAAAAGGGCTTGAGTTATACATTTTAAAATAAGTTTTCAATTCCTTTTATGTTGCATAGGATTCGACTTATGATGAAAAATTTTTAAAATAATAGTTACCAACATTTGTAAAGCGAAAAATCAGAATTAACTAGAGTTGATAAAGTTTTATGTAAATTATTCCAGGAAAAATAAAGAAAGTATATGTATATCTTTAAAAAAAATTAGTTACGTTATTTATAATTTAATGGATCACTAAAACTATGAAAAATGTTTCTAGAGGCTGGCTTAAAAATTTATAGCTTTTATTGTTTTTGATGCAGCCGATGACTTTAACGAAATAACCTTTTATACGTTTACTTCAAAAAAACGAAACCCTCGGTGCGCGACTCTAACTCGTACTTGTCCGGTTTTTTCCAATTAATAAGTCTGTTTATAAATTTCTTTTGTGGGAAGGTGCGAAGAGGAAGTTTAATTATTTTGTTCCTATTGAGAATTTAACTCAAAAGAATCATTTTATCACCATCGATAAGGTTGCCTTTCATACTTCGATATATAAAATGTTCATTAAAATTCATCAGGTATGAAATTATGAGATAAAAGGCAATGGAGCTATAAAAAGTCAACCATGAAACGTAATTTCCGTTGATTTTTTTGTTAAAAAATAGCAGAAAAACAAAATTAGATTTCTACGTAAAATTTATAATTACTTGTTGAAGGCTTCATAATAGAATATCTTATTGGTAAATTTTAAAAAAGGTTGCAATAAATCATTTCGTCCACATCAAAACTTGTTGATCCCTTGTCAAAAAGTTCTAAAAGACTTTTGCCTTTGAAAGTTTTCGAAAAGTGCTGTTTTTAGCGTAAGATATTTTCTCCACCTTTCTGCTTGAGACTGAAAATTAATTTTTTACGGGTGGCTTGCTGACAAGGAAGTGTAAAATTGTCTGAGAAAAGGAGTCTTAAAAATGTCCCAGGCATGACACTTTTCGGTTCTAGAAGAAAAAAAAAAATTGGCCTCTTTAACTGGTAAGACTAGGCAAGATTATATCGTAGCGGTGGTGGTAATTTGTCCGGATTTTTAGCCGTTCTTTTATTAATAATTAGGGGCCCAAAGGCAGCTCTAACATTTTAATTTCATATAATTTTTTTCTTTTTTTTCGGGACAGAGACTTTTAAACAAATATTCGTGACAAGGGAAACCGAGAAAGCAGTTAAGATAATTTTCGGCCTTCAAAGCTGGTCCATCGTCTTAGAGGCAAAACAAGGCCTTTTAGCTTAATTTTTTTTACCAAGTCGTAATGTTAAGTTAAGATATTTCGTATAACTCGTGCTGCCCCGCTAGTTGAATTAGGTAAACCCAAAAATTAAATTAAAACAAATTGAGTTCTAAAACCAGAGTTACGACTGTAAGAAAAAAGTCTCTAGTTTTTTTCCATTAAAAAGATGGAGATTTTTCTAAACAGTGATTTTCCGAAATATTTTAGATTCTTGTTCTGTTTTTCTTCAATTTATACCTTTTTCTAAATTTTTTCCTTGCTTGGTGAGCTTGAGAATGGCCTTTTCACAATTGGATAATATCCATTAATACTATTAATATTATAAATACTCAAACGGCAATTGAAAAGTAAAAATATATAATATACATTCATACACCGGAAATTTAACTTTTGCCATAAAAGAAATTTTTAGAGGAGGTCATATTCAACAAAGCTGGCTTTGTTTTCTTATTATATTACTAAAGCCTTAGACTAGAGGGTGGTTTACAAGTTGACGTAGTATTTACGGATTTATGGCCTTTTATATAGTTAATATTCGTTTCTAATTTCTGAATTCGAATTGTACGGTTTTATTCGTCTATACGAGTTTTTTCTAAAACTGATTGCTTTTTTCTTTATAAAATGAATTTGTTTTAAATTGGCGTTAATTATATTGTAAGAATTATAAAACCTTGTTTTATGCACTGAGAGAAATTATAGCTGCCAGGCTAATTTTTTATGTACGTCGGCTCTCACAATTATAAGCGAAAAGGTGACAGCGATAGTTTGTGGCGCTGGGGCTTATGAAGCAATGAGCCTTAACAACTCCTATATTTATAAGAACTCTGGTTATTAAGCATAGCAGTAACAGCTATACAATGTATAGGCAGAAATGCTTTAAAATTTTAGAGTTTTACATATCTGTTATAAGCTTCAAAGCTATAAATTATTAGCAGATATGTCACTTTGTATAGCTCCTAGTCAAATAAATATACGCAATGCGCTCATAGAAAATAAGTCCTAAGCAAATAAATATGCGTACACCGCTTATAGAAAATAGCTCCTAGGCAAATAATTATACGTGTTGCGCTTATAGAAAATAGCTCCTAGGCAAATAATTATACGTGTTGCGCTCATAGAAAACACCTCCAAAATCTAAAATATATACAGTGAAGAGCAAAACTGAACCAATGATGGTACTTGAAGGTCTTGCAAGTGGCTCATTAACTGTAACAGATATCGCAAAATTATTGTAGAAGGTAAAATTGTCTACAGAAATCTCATATACATTTTGATGTCCGACTGATCAATTTTGAGTTATTTAGTAAAAAAACTTTCAAATTTCACTACTATTATTCTCGCAAATAACTCAAAATATTTGAAAGTTTCTTTCCTAAATAACTCAAACCTGATCAGTCGGACATAAAAAGGTATATCAGATTTCTATAGTTAATTTCACCTTCTACAGTAATTTTGCGATATCTGTTACAGTTAATGAGCCACTTGCAAGACCTTCAAGTACCATCATTGGTTCAGTTTTGCTCTTCACTGTATATATTTTAGATTTTGGAGGTGTTTTCTATGAGCGCAACACGTATTATTATTTGGCTATAGGAGTTATTTTCTATATGAGCACTGCATGAACCACTTGCAAGACCCTCAAGTACTATCATTGTTCTTGTTGCTCTGGTGTTGCTCTTCACTATACCTGAAACCACAAATAGTAAAAACGCAAATTCTATTCAATTTATAAACTTGGGTATAATATTTCATATTTCAGTATAAACATTTAACAACCTTCTCCGACGGGATCACTAAGCTGACTGGCGTACTGTTGTGTGTTCCCCACCCCAATATAAAAAGGCACGATGAATGCACACGTAAAATAAGCCGCAGGCTCATGCGTGTAGGATCCTTTCTTATTTTGCATAAGAATGGGTAACATTCACATTGCTGCTGCTCTTATAAATGTAGCAAATGCAGCCACACTCAAATATCTTATAGTTTTTAAGAAGACGTCGTACACTGAGAAAAAAGGACTATTTAGAACAAACAAAAAAGCGGGTCATATCAAACGTTTTTACATTCGAAAATGCTCCAATAGTAAAAACGTTTGCTTTCAAAATCTTAGAATGTTCAATCCAAACGTCTTGACCGTTAACTAGTTTTGCATTTATAGCAAAGGTATTTACGTTTGGGTTAAACATTCCGCACCTTCAAATAATCGAACACATCCGATTTTTAAATTGAACATAAAAACTTTTAAATTAAATGTAGCGCGTTCAAATCAAACGCATTTAATTTTTGAAAATGAGCTCGAATATCTTTTGAACCAAATGTTCAGCGCGTTCAAATTAAAAGCCCTAAATCCTCAAAATGAATCCAAAAATTTTTGAATCAAATGTAAAACGGTCAAATAAAACTCGGCCAATTTTTTTAAATGAATGTGAACACCTTTTATCACAAATGTTCAGCGCATTCAAATCAAACACTCTAAACTTTCAAAATGAATGCAAGAACTTTTAAATAGAAAAAAACCAACAACAATTTTTATTTGATATTATATATTATATACAAATACATATTTTCTTATACAGTTTTCACTTAAAACTATCTTCAATATTTTAAGGCCCCGATTATGACACCAGCACCTGTTAAATGTTTTAATTTTGAAAAAAGAAAGTTTTATTTAATGATGAATACAAACCTTTTAGAATTAGGAAAATTGAGCCTTAATTCTAAGACTCTAGAACCTAAAGAGCTCAACGTCACTTGGATTATCAACGTGATAGACAATCCAAAATTTCTAAATTATTTTCACTCACTGAAACGATGGATCCCGTGATATGCACTGCACACAGAACAACTAAACTTTGCCTTGCCTCTACCAAAAAATGAAATGTGAGAGACAATGACACTTGGTTAAAACCCTTTTGTTTTTTAAAAAATTATGAAAACAAAATTCCCGCACCTTCACATTCATACGCAGAACAGTTGGTTCAAATGTGTTTTTATTTTAGCTATAAAAAGTTAAACGTGTAAGCATTCAGTTCAAACACGCTGGTTTTTTATTTAAATGTGTTTTTCGTTTGAATTACTAACTCTTAAAAATTAAACGTACAAGCATTTGTATCACACGAGCTGACTTTTAATTTGAATGTGCTTTTCGTTTGATTGAAAAAATTAAACGTTAAAGTATTTGAATCAAACGTATTGAGGTTTGTTTTAAATTTTGGAGTATTTGAAAAAATCAAAAATTTAAACGTTTAATTCAAATGTTTTTTTCAAAAGTGCGAATATTTAGAAAATCGTTTCAATTGAGCACTTTCCGATTGACTTGAATGAAAAGTTTTTGAATCAAACAGTATTTTCTGTAAACGTGCAGTCAAACGCTCGTGACTTTTGAAATAACAACTATTTTTTCTTTTAGTGTATACTCCATGAGCCGGGAGCCTTTCGATTTTAGGCAATGCAGTTATGAAAATAGCATTTGCACTTATAAATCGGTGCTTATAGTCTATAGCGCTCTATGTTATTAGGATTTTTTCAGTGTGAGGGCTCAGCTTATACATAAATATAGCAAATACAGCCACACTCAAATATCTTATAGTTTTTAAGAAGACGTCGTATACTCCATGAGCCGGGAGCCTTTCGATTTTAGGCAATGCAGTTATGAAAATAGCATTTCCACTTATAAATCGGTGCTTATAGTCTATAGCGCTCTGTGTTATTAGGATTTTTTTCAGTGTGGATTATCGACATTGTTCAAATATTTGCAATAATACATGTAAATTTATAAAAAAATTCTTAAGTTTAGAAATTATTTTAAATCTTTTTTTATTCCCACTTTATTTCGTTTAAAAAATTAAAGAATGTCTCACTTTACATCTTTATCAATGGGAGTGTTAATAAAACGGATTTATTTGACAATCAGATATGACTATGAAAAATGTTGGCATTTTGAGCGGCTTTCCATTCGAAGTAATTTCACACATGAGTACAATAAAATTCAATTTACATGACAGAACGTAGAATATACATTTTAAGGTGAAGGAATTCGAGGAAACATACCTATGCTAAAGTGTTTACATACATTTGATGGAGGTGGAAATATTCGTGCGTGAAAATATGTTCTGTCAACGTCTTTTTAAAGTTCCTACAATTTAGGGGATTATACATCCCTTCAACGTGACAATCACCTTTCTTATTTTGTTTCAATGCTAAAACTTGATAGGGTGTATATTTGGTGTATTTTATCAAATACCAAACAATAATATTAAAGACAAATTAATAATTATATTTTTATATTATCATTATCATATATTTTACTTTTAAGTTTTGGCTAAATATTATAAGAAGTTAAGTTATAAAAGGATGTATTTATTTTGATACTTAAGTGTTCACTAAGTGCTTGTTTTGATTAATTGAATTTATTTGCTTAAAAAAATTTACTTATATCCATTAATTTTACTTTCAAAAACAAATAATGTTTTGTAGGAAGGGATACGTGTGCGTGATATATGTCAATAGCCAAAACTTTGAAACTTAATCCCTCCAGAATTTTGTCATTGATTAATGTGTTTCAATGATAAAATCTTGGGAAATTCACCAGACAGGCTCCCATCTATGTATTATTTGTACTAAAAACGAAGAATTCAGAAGTTATAGGTTTCTTTTATCATTGTATCTTTTACATGTATACACATTATATGTATATTTAATTAGTTGATTGTAGTGTAATTTTAATTAAATTTAATAATATTAATTTTCTAACGACATGATTGCCTGTTTTGTTTAATAAAAGAATTAAATAAATAAAGAGTTCTAGATAATGAGGGGACTTCCGAATTTCTTTGGTCTCATCTGTTTGAAATTCTGAACAATTGTTTTTTGTCATCTTAAAAGACGCTAGTGATAAGCGCATAATATTGAACATGTAACTTGGTTAGAAAAATAATTTACAAAAATTCGATGAAATTAAATGAAAAACTGTTGAAACCTTAACTTGGTTATTTATCAAAATAATGATTGGAAATTCTTCTTAGAGCAACTTAAAAAAAATACAACCCTCGTGGTTATTTCTTGTTTCCAAAGCACGTTTAAGCAATTTGTTCACCTTCATTTGAATTTAACGAGGAGAATTCGGCACTGGGCTTTAAACAATCTATGCGGGGTGAAAAGGGATTACACTTAATATTCCTTATAATTTGGTAACGACTCCCTTTCAAAAAGTAAATACCCTTCATTCACTTCATTGCTACCGAATTTCTCTGATTAATGGTTTCAATAACTTTGTAAATCTGATTATTTGTTTAGGGGACTTGAAACTGTAATTGACCTTGAACACAAGGGCGAATTTTTAGGTGAAAATTTGTTCTTTTGAGATGGGGCTTTTAAGTTTTTAAAATAGGGCGACAATCTACTTCTCACCCCAATTTATTTGAGTAGAAATATAATTTAGACTATTTATTTTGATCTAGAAGGATACAAAACTGTCCTAATCAATAAAGTGAATTCTTAAAAATACTTAAAACGATTTTAATGTTCATTGCTTTCAACATTCATTCAAACAGACAACACCACCTAAAATGCTTGGATGCATCTTGAAAGATTATTTTAAAAGGAGGACATAAATCTAACGACGCCGACATGTCGATATTCGTTTTCAACCCTTTTCCGACCTTCAGATAAATGGTAATGTATATTCATTAGAACTACAAGATGCTTGAACTCGTCCTCATTTTGCACATGCTATGCTACATTTGATTAGAGATGTACGTACCAATATTTTCTGGAAATTACTAGAACTCTCGGGAATTTCTAAGAATTTGTGTTCACTTCACATCAGTAGGAAAGATACATTTTTCCCTGGGAGATTTGTCTGATTTGCATAATTTGAGATTTATCTCTGAAGTTGAAAGGTTAAACACATTTCTCCAGAGGATTAAGAATACGCTGTCAATCTGGGGGAGTGGTGGAGATGTTTAAATATTTAATAAAGATAAAAAATTTATAGTAATATGTGCCATTTCCATGTAATATCAACAAAAAGATAACACCATCTAAGGTGTAGTTAAAAGTAAAGAAAATGTACGAACATATTAAACATTTTAGTTTCTTCTTATAAAGAGGTGAATTTAACCAACATTTTTCACTTGAGTTAAATTATAAACTAAATTAAATGCACCTAGATATGGACTAAGATTCTACAGACAACCTTGATTCTGTATTCATCAAACTGTCTATATTTATATTAACTTTTATTTTGTGGATCATTTTGGTAAAAATTCACTTACATGGGTCAAAAATCATTATGTTGTACTTTTTTTCTACTAAGACTAAAAAATGGATTATCGGAAGAATTATAAAGTTGGCATTTACATGTGTATTTATATATGCTGATCAAAAAGCAAACGAAAATAGCAACATATTCCCTTAAAAATATTTTATCACGCAAGAGATTTTGAGTTTTATCTTAATTTAATTTGTATCGCCAGAATTTGTACTCATTGGACCAAATTCGATGGTAGAATATTTTTAAAATATGATTAGGTGCTACTAAAATTCTATTTTAACTATTTTTTTTTATTATTTCTTGAGTGAAAAAATTACTGATCTTTTATGTTGTTCGGCAATTTGAATTCATCCCGATGACATTTTAGAATTTACTTCTAATTTTTTTTAAAAATCTGCTCATGATTAACTATTGAATTGATGCAATGACCTGTGTAAGAATTTCACCAACTTAATGAAATTAATCGTTAAATAAGTAATTAAGGTTTCGATTAGAATGTTTATAAATAGAATATCTATTAATATATACATATATTTGAATTTTAATAATAGGTATCAACTATTGAGACTCAATTTTTTCTATAGAAAATTTTTTAGAGTTATTGAAATCGTTTATCCTGTGATTGATCCATTTTCGAACAGCTGCTACATTTGTGTAAACACTCAATATATTGGGTTCTCCGCATCCATCTCCCGCACAAACGATGCCGATCAGTTTTTTATTTGCAACAAGTGGACCTCCTGAGTCTTGATAACACGAGTCAACTCCGCCTTCTAAGTAACCAGCACAAACCATACGATCCGTAAATTTTATAGTTCCAACATGATCTTTACAAATACTTTGGTTTACTAGGGGCACATAAGCGTACCTAAGATCGTAAGAAGAATTCGTAGCATTTTCGCTAGTAACGCCCCAGCCACTGATGATCGCATTAACTCCAGTTGGAATCGACTCATTAGGTTTTAACATTTTAATAGGCTGTACTTTTGAATCGAAGTTTAAGGACGTATTTAAGAAAACGATCGCAACATCGTAGTCGTGAGAATTGGCATTATACTTCGGATGGACCACATAATCAACTGCTGAAACAAGCTGTCCACCTTCTAGATGCTTATTACTTCCAGCTCGAACAGAGTATAAATCCGGACTACTGTCATTGTAAATGCAGTGTGCTGCTGTTAGTATCACGTTAGTGTTAACTATTATTCCTCCGCACTGGTGATAATTGTAATATTGAAGAGAAACTTGATACGGAATTGATTCGGCTAAATTTCCACCAACAATCTTTAATTTTGATAAACTACTTTCTACTAATACAATACAACAGAACAGATAGATTGCTATCGAAAAACTGACTACAACAAATTTTGTCATTTTACCTTTTTGCAAGATTTGAAACTAAAGATGAATACGTTTTTAAGACGATCTTTTATATGACCCAAAAGTACACAACAGAGAAAAATTGTTCCACGTGTTTCAAATTGAATCAGACACTCATGTTCACTTCAATGTGAGTAATTCACGAAGTCAGCAATATGTGTTAAAAGCAGAACAATTTTATTGGTTCGTAATAATATCATAACAAATATTCTAGCTAGATTTTAGTGGCTCAAATTGAGTTACGGGGAAAAAACATATAACAATAACAATTACTTTTGAATGATGAAAATATTTATAACTGAAGATCCATCAATTATCATTTAATTTATCAAACTAGGCTTTGTGGACACGTATACACATACATATAAAAATAAAATTTAGGAACACGTTTTGACTCTCAATATTTTGATAACACAACTTGCTCGTTACACACGCACGTGCATATAAAATGTGTTCAATTGTCGTCAATTTAATAAGACACTTGAGCTTCAATCATATAAGAAGTTCCAGTTAATTCAACATTCAGCTCAATTGGATAAAAATTTCGTGAGTTAGAAAATTAAATTTTTAAAAATACAGGATTGCTGATTTATACCTTAGGAGTATATTTAAATTAATAATTAATTTAATAAAAAAGACATTTAAAAGAAATGTTGGTTCTTATCAAAGTTTTGGTTTTTGGTTAGAGTAATTTTTTACAACCTTTTTTTTGTGGCGGATTCAAATTTTCAAAATATCAATGAGCGCAGCGCGCAGGGACGCGATTTTCTCAAAAACATGTTCTTCAAGATGGCGTGGACGATTAAAAAAAGTACGCTATAGATCGTTTTGAAATTGTGATTTACCTATGGCAGGCTTGTGACCCCAAAGAGCGGCGGTTTTTGGAAATAAAAACACCGCCATTTTGTACATTTTTGAGGGAAAGTTCATTTAAGTGTTTTCATACCGAATAAAACTTAGTTTTTAATTTTTTATTTCAGTCGTTCCTGTGGGCCAAAATCTTCATGATTTCACACCGTGAATTTTGCATGTTTTGTTTTTTCAAAAAATTTCTAGCAGCCAAAAGACAGCTCGAAAAGATCCAGAACAAAGTTTTTTTGTTCTTTAAAGTCCTAAAAATATATATGCAAAGTTTCATCAAGATATTTGTTTTTTTTCTTTCAAAATATTCAGTTTTTCAACTCATCACGTCCCCTTAACATTATTTTCGAATTTAGCCGCTAGATGGCTTTTCATTTAAACTTCGCGCAAATAAGATGTAGTAAATCGTCGATACCAAAAATTGTTATTAAGATTTATATAGTTAATTAAAAAAACATTCGCTAACATTATGTTTCTTCTTAAACTGAGTTAAGACGATAATTTAATTTGAAGACCTTATGCCTGCAATCATTCCAGTTCTTAAATTGCCTAATAAAGTCGTCATAATAATATCAAATTATATAGAGTAGGGTCTTCGCTGAAATGAGAGCTCACCCAAAACTAAATAAAAGATATGTGGCTACAGCAGGTGTGCCCTTAGCCTTAGAGCGTACCGGCGTAACTGAGGTAAGCAACAGCTGTATAACTGCTTAGTTATTTATTGTACGATCGATTCTCATGGGCGGGCATTCCTCACCTTCTATGAAAGTCTTCAGCAAGATAAATGAGTTTCTTGGGAGATATAATGCGATTGAGCGACTGTTACAGCTCTCATCCGCCGATAAATTTCAGATAATCGATTAAGAGATTCCGAAATCCTAGGAAAAGTCGCACTAGAAATCGCTTATGTTCTAGTGATTGAATGCTTACTGAAAATTGTGTATATTAAGAAAAGGAGATCAAAACCAATAGAAATCCACGTGTTACATTAAAGTTTTCTTACACATTTTTCGTGTGTAATTCCTGTGAATAATTGATGACTAACTTTTTTTCGATATAATACAAGTATACATAAGTGTTCACTGAATAATTGAAATGTTTTG
Organism: Machimus rusticus; assembly: GCA_951509405.1. Lineage (NCBI taxonomy): Eukaryota > Metazoa > Arthropoda > Insecta > Diptera > Asilidae > Machimus > Machimus rusticus. Next base: position 5,545,087 of record OX608049.1, read on the forward strand.
CTTTACTTTGAAAAGATGGGAACTGCTTCAGAATATCAAAACATCTGCAAAACAATAAAACTGCTAGTACCTACCTGCGGCATTGTACAATATTATAGAAACCCATTTATTATGTTCAGCTCAAACTATAGTTTATATTACATACTTGACTTTTCTTGCAAATAAAATATATTTAGTTTAATTCGAAAAATACTAATAAAATTATAACTTTTTTTTCCTATGAAAAAATTATTCGGCTTGGTGGTACATCTTCGGGGTCAAAATGAAATATTTGAGAAAATTCGATTTTAAAATCACATTTCGATCTTTTGTTTTAATTTTGATTCGTTTAAATAAATAAAATCTAATATAAAATGAAAAGTAAGTCCCCTAAGCCCGGACGGCTCCTAAAGCCGGACAGCATTTGAATCAGTGCGACGAAGTGCGCCAATTTATTAATTAGTCAATGCTGACTCGTTCGTTGTGGAGCGTGATGCAAATTTTGAGGTTAGTAAAAATTTTGTTCCAAGTAATTTTTTGGGGTCTGTAAACAGTACTTAAAGTATGGGACGATATTCATTGTTATTACTTATTATTGCTATTGGACTAATTTGATATAACTCATGGTTTTTTTTTTGTGATTCATAACACACAATGTGAATGAGAATTTTTTTTGTATGTACCTAAGGGTCCCTAAGTTCGGACACTCAACGTCCCCTAATACCGGACAGTTTTACAGCAAGTTTGTTTTTATGATTCATTATTTTTGTGTGTGTTTTTCAGTTTCAACATAGGTAAACCCAAATCGAGATGTGAAAATACCTGAAATATTGAAAAAAGCCATCGATAAGGTGTGCTGATGTTGAGGAGGGCTAAGTTAGCTACATTTGTGATTTTTGCAGGTTGTACAATTAAAGTTTTGTGATTCTATAGAAAATGTTCCTGATTGTGATCAAAGTTTATTAGAATTAAGATTAGTTTTCTTTATCAACATTTTAAGTGTAAAAATGAACGAAAAGTTGGCTGTCCGTCATTAGGGGACATTTTTGAAAACTTCTTTTTTCTGTGTTAATTATTCTTAATTATCTACTACATTTAAAGTAACATTTGAGACTGCTGATATATCTGTGTTGATTACGTATATAGTTTAGAGAGAGTTTATTAAAGTGTAAAGTTTCTATTTTGTTTATTCCTTAAGTGTCCGGTTCTGGGGGACCTCCCCCTACTAAATTGAAATAAATAGCCTCAGTTTTATTCATGGGCTTCAACATGGCGAATCCAAGATGGCGGTGAACAATTGTAAGTTTCAGGGGAAATAGCTAATCGTATCATCCATCGAACCATTTTTTTTTTGTGCGTCCGCCACTTTGAGTTTAGAATGACATCACATAGCTTATCGTATTCTACTCGTCAAACTCTTTCATTTGATACCTGTATCAAAGGTGCTATGAAAGAAAAGGTAATCCGCCATCTTGAAAGTTTCCGCCATATTGCATTTAGAAAGATATTACTATATTGCATTGTCATAGGACTTATAAACGTCTGCAAAATTTCAATCTGTTCGGATAAAAGGAGCTGGTTCAAAATTGACTTGCAAAATGAAAACATGAAATATTGTAAGCTAAATAAAAGTTTTTAAAATAGAAATTATAACCGCTCAATTACTACGCAATTTTTAGAGTTTCTTGGATATAATAAAAGTAAATATAAATTTGTATTTTTGGCATTTTAGGAACGACAACGATAATATTGATTTGTAGATAAAATTCTAAAATTACCAGAAAGTTAACTAAGATATAGAATATCTTTCTCAGAATCTTACAAGACTCACCACAATCCCCTAATTAATTTTTAAGGAACATATAGGCCATGATAAGACGGGTCTTCTTTGTCGTTGTGGGAATTGTTTGAGCCTAATTTAGATACAACATACTGACGTTAATTCACGATACGGATGAGCTCCGGATATAATCTTTAGTTAAATAAAGGCTGAGGGTATGAAGGGGGGGAATAGTACACAGGAAGTTCTGAAGGAAGTAATTAATCAAAATACGTTCGCACATTAATATGAATTAGGCGTTCTCCTTCTGTTTTGATTACATCACCCGTAGATTGATCAGGCACCAACAATTACTTTGAGGAATGATTTATTGAATTTGTAGGAAAATCAATAGAACCAAAAACTTTGTCCGAACCGAGTAAAACTGAAAAATGTATTATTCATCATGTAGGGTCGCCTTATTTTGATTAATTTCTGGAATATCATGTAGTTTGAATTATTTGTAAGGTACTTACGGACTGACCTATTTGACGGTTTTTGTTTTTGTCAAATTTATATCTTATATTATGTTTTGTTTATTGGTAATAGTTTGGTTTTTGTAATCATGGCTAAATATAGAATTTCAGAAATTCTGAGCAAATACGATTTTCGTCATGATTCATTAGCTACATAATTAAGGATCTCAGAGAGTTTACGATAATCAATTGAAAATTGTGTGTGTTTTACAATTTTATTGAATCTTAGAAATAATTATTAACAATTTTGTAATATATTCGAAATGAAAATATAATACGCCTAATTTTCTAATAGAATATCATATAGAGGGATAGAATCAATATTATAGAACACGTGCAAAAGCTAAGCTTCTATATTTTCGACTTTTTATTGATGACTGCATAAATAATTGTATATTCAAGTGTTTAATGAAAGATAATCGCACATATTGTTGCAATTTACGCAAGTAGTACAATATATGTATGTATATGTATATGTTTCTGATTTAGAAATATATTGTATATAAGAACTTTTGCAGTTTAAGTTTTCAACAGTATCTTCTCAAGAAAAATGGGAGGCTTTCATTTAGCCAGTTTTTCCATAACGATTTGTTTGTTTTACTACAGTACACTAGTGCAGAGTGGTCTACCAAAATTCAATATTGTTGGTGGAAATTTAGCCGAATCAATTCCCTATCAGGCGTCTTTTCAATTTAACAAATACCATCTGTGCGGGGGTGTAATTATTAAGAAAAATGTGATACTAACAGTAGCGCACTGCATTTTCACAAATTTCGGTCCGGACATGTACTCTGTTCGAGTTGGCAGTAATAAGCATTTAGAAGGTGGACAACTTGTTCAAGTCATCGATTATGTGACTCATCCAAAATACAACGAAACTTCCGGAGATTACGATGTTGCAGTCGTATTCCTTAAAGAACATTTAAAATTTAATAAAAGAGTGCAGCCAATCAAAATTATAAAAGCGAACGATCCGATTCCGACTGGAGTTAATGCGATTATTAGTGGTTGGGGTATTACCCATGAGAACGCTACGAATTTTTCCTTTGATCTTAGATTTGCATATCTACCCTTAGTAAACCAAAGTATTTGCAAAGATAATGTTGGATTCCTCCGTCTAACAGATCGCATGATATGTGCTGGATATGTAGAAGGTGGAGTTTCTATGTGCTTTCAAGACTCAGGTGGTCCACTAGTAGTAAACAAGGCAGTAATTGGCCTTCCAATTTTGACTGATGGTTGCGCACAACCTAAAAGACTAGGCGTTTTTATCAATTTGGCTGTTGTTCGTAAGTGGATCGATCATAGGATTAATGATTTTAAGAATTCAAAGAAATTTTATAAAGAGAAGGAAATATTGTAGTAAAAAATAAGAATAAATAAGGTTATAAATAAAACCTGCACAACATAACGAAATATGTACATATGTATTTATTCAAATCCTTAAAAACACGTTAGTCAAAGTTTTCAAAAACTCAAAAAAATGCTGACGTTTTGATCCAGAACGCCAAGCCGATCTCTTCAGTGTAACTACGGCTTGACATTCTTGACACAGACGCCGCGATCGAGGGGACCGATCGCCAGTCCTTATATTCGCTCGATTGAAATTCGAAGTGTGAAGTATAAGCGAAGGGAAATCTTGTAACAATAATATGAAATGAATATATACATTTTTTTTCTATTTTTCTATTATTTTATTCGGCAGTTATTTCAGCATGGAAATATACCTTCTGAAGAAAACAATTGCTGTTCAGACTCATACTTGTTAAATAAAACTCATGTAAATAGATATTGGAGGTAGTCATGTATTTCGTTTCGACTAAAATCCAAACGCGACTTTTAGATGTACATCTGCTCCTAAATTATTTAACTCCTCTCGGAATATTGGAATGTTTAAGATATATTTTGAATGATGTTATGTATACTCAAAGTGAAAGTAGCACTTTGTAAATCATTTATACTCCACTTCAAGATAATATGCACCATCTTCTCGCCAAATTTGCACTTAGAAGTTGCTCGACTAAGGCATGGTAAGTTTCTAAAGCTTTTTAAGAAAGTCAAACTATAAAATTTTGAAGGTATAACTTCTTGAGGAAGATGTTTTGTAAAAAGTCAATAAATTCTTTAAAGAATTCAAGGTATAAAGGAATAAAGGCACTATTTAACGTTAGTTATCCTCAATGATGTTAAATCACAATAATCCATTCATTTTTTCTTAATAAGATGTTAATTAAACTGCCAAATTTGCAACCATTACTTACAGCAATAAATCAACTACAATATTTCGTTCTCTCCTCCAGTAAGCATTAAGAAGATTTACTTTAATTTTCCGCAAAACTTTTCCTATGCATGTTATTTTGGTTTTTTCGAGCGGAAAGATTGGGGATTTTAAGCATTTACTTGTTTCTGCTTTAAAATTATCAAGCTTAAATAGGATTTTGGGTTTGGGTTGGATCGCTTGTTAAATTTGGTTTGTAATCCTGTTATACTGCGGTTTTTTTGAGGCTCGAGTACAATTTTCGGAGGTTTATCCAGCCTATATAAAATATTATAAATGAGCAATTAATTACGTACTTTTAATCGATAAAGTTTACGGCTAAACGAGCCGGAAGATTTTCGCCCAAAACCTTCGGAAGTGTTCTTTTTTATCAAACTTTTTCGTGAACTGATTAACTAAAAGGACCTCATCTGCCCGTTGAATGTTTCGTAGCTTACATAAAACGCATATTTCCCCACAATTTGAGTTTTCTTCATCAGAATTCGTTTAATTTCCCCAAAAAGGAATTTCAATTCAATTCATTTTACCATTTTTTCGTTGTTGGTATTGGTATTTGTCTTTATTTTTACCAAAGTAATTACCGAAAAAGGCAAATTTAAGTAAACAAGAAGGAAAAGATCCAAATTATACTATAGCATTTTACGCGTTTTTCTGCCGTTCACCAAGTCAACTAATTTAATCTAAATTTAAATCAGGTCCAGCCTAGCCCAATTCTTTTAAAGAATTCATTATATTCGTATTGAATTAAAGGCATGACCCGATGAAATTGTCTGGTTTAAAAGATAAGAAAAAATTTCAAGGCTGTTAGCTAAGGGATTCAATGAACAGTCGCTGGGGAATAAGGGCTCTTATCCTGTTTTCCCTTTTTCTATTGGCGCGAGGGATTTTTTGATGGCCCAACAATGGTTTCCACTGAATATATTCATGAAACTACGAAATGTTTTAATTAATTTTCGCAAAGCGGAAAGACTCGTTAAGGCATATTCACCCAACTCCAAACATCATTAACCTAATTTTATCAGAGGGTAAATAATCCAATGGTATAGATTCTTATATAGTCCAGTGATTTTGCGGCAAACCTTGACACGATGAACAAATTATGTGGTTTTTATTTGAATATCACTTTAATTTAAATATTTTAAGCGTTTGAATTTATTTTTTTAGCTGCTATTGTTTTATGTATTGATTGACTGGAAAAGATGAAAAAATGTTCATTAAATTACATTTTGAAAACTGTTAAGGCTAATCTCATCATATGTTACTAAAATTTGTAATCATTAAGAAAGTCAACACAATTTAATATTATTTCCGTAAAAATAAAATAAAATATTTATTTTCGGTTCATTGCAAATTTTTCTGGTTTTGATTCGCATCCGATTATTTAAAACAACACAGCTTCGGTTCGTCTTAGAAATTTTTGGAATTAAAGGCTAAACAATTTGATATTATAATTAAAAATAAATTTTAATTTAAAAGGAAAACTTATAAAACGAAAATTTTAATATTATTTTACAATTTAATATTTTTTATTAAATAAATAATAAATAAATGTTATATTGATATAAATTTAATTAGAATGCTCTGGAATGAATTGTTTTTATTAATCTTCTTAATTATATGGTTTTAATTTTTGTTATAATTGCTGCTTGTGCTACTTGTGGAAATGTGTTGAGTTTTGGATGATTTCGATAAAACTACAATAATATGTTTCTTATTATATATTTAATATTACAAACACTTATCGTACCTATCTACCTTAATCTTGAGTATTATTGTAGTTTTTACACTTTCAAATTTGATTTTGGAAATGTTCGAACACATTCTAATTTGTTCAGTTGAGCACAGTATAATCCATCTACTGACTGATTTATGATTACTGAGCATAATTGTTGAATGTTAATTTTATTTGTACAAGTGTTTCGTCACATTGTTAAGGTGTAGGTACTTATATAAAAGAAAATTCGAAAGCTAAAATTTATTATACTACAGTTTCGTCTGACAGACTAGATATACTTGTAGTTTACACGTCAGGGTGCCATCTGGACGACTATAGTTGAGATATGGAAAAAAATTTTCATCTAGTAATCCTCTCCAGTGCATTCCTCATTATACGTTTTTAGTGGTTGCCGTCGGACGACTTTTGTTTTTTCGCGAGTCGGAAAATTTTGAATTGAAAAATTTAAATTTGTTGAGTTTCCTGTGTTATTTTGAAGACAATATGCCGAAGAGAAGCAAAAATGAAATCGAGGGAATGCTGAAACGCATTAAAAAATTGGAAAAGAAGATGCTGAGAAAACGTCGTCGCCGAGTTGAAACACCATCTTCCTCGTCTTATGACGATTACGACTCAGACAACACCTTACCCGGAGGTATTGAAATTGGTTAAGCGATTCGTTTCATCCGAAAGGGATGTTACATAAGCTGAATTACCAAATTAGGAATACTGCGGAACAGATATTCCTAAATAATATGGCGTTGCGTGGCATCCAACAGGGATGTCGCCTTGCCTTTGTTCCTTTGGAAAATGTTGCGTTTCACCCACATATGGGGTTTTACCGACATTCAATTTGAAAGTTGCGTTTCATCCATACCTACTGGGATGTTACCGACAAAATTGGCTTGCGATTTATTTCGCTTTAACCAGCTTACATTTTAATTTCCTAAATGCATTATATTCTAAAAGAATATTCTCCACAGTGAATATGAATTATTCTCTTATCTTAATCTAGATCAACTTTCTGGAAATGAAGTGAGCATTAGTCCTCATGATGAGCAAGCTGGAAGTGACGCTGTAGATTTACAAAATCAGCTAGGACCGGATCAGAGGCAACCTGAATCGTTCACTCAACAACCTATTATGGTTGATAATCCTGCTGCAGGTCAAAGTAATGATGCAGCAGATGAAGAACTGTTAAAATTGCTTGGAGATGATCCATCTATTGTGAAAAAATATAGTCCTGCAATTAATAACGAAATTGCAAAGCGTTGGCAGTTTATTGCTACGCGCGGTCTTAGTTCTGAAGACCGTGTAAAAATAGTAGACAAGTACTTGACGCCAGAAAATTGTACTCTAATTGAGGCACCAGTCTTAAATGAAGAGGTTAAGCCTGCAATGTCAGAGTTTCTGAAGAAAAAGGACCGGGGTATAGAGGCTAGGCAAAATCAATTATCTGCTGCTATATCTTGCATCGGAAAAGTTTTTACGCAAATTGCGTCACAGAAAAACAGAGACAAAGATATAATGGCAATGTTACATGACGCTGGACAAATTTTATGTGCGTGTCAAAATATAGATTCTCGTACGAGAAGAGCTTCGGTTCTATCTTGTTTAAGAAAAGAGTTTAAAGACCAAATTAAAGATAACAGCATTGACAAGACTTTATTTGGTCCGGACTTGTCAGAGAAAATTAAAGTAGCTGATGCTATTAATAAAACAGCTGAACGAATGAAAAATCAGGAAATTAACCACAGGTCGAGTAAAAGAAATCCTGGATCACTGCAAAATTCTTTAAACAGGAAAGCCCCCCTCCAGTCTTCACACAAGCAAATTCCGAGGGGGGCACAGTCAGCAACTTCTTCAACATTGAACCAGAAGAAAACATCATTGAACCATCAACAGTATCGGCGCCGACACCCTTACAATCGGAAATAGAACCGGTAAATTGTAATATTACCTCTGGTAGACTGAAAGTATTTTATAATCAGTGGTTTAAGATAACTAATGACCAACAGATCTTGAGTTGGATAAAAGGTTATAAGATTCCTTTTTGTAAACCAGCTATTCAAACCCAAATCGCTGCAGTACCACATCTATCTATTTTAGAAATAGTAAAATTAGAAAAAGCTATTAATTCTCTAGAATCTAATAAAGCAATTTCTAAATGTGAGCCCTGTTCTGGACAATTTTTGTCTAGTTTCTTTTTGGTTCCAAAACCAAATGGGAAAGATAGATTTATCTTAAATTTAAAACAACTAAATGCCTTTATTGAACCAGATCATTTCAAAATTGAAGATTTAAGAACAGTCATAAAGCTTTTAACTAAAGATAATTTTTTAGCGAATATTGACTTAAAGGATGCATATTTCCTAATAAGTATGCACCCACAGCATCGTAAGTATTTGCGTTTTTGCTGGAAAAATCAACTTTATGAGTTCAATGTTTTACCTTTTGGGCTAAATACTGCCCCCTTTGTTTTTACAAAATTAATGAGGCCTGTTTTGAAAATCCTCAGAGAAAAAGGACTTTTATCCAGTATCTACTTAGATGATATTTGTTTATTAGGTAGAACTTATAAAGAATGTGAATATAATGTCAGAGAAACTGTTCACTTGTTGGAGACATTAGGTTTTGTGATTAATTATAAAAAGAGCAATATCACGCCTAGTAAAATGTGCAAATTTTTGGGAGTCTATATTGATTCCGGAAAACTTACCATAAGTCTGCCTGAAGAAAAAAGATTAAAAATTAAAAAGGAGCTTATGTACTTTAGAAATTTAAAGTCTTGTAAAATAAGGAAATTCGCAAAATTAATTGGACTATTAGTATCAGCTTGCATAGCAATTGATTACGGCTGGATGTATACAAAAAATTTTGAGCGTCAAAAGTTTCTCAGCCTCACAGGTCATAATGATTATGACCGATATATAGTTCTACCACCCTCGCTTAAAGATGATTTTGATTGGTGGTTAGATAAAATAGATAAAGAGGTTAGTGAAATCAAAGATGATTCATATGTTCTCGAAATATTCACTGATGCATCGAGATCAGGCTGGGGGGCAGCGTGTGGTACCGAGACTGCTAGTGGATTTTGGAGCGAAGAAGAATGTAGGAAACACATCAATTATTTAGAAATTTTAGCTGCATTTTTTGGGTTAAAAAGTTTTGGTAAAGATTTTCATTCATGCCAAATTTTATTACGAATAGACAATACGGTAGCTATTTCATACATTAACAGAATGGGAGGAATACAATTCCCTTACTTAAATTCAATTACAAAAAATATTTGGCAATGGTGCGAAGCAAGAAAAATATTTGTTCATGCTTCTTATATTAGCTCATCAGATAATGCAGTGGCCGATGCAGAGTCAAGGAGAATTCATCCTGATATTGAATGGTCGTTGGCAGATTATGCCTTTAATACAATTGTTGAAAGTTGGGGTATGCCAGATATAGATTTATTTGCCTCTAGGATTAATAAAAAATGTAAGAAATATATATCTTGGAATCGAGATCCCGATGCAGATGCTATAAATGCATTTACGGTGTCATGGTCAAACTATTATTTTTATGCTTTTCCACCTTTCTCTGTTATATTAAAGGTTATTCATAAAATAATCAATGATAGAGCGAAAGGGGTCTTAGTCGTACCTTTATGGCCCTCACAACCGTGGTATCCATTATTCAAAAGATTATTAGTATCTAAGGCTATTGAATTCCAACGTAGCAATAATTTAATTTCATCATTTTCTAGCGTACGGAACAAACACAAGGAGATTACCCTGGTTGCAGGTCTCTTATCAGGGAAGGCCTACTGAAAAACGGTTTGTCATCTTCTGCCATTGAAATTTCGATAGCGTCACTATCAAAAAATACGTTGAAACAATATGATGTAGCGTTAAAAAAGTGGTTTCTTTTTTGTAGAAACCAAAATTTTGATTTATACGACAATTCAATTACAAATGTTATAGAATTTTTAACAAAAATGTTCGAATCGGGATTGCAATATGGATCCCTTAACACCTATAGGTCAGCCTTATCTTTGATTTTAGGAACATCTATTGGTCAGAATGACCAAATAAAGCGGTTTTTTAAAGGTATATATAAAATAAAACCACCTCGCCCACGATATAATATTACATGGAATCCATCAATTGTTCTTAAATTTTTATCAGAATTTTACCCAAATAAAACACTGAGTCTAGAAACTTTATCCAAAAAACTTGTAACCTTGATGGCATTAGCTACGGCACATAGAATGCAGACACTCAGCAAAATTAAAGTTACTAATATTACAGTACTTAATAACTCTATACAGATAAAAATCCCAGAAATTATAAAGACTTCTAAACCTGGATCGAAGCAACCAAATTTAGTTCTTCCCTTTTTTAAAGATAAAGAGGCGGTTTGCCCTGCTAAAACACTTATTGCATATTTACATAAAACTAAAAAGATAAGATCAACTGATTATCTTCTTATTAGTTTCAAGAAACCACATAAGAAAGTTTGTTCTCAAACTATTGGTCACTGGGTGAAAGATATTCTAAAACAAAGTGGTATTGATACTACTATATTTTCTGCCCATTCTACCAGGCACGCAGCTACATCAAGCGCACAAAAAATGGGTGTGAGCATAGATTTGATAAAGAAAACAGCGGGGTGGAGTAACGATTCTAAAACATTTGCTAGGTTTTATAATGTACCAATAATTGAACAAGACAATACGGAAAATTTTGCCAAATCTATATTTAATCCACATTAATTAACATTTATTGATAATCTTATTTTGAAATGAATGGATTCCTTTAATTATTACCACACACATTATATCATTACTAAATATGAATTGATTTTAAGCAACGTTATTTTGTATTCCGTTGAATGTTATTATTTTCTGTCAAACATTAATTAAAGCAGTAGACCGTTTATATGGATAATAAATTATTTTTTAAATTTATTTTGTATTCTTTCACGACCAGTCTCTCAAAATCTACAAGTATATCTAGTCTGTCAGACGAAACTGTAGTATAATTGAAGATTAAACGAACTCACCTGTGTGAAGTTTAATCCTAATTATATGAAGTTTCGTCTGACAGACTAGCACCCACCCATACCCAAGAACACAATATAAGCTAATACCCTAATCGAAGGTCGTGAAATATACTACAAACCTACTCTAAACTAAATGAGGAATGCACTGGAGAGGATTACTAGATGAAAATTTTTTTCCATATCTCAACTATAGTCGTCCAGATGGCACCCTGACGTGTAAACTACAAGTATATCTAGTCTGTCAGACGAAACTTCATATAATTAGGATTAAACTTCACACAGGTGAGTTCGTTTAATCTTCAATTATATACGTCTCACTATGTTTTCATTTCGTCACTTCATTTCAGTATTAGCGATTTTCTCAAGTTTACAAGATCATTGTTTTGCTGCTTCGCGGAAAAAAAGGATAGTGTCAGGAACTGAAGTTAATCGAATTGTCCACCAAGCTTCGCTGCAATGGAAAAGTTATCATATCTGTGGAGGGGTTATTATTTCGGAAAATATTATATTAACCGCAGCGCATTGTTTAATTGATAATAATCCGAACGAATATCTTATACGTGTGGGAACTAAAATTGTGGAAGAAGGCGGCCAAACTTATAAGGTTGCAGCATTTAAAAAGCATCAAAATTTTGTGGGTGATGGAAAATCAGCCGGGAATGATATTGCAGTGATTTTACTCAAGAACCACATTTCCTTTAATTTAAATGTGCAGCCAATTACCATGATCGATAAGGATTTTGAACTCGTAGTTGGAGCGATGGCTGTGGTCAGTGGTTGGGGTCGGATCCAAGAAGATGGACCTTTTTCGGTTAAATTGTTATATGCAACAGTGCCGATTTTGAACTCTGAAATATGCAGAAAGCAATTAAACATCTTCTCAGAAGGGATGCTGTGCGTTGGGTCGCTCGATGGAAAATATGATTCATGTGAAGGAGATTCAGGCGGACCCTTAACTTCCGGAGGAATTCTTGTGGGCCTTGTGGCCTCCGGTGAGGGATGTGGTCGTATCAACAAACCTGGTGTTTATACAAGCATTTCAAAAATGAGAAATTGGATTGATACTACCACAACTCAGTTAAAACTAAAATATTTTGAGGAAAACTCAAACGAATGAACAATTATGAAATGTGTTGACTTCTACCTCTTTGATTCACTCAATTAGCAGCTCTATTACCATAGTAACAAATAATAAACTTAAGAAATATGGCATATTCTTACGTCAATATTATGAAAAAAACATTTGTGCACATATGACGATCGTTAAAGCTGTTTAAACAAATTTTATTCATAGAAATAAAAGATGTATAGTAAAGTTCTTTTCTCCTACGCTATATTTTATATGATATTCAGATTATTTGACCGAAATTTAAAATTTAGCAAATTTCATTTTTTATTCTTTTTAGACACCGAATAAATCAATTCATTTTGTATGCTTAAAATGACGACTGTATTTTCTGTAAATATTTTTGTAATCCTACCTTTTTGATTTTTGAACATGGTTTTCTTGGAATGTAAGGTTTTGTTAATAGAATGTGCGGATTTTATCTATTTCATTTGAATAATATTAGTACAAATTTTTAAAATGTAATATTAAATTTATAAAAACTACAAGCAATGCGCTCAAATTGGATAATAAAACTATACCCCTACAATAGTTGCAGATACAAATTTTTGAGGCTTCGTTTAAAATATTAAACTAAATTAATTAAAGATCCCTAATCCTTACTTATCATAAATTAATCTAGGCATAATGGATGCTTTGCAAATCCGGAAATTTGAGTTTTTTTTTTCTTAATCGCCTAGGACTTATTTGTTTTTTTAAAAATTATCTAAGTTATTATCTAAGTATTTGTACTTTTCAATCTTAAAATATTCCTTTTAAAATTCCGTTTCAACTACACAAAGTCAATATTTATTAAAATCTACCAAAACTACTCTATTCGTTCTATAATAAGTAGGTATCCGTTTAGTTAATTGGGATTTTTCAAACATTGTTTTAGAACCAATTATAGAAATCAAATTGATTCAATGATAAAACAAAAACCTTCTATACGTTGTTTTACGACCCAGTTACCACGAATGTGCTTTCAAAGATGGATTTATAAGCACATTTCAATCTTGACCTGACTTTATTAAAAATCAATATTTTATATCGATGGATTTTTATTACAACCATAAGTTTTATGTGAGCTATATTGTGGTTGCTGCTGAAAGACACGATTCAATGTCTCACACAGTTTTCCAATTCAGAGAAGAAAAAAAAGGGACAAGGGTTTTATCAGCGGATTGGCTAACATTTTATAACACAATTTTCAGTTTACAGACAAAGGGTATTCAGCAGATATGTGCACTAATCCGTCTGATTGGCGAAACCTGAAACCTTTTTATGAATTGCATTTTAACGTTTTAACATAAGAGGAGTGTTAAAATACTGTTGTTACTATGAAAATGATGGAAAATTATTTAGAATATTAAGTCAGCTAAAATCGGTGAAGAAAACTACATAAATATGGTTATTTGTTTAATTTTTATGGTTCGTTTAAATAACCGCATATGTTCATTCATTTCATTTAAGTGAATAAAACTAAAGGGCATCCACACAAAAACGATAATAATAAGTACCAAAAACGATAATAACAAGTACTTGCACAAAAGTCAATCAGGGTTAAAATTGCTCTTTATTAACACTTAACAAAAGCCTTTTTGATGGCCTGTGGATGGACAGCCTTGCGTTAAAATTAAAAAAAAAAAGGATATTCAGGCAAATTTATGATACAATAATTGGAAGAGTTCTTATTCCTCCGATAAATTCTTTAGGGTTATTAATTAACATTAAATTTCGTTCATATTTCTATTCGATTTTAATGAAAATTTAATATAATAGCCTTAAAATGATTTAAGAATAAATAAATTGTTTTGTCTGAAATAATTTTGTAATTATTGTTTCACACCTCTACATTATGCGATTAATAATAAATTATCTTACTTCGTCGTCGATGGCGGTGGTTACGTGGAAAATTCAAATTAATATCTCAAGGTTTTTGGTTTGTCCCTATTTCATGGATTTTCATAAATTCCGTTCATAAATTGGATCCCCAGAATCACAAGATATTATTAAAAGGAACAATTTATGTTTCCAATTTTCCCTCGAAAATTCCACAGTCAGAAGATTTTTTATAGCTTTACATTGAACATTCTTGTTACATGTCTGGTGTAATAAATTCTTAATTACACAAATGGAAGCAATTTTTCGGAGAGCTCAGAATGAGGTACTTTGTACGAGTCTAGTTGTGGTGAAGTGGGTGCTTCCTTTTTGGCATTAGTTCAGGAAATGGTTAAGTAAATCTACTTTGAAGTAATTTAAAAAGTTTCTTTTTCAAGCTGGTGATGGAAAGTTTTAAAATCGTTTAATAAATTTTTGAGAGCACAGAGTGCAATTCATTCAATTATTACAGACATGGATTTTAGTGGTATACAGTAAAAAAACGTTTTATAGTAGAAAGGAAATATCTACTTTAAATGAATTAAGTTGTTAAAGTTTTCGGTATGAACAAGTTACTTTAAATTCTTTAAATTTACTTTTTTACTAGCTATGTTTATCATTCAATTGCCCAACAATTACGTCGTCATGATATAAATCAGCTTAAAATAACTTCTTGAAAATTGTTCATCGCCTTCTTTCAATTAGAATTGTACTTAGCTACTAAACGCGACGAGATAGCTAAGGAATTAAATTCGTCTCCTTAAAACGCTTAACTCCTTAATTTCAGGAACCATTTAACTGGTATTCAGAAGGTATAAGGATCCCTCTTGTCGCTTACATCTTAGATCCTGAGTGTCGGTGGCGGAAGAAAATTTGTA
The DNA here is from genome assembly GCA_951509405.1 of Machimus rusticus. Classification (NCBI taxonomy): domain Eukaryota; kingdom Metazoa; phylum Arthropoda; class Insecta; order Diptera; family Asilidae; genus Machimus; species Machimus rusticus. The sequence goes on from OX608049.1 coordinate 5,560,272, forward strand.
GGGGGCAAGAAGATACTTTGAAATTCCCAGCACGTTTAGGTAATATCTGAAAGTTGTTGATGTAGTCAGTCATGAGGAAAATTCCTCCGGGGTACGAATACGCTTTTTCTCAGGATAACTCAATCCGAATTACCGTGGGCAACAATAAACACGATACCAAATATAAGGCTTACACACATTCACATGCTTTAGCTGCAAATACACACAATAATAAAATAAAATTTTTGTTTATTTCTCAACTTCTTGTTGAAATGAAATAAATTATTTTCACAAAAAAAGGAGCTCATTTCGAGCTCACCTTGAGCCCTGTTTAAGGATTATTTTGTGTCCCAGCGACATGAGCCACTTTCTAAAATTTATTTCCACAGAGGTTAGTCGTTGTAATTGTTTTTAATCATATATATATATATATATATATATATTTTAAGACAGTTTATAAACATGAGACTTAACAAATTCTGTAATGTGTAAAAACAACAACTAGTCTCTGAATGTCCATCTACTGTACTATATATCTATGGGAGAAGACATTTTTATTTTTTATTTCCTATATAAAATTTAGTATTACGGATTACGACTAAAACAAGATTAACATGGGTCCTGTAATGCAGACGACGAGGAAAAATATATAGTTTTAAAAATCTTGTTTTGGACTCAAATGCAATTTTTCAAATAGGTTTATGCGCAATCACTGGAGCACTGAAGAATAAAATAGCTTTTAAAACAAGTTTATATATACTTATATGATTGACTTTTTGTGTTAAAAATAATATCCAGATATTTTAGTTAATTGCTCCAAATAATATAAAAGGAGTCTATATGCGTTCCTAGATAACCATGTTTTCTTCTATGAGTAAAGAAAATTGCTGAAGTCTTCTTTGAATGAAATTCATGTTTTTATTCAAAATTTAGGATATTTATAAGCATCCTGCAACTATTAGAACGTTCGACACGATGTATTTTCTAAAATTCATTAAAGGTGTAATTGCTCTCGTGCTATTTTCAGCTCCTTCACATAAAACAAATTATGGTTCACATATAGTGATAGTCAGATGTGTCCGCAAATTAAATTTATTTAATAACTCTAGTATTTAAAAATAAGTTAATTTACTTTAAAAGTATATTGTAACTCTCTAAGATAAAAATTTAATTGTTAGACTGACTGTCCAATCGAAACAAAATGGATTTTTGATTACCTCATCCTTTTAATTCGGTATTAGGTAAAAATAATGGAAAAATCTTGAAGAAATAAGGTGTTTAAATAGACGATATAGATAGCTCGATGAGGCGCCTGAAAAAAGTAATAATACAAAAGTTTTATATAATCTTTAAAGCGAAACTTTGACTCTAATTAATGTGAATGAAATCTTAAAGGACTTGAAAAGATACAGCCATGCCATATACATTTTTATAACTCTGTCGGCTTTCGAATGAAAATTTTATCTCATGCGTTGGAAGAAAACACTCATTAAAAAGTTCTCATTAAACTGATTAAAGAAATAAGTGAAAGCACATATATTTAAGTTGCTTGGGGAAAACTTGATATGCCGTCACAGTAGTCCCGCATTTTCAAACCAAACTACACTTTCAAAGTATAGGGGCTGGTATAAAATTTTGTGAGTATGAAGAATACCTACATACATAATGCTTACATCGCGGTCCTTGAGATAGTACTTAGAATTAATGCTTGCTTGTTTATGGGTACTAACCCTAAAAATAAAATTAAAATTGCCCTGCTTGAAAGAAGCAAGACTTGCACTTTGGCGCGTTATCAACGCCAGAGATTTGATTTAATCAATCAGCATGCATTAAATAATGAAATCGGTGCAGAGAGTTTCTGAATGACTGAACTTGCCGGAAGAGATTAATAAAAAGCGTTTGAGCATAAAAAATTAAATAATTATAATTATTTGGTTACCACATAAAAACGTCAGTTGTAAAACTTCTTGGTGACGGACAAAAGTTGAAAATTATTAAATTTGTTTGTCTATGTACTACTATATGTATATGACTAAAGCAGATCAGGGTCCGAAAATAAACATTATCTTGCATTATTGAAATCTTAATGACATATATGATATCATAGATATACATATTTTATGCTATGACAATCCGCCATTTTGACTTCGTAAGTTCTGACAGTCGGCTTGAAATTAGCAACCTCAAAAATCCCCAAATACCATATTAAAATCCATGTCTATCTATACTGAGCTCAGCAGGTATTTTATTCATAAAACCTAACCAATTTCATTTTCTACGTACTAAAATATGATCGGAGATTATGCAAAAGCTTCAATTTTTCTTTTATAACTAAAATGCCACAAACTCCATGTCGTGATTTAGTCCTCCTCCAGGTTCTGGATTTTTCTGTAGACGGTTCGGTAAAAAGGTACATATTTCGTTAAAAAAAAAACCATATAATAGAGAGGTTTGCTTCGATTTTACGAGGAAAGTTTGTAATTTAACTTTTAGTGGGAGGAATCAAATTTTAGGTGCATGTTCCGCAGAAAAACTAAATCAATAAATGGTTTGGAAGGAGCATCCGATTAAAGTTCGCCCATGCTCCATTAGTATCCATTCTGGTACAAGTTCTCGTTTAATTTATTAGTCGAAGTAAAAGTTCGTTTCGTAAAATCTATAGGGTGTAATGATGTTGAAAAAATTTACAAGTTCAGTTTAAATTGTAGAGTTTATACATCTATTTTTGAAAATTGAGTTAATAGTTCCATTTTATAGTTAAAGGTAGATTATTGAACTTGGAAAAATATAAGTTACTTTCCTTTTTTGCCTATTACGATAGAAAACGAATTAATATAATAAAATATAACATGTAATAATTAATATAATTACTTAATGTGGGATTTGAACTTTTAATTTTCACTTCTAGCTACAGCTTTAAAATAATTTTCACACGTTTGAACATTACTAACTTTTATGTGAGTTCATGCAATTAGCCTTTGATTTAATTTTAGGAGAGAATTTCATGTCTCACACTAAACTAACTCTGTCTCTTTATAAAAAGTAATCAGATAATTAGTACATGTGATAGGTGACTCTGGCTAGAGCAATAGTATTCCATTTAATTACATTAAAACATTTCAAAGCTTTGAAAACAAACTTTGTAAAAGTAGATTTCATTTGCCTCCAGGCGAAAATATAAGAAATTAAATTGCATCATTGAAATATTTAGTTCTATTTATAGTGAAGATTATATCAATAGGTTTTGTGTAATTTAACTACATAGCCACATATAACAAAAATAAAATAAAATATAAGAAAATAAGTAATTTCTAAAAGTTCATACAGTAAAGCAGGCAAAGATTAAATAGACTATAACATCCTCTAAACCTTAACTTTAAAAGGCTTCAACAAATTTATTGTGTAATATAGCGCCCTTGTCCATTTTTTAGAGAACATCTTAAAGTTAAAGCGGGTTAAGATAAGATAATACCCTAGACAGACAGCGCTCTAAATCATGATTGACTAAATGAGTCATTTAGCATAAATTACTAATTAATGAATTGTGGTGACACACAGCTACTTCTTAATTAGAAACCAACCAACCAAGAATAGCGCCTGGATTTCCGCAAGTCCTCAATGGCCTTATCCCATATAAATTCAGAAAGAGCATTTCCTGTTCAACGTCCCAGGCACTTCTTTTTCTTTATCTTTTTTCAAATATGTCGGTTTTTTGATTCGCCAGTTTCAACAAATTGACAAATATTTTCCTTCTTCTTTCTTCTTGTTATTTGCAATAGAAAGCGCACAGTAATGTAAAAAATTAGTATAGAAATACAAAGTCAGCTATATTCTAGTACATTATTCGTCATTTAGGTATAAATGATGAAGAGGATTTGGTCATTTAGCAAATCATTAATTATCAAGTTTTTTGTGATTTAGCAATATGAGCCCATGACACACGTCTAAATTGCTAATTAGTACTAATTAGTAATTTACGTGCGCTGTCTGTCTAGGGTATAACACGTTTGGGGTTAAATTATTGAGAAAATCTGTAAAGAAAAGGTGAATATAATGATTACAAGTTAAGAAAAAATCGTTTTACAATATTTTTTAAATAACCTAGACATCTTGTGTCTTATAATATAATAAATTTTAACTTTTCATAGAATAAGTAGTTTATACATATTTGAAAAATGCAAGGAAATATTAGGTCAATTAGGCACTTTTAATGAATATCTTATGGGCGGGATTGAGTTAAGTTAATATCTACTTATTTATAAAACTTCCATAGAGAGGTTTGATGGAATTAAAAGTGTAGATAAGAAATTTTAAACACTTTTTTAAAAATGTATGTTAATCAATGTAATGGCCAAATAATTATGCAGAGCTCAAGTACATTATAATTTTATATGATCCAATTTATATACCCTAGTGAAGAAATCACCAGATTTAAGAAAGTTTCCGCAAATACATTTTGTTGTGGGTTTTTGTTGGGTAAAAAAGCAACATAGGAATAATTAATTTTATACCAAAAGTAAAATCTCTTAAGCTTAATTAATATGATACTGTAGATTTTTGTTTTTCTTAATTTAGGCAGGCATTTTTTTTTTATTTCACGGAAACAGCGGACACACTGAATTCATGATTATGTTTTCAAGAATTTTTGGGTTTTCTGGGTAAATTACCACAATTTTACTTTTGAGGGGACCATTTCTCTTCGAGAATGATTCACTGTCTGACTAAAGGAAAATTTTTTTAATGTTTGAGGACAGTCCACTTTTCATTTGTAATTGAATCTCAGAAAAATATTTACGAACAATACGTACAAATTTACATACTCACATTATGGACTGACTTTTGTAAGACATGCCTCTTTTATTGCTTTATGTAACACTGTATCTGTATTTTTAAAGTGTTGAATATGATTAAACTTTTCAAGAAAAGTCGTGTCAGCTCTTAAGGAACTAATATCAAGTGATAATGAGCTATTAATAAAATAACTATCTTTCAATAAAATAGGATTCTAGAAAACATACCAGAAAGCGCCAGTTATTACACAATCCTGTTAAATCAGCACAATGTTCCTGTTAACTTAAGTTCTTGATTACGAAAACTTTTTCAACTGCTATACTTTTGGCTGCAAATCCGACGCATCTTCCCTTATTGGCTCGTAGCTGCAAGAAGTCTTGTTTTCAATTTCCCTAGGGGTTGAGATGTTGTAGAAAACTTTTTCACACTTCCCGGTTGCGGGGGAGTAAGTGGAAATTCGGTTGATTGCGGCTGATATCACTGCACAGAAGCGTTAAGGGAAACTTTCCGGAGGAAAATTCCTTCATCGCAATCGGAAGGTTTAATGATTCGTAAATCCGAAGGCAAATTTTCATTGGAAGCTATTTTTGAATGCTCTTTATATGTATGTAGATGCAATTTTAGTAAATTATAACAATTTCTCTTGCACGTTTAAATTAAATGGTGCAACTACATTAATATAATTTTTATATCCAGTGCTGTTTTACACAAATTATTTCAAATGTAACTTCGCTTTGGAAATTAGTTTAAGAAATCTGGAATTTCTCTTTAAATTTTCAAGTAATAAATTTTGCATTTCTGCAGTTTTCTCGTACATTTTGATGAAAATTTGATACATTATTTTAATATGTTTCTTTTTGTCAAAATTTCGTTTTGAAAATAATAGAATTTTTATGTGCATATAAAAATTGCGATATTTCTTTAATATAAAGAAAATTTTAATTTACTTTATAAAAAAAGAAATACGATATTCCTATGTCTACCACAATAATCTACATTTTCATTATAATGAAAATAAGTAGCTGAAACAACAAAAAGGAAAGCGGACTTGTCTTCATAAAAAGCATTCAAATAATTAAGGGAAATTTTAGTAAGCTCTCACTTGTTTCCATTATTGTATAACATAAAATTTTATTATGATTAAAAAAATGGTGAACAAATAATTTACTTTGACAAATCTCCCCATAAACCATTGCTTTTAATTTAATTTAAATTTTCTGACACCCGTATAATTAGACTAATTATAAATAGATAACATTTCAGGAGTTTAATTACTCGAAAAAGCAATTTTCATATAATGAATTTTACTAAATGAGCTATTTTAATTGTGATGCAATCAAAATTTTAGTCAAAATAAATTAATTTCATGAACACCTTTACAAAGCAGTCTGTTTATGTCAACAAAAATAAAAACTACTTATTAATTGCAAAATCTTATCTTAATTGAAATTGCATTAATTCTTAAACTTTTATTAATTGAACTTCAATTTCAATTTTCTGGAATAAGTAACAACCTTTAAGGTTTTATATAAAATTTTCCTTCTTTATTGGAGAGTAATTTTCTATCCAATCTCATTTTCACGATGGAATCTTTGTCACTCTAGAATCTAAAGAAAATTACTTGAAATATTCCGTGATATCGATGCAAGGCAAATTAGAACTATGATATTCAGAGTAATGTTCATTTCGAGCTCGTGAAATGAAATAAATTCAAATGAGTCAGGAAAAGTTTTAAACTTGTGAAGGTATTGCGTTGAACATAAATTAATATACTTTTAACCGTAGATTAAGTTAGAATTAAGTTGAGTTGGTCTTCTCCTGATTTTGGAACTGCAATATTTACTTGAAAAACCATTTTGGTGTCAAATTTCTTTTAAAATATGTAGAAAACGATATTTGCTTTTCATGAAGTTTGCTGTATTATTGCAAAATAGATATAAAATAACAATGAAACGTCAAGAGTTATTGTTAATTGTCCGAAGTTAATTTGAGACAGTTGAAGTGTTTTTAATGTGTCCCAATGGCCTAAACAAGATGCAATAGTTTCTGCATTTCAAGAACTACTATTGACTATTGAACATTATTTATTAGCAATTCCTCGAATTGTCACTTATGTAAGATTATGTTGATAATTTTTGGGCATTAAGATTTTAAATTTGATATAAGATTTATAACCACGTCTTAGGGTGTGTTTACGCTAAGCGCTGCCACAAGCGATGCTGCCAATCGCTGCCAGCTGCTGCCATTCGCTACCAAATCAAACTCATTACTTTCCCATATCTGTTTATGCTAAGCGCTGCCACCAAGCGATGCGACGCGACCTCGCGCGACCAGGTCGCTCAAAAACGCGCCTGTTTGATTTTTGGGACTAATCGCGAGCGACCTATTCGGCAATATGGATGTGGAAAAGTTGATTGAATGCATTTAAAGTCGAAAAATTTGTGGGACATGGCAGACAAAAACTATTATACCGTATTCGCACTTTAAATTCTCCCTTGCGAAACAAATTAGCCCTATAAAATACTCAGAAATCCCCCAAGTGAAGAAGTAAGAACGAACTGTACCTTTGGTGGAGGAAGTATGATGGTGAGGGTTGGCTTTGCTTCTAATTGGCAATTATAAAAGAAAAAGGAGGATTCCCTCCTCAATAAAGTACGAATGTAATGCCAAATCTCCATAAAAAACCAGACCAAACCAAAACCACAAAACAATTGGCTGACTTGCTGAAAAAACCAAGTCTGCACACGATATTAGCTATGTAGTTGTGAAGTCTCAGCTCAGCTCTTGCATTTCTTCTGAAGATACGCTGAATTGCATGCGCAACACAAAATGTTTTTTTTTGTAATTATGATAAGTTCAAATAAAATATTTTTTATACACATGTTTATAACAACCAATTGCTATTCTAATCTTATATAAAGTTGATAAATTCATCTGGAAGTATTCAAAAAATTTTTCTTCATCAGATTTTAGTTCTGGAAATAAAGCATGAAACTGTCCTTTTTGCTCTCGATTTGGTTTGCCGTCTTAATAGTCGATTTCTAACTGCAGAGCTATCTTACAAATAATACCATTCAACCATGGAAAGGGCCATTTTTTAAATTTTTAAATGTCAAATGCTTGGTCGCAAGCGTTTTAATCGCTTCCAATTCGAACACTCGGTCGCAAGCGATCGCAGGCGTTTAAATCGCTTGCAATCGCTAGTGGCAGCATCGCTTGTGGCAGCGCTTAGCGTAAACACACCCTTAGGTACTTAAGTTTAATGTCGTTGTTTAATGTGTTGGCTATCCTGATTACGGTATTTTTAATTAACGTTCCACATTAATTAATTTTTTTAGGAAACAAAGAATTATGCAATTAATTAAATTTTTAGAAGGTTTCGAGTAGATATATAGCATTTTCACAATTTTCATATATTTTACCTTTTGATTAAAAAATGTTTCTTAAATGACAAAATTCCCAGTTTACCTACAAGAAAAATTGGTCCTTTTTTACTGAAAGAGAATACCTTTTACTGGAATTTACCAAAAAATATACCAACAAACAGGTGACATTTTATGTTCCCTCTTAAAATAGTAGAGGGATCCGCCTTCATAAATTGTTTACACTTTACAATGTGAAATATTGCCCTGAAGATGGGAATCTTATGAATCTCTTGAGACTCTCTAATTCACAGCGAAAGGAAAACTTTCGTTATGTTGCCCAGGGGAGCCCTTTCTTTCAACGTTTTTGTTTTGAAGGCCAACAAACAATATAAATTGCCATAGGATTTGCAATAGTCAGCTTATGCTCCGTCGGGAGGCCCTTTAATGAACGTCTAATTTAATTTAAATTGCCGAAATTAAACGGTTTATTGTCGCTGGGAATTATGTTGCTGTGGAGGATAGCAACATCAAAATATTTCGGATTCTGTTAGCGAATTTCGCATTTAGTAAATAAATGTATTTATTATGCGTTATATTCTTAACATTTTAACCTCAGCCATTTTAAATATTTTTGGTATAAAAACAAGCAATTTAATATTACTCATCTGTTGTCCTATTTTTTTCTCCTATTTTCACTTTTTAATTTCGTCCTCTAAAACGGAAATAGAAATGTTGAGCATTTGTGCGAAAATCTCATTTCCTGTAACATTGATTCTTTATTTTTCTGCTCTAAAATGGTAAAGCTTTGAAGTTAATTTATTTTTTTCAAAAGTTGGGAGATCGAAATAAACTTTAAAAATATTTCTTTTTTCTGGGAACTCGTATCAATTTCGATAAAAATAGGCTTCATATACATTTTTTTTTTCGATTTGCGCTTTCCCAGTTTAATGAAGTAAAAATCGGAGAGAAAATCAAATATCTACGGCAATCTTCAATATTAAAATACTTTTACAAATATATTGTACCTATATACCGCAAATATCAGAGATTGTGCAGGATATTTTTTCCTTTTGCAAGTTGATAAATTTATGTGATAAAAGTACGTGTTTCTATTCTATTAAGCCGTAGGTTAAAATTTTATCGTTGCCAACTCGTCTTTATTTGTTTAAGCAAAATCCTTTCTTACATCGCAGTAAGCTAAATTGGTTCTCAAGATGCAATTATCCAAAGTGTCGTTTTCCAGCACATTATTTTTTTGTTTTGTTTTGGAAAACTTGCACTCAGCACTATTGTCACTTTGTTTCTCAATTTTCTCTGCAGTCGGAATGGCGCAAAAAGTCTTGGTTTCTTGTGCCAATCCGAGTAAGAAAATCACAACCACCCTGTCTATTTGCAGGGAACGATAAGAAACGTAATCTTGGAAAGTTGAGCTAGATGATCCAATGTTATTTTTTATTGATTTAATTCTTCTCGATTTGCTTTTAATAACCGCATCGTCGAAGGGTGAATTTGAGATATCGTAGAGATTTATTGACGCTAATGGTTTTTGTAAGGGTTTTTGCAATAAATGGTTACTTTGGAAAAGCTGTTGGTAATGGAAGAAATTTTCCTTGAAATGTTTGATTCTAAATTTTCTTGTAAAAGTGAACTTGGGTTTCTGTAGAGATTAATATTTCACTGCTACTTTATAGTTTTAATTGGGATCTTTTGTAAGAAAACATATAGATATTATAAACAACAAGATAATATGCTTCTTATACATTTGCACGGGCTTTTCATTATCCCCTACTTACTACATAAAATCAAACTTAAAATAATGTAAATTTAATATTGTACTCTTTAGGTATTATGTAATTAGTTATTACCTTGTAATCATTTCGTCAGACCTCTTATTTTTTTAAGCCATTCTTTTATTCTTATGAGTAAGCTTTAAATAAGTCCTCTGCACTAGGTACTAATATTGAAAATCCAAATATACTGGATGCATAGTAGGTATAATAGGTATGTGTCTAATTATTTTGCATATTCTAGTTTATTGTTTAATTTTTCTGACTTTTCAATAGGTACGTTAATACAGGATATCGGAAAAACCATCTTCAAAAAACTGATAATCTTCGTTACAATTCATAATTATTATTGGATAAATTTCCTTTGATGTGCATATCTTACAAGGTTCAAAGCAATTTAAAAGGAAGACTTAAAATTTAACAAAGTAGTACTATTTGTAATTTGATCAAAGAAAATATTTTCGGCTATTTTTTAAAATTTTCTTTTATGACTGTCGTTTTCTTACAAAAAAGAAACCATGCTTTTTATTAACCCAAGCTATAATTTCTTAGCACTGTAAAAAAACCTTACAACCCACATTTATTTGTCAGATTTTAAAATTGTCTTTAACTTCAGAGAAACATAGTACTTTTTTTTATGATTGTATTTATTAAATGTGTAAAATGATATATTGCATTTCTGTGTAAAATGAATCTGTATTGTATTGTATTAGATTCGAAAATAGGAGTCTTGAAATCATTTTTGAATACTGGTATCGTATAATTCGTATAATACCAGTAGGTAAACAAACAAAAATCGCAAATATTGTGAAATTTGAATGTTTATAGTGGATTCGCAATCAGCGCTCTCAAAAGTCGTGTAGCATTATATATTAATAAAAGGTAATTATATCTAATGATCAAATAAAACGCATAATTGGACAAACACTTCAAAATATATAGTAAGTGTTTAGGCAAGCGTCATTTAACACTAAGCAGATCTTTTGCTTTTTTTTATATATAAGTTATATATATGTTACATATAAAATAGGAATAGAGTTTTAGAACCAATATTTTGGCTTTTGGAAAATATTATCGAAATAGTTGCTTGAACCTTTTCCTAGAGAGAATATTTGGTTATATAATCTCCATACTAATTTTCGGTTTGTCTTGATGGAGGAAAAACTCTGTCTTGGTCTTGCAAGTACCTCAATAAAAGTCGACAAAAGCTGGTCAAACCCCAAAGTTTATTATATTGACGGAACAATCCGATCTGTGTTTGACCAATGCAACAAAAATATTGTCATAATCGGGGACAAGGCAGGACTTGATTAAAGTGGTTGTCCTTGAAAGAAAACTAGTATGGTCTGTAGGACTCCTAAGGACAAACTAATGTTTTCGTTGAGCACCCCCAAATTTACTTTCACTTCCCTTAACTCGTTAAAGCATTTCTAGTTGTTTTCCTCCGTACAGAGAGGGTAATTTATAAGAAGAAATGTTCATCCATGAAAGGTTCTATCCCTCCAGAGAAAGTTCCGCCATGTCGAGAAGAAAAATTGAGACGGACGATTCACACCAAGACTAAGTGGCGCCCTTCCACAATCCAACGAGCATCGTTTTTATGTCTTATTTCCCGATCCCCCGCCTAAAATTCCGAGAATTTGGGAATTTGGTAGTGGGCCTTTTTCACAGGGAGACGCAGAAATATGCTTTCGATATATTGAAGAGCCACCCTGTGCCGCAATGCTAAAGTTTGTGCGTGAATGATATCATTTATAGAGGGTAACGTACAGACACTAGGGCTCGTGATTCTAATGAAATAGCGTCGGTACCATCAGATTTTATTCGGAATATATCGAAAAAGGCGCGTATCATGCGAGCTGGGCTTTACCTCTGGTCCATTAGGCGACATTAAATTCTGTCGGCTGCTAATGTCCGCCCACACGGGCTGCCTTTTCTGCACCGTAAACCGCAAATTACAGAGGTCTTGAAAGTTTCCTTTTCTAAGAAAATTCTGCACCCACCACTCAGCTAAATTGAAAATCGATTTTTTATCTTTATGAGTTCTAATAAAGAGATTGGGCCGCTACCGACGCGCGGAAAGTGTCAGTGGCTTCTTTATGTTCACAAAATTGAGTGAACATTTAATTTATCTGATTCATACTAAAATGTAATGCCTACAAGTACTTTCTTAAGGACATGTCTGTACCAAGGGTGGGTCTTCAATTTTCGGTCTAAGTTAATATTGCGTCTTCTACTTGACCTGCATTGCTAAAAAGCCTCATCGCACGAGTGCTCATCTGACTTTTTTACAATTTTTTCTAATACGATTGACTGAACAATTTCTATAATATGAGATGCGTAGCCTTATGTTTATCGATAAAATATCTCATTCAATATTCAAGACGAAAACTATTTACTTAAAGACCGCCACGTGTTTAAGAAAGAATATCATCAAACTGAATAATAGCTAATTTCAAGATTCGCGAATCGAACTTGACAACAGAATTGTCCAAGAAAGCATCAGAAGTTCTTTGCCCGAAAATACCCTGCTTTCGAAGGATAAAAAGACGAATATAATGAATTTCAGAGCGGTCACGATACCCTCTGAGAATCTTAGTGAACTTGAAGGACTATGGAGGAGGGTAGGATCGTCCCTTGACAGCAGTCATTGACAAGAAAATTGATGAAGTATGATGCAAGATTGTGGAAAACAGGCAAAAAGTATTACAAGCCGAGACGAGGGAAAACACGAAGATGTGCTATAATTTAGCGATGGAACATGCAAAGGCACTTACTAAGCGGGGTGGGGACCTTCGATGATGTTGAAGAAATTCAATCACAACAGGTAATTTGCTTCCCAAAACAAAATGAGACAGACCAGAAAATATTGAAAATCATTTAGGACCAATTTAATCTTCGAGAAAAAACCCACAGATTTGAGAATAGAGAAGGTAACAGCAGTATTACTCATGGTTTTCTTCAGCTGTCGGCAAGGGAATTAAAAGATTATCCCAGTAATTAATTAATTAATTTTCTTCAATTAATTTATCTACTATGTTAATTAAATAACATTAAGAACGAAGAAATGGGTTTATGTACGCCGTAGGGTATTGTTTTGTGATGCTCTAAATAACGTCGTTAAAGTCGTTTTAGATATGGGAATACTACAGGCTATATGATTCTGAAAAAAATAAATATGGGCGCCATTTTTCTCTTGTGTACCTATATTTTTTTTATTTTCAAATATACCGATATGGATATCAAATGAAAGACATTGAAGAAACGAGTTCAAATATGTACATATACATATATTTATATATGTAATAAAGGATTATTAAAAATTCATATATTTTTAAACGAGATACCTCGATGTGGGACTCCATAATATTTAATGATTTGTATACATACCTACCACTACTATAATTTGTCGTTTGCGAGCTCCATTTTCACATCCTTTATGGTATATCTATACATATGTATAAAAATTATCCTTGTATTTCCAGCAATCTCCCACCAATTTGCATTCAAATCAATCGATTCTCAATTTTAAATTGATAAGACTACGATTCAATAATAAGGAAAGATCACTACAAGTGTTTTCCATGATTAACTTCCATCAGGGTGGTGTTCACAAAAGATCGTTTTAATGCTATATTTTTAACTAGCAACTCCGGAAGCTCCAAGGTTTTTTATTTAATGAAATTTCTATGGTATAGTATAGTATAGTATATACATATGCATATATTTTATCAGACATTACAAAATTAAGACACGATATTAGAAATGTTGACATCTCTTAAGTTTTGGACATTTTTTTAGACGTTCTTGTATAGAGAAAAAAGTGCAGTTCACAAACTTTATGCATTTTTTAATCAGTAGATATAATAATTTCGATATGGTTAAATCAAGTAAAATGCTTTAAAAGTACATTCTCTATACTATGACAAGTAAATAAGGTATTCTTTAGGTTTTCAAAATTTGAAAAGTGTAAAGTATAACAGAGTAAAAATCTACACGGAAAAAAATTTGGATAGCTAAAATCCCCAACCAATTTACGAACGTTTTCGCCATAAAATCCACAACATATATTGAAAAAGCAACAGATCTCCTTAAAAGTTACAGGAAATAATGTCAACATTTTACGCTGGTCCTTAAATTTTAGTTAATATCCCTGTTTTTTTCACAAATATTACCAAAATAATGCACTGTCCCAAAATCCATCGGAAAATATAGGGATATTGCCAGAAACGACGCGATATTCCCGACAATTTTTTTTCCGTGTAAAGCGGAAAACAGACTTAAATAATATAATAATAATAGACAACTTTTTCTGTGTTTAAGAGCAGCCGGAAACGATTGGAAACTATACTGAATCAGTGAACAAGAAATTTATAGACAAGGGTTGTAAGTCTAAAGGGTCTAAGTGCCCATTATTTTATTATTAAGAGATGTAACAAAAAATGAAGTAATATTGAAAATGGGCTAAGCACCTTTATAAAAGTTCTCATTTTATGTTTTCTCTGAATGTTTTGATCACTAGATATAATCTCGTCCATAACCGCTCAAAAAGTAAAATTTAAAAGAAACAGGTACTGATCCATTTGGATATTATTAGGCTTAGATCGAATTTTCGTCCAAATATTTATTTTTGAAGACTCTTTAGACTTAAAACCCTTGAAATATAAAATCAAATCAGACGGAGTCCGAAGGTTATGAGTGCAAAATATATTTCCTTCTGATTTAAATTATCCCAAAAATGCCTTACTTTATAAAAAGCAGGAAAGAATCCATTTTATTTAAATATTTAAATACGTATGTTATTAAGATTAGACGATGTATTTAATTATAATAATAAAAAATTAAACGTTGCCCTAAAAATTAGATTTTGCAAACAAATTTCTCAAACTTCGTAAACATGCTGAAGACTTTTATTTTTTTATATATGTATGTGTTAGAATTCCATTTGTGTAAGTCTAATATTTCACAAGCTAGAGAGGCTGAATAATGTATAATTAATAGGGAACAAACACAAAAATATATAAAATTAGAAGACATAGCTATGAAAAATATTGTTATAAAATTTCCCTTCGTTGTAATTCACACTTGAAATTTTAAACAAGTGGATATAGGGACCGGCTTTCGATCCGCACGATCGTGGCTTCTGTGGCAAGAGCGCTAGCTATTCAGCCACACTGAAGAGATCTGGATCGAAACGCCGACCATTTTTGGGTTCGTCTGCTTCTGCGGACGAGCAATTTTATCCTCAACACTTGTCCTTATTCCCTATATCGAGATTACAGCGAAAGGCAAAAGTGCAATTTTGTCCGCCAGCCCCTCGGTGGGCAAAATTTTAACAATATGTATTAATTGAATGTGAAAAGATTGTAGGCTTGTACATATACATGTGTATGTTCATATTATACAATATATGTAAATTTGTGTTATTATGCACTGTAAACAGGCTAAATAATCTAACTATTATATTAATCCTTTGTGACTGCTAATGGTAAAAGATAATATTTACATAATAGAAAATCTACAAAAGGGGACCAATTTCTGAATCATAACGTGTTTGTTCCAATGGATAAAAGGTAGAAAATAAATAAACGTATGTAGAGAAACCTCCCGCTAAAATCTTGAACACACCCAAGACTGTCGTAAATTGCAGATGTTTACTGCAATGGGGGCGTCGTAAAAACAAATGTTGTCTCAGCCGTTGTGAGGATCCACCCCCGCGACACGCAACGCATGAACTGATCATTGGATAAATCTCGCACAAAATTCGCAATTCACTTGAGGAGCAATTCTCGACTTTTAATGGGACAAAGGAAGGTGCCGTGTGATGTTCGTGCGTGGAAAACCACCCGAGAAACGAGACCTTCGTCTTCCGGGTAGAGGCGGTTTTTCATCCCACAACTGCCGCATCATGACTTATTTTCCAGCAGGTTTCCATACGCACTCCTCACATGCCTCACATGTTGCCAGCGATGTCGTGACATATCCTTGAATGGCGACCGGCACCCACACCTCCCCTTCCTTCCTTCCTTAAGTTCGAGACTTCCTCAAGGAATATTTATTGCGTTTGATTTACGATGTATTTTTGTAACACACTTCGGGATTTTTCCCCAGATTGTGTGCACTTCATATCAAAATCTAAAGAAAATGTCACTGAAGACTCGAGGGGCCATACCGCCTTATTTGAATAAACCAACAAAAAAAATAAATGTAATGTCTGCGGTGGATGAAAGATTTAAGTTTTCACTAAACGCTTCAACCGAAATTGATTTGAAGCCTCTTAGGATATGTATCCTTGAGGAATTGTCAAAATTATGTTAGACGGTTCCCAAGATATCCCTGTATTTGAACAAGAAAATGCCATTGACTCTATATAAAAGTTCATGTTCAAGTTTTTTAAAGCCGACAATTTATTGTAAACTTTTAAGTACAATAATAAGTAACAAAAATACTAATTACAATTTTGAAAAGTGTCATAGACAGAACAATTATTCACTAATTTTTTTATACTAATAACAATTAAAAACGCAATATTGAACCACCTTTAAGCAGACAGAAGATTTGAAAAGTTTAAAAATATCTTTAAACTCTTAGTTACAAATCACAATATCATGTCCAAAATATGAAATGAGAGATTTGCATGAATCTGCATAATCACAAATTACAATATCATATCCAGTGGAGAACTTAAAAAATTGCTATTGGGTGTTCAAATAATTGGTTAAAATAATCCGATAAAAATCAGTCAAATTATTATGTGAGAATTTTAGCAATATTATTAAGACATTTTTGTCCAAAAAGAGGTTATGTAAGTAATACTTGCAGGGAAATTAAAGATTTCAATTTCAAAATGGAATGAGTCCATTCTAGTTCCAGAAATTTGAAATCAATAAGAAAATACCCTTTAGCTTACCATAGCAAAAAAACTATCATATATTGAATTTTAAATTATTAAGTATAACTCGAAATAAATAGAAGTAGATTAAATTTTCCCTTAGAATAGAATAGAATCGAATAGAAATATACATAAATTTTTATTTTAAATTTTCAAATTTATGAATTTAACAACTTTGATGTCGACTATCTCAAAAGCCCCCAACATTCTCCCTAAATTGCGTAAACTGGATTTATATAAAACCATTTAAGTCAAGTGTAGGGTCGAAACATAAATTGTTCGATATAAATCGATTATCTGATCCAATTTTTACCCACTCCTGTTCAAAGTTGATTTTATGACGTAGTATCTGAAATGATTAATTAACCAACAATTCATAATTCTTTTACTTACCCAATATACAATAAAAAGGAGCCCCTTTTTAAAAATATTAAACTTGTATTTGTATATTTAAAACTATATTTAAATTATACTATATTTTTAGAGTTTTCAGGCTTATTTTTATCTGAATGAAAAAGAGTGAATAACTTCTTTATGTGTCGTAACTACTGGTTTGCTGATTTATGAGTACTTATGTTTTGTAGGTACCAACTACCAACTATAATTTATGAAATCAAATTTTTCATTTCCAGAGTTTATTAAATCCATTTTTGTTCTAATCAATATGAAACTTTCGGAAGAGATTTAGTTTAGTTAAAACCCATGAGTCTATCTCAAATCCTATCTCATAATTGGAAACCAAGTCAAAATTAAATACCTATATTGAGATAGGTATAGGTCTTTTACTGAATACTGCTGAGCCACGCACATACTCAGTGTATTCCAAGTCCAATATTGGAACCCTTTTGGCTAAAATTGCTAAATTCCTTAGTTCTGGCCTTCGAATAGCCACATGAAACATTAATGGCATTTAGCCACAGCTTAACACTATCTGGACTATAAATTGCCCTGGCGTAATGTAGATTAATTTCGGTCTACACATCCGAGAAATAGTTGAACATATTTACGAAATGAAAATTTAATATTTATTTACTAGTCCTATATTTGAGTGTCCTCGTCAACCTTCCACTTTAGAAAGATAAATTGGATAATTTCGCAATGGCAAATGACTGAGGAGGTTTGAGGGCAGATCACATATGTGTATTACCATCCCAAACAAGAAGACTTCATGGCGACCCAACTCGGCTTTGAAATTAATTTTACCACTAAAAGGCTTTATTTCAGTCCATTTGATAAATTGTTAGGCAGTCATAAGTAATCACGTGATTTAGGGGATTTAAGTGCTAATCAGCAACAAAAGTATCTATTTCATGGCAGCAAATGGCTAAAAAGCTTCTGGCAGCTGACATTGTTTCACTGTGAATCGATTCTTCTATATATGTATGTAATTGCTAATAAAAATACATATTTCGTTGTTGCTATGACGCTTAAATATTTATAAAATCATAAACTTTGTCGAATAATAAAATATCAATATTATTGATTACTAGGCTTTAATTAACAAGGATTAGGTGTCCTCGCCTATAAGTTACCAATTGAAATTGTTTTTCTTTTATTCAGGGAAAGTTTTGAAAAAGTATCTCTACATATAAGCAAACGTTTAGAATTAGAGCCAAATAATTATCCATCGCGATGATTTTTGTATTAATAGTTGTATTACATTTAAGATTACTTTACAAGCTTTTCATATGCCTAAATTATAAATGATTCAATAATGCCCGATTTCACAGTGATGCGCATCACTTAAATTTTCACTTAGCTAAGCGCATGGCGAAACTTAAGTGACGACATATTTTCCGTTTCACAGTCCTATTTTATTTCACACTTAGCCAAGTGATTTTACTCCTTTATGTAGGACACTGTGTTTGTTTCATGAGGAGCCTTCTCATGAGAAACGAATTATTTTGACGTTATTAATTAAAGTCAAAGGTAACTAAAGTTTTATAATCGCAATATATTTTAAGGTATGAAATCTTTTGATTCGTGATCATTTAAATCAATTAAATCTTCCGTATCAGTATTCATTTTTAAAATAAAAATACCAATTTTTAAAGACAACTTGTTTATTTATTGAATTTTCCACACGAAATGTCAAAAAAATTTTCTAAGCGAGACTTAAGTGGCCAATTTTGGCGACCACTTAAGTCGTAATGTACACTTAAGTTCGCACTGTGAAACCGAAAAATGATTAAGTGACGATCAGAACTTAAGGGCATAAGTAATTAATAAAGAGCTAGTTAAGTGCGAATTTGATCCATCCCAAGAAGATTTCATTCACTCATTTTCATGTATATGTATTTTTCAAAACTGGCTCGATTGACCAAACAATTATTAAGTTTTGTTAATTTAATATCGACGATTTGTTGAACCTAAGTGCTTCTATAAATCATTTTGTAGTACAACTCTTGAAATTTAAAAAGACCCCTCACTTTTTGTTTCAAAATTAGGTTTCACACAAGCGCTCTCATATTTTGCAGCCAGATATTTTGAATGTTTTTTTAAAGCGTTTAATTTCAAAAAAAGAATGTGGGCTTAGTTAATCGTTTTTTGTAAAATAATTAATTAATTAATTAATTTGAAAGAGCAAATTAATTCAATTTAGCCAAGCTTGATTTGAAGGTACAAATAATTATTTCATCTGATTTAAAAAACAAAACATTTAGAGTTTACGACGATTGTTTGATTTTTTTTTTGGTAAAGGTGTTACTAATGAAGATAAATTTTTGAATATTTCTGAAGAAAGTAAATCTTGCAAGTAATGTTCTTTGCAAAGCAAACTCGTAATCATATTTTATCGTTCTAAGATGTCTGACATTTCCATGGAGTTGAATAAAACGTACTACTTTCATATTCGTTTATGGTAGCATAAATCTCAATCCTTTTATAGTAAACTCGACAGCAGTAATATTACGCTGCACCTAAAAGCAAGTATTACAGAAACAGATTGGCTGCTTCCGGAGCTGAGGAGATTATTTTAGTTTTTTTTTTTTACACCTTTTGTTCAGCAGCAGCTAGTGATCCTTTGACAACATTTTCGGTGAATTTCTACTTGCCAAAGTATATAAAGCGGGTTGCGAAATTGTTCACGATTGTAAGTAAAATGTCTGAATAACAGAAATTCCAATAGTGTTGCACAAAAATATTTTCTGTAGTAAGAAAAGGATATGAAATAAAAAAATGCTCCTTGCTGCGAAATCACATTAAATATGTTGTCGATTGAAAGGAAACTTTTCCCAATTCCAATTGTGAAGGAATTTCCATTCAAAGGAGCTGCTTTCGTACCAAATGTACCTCAATGAAAAAATTTTTGTATTTTCCGTGCAAAGTCACTGGGTATTTGCCTCAAGGGTAAAGTGGAAACCTTCGGCCTTGTTGCAATAAATTCCAATTGAAGTGAGCAAAACGATTGTGGCTTTGAATGAAGACGTGTTTGTTTGCTTTTATTGAAATCATAAATGTTATCGCAACAGGTATGATGAAAAGGTGGTGATTCGAAATCAGGCTTGAAGCATTTGGTTTTATTTAAATAGAAGAACTCCTACTTTGAATAGGAAAATTCATAGAAATTTATTTGAAAGCAATAATGTATATTTTTCCTTTTGGAAAGCAGTCAAGTTACAAATAACACATTGACAAACATTGTTTTCACCACCTATTCACATATCACCGTCGGTGATTTAATGATTATTGTCCTTTTATGTACTATTAATTACTTGTATTCTGATAAATAATATGAAAAACAAATATTTCCAATTTCAATTTGACTTAAAATTTATATATCGGTTTTCAAACCTACATTGAGATTCCGTAAAGATTTAGACTTTAAAATTTGGAGCTTATAGTTTTCTAATTTAGAGCAATGTATTCCTCGAATAAAAACGTTCCAATAACCAAATTGGCTCTGATATAAATAAGCGAAAAAATGTTTGTTTCAGATAAAGTAAAACACAAGTGTAATTTTTTAATTTCGATCGAAAAAATAAAAATAAAAATCAGATCTAATGATTATAAGTAATTTAAAAAGAAGTCAATCAAATATAATTACTTCATTATTTAACTTTTATAACTATTCCTCCTGATTGAAAAAAAATCGAATTTAATTGAAATATTGTTTATGCCACAATTACCATTATAGTTTCCAGGGCCTTTTTTTGCAATTTTAGCACTAAAATTTTAAAAATTAACATATGTTACATATATTTGTACGAATACACACATTAAATGTTTCTAGGAATGCTAATATAGAATACAATTTGATGTTATGTATATTTTATTAATACACTCAGATACTGTCAATAACTAATTATATTTTATAATTATCTTCATCATTAAAATTCATCATCCCAATACGAGATACCAAGAACAGATTGAATTATACTTCCATCAATTCTTGAAGCGCAATCAAATTACCTTATATATGTATATAGCAATAATTTATACGAACAATGTATGTACATTCAAGTGTAATTATTTTGATGATTTGCATAATTCGAACAGGTAGGTATAATTTGGTTTAAGGCTTTAGGCTTTAAAATTCCTCCAACAGTTTTCCTCAGTAAAATATTATTTAATATTAGCATTTCAACGACAAAACGATAAAATCAAATATTTTCCGTGAATTTACTTCCTTTTCCAACCAAGCCAATTATTATCTTAGCTAACCATAAAAAAATAAAAACTTTTGAATTCTACTCAGCTCAGCCAAAAGTTACCTAAACATTTCAGCGTTGAGTTAAAAGAATTTTTTTTTTCTCGTCGTCCAGACAGTTTAAACTTTTCTACTTCAGACAAAAGACTTTATTTGCTTTTCACTTAACTTTCCAGAGTGTAATGAATTTTATATGTTCTTTCTAGTTGAAACTTCAGAGCTGTCCGTGATTTGCAAAAACATTTTATTAAATTTTTATTAGAATGAATTTCATTTACGTTTCTGTCTTATCTTGGAACAGATTGCATTGAAGATTTTCTTGAAATTAAACCAGCAGTGAGCACCAAAAGCGGCAGTCTTTGCTGCAATCAGAAATGGAGAAATGATTTAAATTTAATTTCAATGAATCTGGAAGATTCATTTCTGTAAAAGTATTTTTAAATTAAAAAAGTTTGGTTCAAATGTATGCAGTGGGCACTAATTAGCGGTTTCCGTACCTTTATTAAGTTAGTTGAAATAGTTAATTTGGGTTTAAAAGCAATGACATGTTCTCTGAGAGCTTTGCTGGAAATTGTATAAAAACCGAATTTTAAATAAATATCTTAATTGATTTATAGATAGTGACAAGCACGCATTTTGAGGGAAAAATGATACAAAACACCATAAGTAATGGCAAGCTTGATTTTAATTTTGTTATACACTTGCAGAGTTTATTGCATATTGGGAAATTGTATTTTTATCAGAAAATGTGCATGAAGACAAGCACGCATTCTATACAAATATTTCAAGATAATAATTTTCAGTTTTCAAAGAATTTTATTTGGAAGGAGATAATTCATTATTAATAACTTACTTTCCTCAGATTAAATTTTTTGGTTCATTTTCAGATATCGATTTTTGAATAAATAAAATCAATACAATCTTTTAGGTACAGCGTTTCAGGTTTTCAGTAACCCTAAGTTTTCTGGTAAACGACTTCAGTTAGGACTTCTAACCAAAAAGAGATTTTAATAAGTGTCGAAGGGCAGGTATAAAAGGCACAGATCGTTTTCTTTTCATTTTTTGTCCACACGAAATCGGCTAGGAACTTTCTCCAAGTTTCTTTCCTTCAAGGGACATTACCCAGCGCAGGCATTAAGTTGATGTCTTTTTCCCTAACACAAGTTGCAATACAAATCCTTTAAGGTGCCCATTATAGAACAAAATGGGACCTTAGCCAACACATGCTGTATACTTTACGACTGCTGAACGTTACTGCTGTTATAGCCAAATGAAGTTGATTCGTAACCTTTCGTATGCAAAACGCCAAAGGAGCGAATTGCTGCTACAGGAGCACTTTCATGGACGACTTCATTAGAATTTAAAAAGCCTTCAATTCTTTATATGAATCGCCTCGCATCTGTGAAAACCTTGGCTGTAGGGTTTTTCTCGCGTACATTACAATTGTTTTCCACTTTCGAGTGCTTTCAGCGCAACTGGAAAATATTTAGGTTTCCACCGGAATGCGTTTGACTTCCTTTTCTATGTTTTACCTCGAGTTGTTTATGTGAAGGCGTTAAGAGCCAACGAATGGGTTCCTGGAGGAGCGTCTAATGCTTAAACAGCCCTCACAAATTGTTTAAGAAATAAAACCTTTTAGTGGAAATGTCTTAATTTTCCTTTAAGAAATTTCAATGAAAGTTCTCACCGCAACTACAATAATTTATAATCTCGACGATTTTCTATAGAGGATAATCGTTTTAAAACTTGATTGGCATTCGTGGGAATGGTTTTGTTTAATCAAGTAAATGAAAAGCAAATTCCAATTAAGAAAACAAATAAACCATCTCTAGACGTAATCTTGTTAGTTCATTCCCACGTTCAAGATATTTATAGATGTCGTTCGATAAATGTGATAAAATTAGAACTGTTTATAAACTTATATATGAAATAAGAAATTATTAGATACTTGTAAAGTTATCGATAAATTATGTCGTCGATGAAATATGGACAGTGTTCTTTTTAAATTGTTATAATTGAAACCAAAATTCTTTAACAAACCGAGAGAAATTTTATTAAAAATATTACTAATTTACTAATTTTAAAGTTTTTACCGCCAGTATTTTAAAATAGTACTTATGTTCAATAAACTATCCATAAATATATTTGACAATTTTTCAGAGTTTAGTTTACATGCAGGTGTAAAAGAAGGTCTAACTTCTAAATAGGCGCCATCTAAATCTCGGCGTTTAGACATATTTTCACGTACTATATTTTTACACCCTGTATATAAAGAATAATTTATTATACAAAAGAAACCAAGTTATAATTAATTTAAATAATTTAAAATTTTCTTTTAAAATAAATAATTGACATTTTACAGTTGAAACAATTTCTGATCCTGATTACAACTTCTTACCATAACTACTATACATAGTCCGACTCACACTTTACTTGTTTTTTTGATTTTTTTATATCGTATTTCTTGGTAAAAGATATCATAATAAGCATAGTTTATTCTACTGCAAATTTTTAAAATAATAGACTCAACGATCCCACTGCAATTAAAAATATTTTCATTTTTTAATTCTGAAGTTCTATTTGTTTCGATGTAAACGGCTATACATAAATCTTGGTATAGTTACAGAAGATAGACACAATTCATCAATTACATCATTTTCAAAAATATTTCTAATTTAGTACTTGGTATTTTTACATTTTTAAAGTTCCTACTTGTTTTACTTCATAATTAAGATGAAATACATATGTCAGAGAGAATTTGACTTTTCTATAAGTAAAATGTTCCACTTTTGTGGCAAATGTACTTTGTACTGTGAAAGTATTCAATGATTTATGCATTATTGAATTTTGTTTTGCAAACTTTCTTCTGTTAACTAATCATTATTTTCCATATAGTAGTCAAAACTCATCTTAAAACTATATATTCAAATGATAAATCATCCGAAAAAGCATTCTCCCTTGACAACCGATTAATTATCTAAACTTTAATCAAAACAATAGCTCTCCTTCCAACATTTCTTTATGTTCTGTTGTTGAACATACGTTGTATGATTAATTACAAACATCTTTCTCACCATGGTCTGTTTCTCGTGTAGTACGTTAACACCTTATTTAGGGCTGTTTTATCAGACAGAGAATGGATTCGTTGCGGATCATTGCACCTTTCTATTTAATGTTGGCTTGACTGGCAGGATGTTTACCCAAAAATAAGGAAATTAATTAAAATTATATCCACACACTTTCTATAGTATTTAGATCCCAATGGCAACCTGCCTAGTTTGTGGTTCCGGTTTCTACGGAAGGTAATTGACATACTGTCTAATTTAATACTATGCTCACATATGCACGATTAAACCCCAAAGACCGGGTGATAGATTTATGTTATAGGCATATAATGCATATTGGCCAGGCACCTATCAATGAAGGTTTACATAAACTGAATAAATCCGGTGGTACTTTAACATATGTGTACATAACACCAATAGTTATGGTTTCTAAACTAAGGATTTAATATTAAAGTTAGGTATGTGATTATTTAATAAATTGTTAAAAAATTAGCTGCCGTATGAATTAACTAAACCAGTCATTTATTAAAGGCTACTATTCTTTAAATGTGAAAAATAACAAGAATACTGTTAACTTTAATGAGAATTTAAAGAAAAAAACAGCCTAAAAAACATATGTTGTAGTCCAAAGCATGAAATTTCTCAAAAGTTATGTTGGGACATTTTAAAACTAGTTTGATTTACCTGCTACCTCCTGTAATCTCCCTAATATATTTAACATAAAAGAAAACACTTTATTGGCTTAAACTTAGAGGGTCCAAGTATTTAAAACTATTTTGTCGAACTTCCACAACTTTGTCACTTTGTTTAAAACGATTCGACTTTAATGTCCCCAAAGAGCCATTCATCAAACAGACGATAGGAAGGAATTTTAAACGTTTCCTTTAGGGAGGGGCTAAGACGAAACAAGATGCTTGACATTATCATAAAAATCTTTTTAACATGTGTGTACTTAAATGCTTGCACTATGTTCCTTCAGCATAAAAGGGAAATGCTGAGGGAATTAAATTGAATTGTTGGCGCAAGAGCGGGTGGCAGGACCGTTTTATTAATGGCTTTTGGCTTTTATATAATCGTTCTTGCAGAAAGTATTATGCATTTGATAGGTGTGGAAAAGAAGAATTTCAGAAATATAATAAGAAAATATACTATTGTCGCAATTGGAGGTAACTTAAAGCAAAGAATTTTCTCATTTTACGAGATATGGCGTTTAAGTTTGAAGATCTGATAGTATTGTAAATGTGGAAAATATTGACATTGTGCAGTAACTTAATGCTATGTATTTCAACTTTATATAATTTAGTAAATCACGACTTTGCCTATTTGTTTTACGTGTATAAATTCTAGAATAACGATCCCATTAAATTTCATATACCTACCACATTTTTCAATTAGTCCAGTTTATTTGTCTAGTTTTTTAAAACTTAACTTCTGGAGTTTTATTGAAAAAACAATGAAGGGTTTTGGTTGGTTTGGCTATTTTTAATGAATTGCATTTCTTCAACATATTCCTGCTTGGGATACTAACCGAATATAAAACATGACAACGTTTTTTGTATTTGGTAGTTTCTGGTCATTAACATGTTTACTTATAGGAGTATTCTCATTTAAAAAAAAAAAACCAAATTTTTTTTTTCATTTTATTGTTATATGAACATTTCTGAATAATGTAGGTACTGAAAGTTTTCAAAAATCTTGAAAGTTGCAAACATTACATAGTTTTGTAAACAACCTTTCGCTGGCCAAAATATGGCTTGCTGACAGGTTTAAACGCGATTTTCTCGAAAGTATATTATCCAAAATTGTTTAAGCTATAACTTTTGAACAAAGTAAGATATGGACTTTAATTTGGTTGTATTTAAAACAGACTTAATTTATTGAAGCTTATACCTAAAAAAGCACAACTTACTTATTTTGATATTTATTATAGCTATTTTAAAAGCAAAAGAATTAAGAAAAATCTTATTCGAATTTTAAGTAATTTTTATATATGTATATACATATATACGTGCATACAATGTTTTGGGTAGTTAGATGAAACTTAACTAAAATATTTTTTAATAATTGATTGTATAATGAATGTTCCAAGAGACGTTCGAGATTTCACTGAAAGTTTAAAAAAAAACATTATGGTAACTTATAATGTAAAAAATTTGTAAGCTCTTGATCTAATTTTGTTTCAGTCACAACTTGTCTATTTATCAAGGTAAGCTATTCAAGAATTTTTTCAATCTTGAAATATTTAGCTTTGAAAAATGTTATACTCTTTTCATTCAGGTTTCATCCCTTTTAATTTGTTTTGTTTTCTTTCATCCATAAGCAATCCAGTTCAAATCAATTTTATGTAAGCGAAGATATTTTTATCTCTAACTATGTATGTCTTAAAATAAATAAAATATCTGTTTGTTTTCGAGTTACGCACCAAAACTGCCAATACGAAATCTTCAGCATAAAAATTTATAGGACTAAAAAGGAAGAAGGACTTCCTTTCCCAACATGAATCAGTATCTCCTATTTATCGGAAGGCATCCTTGACAACTTGTTACATGCTTCATCAAAGCCTTATGAGACCGGAAATCTCGGATGGTTGACCAATATTTGTCGCACGTTCCTCGAATTGGACATCATACGAAAAAAAAAGAAACAAACCCAAAAAATTGAAAAGGAAAATAACTTGAATGGTTGTGGTATCTCTTTGATTGTCTCACCAGAGGCCGGACGAAATGTCAAGGTATTTTATATAATAGAAGAAAAACGGAAATTAGATTTCTTTATGTGACACTACTCAAATTGATGACTCCCTTGCTCCGGATATTAATAATAAAAATTCATTACAGCAGACCTTTTTCAGATGTAAAATATTGAGTCAAAAGAAAAATCAGTAGAGGAATTTTCATAAAATTGGTGACGGAAATAGAAACTTCTTTAATGCGATTTTTCAAAGTATTCCAAGAATTCCTTGAAAAGCATCCTTAAAACATTAAAATGGCTGATCGATTTACTCTTCCTCTTATATTTAGTAAGAAAGTCGACATTTTCCAGATAATTAGAAAAGAAATAATGGAAATGCACGGAAATTGTTTGCTCGACAATCTTATCTTCAAACCCAACATAAAATAATGTTGAAAAAATTAAAAAAAATATACTAGACTATGGAATATTCTAGAAAATGTCTAATTGTAAGACAAGAGAAATGAATATCAGCTAAATAATCCTTGATTATGCGACCTTTTTATGCAACACAATTCTTAAAAGAATCAAGAAAAATATTTCGACTTTCAAATAGCAAAGAATATGTCTTTTAAAGTTTTATTTTTCTTTGGATTGCCTAAATAATGTAAAAGGTTATATATTAGTAAAAGGTTTTCTAAAACTCAATAGCGTGAAAATTTTATGCTTTGATAGGATAACACTCAGTTTATCCTTATCGATTAAATAGGAAATAGCTCAACATCTAAAAAAATAGGTCTCACGTTAAAAATCATTCTAAAAAGTACGACAAATGGGAGAAAAACTTTGAAACTAAATTGAATGGAGTAAGTTGTCTTTTCAAACTGTTGGAGAAGTCTATAGGTACTCAAGATAAACTTTTAAAGAGGAAATGTTTGTTACATGCTGTGTTTTCAAATCGAAAGCAGGAAACGTATAAAAACGTAAAATAAGAAGTTTGTATAACCTATAAAAGGTTCTGGAAAGTCAAGCGGGAGGCGAAATGTACATGTATGTTCATGTGTATTATTTTACATACCCACCATTTGACAGCGGACATACTTCATATTTTCGAGATTGATTTAAGCAGAGCGAACTAAAATTTAAATAATTTTAAAATTCTTGGAGGTGCTTTATCCTAATCAATTTGTGCTTTAGTACAAAAAAAAGTTACTATTAATTCACCACCTAGTCTTACAGATTGAAATTTGAAAAGCCAACCGTTAACCTAATAACATATAAAAATTAAAAATTAAACATTATAATTTATTGCATAAACATATATTTATAGATATACATATGTTCACATATATTTAGCATATTTAATTATAATATAATTCCCTCATAATTTAGGAATTTACTTACTTTTACCAAATGTATAATATATAAATATAATTCAATATTATGTCATTTTTATTTTAATAATAACCTTTAATATTCAAAATTGCTTCATGTAGGTGGAGTCGTGAACCAAATTTCAACATAAATTAAAATTTTTTGATAATAATATACTTAGATACATTTTCTGAATTTCTGTTAATACCTTTTTGAATTCGGTTTTGTTAGTAAAATTAAAAAGTCATCAATGAAATTATACTTCAAACATAATAATCGATATTATCTCAACTTCAAGTGACAAGCCCTTTTAATTTCCTCGAAAGAACTTCAGCGAATCCTCAAACGACCCAACGATGGAACATTGCCAAGAATTCTAATTAGCCCTTAATTAGCCAATCTCTTTTACACCTCAAAATTTTCTGCAGGAAACTTTCAAAGAATTAATTTGCATCGCGAATGGGTAACCGAACCGAGAAAATGTAATTACGCACTTGTAATGGATAAAGTTATCAACCACGTTGAGGGATGCCGGAAGGGTCAAGGTGCAAACTGAGTGTGGTCAATGCGGGGACCCTCTACCGGATAAACTTTTTTAAGATTTATCGTGTCGGTCATCAAAAGGGTTATCGCACACACATCCTTGAATAATCAATCGGTTGTAAAATGAACACAAAAGGATCTATGGCGGGACCCACCCCCGTAACCCCCAGAATCGCCCGCCAAAACTGAACTTTTATATATGCGATTTTTGGAAGGAAAAAACAAGGTGAATTTCTGGTCAGCCCTTTTATACGCGCCGGAATTCTTATTCGCCTCCATCTTCCGTCCCGCCGGATCAGAGTTCTTTTGTGTCGAAATTGCCGAAACGAGCTGCCGCACAAAGGCCCGAAAAGGGCAATTTATTTGGGGGTATTAGTCAAAACCTCCGGTCTGAAAAACGGATTGAATAATATTAATATAAATCACCTTGACGATACCTGCTGAGGGGGCTCCCAATGGGCGGCCAAAGCGTCGCAACGCAAAGGAACATGGAGCCTTTTTGGTTCATCTGCTTCTAAATTTGTTTTCTGATGTTAACGTCAATGATCCCATCTACTCAACCCTGAAAATGTTCTAATCGGAATATACGAAGAGGATATTTGGTGAACAGATTTTCCTGACTTATTTCGTTAAATGCCCCTACAGACGGGGGGCGCACAAGGTATCCACCTGTAAATAATTAAAGGCGACAGACAAAATTCTAATTAAATGCACTAATTAATTTTGTGCTGTTAGATATAAACATAAATCATAGTCGTAATTTGAACAGGTTTAATTATTTTGGAGATTTGTAAAAAGGTGTTAGAGACCGGATTTAAATGAAAACTGATTCCACCGTAAACTCTTAATTAATGTTCTTAAAAGGGACTTTAAAAGGCACAGTTAAAATCGTTCTAATTATAAAAAAAAAATAATATCATTCTTTATCATCATTAGAAAAACAATTTATGTATGTATGTAAAAACTAAAAACTAAGAATATATACATATACATATATTCCGAGCATCAATTTTGCATATTAACTGAACTCAAGTCGTATAAATAATTCAATACTTAGGCTTATCTTATCCTGGAAAGGATATAAAAAAATAAATACGCTGATTTATAGTAATAATAATAATAGTAATAAGAGAAAATTATTTTTTCTGTATATTATGAATTCATAAACGAAAATATCTCATCACGTCATGTTTTTGACAAAAATACGTTTCAAAAGTTCACAATGTCGTATTTCGAATATTTATAAAATAGGTTTAAAAATGAGAGTTTATTATTTAAGTTTTCTCTGTTAACCAATTATTTCGTACAATTGATAGTGAATAGAAACACAAAAAATGTTTTAATTTTTATCTCTTTGCAGGCGAGAATATCGAGTACTGTTGTGAATAATTTCTAAAAGTAAATATACTCCGTCACTTCAGAAAATAAACAACATCAATGATTTGCTAAATTTGTATAATTAAGATTGATTCTGCTAAAATTATCTCCAGGAAGGGTCTCTAAGATACCAAAATTATGTATGTAAGTAGGGTCAATTAAAATCCAAGAATTAAAGATACCTCCTTCCTTGAAATTAACCAAAAAGGGAGATCATAAATCACAATTTTGTAAGAGGGAAATAACATTTTAATCATAAAAACAACTCCTATTTAAAATTGTAAATGAAAATTTTTTATCCCGCTTTTTGTAACAACTTCTAAAAGAGTTTTATCCACTTCTTCGAGGTTGAGAAGTAAGCTAATATTAATTTTCTGCTCCAAAGCGTCTGGAGCCCATTAATCAAAAGTCTTAAATGTAAAGAGGAAATTTTAGTTGTAAGAAAGTTTTCGGTCACAGTTGCACATTGCTTGGGGGTGGAAAGTCAAATTACAATTAAAATAGAAAACAAGTGCATTTATTGGGAGGTAGATTTTCTATCCGAGGTAGCGTGCTCCTCCTTTCGGGAATATAAATGAATGCAATAATCAAATAGCTACTTGAACTACCGAGAAGGCTCTAAATCTGGGAAGTTAATAACAGAGTTCGAGATTAAACTTGGTTTCTCAACTTAATTAAAATACGTCTTCAGTTTGCTCTCAAGTTGGCTTTGATTTATAGCTGTTAATTAAAAACTGAGACTTTTCATTTGTTTAACAATTGGAAGATCCTCTAATTACTATTAAGGTAACAGTTTTTAAATTATAACAAATAAAGTGTTTTTTTTTTATCCTCCATAAACACATCAGTAAAAGAGAAGTTTCTTTTTAGATAAAATACACAAATACATTCAAAACATTTTATGTTAGTTATCTAAAAAACTTTATAGAACGGAATAAAAGTATAAGATATTATTTACATGTATGTATGTGAAAATGTTGAGTTATATAAGCATAAAGAAAATTTTGTCTATTTTGCGATATATTTATTTAAATATTAATTTATTTGTTTATACAAAGTTTTTCGAATAGATATATCCCTGACTAATCGCGGCTAGGTTTCAGCGTTTAGCCTTTTAGACAGAATTATCTTGTATTCATTTTTAATCTTTCAATCTTCGAGATACAAACATAAATATATGTATTTTTATTTATAGCATATATGTTAACATAAACATTTATATAAAAAATTATAAAATAATTCATGTGAATTATTGTTTTTCAATATTTAATTTAAATAGACTATACTTACTTCAATTAAATTGTTATAAATTAAACAATGATAAAAGTAAAATTGTAATTTATAACACTTGAAACCTGCATTCCTTTGAGCAGAATTGGCGTAATTGCTCTGTACCTTACTTAAATTTTCGCTTAATTTTTACTCATTGTATTTCTATTTGATTTAGTTGTAAAATCAGATGCTTAGAATCTCCACTTTTCAATATGATTTATTTTATAGAATCTGAAATATTATATATCCCACTTTGGATAAGAGAGAGAAAAGTTGACAGATTAATTAATTAAGTGTCATTGCCTATTTTATATAGCAGTTTAAACGAAAAAAACATGGGAAGTTCTTATGATTCGAATTGTTTTCAGAGTTCTGGGGTAAATCTATTATCTACTAGTGTTAGCTTTACAAAACTTGAAGTTTGGTGTGTTCAATCATTTTTCAAAGGTGTACTCTCTCTATTTTGACTATTTCAAATCATAAGTATATAATGTCCTAAAAAACCCTAGAAGTGGATTTTGCGCCGCCACCAATATATGGGATATTTTTGTTATTTTTATCCCTTTTGTTTTGCGCCCATTACATAAATTAATCATAATTTTGTACCTAGGGTTTGCAGAACTGGAGCGCAATTACCTAACATAAAATTGTTTCACATGCACCTTTTATTAAAAAATTTCAACAGAGTTTTTAAATATGTGGGTATCGTAAATTCCAAAATTAGCAAAATTTTTTCATTTTATACAATTTTATTCATTACCTTCCATAATCTTTTACTCCATTACTACTAAAACTTTCAATAAGTTGGTTTTATAAAGTTAATAATCCTTACAAATAAGAAATTTAAAATGAAAACTGAGGGAAAAACTTTGAAAAATTTCCATTTAAGGACCAATAAAATATGAAACAAGGGTACACCGAAAAGGTTTGATACGTATTTCTCTGGGTAAGGTGTATGGTATTTTTTCTGTTTGCCAGTACATACCTCCATAAATATTGTACAAATAGGTTTACCCACTGCGGCAGTAATTTCCGACCATGTGACCCAAATAAAAAAACAAAATCTCCCAAGAGGTTTTGGTTACTTTGAATCCCTCTTAAGATAAGACAAATATTTGTGTCGTTGCCCCACGCTGGACATTAACGAATTCATCAAAATGATAATACCCGGGATGCTTCTATGTGTATTTTTCTCAGTCCAGCTTCCATGGTGGCGTCTTTCAGATCAGCCAACAAAGTTAAAGTTGGGAAGAAAAACGAACATACCACGACATTTGGACTGGGAAAGAAACATTAAATGGTTGTCTTTAGTCGAGGTTTCTCGCATAAATCCAATAAATTGTGAATGGAGCGTTACAAAAACTCAATTTATTCGCTGCTGCTCAATGCGGGGAATCACCCCGAAATAGCGAAGATGATGTGTTTTGGGTTGCGAAAAGCCTCTTGATGGTAAACATTGTCTCTAATCGACTCAGACATGATAGCAACGAAAAAAGGGAAATTTAAGGATATAAAATATCTAAAAGGATATCTTCTTGCAGAATTTAATTTTTTTATTTTACGAACATATGAACGCATTTCCAATAAAATATGAATTTGTAACAATACCTGAGGTGGAAAAATCGTAGGTGCATGCTACAAAATTTCGTTGAAAAAAAACTCGTTTAAAAGTCTTTTTGTGTGTAGAATAAATTTTTCAAAATTAACTTCCTGCTCTCAAGTCGCCCTAGAAATATTTTTTTTCGGGGGAAAAAAAAATCTTCAAAGAAGTGCCCAAAACCACCGCGTGCCTGCCTTAACGCAATTTTTTTTTATCGCAGATAAAGATCACGTATAGCACGAAATTTCATTTTATCATTATTTAGTTAATATAAATTTAATTTTTTATGAGGCAATTTCTTAGATCCAAATCTCGTCGTCGGTTCCGGGAGATGCCTGTATAAGGGCAAGATTATCCGCACTTTTCGCATAATAAGAAGAGTGCCACTGAGGCAGATCGGTTCACGTACTGGCGGGCGCGTATTTTGACTTAATGTCCCAGAAATCTGGGCGAGGACCGTAAACGTAGGCATATAAAGGAATATAAAGTATCGGAATGTGACTGGTTTTAAAAGTTGCGTATCGTCCTTTCATTTCATCCCCGTGCCTGTCACATGACGACACTACGCACATGTTGGCGACTTGCAGTTGGTGCCCACATTTAAAAGTATCTTTTCGTGGAAGGACTTTTAAAATTTACGAATGTCATAAACTGGTGACCTGAAGATGATACCGGGGTCATACATCAAAATTTCTTGATGTGTTTTACGCTTGTGATTGCTTTGAGATTAACAGTCGCTATTTGATATAAAATAAAACTGAGTGTAACTTCTTTGGTACTAAATAAATTTTATTTACTTTTAGTTATAAAAAGCAATAGATCTAGTAGATATTACAATCTTTTTCTTTCATTTCTTTGAGCTTTTATAAAGAAAATTTAAATAAAATAATATAGATAAAATAATAACCTAAAAAAGAAATAAACCTATAATTTTATCATAAATAAACAATTGCTTAAACAGCTCAAGGAAAATCAGCACTTATTTCCAAACGGAATTTTGACAGAAGGAAAAGGAATTGTGACAATCTGTAATTTGTCAAAGAATTAATTAAATTTACGTTGCATACCAGGCTTTAAGCATTAGCGAATGATTCATTGTATAGCAAATTCGTGGAACATCATAATAATAATACCAAAAATTCGAAAATTGCAACAATTCAGATTGTATTCTACTGAGTGGTCGTATACGCACTGACGTTATCCAGATACAGTGTGACGAATCTCAAAATATTTATTTCATTTTTTTCTGAGTGGATTCTTTTTTGAAATAAAGGAAATAAAATGGACGGTTTTATTTACAACCATATTTTGGAGACGCAAATGTTGCCATATATCGAATAGGAAACGGTGCTTTGATAGATGTTTCAGCATGATAATGATCCGAAATACACATAAGCTGGTAATTGAGAATGGGCTTGAAGTTCTTGATTTGCTGGCTTAATCACCAGATTTTAATCCTATTGAAAATCTTTTGGGGATCCTTGATGGAAACACTGAACAAAAAGTAATGGGAAAGTATAACTCAATGTACTATTATGAATTTAAAAGCGTCTATGCCACAAAGGTGTGCTGTGGAGAAAAAAGGATTGTAGCTTTTTATTCTCCACTAAATAATATGAGGAAAAAGCTACATTAAAGTTTTTTTTTTTACTAAAATGGTTAATACTGCTTTACACAACACTTTATATATTTTTTTGTCCATAAGTGTATAATGTTTCATTTGAATTTAGAAAATATCTTTTGCATTTAACAGGGGATGATAAAAATAGATGTATGGACCATTATTTCATAAGCATCTTTTCCTAGGGTATATTTAAGGATAAAATAAATTTAGACTCGGACGTAAAAACCCTTCTCATATCTTGTAAATCGTTTATCGTTTTGAGGAAAAATCATTTACTTAATAATAAATTAAGGGGTTTTATCACGTCCCAGCGATTTGACGTAGATATAATTCCTTCCGGCATTTTCCAAATTGGACTGCATCCATGTCACGATAGGGCCCGCGGGATAAAACCTAAGGGTCCAACTGGGAGTTTAAGCAACAGAACATTTCAATTTCTAGGAGAATCCCAAGCCCAGACGTTCATATCTCGGTCGAATATGGGCATGTGAAAATTCATATCATTTAGGACAATGTTTTCCTCATAACCAGGGCTGGTGCTATTTTTGAATTGCCATCATAATGTAGTCTTTAGCACACCATTACTCGAACCACTAATGTAACATAATGTGTGCGGCGACAATGGAATGCCGGCAATTTTGGGCAAGTGGCGGGCGCAATTAAAGGATGAAATTATCTTGTAATGATTTATGAAAATGTCGCCGGTCGTACGTGATGCCGGCGAATATTAATCTCGGGCAGAGGACACTAAATGGACCCGGAAGGACTCGCTTGATTCCGAGATGTCGAACGAACCGAACTCGAGGACCGGCAAATGAAAATTGACACCATACTCCGGGAAGAGATGTTTTCAGAATGTAAACAATGAATGGAATGCGATAGGGAATTTTTCTCTTCATATTCCATAGATGAGACTCCCTTTTGTGGAGTTGTGAAACTCCTTTAATCGGCGCGAAAGCTCCTCTATGGGGCTGCGCAGGAGCTTTGCCCCTAGCTCTTATCAGTGAAGAGAGCGCGTGGGTGGTCCACGGTCGGATGCTGCATGGAAGGTACCATAAACCGGATCTGGTTATCTACGGCAAAAATAGTCTCGTGTCAGTAGCCAAAAAATCACTGGCGAAGGTCCACCTTCGTTGGATCGGTGTCGCGGTTCTTCGGGAGTGAGTTCGATAAGTTCGTTCAGATAAATTTGCTTCTTCGATTTCTATAATTCAAAATTTCTATAGTAAGAAAATTTTAATGTTTCCTTCATATAGTTACCTTCGAGTGGAACTAGTGATATATCTTTAATTAAAAAAAAAAAAATAGAGTTTCATATATATATGTATATCTCGTTAACCAGAAACAAGTTTTGAAGTGAAGAAGGTAGAAAAATTAAAAAAAATTAATTATTATGTATGTGTGTTTGAAAAAATAAAAAATAAAAAATTACGTGAAAAGTGTGAAGTGCCGCGAACACATAAAAGACCCATCCATCCAGTGTGATCAGAAGAAGAAGCTGCGAAAATTTTGGGATTACGATTTTTCTGGATTATATCTTAAGCACTATCCCACCTTGAGAGTAAGTCGAATTAATGCTATACCATAAATTATGCGGTAGTGATATCACCTCGACGCCGGTAGTTAAAGATTGTGCACTCGCTTCTTATCTCTAAGAAATACTTTGAGACATGGTGAGGAAGAGCATTTCGACGAGAAGAGCTCGTACATTGCGGTTCCGTAGGTTCGATTCGTTTATTATTAACGACTTGGGCACGTGAATTTTGAAGACGACGGGTTTTCTCGTTCCTGCCCTGCTGAGACATCTCCCTACATCCGAAGCCCTATCTCATTATAGAGGTTTCACGAATGTGAAATTAAATTTCAAATTAGCTATGCACACATCCGCGAGGTAATTCGGTAAATTAAAATTAAACCGACGTGGGAACAAAGCCACCATCGTCAGATTAACCCGCCCTATCCCTAGCACAAGCGCGCTCAAAATTTCCCAGAGGAAAATACCAAAAGTTTTCTTGAGTGTGAATAAATAAATAAATAAAAAAAATATCTAGGAAAAAAAAAAATCAGGATTAAATTGTAGTACTCGATTCGGCATCTTCGCGGTTTCCTTGGAACGGGGCTGCCAGATAACATCCCTTTCGACAACCGTTGCGCCAGAAGAATTTTTCAAATTCGCGGATTTTATTTATTTATATTTGGGGGTGGTTCATATTGATTCAACGACACCAGGATATTTCCTGAATTGTCTGTAGTCCCTGCCTAGAAAAGTTATTCATTCAGTTCCTTCTTAGCCGAGGGAAAAGTAATCCGTTCGATGGGATCCCTCTTCTTCGGATTTTGATGATGATTGATGTGATTCCTCGTTGAAAGTAGGACCAATTTTTGAGGTTTTTATAGAAATTCCCCCAAAAATGGACGATTTTTTTTTTGTAACCCTCAGATTTTCATCGCCTTCTTTTTGAATTTATTGAATTAATTTTAAAGGGAACCTTCGCATAATTTTGACTCCATTTGGTCTTACGACGTCGGTCGTATCTCCCCAAGGTATTTTTAAATAATTATAAATGGGACTGTAATTTCTTCTTTTTGAGGAAGAATTCAAATATCATTTCTATTATTACAACAGACAGCTCGAGTTATTTTTACTGAAAATATTTTTAAAGTAGAAAGCAGAAATTAAATTAAATTCCAACTAGTGCTAAAAGAGTTTTACTCAGGAAATGCTTGTATTTATTGTAAATACTAATAGTGTGTTTTAAAAAAAATTAAACTACATTCAAAAAAGTGCTGTGAGTTTTATTTATAAATTGTTTGAATTTTTATGTTAATAAAAACAATAAAACTAAATTAATACTCTCATTAAATTATACATTCTCAGAATTAATCGTAATTTTGGTAATGGTGTTCTCGGCCCTTTTTCTTCTCATAATTCATATAATTTTTATTAAGGCATCTGCTAACTTGTGCATACTTTTGTACTCTACATTTTTGTGTTTCCTAGATACGTAGTTCAAAAACTAGTGCAAAATGAATCACTGAAATAATCTTTCAATAGTTACCTGTATTTCTAGTTTAGTTAAATGGTTTTCTAGAAAATATAAATAACTAGAAAAGACAGCTTGTTTTGCTTACTTTTTCTACCAGTAAAGTTCATCTGAAATTAAGTGTTAAATTCTGATTTTTCTAGAAATGCAGTAAATGTTGTAGAACATATATGTATATCGTAGAACTATGTAATATTGCAGTAACTTTAAAGAGAGAATTCAAATAAATTAATGTACTGGGGTAAAGTCAACTAGAATTTAATTTATGCGGTGAATTTCTTTAGAAATGCATTTAGAAACTATTGATATGTTGGGGTTTTTGACAATGATCTATAGAAATTCAGTTTTAATCGAAATTTCTTTCCAGTATATTATGATAAATTTACTGGAAAATAATTTATATCATTTACTAGAGCTCGTCTAGTACCTCATTCCGTTTTAAAAAGTGGCTCAGTTTACACCCACCTCTTCAATCCTGTTCTATTCCGCAGGGAAGTGAGTGAATTCAATTCGGAATGACAGTGGAATGGAAGTCAAAAGTCCAATCCAAAAAACCAAACATCTTTGATTTTATCCGTTATCTATTTTAAATGTTTTATTTATTGTTAATAATAAATAAATATTAACAATAATCTATGTAATTTCATTCAACTGAAAAGTGGAATGAAATGAAGTGATTCTGAATGTGACACGTTTACATCGGAGGACGGAGATCCCATTTCATTCTGGAATAGAACAGGAAGCTGGGTGTAAACTAAGCCACTGTCATATCATTTTACGTTTTTATTCTTCAAGGAAGATTTTGGCGGGATCCAATCAATCAGTCTTCGTACTTCAAGAGAAGAAGAAAGAAGTTCATCGATTATGTTTTTATTTTAATAGCTGCCCTCTTTGGAACTATGAGATGGGAATTATGTAAGTGTATTTCGTGTAATTAATTTGTGGCGCCTGAAAATTTGCACTTGCTTTGTGTTTTTAAATTGTATTTTGCAATATAAGAATTTTCACTTCCATGAAATTTTACTTCCGCTAATAATATAATATTTAATGTCTCGATTCTTTTTGTTTTCAAATAGTCATTACTTGCAAACCAAACGATTCGTAAATGAATCGTAAAAGAATCATTTTAAGCCAACATATAATTCCTTAACGATATCTAATCGTGGAAGAATTGAAAATGAATTAGCTGTAGAATTATTTAGACTTTCTGCTTATAATCTAAGAAATGTTCTGCTTAAAATCTAAGAAATTTTTACTTAATCAGCAAATAAATTCAACCAAAATATTTGCTTTTCAATTACGAAATCTTTGTTGCAATATATTGCATATTCGGAATAACAAACTAAGCTTATGTTATAAGTCGTAAACTATTTTGTTTTTAATTCAGACCCTTATTAAACAGATTTTTGATTGAGAAGGTTAAGTTAAAAATAAATATAGATTGAGCAAAATTGATACCTACCTATTTTTAAATTCTATCTAATTCATAACTGTCTTAAAAGTTTAAAAGAAAAGGCACATATGTATCGTATACTTATGCATAATTTCAATAGTTATTTCACTTAAGCATGAGCCTTTAAATAAGGAGTAATAATATTAGTATACCTTCTCAATTACTACACAATATGAATAAATATGGAAAATCTTCTGTTCTGTTAATCTTGGTTATAGTCATGTCGTATGTTCTGTATCAAAATTATAATTGGACATATGATTTTGAAAATTAGTTTTACACAGACAAAACAAGGCAAAATGCGACAAATGTCACAAGTCACTAAAAATAATTGCAGCAATTATTTTTCGCCCCATGAGGTTACTGAATGTAGGCAAAATTTCAAATTCTAACAAGAGCCAACACCGGGCGCTAAGACAAATTCTTTTGGTAACCCATTGCACCAACATCGGTGCTATCATGTTGATTATCATTTCCATCATGTGGAATAAATTGGGATAACATGTGGTGCCAAAAGATAAATATTGTTGAACTAATTCGAGCCCATTTCCCATCATTTGATGTGATGCGACATCGCGGGTTCAGTTCCCAGAAGTGGGAAAGCAAACCCATGAAATATACGATGGACTGGTAACCGGGAAAAAATTCATCATATTTTCCGAGCGAAACTATTGCAGAATAGAACCAATCGATTTGGATGGTGGAGATGGTGATCCCACATACCGAAACTTATATTTTTCAAAAGCTATTGTATGTTAACGTTCGGAAAAAAATTTTAATATTTCGAGCGATGCCAACGCTACACATAAATGGGAAAATTTGTTTCGGTACCTTCGGGATTTTATCCTGAACTAACGCTGGCAAAAGTGTGAATGGGTTTTGGAAAATGGAATTTTTTATTATGGAAACAGGAGTAATTTCCATCATTGACTTTTAAATAGGTAGCGCGGGAAAACTATGTTTTACCAGATGTGCTCTAATTTAGTTAAATTATTCCGGACTAGGGACGATATAACTCTCATTTTTCGCAGCCACGAGAGACATGGTCGTATTATGGAAATCTTATGGAAGTAATATAAAATTCTTCCAGAAATATTTCTAGAAAAATTCAGAGCTCTGATGAATGAGCCATACGGTCAGGAAATTAATAAGTTGTTGTTTTTCTCTTGAAAACTGGCTTTTCGTATTTTTAAGGAAAGATTTCTCAAAGGAAAGGAAATGAAGATGAAGAAAAAAAACTTGAGAACATCTATTTAAACTTGTGGTAAATCTTCAACAGTAGGATATGCAAATTTATTCTACAAAGAAAAGTACGACACTCAAATAAGTCACCATAAACTGCAGAGCGGTGAATTTGTCTGGGAGTTTAATGCCACTTCAAGACATATTTTTCATTCCCAAAGGCACCGACGTCTTCTGGCTTGGACGGTTGATTTTCCTTATCGAAACCTGGTGAAGGAAGGGTCAAGGAGTGCTATATGTGCTTACAGTTTTTATTGGTTCTATGATATATTACGTGACACCAGCGCTACCCACTCAAAACATATCTAAAGGACTATCAGGGACTGATTTATTCGAATATCATTTCATATAAATATGGAAAGATGAAATAATCTTAAATATAATCAAATGGTTCCTAACATTTCCATTTAAGAGTGTGTATAAGTTTTCAACTCACTTTAGAAATTTTTAGAATTTATATTGAATAAAGAATGAAATATTCAAGTATTTATTTAGCTTTTAAAAAAAAAGTATGCCTTTTCTTTTTTCAAAATTTGCTTGATGAAGTTTTCTTTTCATAAAAAAATGAAATCTCTATATACTTAACGAACTATCTTTACAAAATAGTAACACTACATTATATACCTACTTATATAGCAATATATTAATTTGTTTATTTAGTGACTTAGCTTGATTTATTATTCAAGATTTATTAAAATATAACATTTACACTTCAAATAAAACCATTTCAACAAAATACACAACCAAAATAAAATTCAACGAAAACCAATTCAAAATAAAGGTCAACAAACAAATAAAAGTCAAGGCAACCCTTACCAAATCAAAATCAAGGCCAACTTTTTAAAATAACTAACAATTATTTCAATTCAAAATCAAAAACATCCATTTTAACTTAAAAAACAACCGAAGTTTCTAAGGTTTACAAAATCGCGTTTAAATGTTTTAAATTTTATTCCATATGATTATTGTTTTCCCGTACCAAAATTATTTCAATATTTTACAAAACTCACTCTTGTTTAGTACTTATACCTATATAAAGAGAAAAGAAATTCGCGATGTCAATTTCAAAGTGATAATTATAACTTTTACTTTGCGTCATATTGTCCAAAGCGTTATCAAATTCTATAAATGAATTAAATGCTAGTATGTATAGGAAGCAGACCACAGAAATCAAATATCCACAATGTCGAAAATAATCCTTAGCAATTACGCTTAATTTATTCCAATATCCAACTGCAATTGAAAATATCATATTATTAAGATTAAATGAATAACTTCAAACATATTTCTTGTATTAAAAGAAATCAGTGCGAATAATATTGTAATTTCGAAATTTGATCAGTTTAATGGTGGTACTTAATTTAACATAATTTGCATTTATTGAAACATTTACAAACATTGTTTCCACCTGAATGCTTCGAACTTTAAACGATTCTCAATTTCCGCGCCACAGTTCAATAAATCTCTCAAAAAATTTTGATATGTTCGGGCTTCATTTCGACACGTGGACGTATGAATTTTATCCCCCGATATTGTGCTGATTGGAATAACCATTTGATTTTCGTTTCATTTGCAGTTATTGGTCCTAAAATATCGCATAAACCCAATGTGCAATAAGCCTTCTACTGTCACTTCATTTAATTTAAGTGCCTATGGCAAATCAAATCAATTTTGAATAAATTTTCTGCACGAACACATAAATGCAAAGATTTACGTCCGGCAGATTGCACAACTCCAATATAATTGAAATAGAAATTGTGGTAGTAACTATTATATTATAAGCCATAAAAATATAGAAGTTAGATCAAGAATAACAGTTATCAAATATACATTAGTATAGTTTATAGATTTTAATATTGCTCGAAATGTACAGTGACCTAGTAGACTTATTTAATATTTAATTTTGTTAAAGAATCGTGAAGTATACTCTCATTATAGAATTTATACTCTAAATCCTAAATTTAAATCGTTACGAAATCCCAGTACTGATGAGTTTTCATCTTTCTTTAAATTTGGTGAGTGCGACTCTTATTTTATGGAGTATTTAGATATAGCCGACTTCTTCAAGACGAAGAGTTTTTCTAAATATCTCTATAGTTTAGCCGAGATGCTTCAACGTGGTTCCGATGGATTCTTCTTTTAAACATGGATTCTATTCCGCACTAAATCGGAATATGTCCAATCTTAATTGGAACGATCCGTTCATTTCCGCGGATAGACTAAAATTATCTTACCATCACTTCAATCGATCGAGGAGAGACGGAATATCACTAAAATTGTTTACAAGGAAAGATAAACTCCTCCGAGTTATTAAATTAATTTTTTCGTTCAAAGTGGTTGAAATTACTCGATAGAAAATTCCATTCACATTATTTTGACGTTATGTGAGGAAAAATTCACTGAAGTCAAGAGTAACTGAAATGAATTTATTAAAAATTTAGGAAAGGCTTTTTTAAGCTCTTTTCAACTCGAATGTGACTTGGCGACTCGCTAACCATAATGGCGGCCAATATTTCCGTTTCCTCGTTTAACTAGAGAAATCACAGGTTTTTCCATTCTTAACATAATACCAACTATAATGGCATGAATTAACCGTCTTCATCGATTTTTCGAGTCTTTAATGTTTACTACTGCTATTAATTTTAATGTATCCAGAAAAATTATTAAATGACTATTAAAAATTAAGAAATAACGATTAACTTTTAATTTTTTATACTAAAAATTTAAAATCTCCAAGAATATTGTTTAAAATTTAATTTTCTAACCAATTCAAAAATTCCGCTTTCAAATATAGCCGACGGAGTTCTTGATTTAAAAACACAAGAACAACAATTCGGTGTTTATCTTAAACATTGTGCCAAGTTGTTAAGAGCTCTTTGAGGAGGGAACAGCCCCGCAAGAGTCTTACAAATTTTCGAGTATTTCGCTCCTTACATCTGAGAAGGCTGTTGTTAAAGGGCAGCTGGGGTATCTAATTGGTCGATTTAATTTAATTGCTCCTCATTCTCCTTAAATTTACTTGTACTACTTGTAATGTAGGTTGAACTCCATCAGATCGCCTTTCAGCTTCAATTTTTTTTTTTAAATCCCAATTTATCCTTAATTGGGATTCAGTAAACAATTGCTTAGGCAATCGGAAAACTAATAAGTAGCAACATTGAACCCAATCTCAATTAGACTCCTTCCAGATATAGTGAACAAGAACGACCTGGATAAAATCAAACAGACCAATTAGGAAATTTCAAGCGCATTTCCGAATAGTGCTTTATTTGTCAGATTCATTGACATTAAACTTGGTACATGCAGGATTCTGGGTTCGATGCAATCGATATCATGAGGTACTATGTGCACTTTTCAGGATGATTTTAACTGGACACGTAATAGAACTGCACTTAGGTGTATTGGTGTCGTTTGTAGTTAAAGGTGTCACACGTTTGCTGAATGGACCCGACTGATTTACATTGGTAGAGTCAGTTAATTACTTATGTATCGAACACATATTGTATTTCAGTCAATTTGCTTTTAGGGCGAACCAATTAAATCAATTGCATTTAACCAGTATTGAAAGTTAAATTAATTGAAATGCTCTTTGGTTGATTGAAGTGCCTATATAGTTAATTAAAGTGGTTGTGCAGTTAGTCATAGGTACTGACTTCTTGCTGTCCCAATAATCCGTAAAGGATTGTGTTTGGGATAATAAAGAGTTAGCAATTAAAGGACTTTTATTTTAGCAAAAATAAAAAAGTTATTTGTTACAAAAATATAATTTACATGAATTAATAGAAATATTTTTAAAGATCGAAATCATGTGGATTCTTTCGGGTTAGAATATCGGAATTTTACAAAAATATTAGTATTTTATATTTATTCTTGATAAAAAATCCAATACAAATTTAAAATTTGAAATTTTAGCGAGTCTAATATGGTTGGCGAAAAAATAATAATTAATTATAAATTTATTTAAAATATCTGCATAAATGCCTAGCTTAATAATGTACCCTCTATTTAAAATGTTAAGAAATGAAAAAAAAACTAAAATTTAATCTAACTTAAATTACAAGAATATATAACAAAT
This sequence comes from Machimus rusticus, assembly GCA_951509405.1. Taxonomy (NCBI): domain Eukaryota; kingdom Metazoa; phylum Arthropoda; class Insecta; order Diptera; family Asilidae; genus Machimus; species Machimus rusticus. The sequence continues at coordinate 5,605,073 of OX608049.1, forward strand.
ATATATATATATATACAACTATATAAAAAATATATATATATACAACTACAAATTACATCATGCACAATATTTGATTGAAACTTATGTTTGATAATATTTTTGTCTGAGTATTATTAGGACTAAAATTTAAATTATTGCACTTACTTTATTGAGATAAAGTCTAGATCCTGATATATGTATGTATGTCACAAAATAACACATATAAGTTTTGAGAGCAAAGCAAAATAAGCAATGTTTTAAACATTAATTGTCGAACGAAAATGTGAAGAATGTTTATACGTGTTTAGATGTGTTTGTTTAATATTTATTATAAATTAATTAAAAACGTTGTACTGAATAATTAACGGTGTTGATTCAATGTTATAACAAATGGAAAATTATTGTTTAAAAAAACACAATTGAATTGAAAATATGTGTATGATTTAATTAAAGTTGTAGAAAGATCTGTCAGTTGCACCAAATTTGACATGTTCATTGTCTCACTTCATTAAGATTATGAACAACTCGTTTCTTTATTTCTCAGCTTTTATGGTATTTTTATGATCACTGCAAACAAGCGTACTACCTGAACATTTTAATGGGGACATATACTTTAATGGCAGGTCTGTTTGGAGCAAATTAAAATTGAAATAAAACTGCCATCCATAAAACTTGCAAACGACACCTTTCATTTATTTTAAACGATCTACGGCATTTCCCTTATCTAATACAAATCACGGAAATCCGTCGGAAATTTAATAACTCCGCCGGTCTTGACCCAAAAAGTATTATGTTTTTTTCATTTTTCGAAACTATTTGGTCTTCGAATCGTGTCCCATAGATTTTCCGGCCAGTGGCATTCCTATATTTATTTATTTTTTTTCCGAGAATCCTTGCGATTTCTATAGGAGGAGCCAACCATGCAATAATTCGGGCTCTATTCGGACCAGAGGTCATCTATTTATTGCGGTTTAAATTTGCCATAAAAAGAGGCCCATAAAATGATTGTGCGAGTCAGGAAAACCTTTTGCGAAATCACATTCAGCCAACTGATTTTTACAGAGAAACGAAAAACCCCTCTAGTTATATCTTTTGTATGGGTCGTTTTCAGACAAATGGCTTTAATTCGCTTTATTCTGATAAATGTTTAAAATCAAAACATGTTTGCACATTTGATTTTCCAGGGCGGATATGCATAATCTGCATTATTCATTTTGAGCAAAGTTGAAAAAATGTACTATGTCGGAAAAATGAAATTGCTTAGAACACGGAGAGAAAAAAAATGGTAAATTCAACAATTCAAAATTGTCAAAGGCAAATCGGTGAAAATTTGCTTTAAAGAATTTATGTCAACGGCAGAAACTGTTGTTGTTACAAATGTTTAGTAAATTCAACCGACGAATTAGTTGATCTGAAAGATTTTGCATTAACAATAGACTCTGCAAAAGCAACAGCAAGTTTGTTGATTTTACCGAGAAATACTAAAAGGGATGTTTTTAAACCGTTACCTCTTCAGTTGTAATTTACAAAGAAATTTGTCAATTTTACCGAGTTCATCTCGGCGATTTTTCTGAATTGGTAAATTTGACAGAGTTTTCGGTTATTTCTGCCGAAGCAGTTCCGTTATTATTTCCTAATGCGATTCTGCCCTTTATACGCATCATTTGTTTGGAATATTCGAAGAGTTCAGGTCGTTGTATCGCGTAGTGCAAAACATAAAATAAAGACCAAAGTGATAGTTTTGATTTAAAACTAAAGTGACAGTGCGACACAGTGAAATGGATGACGCTGCAATTGGTTCAAAAGAATGCAACATATTGAGTAAGTAACCCGCTATAAGAAATTATGTCTGTTTTTACACGTTTTTATTTGATCTCAGCTGAGTCATACTTTGAGTACTTTTCGTGTGAATTTTTTCGCTTATTCTGATTGCTGTGAGTTTATTTATTATTTTATTTCATACCGCACAGATTATCGGGACAAAAATCTGTATAGAATCATTCGTAGTACTCGTCTGACCTTAGATGTGAGCAATTGTTCCACTTGCACAATTCGTCGTGCATTTTTCTTGTAAAAAGATAATAGTAATATTTGAATTTTGTAGAAACATTTATCAATTTACAACGACTTCCTGTGAAAAATGTAAAGTATAAGTTAAGTTGATTTATTTTATTTGAATACTTTTTTAAATAAATCAATTATCTGAGTACGACAATACTTACTAAAGGGTGTGCGAATTCAAACCAAAATTTAAACTTTGACAAATGCCTACTAAATTGTTGGTAATGCATATACACTTCCAATTCGTCAAATTTACTCATGTCAATAATACAGTAGGCTAAATTTTAGTTTTTTTGACATTGTGAACAGTGAAAAAGAGTCAGTAAAATCTCTGTTTAAAATAAAAACGCTGGAAAGTCAGTTTGCACCAAGGCTAAATTTTAGTTACAATTCGCAAGGCCCTGAATAATATTTGTAAGAATAAATATTAACACAATAATATAAATAGCATCTTTATCGCCATCACCTATGTATACAGAGCTAAGTAATGTAGCATACAACTTGCCTAGGGCAAATCAGGAAAATTTAGTTTTATTGAATACAAACGAAATTGGACAATCATTTGGTTTGCTCAATGATATTACCATATCAGATACACCATCCAAGACTGAAGAAATTGAAGAAATACTGAGACATTGGGGACTACACGAAGAATTAGCGGATATATTTCGAAGTATAATATTTATATTAATAATAAAGAAAACATCTATTAAGTCCTTACTTATATATAGATCATAAAGTAGATATCGAAGCAATAGCTCATATATCCGAAGCTGACATTAACGAGCTAATACCGTTAATTGGAGTCCGAACAAAGTTTAAGAAAAATTTGGTGGAATGGAGGATTACAAATGTAATACATTTTTTAATTAATACCATAAAATGTTCCTAATTTGCTCCAGCGACATAATATTACTAGAAGACATTTTTGCAAGAAATGTTATTTTATTATTATTATTTATAGTTAACTAGTTACACAGTGTTGCGTAATAATTGCATAGATGAATATACATGTACTATAGTAAACTCTGGTTTCCAAGATTCTTTTTTCATATATCCTTTCATATTGGAAGTGTAAATTATGCATATCAAACTACATATATGACTTGATGTGGCCTTTAAATTATAACAATATTAAAAAAAGTAAATTTGAAATTGATCGTATATTATTATACGCAATACTACATAACATACATATATATAATTAACGTATATATATAATTTAGCATTGGCTATTCGCATCGTCCGTGTCCATGTGATATCTCATATACACGGAGTACACGGAGGTCGGAAATCTTCGGCTTCGTCCTAGTTCGTGTCCATGTCGTCGCCGCATCCGTGTCCGATCGAAATTAAAACTAATATCATTTGAATTAAAATTTTCCTTTTATATATAGGTATATATATATTTACTGAGAATATGCATATGTATAATGAAAATTCCTAGTAAATATAGATATACCTATATATAAAAGGAAAATTTTAATTCAAATGACATTAGTTTTGACTTCGATGCGGACACGGACGCGGCGACGACACGGACACGTTCGAATTCGAAGATTTCCGACCTCCGTGTACTCCGTGTATTTGAGAATTTACACGGACACGAATAATGCGAATAGCCACTAATTTTCCAAAAATAAAATTATGGTGGGAACTCAGTAAAGTAGCAACATTTTATTTTACGATAAGAATTATTTGTAAATTTGTTTCAATAGGGTTTAAGTAACGCAGCAATAACAAATACATTGTCAATGAGCTCAAGCGTTTCGGATTGGCTAAAAAAGCAAATTTCTTTGTCGGAAGAATCTACTTCAAGTCCTCGTCCTGATACACCTCAATCACCCGGGCAGTCAGTTCCCTCTGAACTGGTAATTTCATCATTTTTCTCTCAAGGAAATTCTAGTTATGTATGATATGTATCTATATTTTATAGGATGTCGAAGGAATTTTGAAAGGGCATTATTTAGCTAAACGGGCATTTAGCTACTATCAAAACAATAATCACCTAGAAAACGATCACAGAAAGGATATTATAACAGCCCTGGTTGATCACCTTATTCAAAAGAATGTTCGATGCAGTAGTGCAGATTACCTTAATATTTCATTAAAAATTCACGAAATATTTCCTAATGAAAACGAAGCATCATATTATATAGAACGGACAGAAAATACTCATCCAAGAGGTGCCCTATATAATAGGTATCAAAATGCAGTGAGAAAATTGCGGGAGAAAGGTATAATTTCAAGGAAAAACAAAAGTTACAAGAGAGCCTGGGAAGAAGAAAATACTAATTTGGAACAAGGTAGACAATCGAATATGAGTTTTTTTTATATTTAATTAATAAATATTTTTTACAGAAAGACAAAATGAATCCGAAAGACTTTGGCTTTTATACAACCAAGAACCATGGCCCACTGTTGAAGAAAAATGGAAATTGACTTATAGTCAAAGAAAAAATGAGATTATGAAATCTTCGGAACTGACCGTGTCACAAATTGTCAAACAGTGGCCTTTGTTTAAGCATTCTTACGGACAGAGACTTGTAAGTTTTATATAAAAGAAAAGCACCAATGTGAGAAATAAAAAATTGCCTTATTTCCAAGTTTTTTAGAACTATTTTAGCATCATTCATTTTCCGAAATTGTATTATAGGGTGAGATGCAATTATTATTTCTTAATTTGAGAAAACTCGTTGTATTTAATATGCCGCTTCAAAAAATAATCAATTAATTCAAATAAAAACTGAGTTAGGTTCCCTTAAACTGTATATTTGTGGAGTTTTTATTAAATAAAGGAAATTGGCAAATTTTATTTCTTTCTACCTAAATTGAACACTACAACTCCTACTACTACTATAATAATTTAAACTTTCAGATTGAAATAGATTTTAGCTGTAGCCATAGTGACGCAGAATGCAATTTCTTTTCGGAGTGGACAAATAAGAACCAAAAACTAATTGATGCTGCTAATAAAGCAAAAAAACTGGACCTTACATATATTAGTCAGAATGAAGGTAAAATTAAATAAATTGAGCGAATGTTTTGGGAGGAATGGTTAGCTTCGAATAAAATAATACCTCTTTTCTAGATTTAAAAAATTTGGAGATTTTTAAGGCTCTGCATCACCTTTTACCACCAGGGACCCGGTATACGATCAAGAAAGCATCTGGTTCATCGGTACACAAACCGTCCATTCAAGACTCCATCAACGCAATGTTTCTAATTGTTTCTACTGAAATTGAAATTAAAGAAAAACTATATCGACTAAGTGAAGAATACAAAAGTAAAGGTACAACACTTCAACCTTTAATTATAATTGTGCTTGAAAACAATTTGGTAAACGCATGCTTTAGCAATTTGGATGAAGTTTTGTACAAACATCACTCTATTCTCAGCGCTGTAGACTCTTGTTTCAAAATGTTTCACGTTTTTAATCTCTCCTATCCCAGAGAATGTTATAATGTCTGGTATTTCATCCAAAAATTCTTTTTTAACATAACAACTAAATATGATAAACCAGTATCGTCCGTATCAAATTTAATAGCTTCATTAATTTCATAAGTGCTAAATTTAAAATGTTTACCTGCTATACTTGTAACGGCCAATTTAAAGATATTTCAACACTTTGTTTACATATTAAGTCATTTCACACACCAAAAAATCCACATTCTAAAATTTATAAATGTGCCGTGAAATGTTGCTTTCAAAATTTTGATTCATTGCATTCCTATAAACGACATTTATTAAAAAAACACCAAAGTCAGCAAAACGAGGATGTTCAGATCGCCAATAGTAATTATAGCGACAGAAATACTATTTCACAATCGCCCATTTACTCTAGTTTCCTAACCCCAAATACCGCCGTCGATGAAAATCAATCAGTAGCTAAAGACGCGAATTCCGCGGATGGCAATGATTTAAACTCTTTGGTGCTCAAAAAAATTTGCACGTTATTTCTTTAATTTTTAATTTATATACATAAAAAAGAGTAGTATTAGACTTAAAAATATCGTATTCTGAAATATTTTAATCCATTGGTCAGTTTATGTACATTAAAAGGAGGGTTTATTATATTTTCCAAAAGGAAAACTTTGATATGTTGCGTAGATTCCAATCCTATGATATACGATTGTAGATGATCATTGAAGCCTAATACTTCAATAACTGAACAAACAGCAAAAACATTTTCTTCAAACATATATAATTCTTCAATTCTATATATCTCTTGTAAATTATCAAGTAAGTAATAATTTTCTGAATAGTAAGTTCCTTTATAGTACAAATAAATAAATGAATTTCTTAAATGGTACTGGCATTTCACTTATAAATTTTTAACTTTACAGCTTGAATAAAATTTATATAAGTAGGTATTATTTGGTTTATTTTCATATACTATATTTTTAATTACAAACTGACCCAAACATTATCTCGATTTCCATATAGAGAAAAACTAAATTTGAACCCATTCAAATTGATATCGAGCTAACTTAAACGTTCATACTTAAAACGACCACATAGACATAAATGCTCAGTCAATTACATAAACTTACAATACTAATCCTCCAAGCACGCAAGCACAAAAGTACGCAGAGACAAGTACAAGATTTTCGTAGCCTACACTTTAGTACTTTTTACACGTGTGAGTGACCCCAAATTGGCATTAACAGCAATATTTTTAAAAGCAACAATATATGTACGTTTTTGATGTTACTTATTTTGTTATTGTTTTTACATGTTTGCTATACAGTAAAAATTTTATTTTATTGGTGGAATCAACAACTTTCGGCTATTAATTTAACGTTTGTTTACGTAAATACAACATCCATTTGTTTTTAGGGTCAACGGTATTTTTTACAAATTTATGTGTTGAAGTAACTTTCAGTACTGTTGAAGCCGTAAAATAATTTCAATAACAAAATCTGTTGACTTAACAATTCAATAAATAAGTTAAATCAACAGTTTATGCTTTTAGCTGAAAATCAAAGCCGGAAATTGTCCAATTGACAGCCGTTTTCGGTAATTTCAACGATTCCTTTTTCTCCGTGAACCCATTCGTATCCGGAAAAAAGAAAGTTCTTGCAAGTTACTTACCATGAAAAAAAATTTATCTCAAAGTCAGCAGTGGTTGGATCAAGAAACAGCTCACGTATTTAGGGTATAAAATCGCTATTGTTGAGGATGCTCTAAATGTTCCTGATTTTTTTCAAGGATTCCTTCATCCTACACATTTCTCGGATGTATGAATTGCATTTCTTCTTAGATAAAATTTCGTAATACTTAAAATATGTAGGTAATGTTGGTATGAGCAAAGAAAGTCAACATCAATTTCTACCCAGAGGGGATGGTAGTTTCTACGTGCTGAGGTATTTTTCTGAGCTATTGCGAAATGAAATCACATTTTACCACCGGAATCCCTTTTAAACCTTTCTCAGATACGATTTTTCCCAGGATTGATCCCTTTCATTGGTTTGGTACACAGAGACGGTAGCGCTTCCAAAATCCAAATGCTTCCCTATTGATGCCATGAATACATCTCAGAGTCAAGGGATAGATCACCAGAAAAGGAAATTTGTGTCTTGTACAAAGTCTGACACGTAACATTCCACCCTTGAAACTGTTTGGGTCAAATTTAAGATTTATCCCAATTTTTCATGCTCAGCTGTTTACTACCTTCAAATCTTTTTCCTATTTGTCCTTACAATGAATTTTCAAAATTATTTTATTATTATCTTTTTAAATCAGACACCTGCCTGGCAGCATTGAGTAAAGCTGATTTTAATTTTAAAAGCACTAAAACGACAGCACATGTAGCAATAAATTTTATGAAGGGTTATATCACTTTTCAAAAGTGTAGAACAAAACGAAATTTAATATTCTAACATTCATGGCTTTGACCAAGTTGCATGAAATGAATTTTAACTTGGCACTTGAAGTTCGTATATTTACATATTTGACTTGAAGTGCATTTTATGAAAACTCTGAATGCAAGTTTGATGGACAAAATGTTGAAAAGATTTGGTATGGTTACCATTAAAATGTATAGAAGAACTATACTTTTGGAAATCTAAATCGTTTGTTGGCGCCGAAATTGTATTGAAACATTTTAAGGATTAAAAAGTCATCTTGTTTTCAAATATATAGCTCTTTTTATATGAGAATGGATTATACAATACGAAAAATATCATTTATTGTCAATTTACAATTGAGAACACACATTTGTACCCTCCAAGTGCAAGTCACTAATTTAAAGCACGAATTTTAGAAAGTTGATAATAATTTTTAATTTAATAAGGATAAGAATAGTAAAAGTAAAATTTATTTTTTTACAAGCAGTCGGATTTTTCAGTTTTTTTAACTTAATAGTTTTTATTTCAAATGTATTAATTATTTAATTTTAATTTAATTAACAAGTTGTTCAATATGGTTTAAGTATTCTAAGGTAAGTAATAAGTAAAAAAAATGTACGGTGAAGTAAGGTTAACACGAAAGGTTCGACGGCTAAACTATCGATTGATTTGAATGCAAATTGGCTTGAAATCCAGGAATAATTATATTTATTGTATGAGAAAATGGAGTTCGTGAACAAAAAATAGTACCCATTAAAATTATTAAATTTTACTGAATCTTGAACTCTTTTCATTAAGATCTTTCATTTGATATCCATATCGGTATGTTTAAAAATTAAAAAAAATAAAATACACTATGGCGGCCATATTGAATTGCCTCAGTTTTTAATAATTGTTTAAGAAATAAATTTCTCGTGGAAATAGAAAGTTTATATTTGCTTTCATTAAGGTTTTTTTTTAGTGTAAAAAGATTTACTTCTTTGTTGAAATATAATACCTACTTACAATTTTTTCAAATTATACAAAATAAAAAATTAATTGGTCCCCTTTATTAATACTTAGTATTCTTTTGCAATTAAATGATATAAATAAACTAAATGGTTGGTTGTTTTTCAGCCTCGGTTAGCTAAGTAAACGCAAATAAATCCGCTGAAAACACCAATTAAATCGATGTTTGCAATTTTAATCACCTTTTATGGAACCACACATATTTTTCCCAGACACATACATATGTATGTGTTTTCACTGTTTATTTTGTATCATGACCATAAATATTGCAGACGGTTGCGGGCACGCATACAGTTTGACGATTAGCTCCTGAAAATACAGGGCAGATGAAAAATATAGAGGTGAATTAATATGATTAAACTACATATTTGCTTTTTACCCAAAATCTGCAAATTTGCACCTATTTACTTCGGTTGACCTTTAACTGGTTAATTACAAATATATCCAGCCCGAATCGTGCGTTGCCTTTTAATGTCGAATTTCATGGTCGAACACCTGCGCGTGAGGGATGCACGTAGACCGACAAATCTTATTTTCGAGGTCGACTTCTTTTATTTGACGAAAGCTAAATAATTTCGTCTCTAATGAAAAACAAACTTAATTACGACTGATCACTGGCAGTGTAAGTTGATAATTAAGATTTAGAGATTTTCACTGAAGCCTTCGCAGGTATTCGGGCATTAATTATTCAAATCATGAATTTGAATTAGAAGATTTTCTTTGGATATTTGTAATAATTGGGCATCATATCAAGTCACGGCACGTGACTTTGATAGAAATCAAATTGAAAACCGACGAGAAAATGAGGTCTCCTCTGGAATAAATTTTTCTTCCTTGACTTCATCCAAGGTCAGTAACATTTCCGACTATACTTGTAACTAGGGCAAAATTGTAAGGAACTTATTGAAATTGATTAGCCAGCTTGGTTCCGTAGAAATGGTCCACAGGAACTGACTGAATCGACAAGTTCCAAGTGGAGTTTAAAGAAAAAGTTATAATAAAAATTCCCTTTTGTTAGGTATCCTACAGAAATCTTTGCTGTCCCACTACGAGTACTTTTCATATCAACCAAGAACAAGTTTTTGCTGTCCCATCATTTTTTTTATTCAGAGAAGAAGAGTTCCATTAATTTGTAACTTTCATAATCTAGAAGTGTGAAAGTGTATAATACATTTTTGCATTTAATTTCTTCTGGGAATCATAACTCCAAGGAGATACTTTTTCTTGTGGTAAACTCCAAGGTAAGATCATAGTGGGACATTTTAAGCTATTCACCAGTGACGGTGATGGTTACAGGTAATTTATACTTGGAATTTATTACAGAATTCTGAAGAAAACTGCTGATGCGATTTTTAACAAAAGTTATATTTTTCCTTTTTATAAATGGGGATAAAAATATATTTTCCTTCACCAGGCTTTTAAAAAATGTATTTTTAAACTTGAATAGAACATGAAAAATAATGTAGCACCTTTGTATATGAATATCTCCAGGACAATAAAACATTTTGTATTAAACTGACGGTTTTAAAAAGTTTGACGTAAAACTACGTCTTTACGGACGATATATGTAGATGATTAAATGATGCAACGAAAATTTGCCACATTTTGAACACTTTAGCTTCAAAAAACTTTAAGGCGTAGTAGAAAAGTAACAAACTGTTTATGTCATCTATCCATAACTTACTAAACTTTCTAAGCTTTTGAGATTCCCGCCAAAATTGGTACCTGGTGGTTTTCGGGGTCGCTAATTTCAATTCGACTATCAAAATTTAGGAATTTAAGATGACGAACTTGATATGAATAATGAGATAAAAATATGATACATATAACCTAAATAATAGTCGTGGTAGGGGAGACTGGGGCTGGTTGAGACAGGAGTAGGTTGTTACAGCGGCAATGGTGACTATACAAAGATAGTAACAGGAACGCTTGAAAGAGAAAAATTACCACGATATGATCGGCTAGCCACTTGCCACCCGCTAGTTCCGCCAACGCATTTGTGGGAGGAGTCCTGACACGGTGCTATCAATACCGCAACTTTTTATTTTTTTAGTAATATTGGTCTACAGCCTTTTTATAATTAAAAAATAGTTGTGCGGTAATGTATATTTGTGCCTCAATGCTTTCTTTTTGTGTTAAATATATCATAATACAGTTATTTCTACTAGATTTTTTTCTACTTAACCTTAAAGGCTAAATTTTGGGGTCGGGGCTAAAAGTGACATTTCTTCGGGGCAGGTTGTTACATGTACATCTCGGTAGTATCTGCCTTAGTTTTTGTTTAGGAAAGAAGTTTTTTGTTATTTTTGATGGTTAAAAGTTACCAATTTTTTTGTTTTTGTGAGGCATAAGGATAAAAGGCATAAAAGAAATTGTATGCCAAATTTTTTGTTTAAGAAATAAATTTATAATTTTCATCAAATTCCTAAGCTACCAAATTTGTTATTTGATGAGGCATACAGAGCAGTCGTACACCTTTACACCTTGCAAACATAAAAAGACTGTGTTTAGGTCTAAATTAAGTAAAAAAAATGTTAATTGCCTTTACTAAAAAGTCTCAGATTATGTTTGTTTTTTGTTGTATCAACCTACCCCGTGTGGTGTAACAACCAGCCCCAGGCACGGGGCTAAAAGTTACACGGCTCTTTTTTTCAGAATTCGCGTGTTTATATCACTTCTAATAGGCGTAAATCTAAAATTCTTCTTAAATTAGAATCTTGAATAGTTATTTAATTGAACAAACTTGGAATTACGTAAAATAATCTAACTAACAAAAAGATATGACAATTTGTTTAAAAAATGTCACAACCAGCCCCAGTCTCCCCTACTACGCCTTCGATTGCGGTATAGTCGTAATTGTGCCCGGAGCGTTTGTTTTTGTTTTTTGTTTTTCCTGCAAAACTTTAAATATTGAACTCAATATTTTTTAGGTTAATTCGGATTCCTTTACTTAAGAGTGACGTCTTTGGGTTATTTATGATAAATTTAAAATCAAAACAAAGTCTCCTCTTGGCCTGCATAGAAGGAAAAATGTAGTTGCTGGTTCTTACTCAATAAGAGAAGTTGCAGAACTTTAATGAACAAAAAAAAGTTTTGGACATAACTTCTTTCTTTATAAAACCTCATTCCAAGAAATAAACCCATTGAAATCTAAATCTATCGTTGTCAAAGCAAATCTCTTGTAAGCTCACCGTGAGATAGATCTGTTTTCTGCACCCGATCGATTCTTCATCAACACCTTCTTAAAACTATGTAAGCCTTTCCCCAAAGTTTAAATCCTCTGCATCATAAAACTGTCGTTCTTATCTTAAACTTTTCCGATATATCGGATTTGCTCTGTATCAGAGTCGATGCCAATAAACCGGGGACCCTCTAACCCCCTTTCCCTAAAAGTCGTAACAATTTCACCCTCGTTCCCAAATTCTTTTCGAAAGAAAAGAAGAAAACTTTTCAGTTTAATTGAACCTCTTCGGTTTTGGCATGTTTCGAGTGAAACGGGCGGCAACGGAGATTTATTCATCTAGTTTGCTTAATGTCATGATTTAAAACTTCCTCCACCCGCCTTCGGTGATTTGCTTTCCCAACTTCAAGTCCAACGTGACGGGTATCGCCGGTAATTTACGTCCTTAAATCGTTCAATCTCTTCCTAATTTCAAGGGTTATTTATTGGTTCGATTGGTATCGCTTTAAGCGACAAATTAATCGAAACTGCCGTAAAAATTTATTGCTGCAATCAGTCAGTAGTTTATGAATTCAATTTTGTATTTTTCTTTAACTTTTGGAGAAACTATTACTATGTATTAGAATAGTTTATTATGTATTAGAATAGTTTATTATTTTTATTATTAGCGACGTAAAGAGATCTTTTGTGCATACCCTACATGATTTATTCCCCATCTAGCTTAAGAAGTCTTCTTTAGGGAAATTGAAAATGATTTTTTTTTTTAAATCCAGCCACATTTTATTTCATTTAATATCATTTTACTGCCCAATTAAATTTTCCCGCAGAGCTACTTATTTTCAAGTTACTTCTCGTTTTATTTTTTTTTACTGCTACATATTTTACCGCCCAATAAATTATTGAACATACAATTTGAATTGCGCTTCACTGAGCAAAACCGTAATATATTACTGTCCATTTATATCAGTGCCTAATACAATTTATAAAATTCGAAGTAATTTAAAAATCTCTTAATTATTATATAGCTTCTAAATTGTCCACTAAGTCCTCTTCATAATTTTAGGAGAAAAGTGGTTAATTATAATTAAGAAAATTTGAAATTAAAACATAATGGAGTTTTCTAACTCAAAAATCTCTAAGTCGGAATTCATTCTTTTCAAGGTCAGTACCCACTGATGAACTACGGTGAACACTGGGTGAATTAATTTTCAAACACATTAATTGGAACATTTAACTACAGTACTGCAATACTGCTTTTGTATAAAGGAATGACGCTTGTAATAAGAACGTATGTAGATGAAATGAACGTATGTGCATGAACCTGATTAAAATACTTTTATTTAATTGGTTAGTTAAAAATATTAATATTTTATTCTTGACATCCAAAAAAAAGCTATAATTTTCTAATGAAAAATCCGATTTATACAATTTATACTTTTAGCAGCTACATTTCAATTTTTATTTTGTCGAGATATATTAAATTACATTAATCTTCTTTTAAATTGAAAAAAATGCTACAAATTTGCGATTATCTTTACCAAACCTGAAGTCAAATTTTGTACTGTATTGTACTTGTTGTATTGTAAATAGAGCTTTTTTTGTTTCATTTAGATAACTTTTATGGTTCGGTCAGAATATATAAAGGTAATTATAAGTAAATTTGGAATTCGAGGTTAATGAAAATCTGGATACGCTGTAAATTACATTTCAATTCAAAAGCAATGAAAAGAAAATGAAATGTGTTGCACCTGAGATGTAAATTAAAGTTTCGTTTGCATAGCGTTTTGCAATCGGAACCTAATTTCTTTTCAAAAGGTTTCAATTTATACTTTAAAATCAGAAATGCACGGTTCAATGGAGGCTGGATTGTCCTAGTTTTCAATTTGACCTTATCGTCCTCCTCTTCCGGGGATTGTGTCAATATGAGGAAGTCCAAACCGAAAGGAAGACTCGTCACTACTACGAACAGAGTGATTGATTAGGATTAAATTCCACTCTAATATATTCCAAATACGTTTCACCGAAGTGAGTCTGAGGGAATTGTACGTGACTCAAAATTTGGATTTGTCTATTCGTATTTCAAATAGAGGTCCGGAGAGTGCTGCTTGAATGCTTCCCTTCCCAATGGAATTTCTAATTTGGTCCTGTCCTGTTTATTAAAACTCAGAGAGGACTTTTTTTTCTTTTCCTTCATATATCCGCAAAATATAAGGCGACTAAAAACATTCCATGAACGAGTTCTCTATGAAACTTCTTATGTCTGGGCCTAGGTCTGCCCCTGTTTCGGTTTAATGTATTTGACCTGACTTAAGACGTGACATGATGTCATTTGTCCAGACATAAGATATCTATTTATATATCGAAATTTTTGTGAATTTCTTGGCCCGGCCGGTGCCAGCTATAAAACTTCCTTTCATCGGGATAGTAAGAAGACTTAAGTGTTTTTTCGCAATTGCTCCTTTAAGGATGAGTGAATTCAGGAAAAGAAAAATTAAATTTTCTTTCCTTGGCCTAGGCATGAAAAACGAAAAATGGTTGGGGCTGTGGGATCACGTTTTCTTGTCAACTTCTGCACTGCACGATCTCCTCGCAATCGAATAAAGAGAATCAATCGAATTTTCCCCGGGGGGAGAAAATATGACGGCGACGACACTTTACGATTATTAAAATTTAAATTTAATTTACAGCCTTCCGTTGAGAGCCACCGCTGCTGGCATAATGTCCTTTAATAAAGCAGGAAATCGCAGCTCAACCTGAAAATTTGAATAAGTTCACGTAGAAAAAGAGGGAAAATGTGATTTTTCGTTGAAGGGGATTTTTTTTTTGTTTTTATTATTTTTGTAAAGAAAATGAATTTTGGGTGAAAATCATCTTTCTTTTTATTTATACAATTGTGTCTATAAAGCTAAATCCTCACTGACAAAAGAATCTTATAAGCCCATGGCTATACAGTTGTGCTTTATGGTTCAATTGACTTGTGTTTCCCTCGTAAAATTGATAAAGTACCCTTACGAGATGACTTCAAAATTGCTTCGAAAGTTTTCTATTGTAAAGTTAAGCATTTGGGATATAATACATGTATAGGTATATAAAAAAACTTGTCTTTTCTAGTTTTTTCCCAATTTTGTAAGTCTTTTAAATCGACTTTTTATGTACCCTTCCGGGAATCATATTTCTAAAGTTGAAACCACAACAGATTCATATTTATTCAGCTTTTTACATACTTCTTTTGCCTTATATAAATTTTCAAGTTGGTATAAATGTTCGTCTTTATGGTATTAAAGCGGTTTAACTAGAATAAATTTTTTGTCGAAAATATACGACATCTGTATTCAATCTTGCTAACTACAGGCCGAAAGTATAAAGGAAGAAGTTTAGTAGAAAACTTCTCAGACGAATTATTATTTCTTCAATTTTCGGCGCCGTTGGTGAAAAAACATAAATTCGACAGACATGGGGAGCCTCAGCATTCCGCTCTATCATACATAATTACAAATTGGAATCGTCTTCAGAATTCCACACATGGTCACAGAAGAGGTTTGAGCCTATCATCCCGCAAAAGTTATTATTGCTGCCAAGAAAACTTCGTCGCAAATATACAATATATTAAAATGAGCAAAAAGGAGTTTCCGACTGCCGAAAAAATAAAAAATTACTCCGCCCTAAAAAGATGTTGGGCCCATGTCGAAGAAACGCTTTAAGAGTGGGTGGGTTTTTTACATAAAGGCAGAGGAAGACGTCAGATGAAGAGGAATAAAGTCGATTCGAGATGTCATTTTATTTTCGGCCTAAAGATCAAGTAATTTCGTTATAATTTTGGGGGATCAAATTACAAGTTATAAGAGCATTGGGCCTCAGCCTCACAGCATTTTTGGGGCTGGGGCTAATGGTTTATCGATTTTTTAGGAATTAGATACTTGCGGCGAGATAAAAGCTTTTTTCGATGCCACACCGCTTAATTGGATTGATTTATCCAGAGAAAATAAGCACTGGGTTATCAGTGGATTACATGTTCGACAGAGCCTTAGGCGTTTAACCAAATTTTTGGGGTACCCTTAATCGCAAAATTATCTTCGACGTTATTATGCCCTCAGAATTGAATTTAATTTCATGCTACCCCAAAAACGAGGGTGCTAAGGTATTCGGGATAAAATTAATTTGAAATAAAACACTTAATTTGATAGGACCATAAATTAATTTGTGTCTGCCGGGTGTTCGATTCAGGGTAATTGACTCCAGCTTGGGTGAGACCGTCGTAAACTTTAGTATGTTACTTTAGGTGTGAGTATGCAAGAAGTTTTCTTAAAAGGATTTATTGTCAAAAGCATAATTAAATACTTAAAAGAAAATCGAGATTTATATGTACATTTTCACTTTTTATTTTGTTCATCTGGCAAAAAGTTGCAATAAGATAACAAATAAAACTTGAATATTACTAAAACGTAATTTGAGAAAAAATGACTAACCTTGGTTTTCTTGAATTTATGTATTAGGCTCTTACTTATATCAGTAAAAAATATTAGTTAATTTTTATGTTTTCTAGAATAGGTATCTAAATATTTTTCATAAATTGTTCGGGATTAATTTTTTTTTCACATTTTTTTAACTAATAGTTATTATTATTACTACAAGTTACACAATTAATTCTATCTATTCAAAACGCTAATTAAATTGGTCAACAGTTTTATGTAATACTATAGGTTAATTTAACACCTTAAGACGTTTTATAATTTAGAAAGAGGTATAAGACACTGCGGAAAATTTTAAAATGTTTTGTATTTTTACCCTTCTATCTTCGAAGATATTTTTTGTTATATGGATTTGAATAATTGAGATAAGTGTTTGGTTTTTCGTACCAATTTAGTTGAATAATATAGATCTAACTAACACAACAAGATATACCTAATTTGATAGCGCAAGCTAGCTATTATTTGTTTTGTTAGTTAAATTGACATACAAATTGTTAATGAGTGTTATTAAACGCAAATGTTTACTTAGAAAATAAATGAAAACATAATTTTTAGAAGTCTAATCCATTTAATAAGAAAATGTACCTCAGTATATAACAAAGTAACGAAAGTCACATAAAAATAATCCCTGACTGTTGCAGCTATCGATACTATCGTTATTTTGATATTTGATTAATTATTGTGGTTTTGATCTATGTATATACATATGTACATAGGTACATATATTGCTAATGGATAGAATATAATATTTGTTTTTAAAATTCCACATAATTAAGTAAACCTTAATGAGAACGGAATAATTTAAGTTTTTTTTTGCCATTTTCTCAAAAAATGGTTTTGGTTTATTTGAGACTTACCAAAAATAATTGGTTTTTTAGGAAGTCCTGTGGTGCGTTTAATGCCGCTGTTTGCTATGAGACGACGCAATTTCAAATCCCGGCACAGCGGACAGTAATTACAGCCATATTTCAAGTAGCCCCTTTATCTCCTAACGTTCAAATTTTGGCAAAATTAAATTTTAGTAAAACAACAATGGACTCCATCATAAATTAAATTGTGTTTCTAAACAAAAACCGCATTTTGGAGCTTTAAAGAAGGCCTGGTCCTCCTCCAGTTAATAGTTATCGGTAGAAGCAGAAACTTCGGAATAAGACGATTATCAGGGGTTAGGAAAACTTCCCGCAAAGTACTATAAAAGGGTCGAGACCCTGGCCTGGCCTGGACTGATTAACAAATGATGACACCAAGCATTAAATCTTCCCTCAATGAACATTCCACTCCCTTTTCGTGTCAGCCCGTCCATTGTCACTCGCAATGTGCCCTTTCAAGGCGTCAAATTGAAAAGATGCACATGGCAACGAGTTATCCATGGACTTAATTACCCCTTTGAAAACGGCTCGATAGTAGTTAAGTATAAACTCCATGAGGCTCTTTAATCTGCCCGACAAACATTCTTCATTTTTATCCATTTGTGTCGTGGTGATGTTTATCTTAAAATTCCTTACTTGGCGCTATGAGAACTAAATTTAAATTCTGTAGACTTTCACTTTATGAAAGTTTTAATTATGAGTGCTAAAATACGAAAATTGTGGGACTCCAGTGCGAATACAGAAGGAATAATTTTAATTCAGATTAGTTTTGGAGTAATGAAGTAATGTATTTAATTGAAGATGCTTTTGGTAATTTGAGTGGTGGAATTTTTTATGTAGTCCAAGGGCGAAAGCTCACATAAGTAAAATAAATTGATGTCCGAAAAATAATAAACCAGTATAGGTAATATGAATCTTTGATAACGTCACAATTATCGTTCTGAAGTAGGTAGGTATATTTGTGATGTCAGCATTCAGTTTTAAAAGATGTAAGTTAAAATTTAAATCATAAAACCCATAAAACTTTTTTATGATATTGCAAATTTATTTAAAATAAAAATTTTAAATAATAAATTTTCTTGATTTTTGTAAAATGAATTTTCCTTTTACAAAAAAAAAACTATTATTATATTATTTTAAAAGTACGTAGAAAATTGTAATTTCATAGATTTGAATAGAGGGATGCTACATCCATGTTAAATATACAATGAAATTTGTAAAATTAATTTGAAGTTTTCAATTGATAAGCTCGCAATGATAATTTAAAATGCAAGTCTGATGAATTAAAATTTTACCATTTTAGTGAATGTTTAAGATATTACCCGCATCGTTTTATGGGTGTATGATCGTGATTTATTGTTCCAGGAAATAAAGGCCATAATGGAGAATAAATCAATCAAAGAACTGCCAATCAGCATTCGTGTGGCCAACTAGTCAAATCAATTCTCTGACCAATTTCTACCTAATTTAACAAAGCCTCTGAAAAATAGACCACCCAGTTTTGGGTCGCACACGTGCTCTACATATGCTGATTGCCACATTTGTAGCATATCCAGTCGGGGACGGGGAAATAACGTCGGAATGACAAACGCGCGAGATCAAAACATCGTTAACATCCCCTCAGTGGTGTATTTCGGAGGAGATATGTTAACAAAAGAATGCTCCTTCAGCCCTTTTGCCATTTCGCATCCTCCCCCGCATTAATCTCCTATACCAAGTCAATGTCGATCCTGGCGGATCTGCGCCAGAGGAGCATTGAAATTTCCCAGTTTGATTGATTGCGGCTTTCCATTATTGCGCCCAATAATCGGTGAAAGCGATTAACACCCGGGTAGGGACAGAAAAAAAGTAGATCTATCCTTTCTAGAGGGACCCAAAATTTCCATCCCTTTTTGGAGTGAGTTTAAGGCTCCAACCACATTTGGGAGTACGTGACCACACTTCGGGGAGGAAGTAGTCCCTCTGGGCTCCTGCTCTTAATATTCAAAGTATTTCGTTCGATTCCTGTTCTCGCTTAATAAATCATCGTTTTTCCAGAAAAAAAAACTTGTTGAGTCGTTGTCAAGCAGTTTTTCATGTGGATCCCCGGGATATGTGCATTTAGTATAAAACTCACCCCAACCGGATCTCTCCCCTTTTGTGTTTGGGGCTATAAATTAATTCCCCCTGGCGGATTTCCCGACAGGGAAACAGGAAGAACGATGTCTTCCAGAAAATGTTCAATTCCTTCGCCCCATTTCGCTAATAGTCTCAGAATAAATGTCTAAGAATTTAGCGCTGAAGTGACGCTATGTATCTTCATTGTCGGAAAGCAATTAATATTCAGTTCGAATCCTTTTTTATTCTTATCGTTGGCTATTATTTTTTCTGTGAAGAAATTTGACTTATTTTTCTTCTTCATTATTTTTTTTTTTTAATAATTTCAGGATGGAAGCGTTCCGATTCGAAAAATTCTTTGACTATGGCTTTCAAGGTAATTTACTGAATTTTCACCATTTTGCGATTTCAGCGACGAGAACAGAAGATTTTCTTTTAATGAAGATTTTTAATAATCGTTAAGTCCTGCAGCTCTATAAGCTCTGCGCAAATTTTTATATACATAGATATTTTTTTTCATCCACTTAAATCAATTAAATGAGGATCGGAAGAAGAGGATACTCTTGAAGTAGAAATTCGTAAACTTTATATATTTTGCATTTTGCGGACAAAATAAATAAAAAATTGATGGATTTTACAGTGAAATTGCTACCCAGAAAATCATTGCTATTTATGAAGTTAAGCAGGCTTTACACTATTTAATAAATCATATGCTTAAACATTTAATGTTTTATTTGACTTTTCAAAAATTGAGTTCACATCATAGAATTTTAGTTTTTCTTGTTTACATATACATATCTGATAATTTGTATGAGTTCGATTCAATTTTATGTTATTTTTTTAGTTATATATACCTACATGGGTTTTGCTCCCAAAGATCTATAAGAAGCAAAATATTTTCCCGATTCCATTCTATCTGTATTAATTCACAAATTTTACTATTATTTATGCACATTTTCATGATATAATGACTGAGATATTTTAATTTTTTAAATAATTTTTCAAAAACAAAAATTTATTACCATTTTATTCACCTAAAAATGCTCCTATTATCTTTCAGATTAATTATATGCTTTTTCATATAATTTATCAGATAGTGTACAGTAGGTTATTATTACATTTTTCATTCTCAAATTATAATTATATATATATAATTATATTAATTTAAATATCGGTGCATTTACATTGTATTACTTTTTATTAAATACTAACCGAAATACACTTTCAATTTATGTGTAAGAAATTCGGTAATTTAATTTTTATCAGTATATTTGATAAAAAGTTCATGTATATGTTCAGGGTCTTTTTGTCGTATTGATATTGGCTTTTAGTCAATACTAGTACTGTAGTGAAAGATGCTGATTTGTTTTCATCCAGTTAAATCAATTTGCTTAACTCAGCAGTAGAGTTAAATCTACATAGTGATGTATTGTATAAGTTTCTTACATTATCAAATTAGAAATAGTTGTTCATATCTAAAAAGTGTTTCGTACGGAAAAAGTAAGTATCTAAATTTAAAAAAAAAAATAGTCATAAAAGCTTATATTTAATGGTTAAAAACAAAAATATAGAAGTTTCTAAATACATCGTCATGATACATATATTTTGCGATTCATTTTTGTGGCAAATATTATTTGCTTTTGTTTCACTTATTAGTACTGATTTATATTTTTTGCGAGATATTTTGTATTATTTTATATCAAGTAAAGTAAAAAGTGGCCAAAATATTTATTTTTATTTCATTGTTATAATTTTATTCATATATAACTTTGCAAGAAAATAGAATATGTACTTTTCTTATTATATTATACATAGATATGTATTAATACAATGATGTACGAGTTAGAGCGTGAAAAAAGAATTTAGATATTTTCATTTTGGGCCTATATATTTAAACATCGTAGATTCAAAAATTTTTCGCTTCTTTTAAAATTATTGTAATCATTAAATACACAATTTCTTGTTAATGCTTAAAATATGTTTTACTTAGGTTCCTAAAAATAATGGATCGAGTCTTTATGGAGGAATTAATAGTCATAATGAACTAAATATGCAAGAATATCTCTGAAACCAATATATCATCGAGAAAAAAACGCAATGTTAATTTAACATTATTTTCATATTAAAAAAAATATCATATCAGTTTTACAACAATTACTGTTAATTTGATAATAAAAATGATACTTTAAAGGGAAAAATGTCAAATTGACATTTTTTGTGTCATATTAACATGGAAATTCGGATATTTAGTTACAGCGGAAATATCATTTCAAAATATTATTTTGATTTTGAAGTTTTCAAAGCCAAATTAATATTAAAAAATGTAAATCGATCGCCAGTCCTTATATCCGCCGATTGAAATTCGAAGTGTGAAGTATAAGCGAAGGAAAATCTTCTAACAAATACGCTACTCATAAACTATAAAACCGTAGATGTGTTGATGGGTCATCGATAGCTCAGGGCTAGAGCAGAATGCCGCGAACTCGGGGGTCCCAAGTTCAAATCTAGCCACAGTAAGTCGGAGAATATATAGGAAAATCAAGTTTCTAAAAGGGTATCGGAATAGAGGTAACTGGGTGGTAAAAAAAAAATTTTCAATGTTAAATTAACATTTTTCAATGTTAATACGGCATTTTTTCTAAAGATTGATATGGTGCAATGTTAATAAGTTATATTTTCCTTATCGGCTGAAAAATATAGCTGAAAAATATCAATACTACAGCGGAAACATTGGAAATTTTCTTTCGGTGTGTACATATCTTTAGAGCTAGAGGTCAGTCGCCACCAGTTCGGAATTTTAAAATTAAGTGGGTCTTATCAGCTACATTAAAGGAAAGTATTTTGGTAACTGGCTTATCCAAAAAATATGAAACCATAAAGGACAAGCAGTGCGGGGTAGATGAACTTAGTGAAATCCCAAAAATTTTACCAATTTTCCGTATATTAAGCGAAAAGATTCCACAAAGTATTTACCGCTCAGGCATGAGAAGTTTTCAGGATTTTCGTGGCTTTCTCGAACATGGCCTCCTCATCCCCGGAGTGGCTCTCAATTTAGTCAAGGCGAAATTTCTTCAGCCAAGTAAAAAATATGCTGCCTTATATCCTTTAACGTAATAATTTACGTGTGGTGCAGGCTTAAGATTGCCAGCCCGGGGGCGAGCAGTCATGTGAGAAGGAGATAATTCCGTGCCATCAACAAGCAAATTGGGATTTATACACAGCATTAACTTTGCTCCCGGTCTGGAATTGAGGACCTCCTTCTGGGGGTACCCGGGAATTCTGACGGTCCTTTTTTTCATTAAACCATACACCGAAATAGAGTGCTTCTAAGTGCTCCGCCATAGCGTTTTGTTTCACTTGTTGTAAGCAACCAACTGAAAATTCACAGGGTAGCCCCTTCGGTGAGTTAAACTGTTCGGGTCTCATAACTCTGATAATCCCCCGCAATGTTCTGGAAAACTATTCGAGCGTTTGATGAGGAGGAAATTCAACGTACCTAAATAATAAGTTTTGTAGGGAAAGTTGAAAATCTCGGGTATACTTCTACCATTTTCGCGAAAATCCTGTAATTACGACTGTCGGTCTGCGACAGGAGCTGCGAAATGAGGAGTGATGGTACTATTAAATAAAACCTCTTTCTCATATGTCGCATTCACTGAAACCTCCAAATTTCAATTGGGGAAAATTCAAGAAATTCCAAAAATCTCGACGGTTAATATAATACACTATGTCACATTTAACTATATTTATTGCTCGGCGAATTCTTTGCATTTCAACAACATTTTCGTGTGATGAGTGTATAAAACCAAAAGACAGAACCATGTTCTGTAATGATTTTCAAATTTTCCACGTTCCGTCTGCAATGCAGTCATCCTGTCGTCGATAAATATAAAAGCGCTTATCCGCAAACTGGGAAGTAATTTTTCAGCTTAAATTGTTGAATAAGCACTTGATGTGCCATCTCATCAAGTTGGACAAAATCGGAGGAATTTTCTTGTCAAGATATAAAATATAGTGCCTTCTGGGTAAAATTTCTTTTCACTTCGTAGGCAGGCAAAAAAACGTGGAATATATTCTTTAGTATTCAGCTGTTTTTTAAGGACAATAAAGACCATTTCACGCCTCTTCGGAAAAGAAAAAATATTAATTAAAAAAAGCTTTTAAGCAATTCTCTTTGAATGGTTTGATGGAAAATAATATTCAAAAGAGCAATGGCCTCAAAATAATGCCTATTGTCGTAACTTAAGTCGAATATTCCTCTGAATTTTGAATTAGACGCTTGGGTGTGCTTACAAAGCCCCCGACACGCATTGAGACAATTGGCGCTTCGTTCGCGCAGTTAGTGTTTGGGTAACGAAACCCATTTTCATCAGGGATAATCATGAGTTCATAAACGATTTATCGCAAAGTTAGGATAATTCAATTATCTTTCTTAATAAGCATCTTGTACGGAGTTAATCGCCTTGGGAGAAATTACTTTGAATTCCAAATGAGGCTCTAAAACTGATTTATAGTTTCAACGGTTTTATGATTATTAATTTTATGATTTGTAGAATTTTCAATATACTCACATTCAGTTTTATACTTTTGGTAGAGCGAAGATAGTACTATAAAAACATCTTTCTATCTCAAATAATAATAATTTTAATTAAAATATAAATTTTTATATAGGTACATTAGGATGTTTTTGTATAAATTACCGGTGTGCAACAACTTCAAAACAAAATTAAGCAAATGTTTTAATTTAAATTTTAAAATACTGCTTGGTAAACATTTTGTATCTATATAATGTATATATACCAAAAACATAAAATTCAGTTTTTAATTAAAAATTTTATTGGACAACCGACCGGATCTTGCATATTTTTTATCATGGTTTATGAACAAATAGATATATATTTTTAAAGTCATTAATAATTAATACATAAGTTATTATATTTTTGATTATTATAGAAATACGATGGTTAATTAATAACAATAAATTATTGTAAAGAAATGAAAGTAATAAGTATTCAATCACTGAAGTATTACTTTCTTCAACTTTATTCTAAAAACTTGATAAGCTAAGTTCGAAAATGATAGTTTCTTGTAATCTTAAAACAACTATTCCACAGCCATTAAATCTCGTTCACACTTTAGTAAAAAAGGATATACATAAGTCAAGTCAATGCAAATTGATAGAATTTAAAAAAAAAAATCTTAATCCTTAACCTTAATCCTTTCCTATTCAAATATAAGAAAAATCTCTTTTGGTCCGGATAAACGTAAAAAAAAACATAGCTATTATACTATCGTTGAAGTGTTTTATTAACGAAACAAACAATTTGTTTTAAGTCTATATCTACTTCTCATTTTGTTGAAATGAAGTTAGTTATAAAGTTACTGTAGCCATCTATGTACCTAATTATGCAAAAGGAAAAAATTAAAAATGGCTATAAAACAGTGTTGTTTTAAACCAGATGAGGGCTCATTTATACAAAGCCTAAAGCATCAATTTTGCGGCCCTCAACTTAAGTTTTCCTTAAAAAAGCGAGCATGAGAAATCCTGCACTGCTTCAAAATTTTCCAGACTCTGACTAGAGCCTAGGATATTTTGAGTGCTTAACATATTTTAGCCTCCTAATTACGAAAGCATTGCGCAAAATACTAGAAAAGTATCCGCATAACTTATGGGAATAATTACTTTGGGGCTGGGCTAACTCGGTTGAAGACCGCCACTGCGAAATGCGGCTCCTTACTAATCCAGTTTTCCTGTTTTGCCCCGGAAAGTTCTTCCCAGTAATTAAGCCATTACCATTCTTAGCGGATGGGCTGCCACTTTCGGACGACACTTGCTGGAGGAACCGCCAACATTCGCCCTTTTATAAAAGAAAAATTTCCCTTTTCGGAGAAAGACTAGCAGAACTGGAGTCCCATCCCCTATCAGCCGCCGACGGCACATTTTGATTTATAAAATAAAACACGGAACAGCTGTGTCGTGTGGTTTAGGGAACTACTTTATGTCGAGCCAACAAAATTGCTGAACGAGTGCTTCTTTCTGAACACACCCCCGCAAAGAATGGTCCACACTGGCAGAGTTGTTAATATTCAGTTCTTATCAGCAGAAATTAACTCATGATTTAGACGAGTGCCTAGAAATTTAATAAATGTCTACCACTTTTAGCTCCCTTTTGGTCTCTTGCAGTGGAATTCGAATTTATTGCTTGAATCGCAATAAAGGAAAATTAATTTCTTCTTGAATATATTGAGATAATAAAATTTTCTTATTTATTGAAGCACGCACAGGCTGCTAATTGTGTTTCTCTAGTAAAATTCGTCGAAAATCATATTTGTTGCATTATATATGAATGGCTGCTGTCGTTCTTGAATCAGTAAAACCAGATGTCACTGGGCTATTAAAAGTAATAGTCTGGTCTGGATATATTCTAGATAATTTATGTCAGCGAAATTTCGGAAAGGAATATTAAGATTTATTACATCTCACAAGGGAAATTCACGTCCTTCGAATTTTAGTTTCGGACAAGCCTTTTTATGGTGATAGTGAACTCTTAAAGTATTCATCTATCAAACCCATAGCGCACTAAAAATGCCTCAACATTGAAAATTATTCTTGTAAAACGATTGGATACTTCAACCCTGAAGTTCTACATAGGCTCCATTGTTATTTAAATAACATTATTACATCTAGATAGTGCGGCTCAAATTTACACACACCTTAGACAAATTCCATTTAATGTCTATATAGTTCAACGAATTTGTAAACGTACAGAAGATTTCCGAGAAATCGGTTTAAATTCACAAAATATAAAATAAAAACACTATCAAACAAATTTAAATAAAACCAGAAAATGTTTAAGCATACAATCTTTAGAAGTTGAAGCAATATCAGCAAACATTTCAGAAATGAGTTTTATTTCTTTCTTTCAACTGATAATTGTTATTAATAAGTAGGTGACTTTTACAAGGATCGTTCTTCAAGGATTTCAAGGCACAAAATTTAACTTAACTGTATAGTTACATCGTGACTTAATTATAAATATAATTACAAACTCAATGGCGACCAAAGTTTATGAAATAAGTTAAGCCAGATTTAATATAGTGTTTTGGTGAAAATTATGGAAATACCTTATATTAAAAATTTAGTTTTGATTTGTCATTTTATAAGACAAATGCGTGGTTATCCCCTAAAATAAGTCGAAAAGAATATTTAAAGACGTCTAAAGGTTGTTTCTCCTCGAAATAATCTTATATAGTATTCATCAGTTTAGCAAAATTCTGTAAGTAGTATAGTTTGTATATATTAATATTTATAAAACATTACAAGCATTTTCGACTATTTTAGATGAATAAAGAAAGCAATAACAAAATCTCATGTTGATCAAAACAGAAAAATAGCCAAAAGTAGCACTTTAAAGGTCTGCGGAGATTTACAGAATGAAATCTCATTTCAAACATCTATTTGATTGAAAAAAAAAGAACCAATCATTTAAAGTTATTTTCCACAAAAATATCGATCAACGTAAAAATTTCGTACTTCACACATATAAATATATAATATAAAATATAAAGTTTCTTATATACATTATTTCTTCGATGAATCAACATTGGAAGTCAGGAGGGAAAATATGAAATATATTTCAAAGATTGTTTTCTGCCCGAATGGGTTTTCTTCTAAAACTTTTAAACCTTCGAGAAAATTTATAAAATGATAAGTCAGGTCAGTTTCATATGAACCTGCCGTATATTTCTGTAGGGGATGAAATATCAAAATTAAATAGAGCGAGTGCTTCACCTAAGTTCTGGGACATGAGAAATTTATACGGCGACAGGAAGAATACGTGCCAGTTTAGAAAATCGACGTGCTCTCAGGGCAAGTAGTGAAAATTGCTTCTGGACAAAATGATCAGAGTTGTCTTGCCGGAAAATCTCAACCACTGGCAGACGTTTGATGGTCTGTAAAGATAATGCTTAGCTTGAAAAATTTTCGATTCGACATTTGTGTGCTCTGAAAATTGGTGTGTGATTTACTTAACCGTAGATTTTATACTTAAAGTTCAATCAATGAACAAATTGTTTCCTTAGCATGTGTGTCTTTTGAAGTTTCAAATCATATATGTAATTTATTTCTATGGTTTGGTATGAGTGGTCGTACGAAACGCCTCTGTGTCAATCAATTAGTAATAAGAGAACCTTTTTACCCGACTCAGAAGGAGCGTAATATTTTTCGCTTGTATGTATGTATGTATGTATGTATGTATGTATGTATGTTTGTATGTCCGTTTCATTGTGACCTCTTGTAGCCCAAACGGCTTGACCGATTAAATATTAAATAAACTAAAAAGGTAAAAATAAAAAAGTTATTAATTAATTAATTATGAATGTGTCTTGTTTACATCATGTTAGTTCTTTTTTCCAGTCAGTCGGGTTTTTTGGTTTTTTGAATTAACTTTTTTATTTGAAGAATATTTATTGCTGAATCATTATTTCGGTTTTAATTTTGGAATAGAATTTAAAATAATATGCAAATATACGTATTTATTATTAAATGATAAGTAAAGTTCTCTGAAGGAATAAACAAAAAATAAGTTAAATTTAATATTTATGTATAGATACACTGAAAGAAATTTTTAACTATATTCTGGGAGAACCATAAATATAGTTCAATGGACTATATCTTATGGGTGCCAGAACTATAAAACTATATTCTCTCATCCATCTTAGGGATGCCAGAACTATAACTATAGAGTTTTTTACTATACTACAAAAATTATTGATATCATGACCATTTCATAGCTCTCAAATCTATAAAAAATTTTCTCAGTGTATTACAATTTGTACACAAATTAAAGTCGTTCTATATGCTCGGAGTTATTAAAATCTAGCTAGGAGCTAGGAGTTATTAAAATCATTGCTGTAATTTGTTGCAGTCATATGATTACTTACTTAGAAAAACACAACTGGAATAACACAATATAGAATAGAATAGGTCTATAAATTTATTTAATTGACTGGAGGAAAATAGTTCTGTTCTGTATTTAATTCAAAATAGTGCTCACCTATTTCTACTGTAATAGCACTACTTTTCAAAAAATTAAAATACATCATGTCCCGAAATTTTCGCTAGAAAATCATCGGCCGTTAAAACATTACAACAAATAGAACTAACATTTAACCGTCGTTAATCGCAAAGTTAAAAACAACAAAACCTTTTAATTAATAAATGTTTTCGTCTCCCAAAAATCATAAGATAGATTTAGAATAAGTGATTTAAATTTGTTTCCATCTGGCAGCGCGATTTCATTTTAAGTTTCAAATGTCATATTCTAATTGTTTTCAGAAAGTTCTTTATGTTTAAAAAGTTTATTTTAAAATGTTACTTCAAATTCACTGTAAATTTTTTATATATGAAATGACAGTTTAATGAAAATTAAACTTTGAATTCTACGTTGCTACTAAAAATTTACATCTTAATATTTTGAAAATGTTTGATATCGGTACAAGAACAGAACTCTTTTTTAAGAATTCCCCATTGTCAAATATTTTATGATAGAACCAATCCTACTATGATAATGAATTGAAAGCGTACTTTTTGAAATCAAAAATGCAACATTTTGTTAATTTAATGTAATGTAATGTGTTAAATGAAATATAATTCAACTTCGAAATTAAATTGATTTTGAAACCTGCTTCATATTCAATTTAAAAATGCGCTTCCGTGTATAATTTTAATTGATTCCAGTGTACGTATTGCATGCGTTTTAAATTCATAGGGAAACATTTTTAATATGAAAGCAATTAAAATTTTTGAAATTGGTTTAAAATGTTACCGAATTTCTTCCCACTTTTTATGTTATCTTAAAGTAATTTAATTGTAAATTTTAAACCAAGTCCATGTTCAATGTCTCAAAGGAATAATATTTAATTCATGAAACATCATACCAAAATCAACATAATTTCAATTTTAATTCAAAGATGACAATAATTAATAAAACGAACATGTTTCGCAATTGAAATTAAAATATTTTTGCTTTAATATGACTTGAATATAAGTTTGTTGATAAATAAAAATGTTTGCTTCACGTTCTAGTTGTTTCACAAATTGTTTTCATCTTGAAATCGAAACAAGTTTAAGTAAGGGCTTTTCATTATAATTATAAATAAATTTTTTTCATTACAATTCTTGATTAATCTCAAATTGTGGAAAAGGTTTAATTTACAAGATATGCGCACTGCCTCGACCAATTAAGAAAGTAAGGTACATGGAAACCGGGGTTCAATGAATTTAAAACGATATTTTTTTGAAAGAACTACAATTGTGCTTTAACTTTGCTTAAGGGAAATACTTCTTTGGGTGCTTTTCATTTAAGATTTGTTGTGCTTAAACATTTACATTTTCATATAGTCAAAGTCATAGTCATAGTCAAACAATTTCGGGAACACATGACGTACATTAGGTATGTGATTTAATTTAAACAAAATTTTTTACAATCCTTTGCACCCTGACTGAATAAATATCTAGCTAGCGACAACGCGAAAAGTAAGAAGCCAGAGTAGAGGCAAAAAAATGTCAACACTCCAGGGTTTAATTCACTGACTGAAAATTTTAATTTCGGTACAAACAACAACTTCAAAGAATCCTATGTCATGCAACAGCCCTTTCTTGTACCCAGATTTTTCATTTAATTTCCCCGGTAGGCATTCTGCTTAAAAAATGTCTTTCAATTATATGTTTTTTAAATAATTCTGTTGGTACTTTTTGATTCAATTAAAATTTCCTATTACCTTCCAGCCTCCACACCTTGAACCCGAAATTAAAACGATATCGACCTAAATTCACTTTATATGAGTCCAATGGGTTGAGAAACTCGGTGCTGTGACATATATTCTAATAAGCGTATCGTCGACAGTGGTAAGTCGGGTCCCAGAGGTTCCATACAAATATATTCAATATACCAAGCCCTTATTGGAGAAACAAACCTTTGCCAAAATTTCCATAATTCATGAAAACTGATTGAACCAGAAAATCGATAGTCAAATTGTGTGGATGCCAGTGCGTTGCGTGCGTACAGATCTTACTCAAAAAAAAAAAAAAAAAAGTAATTCAGGTCCCATACTGTCGCCCAGTGCGGAGGCGTATTAGGATCCTTGCGAATAGGTGCCCCCAGTAATTTTATTCACTGTAACCGAAGCCCTCGGAAAAACAACTTATTTGATATTAAGCCCCAAGACATATTCGAAATTCGGGGCACGACTTTCTGATGGAGAGCACCAAATTCCATTCCTCTGTCATTTTAATTCAAATCCCTACCCGATGAATTTTAAAGGGGATCGGTCTAGGCGCCGGGCAGACTCCCCAATTGCAACGGAAATGAAAATCCTTCTGGATGATGGAGAGGAACAAGACTTTTATAATAAAGACTCTCCTCGTGCACGTGAACAGATTTTTTTTTCCTATTCATCCGAAATAGTACCATAGTACTTTGTATGCAAAATCAAAACTCTGTTCTACAAAGTTTCATATCGAATCGGATCAGCTATATACGCTTTATGTACGCATAATTTCAAAATTCGACATTGTTATGGATTTCAGAAATATCCAGTCTGAAGCCCCAAAACCCTGAAACTCTGCATATCCAAAGTTCTCATGTATGGACGGACAGCTTATTTCTGGATACGGTCAAACTAATGAGCCTTCATTCATCCACCACGCAAAATTTGAATATGAGTTGAACTTATGGTTTCACAGAAATGTTAATGCAGTTATCGATCGATGATTGAAGTTTCATTTGATTCATGAAAGTTAAATTCGCATATATGTATTATAGATCTAGACATAACCATTTATCACTATATCGCAATTTTCTAACTAAAAGAAAAATTCGGTATAGGTATGTATGTAAGTTGTTCACGTTAATTATAATTTAAAATTGTATTTTCTATTAGAAAACATTATTTTTTTTATAATTTTTCTTTAATTAAAAAAAATCGATTTCTTTTTATATATTAGGTATATTTTAAAAGCATCGTAGCGTAGGCTAGACGTAAATTTTACACATGTTTACTTTTCAAATCTTTGAACGCGTTGAACGTTTCAACAATTACTGTATTTTATTTATCAAACTTAATGACAAAAAAACTTTTTTCTTACCTTTAAATACAATTAAATTAAATATAAAAGATAGTTAAACAGCAAATTTAACTAGTGTATATTTAGTGCATTTTTCGAACTTGTGCTCAGGATTCAAAAATGGTATAAGACTGATTGGTCTCAAATTTCAATATATTATTGATTTATTGTGCAGACCAATGGTTATAATTCCCAGAAGAATCATATCGTTATTGTGAGAAACTAAAACAAAGAGCAAGAATTTTGTTACTTTGAGATCGAAGCAATGCCGGAAATATTCATTTTCAATTATACACAAGTGTGGACTCTTTGAATAGTAGGAAAAATATTAGCCATACAAACGGAAAGAACAATTAATTTTCAGTATTTTTAATCATTATTATAATTATATTATTTTATATAATAATCAGCCTCTTATATCTTTTGATTTCTGTATTCCATATATGCTTAACATGATCATTTAAAGGTTTCAATTAATATTATTTTTAATTATATAATAATTTTTTTAATTATTATATTGTATTTGCATTTTTTTAATTTTCCTAGACAAATAAATGTTTTTCCAATTTATATCACCAGTAGCTTTATTATGCGATTCGCGATGTTTATTTACAAAATAGGCAAGTGTATCCGATCCGGAACAAAACTGAAATTTCTGAGTGTTTTATATTATTTCTTTTGGCCTTTTTTAGATTTTATTTTGGCCTAACCCTGAGTGCTTTGCCAGATTTAATATATTCAGGGCAATAAAGCCGCAGTAAGAACAGCAGCGCTAGTTCATTCTGAGCATTAGCCCTCTTCCGGAATTTCATTAATGTAAATTTATTCAATATATTCCGGAATATTCTTGAGCACTTTATAACCAAATAAGATTTGTTAAGCGCACTTCACAGCAATTCCTCTAAGGCTTACAAAATTTACCTCTCATAATCAGAATGTTCTGCATACTCGAATTCCCCTCTGACTCATCGTTGCCGCTGTATAGGCCTTGAAATTCAAAAAATATGACAGGAAAATCTTTTTAAATTGTCAACCTCTATGTTTTTATTAAGATGTGTGCTATTTAACAAATACATTATTTTGATTGCATAGAATAAAATGCACTGCAAAAAGCACTTAATTAAAATCAATTAAAGCACTTAATTAAATCAATTTTAAGAACTTAATTAAGTCAATCAATCAATTAACATTGCTAGGAAGTAAAATGTTTGGAAAAAAAATTAAAACACAGTCGTTTTTCCAACATTCTGTAAAATTTATTGAAACGCAATAAAAACTTTAAACCTACGTTTCTCAACCTGAGATCGTTAACATTTATAAGGGAAATCACAGTCCGTCAAAAACATAAGGCACGAAAGATTCTTTAAATAAATAAAAAAATCAAATGAATGTCCGAATTGCTATATAGCAGCATAAAAAGCTCACATTACTCTCCACACCAAAAAATATATAAAAAACAGTTGCTTAAATTAAAATGAGTTTTAATCAAACAAATTTTGCAGGTCTATGAAATCATTGCAAGCACTAGAATACCTAGACATTTTATAAAATTATTAAAAATTGCAGAAATTTGGATATTTAAATTGTTTAAAAGTAGTGAATACAAAAAAAAAAAAAAACTGACAAGTGTGAGTTGATCTTGAGGGTTCCGTAGAGTTTTATTATCGTATATCTTAGTAAGTAGTTACTTGATAATAATATAATTTGAGTTATTGGAAAACAATTAAGTTTATTACGTCTATCATTTTTATTTAAATAATAAGAAATTTACACATACATATGGTAGAAGTAAAAATTAATGATTTTCGGATTTATTTTTTCACTTGTGCCAAAAGTTCACCAGGAAGTAACTAAAAATTTAAATTGTACAACTCGCTGAGGTTATAGACTCGATAATAAATGATCTCATAAGGGTTCTGTTTTTCATGATTTTGGAGAACTAAATTGATTTTAAGGGGTATTATTCTAAACTTCTAATGTACCATATGTTAACCAATATCGCATTTAATCATGAATCTCTAATTCTTAAATTTCTTAAAGGCCTCGGAGTTAGAAACTAATAAGTTAAAATCTTCAAACTTAGATAAATGCTGAATTAAGATTTCTTGTCACAAATAATAATCCTTGATGTTCGGAAATCTATGGAGTAAAGTTATAGATGCCCAATTCCAATAAATGAACTGTGCACTCTCTGGGATTATAAACCAATCACTCACTGTACAGAAGCTGCAAACTATTAGATTTAATTGTCATTATTTATGTGTCATGAAGAACTTGAATGGGATTAAAGTCTCAATAAACCTTCGAGACAGATGGAGATGAAAAAACTATAGAGCAGTAAATTTCTAGAAACTATGTAAATTAGATAAGCTCCAACTACACGTGCAACATACGTATGCAATAAGTAAGAACGACTTCTACATATGGAAGGGATGAGCTCCAACACAACAACCTCCTAATAAACATTGGCTGTTTATTCAATTTTCACATAAAGGGCTAATATCTCAGGGGGGTATTAAGTTTGCAACGCTACTGGCCAAATGGTAAGACCTTCTACGATTGCACCAAATGCACTTACTTCGGGTGCAAGTCTGTGAGTTGAGACTTATCTTCATTGCAGTTTAAAGTGAGCCCATAGTCTGAATTTAGGACTTGCTAACGTGGTCATGTATAGTTATATGAAAGAGATATGTATAAAATATTTTATAGTTTCGCTTCCGAGTAACTCTGAGATTTTCCGAAGGACGGCAGTCAATATGACAGTGCTGCGAATTCACCATAAAGTTCTAAAGCCGTCTTTGTCAGAAAGATATTCTGAATGACAGTCGTAAAATAAAATAGAAATAGATTATATTTAAAGATACTCGTATGCATGTTGCTTGCTTGACTTCAGTTTCCTACATCTTATTCTGCTGTTATGGTTCACTTTCAAATGTTTATTGCGAAAATATTCCCAGAGCAACTAACCAAAATCACGTAAGAAGTTCTCCTTAGGGAAACTGCCGTTTTAGACGCAAGTGAGCTGACATATACTTGACATCTAGTAGTTTTATGATTTCCAAAATAACTCCATTATACTCGTTTTTCTCTCATCTTAGAAGTAAGATTTCATCTCTAGAACGTTAAATGGCATTTTAACAGCCAATTAAAATTTGTAGAGTAAACTTATCGTTCTAAAGATATTAGAAGCTTCTTCATATAATTTTCCCCTATGGATAGAATATTTTAATTAGACTTCCAACGAGAACCATAAGGAAATTATTCTTAGGAGAAAAGGAATTAGTTTATTCCATGAAAATTACCTCGTTCAGGTAATTGGAGTCTCTTCTAAATCAGTTGATAGAAAATTTAATTTTAGAGTAATTTGTAATTTCAATTTTGTAACTAAGTAAGACAAAATTTGATATTAAACTTTTTAAATTTAAGTGAATTTGAATCCTGTTTTAAAGAGAAAAGACTACTTTGACAGAATTATATTTATACATTATCAATTCCAAGAATGGAGACAAGTGGTTTTGCATACGTCTGGATGGCTGTGGTGTTACAAACCAATATCTTAATTATGTTTTAGAGAGCGAAAATGAATAAAGGACCAATCTAGTCCAATGTTAGGGATTCTCATTAAACTTCAAAGTGATTTGATGCAAATGCGACAATATCATTTGCTTCTGTCCTCTCTTAATATAGATCGATTCTTGAAATTGGCTAGTCCGACTGAGGCATTTGAAATTGGATCCTATTTCTGTATTTTATGTAGAGACTAATAATTTCAGGAATCTTTAGGATTAAAGAACATTTTTGTATTATGGTCGGAACACAATCTTAATGAATCAGTGTTTTGATTTAAGAATACTGGATGCTGATATACTACATATATACATACATATGTATATTTATTTAAAGTTAATCTATTCGGTTTCTAGAGGGTCTCAACAAGGCTATCTTAGACTTGGTCTTCTCTTTTAAGTATATTCAGGTTTTGTTCTAAGTCAGTAGAATTGCAGGTTTGGGCTCTTTTTTTACACGTGATTTTTGATGATTAAAGTGAAAATCGCTTAAGCTTATTAGTTTCTGAACAGCAGCTAAAAATATAATATCAAAACGTATACGTATGTAATTTGTTTGTTTCACACATTTTTATTATATTACCACAGGTAATATGCCTCCGCTTTTCATTTTTTTACAGGTGTGTGTTCAGTTTTCAAAATTTCGTCATTCATGTCTATACATCAAAATTATACATACTTGCGTGTTACCTTTTAACAAATCTATATGTTACATGTTTAAGAATATGTACTAAAAATACTAAAATCGAAAGTATCACGCCTAAACGATTGGTACGATAATTTTCTGTTTCCGACTGTAAATTCAACTTGATGTATAAGTAACTTTTAATGAAGGATTTCCACGAAAACTTGGGGAATGTGAATTAACTGTCGAAATTCAAAAATTCAAAATGGCGGATCCAATATGGCGACCATAAGTTTTCGAATTCGAAGAATTTAAGTGAAATTAAGTAGGTAGGTAATAAAGGTACTTTGAAGCTACTTATTTTCAATCTACTGTCACAATAGCGAACCCAATTTGGCGACTGTAGTTTTCGAAATTTCAGGTATTTTAAGGAAAACTAGTGTAAAAATAATTCGGTATCGGTAAAATTTATTTCGAATCTTTGTAAATATAAATAATATTTTTAATTTTCAATTAATATTGTGTATCTATTGAAATTTGTGTTAAAATGATTAGATAGTTGACAATTTCTATCGCATATAGGCAATTAACATAAGGTTTTCAGCTTTAATTTCCTCGCATAATATAATGATACAATAACAAATGCAAATTTAAAGACCTGGATATCTTTAACAATAAAAAGACATAAGTAAGGAAAAGAAGATTGTGGTAACAAAATGAGTAGGTACTGGACTTAATTTACTTAATTTTTAAGGATGAAATTCAATTATGAAGCCTTAGTAGGTATATATAGATAAATATAATAAATTTTTGTAGCAATTTAATATACAATATTTAATTTCAAAGGTTTATTCAAGACTTGCTGATGATACTATTTCATAAAGCCACAGCAGAAATTAATTTAGTTACTTCCACTCTTCTAAATATAAGGTAAGTGATGAATTGTTTATTATATTCCAACACATCTCACACCGCCAAAATGTCTGTCGCGACTTAGAAAAATGTTTTTTAGGATCTCAAGGCCAAACGCACAAGAAGAACGTCTACGGTATTAGACTAAACTGATTTGGAGGCATAATTCTCAAAAAGTGTGTTTATTTATGGACCAATTTGTATTTGCTTCGAAAGATATGTTCACCGATTGGTGGTGTCGACTACGCATAGAATATCGACCGAGTGCCAGATATGTGCCCTTGGTGCGTAAACGCAGAGTAATGGGAAATCGATTCGAATAGGCCATAAGCAAATGTTCGACGGCTCATAACGATGCTGTATCAGATATATGCGATATCTTTTACAGGTTATCGGGTCAAGAGAAAAAAATATATAAAAATAAAGTAAATACCACAGCCTTTCAGAAGAAAGTTGCCACATCCTGCCGAATTCCGGGGATTCCATCTTCTCAATTTCTCGCCCCTTTTTTCTAGGGGTTGTATAGGTGTAACCCTCAATGGCGAACCCAAAGCCGAAAAATGTCACACAAAAATTCAATTAATGTACTCCGACACGTTTACTTAATGAAAATAGTCCACTTCACCACAATTCCATTTCTTGGTGAGTTTGTTTCCCAGGTAAGAGTGCGGGTTCGCACGTGAAGCAATCTTGGCATGCAAATTTTAAAAGGAAAATGGATTCCACTTTTCGACAGGTTGCAGGTACCTAACTAAATAGGTCCTATTTGGCGGTCTTTGACTGATGTTGCCTTCTTGTCAATTTGTAGACATCCATGTTGCCAGTGTAATTAAGGGAAACAAATTGATTATAGGGCTTCCTTTATAAGAAAACCATGAATTTAAGAAGTTAAAAAATTTATTTCCTTCGATCCCTGGAGATATTCGCGAGAAAGGTTCTTCTAAGCGCGACATATCAAAAAGAGGATTATTGAGAAAAAAAAAATTAATGTCCTTTATGTGATTGAATTGGTTTCGGCTGTATAATTTTGTCTAATGAATTTTTAATAGGCTACCGAAGATTCTTTTGCCATGGCAATAATACTGTCAAGAAAGTTTTCTTTATGGAGATAAAGCAAAGCAATGGCGCAAGTCGAGCATGACGTCCTAAATCCAGCCAAAAGCCACACTGATTGACTTTTTGCTTTAAAAATCCGTATAAAAAGAGATTTAAAAATAATATTTTAAAAGATGATTATAATAAGCCATCCATCCATCAAGGTCGGAGACATTTTTTGAATTAAATTAGATATTATTAAAATCTTTTGGAAATCATATGCTGATTATTTGAATTTAATAATGTTTTTAAAAATTTTTCGTAGGGTAGTTTGAGACTAGGTTTTGCATAGTATTTATA
Source organism: Machimus rusticus (assembly GCA_951509405.1). NCBI lineage: Eukaryota > Metazoa > Arthropoda > Insecta > Diptera > Asilidae > Machimus > Machimus rusticus. The sequence continues at coordinate 5,643,211 of OX608049.1, forward strand.
ACTCATTACATTGAAAGATACAAATTCTATCGTAGTTAATATACTTATTTCTCATTATTTTCGATGTTGTTCACTGTAATTGTTAAGCAGAATACTAAATTCTGAATATATGTAACTTCAGTCGACAACTCGCATGAAGATCAGTATAAATATGAAAAGGTGTATTAAAATTTTGTTTTTCAAACTAGGGCCATATACATTTATAACTATGAACTTTTACCTCCTTTTGCAAAATACCTTGATAAAGTATGAGTTCAACTTTCAACTGAAGAATAGTTCTTTGTGTTTTGAATAACGAACCAGAAGTCTGTTTTAGTTGCAGTGCAGTTAAATTTGCGCTGCAGTTAAGAAGGAGGTATAACCTTTTGGTTTTCAATTTTCATGTTTAAATTCAAGTTCTTACAAAAAGCTATTCGTACATAAAAGTTTTGAAGTCAACAGTAATTGAGAAACTTAGTTATTGAAATTTATTATTAAACGACATGAATATTCTTCGAAGTAAATTAGAATAATAAGGACATTCCAAGAAATAAATAGTAAAAATGCTGCAATACAATGTTTCAACAGTATACTTGTTCTACGGAAGTAGATAAAGGAATTTCACCCAAACGAGAGAAAACAAACTTGTAAATATAATTTAAAATAAGTGGGGGATTAAAAAGCAAAAATTTACAAATTATTGTATTTCTATGTTTAGATTTAGTTATTTTGCATTTGAGAAGCACCAATTCATCAAATAAAATTTTAAAAATATTTGAACGCGTTGTGCTCCTCAGCTCCAATTTTTTTATTCACAAATTCTTTAAATTGGAATAATTCTGTGGCGTAACTGCAATTTTTTGGTAAGACCTTGAACATTTTGGAAAATTAGGTGCATATACTGAAGATTCTTAATTCTTACAAATTGTTCATTCTAATTAATTTAATAATTTATAATATCTTCTAATTATGGTAGACATGGAAAAAAATGAAACGCAATGAAATTGAATGATTTTTATTAATCAATCAATAAATTAATCATAATATTTTTTGTTGAAAGTTTCAGGAAAATTATTGTGGGTTTTGGAAGTTATGTAATCTATGTTCCTATTAAAAAAGTAGAGCTTTGTTATAGAAATTAAGAAAACCGACCATTGACAAACTTTTATTGAAATCGAAGGTTTTATGTCTTTTTAAAACAGTCTGAATTTACATAGATCCAAACAGCTAAACCTTCCCGTTTTTATGAAGAAAATTTATAAAATTTATGAAATTTGTGATTATGGGTCAAACGCAAAACAGTCGATGTAAATATAATAAGTTAAAATCAGCACCGATTTTTTTTATGTTTCTTATGAATTTGTAAATGGACGTGTTGGTTACTAGAAAAAGAGAAATAGAAATCGTTCAACCAAATTGACTGAAAAAACGGAGATTTTCAATTTTTTCTGTCTCTTCTGTGGACCAAATAGTCCACAGAAGAGACGAAAAATGGTCTTTTTACAAGATTACTTTAATTAGTTCAATTAAAAGCAATATAACTTAAGTACTACCTATTTTTAATTACAATAATGAATTCATTTTTCCTCCAATCATTCAAAAATAACCTCTAAATTTCCGTGGAAAATTTTTTTTTCCCAAATTATTTGTGCCTCAATCATCAGTTTAAAATAAATTTTAGAATTAAACAAAGTTATGGATAGGGTTACTCTTGATAGTTGCTTTATTTGTAATTCATCAAAAAATAAAAAATAAAACAAAAAACAACCAAAAAAATTGTTTTTTCTTTTACACTGCCCGAACATTATTTTTGCGTTTGACCCTTATACAGTCGGGTAACTCCTCTATTTATCTGATTAAAAGTGTCATTTATAAAAAACATTTCTTAAACCGTTATGTAGTGCTTCTTCGGCTCCAAATCATGCCTAATTTTTCTTAAAATTTATGTAATTTTGCTTTGATATTACGAAACATTTTTTCTGGGTGAAGTAATGTATAGAATAGGTTCTTTATTTTCATGCATCATAAATAATTCATCAATTCAAATTTTTTCCTCACAAAAGCAGATCGATTTCTTCATCAAATTCACGTGTATACTTGAATTTTATCCATCTAGAATCGGCGATCCTAAAAATGTTTGAATTATACGAAGGAGCAGATGCTTTCACAATTAGGCTTCACAATCAGTAAATTTCAGCTATTTACCTCGCAATTCCAGAAAAAAATTCTCGCATTTTATTTCATTGAAATTTACGACCAATCCCTAAGCAGCACGAGGACCAGTAGTTTGCTCAAAGATTATTGAATCGTTTGGCCAATTTATAGCAGCGGATAGCGCCAGATACTCCGGATCTGATATTGCAATGGTCAGCAGAATGTGTCACGAGGAAAATTTATCTTCTCGGGAATCGTCTGCGAAGTGCTCAAACGAGGGATATTCTTGAGAGATTAGAAGACGTTTGTTTGAGACGGAGTTAGCGACAAAAGGTCTTATGAGTCGTCTGCTGCTAGGCCGCTGAACCGTCGCACGAAAGAACGACAGTCTTCGTTAAAATATGTAGGAAATGAAACGCTCCTAAAAGGACATATCACTTGGACAGGCGGGCATTTGTGGAAATCAATTTTAATCTCGTAAACTGGGAGCAGCAGCACCATCTTGTATAGGGTCACATTTGCATTAATTGCCTTTGCGTTCAATGCGGAGTTTAGGCGCCATTGATCCGAAGCTTATGGCCCCAGCCAAGTTCGTAGTCCATGTCATGAATAGGAAATTTAACCATGAAAATTAAGTTGTTTCTTACATCAAAACTCGGCGCCTGAACTTTAAAGCCAAAGACATATTGAATTATGAATTAACTTGCATAAAGTGTTGATGAACTAATCACATCAACAGTCACTGTTGACTAGGATTAAATCAAATATCTTTTAATTTTAAAGTAATGCATAATTATAAGAAGTTTTAAGTTTGACGTTAGTCTAGTTTATGTAAAAATAAAATTTCGTTACATTATAATGATATACAATTTTGTTGAATTTTAGCCAAAACTACTATGTCTTTATTTATTTTCTTTTGTACCAAAAATTAAAACAAGAACCTGTATCTAGATTGTTTTTAAAAGTTTAACCTTTTTTAACAAATACTCTTCGAATGCAAATTCGATTCGTAGAAAATTTTATCTCCCAATAAATTTATAATGGGGTCACATTCGTTTCATCTGTATCAAAACAGCTTTGTTAAAGTGCCAGAACTAGATTTTAAAAGTATGTCGGCCTTTGGTCTAAAATAAATAATAAAATTATTTTAATATCAAACCGTTCACTTATAGTAGTAACGCAAATGCGCAAACAATCTTTTTTAAAACTTTTATATTTTTTCCATGAAATTATCCCCTATGATGCTGAAAGATTGTGTTAGCTGCAAAATTAATCAAATTAGGTTAAACTGATGCTTCCTTCCATCTCAACGTCGTCAGTGAATAAACAGTCCTAATAATTAGGTATTTCTGTATAAATTTTAGGAGTGGGTGAATTTTTTTTTACTGAATATACTATAATTAATGTACCTAATTAAATTATTCTTTAAAGAAAATTAATATAATATATTTTTTCTTTATAATTTAATTAAGTATATCTATGCTCTTTTCAATTAAATTTAAAATTTCTGTAAGCTAAATATATAAAGGAACATGTGTTGACAGGTTGATTTATCATCGCCAAGCAAAAACCACTGAACTTATAAACATTAAATTTGATTAGTGTCCTCCTTTTATGGCGTAAAAATTCGATGGAAAAGGATTTTTGGAAACACAACCCCTAAAAATGGTCGAACATGTGAGAGATTACCAAAACACTTTGCTGAGTTAAGGAATCTAATGAGAGAAAAATTATTCATTCAATAAATCATACAGGTTAAATTTCGAATTTTTTTAATAATATCATATATATGTATTAATATTTATTTTACACTCAATATTACAATACGTTGTAAATGAAGATGACTTTTCATTATTTTCATCATTTCCATCATATCCATCATTCTCATCAATTTCCCAATCATGTAATTGATCACTTTCATGCTTAAAATTTATATTTTCTGTGGACAAAAAGAGTTTAATATTCAAATTAATTAAAAACAGACTCATACTAGTTTGAAACGAAAATCAACAAAATGCATAAAATTTTATTGTGAAGTGGAGGTTACTTTGTAAAAACATGATATCACAATTGCAAATGATTTTGAATAGCGAGCTTATTGTTCGGTATTAATGAATAATAAATTTTATGAAAATTTTACGAAAAAAAAGGTCTGCAAATAATCCTTTCACATGCATCACAAATTCGTTTAACGATGGGATGCTTATTACCAGGGAACAATTTCTGAAACTACAGCAATTAAACATTGTATTTCTCGAGGGGTTTTGCCAATTATACCCTTTTTTCCCGATGGTCTAACCCCCGCTCCCATTTTTTGCCAGGGAATTGGGCATCATGGCAATGTTATTACTCGAATCGAAAAAAAAAAATATTCGAATTGATTGAACAATCAGCCCAATATGAAAGCACGTGACGAGCCAATAATAATTTATTTCTCCATTTCTTGCAGGTCTCCGGGTACGGTGTACGGCCGCGCCACATGAGGGAAATGCCAGTTAAATGAGATGATTTTATTGGAAAAGTATAAAGTTGCGGCAAAGTTTCGGAGATGGGAAATCTGTTGTTTTTGTTCAGCCTATATTTGATTATAAGTAGAAATGTAGTAAAACCAATATTGGTCGAATCGACTAAAGAAATTATTACCGGAAAAGCTGGCACCGACGCACCAACTTCATTATCAGAAACCTTTATGGAATATGAATCTGTTTTCAACGAAACTGTGGATGTTATGCCCGAGGGTTCTACGACGAAATATTCTACAGAGGAAATTCCATGGGAAAATACTAGTGAACAATTAATAACCCAATCAGCATCTTCCGAGGATGATGTTACATTGAATGGGGTTACGATGGATCGCGGCAATGTTGTTACAACTGACGAATTTTCCACAGAGGACTCAATTTTCCTGCCAGAGGAGTCAAATAGATCGGGTTTTATTCAGTCAACAATTGACGAGAGGAGTACGATTCTGCCGGATTGGACCCAAAAGGGATTGAATCTGAACAATCATGCGGAAGATGCAACAACGCAGCATCCTCTATCAACCTCACCACTGATCATTAGCATCAAAAATAATGGGTCTTTGGTGGATGTAGCGGGAAAATTAAATAGTACCACAAACCCCCTCGAAATAAGAGGAAATAGCACACTATGGCCGGTGAAACATGCATCCGTGATGGAGGGCGACGTCATCCTTGGCGGACTGATGATGGTGCATTTTCGGGAGGACTCTATAACTTGTGGACCAATTATGCCTCAGGGTGGCATCCAAGCCCTAGAAGCGATGCTGTTTACCCTGGACCGAATCAACGCCATCCAGTTTCTGCCAAACATCACCTTGGGGGCGCATATCCTCGACGACTGTGATAAGGACACGTACGGCCTGGAAATGGCTGTTGACTTTATTAAAGGTAAGTACAACAAAATCTAATACACTGAAAAGGACTTATAAAGTGCTTAAAAACCTTAAAACCCTTCGCATCGTCGTTATATTCAATTTCATCTTATGTCGTACCATTTTTGAGCGAATTAAGAAACTACGCCCACTGCGACCTCAATGTCTCGAGTAGCATAAGACATAAGTGCTAAGCTACAGTAGGCCTCAAAGGATCGGAACTAAATGAAATCGTAAGCCAATGATGCTTAACAGTGTCGTTTCAAAATAACCCTCGTCCTTTTGAAAGCAGAAATTGAGAGTTAATAGGGCGATTTAACTTTTCAGTGAAAAGAGGGCTGTTTCCAATTTAAGGGACTTGAAGAAATTAAGGCCAATAAATTTTCGCCCAAAAGTTCGCTTTTATGTACGCCAATATGTTAGATGACACCTCTTCGTTATACTTGAGAAAACCCCCATTAAATTTAAGAGGCTCTGAGAACTTTACAAAGTGATGGAGCAACTTTAGGTACCCATGTTTTGTACCCTTATTATGGAAATTCTCGTTTTCGATCAATCAAAACATTTACTTGACAAAAGTTTCACAACTAAAGACATTTTACCTTCAATTTATAGGTACAAGAACGAACCTTTTTCTGATTTTCCTTTCCTCATTCACTTTTTATCAACCAACCACTTATGCTGTAAATTGAATGTCAAACACGTTAGGACGCCGAATTACTTAGAATTTAACTATGAGAAATTTTGTGATACTTTGTATGAATTGGAAGTTTAAAATCTATTGTAACAATATAATATATTGTTAGTAGGTATTTATTTTCTAATTCAAGTGTAATTTTAAGGATCATTACGCATCTGAAAGATACATATATACATATAAAAAGTATAATGAGTTATCTTCAGTTTTAAGATGCATTTTTGTACATTTCGTAGTATAGTTCCGAAGTTTAATTTATAATTTCGTACAAATTACTAGGTTGACACAAATTCTGTAATATTTTTTTTACCTCCCAAGACCTAGAACAATCTTTTAAAAAACATAAATTGTAATGCCAGGTACTAAACGAATTTTTCGTTGACTTGATAAAACATTTTCTAAATATGATGGCATTGCATAATTTACAACACATTTTCTTTATAAATTTATCGTTTCTGACATAAAAATGCATTGTGAAATTTTAAGACCGAAAATTATGGGAGGCAAGAATTGTTTTTTTATACAAAGTCGAGGGTAAGAAGATTTTTAATGACTGTAAGACATAGGAATTTAAGACAAAAAAACTCGGTTAAAATCGGTTAAAAAAGAAACAATCGTACGGAATTTCAAACTCTATCGTTGAACTTCTTGTAAAAGTCCATAAAAAATTAAAAAATCATTTCTCTAACTCCTCTAACGTTTGGCGCAGAATAGCGCAGGCGATTTTTTGATTCAATAAGTTTTTGCGAAGATCTAAATTTTTAACAATTAACAATATTCTAATTTTATTTGCGGATTGTATTTTATTCTGAGGTCTGGAGAATCATCTAAAAATTTGGATTTTTATTCAAATTAATTCTTATCACTACAGACTAATTAAAAGTCCCGATGAGAAATTTCTCTGCGTCATATAATTGAATTTTTCTCATGTTTCTAAGATTGCCAATTAATATTAGCGGAGCATATTTTATTATTACATTTTCTAATTTTTCAATAAGAAATTTTCTTCATTCCTATAAAAATATTTTCTTGTGATATTAACAACTGGGCTCAGTAAATCCAAATATGAGCCTTCAATCAATAATGGTACATAAAAATTGCTTCGATATATAATAATCGTCTGGTTGTGACAGATGCTGGAATGAAGAGAGCATAAATCAAAGGAAAAAAACGTTTAAGATGCCAGTTTTATTCTATTATGGAAATAACATTCGCAAGAGAAAAGAATAAATAGACTGAATAGTGATTCTAAAGATCCATAAAAATCGTTCTGAGTTTTATGAGGATTTTTATTTTGCTTTTTGTGAGGGAGTTGAAGTAAAAAAAGAATTCTATTTCTAGTATTTAAGGTAAAACTTCAAATTCCTAAGACTTCGGATAACGAAATGGATTTTTAGAAATTCGATAAGTAATACATAATCCTGCTTATATAAATCATATAATCTCTTATTATGTTTGGCGTCTTAAAGAATTCCTTGTAGGATACTTAAGGTTTCTGATAAAGATAAAGTAATAGGATATGTAGGTGTCGTTGCTGGGTCCAAATTGTTATTAGGTTCCGGTTGGTTTCGCTTATAATTGGAATTCGTTTTAATTTCGTTGACAAAAATGTTCATTAAGTTTGGTAGATAGGCAAAAGAAGTTTCACCGGGGTACGCAATCACTGCCATCTGAGAACGGTGAAACATTACACTTCTTGGGCACTTTTGGGGCCCTACCAAGAAGTTTTATTCGTATGTATTATGGAGCTATTTAATAGGTCAGGCAAAAGCAGAACACCAAATAAATTACAAGGTTTATGCTAGCCCAGCTCTCATTTATATGGACATGAATTTGCCCTTCCGTGCATAAGTCGTCCTCAACTCCATAGTTCATGTTTACTTACTCCTCCTGCTAATGGGTGTTTTTGGGAGAAACAGCAGAAATCTTGAAGCAATTTCAGATTCATCATTGAAAGAAAATAATGTCGTTTCCGAGGACATTTGGTCTCTTCTGGTCCTCCTTAAGTGGAAGATGTCGTAGAGTGATCTGATGCGTGAATTAATGCAATGGCATTTACCAAGTGTGTAACTGGTGTTGTCTTGGACCAAAAGTTATATATATATATTCTTCTTCAGCCATTTTTTCCGGGAATTTCCTGTTTCAGAAGCACACTTTCTTATTATGAGCTTCAGTTAATTTTTTTTTGTTTTTCGGGAAAAAATATACCTACCCCTAATGGACTCTTTCGTTAATGATACCCATTCAGAAATCTTATCGTTTGTTATTTCGATTTTTTACCTTTAGCACCTATTTTTTGGACTAAACCATTTTGAAGGTTTAAGATGGAAAAGATAATTAAGGTATAAATCTCCTTTGTACCTATTATTGTTTTTATCTGCATTGCTTACTGAAAGTTTATTTTTTAATAGATCATAATCGGTGGTATGTTTTATGATCCATTTTAGTATTTGTGAAAGAAAATTTGTTACCGTACCAACAAATATTACAGGAAAAAGGAACCGGTTTATTAATAATAGCTTTCGAAAATGTGTAAGATATGAAACCACATACGAAATCTCTATCAAAGAGTATGAATTTATAAAATATTTAAGGCAATCATGTTTTCTATAAACTAATTTCCTTTCATGAACCCTTTTTTGAGAAAAGGTCAGGTACTATAAAACTTTTTAAGATTTTGCAAATCATGCAACTGGAACAGAATAAAGAAAAAGTTTTTTAGCCGATTTATGCTTTTAGTAGAAAACTGCGCACGTCATTTGCTTAAAAGTCCATTATAACTTGAGTGATAAACAAGTTTTGCATTGTTGCTCTGTTGAGAAGTATTTTATTAATGGATTCAGTTGCGCTACGGATTTATAAGTTTCATTTCATGCATATGGAAATGTCAAGATGTGTCTGAATCATTCCTAGTTCTCATCATATTTATACATTATGTAGCTATGGATATGAGGAAGTAAGAAATATAAAACAAAATATAAAATAGAAGGCCTAAAACATAATAAATCATGTGTTTTATGTCAACGATTTTCGAACGAACGAATATGAAATATTAAAACCATAGAAGAATGCTGCATAAAAAATCAAAATTTAGGGATTGCTACTGATCATTTGATTTTTTTAGGTATACGTACAATTATTCAGACATCTGTTTAATCCTTAAAATAAAGCAATGAAGACTAAAATTAATTAACCCGAAATCATTATAAATGGTTATCATATTCCTGCATCTGTCTTTTTACAAACCTCAATGCAAAATATATTCCCCTGCACACCATATTGAAATTGTAATCAAGAAAATTGCTTCTTCTCCTATTCATTTTAAAAGATTTAACGTAAAAAAGATAAGCTAAACAGATTATATATGAAGCATTTTATATTAGTAGGAATTATGTTGGTTTAAAATTACATATCTTGTTGAAATATTTTAATTTTTTTTAATTTTACCTTATAGACGGGAATGGGGACGAATCTTGAAGAACTAAACAAATTTATAAAAATTTAGATAATATTTGCTTCATACACACACGGTCAGGTTAAATAGCTACAACTTCGCTTAATCATCGCTTTGAAGTTTTAAATGAATTGTTTTTTTTAATGTATTTTTAAAAGAGCAATATATAGAATAACAGACTGGTAAAATTTCTATAATTTCTATAATCATTACAATTATTAGTTAATGATTTTTTTTATTGCCATTACCATTACTGCAATTGTAATGAAAAATCTGATTCAATTACTTTATTATAATTAAACTTGTGACGCTTTTCTTACCACTACACATTACAATGCCAATTGAAAAGGGGTTTTCAAAAGAGACGGGTCGATGTTGACAGGCTGTGGTGCGGCCTTTATAAATGAGGAAAATGGAATTCCACCTTTTGTGAAAATACTTAGTTAGGTACTTTGCAAAGATATGTAAAATAAACAGTATGAAAACTTAAATATTATTGGGCAGTTAGGGGAAGGTGGTCTGAGATGGTATAGATTTCGAAAAGATTGATTTTCAGGAAAATCTGAAAAAAATAAAACTAACTATCAGTTCTGAATCACGTAGTGGTTTATTATCATGATATAAATAATCAAAAAAAAAACGAAGTATAACAATTCTTTATTCGGAAAATAATCATAAATAAATCTCAGACCACATTCCCCTACAATTTAAATTGCGATACGTAATGGTAACGAAAGCTTCATTAGTAATTAATTATAATGCTGTAATTGGACCAAAATTACCATTACCATTACAATTATCATTGCAGTAAAGGTAATGGTAATGGTATTACTAGGTTATTGTACACGGAAAAGATTTCTGGCAATTATTCCTGTATTTTCTGATGGATTTTAGGATAGTGCATTATTTTGGTAATATTTCCTGTAGTTTTTAAGGAGATCTGCCGCTTTTTCAATATATGTTGTGGATTTTATGGCAACGTTCGTAAATTTGTTGGGAACTATTTTGCTATCCCAATTTTTTTTTGAAAACCTTTGATAATATTATATGTACATATGAGATACAAAAAACTCATTTTACCATATGTCAATGTAAATGACTTAATCTTCGAGAAACAAAAACATGAATCTAAATCATAGCTATTTCGCTTAGGTTACATCACTTAAAGCCTTTTCAACAATGGTTTGTACTTCTTAAAAATACTTTAAGTTAAATGGGAGACAATTTGAACGTTTTCGCACGTCAGGTTACGCATTAAATCCCCAGAGGAACACTATACACTTCTGAGATGTAGGAATCCACTTTAAACTTTAAAGGGTAAGGAGGAATGCCGGCCACATTCCAGGGGCTTTAGTGTATGGATAAACCAAAGTTGGGTCTTCAAATCACAGCCGACACTCGCTCCAGCTTTTCTCCTGACAAAAAAAAATTTGTTTTTGCTCTTCCGATTCCATGTGGCCAGGTATTGTGGAATTAGATACATGTGTGTAGCCCTAAATTCGCCCTTTCATGTGGGTCGAAGTAAACCATATTGTCAACAATGTTTGAAAAAGCCTCGGTTTATCCCTTCTGACTTACTTGCAAATTTATCTCCATTCATGGTGGCGGCAGGCAGTGTCCACGACCACTTTTTAGCGGAACCCATTAATTTTAACAATATTCTTGTATTGTAGCCCCAACCGCTGCCCGCCCTTTACGTAAGATGAAAAAGGCCCATTACCAGGGTTATAAATTTTAATGGATTCTCTAGACTAGGCTCACTTGTATACAAGTATATCTAATTCATATCCCTGGGGCCAGCCATTGTCAGTTTGGGGATTTATCAAATGGAATTTGTGGGTAGTCCCGGACTGCAAATGAAACGGTCAAATTTAACATGTTTCCTGAGCTATTACCGAGTAATATTCAATTTAGCATCAAGTCATATCTTACGTACGAATGACTTGAGTCAAGAAACAGTCCGAAGATTTATAATGACATGTAAACTTGAGAGATATGTTACAAAATTTATATTTTAAATTCTTAAATCTTACGTAACTATATAACGTATGAAATGAGAAAATGTGGCATATATTCTGGATCATCCCTTGTTGCACTGACATTAATTTTTAGGATGGACTCGACAGAGTTTGTTGAGCTATCTTGGCGTTTATCTGTCAAATGATAAAGCTTTTATACAATTCAATGTCGTGTTAGTTGAACAAAATTTGATTTGGCTATTATTTAAGATCTTGGAGAATTGTTTGCTTATATATTTTGTATCTTCGCACAAATTATGGGCTAATTTTGCCACTAACTACTAAAATAGAAAGATAAAAGTTTCAGTTGTTTAGTTATCATCTGCAGAATAGTTTAGGATTATGTAAAAAGTTATAATAGGAGTATACTTTAGTCTTTCCGAAAATAAAAGCATGTGTCGAGTGTGTCAGAGTTTCAAGATTATTTTATCGAGGTCTGATTGTATTTTTGGGAAATTATCTGTTTTAAGCCTTCGTCTACGAATTTTATATGGATTTTTAATGATTTTAAACCCATGAAGATACGTGTTAAAACAGCCAAAAGTAGAATTTTTATTATATTTTAAGTTATAGTCTAACTCATTAATAATTTCTTGTTTGCGAATTCTTTTTTCGAGAATTATATTCTTTATCTTAAAAACCTAGAAAAAAACTGAAATTTTCCTAAGATTTTCTTGGTTTAGAAATGTCTATAATACAAATAAGTGAAATAATTTCTTTAAAATAACTGTAGGGAAATTATGTGTTGAAATAAGAATTATTTAATTCTCGTGTCAAGATAAATTTTCTTGATTATATCAATATTATGGATCTTTAAATAAGAAACGATTTTATTTCCTTCTTGATATTAAATATTTAAATAAGCCTTTATTAAAATTTCTGTCACGAATTGTATTACCAAGATTGTAACATGAATGTAACTTATGTTCAAAAATATTGAAATGAAATCATATTTGGTTAAAGTCATCAAAAAGTACAAGAAATTATAAATTTAAATTTCTGGAAGTGAAACCCATTGACATGGTAAAATGTACAATTGCATTAAAAGATTAAAACTGCACCATGAGATCTCAACCTGTTGACATCAACATAAAGGACGAAAGCTTAAACATAAAACGGGGTTTCGCCTACATCAAAGCTCCTTTAATTTTTAGAGAGCTTTATTAAGTTAAGGACGATAAGGATATTTCTGGGAAGTGTGTCCAGGATATTCTGAAAGCTCTTCAAGATTTTCGTTAAAAGTTTAGTGTTGTTAGCGTGGTTAAAACTGATAACTTTGGTGCTGGGATAAAATATATCTCTGGATTTCTTAAAAGCTTTAAGGGATACTGGGAAATTTATATCTAAACTCAACCGCAACAAACAGTCAAGTCCAAAATAAGTACCGCAAAGTACCGGCAAAGTAAAATTATGCCATAACCCTATACGCTTTTAACCAGAAATTAACAAAATTATATAATTTTCCTTAAATGGTTTTACTTTTAAATGTTTTGTTTTTAATTAAATTATAACACCAAAACATATTAATTAAATACCTGATGTTAGTATCTATAATAATATTAGAGTAACTACGTTTTTCAATTTCGTTATTAACTTCGTTATGACTTTGAGTTCTACAGTATTTAAATGAAATAATAATTCATGATAATTGAAATAAGCAAATAAGCATTTATGAATGCATTTCATTTTTCAAAAAAGTTATACTTAATTTATGTAGGTAATGCAGTAACTAAGTTTTACAAAGTGACATAATATATTGACCTCCAGCGAGTACAATAAAAATATATACAGATTAGTAAAAACCTACATTTTTAGCTTAGTCTTAAAATAGTTTTGTTTGAAATTAATTAATAATAATTAATCTACTAAATTCATTTTTAAGATGTAATACCAACTATTACTTTCATCTTATGTTAAAACATTTTTTCTTTAATTTTTTTAGAACTTCTAGATATAATGTTTTCCAAAGCTAAAATATCTTAAAACGATTAGGAGCAAGTTTTTTTGCGATAAAGCATTTTTATTTTCGCGAGATTGCCTCCGGCATTCAATATATCTAAAAAGAGGTTAATTTTATCATTTTTGTTCCCTCGGAGCCCAACAATTGACAACAAAACAATTACCTTTATTATAAAATCCCGGTGCTTAGTAAGTCTTTATCTTACTTATTGGTGAAAATTCACCAATCGCTTAACTTAAGCGGCTCAATTAAAGACCATCCCCAAACCCTTTTCCAGCTGTTTTAATTTATCTTCTCGTGCTATCTATGGTATAATTCGATTCAATTGATTGATGATAATGAGCTAATTATGCCCAAGATAATTAATCATCTCAGAAAAGCGGTAGAAACGAAAACATTTTCAGAAGGTTTTAATGTAAACACGGAGAGGCACAAAAGCCGTGATTTTCGGAACAGTTTACACTTCCCTTACCCGAACCGAAAGTAAACTGAGGAGAGAAATATCGCATAAATACCCTAAACATTGGTGGGTATTCCAGAATGAGGACTTCGAAAAATAGTACGACCGTAGGGACAGAGTCTAATAACACCTGGAGGCATTCCCGTCCCGGTCGTAGTATGATTCCACTCCGGTAATCTCTTCATTCCCAGATGATTAACACTTTTGTTTGTGAGCACCAGGGCTTAACGTAGTGAAACTTGAGCCTTGGGATATTTTCTTGAACTCCACCATGCCTGATAATATTCTTTGCATAGAACCAGATCGATAAAATCTGTATTTTGGTTACACACGCCGCCAGATGTTTTGCCATGAAAATGCTTGAAAATGTTGGTAAAATTTGCGGAAAGGCAATGGTAATGACCCTTCATGTCAGTGGAGATTTGTTTTCGCAAAGAGATTTTATATTGCATACGTTCCTTTGGAGACCCCTTGCCATTTTATATCAAAATATTTTGGTTGTGAGTCGCTTTTCCATGACATGGATGATGTGCTCCATTTTTACATAGTATCATTATACATTTTCATTAAATTTATATTTACAATTTTTTCTTTACTTCTGTTCATCACCAAATTGTGTATACAGATGCAACTTAAGATAACTTTAATTGAATTTTATTTATCGGAAATTTTTCCGGAAGTTATATGTAAGTACCTTAAAAATTTTTGGATCACTTCGACTCAAAGACTCTCGAACACAAGGTGATATTACCTCTTAAAGGCTGACAAAATACTGTATCGGCTTTCCAGCAAATTTGTTGTTTTTACAAGCTTTTATTTAAGTTCATCTGTTAGTTAAAGTATGTTAGGGTCAGGTAAAATCATGCAAATTGAATGGCTTAATTAAAAATTGGAAAAAATACGAAATACTTACCGATGTTCATACTTTTATGATACTAAATGAAATTTATTATAAGGATAAGTTAATACACGTCTTCAAATTAAATTTTAAATTAAGCGACCATATACAATCTGTAAGGTCTCAGTTTTAATCACAAAAACAAAAAAAAATGATAATCACATTCGAAATTAATAATAGCAAAAACCATGTGAAGTACAAGTACAATTTAAAATTTAGAAATTAATACAAGAACTAAAATAACAACGTTTTGTCGATAACAAAAAAAAAAAATTGTAATTGTAATTTACTTGGGTAATTTTCCTCTAATCTCTGGAATTTAAAAATATTTATACTTATATTCATTAAAACGACTGATTCCTTTATGAAACCAATTCCAAAATTTCTTTTTTTTTTCTTTTCATTTTTATGAAAAACTATGTTTTGTACGCAGCAACCAGCAACATGGTTTTGTAAAAAGTAAATTCAATGCCAGTATTTTGGAATTATTTATAAATTTAAATTTGATGAAAAAAGGTTCCCAGATTATTCAGAAATTTAATGCTAGTTCAGGAATCAGGTGTGCCAGATGACAACCACTGTGGGCCTATCCTCTTAATATCTGTTTATTAATAACATCAATATGCGTTTTTTGCATGCGGCGTTGTCTAATATATGCTGATAATGAAACGTTTTCTTGAAATTCATGATGGCAATGGTTTCTTAAAATTAAAGGAAAACTTAGAGAAATTCTCGAGTTTATGTATTTGTAATGGTCTAGAACTTAATATATGTATCTAAATGCCACATTGTATCATTATATCGATCAACCAAATATCTCATTCTATTATTGTATCAATGATAAATTACTAGAATTAATAGATATTACCGATTTCGAAGTAATTGGAGATATGAAACTTTCCTTTGATAATCACATTGATCACGTCATATTCAAAGCTTATAAATAAATCTCCTTGGCATTATTACGAAAAATGCTAAATAATTTTTAAATATTTGTAATATTACGAGTACAATAGTTGAAAGGTCGTTTACTAGATATTTCATATTAAAAATTAGATTGGCAGAATTCAGCTGTACCTTCCTATGATACACGGCGATTGCAATTTTGTTGTCAAACCTTCGCTATAGGCGTGATAGTTCCTGAGCTACGTTCGTGAAGGATTTGTTATGCAGTTAGATAAATTGTCCCGAATTGCTTTGCTTGACTAATGTGTTCGGTCACATAAAGCTAATTATGGCCAGACAAGTTAATTTACTTTTATAAATTACTTATTTTACTGAAAAATACATACATTGGTGGTCACAAAAATAGATACACTTCCCATACTTTGGGAAAATAGTGCTTTCTGCTGCTCTCTTAATACCTTGCAACTTATTGCAATGACACATAACAGTTCATAGAATATATACCGAATAAAATATGTGTCATCATTATTAAGTTTTCTTAATATATTATGATTTTTATATATTGTTACAAGATTTTCCTTGCTACACTTCACACTTCGGATTTTAATAGCGCGGATATAAGGACTGGCGATTGGTCTCCCCAATCGCGGGCGTCTGTGGCAAGAACGTCAAGCCGTATCCACACTGAAGAGATCGGCTTGGCGTTCGAAACGCCAGTATTTTTTGAGTCCGGGATGGGGATTTTTTTTTTGCGCCACATCCAATTCTTTTTTACCTTTGCGCAGTGCTTGGGGTCATTATCTTGTTGCAATGTAATTGTAGGTATTATTTAAAATGTAATCAGTAGACTGACTGAATAAATAAATAAATAAAGTCAGGGGCTTATAAAAAACTTTGTTAAAAAACACTCTGTATGTAGCTATGTATAATTACTGAATTGGTGGTGAAAGAAATTATGCATACAAAGTCGAATTTAACATGGTGTTCAAAGTAAAATCTATCTTCAGTTAGTCTAGTAAGATTGTGAGAGAGGGCCTGTAAAATAATTAGTCGGCTTAGGCACGTAACCATAACTCAGACGTTCGCCTCAGATCTCTCGGTTAGATACGTAGATATAAAGAGTCTAAACGCTGTTCTTGCAGCAAGTCTAAAGGCACTAATTAAAGGCTTAATTTCTCTTAAATCACCAACCACCTCCAGAGTGGTTCAGGGAAATTTACAATGTCAGCTTGCGGCGGTGGGGCAGGCTCAACCCAGATGGATTCTATTTTCTAGCCTGTGCAAATTGCATAATCCTTGTGCCATAATCTCCTTGGAGCAAACCCACTCCCAGGCCGGGTAAAATAATTTTCTAGCCACATACAATCAGAGTCGGTCGTAGATTCTCCGCCACGAATTAAGTCGCTACAAAATGTCTAGCCGCACAGAACTACCATTTCACTTGGAGCATTTTAGACTTTTCGGGGTAGATTTCGTATCTTGAATTGCTTCCATAATTTTAAATGGGTGCTTTTTGGTGTAAAACAATGGGAGTCGTGGAATCAATTTCGTGGGTTCATACCCACATTCATTAGCGGCCCTCACGTGCAGTTCTTTATTACTTGCAGCAGTCAATTTACACCCTCTTAACTCTCTTCGGTTTTATATAAAAGGAGTAAAATCATTAGATTGCTGCGAACCTCGTTAATTAAACTTTCTGAAATGTATTCATCTCAAAATTATTGGAAATGCCTGCAGCTAAAATATGCTTGGTGTGATTTAAGAAGGTTTGTGCGCCCGAGCACGATTAAAATAATAATTTCACACACGTGAACTTGCCAAAGATTCACTTGGCACTGCTACAAAACTGTTGCCGGAAACTTATGTAATAAGACCCCTTGGGGCTCTTATTATGCCGGGAAAATGTTCAACAGAGAGGCGTCTTCTGCAGTTGTTCACCAAAGTTTTGCCTCTGGTTGGTTACTTAATCATTATCGACAAAATCGATACCTTTCTCAATTATGGCTTCGTTGGACATTCTGCAGGTAATTCATTTTCTGAAATATATTTCCTCAAATTATTAGTGAACTACTGCCAACAATTTCAGTCGTAACTATCTATCTAAATTATCGAGTCATATCGTACAGATACGGAAATATATGTAGGTATGTACATTTAATAATTATAATTTGAGAACAACGAAAATCAGCGTTTCAGTTATTATAATAAATTGACACATTTAAGGTACTGCAGTCTCGGAGGCATAAATACGCTCAAAACTAGCTCATGTACCGAACAAATATACCCGCAACAGACATGAAAATTACCAAAGCAAGCACGAAAATTTAAAAATACGCCTTTTTGCAGGCCCATACGTGTCAACGCAAAATTTCTACGCAGAGCGTCTTTTTAATCAGCCGAATTACCTCGGTGCGCGTCGTTTTATTCGGACTGTCCTGGGTCGTTAAACTTTTATAATGACAATAAACTTATCGGTTCGTTGTGAACGCATTGCATACCGTGCTTCGTTTGGGCTGTTTTGGGTGCGTTAGAAATTATTTGTGCCTGCGATGGGAAACATTTTAACAACTTCTTTTTTTGCTCTAGTTCACCGTACTTCTTTTGGGTATAGAATGGGCGTACTTGGCCTCTATTGAGCAACCTAGGGGCCCAAGTTAATGAAACGTGGTTAGTATCATACTTTGGAGACAATTTTATTATTCTATTGAAAAATAGTTGCAAGAATAAAATATATGTAATAATAAATAGTCACTTTTGAAATACTAAAGCCGAGTTGAGGAAGGCCATGAAGTCCTACCATAAGATTTGACTTTATTAGCTCTTTCAAAGAGAAGAAATATGTACGTTTAATTTTAAAACACGCATTATCGATATCTTTAATTCGTAATTGTTTTAAATGTAGAAAAGTTTAGTTTAGTTTGTTAATTCAAATGTAGTTTAAATATGTGAAATCTTAGAAACGTACCGAACTTAAAGAAATAATGTGAATGAGACAGACTACTTAGTACCATTAAGAATATTTAATTAATTTTATAGGTACCTATCCCCAAAAGATTTAGATTTTTCAATAAAACACTAAAATCAATCATATAAATCAGTGGGAAAAGCGAGCATACATTTTTATTTATTAGAATTAAATTTATGACAACCAGGTTTTACTTAAATTTATTTGTGAAACTAAAAATTTCAACAGCAAACTAAATTTTTAATTGAGGGAATATGTTAATAAAATATAATTTTTATGTATTTTTGGCTTTCTAAAATTTAATTATTGGTATTTTTTATAAAACCTAGATACTACCTCTTTTTGAATACCTCGCATTTAAAATATTTTAAATGAATCAATTTCTTTTTTAATTCTATCGTCTTCAATATCAATATAGTTTGTGAAATTTTCTAATTTATATAATGACGAATTATAAAAATTTAAACAATTTTTGAATTCTCGACATTACTTAAAAATTTTCCTAGAAAACTAAAATTATTATTATAAGAGATCGAAGCAAATTCTTAGTTAATTATTCTTTGGAGTTAAAACGTTATTACGAAAACCTTAACTTTATAAGAAGCTTGTTTTCAACTAAGGTAGAATAAACTCCATGCTTTAAAACCCTTTTAAGTCGCTTTCCCAAAGAGTGTAATTCATTAACTATTTAAAACTGAAAAGGTTTCCACCAGTGAAAGGAATTAGCGAAGGTGACGAACTCAATGAATAGTTCTTTACTTCACCTTCATTTCGGAGCGATTCAGCATTGATGTCCGAAGAATGGTTAAAATTTGTCACACCATGAAAAGGAAAATTCAGACTAAGACGTAGTCAGGGTGATTTTATTCAGTTTTCTCTCAAAGTCCATGTTAATTGTCCCTTTTTAAGAAATTAGAGCTCCCTTCCCTTATCTGTTCGAAACCTGGCAACATGAATTCATCCCAATTCCCAAAAGTATCATGCGAACTAATCCCAGCTCACCCGGGGACCCGTTCGGCTCCTTAGTTAATGCCATGTTTGTGTTTCTGTTTTTAATGGAATGCTAATTATTATCTGCAAATAGCTCTGCAAAACGAGATAAGAGCCTTCAAAGGCAGACAGAATCGCAAGGTGATTTGTTTTATTGACACACATTTCCGGAGGGTATGTAATTTAATTTCGTAATCATATAGACGTATGTAATTACATGCGTATATAATTTACCCGAAAGGAGATGGAATCGAGACTCATAAAATTTGCAGCTCGCGACTTTTGCGACTGTGAGGAATTCGCCTTATTTGCAATATTTCATATTCTTTGATCGGGGGGCGAGGAAGTGCCTTGAACTCACCACCCACTTCGGCTTCAAGAAAGCACCTACCTCTCAGGAAGACTGTTGATGGAACGTCTACCGTACTCGTGGTAATAAAGGGTAAAAATAATTGTTGTCACCATAAGACGTACATCACTCTTGTAAGACAGTAACCGGAGATCCGGAGGAAACATAAGACTGCATCGAGACGACGAGTGATTTTAAACTCCTTGGCGGGCACATGTGCCTAAAAGATGAGAAGCAGCATCTTTTAGACTTTTTAGAGTCACTTTTACCCTCCATATCCTAAACCCATACCCACCCACACGTTCATGGACCTCCAAAAGGCTCGACCGTCAAAAGAAGAAGTGTGAGGTACTTGTGAATGATGTTCATCATTAATTTTCTGGGTGTTGGGGAAAATTATCCCCGTAACGTCACCGCACTTACCTCCGTAATTTGTACTTGGCAGATTAAGTGGGATCAACGATTCCCTTTAATTCAGTCAGTGAAGCTATAGACGCAGGAAAGATGTCAGATGTCGTTTTCATCCTAAAGTTTCCAGCTTAGAGGAAATGATATTTTTAAGACAACTTTTTCGGTTTTTATCTGGATACCATTTCTGCTGCGTCATTTTAAATAGACGCTATAAGTCTCATTAGGGACTATCAACGCCTTTCTCCCTCTTCTTGGAAAGTTTTATAAAATAATGAGGGTAAAATTGAATATAGTTTTTTCCTTATAATTTTTTATTTGGAAACAGTGTTCATTCAGCTCTATTTTTAGAACCTTACGTAAGTCGTTGCAAGAGATTTTACATCCAAAAACTTCGGTGGAATACAAAATGCCGGAAGAGATAAAGAAAATAATTTTCATTTAATATGTATTATTACTTGCGTTTATTTAGAACTTAAATTCTCTGAAATTCATCTTATATTTAAAAAATTGTGGTTGGCCATATTGAATTCGCCGTTTTGAATTTCCAAATTGTGATATTTGAGATTAGTGACCGACCTCAAATTACCCATAGTAGTTTTCATTTAAACTCGTCATTTTGAAATCCTATATTTTATATATGTACTTCTAAACAGTAGCCTATATATCCGCCCAGACAGACGAGCCCGAAAAAAAGTCGGCGTTTCGGTTTGGGAAGCTGGCCAGATCTCATCAGTGTGGCTGATGACTAGCGCCCCTAGCCACAGACGCCACGATTGTGCGGATCGAAAGCTAAGCCTTATATCCAATTGATTGAAATTTCAAGCGTGAATTATAGCGAAGCAAAATTTTGTAACAATATTAAATTGGAATATGTAGTATTTTCAGTTAAAAAACAAAAAAGTTATCGTGTTTAATATTTAGGTCTGATAAACATGTTTACATATTTTCACATTTTTGACTCTTTTCTTTTAAATCTTTAAACTCTACTATCATACTTTGGAATGTAAAATAATTTTTAAACTCTTTAAATATTCGCATTGTAAAAAAAATTTCCGAAATTCGTTTGTTGTTTTCAAATAATGCACTTTAAAACTGCGATGCACTTGATAAAACTAATTCGTTTACCTTCTGAAAGGAAAAAATTCTTAAAACGTAATTGCTATCTTTTTAATGAATCCTTCATAGTACTTCTTTTGAATTTCTATACCTCAAGAAAAATCTTCAAGCTTTTTATGCATTTATAAAAGTTCAGGTAGTTTGTCGAGAAATTAACGTTTATTTTTGTTGTAACTTCCTTTGAAGGAGTTGCTTCTCGTTTTCAAACGAATAGAAAGGAAAATAAGACCAACCGCTTGAAAAGCTATTTTGTTTCAAAATAAATTGAAAGTCTTAAAAGTGCGAACGTAAGCAAGAAGTATCGTCACCATACCTAAATGACATTAAAACTTTTGAAGAAATTCCGCAGTTTAAAAACAAATAATTATCCCTAACTAGGTTGTGTCTCAGGTAATTGAATTTTTTGCGCGACTAAAATACCTTGAAATGTGTCGAAGTGTTGCGCTCATTTAAACTCCTCAGCATGGAAGTGAAGAAATTTCGCGTTGTAATGGATATTTGCGTAAATTCTTAGCTATAAAAGTAAAAGACGACAAAGTGATGGAGGCGGGTTTTTCCGGGGCGGAGTGTACCCCGAACGAGGTTTTGTGGAAACGTTTTTCAAGTCCTGCCCATTGATTTTGTGGGAGGATAACAACGAAAAGCTTTTTGTAATCTGATAAGCAGATTCAATGGACCTACTTGGTTAGAAAGATTAAGAAGAATACTTTCTTGCAATACTTAAAGTACGCTGATGGACTCAATAGCCGAGTTTTAAGGCGACGTCCCCGAGTCTGAGATAAGTAGCTTGATAACAGGGACGACGCAATGGGAAACTCTCAGCAGAGGACAATACAGATGGGCTCGACAAATTTTATCAAAAACAAAAATTTTAATTAATTTTCTTGGAGTGTTTCAGTGCAATTATTTCGAATGACTGTTGCCCGCACAAGTGGAGGACGGATGCTTTGTTTGTATGGACCAATACTTATTGGACGGAAGGGACATTTCTTAACTTGATAAGAAGTTTTGACCTTTTGTGAAATAAAACAAGAAACACTCCTTTGTTTTAAATAATTACCAACTTTTTCAAAGTATTTTTTGGAGCTTGTTAGATATGTTATGAATAAGAATTTACTAATATAATAGGCACAAATGAGGCTTTCTTATATGTATTAACATCGCTGAATATGCTTTTTGTTGGCAAGATTCCTATACAGCAAAACTTATTTAGTCATCACAATTAGTTAGTTATTTACCAATTCAATTCTTCAATTCTTCAATTTTTTATTTCTGTTAGTTGTTAGGTAGTTGTTAGTTACAATATTTTCAAAGTAAAATAAATGATATATAAGCTTAGTTCTGAAAAAAGTCCATAATAAAATACAAGCTTTTTACAGTCAATTGGAATTTGGTATAATTTGAAATTGTTTCTGAATTTTTTTTTCAAAATATTTGGAAATAGCGTGGTTTTTTTCTTAGAAAACAATTTGAAACTAAAAACCATTAGAAAACAAAAATTGGCACTTATTTATTGAGTCAAATGAAAATCTACGTAGGTATGTAGGAAACGCTATACCAATCGATTTCCTGAGAAAATATTTGTTCTTGATGTCGCTTCTAAAATCACTTCTTTCCCTCAAAATCTTCAAATTCCAGATTTATTCAAATTTTCGTTAAATAGTCTAAAAATGAAAACGGATCTTAACGAGTGTTGTATCGTTGGAAAGGTATTTTTATGCTCTTCTAAAAATAAAATATAAATACGTCACACAGATCTTTTCCAATCCTCAACTGTAATAAATAATTTTCCATGATTATGTACCAAATTTTGTGTCGAGTTTTATTTGAAGATATAACATTAATACAAAGTTCTCTTGAAGGTTTTTGAACAGGTTCTATACAACAACCCATTGCGATGGGATCATACCAGCTATCGTCTTTAAATTTATAAAATCGTTCCAAGAAATATTACCAAGATGTGTAGGTGTTTAAAATCCAATACGAAGAGATAATCATTCATGCTGAACATAAAAGAGCTTAATATAAATATCTGAGTCCTTTCTGTGCTTATCTACTAACGATTTTATCCCTCAGCTCGTGACAGACATCTTTTAAGTAAATATTAAACTTATCTCAAGTGCTTGAAGAGATTGTCATAAAATGCATACCATGGTCTCGGAAAACATTAACGGATAAGATAATGCCTTGGGTGAGAAATTTCCCTTCCTGAAGGTAAAGATAGCAGTAAGCCGAAGGGAGCGGAGTAGGAAGAAGATGAAGCCCTTTTGGGGCTGGTATTAGTGTTCATAACTCCTTTACAACTCCATACAAATTCCCTCTGCCAGAGTACAGGTAATGTGCGCTTATCATTCACATCACATTTTCTTTTTCTTTAAATTGAACCTGGAGCGAAGGTACTTAAGGTTAAAGTGCGAAATACTCTCTAGAGGAGGGAGCAAAGAAGGTTTTTGAAACCCTTTGGGAAATTCTCGCAGTGCAGTTGGTATAATGTTTTTTAAGTCTTTTAACCACAAGATAATATTTTTTCCACTGGGATGAAATATACAATAATATTCCTTCCTCATGGGAAAATAGAGTTAATTATGCAGAAAGATTCCAAGGCTTAAATTTTAATAAGTAATTTTTTCTTAATTTTGATCTGATTACATATGCAAATTTTAAAGAAGATTTAAGAGAGTTTTTGAGAAAATTTAACACTGTGATGTCAAGGCTCCATACAAAAATTTTAATGAGAATACCTAAATAGTAGTTAATATCAAACGTGTGTATTGCTTTTAAATTTAGATTAAATATTTCATACTTTTACAATACTTATACATTTATTATTTGAATAGAGTAAATAAAATCCACCAATACATCTTTGTTAAAATTACCTTAAAAGAAGTTGGTGCAGATTCTTCATATAAAGTAAGTAAGTAATAGAAAAACAATCACGTTCCATCATTCGAATTTTTGATTATTGTAATTTTTAAGCGCTATAGATGTTAAATATCCGTCTTTTGAACTTTTCGAAATATTCATCTTGAAAATTTCGAAAACCAACTTTTTTCACCTCATCTTCGTATTTCTTCAGAGAATCGGTGAAATTTACAAAATATTTACAAGTTAGATATTTTTGTAAGTAACACAGAATTTTTGAAAATTTAGCATTATTTAGATTTACCATATCTAACATAAATGCGTGCTTGTCGTCGTCGATACCTAAGTTTAATAAGATATTTTCCGTGTTAATCAACATTGCAACCTTTTAGAATAAGAATACTGAAAGGGGAACAGCCTTTAACAAAAATGATTATTTATTTATATAGTTTTTGAAAAACGATAGAAAATTAGAAATTAATGACGCGTGTAAATATATTTAAAAATTTCTAATTAAAAAAATTTGGGGTTGAACGACTCTATATTTGGTTAACCTTATTTCCTTGAAATTTCACCTGCGTTATCCTAAAAATTTAGTATTTAGGCACGAAATAAGCAGAATAGTGTTAGAATATCCATTAGGGTTTTGTCGTTAAAAAAGGTACAAAATCAGAACCTATTCATTACCGCAGAGGATTTTGTTTAAACTCAGAGCTTTTCTCTTCAACTAAGTAAATCACTTATCGTTCCTTTCCGGTTGGGCTCTCAGATGCTTAACCTTATTTTAATTCATTTAGGTACTCTACCTTTTTTTTCAAAATTAATTTAAGGAAAACCCTTTGCCTTTTTGTATTTATTTATTTTTTTTAGCCTCCTCTATGTTTATAGTTTTTGGTAATATAACACGTGGTAAATCCTAAAAAAGGTTTTTACATTTAAGAGATGCTCACATATTACGTACGCAAGAATGAAAGTGGGAAGGTTAACAAAAATGTCTCATGCTATTATGTGATTAAATTGGGGTTGTATAAAAAGATTTATACGCAATTTTCGAAAGGTTCCAATCCAGGGATTTTTTGTCGATGCTGGGTATATTTTAAAATCCAATACGATAATAGGAGTTAGTGTTAATTTGTTATCATAAAACCGATCTTCAATATTAAATAAACAATTTATTTGTATTTTAACTCCTATACGTATAAATAATCAATTTCTCGAATACTCGTTGCGATGGTTTTCCGGTAAAACAGCACTATCAAATTTAAGACTTTATTTAATGTCGTCTTAAATATCTTTCAATATTGAGTAAAAGCAGACATGTGAAACTCTTAAAAGAAGCCAATATTTAAAACGACATTTTTTACTTAGCTGGCGAACAATGTTGCGGAATTTTACTTTAATGCAATTCTCTACCGAATGAATTCAGTTAAAATTGTGGTGTATCCTGCATCCTTCGGAAGACGTAGAAAGTCTTCCGCAGTGCAGTAACAAACTGTTCTCATTTTTGTCGGAAAAATGTGGTTCGAAAGGGTAAAGGGAAAAAAAGGGCATAGAAAAATAGGGACTCAATCTTTTCACGTGTCAACAGAGCCTTTCTGGTAGAAATAACAAACCTTCAGGCAGTCAACCAAAGTAACCTTGTGCTTTTTTATGCTTGAACACACGTTAACATGTCATTACACCTCCAGTGCCAGTCGAGCACCACTTCCTAATAAAACCTGAAAAAAGTAATTTATTACCCGGAGTCACAATTTTAGAGAACGATTTTAACATTGGCATTCTGCACGAACGGAGCCACCTCCTTCCCCATCAGCGCTGAAAGGAGCAATATCAGCTCGTCAAGTTGAACGACAAATTGAATTTAGCCGCAAATTTTGTATGGAGAAATTTTATGGTGGCTGATATAAGTCCTTTAAGGAGCTCTTCGAACATTTTTATGCTGCCCAACATCCACTTTTGAAACGATCCGTGAGCTCTTGAATTTGTCATTCAACTTTTCCCTCATCCACAATGCATATGTGGAGTGCATAAATATCATCCGGATTTTTTCGCATAATATGATATCTCCGTTGGTTATTGTTTATTGGGTTCACTCACGGGTGTCATATAAATCATGAATGCATAATTTTACAGCCATTTTTCCCCCAGAGTAGCTATCACAATTCGATCAGGCATTCCGTAACTGAGAACACCCTCGAGGGTAGTTGAGTAATTGACAATTCTTTTCAGTTGTCGCCAATAGCGAAATTTTCTACTTAAGCGCCATTTGACAATGCACTATAAATCAAAGCAGTCGCGAAATGCATCAATAAGCTATTTTACTCCTTTTTATACAAGTTTTTCTAGACACTTCCATTCACATTTAGCTTTAGTAAAAATTCCAAACAGTGAGCAAAATTGTTGCATTTATTTTTTAGATTGAACCCGAGAAAGGCATAAAGAAATGGTTTGGAAACTGATAAATGTTTCCGGTACATTTCGTAAATCTGTTTCAATCGTTTCAGAGTATTTTTATATCCGAAAACGTTGTGAACCTTTTTTCTTGAATATAAATCATTGCAAATTTTCGATTATATTGCTTCTTTTATGTGTCGCATCGCATCGACAATTTTTTCATCCTTTATGTAATCGTTTTATTCAGCGCATTTTCAAGATATTCACCAGCGAAAAATCCAACTAATTCGAATTGTAAATTATTCAACATATTGTTACAAAATTGCCCTTCGTTGTAATTCACACTTGAACTTTAATCAAGTGGATATAGGGACCGGCATTCGATCCACATGATCGTGGCGTTTGTGGCAGGGGCACTGTTCATTCAGCCACACTGACGAGATTTGGTTATTGCTCCGGATCGAAACGCCGACCAGTTTTGGACTCGTCTGCCTCGTAAATAACTCTTTTTGGTTCTATAATAGGCAACGAAAATAACGCAGAATATACGTCATACGCGTTCATTTTAGATTAAAAAAGAAACAAAGTAAAACGATAAAAATAGTCAGGTTTGATAATATATACTTGCGTGCAAAAAAATCGGCCCACCCCGTATAGGTACGCATCGATTGGAAACGCAATCAAAAAATAAAATTTAAAAAAAAAATGTTTTTACTATTGTTGCATGAGCATAAAACCATCGCCCACAAAACCAGCGTATGGCATGACATGCTCCTCTAGCATCTTCTGGCAGTCAGAATTCCTAGACGAAGCCCGGATATGAACTAAAGATCCAGTTTTTCCTTCCAAAGAAGTGTTTTTGTTTATAAGTCTATAAAATCAATAAAAAAATCTGTGACAGTTGAAACACATCTAATGAAACCTTCTCTTTTTGTCTAGCAAACAAGAGTAACTTTTTTTTATTAATTTTATCTTTTGATTAATTATGCGAATGAATTATGAATCTTAAGTTTATTTTTATAAATTTATGCATTTTAGATTTTAAATTTTTCAAAAAAATAAATAAATCTGATAATAGACGACAGCAAAAGTGGACCGAAAAGTAATGTACAAGTTTTAGTGTCTTCCGCATTTCATGACGCTCTACTTCTACATATTCAATAGGTCAAACTTCGTAAATTATTGGAAATTTTGTTATAAAATTCGACTAGCACATTATTAAAAGTATATTCCAAAACTTTGGACACATTCAATCTACGAAGGTAAGAAACTGGATCAAAGAAAATATTTTTTAATAATAAAACCTATGTATGTAAATTTTGTATTCATGGGATATATTCGTGGCATAACATTGCTTTTGAAATTTCTATATAGCCTTTGCCCTTTTTAAATCAAGACCATCGAACCGAATCCTTATTTGTGCCGGATAGTCGCCAACCTTTGCACTTTAAAGATTTTAAAAAAGTTCAATATATTCAATTATTAGACAATTCGATCCATCCCGGCTGGTGGCATCCGACAGTTTGCCTTCAGAGAAGTTTCGCCATCGAATTTCCCACTTAACTCGAGTATGTAACTTATTGCGTCAGGAGTATTTACGACTTACAAGGAGCCTTAATGCCCTCATCGCATATTCAATTTGCATAAATTGGTCTGCTGAGCTAACAACGAGGAAGCAATGAACCCTCTCGGCGCGTTCCCCTCGTTTTGTTCCCAAACATTTGTAGGTTCGACGAGGTTTTCTCCTCCCGAGGCGGAGGTTCCTGAAGGTACAAAGGTCGTCCCGAATCGGGGTAGGTACGTCACGCTCAAATGAATTGTAAATCCCATTTCGGAAATCTTCAATCGCGCCCTCTGATTCAATTTTGGGACGTGCGTAGGGAGCCTTAGGTTTTCGCGGCAGGAGCAGCACCGCCGCCGTTAGCATATTTGCACCGAATGAATATGATTTTCATAAACTGACAAGATAAGCCCTTTCAGCCTCCGTGTATTTTTCGGTGGGTAAGGTGGGTAAAGGTGTAAAACCTCGCGGTTGAAAAAAAAAATAAAATAAAAAATGAGACCGTGACTTCATCTTTTTCGCAGCCAAGTAAGCTGGAGACGGACCAAACTCTGTAAATAAATTATTTACTCTAGAAAGTGTGCCAACCCACGCTGCTGGTGTTGAAGGCGCGAAAAGATTCGGGGTACGATAAAAAAGTTTCATGGCCAGTTTTTTGTCGTATACCTCCCTTCATTCCTAAATTCATGCCATTACTTTAAGGGCATTATTAATTTCTTTTGTGTCGCGCTTCACAAAAGAATGATTTTATCAACTTCTTCCAGCTGAAGAATACCGCAGATGAGACTTTAGAGCTTAGCATCCGTCAAAAAAAAAAAAGATACAAGTACAAATAAATGTTACAAATTACTTCCGGATCACAGAGATTCTGAAAGCGACGACATTGTGAATTCTATTTCAATTATCTAAAAAGTCTTTTCCAGACTTTTAAATTGTTTGAGATTTGCATGCATAATTGCATGCAGCATTCGCGCGCAGTGGTGGTTTTCAATTTTATGTCAGGGTGACATTAATCGTCTAAATAATTTCCACTTTGAAGAACAGAAAATATGCAGACAACGGTTTTATGGCGCTTTTATGACGTAAATTGAGATTTATCTCTTCCATTAATTTATCTGCCATTGTCCAAGTTTTCTTGGAAATAATCCAGATGAAACGAATTCCGGAAGAACAATTAAAAGTAGAAAGATCGTTTACTCAAAGACATTCTGTAGATATTCTTAGTCGAAATTGGTAATATTTTTATTTTTATCATACAACCAATTAGTCTATAAAATGAGGAAATTCCCAATTTTGGCTTCATTTATTTTTCTTGTAAATTAATTTAATGTTTTTTTGGATAATACAACCGTCATTGAGACATAAATTAGGCATGAGAGGATGCGTTATTATTTCTTATCATCCTGCATTAAATACAAAAATGGCCTAACCAATTTCATAACTTTATCGTTCCGAATTGGTACATTATCCTAATCAATTCGATTTCGGATGAGTAACTTTTCGCTGGTTGGGGATTGCGAATTTATCTTTTCGTTTCGACCATAAACCTTTTTGCCGAAGGAACCTTCTTTTATTGTTAATTACCTTTCAGCATTAATATTTCGGTGGATTACCTGCTGCTACTGTTTAACTCGTTCGCTTTGCGACAGAAAGGACCCAGAGGGAGAGTTTTCCACAATTAAGGATCCGATAATCCTTTAATCCTCTGCCGCAGGAGAATGATGAAGTTTAAGAAGACTCCTTGATTCGCTTTGGCGAACATGTACACTTTTGTGTTGTCTAATTAAATATTTGTTTAGATAATAATTGCTAAGTAATGAATGCTTTTTCGCTCGACAGCTCAATTTCTAAGAATATTTAGGGAGCTTGTCAAACTGTTTACAATCTGAATAATTAAAGAATTTCGAACACGAGCAAGGAACATCTCATCAGAACACGTGACAAAAATGCTTACTTAGATGATCTAAGAAAACCTAAGCCTCTACTCAATTTAAATGTTAGTACATATCATTCTTCGAAAAACTTCGGAATATTCCATTTTACGTAGGTACTTTTGCGTACAAATAACTATACACGCTAGAATTACAGAAGCAAAATTATTATAAGAGATAGAGAAAAAACAAATACAATATCTTTTATATTTTAAAAAAACACAATCGATTTCATAAACATTAAAAGGCTTTTCGAATTTCCATTAAACGAAAAGAATTTTTATTCTTAAAAGAAGAATAAATGTTTCCTGAAACTCCCTATAGAATATTTTACATCAGGGATGGGAGAAATTTCGCAAATGTTTTTAATTTCTATAAGTGATTGACAAGAACTCAGATTTTTTGTCGATTTTAAGAATTTAAATAAATAAATAAAAGACAGCTTCTAACATTGATTTTAAAATATTTAATACTTAACCAACAAATTTATTGAATTGACAGAGTTACACAAATATTTTGTCCAACATAAAAGAAAATCGTTAAAATATATAAATTTATTTGTTTGCCAAAATTGTAAAATTACATGTTTTTGATTAACGATAAATTAAAATATTTAGATGAAACAAAAATCCCTGCTTCGGGGAATAATCAATAAAAATCTGTCAGTTTAAGCATATGTACATTATGTAGTATGTGAATATTGAATAATATTGAATAAGATTATGAAAGCTATTCAAATGATTTATATTTTGATTCTAAATTGGTAGGTAACGAAAAAATATTTCATTATATTTAGTAATTATGAATGGTTATTTTCGTTCTTTTGCTGGCGATATAAAATAAAACTGACGATTTTTAAATTGAGATAAATCGACTTAATTTTATATAAAGTTCTCCCAAATATTGCCTGCACAAAATTAAAGAGCTATTTATAAATAGAAATAGAATACTCGTATACATGTAAAATATTTCACTTTTCGAAAACTTCTGCTATAAAATAGGATGTTAACCTAAGTTTCATGTTTCCGCTAAATTCTAATTAAAATACGAAGTAATAACGAGGGATAATTTAGAAAATAATACCAACCACAGTGACCTACTAGAACAACGAGAAATTTGGAACGTAAATTGTTTTATGAACCCTGTAATAAATACAACGTGAATAGCTTCGAGAATAGTCTTTTAGGAGCATTAACATCGTCACATTTTGTTCTTGCTAATTTTGATGATTATGATGAAAAAAATATAAATTACAAATTAGCGATTATAAAGTATTTTTTATATTTCTATTGGTTTATAGTGATCAAGTAATAATTAATTATTACAAGTATTATTAAAAACGATTTTTAATCGACTTAAAAACAAGAGTTAGTTCCCGAAGCACACCCATTTATTTTTTACTTTTCCACTCCTTATTTCGAACAATAAAAAAATAAGAATTAATTCTTAATCATTATCGAGCAATCGAAAAATAAAAATTATTTCGTAATCGTTATCGTGTAATCGAAAATTAAAAATTACCAGTTTATTATTTTCATTTAGCCGAAATCTAACTGAAATATTTAATTGATTTTAGCTTAGCGTACTGTAATGATTTTTTTGTTTTAAATTTTAAAAATAATCATTATTTTCGGTCCCTGATTTTTACTCTTCACGTTTTGAACTTTAAATATCCTTCAGCCCTTTTAGCTATGTTTCAATTACTCGAACAAAAACTCTTGTTAAAAATAGTTCAATTATTTCATGGAAATGTTCAGGCTTTTATTTTGAAATTTAGTTTAAATATTTAAGAATATAATTTTAAACAACGTTCTTCTTTTTAACTTAAAATAATTATGGTAAATAAGGTTACATAGAAACAAATTTAAAAGGCGTTTACTCCATAATTGTGGTGCATACACTTAAAAAAACACCAATAATGCTAGAATTGCTAAAATGAAGTAAAATATATGCTACCTTTTCCTTGTTTATAACTTACATAAGTTTCGGATTCGTAAAAGCAAAATAATTGTTGCTTCTGTTTAAATAAAATCATTGTTATCTGACTTTTAGAAGAGCTTTTGTTCACATAAAAGAAATAACATTATCTTGAATATTGTGCGTACACATTCATTCAGGGTGAATAAGAACTTCTAGAACTTTTCATTTTATGATGGACGTGATTTTAACTTGTTTGGAGCTCCGATGGAAATTTTATAATGTTTGCAATAAATGTTCCGAGCTCCATTTCGTTTTGTAAACATTAATTAGGACTTTAGGCCTCAGCGAGATTTTTTATTCTGATATTCCATCCCACGTGAAGGAATATTTGGGGCACGTGTTCAGGCATATGCCAGAGGGATTATTAACGTCTGTCGCGTTAATTGACCACGAGAATTGATGGATTTGTAATCATTTAATTTTTGAATATTTTTCAGATAATGTGTTTATGTATACCTAATGGATTTTTATTTCAAATGAGGACATATTTAAAGGATGTTTATTTAATCGCTTTGATGTATTATAGTAATTAAAAAGTAATGACATCGATCATTAATAACACTGATTAATTAATGATGACTCCAAAAATAAAATTTTTGGTAACCTGTAAGCGTTTAAAAGTCCAATTTTTGTGTATGTTTAAAAGTTCAGTGGTTCGCAGCGAGATTATTTTGATAAATTATTAATAAAAGTATGCTATAAGCTTACTAGAAGAATTTCTAGCTTCTTTTCAATAAATTATTAAAATTATAAGAAACAATTATATTTAAAAAAAGATACATGTAATTAAATTTTACGACAAATTTTTGGATTCAAATTGCTTCAATTTATCATAATTTTGTAGCTGTAGACTGTAAAAGAATTTGAAGCGATTGTTCTTTTTTAAACCAAACACAAAGTTTGAAATCAGTGACTTCAAAAACTATTCTTAAATATTTGCATAGGATTTTGGTGAATTTTAAACCATGTTTCCATTTCTCCAAAATGTTGATTTTTCTAGCACGATTTCTTTTGGATGTTTCAATTGTCATATTTTAATTGTTTTCACTCACAAATTCTCAAGATTTTGGGATGATGGAAACATGTTATTGGACTAAAAAAGGGCATTTTG
Organism: Machimus rusticus; assembly: GCA_951509405.1. Lineage (NCBI taxonomy): Eukaryota > Metazoa > Arthropoda > Insecta > Diptera > Asilidae > Machimus > Machimus rusticus. Next base: position 5,676,801 of record OX608049.1, read on the forward strand.
AATAAGCTATTTTAAATTTTAAAAATTTAATTTCGTATTCATTATGTGCCTTTCTCATTAAAAGAAAATATATAAAACGTTTTAAAAATTTGAAGAGAATTTTATATAATTTTTAATTGGAGCATAAAATAAAATTAAGTCATTAATATGTAAATCACATTACATCATGGTTTTCAAAGGAAACCACTTTAAAATTACCGAGCCACAAATTAATGTGATAGCCATTAAAACTGAGACGAAAGACACCTAAAGAAGTATCTCAATGTTCTCTTAAAATGAAATGTTCTGCTGATGATTAAATGCTTTTAAGGGTAAGAACCCATTTTTCTCATGGATCAAAGTGAAACTCACACCTTTGAATGGAACTTCGTCACGTTTTAAAATAAATTAAAAAGGTCAGTCTAATGGATCTTCGTGGCTAAGCTTAGAATCTAGAAAACTCAAGGGTGTCTTTCTTCTTATAAGTTGATTAGAAAATGTTATCCCTGACACTAAAGTGTTGTTTCATATTTAATTATTCTCAAATACCTAAAATTTTCGATGAATGGAGAAATCATAACTTGTTAAAAATATTAAAATAACAAAAAAGTAATAACTATAATAGTACAAAGGTATTATTAGGAATAATAATCTAGGGAAATGCATAATTATATATTAATGATGGCTAGAATCTAGACAAGAATCTAGAGTGAGTACTGAATAAGTACATCCGAGAAGAAAATTAGATTCCTTTTTGTTTTGGATCGATTCCTCCACGTTCCCTCGAGAGCACAGGAAATAATTAATAGCGGCCTGACATCTGCATCATCTGTTTAATTAAAAATCCATCTCAGAAATACGGACAATGGCTGAAGAGTCTTAAAGACGGACGTAGGACCAAGACCGGATCCCTGAATATTGTCGTGGCGGCTCGTCGGCATAGACGGGCTTCTACAAAAACATCGTCTATTGCCGCTGACATAGTTATGAGCTAATCTTTGCTAAATGATTTTCTGTCCAATAGACGATTAATTATTCTTGACAGTACTCCAGCCAGGGTTATTATGATACTAAAACGGTAGCAATGGACATGACCAATAAGAGGATACTTAGCGCTAATTTAAAAGTTCACAGATGCCTCATCTTCTCCGGTCAGAAGAACCTCAGATCCCGACGGGAACAAAAGTTCTGACAAATTGAGATATTTCTGGGTGGGAGTTCTCGGGTTATTGAAATAAAGACCTTTACCAAGTTTAATAAATTCAAAGAGGTCTCCGGAGCTCGACTAGGCGATAGTCAATTATCTGGTGACAAAGACTAGCCGGGGAGCATACTGAAAATTAAATAAATCGACCAGGCCAAGGATTCAATTCACACATAATTCCCTTCTTTCCCTTTGGGGTTGAAAAGCTGAGCTCTAAATTGATGTTGCCACCATGATCGGGGTTGAGAGTAATTTTGATTATTTTCTCCACAAAGGCTACGATGCTTTGGATAGAGGGTTTAACAAGCATAGCATAATTTCGTAGAAGTGTATTAAGTATTTTTAACACTAGAACTACCCAGACAGTTAAAAACTGACTGGTACTCAATTTCTTACCTGCAATTAATTATATGTTTTAAAGTGACCTCTTAAGATTTATGCCACAACTTATTGAGGTTACGACATATCCAAAAACCTCTTCCCATTTATAATTATAATTTTAAATTCGAAAGAATATTACATTAAAGGTATAGAAAATGATTTACCTTTTAACGGCGGGAGTAGTCAATATATCAACCATCCAGCAGTCACATAATATTTGATGCTTTTTCAGGGATGATGCGTTAAATATGGGAAATATATTATAAAAATTCCTGGAAGTATCCTTGAACTTGAAAATCGATATTTCAAGGCCAACATTTTGTTTTTTTGTTATTTTGGCCTGAAAGTTGGTACACCTACCTTTTTTGATGCGCTAAATACGAAAAAAGTAGTACGACGTATCACGAAACTCATCTTTAAGCTGAATTCAATACCAAAATAGCAGTTTGACCTTCAAATGACGATTTTCAAGATCAAGGATTTTATATAACGCTTTGTAAATGAAAATTGTTAAAACAATTGCAGAGTTAAGTAGTCTCTTAAACTCAATTCGTAATTTTCATGAAGCAATTCTAAATCAGAAATTCTAAATGAGAAATCCATTCAAGCAAAAAAACATCTAAGTAATAATAAATATCATTAAATTTCATATTTTATGGAAACACATACATAAATGTTCATGACTCTATTTGAATCTCTTTATAATTTAAACATTTTCATACATTCAAAACTTGACATTTTTCTTCTACGACATAAAAGAACATCAAAAATGTTGATCAGTATAATTCCATTATAGTAAAACATTTGTTTTAAATAAAGCTAGGGAAAGTAGTACTACATATATGAGAAAATTTGCGTTCATATATGTAAGTTTATTTTGCTTTCTCTATAGGTGTGTTTAATGATTTGCTCTAGATTTATCTAGAGCATCAGAAATGAGCAAAAAATGTGTTCAATCACACTCAAAGCTGCTCTAAACTGAGCTAGCTTGTGTTCAATGAGTCTGCTCCAAAGTAATCTGGATTACTTTGGAGCAAGATTTCCTGAGCCAATTTGCTAGTAGGGTCAACTTGGAGCAAAAGAAAAATTTGTCAAACTGACGAAATGACAAGTGGGAATATTTAAATAAAGTAATTTATTTTTACTATTTTTATAAGCAAAGGATTACTAGAATGATAAAAACTTGGATTATTAGTACTATAGTACCAAATTTTTGTCCGCGCCATATAATTTTGAACAAATGAAACTTTATTTGATATTTAACAGCTCAGAAAAATTCAAAGTGCTGTTCAATGAGCAAGCCTGCTCCTCTAAAATTAAACAAAAATTTGAAATTATTTTAAAATTAAAAGGGATTAAGAAGTCACGAAATTTCGTTTTGCTAATTCAATATATTGTACCTAGAACACTGTCAAGAAATTAATAAAAATCGATATTTAATCGATCAGTAGGTACCTATCAATAAAAATCCAAAAAGATTATGTGGAATTATTAGGAATTATCAGCAATGGGTATACTGCGATTCATAAATATTTTCGTAAAGAAAGAAAGAAATAGGTATTTTTGTTTAATTATATTAAAGCACAGATCACGAGTTAATCGAATTTTTTTGTAAACCGCACAGAATCTTTATATTAATTTTCGTCTCAGGGGATTTAAATTAACATATCCAAGATTGTCAATTTTACTTCATCCACGAGAAGCACTAGGAGTAATTGAGGGTTTAGTAATAGTTCCTCCATTCACAAGAAACCTCTTTTTCCGGGTGCCAGAGCCAGATGCCGAGGGACCCTATACCCAGAATTATGGAGGAAAGGTCCTTAAAATTGAGATATCCTTGCAGGACGAACTGCAGCTGGGTGTGCTGAATGGAGGCGATGTCTGGCGTTATTAAAATGTTGAAGGGCAATTCTTAATAAGAGCAAATGACCGACGTCGTCTCAGCACGCTTTCATTGTGCTCCGGAGGATGTTTGCGAATTTCCAGGGAAGTGTTGGTGATTGCAGAAGGGACGAAGGCATTTTGGCACGGTTCGGCTAATAAGTTTGCAAATTGGTTGTTATTCACCGACGACGTAGCTGTTGCCCAGTGGATAATAAATACATTTGCGGTGTTTAATGCAGTTGCTGGCCAAGGACGGGAGGAATATTAAATATATTTAATCAAACCCGGAGGAACTTTAAATCACAAATTTTTTTAAGAAAATGCGATGTTATCCTTGAGATCTGTTTAAAACGGAGAGTTTACTTAGTTCGTGGTTCTAAAAGTGCTTAATTAATGCTGGGTAATGATAATTAGACCACTAAATCCTCAAATAAGACTTAATTTCCTTTCATAAAAGCAAAATATATTCTATTATAGCACACATAAACTTTATTTAGTTTTTTCTCGAAACATGAAATTGAACTGAAATATTCCGCAAAAATCATTATTAACTCTTTTAAAATGAACTTGGCGTTCTTTCCCAACCAAATTGCTCATCGATTCTTTTAATTGCATACACATAAGTAGTACGTATGTATATTCAAGAAAAGTTCTTCCGCAAAACCACTCTTTCAGATGTTTACTTTTGCTGGAAATGTTCATCTTTTGGAAATTTTAATGTTTTTCTAACTACAACGATGTTTTATTAAAAAATAATTAAAGAGGAACTCGTATACGTACATATATGTACTATAACTCCGTCTATATTGACCAACGTATATACATATATTATGTCATAATTGTAATATAAATTTTGGTTTTATTTAATCTTCTAAGACATTTAATATTAATAATAATTTAATAATGATTTCGGTTAGTGTAACATGCCGTTTATATTGACTAATTTTTATATAAATTTGCTCGGTTACTATGACGGACTTTATCTGTATTTAATATATACATAAGTATATATATATAGATTAAATATAGATTCGTTGAGTGTTCACAATCTTCAAAAATGTCTTTTCTTCTTTTTTTGTTCTTTTATTTAAATATTTTCTTGTTAAGGCACAATGCCTAATAAACCTAAATTAGAAAAATAGCTAGACTATCTTGAAATTTATATACCTATAGGACAAAGTACGGATAGATGTCCCATTTTTCAATTTTGTAGTATTTTAGCGATGTGGTTAGGAACTGACTGATGAATTTTACTCAGCATATATTTAAATAAATATGTTGATGACAAATAGTGATAAATTAAATTTTTAATATAATTTTTTATCATTTACCATATTTTAATATTTTTATATATTATTAAAATAAATTAAACTAAAAGTTATTTTTCTGGTTTCACTGTGAGAAAAACGACTTCGAAGTGCTCTGAATGGACAAATTCACCGCCTATTAATTCAAAAAAACATTTTTGTCCTACCAAAATGCAAGGTTTCGGCCAAAATGTAACATTTCAATGGACTATACGAAGTTATGCTGCCGGCTTTATTGAGTTAAGAAATCTGTGTACCGAAGACTAGAAATATTTTTATGTCTTTCGTCTGCCAGAAATTAAACGTGTAGGTATGCTTTTCGGGCAAGTGCATAAAGCAGTTGTCTGTGTAAAATAACATATCTAAAGATGTCAGTTATTATCAAATAAAGAGTGAGATCTGTGCCAAGATAGTAACTATCTACAAAATATGGCAAATGCACCTGGGAAAGTGAGTAAAATTTTAATTTTCCCTGTTTTCCTTCCTCTTCAGAAAACAGCTGTAGGTACCTCTCGGCGAAATGCAATACAATTTTCGCAATTTCGAATTAAAGCAATTCATTTCATTAGTCAGAGGTTGCCCATGTGCATTGCGAAGACAGGCGAACATATTTTGAATTGTATGCTGCGCTTTGCAAAATAACCTGAGTGGGGGATTTTCTGGTCTTAAACCGTCGTAACTACCGCGAAAACTGTAAGCAGAAAGTCCCTTTGCATAGTTAGATGTCCTGTAGATGCCCTACGGAAATTTATGCGAAGCCCTTGATCGGCGCCGCGCTCCCAGCTATACCTAACTATGGAAATGTCGAGTGTAAGGCACGTAACATGCACCAGGCGTGCATCGTGTTACGTGTCTAATGAGATCCCCATGTACTCCGCTCGGGGGCGCTTGTTCGATTTCAGCCAGAGGAATAAATGGGGTCTGATAAACCCACACGGGTCATAAAAACATAATTGCTGTATGGGTTCTCTGGGGGGCTCTGCAAGTCAAGCTAATTTCCAACTATCATCTACATGCTCGTCCGAGAAATTTCGGGTCTTTTCTTTTTTTAAGGGATGGGATACATTTTACAACTCACTGTGGTAAAATAGTCATTCTGGAATTCAACCATTTAACGATTTATAACGAAAATTGCTGTTTTTGCAACAATTTGGTATAAGATGATATTAACTATTGTAAGCAAATTCTATTTGTCATGTCCTTTGTATATCTACCCCTAAAATGTAAAACGTTGTATTTTTTTTTATTTTTTTTTCATTTATTATTTATTTATTTAATAAAGTAATATACAATAACTAACGAGAATTCATAGATATGCATACAGAGATTAGGAAGCTATATTTTTTACAAGCGGGCAATGAGGAGGAGACAAATTAATATAATAATACAATAAGTGAAGCGAAAATTTAATTAAAAAAATTCTACAAAGTCTTAGAACTACCTGCATGTTAACCTACAGCTAATTATTGCACTCAATATTTAGAATTTTTCTATATTTATGGAAATTATTATTAATTCATTTAAAAATAAAGGAGTTTTGCATATTATAAACGTCGACAAAAATAAGGTTGTTGAGGGCTTTATCGTTGTAGCTGGCGCGTTGAGAAAACCCAGAATCCTGTTTTGTATTTTTTGAAGCTTAATAATATATTAATTAATAATTAATTAATAATAAATATTGTAAAAACAAAAAAAAAATATTATTTGGAGGCGATTTCATTCAGTTTATGTGTATTTATTTCATGATATGTATTGAATTATTATTATTATAAATGAAGCTGCATCAGGTAGAAAAAATTAAATGAAAATATTTTAATATATTAAAATAATAAAATAACTTACTTATACTTTTATGGATAAAAAATAATAACATTGGAGTGCAAAACAGTAACTGAATGTAGTTTTTCCTCATTATTTTTAGTGGAAAATAAAAGCTATACGATATAATTTATAAATAAGATGTACATAAATAGTATAGGGCCACAGTTAATTTTTCAACTGATACATTCTCTATGCAACTATCAACTTCAAATTTTACTACGATTATAAAATCAATCTCAATTTTTCGAATTTACTAATAAATTACAAATTTAAAACTTACTTTTTTTTTGACAAAAGATATACTTACTCTTTTACAGACTAACTACATATGGTAGGTACTACATATCTGATATGTACAAATAACTGTGGAATATTAAATATATTTTTTATTTTGGAATGTACTTAAGTCTAACTGTTAAATTTCTTACAAGGATTGAATTATACAAAATAACATCATATGTATGTATGTATGTATGTATATGAAACGACGTTTGGGGGACAAATTAAAATAAATTTGGATTTGGATTTTTGTATTTTCAGTAGGGTGATGTCCCGGCACTTTGTATTTCCAATATAATAGGAAAGTTTACATTGAACTGAAACTTCTTAATACTTAAATAAGTATTATCAATCTGCACCAACAATGCTTAAATTGCCATGATTTTTTTTATGCATGCAAACATTTAAATCTTGAACTGAATAATTTTCACATAATTTTTTCATTGAAATTTTTTCAAGAAAATTTTAAATTTATCCTTTATTCATGATACATTTAAAATCTAAAAAAAATATCACTTTATTCAGTAGAGGAAAACGACACATACAAGAGAACGCAGTGAAATATTCGTACATTTTAGTTAGAAAATGTATCAAACAATTTCGAAGTAAATACAATAGACGTTAATATTTTAATAGATATACAACAGTCGTTAATCTTTCTCTTTAAGTACGATGCGACAGTACGAATTGAGGAATTTTGGACCAAATTTAATTAGGATGAAGCACCGCAGATCCCTTCGCTGTTCCGCTTGATTGATTGATTGATGCAATAGGCGACTTCTGCCAGGGGATAAGACGGTCTCCTTGAGGAGTGGCATTTCTTTCGATATTCCCTCAGCTAATACAAGAAGTTGTTAGCGCCTAATGGAGTGAGGCCAGACTAGCGTATGTGGAGCGCAAGTGAAGCGTGAAACTCCTTCATTAAAATAAAGTGCACATCCCCGTGCGTCGCCTTCCTGGTAATTTTTTATCAAGGTATTATCTGCCTGGAGCAAGCCAGATTTACTTTTACTTCGCACGCCTCTTTTGCTGGAACTAAGGATGGCTTTAAGTGACACTGAATTTCATCATGTAGCCGAAATTGATTTATTAGCGTCTACTGAAAGCCTGAAGAATCTGAGTGGGTATATCTTTCGTTACGAGCTGTCTACCGCCAAGTGAATTTAAATATATATATTTTTTCCCCTTTAACATTTAGCTACTGGCTGCGTTCGGTAATTTGGCCGGAATGGGTTCAGGGTTGTGTTCTTCTCAATAGTCGTGTTTATGTTTGTTTAAGAGGCTCTGGATGAAAGAAAGTGTCGATTTTTACCCTTATCAAATACATGCTACACTGGGTAAGACTCCTCCTTTTTTTATCGATTTTTAATCGCACTGATTGAAGTTAAAAGGGTCCATACCATGAAAGATTTTTTGAAAGCACTTAGGATTGTCAACCCTTAAAGGGATCTTTTTGTGGTGTCTGTTCGACTCAGATAAAGGTTTCAAAAAAAAAAAAAAAAAAATTCCCAGAAGATTCCAGAAAATGTGAACGACACTTGACCTTTCTTCTCTCAGCGGAGTTCGACATATTTAAGAATAGGTCGAGTGAGGGAGAAATTTTATACACATGAAAAGTTCCGGATTTTATTTCATATTTTTTTAAAATAAGAAACAAGTGGTTCGTTACTTGCGACATGTCAACTCATTATTGAACTCAACACAAAAACTATAATGAGTTTGATGAGGTTAATGTTGCTTCCGATAATTGAATAACATAAAGATGTCTTTTTAGCACAATATTTTTTTTCCGAAAAATCGGTTATTATATTACTGTGAGCAACATGAAGAACTCAAAGTTGGGAATTTTGTAAAATCCAGTCAGTGGAATATATGTATACCTATGTTTTGAAAAAATAATATATATTTTGAATTTTTGAAAATTTTCACAATAATATAATCCCTAAAGTTCAAAATATATATAAAATTTAATAAATTTCTTTAGAAGTAGAAATTCCAGTTTGGCCACTCTGCATAAAATATTATTATTATATTATAGTCAGTTTTATAATTCGAGATTCAGCTTAGTTTGAGTTAATGCAGAGTAACTCATTCAAAGTTTGAGCTTCAAAGGGGAAACCTAATTTTGTTAATTAAATTCTACTTTATTAAAAATTTTATAAATTTATATCTTTAATGCGAAGAATTTTTTTATGTATCTACATATTGTTATCCCTCCAATCTGCCTCCAAAAATGTTTACGATTTGAATTTTTTTGTATAAAATGTTTAAATTCTAATTGACTTCATACTCACCATATAAATGTCATAAAAGTTATGGAACTTTGTGTTTTTCGTAAATTTCTTTCACCTACATATACGTATGTATTGTCCAAAAATACATAGGTATCTAAGTAGCTTGTTGTTTTTCGCGTAAGTTATATTTTTGTTTTTTGTTTGTAAATTGCTAGTTAATTAATTAAACTTAATTAGCTAACTACTTTTATTTGTAATGCGTAAATTAACACTAACTCATCAATTAAATTCCTGTTTACAAACACGTGCTTCTTAATGACAACAATGTCGAGGCTATACGACTTTACCATAAAATCTAATTAATTTGAAAATACGACCTACTCAAGTTATTTTTATGGGGGCAAAGATAGACCTTCGGGTCATGTCACCACCAAACATTTTAGAGCAGTCGAAACTTTTGTTCGAACGATTTTAAGTCGTATCGCATTACATGGGAAAGAACAACAAGAAAATTAATCATTTTTATAAAGTTTAGGCCCCACGGGTTTGACCTGAACAAGATCACACAGCACGACCACGAGCCCCTGAAGACTGGCTGGCAATATATTGAATACTTGACCTCGAACTTAAAGCCTTCGTGAGATTAATTGATTGGCCCCGGATGTTATAACTTGAATTAACTTGAAGAAAATTGCTTTTCTCTCCCCAAGCATCCCGGACTAATCCCGGAAAAGGTCTCCCAATATCCGTCCGCATCGCTTGCGTAAAACTTGAAGTGAACTGAAATTAAATCTTAAACGGATGCTCTTCAGGGAATACAAATATTTTAAGTGCGATGCGAATCTCTTTTTAACTAATTAGTCTTTGTGAAACATCAAGAATTATTCGCTTAATGCCTTAAGGACTAAATTAACTTCCAATTTTGTTTCTTTTTTGCAGGTAAGACAATGTCTAATTTTCTTGATGGTGCATCCATACCACCCGCAATAGGTGAATTTCGTGAGCTGAAAGATAAGGCTTTTGCGGCTATATTAGCGTCGTCACAGAGACAAAGTATTCGCACACGCCCTTAAATGAAGCACTGTTGCGACATTTTAAAATTTATTTGTCGCGTGCTCTAGTTAGTGAGTTGAAACGTGAGATGACTACAAGGACGTACAATTTACATGGTGATGAGCATCCAGATTTATGTGCGTCTACTTCTACTTATGTTCAGATAAATTTGGCTGGCTGAGCATAATTAAAAGAAAATTTGACATATATAGTATATAGGGACTTCTAACGAATTAAACAAACAAAAATTTAGACCAATTAAAACTTACTTAACAAGTCAACACACTTAAAACGTCGTGTTTACTTGACAAAGTAAACTCTATAAAGGATATATAACGATTTAAAGAAAATATTTTCTTAACATTATTTCCACTTAATTATTCGAACTTGAGGAATATTTAAATATCAAACGAAAATTTTCTTAACTAGAAATGTGTTTTTCATAAGTCCTCCAAGAAAAATATATATTCTGAAAATCCTTCTTAGCTTCTAAAAAATTATCTACATATATCCTCTGATACTGAAATGAAGCTTTAGATGGAATGGTTCGCACTACAAAAAACGTTCATCATCTTAAATTACGAACAGTTTCCTCGAAACTATGGTGCTGCTCAGCCAAGCTGAGTTTGTTAACAAAAAACCAGAATTAATGCGTTAATGTGATGCCAGAAGGTGAAGTTTTATGAGTTTTCGTAGAAAATGATGAGTTATATACCATACTAAAGAAAATTGATAACAAGGAAGAAGTATTTATATTCATTTGATTTGAATTTTTATGTTTATTATGGAAGGCTAAAGCTAAGGTAATTGTAATTTAATTCATGTTTATATTGTATATATTGAACATTAACGCACAGAAATTGGTTGTCTTACTTTATGCTTTGACTTTTCAAATTTACAAAATGTAGTTATAGCTTAAGAAGTATTAATTTCCCCTTTTTATTAAATTTCCAAAGTTTAGAGAAAAATTTAAGAATATTTGAATAAGTGAATGAATTTGAATTTATTTATTTATCTTAAAATTTGATTGTCCTAATCTTTTAACTTTTGAGAATTTAATACGTAGGTATACTAATTTTTGGAACATTTCAACTTTGAACTTCAAATTAATAAGTGCTGCGCAATAGTTTCAAACCAGTTATTTCTTAAAACTATCCACTAAAATAAAACCCTTAAACTTCAATACAAGTATTACTATCTAAAACTAATATAAGGAAATACGTAGAATATATAATATAAACTGAAAAATTTCATTTTTATTTTCGACATTTTTTTTAATATTAAAAATCTCGACTTTTGACCATAACTAAGCATATATCTAAAACGATTCATCAGAATGCTAGAAAATATCTCAAATTATTATATCTTCAATAATATCGTAAAATATTCAAGTCAGTGCAAAATATCGATGTTATGACTTATGATGGTTCACTGAAAAAAAAAGATTAGAAAAACTAACTCCTTTTTTATGCTACTAATTTAAATTAGATGGTAGAACTAAAACAGTGGGAAAAATATTTGCAAAATTAGTTGGTTTCGTAAATATTTAAGTTGATTTCCCTACTATTTCATTTGGTTTTCCAACTTTCAGTTATTTTACCAACTAATTTAATTAGTAGGCTGAAAATCAATCAAAAGATTAGTTAGTGTTTCTAATCTGTTTTTTCAGTGTGTGTGCCTGAGTGGGGCTGGCATTATCCTGCTGAAATATTGCTCTTTGTATAGTCACGTCTATTGTTCAACAATGTTACAAAAGCAAAAAATAGTCAAGTGCGAGTCGGACTCGCGCACTGAGGAATATCCTAAAAAGTGGAAAACCCTTAAAAGTGTATAATTAGTAAGAAGTTTTCCTGATCAGAAATAAGTGATATTTAGTAATCGATAAAGTAAAATTGCAATTCCTTATTATAAAGGGAAATTTTTAGCGGCTTCGTAAATTACTAAAAATTTTGTTTCTATTGTAAAATAAACTGTTTTTAGTTTTTTTTAAGTACATGGAATGAGTAATGCTGTTAATAACTTACATCTTCTGATGGAAAAAAGAATTTGTGGTAGAGTTAATAACAAAATATAGTTAAAAACAATTATTTTGATGGGCCCCCAAGGCGATACTTTATTTCGCTTAGAAATTTATTAAAAGCTTCTGATCATTTTTAATGTTGTTTTTGACCATGTGCATTTATTTATTATTTTTTGTTTTTAACTTTTTTTACTATATATTTACTATGATTTAAATATTGTACATTAAGTCGTTTTATAATAATACAATAAATTAAATTATTTAGCCAGTTTCTAATAAATTTTAGCTGAATCAAGAAAAAAGATTTAGTACCTAGTAGTTATTTTAAAATTACTTTCGGTACATTTTTAATATTCGTTATTTCATTTGAATATTAAAAAATACAATAAATAAACCAATATTTTTAGGTACTCTCGGATTTTAACACCAAAATTACATTAAGTATGCATATCAGTGTACTTGACTCAAATAAGAAAAAAGCTGTGTGAAGTGTGCAAATTCGAGAATGGGCGTGAGGACTTTAGAGTGTACTTTATCAAAAGACATTTCCTTGAAGTATCTCCATGTGCACAAAGCAGCACCGAATTTATACTTTCAAAGTTAAAGGAGATGGCATCCGGCTTCCGGGAAAGGCACTCTTTAAGACTGGGAGGTGCTCCCAAAGACGTCGTTTCGTATTCTTTAAGAATATTGTCGTCTTTGCGGGCGTGGAAGAAACGCCAAAAAGGTAGAACTTCTTACTTTTGAGTGGCTTAGAGCACTGCTTGCTGATGTCGTGTGTTTCTTTGAAGTTACCCCCTCATATGCGAAAAAGAAATATTTGCCCATCAACCTTCCGACGCCCCTGGTTTTTGCTTTTAAAAAAGGTATTTTTTTGTCATACCGCCACCTCAAATTCTTGAGCTGAATGGCGACTAATTACAGGAATCCGAATTTTTCAAAGACATCAGGATGCTTTGTATGAGGGGAAAGGAATGAGAAAAAAAGCATAAATTGGGGCAAATATGTTATACGTACAAGCCACACTTTCATGGGTAAAATGAGCTGAAATTTTATGGAGTCACGTATGCAAGGTAAAAAGTTTTTGGTAACGAAGTATAACCTTTTTTGCTAGCAAAAACTTCGGGGAGACCACACTATTGTTTGTTGTATTGCCCCGAATTTGCCCTCAGCAGTTTGGAGGTGATGTGACCCCGGCATGTTACATACTGAACCCAAACCCTCCGAAACCCACAGGACAACTACGTCGCACCTAAACTAACCGGAAATAATATTTGTCGCTTAAATATTGAGGGTATAGGAAAAATGAAAATCAAATCACGTAAATTGAAGTTAATCCAAAATAATCTGGTGGGTGATCCCACTGATTTCGAATGCGTGGGCCAACTGTTAGCACGTTGAACCGCTCTCTAGCCACCCCCAATCCTGTGGATTATCTCGACTATTTCTGTTATACAAAGTTAATATAACAGTTAGACCAAAAAACCTTTTTCGCGGATTTGCCCTGCGCAATTGAACCTTCTCCTCCAGAACCTTTCGAACGATTCACTGGTTGCTCCTTCGTCCTTAGACCAATTTAAGGTTCGTTGATGAAACCCAGCGTGTTCAGTTAAACGTTTAGTTGCACGCCGGTTTTCCGCGAAATAGGACGTATTTTATCCTTGTACTATCCAGGACTATTTCCAGTTCTAGTTCTCTATAGTTTCCAGATAGGCACTAAAGTGAATTCCATCAAATTACGCTTTTAGTGGAGTTTAAGTAGGCTCCTCAAAAAAAATCGTGATCATATAAAATTTTCAAAAAAATTTATAAGACTTACCAAAGTGTTTTGAAGTGAAAATAAAAATTGTGAGAAGCAATTTAAAAAATTATTTTGCAAAAGTATGAAAAGTGATAATAATCGCCTAAGTGAAGTTTCACGTCCCGCAATCACATTACTTCACGGATCATCAATTGATTGAAATCGTATAAAAAATTTTCCACCGAAAAACGTTATTGACGCTATATCCCATAAGTATTACCCGAAAATTTATAGCTCCACCATATTCCAGGTCCTCGTTTTCTTCGTATTAAACTTTAATTTGTCGCAAAAATTTTCCACCCACCCCCGCAATGTCTTAAGATTTTGGCGGTGATAGACGCCAACCATGGCGGAGTAAATTTTTGCGGGTTTTATTCCATCGCCTCTAAATTGGGGCCATTTACATTTTCTGATTGAATTTCTATGGCTATTTCGCTCCTCATTCGATTAACTAAATTTCACAGGAATTTGCCAACAATAAAACGATACATTTCCGTGATCTGTAATTTAGACGAGACGAGTGAAATTCTTTAAAATTTTGAAATTACCTTAATTTTTGTAGGTCTGAGGCTTAAACGAATTTTAAAGTAGATGGTGGATTTCATCCATAAAATTGTTTAACCTTTTTGAATGTTGATAAACCTTTGAAACATTTCAAAATTAATAGCACGGCGGTAAATGTGCTTTTCGGTTGTGCCATTTTCACAATTTAAAGTATCTTATAGTTAAATATAATCATCTATTAAAAAAATAAAATTAATTAATTAATATTGCATAGAGCAGTATTTTCCTCATAAGAAATAAATTAAAGCTAAATTTTCATGTATAATAGAAAATGTTTTTAAACTTTTAGTAAACAATTAATAAAAGAGAAATTAATTTTAAATTTAACTAAACTTAATTATTAATTTAATTATTTTAAAATAAATGCCTGAATGCGGAATAAATACGGGCATTTGTAGTATTAGCGTATTTCTTCAAAAAGGCCTCTAAAAATGTTTATGAGATTTAAAAAATAAGGATTGTTGGAAACATGATATCTGTCTTACTTCGAAGAAGTATTAAGAAAATTGCTTTAAAGTGGCATTAAGAATAGATTAGAAAGTAAGTTATAAGTAATTCAGAAGGCAAAAATATAATCCTAAAAAAGTTACAGAGATTTCTGAATGTGAAATTATTTTTCCATATTATGCAAATAAGCATTGCTGATAACTAAGAAAAATTTAATTAAAATCTTTTACGATTGTCATGAACGTTTTTAGATACACGTATTTAAAATATTAGAGAATACTTTTAAGGATTTGTTTTTACACACCATGAGTATAAAACTAAAACCCTTAAAATTGTGTTTTTTTCTAGTATTGTTATATGTATATGTATGTAGTTTATTTGAAAAAAGGTTCCTAAAAGTCATGCATTTTCCTGGAAGGAATAAAAAACAGCGAATCTAACCTCTAGTGCTTTTTACTCCTACTCTCACCCATAACATTTTCGTTTTGGGCAAAAAAGTATTTTATGTAGTTAGCAGACTTGTAAAATAATGAATTAAATTCGTAATGATAACGGCCACCAGTACTAGTAATGAATTTTTTTTTTCAATTACTATTATCATTCCTACAAGTTCTGATAAAATTTCAGAAGAATTTAACCTCAATGGCAACTTCTGAATTAGAGAATATTTGGATAATGATTTCATTTTAATCTTCAATGCATTTGTAGAATTTTGCAATGCATCAAAAGCTACTAATATAAATTTGCATAAAAGGTAAAATTAATTGCAACTTAAATAAAAATGCGCAAAAATAATTACTTCATTACAATTTTCACTGCAATGTATAATATGTAGTAATGAAAGACTTCATTAGTACCTACGTAATTACATCGAAATAATTAAAGCTGAATCAGATTTGCCACTACCATTATACTTATTATTGCAGTAATAGTACTTAAAACAAATTTTCAATTACTTGTAATGATAAAAATAATTTTAATTAACATCCCGCCATTTGCAATTTATATCGTTTCATAAAGTTTTCCCCATATCATGAAAATTTATTGATTGATAAATGAATTCTCTCTAGATCGATACTCATTTCCAAAAACCCCTATTTTTTTTTTAATTAATTTAAATCGTTAAGACCCGTTTTGAGATCGCCATTATACATATGTATAACTATAAATTGCATTAGGTCCATGAGATCTTAAGTTAATATTATTTTCCTGGAGCCAGGTAAGTCCAAGGGGAATTTTTATAAAAGCTTCATATCTTAAGACATTAAAGCGAATATTTAAACGAAAATCAAATAATTTTAATACTAAAAAAAATTAACTGGTAAGTAAAATATATGGTAAATTAATATTAAAACTGTTCGAAAGATATAACATAATATGATCGATATGCAGACGGACAAATATGATGAAACAAAAAGGTTCAGTTACCTATAAAAAGAAAATTGTTTAGCAAAAATACTTCAAATCAAGTTTTCTATAAATCTATTTGTAAGATAAATTAAATTTTTTTAAACTTATATTTCATTTATTTAAGTTTGAATTCATTTGTATAAAAAAAAAGCGGCCAAGTGCGAGTCGGACTCGCCCATGAAGGGTTCCGTAGCAGCAAGTAACGTAAATATAAAAGTTCTTGTAGTTCGTTGTAACTTTGATCGATGTTTTAATAATAGTAATAGGCACCTATTACAGATTTATTATTAGAAAATAATGGTTCACAGCTTATGCATAAGGTTTATGTTTATGAAATTAAATGTTTTTTTTTTTATTTTTATATTTGAGTTGATTGAATGAAAGGTTAATTGCGGTTTATGATTTATGACGTATTAAAAAAAAACTACTTACTAGATCTCGTTCAAGCGGGGGACACACATTTTACCACTTTGGAAGTGTCTCTCGCGCAAACTATTCAGTTTAGAAAAAAATGATATTAGAAACCTCAATATCATTTTTGAAGACCTATCCATAGATTAGATACCCCACGCGTATGGGTTGTGATGAAAAAAAATTTTTGAGTTTCAGTTCTAAGTATGGGGGACCCCCAAAATTTTTTTTTTTTTATATTTTTGTGTGAAAATCTTAATGCGGTTCACAGAATACATCTACTTACCAAGTTTCAACAGTATAGTTCTTATAGTTTCGGAAAAAAGTGGCTGTGACATACGGACGGACAGACAGACAGACATGACGAATCCATAAGGGTTCCGTTTTTTGCCATTTGGCTACGGAATCCTAAAAATAGGAATTCCTAATTTTAATGCTAGAAGTACATTCTTCATTCATCTATGATGTTTTATAATTAGGCTATATAGTAATCTAAGATTTTGGGAAAAGTAATTTCATTCTAAATGATAAATTAAAATATTATTTATTTCTTATTTTTATTTTTTTTCTATGAAATTCTATTCAATTTTTGAATTAAGAGACTTGGCTAATTTATTTAATGAAGAGCATGACGACTTGCAAAAAGTTTTCTTCACACGAGAGAAGTTATGCCGCACACTTTTATAAAGGGGAAAAATTATGCTACACTTTATATAGCATGAAAATCGTCTTAGAAAAAAAACTTCTAGCTAAATGGCGTACGGTTTCATACAATTAATCACACGCACTGTTTACGCGCCTTGACAGACCCACGCCTATTTTCTTGTTTTCTCGTTTTTCTCGTGTTTCACTTAGGCTTTGTTAGAAATTGCTATTGACTTTCTAATTATATAAAGTAAGAGTATCGAATTGCACTTAATGTGAGAAAATTAACGCATGACAGAAAAGATGAATTATACGGGCCTTGCAAGTGATTCCTATGCCATTAGATAAATTTGATGGAACAATCTTCTTGTTTATATTTAGGTATTAAAGCTAATTTAGTTTGACAACTGGTGCATAGTTATCTTGATTTGTTCTGAGTTATAATTATATTTAATATTAAATACATAAATAAAATGACGTTATGAGAGTTTTGTGTAATTTTTCACTATAAATATCAAAACCAAAAGAATATAACATGTAAAAACTAATGGCACTGATTGAGTAGGTATGAGGTTTCCTCGCGGATTTTGATAAAACTTAGGAATTTTCATTTGAAGTCCTAAGTGAAAAATATAAATTACAAACAAAATTTAATGGTCATTTATACCGAGATATTTAACTTTGAAATTTAGAAAATTTATATTTTGCCACTAAGATTTTTTACATATGTATATCGAATGCGCTTAGCAACAAAGTTTTGTTGCAAATTGTTTTAATACTCTTCCGTGAGCTTGGTGGGGTCTTAAAAGCCCAATTCAATTGTTCAATTTTTAAAACAGAAAAATATTTTTCTGATATGTATGTCGTCGTGTACTTTTAAACATTCCACATTAAACTATGATTTTTTTTTATTGAGCCTTTATAGTCTATTCAATAAATCTATACCAATATTATGTAGTTGTTTAATTAAAAAGGCCTTAAAATATAGCTTTTTAATTTGGGGTTTTAAGGACCCCACCAAGCTCACGGTGTTATTTTATTCACTAGGCTCACGGAAGGTTTTAAGGACATTTTCATCTTTTCATTCTAAAAGCTTTTCAAACATTTTTCAAATTAACAATTTAGTTAATGGTAGGAATACATATGTTTTTTGACTAATCGACGGTAGCGAGATTTTCGATTACGATATTCCTCGAAATATACACGTAAACACAATTGAAGAAGTCTAAATAAATTTACAAATTAAAAATAATTTTCCCATTAAAAAAACGTTTATTTAATTTTGAAATTAATATTGTTTGTAAAGTTTACTTTACCTTCAGGTGAAAGTAGATTTTGTTGAACATTATCAGCAAGCTCAATCATTGTAGTGTTTTCTCAAATTAAATTTGTTTAAGCTATAACATAACAATGTGTATTCTGATACAGGAAAAACCGAAAAAGTAAAATAAAATCTGTTTTCATAAAATGCATAGGGAACTGTTTGGTTCAAGTTTAAGATTAACAAAATGCAATATCAAATATTTAACTTACATTTTCCTTTTACTGTCTTGAAACTTATGTCGACAGCTTTACTTAAAGATTCTGCTGTTTCTAAGATTTTCAATTTTTATTATTCTTGGAATGAACATGGTGGGTGATCACCAAAAAATTTGTTGTTTACATTTACATAACTTTTCTTACGAATTCAAGGATATTTTCGTTTTGTGTTTAGAATGTTCAATTGAGCGAAATGTTTTGAATTCTTGAAGAAGATATGTTGATATCAGAATGTAAAACGAGAATATATTTCTTAAAGATAAAATTGGTTTCTTAATAAATATTTAAAAACAAAATAAACATTTGTCCTTCCATGTCGCCCTACGTGAATGTGTGTGTTGACTTGAATGCTCGTGAAAGAAACGATGTCGTTTTCTTAAAAATTTTAATTTAAGAAGCTTCAAGTTGCCAAGGCTGTAAAAGCAACAGTTTTAGCGCTAAGCAGATGTTCTTATATTCTTCAATTAAAATTAATTGAAAAAGCTCTCGAGTGTTTTTCACTTTAAATCAGTAAATGGGATTTGATTGAATTTCATTAGAGCTATACATATTGTGCTCTTTTACTGACGTCTATTCCCCAATGTATTCATCCTTCAAGTTGGCACCACAGGCAACCTTCAAACCACGTAATCCAATCTAATTTGCCGCGATAATTTTTTTTTAGTTGTTTGTTCTTAAACGATTATTTTCCATCACGGTCACGTACAAAGTCGATATTCCACTTCAAGTAATTTTCCTGGATTTGTACCTACTGAGAAGCCGAAGTTATTACTTAGATATGAAGTATATCTAGAGGTAAAAATCGCGGAGATGAAGCTACCTGATGATTATACCAACCACCAACTCCGCGGAATGGTTATGGATTGTTCGTCATTATTAAGACTTACTGCGTCTTACCGGGATATCTTTTGCAGAAGATACCTGCGCTACGTGAATCTAACGAATATCTTATAGATTTTTATTGAAATTAATAACAATCTCGCGACGCTAGGGGCGGATAAAGCCCAATCATGTAAGTACACAATATTTCAAGCTTGTCTAATGGCCAATTTAGGCTAGTTGAAATTCCGTTGAGGTTTCTTAGTCGCTAGAGGATAAATCACCTAGAAAACTGGAGGTAACTGCACGTGCTGGGTTTTCTGCAGGTATATAACCCACAGGTAGCATTTCAGACGAAACTCATAGAGTGCACTATATAGAAGTGCATTCACTGCACGTTCAGTGCACGTTCAGAGAAGTGCAAGCACCTTCTAACGAAGGACTCCCTCGGGAGGTTTAATCTGAAATTCTGAACAGGGATACATCACATAGTGCTCAACATTGAAAATGTTTGCGTCAAATGAAACCTACTTAAGAAGTGCAATGCCACTTTGTGTTGTCGGTGTGTCACAAGGATAAAATTATATTGTCTTTTATTTTTTCTTCCACCTCCATGAAGGCTTCGTTTTCACACGTAGAAGTGTCGTTGCTGTGGGTAAAAGTCGGTTTTTCTACAAACAACGAACAGCTTAGGATCTGCTGATTTAGCACATGCGATTGAATTAGGGCAAATTTAACAGCCGAGTGACTTATAAGGGGATGCTGGAGCCTCTTTTTCCTTTAATACGATTTTATCTGATCCACTGAGTTTATATATCTGCGGCTGGGTTTTCTGCCTTCTTGATTTTTCTCTTTACTTATTTTGTGAACTTATTCAGCTCTCAGGGCTTGCTTTTTTACGTAATTTGTTCTTTCTAAAGAAAATTATGTACAGATGGAACAATTACCTCTGAAGCTTCTCAACAGAATTTTAAAATTGAAAGAAATGGATTTATGTAACAATGAACTTGAATATTTCTTTTTAAAATTTATGTAGCACCATATATCACATACCTTAGTAAATTTGCTTTAGGAACTCCCAATAGGAGGTAGGTATATATTTCCTCTTTATGGTATAATAAATTGTTGTGGTAATAAGTTGTTGAATTTAATTTTATGAATGAGGTAGACACTTAAAATGTAATAAATAGAAGCTCTAGAGCTTTACTTTCAACTAAGTACACAATCAATCTTCATTCTTTTCATCATTTTTTTTCTGTATTTTCTTAGAAAATTCTTACTATTAAGAAGAGCAGTAACCTTTATCAGACAACAAAAAATATCAGTTTTATTATTATTTTTGGAAATTTATATGTGTTTTGTATAAGAATAACATAATTTAAAATTAAGATTACAATTATTAACTATTAAATTAAATTTAATTTAATTATCGAAAAATATTTTGAGTTTTTTTTTTTGCTATGAAGAAATTTATCTTATTGGATTTATGTAAATAAAATAATTGTAGGTTGCCTCAATTCAATTCAACTACTTAAAATATGTAAGATTACACAATTTTATAGGGTGATTTAGCTCTAAGGCGCACCCTGTTGTCTTCGCTTTTATCACATTATAAAAACATGCTTAATCATGCAGCTGAGAGAACCTCTAGTTTGGAATTAAAAACTTTGTTAATCTTAAAATTCAATTTTTAGTTTCGTGAAACATAAAGAAGAAATAAGTGTAAGAAAAAATAAATTTTTTTTAAGAAACACTTTTCCTTCAAAAATACATCCACAATGTATTGTCATCGAAGATGAATATGTATGCAAAGCAAAGATTTTGGTAAGATAAAAGTATGAGAATTTTTCATTGCAAAATTTGACGCTGAGAAACTCAAGTTAAATAAAAGCGTTTAAAAAAGCTGGATATTCTATACAAAACCAGCAGATAGAAAACATAAAGTTTGTTATTAACCCAAACAATCTATTTTGCATTGCTATCTTTTGAATAAGTTTTCGACCATCAGATGAAATTCCTGTATGAAAACGGTTCATCTTATATAAAATTTTCACAGAATTACTATCTAGCACCTACTCGCAAATTTTATTTGAAACTGAATTATTTAATAAGATACATATTATCATATATCTATATATGTACACACCTACATATACATATTCAGATTCAGGTTTAATTAAAATTAATTGATCTTTGGTAGGATATTTACTTCAGTCTGATTATATCGAATTCAATACAAAGTGTACTTGTTCCAGAGAGTTGCATTAAGTAACATTCAGTGATATTAGTAAATTCTGTTCCTTAGTCGACCTCTAAGGTTTACAAGTAGCTCGTTTCTCCCACACTTCATTCAGGATTCGAATTAAGGGAAATCGATATGTATGAGTACTACATCTACACTAAGAAATGTGATTACATTTCAAAACTATCAATATTGCTTAAATTACTAACATATATCAACTTGAACAGCAATTAATTTTCTCAAAATCACTACCTACAAGGTCTACATATCTGCAAAAGCATGTTAACATAGAACTGAAACCGGAGTGTTTCATAATTGGTTTGATTTTGCCAGATGTAGGTAAGTAGATTGTAGTAACATTTCAAAACATTTCTGTTATTCGACAACTGTTTCATGCAGACTTAGACTTGTTTACAAATTCACTTTACCGAAGGCTATTGTAAGCTTTCCTAAAGACAATGGACAAAGGAGCGTCTTGTGGTTTCTTTACTTACAAATTTGAACTATGTTGTTCTGAAACTTAAAGTTGAAAGTTTTTAGATATCATTGCTTAAAATTGAAGAAATTAAATATAACGCAATTTGCTTTTACTCATAGTGTTAAAATTTTAGTATTCTTTGCTTAGTGTTTAAATTAGTGAATAATTTTAAATAAACTCCACCACAGTGTACAAAGGAAATTTTAAAATTTATTAAAAATTAAGTTTTTTTATTCGATTTTTCAAGTTTATTTTCTAAATATCTCGGAAAAAAGGTTTATGATAAGAATCTGGTTATGAATTTCTTTGAACCACACACTTTGAAAGCTTAGAATAATGAATCAAATGTTATCAAATCGACTGTCAGAATTTACGAATTCAATATGCCGGAGTGTCAATTGTAAAATTTTGTACATAATTGTTTGCTTAACATAATATAAACAAGCTTCGCTTCTGCGAAATGTTCTTTAAAGGACACATCTTTTTTCCTGAAATTCAAGAAATTTTGGAAAAATTTGCTAAACTGGAACTATTTATTCATTTAGGTACTATTAAATATTCCAACTGCAAAATGGCGGACAAAATACGCCTCAACAATTTATCGTCTTAACTTGTTTCCCATAAGTCAATTTAGATATAGTTTTAGTTTAAATTTGCTAAGCGCAATAATGTAACGTAACAGCGAGATTAAAACTAATACGCTAATAAGCTAAGCTAATATATATGTATGAGTATACATATTTATTTATTTATATTTCATATATAATATGAAAAAATTATAAAAAATATAATTCGACAGTTTTTGGAATCAATTAGATAATGGCTTTAAAATAGCAGATACCTCAAAATTACTATACCTACATTGCTTCGTTTTCGTTTCCCACTTAATGAACATACTTGTCTAAGTTCACTATAGGTCTAGATAATGAGATGAAATCAAAATCATATTTGCATAAAGTTAAGCACTAACTCAGTTTAACTAAAACCTTTCAAACTATTCAGATATGAAACATGGCGATAGTTTCCCCCATAAAAAATAGTTTGCTCGCGTTCCAATTTGTTGGAAAGTCTCACCTCGCTGTTGCCACTTTGGAATACAGATGAGACGAGTTGAGATGAAATGCAGACGGGAAAAGGAACTTTTCCCAGCACATGTTTTACTTGATAACTGAGGAGTGGGAGCTCGTGCCAAATCCATTGAAAATTGATCACAATTCGACAGATGTTGCGGAGGTTGCTCTAGCGGCGGAAACGATTTCCACAAAATCAGCAATTCTGAACCCCCTGTGGAGGGCACGAAACCTTCACTTCGCGTGCCAAACGCTTTAAGCAGTTTCAAACTATCAAAATTTATCTTAAGATACCTGCGTGATTTCTGTAACGAACTCCACTTATGGAAATTCGCCAATTTAGTCGTCTTTATGCGACATGTGATAGAGGAAATTAGACAAAATACTGTAGAACGTATGTTGTTTACACTACACTCCATCTAAATGAAGATACATAGTACACCTATTCCAACGTGGAAATTGTTTTTAAACCCTAAGGGCGACGTTTTTCATATCTGAACAAAAAAAGGGAAAGATGGTGACAAAATTTCAGAAAACATGTACGAAACTTTTCAAATTAAATATTAACGCTCAAGTACATTTTTGATTCTGCTGTAAAACTCTCCTCCCCTAAAAGGTACAAGGTATGAATGAGGAGCCTTCACAGTGTGATGAGATCGCAATTTTGAGTACCTTTTCAACAGGGAATTTTTACTTTTCCCTTTTTTCTTAGAAATATTTTGTAAAATTTAACATGAATTTTTAATGCGTCAGGTATAGGTGGCAATATATATAAAAAAAAATCCCAGACCAATAGCAGCGCCAGGATTTTGTTAGATGCTCCGGGGTTCGAGAATTAATATTTGAAGTATAATCAAATTGGTGTTGAAATTCATCCAGTTTCTGGTCTAAAATTTCATAAAATATGAATTCTCTCAAATGTGTATCTTCATGGTGTAGCACGTGTACTTGAGATTAATTTCAATAAAATTATTGATTACAAGAAAAAGATGTCTGAATTGAACTGATGAAAGAAATAAAGTAGGTAAATTATATTTAATATGATATTTTTGTGAGTTTAAATATTCAGGTGGGCATATACTTAAAGATTGTAGGAATTGTAAGAATATCACTTAGCACAAAGCGATAATATTAAAAGTTATTATTATTACTTTACACATTGTGGAAGCTGTATTTTTAAACTTTATTTAGTCACTCCCACTCATAAAAAATTATTACACATTTATTATTATAAATTTTATACGAAGAGTAGATTCATGCCTTTGAAGACGTAAGAAACTTGTATTATTTTTGCTTTTATAAGTCGAACAGGCCGAATATAGCATAGACACAATTTCTGAACTTAATGAATACAAATATCGCTTAATTAATAAAAATTATATCCCTATGTGAAAAAAAATTTATTTTAGATGTGTAATGTAATATATGTAGCTGCACGGTCTAAAATCTCATTAAAAACCAAAAGTTTCAGTAAAAAAAACCTAAACTTAGGGCATTTAATAATAATATATGTATTTTTAACTTATACTTCATTATTACACCATTCTGATAAAATTACAATATATTTGAGGTAATATGAGTATGAGTTTCTATTATTAGTTACCATATATTTGTTTTATTATTGTTAGAAAAACACGATGATTAAAACATAAACGCGAACAAACCTAGTTCATACAACAACAAACAACAAATACTTCTGAAACAAGCATGAAAATGCTCAAAGCAGGCACGAAAATTTAAAAATACTGACAATATTTGTTTAAAATTTTAAATAATTTTTTATTTGATAAAACATTTTTTATCTCTTAATTCAATGAAAAGTGGAACAATCAAAGTGTGTCTGTTGTAGGAAAATAAACTGCACAGAGCCATGATATGAAGGATGTATGTTAATTAAAATGAGTAACAATTATATTATGGATAGCTTTCAGGATACAGTTGATAGTCCCACAGCATGCGAGTGTAAATAAATGTAAAACATTTGGTTATTAATAAAACCAAGTGTAATAACACAACATGTGGTCAGTATTAAAGTAAATGTATATTTACTTTGCGAATTTTCCACGTGTTTTATTTACCCTAATGCCCCTGAGACTTTATGCGATTGGATTGTGGCAATTTCCATGAAGGACACGTGCATATAAAAACATAAATGGCTCAAAGCTGCAATGTATTTTCATATTTAAATTTAAAACATATCGTATATACGAAGTTGTTTCACTTTAATTTAATTTTGTTCTTAGTAGACACAAGGTAAATTTAATTTATGATAGTGAAATGTACCTATCTAAATTTATGATAATGAAATCTATCTACAGCTGTCGTTTTTAATCAGATTGTCATGATAGCACTTACAATTAGACAAGTTAACCTAGATTCGCTGAGGCAGTGATAGACTGAACTTTAAAAATCACTTTCAGCTCACTAAAATAGCAATCGTCGCCATATTTCTTTATTCTCTGGAAATTGGAGAAAAAGTCATTATCAAACTCATTACGGTGAGAATTTATGTAGCTTTACAACTTTCACAATTTTATTATGCCTTCAGACGTAATAATTCTTTGTTAAGAATCCCCAAGCTAACCACTCGTTATTTTTATTACAAAAGTTGACAGTACTGACATTAACAGTCTGTTTATTAGGCATGAAGGTCTTTAATTACAAATAATTAAATAAAAGTAATTGAATAATTAATTAAATAATAAAAAAATACATGCTTAAAAAAATAGTTACTAAACAGCATCTTACCTTCTCCACATCAGTGAGATGTATCTTCCATTTTATTATTGTTCAGAAATATATAAACCTTCAGCTCAAGTATAGGTACATTTCCCGCGAGACTTGCTCGGAATTGAAAGTGTAAGTTAATTTAAGGTAGTAGAAGATAGAAATATATCAAACAAAATGTAAAAATAGCATAACTCTACAATGGAATAGGTAGAGGATCCTAAACTTCGTGCCTTTACCTCAAAAGTCCTTTAGAGTGGGGGACGAAGAAAAAATAATGCAACGTAAGTCACGAATCATCAAGAATACAGGTGACGTCTCTGATATGTACGTGAGATCTTCGTATGAATTTTAAAAGATTTTTCAAACAACGCCGGTTTCCTTGAAGGAAATTTACGAAAAATATGAATATTTTGAGAGAACCTCAGAACTTTGCTTAAGAGCTACTGTGAGGAGGTTAGTCACGTTCCTTAAAGCTGACTGTTTGCTGTTCGGAATATTAAAAATAATAGCTGTCGCTATTTCAAATTTATACTTCGCCTTTTGCTTTGGGGAAGCCGTTTTAAATTTTTTTAAAGAGGTCCTTTTAAGCTACTCTAGATGCGAAATGGATTGTTTATTAGAAATTATGTGTAGCAAACGAATTTATGAAAATTTATTGTTATAGTCGTTAAGAAATAATGACTTCATTTTGTAAATTAAAACATTGGCGCGAATGAAGGCTATTCACGTTATACATTTCCAAATAATAGATGAATAGCTATCATTTAGTGAAATGATTTCATCGAATTCTGTCTTAATTTGGTATTTTAATCAATAAATTAAATTTCTCTTTAGTAGAACCAAAAGTGCCTAAAGCTAAGCTAGACTTAACATTTATAGAGAAAAACTTAGGAAAATACGTAACTCAATATAATCAAACAAAGCCTATACATAATATGTAACTAAGGAAATACAAACAGAATTATTATATACTCAATTCAAATATTTTTTCAAACAATAAAGCTTCATACAAAAATATCGCAAACAGCATACCGAAGCACATATTTTAACTAATTAGCACAGAGAATGAAGGTACAAAATCTGGCTATAGAATGAAAGCGAGGGAAAAGAAAACAATGAAATTCTAATTAGGGAACAATACCTTGAATTAATCATAAAATTAAAGGACGCTCGTAAATTGCAGATTTTATAGGGGCTTAGACTGTCATTGTAACTATAATATATATACATATAATGAAATAAGCTGAAAAGATAAAATTTCTCCAGCAATGAGATTATATTTTAAAAGGCGATTATAAATACGACTTTCCGGTATCGTCTTCCTCTCCGAATGAGAATAGGAGGAATTTAATTCAATTTAATGAATAGGTTTATATCCGGGAAATTTTTTTAAGGTTTGTAAAAATAATTACAATATGCAATAATTTAATAAATTAGGAATAATTCTGTATGAAGTTTTTAATTTCTTATTTACTTTTCATTTTGACAATTTTTCGACTTCTTTAAAAGCATTTATGGAATCATTGTTTTAAAACTGAAGTCTAAGTATATTGAAAAATCGATTCAAACGGTCTTTAAAGTTTTGTCTAATACCAGCGACACATACATGGCTGAGTCAAAAGATAATAATTTCCAAATGATACTTAAGCTTCAAATGCTACTTAAGAAATCCGGGTGATACACGGCCTAGAAAAAAACTTTCCTCCCTCTTAGAACACTTCCTTTTTTTCATGTCATTCATTCTGAATTGAAACAATTGCCTTTTATGCAAATAAAACTTGCAATCTTTAATCAAATAAAACTTAACAATGACAGCTTAACAGCTGTAATAGCTGGAAATTTTGGAAAATTTTAAAATATTGTATTCTTTATTCATATATGCTCAAGTCCATATACATACATATATGTTTATATGTTTATATGTATAGTATGTCTATAGTTATAAGAGATAATAATAATAATAAAGATAGTTGTAATTTATAGACTAAGAAACCATAAACCTCCTTAGGACCAATATTTTATGCAAAATTTCCTAGTACACCCAGAACCGAATCCGTTGTGAAAAAAACCCAGCTTCTAAAAATTTATGTGGTTCAAAGTTTGAGGTTTGGACGGGTAAATATAGACATAATAGCAATATGATTCACTTTTCACAAATATTTAAACTCTTGATATCTGCGAGGGTTTTTAAAATTATATTCAATGTGAAATTTGCTATTTACCTGAACCAGACACGAAAATAAAAATAAAAACGCAGTTTTGTAATACTAATGATCATTTTATACGAATAAAAGTTTGTTATTGAGCTGAACTCAGTATTTTGGATGATTTTTTACTGTTCTGCTTTTTTGCCCTTGAGAAACTTGTTGAATCTTTAAAAATTAATTAGGAGAAAATCCTTAAATCCTTGGTAAAATAAGGAAATCTTCAAAGCAGCTTTAATAAACTTACGATAACGAAATTTCTGAGAATCATCGTCTCGTAAAATTTTCCTCAATTTATTGATTTAAAATCAGAATGACACGGCCGGCGCTCTGCTGTTTATTAGTTCAACCGATGTTTCTATCATAGTGCGTTTGTATTGCGCTGCTCTAATTATCAAAGTAAAGAAATAGGCTATCGGCAGTAATATCCTTAAAGTCCCTGGTCAACAAATCCAAAATTCCTAAAGTTGTATTGTCGCCGGGGCCTTCCATTTGCCGTGGTTAATGAAGCGAAATTGCTCACTGGAGTCTAACAACCGCGACTGTTGATTTGACATCAAATAAAGAGCTTATTTCAACGGGCTCTCGACAGAAACAGCGGCAGGACGAAATGTTTAATCAGTGGGACGCGACCTTATTCAGATGAGCTTCATAAATTTATAGAAACATCACAATATGTCATCGTGGATACAAGTGTTGCTGATTGTTTCGCTCGGCCCGTTCTATGTCTTAAAATGGCCCGAAGGGTTTCGACGACTTCTTGGTGGTGCTTCTCCAAGTCCAAGGGGTGGTTGAACACGTTCGCTTTTGTTATTTCGCTTCATTTTCTGAAATAGTCTTCGGGGCTAAGGAAAAAAGTAAGGAAATTCAATTCAAATTCCTTAAGAATCCACAAACATGTGCGGTAGAAGGGGCAATATCAAACTCTGAATCCATTTCAAAGATGGTTGTGGCTTTTCTTAGTATTTTCTATTTTTCTTCTTCTTTCTGTTTGGGAATTTCATTAATTGACTTCGTTTTTCTAAGATAGATAAGATGTGCGCACTCTGTAGTTGGATCGAAGTTTATTGAATTTTTTATAGATCTATAAACAACAATACTAATAAGACTAAACAGATATTTTTTGTTTTTATAATACTAACCATAAACAATGAAATATTATGAAAAATGGATTTCATTTTGAGCGCTGCGGTGTGCTAAAACTCATTTCAAATATCAGCTCATAGCTTAACTTAAGGCCCGAACCATAATCGACCACAAGTGACGTCACTTAAGTTATGCGATCTCAACTTAGCTTATGAAGATACCCATAATTGACTTGACATAACATGCGATTTTTCGTTAAAGACCTCCTACGATTGAAACCATATCTGACATACAAAATTAATTTCCTTTATCAGATTGCCTCTGCACAAAAATATATCATTATGGTGCGTTAAATGCTTTAAGTTGCTTAAGCTAAGTTATGTCGATTATGGTTAAGGCCTCCAAGAGAAATATAATTTTTTAAATATTTTAATTCATTTATAGATTTATGTTACGTATCTATGTAAGGTTTTGGGTTAAGCCCTGAACAGGTTAATTATGCCAATCGATTCTACGTGATCTTCAAATCAACATTTGTTTGACATGAAAAAAATTGATCATAAAATTGTGACGTTGAGAAAGTAGGTACATTACAAGTTTTAAAACAGAAATCAGAAATAGATTTTTCTTTTGCTAATGTAGCTAAAGGCAGGTAGGTGAAATAGTAAAAAGAAAAAGGCAAGATAAAATCTCAATAAATAATACATTTATGTAATTTAAACTAACTAATTTAGTGGCCTTCGCCGGATTGAGTTGACGAAATTAAGAAAGACAAATCATCTTGATATAGAAATTCTACTAATTTAAACGTCTCCACAAAATTTGAGAGATTGTTGTGTTTTTCTAATAATGTAATGTAAAATAATGTAATGTAATGTTGAAATACTAAACAGCTGATTGATCACAAACAAAACCACAACTTAAAACCACATTGAGGGTTAAGTTTAAAATATAAATTCGTTTTATTTCATATCTCTCGTTTTATACAAAACAATTAATAATTTATTATTTAGGTATGTTGACCTTGTAAGATTCTATTATAATAATTATTAATTTTTTTCCACATTCTATCACCTATAATCGTATATTTAATAGCAGAAAAAAAACTAAGTACGTTTTTAGTAGGATTCTTAATGCCAGATTTCCGCTTGAAGCAGCAATCTTACTTATGTATAAACAGGCACCAAAATGAACATTGTTTACCATAAAGGGCCAAATTACAGCGCATTATGTCGTTCCTGAATAGCCTCTTTTCCGGGAATACCTCTTCAACTAGGATTGTCTTCGTATAAATTATACGGCGACTTTGGATGAATCTTTTGGCCAAAAACCTACCGCGAGTAAAAAACAAAGCAAACCAGCGGAAAAACGGTCCAACGCAGTTGTGAATTTTATATTTCCAAGATAAAGCGTCAACTTTATGTTGTGAATAATAAAGTTTTACCCCCGAACAATTTGGGTAATGAGAGCAATTCACCGGCTGCCAACTGGTAAAATTTTGTTATGGACTGATGTCTTTTACCCCATAAACACAAAGGGGGGTCAAAAAAAAAATCGTTTTCGTTCCCAAAATGAAGTTTTATTCTTAAAACTCATCATGTGAGAAACATGCAGGTGAATTGCCCAATAAAAATGAATATTGTATGTTTCAGACGATGTGGACACTTTTGTCTTCCTCCGCCATTCAATTTCGTCCACTGATGCAATATGGCGACATGGTGTTCAAAAATTGTGCAAGTTTTATGAACTCTTCTTTATTTCAATTTGAGCCCCAACAATGAGTTCCTTCATGTGAAAGAAAATGCGATTTTACTGTTCAATTTACGATATCTTAACGCCATGAACAAAATCAACGATCTTAATGGCATCATATTTTTCTACAGATTACTATACTCCTTTGTCTTGAAACATATTGCTTTATATGTAGGAAAATATTTCAAACCAAATAGGTACCGCCAGCATCATTGAGACGAACAATCAAAATAAATTTCTTATTGATTGAATTATATTTTGCTCTAGCTTACTTCAATGCCATTTGTAATATTAATTCTTATTTTTACTACACTTTCTACAAATTTTCTTCACTCTTTCATGTTCTAATAAATAGAATGAATTTTTTTTAAATTAATATCTCAAATATACCAACTGATACATATATGTACATATGTATACATACATATCAATTGTCCGTCAAGTAAAAGTTGATAAATTCTAAAACTAATTGAAATACAAATATTCGTAACTGCTACACAATTAATCAATAATTATAAGTACATGAGTAATTTGGTGTTTTAATTAAATACAATTCAATACAATTGCTACAATACAAATAACCTTAATTAGTATGTTATCAGATCAATAAGTTCTGTCGTGTTGTTATAGCTACCTTAGGGCAAATTGGGACAGTGCTCTTAGGCTTAAGGGCTCCATAGCTAAAGGGCTCTTGGCCAGTCCTAAAGCCATGTCTTTGAAAAATATAACTAATTTCAAATAAATTAATTGAAAGAATTATAAATTTTATTTAATTCACTCATCACATTAGAATTTATTTAAATTGAAGAAGATATGAAACGTTGGAAACTTTTTAAAATACATGAAATTTAGGATAAATTACGAGGAGTTTCTTCAGACAATTTATTTTATAATTTGTGATATAGATCCATTGCCCGAAATTAATTTTGCTACCACGGTTCACATCTGAAAGGTTCTCATTCTGATTGAATTTCAAAAAATTTTGATTTTTGAATCCGCCAACAATCAGCATTTTCATAAACCCCAAATTCTAATCTTTAATTCTCTCGAAATCTACAATTAACCGCAATTTTTAAATCTTATATTTAATACGCATATAAACTAACCTACATATTAAGTTCAAATATGTAATACCTACTTTAAGTCAAAATATTAAAAATATTGGACCAAGCGTTTAGGCCTGATTGAGTAACAAACATCTTCGAATACATTCACATTTATATTTTATAATATTAATAATTTCTGTGTTTTTTTTAGAACGAATCCGCCTCAATTCGAGCTTTATTTTATTTCGTGAACATAAAATTGAATTGCCTGTATTTATACATACTTTGCGTCAAAAATGTAATCCAAAAATTTATCTAGCTCAAGGTTTGAAGTTTGAATGGGCAAGTATATCATAGCAATTTGTGCATTTTTCGAAAATCTTAAAATCTGTACATAGTTGACTGTTTTTCTAATTCAGTTCAATGCAAAGTTTTCTAGTAAAACTAGAACCGGAGCCATTGTGGAAAAAAAAACCGCTAATGATAAACTCTAATTTAATTTTCAAATCCCAGCATGGATTTTCTGTTTATAGATGGGTAGAAGGTTTTATGTATAAATTTGTTGAGAGCTTTTAAAAAAAATTAAAAAATAAAAATCGCAAAATCTGACAGGGCACAATTCAGTTATTCTGTCAAGTAAAGTAAGATGCATCTCCCATTTAACTGTCACTATTGTCTTTCTAAATTGCAGAAGTAAAGAGAAAAGAAGAAAATTAATTTCAATTAAATTTATTTCAAACAGAAGAGGACTTCTCGCCTGCCAGCAATTATTAATTTTTCACTCTTTAGAGGAGGAAATGCAGCAACATAACTTTAGATATAGCTAGGACCATGTTGTCTAGAAATAAATAAACGATATTTACTCGACAAATTCCGCGGATGAGCATGTACATATATGTCGTGCTTTTGTTTTTTCCATAAAAGTCCTCAGAGAATATACATCATTCCACGGCGGGAATAGCATGCTCTATGGAAAAAAATTCCTCCTTTCCTGTATTATGTTCATCGACAATATGCGCTATTATAAGTCGATTAGTCGTGTTTACCCGCACTGTTATTATTCCTAACGATTTCTCCTGGTTAAAAGTGAGTAATCCTGCGAACGGAAAGGGTGGCTTTATACAAATTACGCGTGGAAACATCAGTGAACTAATTACTCCCAGTATCGATCTAAATTTGTGCTACATACATATTAGCATACATTCTATGGCAGAAGTATGTTTGCGGCTTTATTTTCCACATTATGCTTCCGCGTGTTAATTGGCCATCATGCTCGACAGATGTCCAATTAGATTAAGAAATTAAATTAAAATATATAGCTTTAAGGTATTATAAATTAACTGAAAGTGTTAATCTAACTATTAGCCTTGTCAACAAAGGTACAAACATACAGAGATGCTCAATTTAATTAATTTCGGACTTTCTAAAATCGGACTTTCTAGAATCCGAAAATTTATATTTTAGACAAAAAGAGGTTTATGTAGGTATGATACGCTTATATAATATTTTTTACACAGACAGAAAAGTCAGGTCTAAACGATTTTATGATTATACAGATGGATGAGTTTACACAGCAAGATTATCTTTCATAATTCCCTTTTACTACTCCCCATTATCCTTTCCCTAATCCCCAATCCCCGTTACCATGACGTTCGGTATATTCGAAGTAATTGGTTTACAAAATATATTTGTATATAAATTGCCACTTAAAACTTCACACGTGAATTATATTGAATAAAAAATTAACGAACTTATATAACTAGAATAATTGAACCTTGCTTTTATCTCAGTGTAAATTTGTGTATGCCGCTCTATGATTTTCCATAGGATATTTTAAAAATGCGTAACAAATTATAAATTCATAATTGAATATTATGAATTAACATTGTATAACATAAAAAATCAGATGTTGTAATTAACATCGATTTGATATGATTTCGTTGGGTGTAGCAAATATTATGAACCCTTTAGAAATCCTGAGCTTGACTTTTCATTTGTTTAATGGCCTCTCGCCTTGTCATTGGAGTGAACTCATAAAAAAAAACTTGAATAGCACCCCAGAAGAATGTATGCCAAAGGCAAAATTCATAAATTTATTTCACCTTTGGTATATTTCACATGATTTCCCTGTGATATGTTAATATCTGAGCTGTCTAGATTTATCGTTTCTGGATCAAAAGGTGGTGAAAGGACCTGCAGAGCGACTATACAATTTGGGTGCCACAGCCACTGAGGAAAATTTGTCGCCTCCAAAGTCCAATACTTCTTTAATGATGTGAGATTCAATTTGCACAGACCCTTTGGGAGAAAATCATGATAAATGGACGAATTCTATAGATCGCAATTATGCGAAACCATAGTCCAAACCAGAGGTTTACCACTTACAAATTGTTTTAATGTAGCTCAAATTAAATATAATAATGATGTGTACCAAGTGGTCAAGAGCATTTTGATGTACAAAATATTTTCGTGGGTAACCATAGGTTGGCATTTTAATTACATTTTACTTTATTTCATCTATTTTGAGGTAACTGATGTAATAATTATATCGACGAATTAATGGCCCCACCTACTCATGCTGTTTGTAAAACAAAATCAAATCGCCACCCTTAATTGTTTGTAAGGCAGGAAGTAATGGAAGTAATTACCAGGAAACAAATATATGTACATTTGTACGGTGACTTCGACTCAAGGGATACCTGTCGTGATCATAAATTCCTCATGGTTGGGTGTCTTTTCACAGACTTTTGGTGTGAGTGGATTGTCTAGAACGCAGGTG
The DNA here is from genome assembly GCA_951509405.1 of Machimus rusticus. Lineage (NCBI taxonomy): Eukaryota > Metazoa > Arthropoda > Insecta > Diptera > Asilidae > Machimus > Machimus rusticus. The sequence goes on from OX608049.1 coordinate 5,711,986, forward strand.
GAATTTTTGTGTCCTTGAACTACAAAAGGAATTCGATTCATATGGGAATTTAGTAATTTGGGGAAGTAAATCCTCACATGTTCAGTTTTTTGGGTCAAATATACATATGTATGTAATCAATGTAATCTTTTTATACAGACAAATCAAAACATCAATCAAACGGCTTTTTAAATACCCCTTATAAATTTTATTTCTCATAGCATATTTTATTCATATATGTTAAATAATATTAACATTTATAGGGTTTTAACACTTATTATTATTTTATTCTGACAATATATGTATGTATGTATATGACTTAGCAGTTATACTTGACAGCAGACTTAATTTCAAGCTTCATATTGCAAAAGTAATGCTATATTTTGGTATTGTTTCCTTCTATTCTTCCGATATATCTCGGATTAAATTAATACAAAATCGTTTGCTTTAAGGAACATGTTATGGCAAAATCGGCTTGAATTAAAATTTTGTTATGATAAAATTAGTAAATCGGTAAACATTGGAGCGTTGTTATGAGATTTGTAAAGCTAATATTTAAGTTCTTATTTTACACATAAAATTTTCTACTCTAAATCTTTTCGAAAACATATTTAAAACACTTCAACGTAGAAGTACAGTGCCTCCAAAATAAAGTGGAATTAATGAATTCCAAAATATGCAATAACAAAGGATTTGAATCCAAGTAATAAAATTGTTAAGATTGTTGAGAATAATATGTCATGATATAACATGAATTTTGTTTAATATCATAATATTATCACAAAATTTAATACTGCATAGATATACCATTTTGTAAAATATAAAATTTAATATTAATTCGGTTGGAATAGAAGTGATTGAATATTTCGAAAAATGTAGGTACTTTTCCTTTTATGTTATTTTTTAAGTATATTCTTTGAAACCTGCATCTAATTTTGTATATTTTATACTCCTCTTATGTTCAGGAAGTAAAGCAGTGTTGTATTTTAAATGAAGGTATCATATTCCCTATATGAATATTTATACCTGCAAAGGACGAGTTCCGCGGTCATGTATGATATCATCTGAATAAACTCAGTAGAACAATGCGCAGTCCAAGTGAGGAAGTTTTCACATATTTTCTATTTCAACAAAACCATACCGTGGCAAACTGACACAAGTATTAGTATGAAAGGTTTTCTTAACATAATTTTATACCCACTCGCGAAAAAAAAACAGCAGTTTTTATCCTGCAGAGAATTGAGGAGACAATTCATTTTAAATTTAATCTAAAAATACGTTAGGCATGCCAGAAACAATGTGGGGCCATAAATCGATGTCCCTAGACAAATTATAAGGAAATTGAAATAATAAAGAAACCGACCCAAGACTTAAACTTGTGGCATTGTCGCGACTCATTGAATATTTTATAATGTAGTTGGTACGTCATAACCGGACTGTCTTCTTTTTTACATTCCCCGGGGAATCACACGCCCGTTGGGTTGAATAAGGCCCGGTACCCAAGGGCGGAAGCTTTTTAATGGCTAGGCTTCGAAATCCTGAAACGCACGACCAATTCCCAGAAGTAAAATAAACTTTACTTGTTTGTCCTACTCTTTTTATTTTCACTCTCCTGTTCATCAGTAGCGGAAAGGGTAATTTTGGTGTCATTCCTGAGGCTGTTGGCGTAGTCAAATTAAGCGTGGGCCCGGGTATCCTCTACCTAAAAAAATTCGACAGTTCGTTTATTTTCGTCTTAGGCAATTTTTTTTTTCCGTAGAACCCCCAAAAAAAGTATAATTTCTACAAGCGCACAAGTCCCTATTTCGTTCCTTTATTGCCGGCTCAGTTTATTAATGAGCTTTTTGGGACGGCGCTAATGAAATTTCCAGTCATTTGTGGCTGCGACAATACACCCCATGGTCTTTATAGTAGCAGAGTTTTCTGATTTTTTGAAACAGTTTCTACCCAAGTCATGTTGAAACGATAAGGAAGAAAAAATTTCATTTCAAAAACTTTCTAATGGAATTCGAGTAAATTTCAAATTCAAATCCGAAGTTCGATTTTATTTCCTTGGGAAAACAAAAATCCGGCTTGAAAATCTTTTGTTTCGGATACGAATTAATCAATTTAATTAATTAATTAATTAATGATATAACCCTAAAAGGGTGTAATGAAAACCTTCTTCAATACACAAAATTATGTTGTAATTTTACCACTATACTGCTATAAGCAAAAAGGTGTTTTTTATAAGGCAAAAAAAAAACATAGAAGTATAAATGAAATAGAAAATAAATCGTGAATTTTGTATCAGAGTTTTGTTTAAGCGCATTTTCGGTTTCCCTAATGTCCTTTGTCTGCCTGATTTTCATGGTCTTAGCCCGACTCGGCTACGACGGCCTGATAAGAATGCATACCTTTTTACTTGGTGCATAGGGTTTTTGAGCGAAAATCTAAAAGTAGCTCGGAGCCCAGAAACGCAAGCGATCCGGAATTTCACCTAATGCACCTCGGCAAACCATTTAGGAAATCTTTCGACTCTAGGACCATTGTTAAAAGAGTGAAAGTGGTGTTTTAGTAGTGAAAAAGTAAAATATAAAATTAATAATTTGGGGTGAGTTTCTCACTAAGTATTTTGTCTTTGGCTTTAGTTTACTTATTGATAACCTCATGGATTTATATGAAACTCTCAAGAAACCTTAAATCCGGCTTAAAACGATTCGACGTGTAAACATTTTTCCGCGGAAAGCAATATTTTCCAAAAATTAAACTTTATAAATCCGAAATGTTACTTTCGCCGGCGCCAAATTTTTCATTTCTAAAATATATAAGTATATCCTCCCAACCAATGCATATGTGCTCAGACACATTCGTTGGAGAAAATTTGACTTTTGAGTGTACAGCGCCACATGCTTGTCAAATCGGAACTAAGCTGAGCATTTCTTGGTTTTTTTTTACATATGTACGTTTTGTATATGGGCTAAGGACTGTCTTGGCAACAGCATACCATGCTTTAGGTAGCTTTAAAGGTTAAGCAAACTTTGAAAATCATCATTTGAGCCGTCCGTCTGTTGCTGGCATTAAATTAATTAGTCATTATACAATAGCTAATCATCGTAATTAGTTTGTGTTAAGTTTGGTAATATGTTCTGACAAATATTACACTTAAACAATTTTGATTTGAAGCACAAGGCATAATATTTCTTTATTTTCTTTAAGAACAGTATAAATGGCTAGTTTCAAATGAACTTACATCGTGATGAGCACAAAACAGACAACTACTGTATGGTGTAAATTTACACAATTATTATTTTTACAACTATTTTTGTGTGTCGTGGCACAATTTTACAAGGAAATTACACCTGTTTTAATTTATATAATTTATAAAACTACACTTACCTACATATTTCTTAGAGTGCACACCAAAAGCAATTTGCAAAAAAGTCAAATTTGTGAAATTCTAAGAATGGAAAAATGTAGGTATACTCTGTTTTTTTTATTCTAAATATAGAACATTTTTGACGCATTGTCATACATATTCAACTTTTTTGGGCAAGTCATCCAGAAGACATTAACGAATATGAATGGCCCCGACAAACCCTTCACGATAAAATAGAAAAAAAGGTGTATATAAAGGAAAGGGCCACACAGGCACATTTATTCCACTTACGCAAAGTACTTGATTACTCGTGGAAGTGGCGTACCTCTCACGTCCCAAATATTTCAGTTTAATGAGCCCCTTAAATATAGACAAATGCCCTCGTTCCCCATTGTTCAGCCGCCCGTGGAGGCCCTGCAATAATACATTCATATTTACTGAAGGAGCCACGAGCTCCATTTTTATGTTGAGACGCATTCATGCGGAGAAATTCGACGCCTAACTAAATTTTACTTTTTCACATTGTTCACTGTTCACTGACCTCTATGATCCCACAGGTCCTTAAAATTTCATGAATTTATTTCATTCCGGACAGAAAAGCTCTCTAAAATCTTCCTATTTTCGTTAGAGCTCTAAAAGAAAATGCAATTTACCATTTAAGTCCTACCTTAACACGAAAATGGAAACAAATAGTTACAGACGTGAATTTTCAAATAATAGCTTCAATAAATTCGATTTCATTCATTTGCGAATGCCAAAGATATTGGAATCCCGACGATTTATACTTTTATAGCATGAAACGAATTAATTAAAAAAGTTTACCTTGGTCAGTATTTATAGTTGTCTGGTAAAAAATGCAATGGTTTTGGATTGCTAACTTTTGTCTGTGAGATTTCCCATTTTTGAGGAACAATATTTTAAATAAACTTATCGAATACTTTGCGTTGCAATAATCGAAAGTAATTAGGACGAATTACCAGACAAAGAATTTGTTAGTAAAAAAATAAAAACAAATCGATAAATTACATGTGGAGACATTTATATGTGGAGACCAAACATATTGATCCAATGGAATCAATTATTTTATAAAAGTGACTTTGTTATTCGTACAATTTGCATACAAGTGTAATTACATATTTGTGTGATAAAAATGTAATTTTCTTATAAAAATACATGTTTCTCTCATATTAACTATAGATTTCTGGAGTAAGTTTCAATTGAAATATAATGGTTATGTTTAACTACTATTTAACTATTGTTTGGTTATGAGATAAAAGTTTTAATTTTTAAATTATTTTCATTTTATTCACAAACTCAAACTCGCAAAAACGCAAGAAAATTAAGTCTAATTCATATTGACAGGTTTTACAGAATAAACTTCAATAACGCTAAGCTGATGATCAATAAAACTCGTATTAGTGATGAAAATTTTAAAAGTTATTCCTTATACTAATTTTCTGTTGACTCCAATAAATCAATTTTAAACTCAGAAATAAAAATGACTAAATACCTACAGAACATCTTTCTTTTCTTTTTAATTTCAATTTAATGACTAAATTCGTACGTCAGACTCTTACGGAAATTAACTTTCTTGAATTTGGACTGTTTCCTTTGTACTATATTCAAATTTAATTTCTTTCTTGGTAATCAGAAGGATTAAAGACCGACTGAACACATTAGATTATCTGAGTCGATTTTCAAATCAAATACTATCAGGTATAAAATCACTACTATAGGTATCAAAAAGTAATATATTGTGAATTTACTCGCATTCTGTTTAAAACCTCAATTATAACGATATTCCAGCTCATTTGACATTTAATAAACATGTTTTATTATTTCCTAATTAATATTCCATCATATATAAGGCCGCAGTCAAAAAATACAATAGCAGCATAGGAAGTTACTTAAATTTGAATTTGCGATTTAATCGAGTGAAAAATAATGTATGATTATAGTTAATCTGATTGAATGTAATTTTAATTATTTTCGCTCTAATTAATTTAATGCTGCATAATTTATTCTGCCAAGGATTAAATAAATTAAGCATTGTATATCATATGATTGAACAAGAAAATTTTATAAATGTGTGATAAAACAAGAGGGATAATTAAAATTGAAAATAACCCTTTTGGAAACTATGATTATGGAAATATTTTAATTTCATTTAATACTGGATCAAAGTTAAATGTAAAATTTTAATGTTGAGAATTATAAATGAATATTAAACGGAAAATTAATATTGTGTACATAAACTTTTACGTCTTTTCAGAATAAGACCTATACATATATTATTAAAAGAATATTAATTAGACAATTTGATGAATTGGAATAATGTCAGTTAAGAATTTTTTGTATTTTATAAACCTTTCTTACGTAATGAATACTTTTTGGTTTATTAAATTCTTACTTATAGGTATGTTTTTTGTCATGATGATAACAGATATAATATCATTTTGTATGGCATTAGGTATCAGAAAAACATCCAAAAAGTCCGTATTTATCGTTGATCTTGTTCCATTTAAGCCATATCCTCAGGATTTAAGGCTTCTAACGCACAAAAAATACGGGGCAAACAGAAGAATCCTTTTGATGCCCGTCGTAATTTCTTAACAGCATTAGATTCTGAGAGGAGAAAATGGGCAAGAAACCGCAAGCGATAAAGTTGATTCGAAGTTTTTAATACGGCCGGTAAAGGGCTTTAGTCTAATGACCTCAAACCATTTTACCATCGGTCAGGGATCACGGCCAGAGGATAAACAGAAAGCAAACAAAAACTTTTGTAAATTCGGGAGCGATTAATTTACTTAGAACTTTTCCGGAGGAAAAACTTTCTATGAAAATAATTTATCTCGCATAGCAATGAAGCTATGGTAAAGTGAGTTCGTCAAGATGAAGCGGGGGCGCGACTATAAATGCCAGATATGAAAAGAGCAAAATCCAACGCCATCAAGTCTAATATAAGAGAAGCTAGAAAATTCGACCGAACTTCTACAGATCTGCTTGACTTTTTCGAGCCTTCGGGGTGTTATTCTTTGAGACCTAATTTGGGCCCTTCACGTAATGGCTGGGCAACGAAACCAGAAACTAATAGCAGAACGCCGCCATAAGTCCCTTAGAATTTATTCAAAAAGTGTAGGTAATCATGGCCTTAATTAATTAAAACAATCCTCACACCCTTAAATATCATCCTCTTCCCACGCAAGGGCTTATTCGTTGCGAACTATCTTATTAAAGTAATTATCCTTTTACTATGGGCCATTCGTGACCAATCTGAGGTCAGTGCTCGCGTAAAGTAAGGCTATTTTAAGTGAAATTAAACTAGAGAGTTTTCGGGAAATTCCGGAAGTAGAAGATCTTAGCGATTACAAAATGCAATTTGTCGGAAAGAGAGAAACTACAAATTACAAACCAGGAACCCCATTTAAATGTGCAACCATTAACCCACTTAATTGAAATGCCACTTTGACAAATTTCTAGTTCTCCTCCAAAAAAAGAAACTGCAATAATAAAGTTTCATTTAGACCGACTTTCCACTAAAATTCACTGTTCACAGTAGGATAGCTATGTGAATTCGAATGTCCGTCGGTGTTTCCTTTTATAACTGCACCTCCAAAGTTCTTAATTAACAAATTTAATTAGAGTCAAAACAATAACATTTCTAAAATTACTTTGTCGTCACTCCTTTTCAAGTTCTGAGAACTTTCATTGGCATTTGTTTCTTCCTACAAAACCGAGCTGACGGTTTAAAATTTTATTTCGATGAATCTCAGGCTTTTCAGATATTTGGTCAGGGTGTTGTGAATTCTGTGAACTAACTTTTCATTAATAAATAATTAAATAACACTTGAATGATGTGAGGAAATTGTTAAATATTTTCTGAAAATACATTTTTAATTTTAAACTTTCCGCTTGTGCTAATTAAATATTAATTAACTTTTTCGATTAAATTTTGTAAATTAAAACTAACCATTAGTTTGAAAAATAAATAAGTTGAAAGTAATTACAAAAGAATTAATAATATCATATTTTCAATTAAACAAATAAGTTTATTTTTATTTCATTGATTTTTTTTTTCAATTACGTTCTTTATTACGTACATATATAGGATCTTAATCTAAAAAGCAATATCCTCTTTACGGAAAATAGTAGTCTTGTAAAAATAAGCATAAAATAAGTCATGAGGTATAAGTGGCATGTTAATGTTTACATTACAGAAAATTATATGTTGGTTTAAATGATGATAGTTGCCCCAGGGGAACAGATGTTTTAAAACCCTTAAAAAGGTATGCTGTTTCAGCGCTTCAAAAATCACAGAGGTATAATTTTGAACGTTGTGATTTTTCACATGAAAATCTCTCTAAGGTGAAGTAAACAAATTTCTAGAAAAGTTAACCCAAAAATGAGCTCAAGGGTCATCTAACAAGCAAAATTCCTTAAAACGGTTATGATAGAACATTTTCTGTTAAAGCTATTCGTATCCTTAATGTCGATGTTGTGCGATTTACAAAAATTAGTTTAGGTTAAAGGGCCACTAAAGGGCCATAGAGACAATAACAAAAGGTCGTACTTTTAGGGCGGGCGTAATATTCTCTCTTATACCCAGTCCAATAAATTAGCGCGGAAAAGTAGGCATACAATGTTCAAGGAAAGGCAGTGTCATTTTGAAAGGGACCTAGAATCCCTGGCAGCACCCGCCTTGAACACAATATTTACATTATTCCGATTTGTAAAGGCAATTCGAGCCTTGCAATTTCCATATTCCATGTCGTGTTATCCGAGAAGGATTTTCTGAGAGGAACATTACAGCAAGATGGTCAGTTTCCATAAATTTATATCGCCATGAAACCAGACCACATTCATCTTGTATTTGCATATAAATGTATATGCGTCCAACCATAGTTTTGTTGACAAAACATGGATCTTCATATCGATTTTTGTGCCCTTATTGAGATTATTAGGGGCATCCTGCGTATTTAGATATTGTAAATTAGCTTAGGTTAGGTTATTCCGGTTGGTATGAGTCCCAATATTATTTTAAATTAAACAAATTAAATGTGTAATAACTTCAATTAGCATAACATGCAATAAACCACCTGCCCTTCAGCGTTATAATTAGAAAGTGTAATTGCTTTAAAACTTCGCCGCTTTGTGCATTTAAATTTTCGCCTGATGCCAAATTGAAAATCGGACTTGAAAGGGCTGCTTTTATTCAAATTATCAGGCAATCCCTGCGGGCAACCATAATACGAAGGGGCCATGAAAACCATCCGCTCCAAAAAGAAAATAAAGAAGCGATAACTTAAATTGTTGAATTGAAAGATACGCCCTGCCATACTTGAGCAAATCGCCTTATTTTATCCGGTTCTAGCTTAAATAGATTAAAGGGGATTCGTTGAGAAGATATCGAGGACAATCAATAAGGGAATCAGGTTTCAATTCATTCCACATCAGGGTATCAATTCCTCTCTCGACATTTCCTACATTTAGCGATCCAAGTAATTCAGTTTTCGAAAAAAAATACTGCACTTGTCCCAAAAGAGTCCCTTTGAATGGATGGTGGGACCGAAGAAACGAGTGAGTCTTCAAAGACATTGCGCCATTTCTTAAGGAACATTGCGTCCTCCCTCGAGCAAAGTTTTTGTGATAGTATCTTCCAGAGTTCAATATTGGAAGAGAATTCGGAAAATATTAACTTGAAAATTCACAATTCCATTAAATTGCCTCGTATGTTTCATGTTACCCGAAATAAAAGGGTATGAAGGAAAGAAATTTTGATTTCTTCAGCGACGTTGTCAGTGAATACAGGAGTTATACAATTGTTTACAGAAACAAGAACATTTCCGCCGTGAATTTATTTTTTTTCGGCAGTAATGTGCCAACATTTCGATTTTATTCTGAAATGTGCAGACACGTTAAACAAGTATTGGGCTCAATTATATCAAAACAAGGAATATGCTTGATCTTTATAAAATCAGGAAAATCTTTGATGTTCGCCATTAGTATGTACATAAAAAATCATCTTATTACTTCAAAGGAGGTGTGAATTCCTTTTTCTTATTGAATAAGTAAATAAAAAATCTTTTATCAATTTCAGAAATAAAAAAAATATATTCCTATATGTATTTTATTACATACATACATGCGTTTTTGTTTTGTATTAAATGAGATTAAATTGGAATGAGTTAAAAAAAATTTAGAATAACTTTTATTATTTAAAAATTTAATTCACTCTCAAATTAATATTATCACTTGTATATAGTAAATCACTGTCATTTTAATTCGCAGAACATTTAATCACCTTGAAAAGTTGTTTTTATTTATTATGGTATGAGTATGATATATAGTAAGATATATATAAAATTTAATATATCGCAGTGGAGAAACTGAAAAATTACTTTTTTTTAAACGGAAATTAAAATTACGCCAAATTTAAATAAAAAAATTAGTGGCTCTAAAATTCGCATGTACCTACCTACTTTATTTTTATAAATATGACCGTCATATTAAAAATTACTTTTCACAAAATTTATACTCTGTTTGTCTGGACTAGTCTAGGAAAAAATTCATCCGATTTCCATGTTCGTAGTTTAGGCAACTTTTTCAACTGTCAAAAAAAACTGCTTTATATAAAATTGAATTTACAATAGATATAGACATACACAAAGGCCTAATTGATAGACATATATAACTGCCTTTTATAAGGTCATTTGGTTAATTACCTCATGTTATAAAAATCTACCCAATTAATATTACAATTTTTGTCAATCTGTCTTACTATTTGTTTGGACCAATCTGGGGACTGGCTAAACCGATTTCAATAGAATTTTGATTGGAAGGTAGAAGATTTATGTTTTAGAATATATTATTTTTAAATTTTGTTTGTCTGTTTGTTATTTCCTATAGAAACACACATCGCAGCACAAAAATTTGCTCTAGAAAATCCATGTGGTAATTTGAAGGACAACAAGAAGACTTCAAATTGTTTTGAACAGAAATTGGGATTTCCAGCTAATCGGAAATCTTGTCCCATCGATGTTAGATATCTAGAATTGAATTAATACAAATTCAAAAATTCGTTTAATATACCGTCTTGCTTTTCTGAAATAACAATCATATAATATTTCATTACTAAAAGGGTATAAATTTTTGGTAACTTTGTAGAACAGATCTCACGTACTGAGTCCTTTTAATTAATAAAAGGTAGTAAGGTACCAAGTGAAACTGATGAACATACTGCGAGCAAAACCAAATTAAAAGACCATGGCTACGTGCTTTACTAATTTATGAATGAAATGAGCTCTATTAATATCAACCCCTGTTGAATTACAGGTATTTATGAGACAAACCTCCAAGAGTTCAAGCAAAAATTGGTGAATTTCATTAATTAAGCCTTCCTGTTGGAACGCTGCCAAAGAATCAATTACTGGAGGCAATTTACGATTAAGGTAAACGTCATTCCATCTAACCTGGGCCGCCGCATTAATAATTCCAAGCTAACGAACTATACCTATATTTTTTCTTATTCCTGAATAAGCTATTCAATGAGTGTGCCCTTCATCTTCTATGTGGTTCACTTGTTAATTGCTTTCTCAGGAAAAAAGGGAAGAGGAACTTCTATCGAATGCTTACATTTTATCCTAATTAAAGTCAAGCTTTGGTTCGGCACAAATTACAGAAAATAGCTAATTAGTTTGTAACTTGGTCTGTCGCTTTATGAAAAGTCGTACGGCCATATTCTGTGTTTTAGTATAGTAAAATATCGAGAAATAATTTTAGAGTTAAGGTTCGCTAAATTAATTTCTCTCTATGGGCAAAATGAATAAGATACAAGGATTTAGGAAGACAGATAAAGTTACCAGAACTTTAAACAGGAGCTGAAAATGTAAGAATTTTTGTAGTCCATGTGTGTACGGCTATTTTCGTATCTGGAAATTTGTAACTAAGAGCGAATTTTCAGCTTGGCAATTTATTAGAAACGGCTAGAACTTATCTACCCTGAATAAGAGATAATATTAAAAGTAGGGAAGCCAAACAATAAAACTTTTGCAATGATATATTCTGCGTGAAAATTTGATTTCTCAAGTTTTCGAAAATGTTTACTACATGAATTGAAATATTTTGACCTTATTTGAACCTTTACCTCTCCAATATTTAAGGAGCTAGAAGTATTAAATTAGGTCTAAGCCAATGTAAATTGAGATCTTATTTAGCGCCTAAAAGTGGTACAACTTTCCCTTTTCTCCAGGCACAAAATAAGATGTCAGTTTCGACCTTCGTTGAAGATCTGAGTCCTATCCAGTTGTTTAGTACTTTTATTATTAATATATATTTACTTTTCAAAAATAAGTGATTAAAAAATCACTAAAAATAATGATATATATGTAGATAACTATGTTTCATTGTCTATTAATAAAAAAGAACTAGAATAAAGAAAAAAATGAATTAATTTTAGTTTGAAACATTTATCCACCACGTAATTACTTTTATGTGACTATTTCTTTTTTTTCAATTCATTATTCAAATAAATGGAAGTTTAACTTAAAATTATATAAAATTGTAGCAACCTAGGAGGAGTAATAGGTCCAATTGAGGCGATCAGAATTTTGGTGATAGCTAAATATTAGCATAAATTTTACTGAGAAGAAGTTTATGGTTCAAATTAGGAGATGTAATATTGAAAAGTATCACATTAGATCCAAATAGGAATAAAAACCTTTAAAAGAAGTTCAATATTTCGACTCGGGGAAGAAATGATAAAACCAAGCTGGGTTTTTGTTTTGCCGATATGTATTGATAGTATAGGTACGTACCTTTAAGTGGGTTAAAGAAAGCTAAAAATTAATTAAAAACCTTCATTAATTGTGTATTTTTTCGCACTGCCCTGCCCTTACACAATCTTAGAAATAAAATTTTTAAGACACACTTTACACGATTTGATCAGCATACTAAAATTGATTCTATCATTTTGGAAATTCATTATTAAGAATATCATTCAACTGATTTTAGGTTTCTAAGAGCTTTAAAGGTAGGGGTGGTAAATGGCAAGTCATGATTGAAGTTCTTTCGGAAGTAAAACTTCCTATTTTATGAAATTGAATTTATCCCATTAAGATTTATATCACATCGCTGTTGAATGTTATGTCGTAAACATCGACAATACCAGGGAAGAGTGAATATAAATTTTCCACTTCGACATTTATGCTGTCGACTGAAGAATTTTTTTTAGTTGACTTTATAGAGGGTTTTCTCTGTTTTGTCCTTTATCCCCAATCACATAATCGAAGATCGAAAAGGTATTTCCTTTAAGTGGTTCTCTCCATTTTATTTATATTTAATGCATCCATAGCCGCCAAGAGCGATGCAATTCAGAGAAAAATACTTTGAATCATTGGGTTTTCCTTTGAACGTGCTTTCACAGCAGGTTAAGCCTTAAATGATCTCCCTCAAACAGTCAGTGACTGTCACTGAAACTTTTTCAGTTAAATACTGTGATAAAGTTTTTTCAAATAAAAAGATTTCATTTCAAGTTAAGCTGAATAATCGTTGAAAAGATTAAGAAAAAGGGTAAAGTTAAAATTCTCAAAACTTATCTGTCAAACATACAACCTACGAATTCATATTAAATTCCCTTTAAAAATGTTAATGCACTATCCAATTTGAGATTTTTCACAAATCTAATTTAAGAAGACTGCAAAAAGAACTTAATGTCTCTAAATTAGATATAAATTATAAAGTTCATCTTGCGGACAATTATGGCGTTGGCTGTCTGAACTGTCTTTCACTTATGGCCAATTTATTCAGACAACTTCATAATACGAAAAGGAAAAAAAAAGGTCATTCCCCAGATTGTCTTTAAAATGTAAATTGCCGCAAATTCAAGGAGCAAAGAATTATTCCTGAAGGACAAAAGTTAACAGGATTATGAAAAAGCTATCTGAAATTCTTTGAGAAAAACGATGTTCGACGGTGCTTTTTAACATCATAAAATTTAAAACAATAAACTCCCGCGAGTATACGCTTTATTGGGTTTTGATGTGACCTCGCTTTCATATGAGAGGAATGTTAATGGATGTTTTTACAGTATAAAATGAAAAAAAACTCCATACCCAAAGTTCACTTCGAATGGATGTAACAATAAAATATTTTTAAATTTAATAAGCAAAAGTAGATATGAACTAGACGATTTAAAATGAATAACAAATTTAATAGATACATATCCACTTTAAAGAAATTTTAAATACTGTACTACAATTAGTTTTTTATAGTTATTGGGAAGATTATTTCTAATTTCTATTAGGCAAAACCTCATTACAATCAATGTAAATAAAAAAAAAGTACCCTACTTGTTGAACCCTTTCATTTGATACCCATGTCAAGAAGGTTTCAAGGAAGAAGGTAATCCGCCATCTTGGGGCGCCCGCCATATTGGATAGAGAATGATGTCACGAGGCCTATCGTTTTCTACTCATTGAATACTTTCATTTACATACGTCAAGGAGATTGTAAGGAAAAAAAAGCCGCCATCTTCAGGTGTCAGTCATATTGGATTCAGAGTTTAGAACCATATAAAACACACAAACTATATTAGTATATTGTTATCGGCTTTAGGTATATAAATGTGCAAAATATCATTTTTTTTTTCAATAACGGAAACTGATTCAAAGGTAAATAAAAGCTTGTAATTAGTGTTGGTCAATTAATAAGTTTTAGCATTATTGTTAACATTTTGCATTGACTACATAGATTCAACTAAAATTTAAATTGCGAATAAAATATGCTTAAACTACACATAAACTGAAAAATACTGCTCGTCGCGTCCATTGACGACCTATTTATCTTTTGCATACATCTAGTAGTTATGAACTCAAACATAGAATTGCAATAAAATAATTAATATATTGATATTTACCATTATTTGGATGTTGTACTCAATCATAAATTTATTGTACACTACTGAAGTATTTATCCTCCTTATGAAATTTATTGTTTCTTCACTTCAATATCATAATTGCGTCTTATGTTTACTACCAAATATAAATTTAAAAGTTTACAAACACTCTTAAACATCTCTAAAAGTGCAATATTTGTAAAGAGATTTAATACTGCTTGAATAAAAGCAGAACCACATCAGACAAAATGCGATTCACTGAAATTGAAGACCTTCGAAGAGTCCAATTTACCAACCATCAAAAGTTTCATTTAAAATTTGCTGAGAGGAAAATTTTACAATTAATTTCCGCAAACAAAAATCGGCTCATGTAAAGTGAGCAAGGGTACTGTTTTTAAACCTTTTCCATTAATTGAAGCTCTATTCACAGAATTTGCTATCAGTAAAATGAAAATGATTCACAATGAATATTATTCTATTCTGCACTTGAATCGCAAAAGAATTCTACTCGATTCTACTCGAAATAATACTTGCAAAGGGAAATATTTTAATTGAAATATGTCGTATGGTAATTTTTTGTCCGGAGGAAACAGGAAAATGTATATAGCCGAAATACCTTTGGTGGGCTGAACATTTTTCAAATTACGTTAACAAAAAGCATCGAAATAACTTCAACAAAACATTTTTTTGAGTTATGTACAGTATACATAAACCATTTGGATCAGATCTCTTTTGCATAAATTTCTCATACATATATTTGAAGAGCATAAATCTAACGTAGTCACAGTGCATCATAAAAGCTATGTACTTGCTAACATAATCAAACCTGGTTGACTTATTCCCCATAAATAAGAAAGTACCCTACAAGAATTTGATTTAATTCCTCGTCTTTTTCTGAAAGAAATTTTATCGCCACAATGCAAGCGGAATTATGCGAATAACAAATGAATGCCCATAAAGTCTACATTTGCATGACGGAAGTATCACCACCTACAACAGAGGAAAGGCCAAAAATATAATTTTTTCTGCAAAAAAATACATATATGAACCAGAGATGGTGCCGAACAGAACATGGAACTCTACATATTTCATAGGAACCACGTTTTTGACCAATGGTTTCGTACGTGAACATTTCATTATATCCCCGCAGAAGCCATTTAAAAAGATTGATGCGGTTGTCTGATAGAATTTCGCAATAACAACGATATCATTTTTAGGAATGCCTGAAATTTAAAAAAACAATGTTAAGAGAAGAACTTTATTTTTGTAATCTCTATGGAAAATAGCTTTCAACTCGTGGGATATGTAAATTAATGGATTTTTCTTGCACTCAATTTTTCATAGTCATTTTAATTAAATACTTTCACTTTTAAATTAATTTATGTATATGCATTCATTTTTTTCCCTCTGTAATAATGAAGAACGGCGCGTAGTAATTTCTGCAAATTTTATGTTATGGTACATTAAAAAAAGTAATCGGTTTAATTTATTACCATGTAAAAATACTCGACGTTGTCTGGGTTAAAATCCTTATTTTTGTTCAATGTGAAATAGAATCAATCTGATCCCACAGAGTTCGCCGCTAACTATATTTTCTACTGGCAATAATCTATTACTGAGATTAATCCTGGACATAAATAATGAACTTTTACTCTTTATAATATTAATATAAATTATTTATTTAATTTATAAAAATTACTATTTTACTTTTACTTAAGTTAAGACTTTCTTCTCATTTTTTTTAGAAAAATCCATATTTTCGACAATTAGAAAACAAATAAAAAATAAATTATTGTTTTGTTAGTAATAAAATATTAATAAAAAATCCCCTTGTTTAAAAATCTTCTCATTTTAGAAAAAATAAGATCTATAATAGAAACTCTTAAAAGAAAAAAGAAAAGAAAACAGAAAGTAAATATGGATACCAAGCTAATACATAGAACTTTCAAATTTATAGATAATCTATAGCAGATAATTAATTTTTGGGCAGCCCACTTTTATTAAAAATGATGTTTTAATTGAATTAAATGTTTGATAGTTAGAAACGTTCGTTTGCAACACAGAACCGTCAACATTAATTATTTTATTTTCACATTTGTTACATAAACAAAGACAAATACTTAATACTTTTTTTGAGTTCGTATCTTTTCTTAACTTTCTAATAGAATCGGTCGATATTTAGGTACTACTTCCATTCTCATTAAAAATTTTAGTATATCTAATAATAATCAGCAACTTTTTCTGTAGCATTTCAATTAATTTTAAAGTAAAATACGTAGCTTAAAACATGCTAAGCAAAATTTTAAAAAGTTTAACTTGTCGCTTCTAAAACTCTTCGAGCAGGAAAATTTAACAACCCAAAGTTGTTATTTTCTGTATAGATTTTAACTTATTGGTAGTATAAATGTAAGAAAAAAATGGATATCAATAAAATATTGCTCTTGGATCAAAATGCATAACTGCAGCCACGTGTCGTATTCGATTTCTTCCTGCTCAAATTTGTTAAAAGTACATAAAACTGGTGCTTGGTTCAAAGTGTCGTTCTGAAAAGGAACTATGAAGACGTCGCGATACGGAACTCAGAAACTTTCCTGCAAATATTTACCTTAGCCTTTACTTTACGACAGCAAAACTCGAGCGCTGCACAGTTCGGAAATTCGGGGATTGGAAGGCCATTTTTAGGTAAATCGTTACTTTGTCATCAAACCCTCCAGGGGGAAGTTGTTTATCCTTCGGGACGTTTTAATGTTGCGCGGAAGACATTAGTTTCACATCAAAGGGTAACAGCTGGGGAGGTTGGGCTGCTCCCCTATTTGGGGACAGTTCTGTCTTTCCTCGTGGCGGGAAACTTTTATTTTATTTCCTTTTATGCGAAAGTAAACCGAGCACTCTATTTTCTCCAAATTATGGCGCTTAACGAGATTCGTTATAAATTGGTAGCAACGCCAGCCAGTAATCCATCTGCTCCCTGACAGTGCTGTCAACGATCGCCCCTAACGAACTCCCCTGATACGAATCTGGTTAAATTAAGTTACTTTCGCCGCTAAAAGTAAATTCGAGGAGTTTCCGGGGCTTCTCACGTCGATGCACGTCCTCCTTAAAGAAAACTTCAAGGAGAATTTTGTTGACGATAAGGAAATGTTTCTGAGGGAAATTATGCTGTGGTACTTTCAACTTTACTTCAAACATTATCGATACTATCTTTGGATTTTATATGTTTTATGCAGACAAATTTTGGCATCAAAGACGGTAACGATATTTTGGTAATGATAAGCTACTAAGCATTTCGATTGAGCTTCTGGGGGTCACACAAATTGCATATAACGTTCGGGAAATGATACTTCAATCTGACATTCGAGTTTTCTTGAGTTTTATAAGATTAAAATTTGGGAATAGGAAGTTTTATCGAGATAACTAGTCACGGTAGTAGGTTAGATGGATGAGACCCAAGTGACACATCAAATATCTTTTTTTGCGCACGAAAGCACTAAAGTTATAATGCATTATAGGCATGTTTTTGTTTGGAAGAAAAAAAAAACAAGAAAAAAATTCGCTATCTAAGTTTTTTACAAGCATAGGCATGTATATCAATGTTTTGATTCAAACATCATAGAAAATTAATTGGTAAAACATTTTAACTTTAAGAAGAATTCACAAGAATTTGTAAATCATACATATACAAATACATTATTCGATTGTTACAAAATAATTTCCTCATTACCATATTTTTACAGTCAAAATAAGACTTCATGTTTCTATTTTCTCTTTTCTCTTTTCTAATTTTAATGTTTAATGCATAAACATAAAAAAATAAATAAAACTAACAATTAAATATGAAAAATATCATAATTAAAACTGGACAGATGAAATCTTAAATTAAATGTTAAAATGAAATATTTGTGTACGAAATAAGTGATGCCATTATTTCAAAATTTTAAATTTTGAATCTCTCCAACTATTAACTAATTAATCAACTTTTGTCACTGTAAATTTACAAAATCTTAAAGAAGTAAACAAAGTAATTACAATTTTATTTAAAGCCTTGCAATGTACATATAGGGAACTTTAATTTAATGCAAATATGTATGCGATTATAAAATAACCCAGACAGCATATTTAACGAAAAGACATCTTTTAGTCACATTTTAGTCAGGGCGAAAAGATGTAAAATCTTTCAACAGTTTTTAAATAGATGACTAGCCTTGCCGTAGCCGTGAAATTATATGTCAATGCAACTTTGACGTAAATATACCGAAACTAGCCAGGATAATTTAACAAAAACCTTCGGAGAGTGGTTACGTCGTAAGACTGTCGATATCGATACCTATCGGTACTACCTTGACCTTATTAAATTAAGATCTATACTAAAGAATTATCAATTTTAATACTCTTAAGTATTTTTAATGTGTTTTAATATTTTTTTTTGCCCAATTTTATATAACCTTTATAAGATAAATACTTTTATTTTTTAATTATATAATTTAATAAAAATGAAACACGTAAAAACTTGTGGTCTACATATTTGAATGCCAAAAAAATACATCACATCCTTTATACTTTGCCCTAGATTCGTCCTCTTTCAGTCATTCAAATGATATTTATATTTTTTCTGCAAGAGATGTCTTAAATTTGTCATCTTTGAGACTTGACTAAAAGATTACCAATTCTGGGACATATGTCGTCTTTTTGTTATTCATCCTCTTTAGATAGAAATTTTACTTTATCTCGATATCTCTGCACTTTGAGAGAGATTTCTTAGATTTGTCAAAAGATGACTAAAAGATGACTTAAATCTTCGCTGTATTCTCTGGGATACATTGTATTTTCATCTCTAATGTCGTTTTCCTACTTTAAATTTATTTATTTCATCAGAAATTTTAAAGTTATGTTGAAAAATTGACTCTGAATAAAGTTATGGCATCAAAACGAAAGGACACAAGTACTATATGAAGGGTACGGAGGAAGAAAATTTAAGTAAGTCACACGAAGAGAAACATTCAAACAAATATCGTTAATAAAAGAACAAAATAATTTATTTTCAAATAAAATCTAAATATTTTCCAAAAAAGTACGAGAAAAACACTTCAAGAATTGTAATGTTTACCTCGGATATGAAGAAAAATTAGATAATCCTTCGAAAAATATCTGGCCCACATTCCGGCATTAGAGTTTTACAGCCTGTAAATCTTCATATTCTGTAAATATTTGTAAAGATTGGTCATACAATTCTATAGGAGTAGTTCGAAGTGAGTTTTTGACTAGTATGTCCTACACAGTAAAAAGTTTTTTGAATTGTACAACATTAAAAATGGTAAAATTTTAAATTCAATAATAGTAAAAATACACATTTATTTAAAAATATACGAAAAACGATTGAAATAGGATTTGGTTAGTAATATTAAAAACTATTAACTTTAATAATACCTAAACAATTTAAAATTCGCGATTTAGAATAAAATTACACACTCAGATATCTAAATACACAACTCGTAACATGAATTTTACAACCCAATCGGTGCAAAATTCACGTTAAAGGGATCCTCCATTTCAATTCGTTTAAAATCACCCTACATAAAGAAGAAGAACTGTGTGCCTGTTTACTCGTGTTCTAAATGCCGTTCAGCGATCACTTGTTACTTGATTTGCATTGTGTTCGGTCTTGTTTTTTGTAACCCTAGTAAGTAAAGTTTCATTTAGTGCATTGTAGTGCAGTGAAGTTATGGACAGGGAAAGATGTGACTTTTTCTTTTGCTCAGATTGTGGAATTGAGCTTAAGAATATTCGGGATTATAACATAACTATGTTTTTGTAAAAAATATTTGTGTAAAATAAATATTGTCTGAGAAAAATAATGTTTAATATTTTATTATTTAATTCGAAAGCCTTATAAATTATCCTTTCCTTTCTAAAATATAATCTTTCAGATTCAAAATATCTGTGATGTTGAACCTGTTCAAGAATTTATCTTCTGCAATCCACTACTCAATTTAGCGTTTGCTTTTCTTGGCTGACTACAGAAGGTCGAATACAGAAAGTAAATTCTTCAAGAGGTTAATTTCACACACGCTGTCATTCACAATAAAGCAAGTCACAAATGGATATTTACAGTGTAAATTTAGAGATGTAAAATCACATTGAAAATTTAATTTTACAGTCCCAAAGGAACTCGTTTACACACCAATGTAATTTTACATTTAACAAGCTAAACGAATTCCATCCAAAAATTTAATTTTACACTGGTAATTTAATTGAATTGCACTTTGAAATTGTTTTTTCAATTCGCAATTTATTTTTGAATTCTTCGTGTAATTTTTCCATAATGATTGTTGGCAACAAATTGCCAACATTAATTGTTGTAAAAATTTTTTACTGTGTATATATAGTATAGGTACCAAACAGCCGTAAAAAATCGCATTCCGAGGAGGGTTATTTTTGCTAGAAATAATAGCAAATAGACAAATTTGTGATAGGCGGAGAAAACGAAATACTATTTATTTTCATAGAAAAATTGGACTTAACTTACACTATTTTTAAGTGTCAATTTTAATAAATTTGATTTGGATTTTTAAGGGTTATTATTGTTCATAATTAAAGTACTTTGTTCTATCTTTTCAATGGTAGTATTATCTCGATTTCGAAAACTTTGTGATTTACTTTATTCTGCCCTTGTACCCTTCATACGTATCTATTATAAATGAAAAAATATAATAAGAAATTTTTTTCTGAGTTAATATTTCAGTGAATATACAACTATTAACGTTTTAAAGTTGAAGTTTTTTAAAATTGTGCAAGTCATTATTTACATATTTCAAGGTAGTGACTTTATACCTCAATTCTTTTTTAGGATTCTTATCTGACTTGTGGACTATATAGTAGCAAAAAACGTTCAATTGTAAGAATTGGTATTTTGTCACCTCTCATGCAAGTCATTTTTCTAAAATACTATTTATAGAAGGCCTGAAAGTATCATCTCATGTAGTCGTATTAAAGAATATTAAAAGGATACCCACTCAAGCATAACGTTATCTACATATATGTCCTTAGGTACACCTATATACAAATTTAAAGGTACATGACAGGATGAAAAACTCAATTCATTATAGAGGTAAGGAAGGTTAGAAGCGTGTCGTATCCGAAGGAACCCTGCGGTTCCGTCTTATAGAAAACATCCAATATCTTCGAGATGTTGGCAATGGGATCCAAAAATAAATCTGAAGTTGAAGGTTCGAATGAAACGCCCGAATGTCCCTTAATATAATGATTTCCCAAAAGGGCGACCAAAGGAAGCCGAAACTTCCAATAAGAACACCTACCGCTGATCACCCTGGATTTTGTGAATGAATAGCCCTTCTGATTTCTGTCCTGCACAGCGTGTATTCGCCGGGTATCCGCCGGTGAAAGAAGGTAATCAAGTTGCATTTAAAATTCACGAAACTGATTGAACTGCTCCAGTCTTAATCCGCCCCCGGTGATACGTCTCAGTGAACATTCTTATAAGACGTTTAGAAGATTCGTGACGTAGAATGGGGATTCTAGAAATAACCATATATCAAAAAAAAAAAAAAAACTGTCTCAAACAATTTCGTCACCAATAACGAAAATGCCCATTTTACTGCCATTTTCCCACGATGTTTATCGGGGTAGCAAACTAATACACATAGTGTAAATGTTTTATCGATTGTCTCGTAATTCTTGCTCGAAATTAATTTACCCTCGGATAATTCAATAATCCGTTCCCATGGGTGGGCCTCCGCCGCAGATTGTTTTCCTTATTTAGCTTCGAGGGGTTAAGCGGAGCCTGGGATATAGCCTAGGATTAACAATAGTCGCCTTTTTGTATGTCGGGTACCATTTGTCGTAGATTTGGGCAAAAGACTTATTGTGAGCGCTTTCGGATGTTTGATGCGAATAAATTCTGGTCTTGAAATCTGTTTTCTTTCCATTTCTCACTCCAACGTCGACGGTATGGGGGTTTTTGTACTATCGGGTCGGTTCGCCGAAATTCTAGACAATGTAGGGCATAAAATTGCCTGAAATGGGCCCACGGCCTTAAATTCTCCTTCGACTTTGACATTTTTTTTTTCCTCGTCAGCAGAAGAACGCACTTTATCTAGAGTAATTGAGTGACTCTTGGCGGGAAAGAGACCGGGATCGAGGCAAGGAGTCGACAAAATCCAATTAATTTCTACTTTTAAAAAGCAAGATCTGTGTATCTTGCAGGATTGGGTCGTGTCGATGTGGCAGGCCTTAAACTAAAATGTTCGAGTTAATGGGGAAGTTTCTTTTCCCGGGGATATACTGTTTGGCTTGATGGCACAGGGACTTTGACAGGCACAATATTAACGAGTGTCCCAGAACTTCCCGGTCAGTGATTCAAATAAAAACCGAATCTGGGATGCCATTAGTACTTATGGAATGGACCAAAGTCGGGTTAAATGGCAATCTTCAGACGAAACTTTTGGGCGAATAGAATGGGCAGTTTTGGTAAGGAACTTTGGTCGGCGATAAGGTCGAATTAATTAAGAAAATCTATTCGACAAAAGCTTTTAATTCCTTAGACCCAGCAACTATTTAAACTCTTGATTTATTGACCAATGTTAGCTTCATATATATAATGATAACTTTCATTTATTATCTAAATTTTAGTCTTAACCATTTCGTACATGACTAACAAAGCCGATTATGTGAAGTGCGGTCTGCTTCGCAATCGATTCTATAATTACGCAAAATAATTATTTTTTTGTTACTTTTATGAAATAGTTTTTTATCGTTATTGTTAAATATTTACTTAAAAATCGTTGTCATTTAGTGCGCTAAGACCAAATTCAATATATATAATTAATTAAATTACAATTTAATATTTTGTTACATAACATTCCTATAAACACGTCATATATTATTTCGTTCGAATAATTTTCGTTTGTATCTTAAAAGTACAATTTTTTTCGATATGACTTAAATTGTCTATCGATATTAATTACTAACAACTTTTGAAGACCAAAGGTAAAGTTATTCATCTACAATAAGTTACAAAAATCTATTTTTCAAATTAAAAACTTTACCCGGTAATTTTTTTATACGAACATGATAAAAAATAGAATTTTAACCTAAAATGTATAAACATGCTGAAGTTCTTCATAATTTTCAGACTTAAAAATGAAACTATTCATTTTAACTCGTATAGCTTCTTCAAAACTGGCTTACACTTACAATTTGATAATATTTTCCCTTTGACTATATAATTAAAACCTTTAAGACATGCAGAACTTTATTCATATGAATAGAGTGGTTAAAGTGCTAAAGGCTTCATTACTTTAACCAAAGGCTTTTAAGTTAATAGAAGAAAGGAGCGACAAATTAATTCTTAGACGAGATATACTTTAATATTTACAATGAAAATCATTCTAGGAAGAAGGTATCACTTATTTGTAAATTAAATTTCTAGGTACAATTTGTCTTTTAATACATGGGTAATATAAGCGTATGTATATGTTATATGTAGAACAAAAACATCGATTTTTCAAACGTAATAGATTAAACCAGCCGTATTCTCAGAAATTATAAAATGCATGACAAAAATTGCATCTCTAGTCTGTGAGAAATAAATTATTAGTTTTCTGTGGCAAATACGCTCTTATGGAAAATAACGTCATGAACTTGCTTTGTGTATTTTTTGCAATCCTCGTGGAAGGATGGCTTTGTTTATTATAAAAACCGTCTACTTCCGTAAATGAATATTGTCTGCATTCAGTGGGTTTTCACTTTAAACCTAAATACTTTTTTTGTAAGTGCAATTAATTGTGATTTCATTTTCACGTAGACTAGGCACCATAAAGTTGGAAATGTGAAAATTTTACACATCTGAGAAAATTAAAGATAATACCCGAGGGCTTATAATCCACCAGCCCACAAGTCCTTTGAGCATTAAATTAACCAGGAACTCAAGCATTTATTTTGAAAAATTAAAATATGCATTATATCACAAAAAGTTGACAACATAGCTGACAGAAATTAATTGCCCTATTTTCTCGGCAGCTTGTTTGTCACTTTAAAGAGTAATTAAGGACATTGCTATGATGAAAGCCAACATATCATTCGCAGATTCAAGGGTCCAGCGAAGGTCACAAATTACATTATTTTTATTTTTTGTTTTACATTCCCAAGAACCTTAATTGACTTAGTGGCTGCGTAAACAATAATAATTTTCTTGGCTAGCAATCAGAAACTTTCACTGTGACCGCGACGTGAAGCAAAAAGGGTGCGTTTAGAAGTACCACTATTTAAGAAT
This sequence comes from Machimus rusticus, assembly GCA_951509405.1. Lineage (NCBI taxonomy): Eukaryota > Metazoa > Arthropoda > Insecta > Diptera > Asilidae > Machimus > Machimus rusticus. The sequence continues at coordinate 5,736,502 of OX608049.1, forward strand.
AATTAGGACTCAATTAAAACTGATCCCTTTATGAATAATGAACGGATATACCCTTTAAATTGTCGTGACCTTAATTAAAGTTAAATTAGACCTAGAGGGAAGGGAGGCTAGGTAACAGAATTAGAAAACCCTTAGAGAGTCAGAAATTATTGTATCTTTCGGTTCTTTCCACAATTTTCCAGGAAAGAAGCGTTAAAACCATCATAAATAACCAGATGCTCCCGACAACTTTTGACTGACAGTTTTTCTCCCCGAGGAAGTTTTGCATAAAATTGGTAGAGTCTTTGTAGGACAGACAGAGGGGTATACGAAAGGTAAAACTTTCTTGTTATGATTACACCACGAAAATTTCTTTTAATGTATCGCCAGTAAATTTTCGAAGGTTGTAAGTATGAGGGATAGGCAGTTGGTATATTTCGACAACACCACCGGAAATTTATAAATTTCCTTGTTTGTACCTTTTATTGTTTGGACGATGACTATGTAGCAGTCGCTATATTTTATTCAAAAGAAACCGCAGGTGAAAGCTTTAGTGGTATTTCGGAAAGATTTCGAATGTATTGTGCTGAAATTAGTATGAAAGTACTCGGAATATGGCTCATTTAGAAATGTAGCGATTTTAAAATGAAATTATGGAATTATTACGTATTTAAAAACCATTTATATTTTGTAGCTAAGAAATTTATTTCTTTATAGTACAGGGACCTAAAGCGCCTTCAAGATTCGTTGCTCATTGGTTTAATTAGGCCATAACAATTTTTATTCGAATTAGTGATGTTGTACTACTGATTCACTTTTTTTCAGTTATTTTTATGTAGATCAAGCCCCAAAATCTATTACACATACATACATATATGTACTTTTAATTTAAAAAAGTTTAAATACATTTCTATGAAATGTGGCACTCATTTAAAATAGTAATACAGGGTGTTTCGTTATAAGTTGTGAGTAGGGGTATGCCAATCGATTCTACATGGTCTCTTGATCAACGTTTGTTCGGAGATCCCTCCAACTTCCCTAAAATCGGCCCGTTACTCCTAAAAGCATAATTGAAAAGTTTGGCAGAGTTTAACCCAGAAAATAACAACTTCTTCAAAACATTATGCATAAAAACTGAGCAAATGCTCAATCTTAATTTTTATATAGAAAACTGGAGCTCAATCTCAATTTGTGTGAGATAAAACTCGGGTTTTCTATATAAAAATTGAGATTGAGTATTTGCTCAGTTTTTGTGCATTTTGGCATAAAAGCATACACTTCAAATCAATTGAAACCAAAATGATGAAGAATAGTTTAAATTTGTTCGATACGTATTATAAATTGTCTTAATAATATGTAAGATATAAAATTTAAAAATTATTTACTAAACTTTTATTTTATCGCAATGTTTAGGCAAAATTTATTCTTTAACTTTCGAAACAGCGTTCATAACTTTTTGCAACAACATTTATGTTAACCATATTGTTTATAAATATAAATTTATTTTATTATTAAATATATCTGATGAGTTCTATATATATATTTTATTAATTTTATAATTATAAATAAAGTTATGTTGTCCTATATTAGATCTGACTTTTTCTGGTGTAGGTATAGATACTTTGGAAAATTAGGTTAAAAAATCAATAAAACTCAATTTCATGATATTTTTTATCAATATATGTAAAATGAGACGATCGGGCAGATAAATAATGAAGTCTTACTTGTTATTGTGATAAATGATAAACAAAGGCTGTAATTTTATAGACTCTCAAAATGTAAACTTGCCGATGTGTACATAATGTAGTAACACAAGTTGAGTTTTCAGTAGAAAACGTTTTCATTTCAAGCCAGTTTGGGTTTCTACTTTAAATTTATATGCAAATATGGATGGAATATGTGTACATATGTACATACATGTATATTTATACGACTATTAGAAGAAATTATCATCACCAGGTGGGTTCGGACTCCTCAAAAGCATTGGGTGGAAATTGATTTGAAGGAAACGCAATCCAAACATTAACATTGCTCGCTTTACTGATTGTTAGAAGTTCTGAAATTCCTTACAAAGATCCAAACAAGTGGCGATGCAAATTGTATAATTAACCTTGAGGTTATATTTCTAGAGGAAACCATGCACAAAAACCAAGCCTGCAGTGTTCCAAAGTTTTCCATTCACAATTTCGTCATTAAGTAAAGAGTTCTCTTGAGACCTGGACTAGGTCTAGCTGGGCGCTCTGACGCAACCATGTGCTATAGAGTCAAACATTTGAAATATGTGCAATCGTTAAAACTTTATAAGAAACTTATGTTTCAAACTGCTCTTTGGCGAGGAAACTGGTTACTACGTGATACGGGGACAAATTCTCTTAGATGGAATGGCAGCGACAGACAACAAAACCAACCCACCATACGAGGGATTGCTAAGAATGAAAAAGACCATTTAAAAACCCCTTTTTTTGTGATGCTTTTAGCAAGAATTTTCTATTTGAACAAATTCAAACACTCGCTTCTTGTAAAAACCTTTTTGAACTGATGGAAAGATGATTTTCGTGCAAGGGATGGTTTACTCAATAAAACCTAAAAATAATAAAACGATTGTCAAATATTTTGTTTATTTTTTTCTTCCAATAACGTCGATTTTGAATTACCGCCACGCCAAGCCTTAGCTTGCAATAACTTTTGGAAAGGGCACTTACCTGTGCGTTTACTCAAGGTGAGGTGAAGTGGATTTCTTGAAAAGGAAGTAGAAAATTAGTTTTCTGGTACGATAGAGTTAGAGAAAGTTTTCTGAAGCTTTAAAATAAGTTTGTAATTCTCAAACAACTTAGAAATGCGCTTAAATGGCTCTCAATAGTACGAGAACTAGCTAAAGATATTGATCCACTTTGAGGATTTTAAAGAGGATTGTTTTCAAATCATCCGCCTCTTATCAATGCACTTAAGAAAATTAATTAACTTTAAGATGAACGAAATTGAGAAGATATCCAAAGATCGAAAATTAATACGTTAAAGTGTAAAACGTAATTTACTCCTCATTTCATTCAATTTTTATTACATTTTCTTGAACATAATAATACACTATTATATTTTTCCCATTCCAATAATTTATTTCCCTTTCATAGTGTCAGATTTGTGAGTTTTTATTTCCGTGAATAAACCATATTATGTAATCAAAATCAACATGAACGTTAGATCTGTATCAACACTTGGTAAATTACTCTGTCGTATCGCATGTAAAGGACGCTTGTAATCAATGAATATGAAAACTTCTGTCTCTAATAAATTATTCAACTGATTTACCGCATTCGACTTTCACTGAAAGCGAAAACTTTGAGAAAAAAAAAATCCCTATTATTATTTTTTTTCCCACTGTTTTACATGTTGAACCGCGAATGGCTAAAAAATATCCCCATAATATGTAAATCTTGTTACGAAATATTTTACGAAAAGGAAGTCAAAATAAAACCATAATTTGAAAATTACTCTTAATTTCACTTGGTGAATTTCAATATGCCATAACAAAACTTTAAAATCATTACTTTTTATTAATTTCTGTCTGTCAAAAGTATCGGCAACTTTAAAATATTGGAGAAATTTATAATATTGGAAGTAAATTATTTTAAAAACAAAAGTAAGGAAATTTATTTGTTTGTCATAAAGTAATTAATAAATTTATCTTGCTACTTGAAAAATAAATTTTTCATACATATAACTTTAAATAACTTTGTAACGGTTAATTGCCACAAACTGACAAACTGTCAAAAATCCTGATCCAATCTGTTCAAAACTTTGCGGAAAAGATCGATATAATTATCAATTATGATCAGGCTCAACGAATGTGAAGCAGATCAGTTTGGATCAGAAAAGAGTAGTAACAGTTCTCATGGAAAGCGGTTCTCATGATCTTTTCTAGATCAGTCAACGAACAGACCTATTATTTAATTTTTTCATTTATCCAAAACAATGGTGATTTTGCTTAGATTTGAAATTTATCATGAATAAACTATAGAACAAATTTAAAATTTTCTAAAAGATATAAAATTTCAACGCCTTTTATCCAATTTTAAGTTCAAAACTTATTTGAAAATTGTTCAGTTCAATACTTGAAATTTTGCATAAATAAAAATGATAGCAATTTGATGCGTTGTTGATACAAATTTATAATCCTTATTTTGATGAACTATTAATAAATTTAAGTTTAAAATAAATTTTCCTATTGTTCTGGAAATATAAAAAGAACGGCGCTAACATCAATCTAAAGCAAACTATACTGATTTAGAAAGGTCTTATTTTTCAACACGGATAAATAATGAATAATTGAATAATAGATAATAATTAAATTAATTTGATAGTCCCATGTGTGTGGTTGGTAGATATGGTGCTATGGGCTATCTCAAAGCAAAGTTGACTAAATTGATCATGCATTTTAGGAATGTTATAATGACAATTATATTTAATAGAGATTTAATAAAATCAAATTATTTTGCATCCTCTTTCTTAACATTTCTCCATGGAAACCTATAATACTTTTGCGCGTTTCAGCATAATTTCTTTTCTTAATAAACACTCTGAGTTATTATATTATTAATTATTATTTCCTTTTGTTTTAATATTATACGAGCAATTATTTAGGTGCATGCGTGAAAATTCTTATAAACCATTGATATTTTTCATCCAATATTTTATTGGAAGCGAGGCGATGTTTTACTATACAAAATTAGGATCAGGTCGGTGTTGATCAGAAGATCAAGTAAATCGATCGCCATATACCTGTTCAGATCTTAACGAAATACCCTGTATGCACTTACTATTTTGGTCCTAATATGCTGCTTGATGTTACTTAGTATATTTAAAGGTCTGTATACATATTATACTATTTTGATTTATGCTGGAACTTAAATATAAATAGAAAAAAATCTTAGTACTAAGACTATGTTATCATGGTCTGGATACGACTTCGCCTTGAGAATATTCTGAGGTTTTTTTTAAAGTTAGTCCTAGTCAGCTTTAGACAAAGTTACAAGCTATTAAATTGGAATAAAGGATTGCTGTGTACATGTACATACATATATGATGTAAATATTGTTATCATTGAACTATTTTTACTTAAAGTGCAAAAAAAACTGATATTCAAAAATTAATTAAACTTACAGAGGTGCACACTATGACTCTTCTGTTAACCAATTGCGCAAACTCATTATCAAGCATTGAATTAAACAATTAGCGCTTGGGGCACCTTTTAAAGAGCGTTCTGAAGGAGGAAAGTTGTATTAATCAAGTCATCACCTCGCACAGCTCCCCGCCGGAATTTGTCCCCTAATTGGGATTCTATTGACACGCGTGAGCACAAAGTAAACTCATTAAACCGACCTTCGACCTTGTTAATGCGCCTAACAAAGTCGTGTGAAACTTCGTCATTAACACCGCACCAATGTGATTACGCCACACCCTTTGACGTGTTGCGTTTTAACAGGGTGCCCAGAACATGCCCCCTCACCTCGGCGAGATTAATGCTCGTCCCGACTTCCGTTTTCAATCGAGCGGAAATAAGGCCTCGTCCGCACTGGCGTTCTTTAATGAAACTTTAAATCCAAGTCTCGCAATTGTACTTAGGTGCAATTACGATTCCTCCGTTGACTTATTGCGCGTCCACGCTTAGCGGTGGGACGTTGTCGCACCCATTCGGTAATTAATTCATAAACGTAAGGAAATGGCGGACAAGGTGCGACTACAGGGTGCCTATCAACGCCAAACAATTTTCACCTGCGCCACTCGACGTCGGCACGTCTGTAATTAAAAATAAAAATCCTCTCAGGTGTGCTTGAGCGGCACTCTACTTTCGATGTTTGTGGCGGTGGCTCAGGGCCTTTCCCACCTGTTGATCCTCTATCCGAAAGTGGAATTTTCGCGCTTGGTGGCTTTCCCTGGAATTTTTGGGGAATTCGCTAATTTGTTAATTTCTTTAGGTAAAACTCCTTGGCCCTGGCTTCGCTGTCGTCGTTATATTCCACTTTTCCCAGCTTGGGTGATGTTTTCGGAAATTTTATTACTAATGGCCTCGACGGGCTGTTTTGCGCCATTAGTGGGCACTCATTGAGCTCATTACCCCCAAAAATGAAATTGCTTTGATGTTAACAGCCCTTTTGGTTTCGTGAGGTGGCCTCATTAAAACACACTATGGGTGCTTGTTAAATATTTAGTGGCACCTGCCATGTGAGTTATTCACGTGGATGAAAGTGTCATAATAACGATTATCGTCATCCATGTAAAGGGGAGGGATATAAACAGGATAATACCCCCGTGCATTCAGGAAGTAAAACCGGAAATCACACCACCCTAAGTTCCTTCTTTGAATATCCTGGACCAAATCATCTCAACTATCAGTCGATTGTGCGTTCGTGCTCATCCGGCCGCTCAATCCGGTATTTGAGTCCATGGAGGCAAAAGATAAACAGTTTATCGGATTTATGTGGCATAACTTGGATAAAGGCAAACCCTTGGGGCCACATATCATTGTTCGTTTGGCAACTTTATACCTACTCAAGAGAAAAAATTATGGTATCTTCATAAGTTTACATGCCTACAACAAAAAATCCGGAGAGATTTTAACTCAATTCAACCAAAAGATGTTGAGTGTGGTTCCGCGTCTTGAACATTTTTATTTTTAATAAGATAAGTTAATTTAATCCTTACACTGCAAATCTTAGCGTTTTATTTTAACCATTAACACTTAAAAGCGTTTTAAAAACGACACCATGTTAATCAAATAGGTGACGTAATATTAAAACACTTTTAGTGTAAATAAAACACTAAGATTTGTAGTGTAAAAAGCATTTTTGAGTAAATGTTTTTTGACACCCAACCAAAAGTCAATTATTTTTAATTAAATTCTTATTACTTATTTCCAAAAAATATTATCAATTTGCCCATACTTGTCACTCAAAAACTGGTGACCATAAAATCTATTTATTTATTTATTCATTGTCTATACTCGTTGCGAAAATTATGGCCATTCTAAATCAGTACAGTTTGCTTTAGACTGCTCAAAATATTCAATAAGCTATAATGACACGATTTTTGCAAATTTGCAAAACACAAATCAAAAAGCTAACCATTGACTTATTGTATTTTCAACATTCCTGAAATCTTTTTTCATAGTGATACCTATACAGAACGTTTGAAGTCATATATTTTGAAACATAATAATATATCAAAAAATTAGAACTACGTCGCGCTTTGCAATTTTAGCCCGTTTTTATGTACGATTTGACTGGGCTATACAGAAAGTTTTAAGTCATATATTTAGAAGAATTAAATTTTATTTGCGAACATAATATGATAAAAAACTTTAGTAAGTTATAACACATATATGTAGGTATATATATCTTTTCTATTAATTCATGCATTTTCTGAAACAAATCACCTCGAAATAAAATTTTATTCTAATGAATTTGATTTATTCTAATAAATGATTGTATTTATTTTAAATTATACATTTTATTCAATTTCAAATTAAAAATATGTTTATATATGTACCATATGTATAATGTCATTGATTTAACATATATTGTCATATATTGTACTTCAAAACCATTAGGACAAATATTTCGCGTAATTATTTTTTATTTACAATTCGATATTCTGTTAAGAAGTTATACTACCCAATATTTTTTTATAGCTTAGTTTTCGAGACCCCTTTGAGCGCTGAGCAACGTTGAAACTTTAAACACATTTTTCTCGAAACTATGTTTTTCAAATTGACGGGCAACGTAGCTCGCTCAAATTTTATAGGATTTACTTTAAATTTTAACAATAGTTTCTTATATAGATTATCTTTCGAAATATACTCGATTGTTAAGACTAATAATTAGTTACATTTGCTATAAAAGATTTAATTTGATGCCATTTTGTGAATTTTGGAAAAATTTGTGTAATCTTAGGTACTTCCAAAGGAATGCAGATTAAGGAAATACTTTTTTTTTTCTCTATGTGGTGCATGCCGATTTCCTCGTCGGAAAAAAGCATTTATTCAAGTTATACCTATAGTACCACGAGCCCATTTTGTATTGTAAATTTGAATAAAAAATACTTTTGTATACTTTAATACATATGTATGTCCAATAAAGTCTCAAAATTTCATTTTAATCCATCTCCAGTAATACATAACAATATTTTAAAAAAAATGGTTCACTTTTCAGTGCGCGCCTGGGTAGTGTAACAACCCCTTAATGTAATTTTCGCAATTTTCGATTCTGGTAATGTAATTTTCTGGCAATTGGCATTTAATTTTATTTTTCTTGATATAAAACCTTCTGAAAAAACAGGTATAACTGACTGGTCGACTCTTTACGACACTTTCGCCCGTGAAAGTACTTAAAAATCAATTAATATGTTATAAAATTACCCAGTCCCCATGGGTTGCGGAAGCACAGCAATTTTGCGGATGAAAACAGGCCATGTCCGTCGTGTAGATTAATGACCGAATCCGATATTTTTGTATATTCGTCCCTGTCTGGTGTTTACCTTTTTTACTGTCGGGGCGCCGAAACCCTCCGGGACTGTTCCAAGCAACTTTACGACTTCACCAACGTCTGTTGGAAAAAAAATAAAAAAAAACCAACATAAGGTCGAATGCGCCCTTTATTCCCTTCCGGACAAAATCATTTCTCCCGGGGGGGACCAAGAAAATATATTTTGGCCTTTACTGAAACAATAAACAAAATATCCCCCGACTCCGGCACTTTTCATGTCGCCAAGTGCCCTTTGTGCCCTCCGAATTTATTTTGTGTTCAAATTTTAGCCCCTCGGGCCGGGGGTGTGATACAAAAATAGCGTGCTAGAAGTGATTGCGTGCCAGCGGCCACTCTTCGGACCGCTGCTGCTTTTACAGCGTCTTCAGTTTTCACTTCAGATAAAGCAACAAGTTGCGAAAGGAAGGACTCTCGATAAAAGGGGAAATGGAATTTAGTGTTATTGCTGATGGATATCTTGGATTGCGTAAATTCAACAATTACTTTGAAAATTCCAAGACTTGGCCAGGGGGTGGTACAGGAGAGGTCGTCTACCTTCATTAAGGTATATTCTTTGTTTGAAGACTCTTTTTCTAAGAAATTCCCTTTCCGTGCTGTCGTTAATCAGCAAGGGCAATTTTGGACAATTCATGTCCTGTTCAATTACAAAAATACATTGTATTTTTTTTTTCATTCCGTGAACTTTCATATCTTCATCATCACAACCATACAAAATAACTCAAATATATGGCTACACTGTAAAAAAGAAACAATTAAGTAAATTGAAAGTACATGTAATTCATTTAACTTAACGACGAAAGGAAGGAATCATTTCTCTTAACTATGCGGCGTATTTTCAGAAGCCTATTCATCCAACTACATATACGTAATTGAAAGTATTATTCTAAGTCGTGGCGACGTATCCAGGATAGCTACGCATCACTTTAGTATATTTTTCTAATAAATTTTTTCCACACCCCACATTTGAAGAGAAAATGTAGGTACATTATTAATTTAAAAGAAATCATTTCAATTGATGTTGTAGTCATTTTATTTCAAGCGCATATGCATTTCTTACACCGAATTACGAGTTTATTCCAGACATTTGATATCATTCAAAAAATACTTGAAAAAATACCTTTGCAGTCATATGTACTGTGCCCAAGTTATAAGTGGGATAAACTTGGCGTCGTCTCGTCCTTAAACAATGATTGATTGTCCTTTTAGATATAATTCATAGAAAACCATTAAACTAAAACATAAATAAAGGAAATTATTAAATAGAAGTCTCCTGATTCACTTTCCACTAGATTTTAAATTGAAACCAAATCTATGTAGTATAAATTCACTGTATTCCAGTGAGAAAAGATATAAAGTGTACCTACAGAGAATTTTTATGCAAATATACCTTTTTGAGCATTATTATAATAATAATACATAATAGTTATTTACCATTTCAACATTTTTTTTTAAACTTGGTGTGTAGGTAATACTGTTTTGAATCGTTGATTGCAAAATTGAATGCACTATTTCGAACCTTAGAATTAAATCCATATTGTACCTTGTTTTCAGTCACTTTAAAGAATCTTACAATTCGTAGTTTTGTAACAATTTGTCAAAGTACATAATAGAAAAATTACAGATTGTGTACTTCTTAACACTATTTTTGACTAAAATTTGCTTTGCTAATTAAATTGTTTTGCTTAATTTATTGGTAAATTTGTTTTAAATTTTTATTTTTACTTGCCTAGGGTTGTGAAAATTGTAAGTTAAAAAGTACTCAATCACTTGCCCTTGTGTCTTTTGAGTAACGTATGCATGTCCGAAAATTTTATGGAATCTTCGTAATAAATAAACGTGGTAAAGCACTACCAAAGAAAGGTGAAGGCTATTAAGAAGGATATATATCAATTATACTTTCAAATGAACCTCCACATACTGTCGACCTCATATTTTCTTTGAGCGAATGGGATTTCGTTCCGATAATTATTTTGCCTCCTTCAGGGCTTATACTTTCAAGGAAATTATTGCTATTTGAGCAATAGCAGTTGCAAAACTCGTAGCTTACAATAATATCCGGGTAGGTTGCATTCCATTCTCTTCATACCAAGGCAAAATCGACTCATGTGTCCTGATGACATGCAATTGCATGCACATTTTCTATTCCTCCTTGACCTTTATATGGCAGCCCTGATTCTTGCAAATGCGGGCACGCCGCCGGCAGATGCAAGTGCTGCCACAAGGTTACGACACCTTCAAGGGAATGAAAAATAGCCCAGCCAAAGTATTTTATAATTAATAACTTGTATACAAAAGTGTTTTGCAAGTTTTACATGTTTATTGCTAGTTATTAACGCAACCAGTGTATTATCTTAATTCTTGAAAATTATACTTGTAAATATGTTCGGAAAATTATGACGTGAGCGGTTTACTCTTTTTTTTTTTACTTAGTTATTAAATTCATATTAAATATTAAACTACGAGGTCAGCATTGTGTTTTGTTTAAAAACAATTAATATTCACATAAATTACCATTCACTCTTAAAATTTATAAATCAATTTTTTTCTAATTTTTAATAATATTACATATATATTTTTAAAAATAAATTACGCAAAATTATTTAATTTCTTTTCTAGTGGAGCATCATCTACATATAGCTTTTTTTAGAAACCACTTATCTGAACAAATTACTTTTATAAGAGGGTTCAAATCGAAATATATTTCATTCTAAATTAAATTTTTATCTTTGAAAAGGTTAAACCACTTCATCCAAACTTCTTATTAAAAAAAAAAGTATTTTTCTCAGAATTGAACTTGGAGTATAAAATCCTCTGTTTTAAAAACTAAAAATAATGCTTTATTACATACCATTCCCATATATTTTCAATTTAAGTGCCTCTTTCTCCTGAAATAAACAATTTCTCAACTCTTCCCTTTACAATCTGAAAAAGTAATATAACTTTTACGAATGGGATGAAGTACCCTCATCGTGAAATTTGTTTACCTTGTCACATAAAATGCTCACATCCAATAATAGATTCCCAATTTCGGAAATACATATTCTTTGAAAAGTTTCAAATGATGAATGACAGTTTAATATAATTCTCTTGATAATTATTTATGAGTTTTTACTTTAAACTCCATTTTTAATGTTAGGGAAGCTTTTAAGATTTCTAAACATATATAATCACAAATAAAATAATGATCCGAAGAAGACGAGGGTTTTATACGCGTGTAAGCAAAGTTAGACATGTAATAAAATGGTCGATGGAATTTGAGTGAAAGGGGTTTTTAGAGCCGAATAATGTTTTGAGTTGTTTCCGTCTTAAGATACCTTAATCAGTTCCCATTAGACCATATACACCGTACTTATAAGAAGCTGTTGAAAAGGGAAAAAATTCAATTATTTGACTTTTATTTCTGTGGTTATTGAATTATTAATATTAGATACGAATATAATTAGATATATTTGAAAAATGTTCAACTCCATTCCCACAATTATTACCTTATACCGTCGCACACATCGCATTTAGTGCTAAACTTTTATGTTGAACATTATCTCTAATTAAAGAATTAATTAGTCACGTACAGACGGTGTACCCAATTAACCTAAATCTATCTAATTTTATTAGCTTTGGTTATAAATTTTTAATGCTGCTTTGTAAGGAAATAATAATTTATAAAAACAACATGACAAAAGACTTTTTCAAATTAGCTATATGCAGAACGTAACTAGTCATGGAAATCATGAAAATCAAAAATAGTTGTTAGTTACACAGACTATAATATTATAAAAAAGCAAAATTTAAAAAATAAATTCTCGAAACTAATTTTTCTGTCTCTGTGTTCAGCAACGACTAAACTGATTTTGATGACATTTGGTACATATGTATGTATTGTCATTATATAATGTCTATGAACGAAGCGAATTTTGATTTTGAAACATAATTTTTTTTCTATAATACATAGGTAATTAAGAATATGTAGGAACGGAGACGTCATTTCCTCACTACTTTTTTTTATGAAACCTATACTGAAAACAATTTTTAACTATGTATCTATATTTATATAAATATATATTCGATGGACTATACCTTACGAATTCCATAACCATAAAACTATATTCTCTCATCTTTCTTAGGGATGCCAGATCTATAGTTATACAGTTTTTTACTATTCTGCAAGAATTTGTTGTTTAATTGCCCTCAAATCCATAAAAAGTTTTCTGAGCGTATGCCATTTGCTAAAAACGTTTGTTTCTCCAAATCTTTCGTTCATGACGTGCGAAGTCTGAGTTATATGTATTAAAATTTTTAAAATTCATAAAAACTTCTTATATATTACAATATAAACACTAATTTTTATTATTGAACTAATTATGATATTATACCATATTATTTTAAGTAATTAAATGTTCAATGTTCATATTCTTAAAAAACGCTTTTTTCCAGCCTCGTCAAGTCCGTAAAGTGGCCAAGAAATTTTATCATTATAACGAAGTGTCTATTAGAATCGAATTGGTGAAATAAAATATTCTAAAATAAATAAATATACACGTAAGAAATCACCCAATTTTAATTTGTTCAAATTAGATTGACCATAATCATTTTAAATCCCCAATAAAATTTATGGATTTAACTGAATTCGCTCCTGTTTGATTGAAACTGAAAATGCTTTGATCAGAAAATTTGATTGAAATATTTAGAATTGAGTTTCTACACGTGGAATATTTGAAAAGGTGTCCTATTCATCCAGAGGTATCAAAAGACGACCAGTAGGATTGGGTGCGATAAGCCAAAATTCAAAGTTATGTCACTTCACTATATTAATTGGATTCGACTCTTAGCTAAATAAACAAAAGACTTCGATCCCAATGGAACCGAGGAATTGTTTCAAAGCCTTTTCAAAGTGAAATCAATCGGAAAACAAATGGTTCTCGAAACACCGATACAATCGATCCCTTGGTTGCACGTCACGTTTCGAACACGTTCTGAAATCCCAATGCTTTTTGATCGAAATCTATTTGCTTATTGCAAATTGTACCCTTCAGTTCCCAAAGGAGATTGATCTCCATCATTAGAATACATTATTTGAAAAAGGGTTATGGGACAAACAAGCCGATATAAAAAAAAACGTCGATCCGAATTATGATTATGCGAGATTATATCGAACCTTTTTAAATTCGATGATACTAACGAAAAATGACACTAGGATCCTCCATACAAATAGCAGATTTTGACAAGTAATAAAGGCACGCTAATTTGAACAGAAGTTAACGAATATCTTAAGTGGAAAAATATCTAAGAATGAATTGGCCATAAAAGCCATTTGGACGGGTGGCTGACTGTTTCGGTTCCACGAACGAACGCAGATAGCCTTAAAACTACCTTCTGTGGCAGGAGAGATGGCTTTTATTTTTTGAAGATTTCCATTCTTTCTTTAGTCGATTTTCTGAGAAAAAAGGAAAGGAATTTGATTCTAATTGGGCACTCGCCCTCTGCTGAAAGCCGTAAATGAGATTTAATGACCCAGTGATTTTCCGCCAAGAGAAATGTGACTCCTCCGGGATTAAAAGATTGAAATGCGAAAAGGACTTTGGGAAGGGAATGTTCGAAATTGTCCTTTGTTTTTTCAAATGAAATGTTAATTTACTTGTTTCTTTTCACTACTTTGAAAAGGGTTGGTTTCTTAGTAATCCTCCGTAATGCCAGAAATGAAACATCTAAAAGAATTTCCGAAATCTGACCAGTAATTTAGAAAAGAAAATTGAAAGAGTTCTAGACTAAAATACAACGAAATAATATTATAAAAATGATAATAGAAAAAAAATATTGAAAAATTAGTACCGTAGATGCGGGTTACTTTAGTTCTAACTTATGAACTACTGAAAAACTTGCAATGAAATTTAAAAATAAATAAAAACTGCTGAAAATCTGCTTGCTTTAGAATCTAGATGCTCTAAATTTTCATGAATAGCATTCATGACTCTACGTAATGTAGGTTTTGTTTTTAGTAAAAAAAGGTTTATACAATGGTTAAACTGAAGAAACTCAAAACCATGCACTCCTGTTCTTATTTGAGCTCTTTTATGGATTTCAGGTTAAAAGCAGTGGATAAAGAAAATATGATCCTATTCATGAAAATTTAGAAGAATGTGAAGAGCTCCTTGCACCCTTATGCCATTAATCAAACAAAGGAGGTCTAAAATAGGATTGCACAACATTTAATGCTCTTAGGGATACTCAAGAAGCCCACTAATAAAGGACATTAGCGCTGGAATTGTTATAATCGAAAATAACGAGATTAAGCCACTTTGGTAATTGGGATAAAATGAGCCTTACGTATCACATGTCTGCACCGGTGATAATCATTTCTTTCTTAATGAGGCTCGTGTCCAGTCATCTAAACTTTCTTCAGACCTTTGTATGTCTATTCAAGTTAATTACCGAAAATGTTTATTTCCGTATCCTAATTGCTTCTCATTCCCTAGAGCCATTTTTCTGAGATTCGCACAAAATATATGTAAGTTGATGAGAGTTTGGTGGTTAATAATAGACACAGATGAGTTAGTAATAAAGAAAAAATTACAAACTTCGACGATTGTCTCCTAATTTCCCTTTCCTTCAAATTTTAATATTTCAAAAGTGACAAACGTTCGCAATCGGTCTAAAATTCGAAGAAATATTGGTTCACGAGCCCAAATGGGGCTCCAAAAGATTTGTCATGTTTCTAGGGAAATTAATCAAATAGCTTCTGTGGTGGATGAGTCCCTCATGTCATGCCATTCAATAATCAATTTCTTCACCGCGTACACCTGCTTCAGTAAATTTTCTTGTTGTAATAAAATCTGCTTTTGAACATCTCCTCGACGTGACGGTTCCTTTATAATTTTTCGGCGATTTGGTCTTTGGAGATGTTCAACGCATCCACCATTTGAATTCTTCTGCCATAACTCATCTTGAAGAAGCCGCAGTATTTCGTCTAAGGCTTTCGACGAAGCCGAAAGTACATTCATGCTTGAGTTATTTGAATATCCAATCTTTCTGGACCTATATTGATTCCCATCGATGATTTAGAATGCTGTATGTTATGTCTCAATCCTGTACCTGCCAGTTTAAAATTTATTACGCGTCATTATATAAATTTATTGATTTTTTATCGTCCTTTTAATAACGTTTGATTTTTATTGAATAATGCTGAAACCGCACTTCGAAGACAAGTAAATAATTAGGGGGCGGTATTATTTACATCCTACGAAATTCAAATTAATTCACCTGTACGAAATTTATGGTAGCTCTTGATAACAAGTTGAAACACAAAATTTACTCTTTAAAATTCTCAATCTAACTGAATGATTTTAAAGGAAATTAATGTAGACCTCTATATTAATTCAATTGGCTATTTTACTAATTAATGTCAGAAATTTACATATACATTAGCATAATGATGCCAATATAATAGATTCACAAACATGCATAGATCGACCTACTCGTAAATGGAGTGGTTAAGTGCAAAATTACGTAATTGACAAGTCAAATTGGATAAGTTACTGCATCTAATGATTAATGAACTATTTTTAAATGATTTAAATTTATTTATTGAATAATAAACAGTTTGTCGTGTAACCGGTAACACACAATTTCAAATTAATCATTATAAATTAAGTTTTTTCATTTCCATGTGCGTTAATGAATATCTAAATTAGATTCAAATCTGTTCATATGATGAAATTTTAAAAATTACTCCATTCAGAAAAGAAATAGAATTTTATAGTTGATTGCACTACAATTGTTGTTATAAATATTGATACGACATTTTAACTAATACTATCTGATAAATTCTTATAAATGTGCATATGTATATATAATACAATTTTTAATAAATATATTCGCCAAATATGCCAACCCATGCTCCTGAAATATTTTATAAATAAATATCAAATTTAACTGAAATAATAATTCCAGATTTTACAAAAGTAGTTGTAGTAACTACTCAATTATTTACAGTTTACATCTGTAACTTAAAGATTATTTAGCTTCTCAATAATCTAAATATTTTTCATGAAGATACTTTCATAATAGTATATTGTTGAAATATCTTATTAAAATTATGTTAAAAGCTATCCGCAAAACATTAATTGTCCTATCTTGCTTCTTGAACTACATCCTCGGGTACATTTTTAAAAATCTAAAATATAAGTAATTTCCCTCATAAACGTATAAATTGCGAACGAAATTTCATCTAGCGCCTTTTAGATTCAAGTCTTTTGAATCAAGTTATGTAGGCACCTCTCTAATTAGCAAATATAACTCAAGTTGTTATTTTAAACAAAAAAAAAATGTTTATAAAACTGCAAAATAAAATTATAGTAAGTAGGTACTTTATTCACGTTTATTTAATTATTTTCAACTACCTGTGGGAGTGTAATTTCATAATAAAATTGCGAAAATGGCACAATATGTGTAAAATGTTAATAAACCACCATTAATTACACCTGTTTTTATTATTTTTAAAAATCATCTAGCGTTTTAATTACCACACCGAAAGTGCCGCCGCTATTTTGATTTTGTTTTCCAGTTATGTTGGTAGTGCTACTAAAAGATTAAATTAATTAATGAAATACCATAACGCCGTGAATTAATGTGATTGCATTTTCGTTATCTTCAACAACATAATTATTTACATGTTAACAGATCGCACCGTTTCAGGTATAACATGCGGAAGGAGTGTATTGAATTAAATCAATATCGGAGTGAATGTGGACAAATACAGGGTGTTCCGAGAGGCAGGGACAGTAGCATAGGATTAATATAAATATATTTCTTTTTAACACCCGATGTGTAAGTGTAATGCAGGGGGAAACTGGAAAAAAATGTAAACGAAACGTAAACGTGACGTGTGTGAGTGGTGTGTGATACTATCCTGGATAGTGTTGAAGAATTCGGTTGTCGTGATTTTATAATGACACCAAATTTTTCATATGTTACCTTCATAATATTTTCCATGCTATTCACTATTATCTCGGCTAGTGAAATTTTAAATAGGACGTATCTAAGGTCAGAACGACCTCAATTTTCTATGACGACCATAGAAAATTTTTTGGAGATACCAATTGAATCGTTTGTTCAGGGATCGTTTGCTAGAATTTCGAGACACTCATCCTCGGGTTTAGCTAGAAATTCTAACCATAATCGGTCGAATTTTTGGCGTAAGCAAATCAGGAACAATGCGAGGACAGGGCGAAACCATACGCATCCAGGGCGTGAGGTGAACGATTATAGAGCGGCCTTTAAACGGAATCATCATATGAAAAGGCATAGTCGACATAATCGACACCATCTCGGGTATTTGGCGGAAATCAATTCTAATCACAGTCGCCGACACCATTCGCATCGGGAGTACCTACGTGGCGGCGAGGAGTCCCATTATGAGAAAAATCAACCGCTGGTCCAGTCCAGGAGTAGTAAGGTATTCCGCTCCATTCCCGTTGATAGTTTCAGCGAGATACATGACCAGCATCACAATCTTCATTGGCCCGTAAAACGTGAGGCTGTCGTCGAGGGTGACGTTATACTCGGCGGCCTAATGATGGTTCACTTCCGGGAGGATACCATAATATGTGGACCCATAATGCCTCAAGGGGGCATTCAAGCCCTCGAAGCTATGCTCTATACTCTGGATCGCATTAATGAGGATAAATTGCTTCCTAATATCACTTTGGGCGTCCATATCTTGGACGACTGCGACAAAGACTCGTACGGTCTTGAAATGGCTGTTGATTTCATCAAAGGTAAGTGTTAGGCTTTTTTTTTTTTTGTCTTCCTTTCCTATTTTCTGAAACATCCTCCACAAGATTGTCAACCTTTCGTTGTCATCGGGGCCTCCTATCTTATTGCCAGCCTTTTTCTCCAATTTACCAGTGCGAGCCACTTAGGCATCATACCAAAGAAACCGAAAAATCATCTCCCGTCGACTGATAAAAGTCCTTTAGTGTGACAGTCTTTGGCCGCAAAGCGTTTATGATTACACCCATATTTGTAGGAGTTGTTTATGCTCTCGTATGTGGGCAAAAATTCTATCAACACCTATAGACGACGTCGAGAAATAGGATGAAAATGTTTCTCTTCGGCCCATTCGAAAAATATGTAGTTTGAGGGTAAGAAAAGAGTATGGGACAAGTTTGTCCTTGCGTGATGTACGCAACTGGTACCGAGGATAGCGTACTTTATATATTTTCTTTTTACCAGTCTTGGGTATATGAAAGCGAGCATCTAAAGTTGATTCAGTGGTTCGGAAAATTATATTTTGTAATGAATCAACTCATAAATAATGGAATCATGGACCGTTCTATCTCTCTCCCATACATGCGAACACTCGACAATGCCTTTTCCATATAAGTATGGGGTATGTGTGGCTCCTATCACGTCCCGGAGATTTCACCAAAAGCGGATTTCACGCTAGTAATATGAAATTTATAACAACGGCACGAATATTTGCCCATCGAATTGCTCGTTGTGCTGTGATCCGAGGTAATTCAGTCATGGTATAGCATCTGTATGAGGGGATGCCTACTAGGAGATTTACATCAAATTAGGAGGCCCTCCTCGCCCAAACTCCACCGGAAATTTTACTTAATCTTATCAAAGCAAACGAGCATATGATTTCATCCTGGGAATGAATCAGAAATGGGAAAATATCCGTTGAAGTCCGAGTAGAAATCTCCTCGCTAAAAGTCTTTCACAAACAAATTTTCCAGACGAATTCAACATAAATTTCTCTATCTCAGGAAAAGATTTTAATTTGCCTAATTATCCTGAAAAAGTTTTTTAAAAATATGTACATATATTAACTTATTGTCGTACTATATTGAAAATCTTTTTTTTTTACGAATTTCATATCAAATAGGTACATATATTATATTCCTTTTTAGCAATGTTTTAATTTTTATAAGTACTATACTTTTCATTTAAAAGCAATTATATAAGTCCCAAAAAAATGTATCTTGCATGAAATCATTGATGTAATTTCTATAACATATTTTCGTATCATTCAACTAATTTTATCAAGATCAAATATCATTCAAAATCTGATGAGCTTGCTTTACGAAATTCAAATTTTCTTGTATTTTATAGAAAAAGTGTTAAATTTCAACTAATTTAAAATAATAATGAGTTTAATTTACTATCTATTTTAAATAAAGGTAGGTACAAAAAGAATATATCCTTAGTAAGACGTTTGAAAAATTTAGAAAGTAATGTGACTATCTCCACTTTCTTTCGAGAATTTAACCAACTTTCAATGTCCACTTCATTAAAACAAATACAGACATTTTTAGATTGTTTTTCCTAGTTTTTCCTAAACCGCTGTTTAAAGGTTCAAACTTTGCAAAAGTGGACACTGCAATTTTTTTTTGTGTACGTCTTATCTGTCAAAAACAGCTTTGTACTTACATACATATATATGTAATGTTGACTTTTAAATTGATTTTTTCAAAGATTAAATCATTATTTAGTAAAACCTTTTCTTGATATTAGAAACTTGTGTTTATCTGTTATAATTTCTGAAATAACGCTATGTACATCTATACCACTCATTATTAGTTTAATAAAGTATTCAGCTATTTTTCGCAAGAATAATAACCAAATTTGAATCAATATATCTACAAATAAAAGGTTTCTTTTTGAAATATTATCGAAATGTTGTGGAATAAATCACAAACACTATTGATTACATGGTCGATATGGTTTTAATGACTAATTTAAAATAAAAATAACATCATCATTGATTTAGTCAACTTTAAATTTTTAAGTACATACCCAAGCGAATTACTAATATTATTAATTGCTTGACAGAATTTGTCAAACAAACTTTTGTTATTTTTATTTCCAATTACTACTACTCGAGTTACTTTCATCAATAAATATCTTATATAATGTGAATTTCCATGCATCGAGTCAGATGGTATGTTAATCAACATTCCTGCAGTTCGGTACTAAAGGGCAGTTGCAATCAAAGGCTATTTCCGCATAATTTGTAAGGCTCTTGTGATAATGGATATATCGTTTGGAAGGTACGTTTATTGATGGGAAGACCAAGATGGCAAGTTGCCGAAGGAATTCTGAATCTAGCCCACAAGGAATCCAACATATTTCCGATATATTTGTAAATTTCAATAGACACTGTACTTACAATTTATAACAATATTAAAGTTAGTAAACTTAACTAGATTTATTTGAAAACACTTTTTTTTAATTAAACGAGGGAAATGGGTTTTTTTCTATTAATTTCAGAAAAAGCCATTAGTGGCTACCAGAACTTTAAAGAACTTTAATAAACTTTTAATGAATTTGTTTACTTGGAAGGTTTTTCATACTTATTTATGATTTTCTGGAATCGTGAATTTCAATTTATAATTTAAAAAATTTGATATTTAGGATTAACCTTACTTTACAAAGAAGAGTTTACAGTTAGAGTGACTTAATTTGCATAGAACATGTTAATTCTAGCACATAAATATTTCTTTGAATGTCGTATTCTATTCTTACATCATAGGTGTTTTAAAGGGACAATAACAATATGTATACAAAATTGTTCTCTCAAACCATTTAATTTCGATCAAATTGTTAATATATTACTTAGAGGCCATCCATAAATTACGTCACACGAATTTCATGAGTTTTGGAGCTCCCCCCCGTCCTTATCACAGGTGGTCACATTTCTATGACCTCCCCCTCATCTGGTTTGACATCACATATTTTGCAATTTTAAATTGAGAAGTTCTTAAATTAAAACAGAGGTACTTCCAAGTTATCTATATTTCTAACAAAAATATTTTTTTCATAAAATCAATTAGAAATTTTTAAACAACAATAACATATTTCCAATTCTTTGATTTTCGAATGGTTTCTCATTGACCATATTAGATTAGAATTTTGAAAATCTGATACCGAATTCGTAATCAGCGACCCCAAGTATCTATAAAATTATCATATTCTTTCATGGGTCTAACGCAAAAATTATTCTCTGAGAGAGTTAAAAATAGCGTGAACTCCAGCGGTCACCACGTGCTAAAAAACGATAGAAACAAATTTAAACCTTATTATAAAGAGTAGGAAACATTTTAAAGTTTTTCGTTAGCGTTGAAGTTTAGACGTCACGAAACTATGACTCGTACCTCCACTTGTCACACGATATTACACTTTGTTGACCCCTTCCCTCCCCTTTAACGTGTGACGTAATTTATGGATGGTCCCAATCACATTTTTATTTTATTTTTAATAAATTTTATAGTCTCGTAAGGTAATATTTTAAAACATTTACACGACCAAATTTAGTCGCCATATGAATTATTATTGTGTAATTTTATGGTTTTTGGAATTTATTTATAAAAAATGAGTTCTTTTAGAATTGTGATAAATTTTTTCATACAAAGGAACGTAAGCCTTCTTAAAATATTGCATTGTTTGAAAATAATGATATCGTTAAAAATACATCGATGCTTGATAAGCATAGTTTTTCTGATGTTGAAAAGAACAAGTCAAATTAACAAAATAGTAAATATTTATGTTTACGATATTCACTAGGAAATTGTACCTACTCTAAAACAAGGAATAATTCGAAACTCTCATTTTAACCCTCATTAAAATTAATAAACTCCACGAGAGTTTTTCATCATCCATGTATTACATCAATTTTCCGAGAATTTCAAATTATCGTGTGTTCTGCAGCTTCATTAACAAGCCGTGTGTCTTCTTATTTGCAGGCTCCATCAGCAATATTGACGACGCCGAGTACCACTGCAACAAGACCCAAGTGAGAAAAGTTATATCCGGAGTTGTGGGTGCTGCATCGTCAGTAACATCGATCCAAGTTGCAAACTTGCTGCGGTTATTTCGGATACCACAGGTAAGTTCTTAAGCCTTTTCTTGTGCAACTAAAGTTACCGTGGGGCTGCTTTTCATTAATTTATAAAACCTAAAACCTCTTCTTGTTAAATCTCGACTTTTAGTTTTGTTTTATTCACTAATTAAATAAGTCTCCCTCTCTTGTGCTTCTAATTAATTTCCTTTCGGGGAAAAGCAGCATGGTTTACATTTTGGCGTTATCAGCTAATGAAAGCACTTTTTAGCAATTTTATATAACTTGAAGAACAGACTACAAATTTTTATATATAGCTTTTTACAACTGAAAAATGAAAGCTTGTAGCTTTTTTATTTATTTAATTTGGCGATATTTTATTTAAATAGCAATTTCATTTTATTACTGACAATTTAACTCTTTTAATTACATACATTTAATTTCACGGAATAAAAACATTGTATTTATGGACTATTTGATATCTTATGTCTTTTTGTGTGCATATTTTTTTTCAGCTGAATGTACCTAAGTAAATATGCATCATCAAATTTAATATCCCCGATTCCCCGATTCCCGATTCCCGATTCCCGATTTTAAAATAAAGCTTATTTTAAATTCTTGAGAAATTACACCGAAATCGATTTTTAATGCTTTGATAACCTGAAAATTTTCTCTTCTACTATGTAGGTACTCAGTTATTTTATGTTTTCTAATCAGGTCGTGACAGACCTGGATCTCTACCGATATTACAACACACCATTCTTTACAAAATAATAAAACCTTTTTGGCAGCATTATCTCATAAATTTAAGTTAAAGAGATAAATTTTTAACCAATTCATTCACGAAACGATAAGAGCTATAAAATAGGGGTGAACCGGTTTGTTAAAAGTTAATTTTCTTGAGTTCAGAACGTATGCGAGAGTAGAGGAGCATCATTAAAAGCGGAAAGGTACTGAATCCATCTAGATATTGGAGTTTATTTACAAGAAATCCCTTCCATGCAAAATAACTGACGTTATTTATGCTTTGATTTAAAAAAATAAAAATGCCATTCCTCACAGACCTGTTGTACTCGTTGTTTCATGGAGAGGCAAAATAAATTGCCTAAAGTTACCAACAATGGCTATAAAAGTGTTCATTCTACATAAGGTTATTTAAATTTACGAAAAGAGCTCTTTCTGAGCAGTGCTCCTCCCCAGTGCTTTCAATTTATAGGAAGATGAATGTGCTTATAAAAAATATAAAAAAAATTGTGTACAGTAGATGGAACATAAAAGTAATTTATTGCTCTGATCGAAGAAAAGTAATCGCTAAAATTGCTTATGTGAGTTGCAATTGCAAGGACATTTCTAGTTGATAAGTGTGTTGCTTTTGCAATTTTAAAATAGTTATCTTACACCTAGAACTACGAGTAAAAATTTAATGAAGAATATTTCGAAATTGAATAAATACTTACATATATATGTGTTGTAATCCTTTTTTAAATAGACATGTTATTTGTTACTCTTATCGACCGTACATCGATTGACTTTTATTCCATTAAAAGTAAGGTTTATCTACTATTGAAAACTCCCATTTAATTTAAATGAATATAACATATGCGTCTGTTACGTATTTTGGAACAGCGTTTTTATTGTTAAATAAGTACAAAAGGCTAAGCACGATTTTGTATTTTCTTTCTATTATACTAACTGGAAAATTTTTATTCGAGATTATTATCGAGAGTTATATCGTGTAGCTAAAAATGTCTACAAACATTTAAATGCCAAATTCTCAGTTATAATTTCATTATAATATTACATCAATAGCTCTGTTACAATTTTGTCTTGAAATTATTTTGAATTTTCATAACTTTCCAATAGAAATCTATAGTTCCAAATTACCCTTATACCAGCGACACACCAACCGAAATTTAGAATTTCGAGTGTTGTAAATTTCAGAAATATATCATATCACCTCTGAATTTCTTAAAAAGTTTCTGGCAAATATTCTATTAAAAAGAAATTTTGACATAAATTTGGCTCTAATTTCAAAGCAATACAATAATATTGTGAAATTGAGTACGCTCGAAATTCTAAATTTCAGTTGGTGTGTCGCTGATATTACTTAATTTCATTCATCGAATTTGAAAAATTGTGGTCACCTTATTGGACCCGCCATCTTGAATTTCCAAATTGTGATAGCAGATTTGAATTTCATTACTCTGTGTTTTACATAAGGAATGAGATTTTAGCCAATCGTCATAGGTCTTAAATCGCTAGAAATTGACATTTCAGTCGAATGAGACTTATTTGACTCGCTAAGTATAATAGAGGTGGAAATTAGAGACCTTAAAATACCCTTAGTGCTAATTTTCATTGAAGCCCTTTAGAATTTCAACATTTTCGCTCATCATATTGGGTCTGTCACCTAAATTTTCAAAACGAATTCGAAATCAACATCACCAAAATTCCCTTATTATAAATTTTCAAAGCTGCCCATCGAAAACAATTAGAAAAAGACATTTGAAATATTAAATAAAATCGTGCTACTACATAGACGAAAACATTTTCATATCACTTATTATAAATCTTAAGATTTTTCAAAGATGGAGTTGTGGTATTTAGGCGTATTGCAAAATTTTGATATGAAAATTTAAAATTCAGTTCAATGTAAAAATTGTTTTGTATGTGCTTACCTATGTACTGAGAATGTTTCATTAAAGTTTACAAAGTAGATTTATAAAAATAGATATGCACCATATTATAATTGGTTCGTAAAATGGGAAAATCGATTTTTACCAGGTTTATTATCAGAAAAAAATGTTTAAACTGCTGGTTAAAAGCAATTTACCTTCACTAGACAAGGTGGGCGTTGTACGGATTTTCACTACAACAAATAGTCAAATACGAATAAAGAATGGGTAAGATTAAATTTACTGAAAATCGTGCTTTACAGATCTTTTCATGTAACCATGCCCGGCAGGATGTTGCATGTCCAGCAGATCCCCCAAAAACAAAGTGCAAATCCAATTTAGACTTCCAATAAAATGCATTTCGTGTAACCGAATTGAAATGACTTACAAAACAATGGCACACTTATTTTAATTCCTTTGGAGCTCCAGTAGTGGTCTTATAGGGAAGTGAAATCAGTATCACCCTAAATTACAGCAATCCTATGTTTTTCAGTAAAATGAAACAATTCTAGTCACGTAAAGGGCTAATTTAGTACCTTATTTTTTTTTCTTTCTCGACAGGTTTCGTTCTTCTCGACGAGTCCTGAGCTGAGCAACAAACAGCGATTTGAATATTTTTCACGAACCATTCCCTCGGATCATTATCAAGTGAAAGCAATGGTGGAGATAGTGAAACGCATGGGATGGAGCTACATTTCAATAATTTATGAAGAGAGCAACTATGGAATTAAAGTAAGACAATGTCGTCCTAACGAGCCCCACCCGGCAATTTAAGATTCGTCCTTTTTATCCTATAGGCATTCGAAGAGCTCGAGGAACTTTTGGCCAAACATCATATTTGTATTGCCGTCAAGGAGAAGCTCGTCAAGGATTCTGGGGTCGCTGAAGAAATCGCCTATGACAATATTGTGCAGAAATTGCTCACAAAGCCGCGTGCAAGAGGTATGTTCTTATATTTATCGGAATGGCATATGACCCGAAAATAATAAAAACCTTAAGCTACCAGAGCCGGAAGTTATTTATTCTTTGTATACAGCCGTGACCATAAATATTCTGAATAATATATATTTATATAGACTTTTTTCCATTTACCTACCCTATTTTCCTCCACTACCAATGGAATTTCGATTCATCAAATGGACACAGGGATATTTATCACTGTGATTGGATGTCAACCTCTAGATATTCAAAAGAAGACCACCCAGGGGGTTCCTGAATCCCTCATCTCGAATCGTCTTCATTGTTGTCTTTCACAACCCCGTCAGAACATTATTCAAGATTT
Source organism: Machimus rusticus (assembly GCA_951509405.1). Taxonomy (NCBI): domain Eukaryota; kingdom Metazoa; phylum Arthropoda; class Insecta; order Diptera; family Asilidae; genus Machimus; species Machimus rusticus. The sequence goes on from OX608049.1 coordinate 5,762,812, forward strand.
GTTATTTTTTTTTCGAGGAACCCGTCGCATAAAACTGGCAGTGGATAACTACCATTGCGATGAATCCTATTCCTCTAAATAGATTTCATCTACGAAATGTCCCATAAATCGCCAACGGATAAACTGCTACTACGCCTTCAGAAAATACTCTGCATATTCCGGTAACGCCTTCATCAATACCCTTGATTGCCTCATTTCCCTAATTATTGAACATAAGCTGAATGTCCTCATCTGCTTTTCACTGTATTTAGCCATTCTTTTACAGCAGACTAGAATTGCTGTGTCAGGACAGAATAGACCTAATTTTGGATAAATGCTCTAATTGTATATCTAAATTTTGGAATATATTTTTATCTACATATAATAGAATTAATTTAATTTCTTGCGCCAATTGTATTTAATGTATAAAATTAGCGATTTCAAATCTCTTAATTCTCTGTCTTAAATACAATTGAAAATTGTCCTAATATCTGTATCTAATGTTCTTCAATGTGTAATATATTTAATTTCTAAGAAGAAGTTCTAAATTACGAAAATCTAAATCACATTTATTTGCTTCAACAATTTTTTTGAATAGAATTCCGTTTCAAAATCCTTGAAAATTTCTCAACAACAACAGAAATATAAAAAATAAAATTTTCACAAGCAAAATATTTCAATAGAATTCGCATTTAACACTCGGAATGGGTCCGGAAACCCGTCAATCTCCTACGTAAGATAACGTCTCTTGAGCTTAACAAATTACGAAGTTAATCCCTTAATTAGCCATTGAGCCTCACCTGTCTGCAACATGCCTACGGGAGGCAGGAACAGGTGCTAGATTTTCTTAACAAGTCTGATTGGATTTCAAGGGAAAGAATAAAAGTGGGCTTCCCGTAAATTCATTTTAATTCAAGGGAATTTAAGTGAATAAAGCCCTGACGTCGCCGAAGGGTTCTCGGCTCACCTCTGCAGTGGGGTTCATTTTAATATTTAAATTAGAATTTTTAATCATATTTTGATAGCTAAAAGGAGTATTATTATTCAATTTATCATCAATGTGAGCGTAATTATTTTTTAAAGAAATAAATTTATTCATGTACTTTTAAAAATGTAAAATATCTTAAACCATCAAATATTAATCAATCAGGTCTGAGCTGTAACTTCAAGTAATATCTTTAAAATATAAAATGGATGCTATCCATGTACTTTATTCTCCCATTTTGATATAATATATACCTACATTAAATTTCAGTTTCCATTATTAACAATAGCAATAACTATTTAATTTTTTGTGACATCAGATTGTTGAGCTCGATTTAATAATTTGAATTGTATTAGGGTGCTAACGTTCTATGCCTGATTTCACAGTGCGAACTTAAGTTCTGATCGTCACTTAAGTTCCCGTTTACTCATTTTTCGGTTTCACAGTGCGAACTTAAGTGTTCATTACGACTTAAGTGGTCGCTATACTTAAGTCGCCAAAATAGGCCACTTAAGTCTCGCTTAGAGAAATTTCTTGACATTTCGTGTGGAAAATTCAACAAATAAACAAGTTGTTTTTAAAAATTGGTATTTTTATTTTAAAAATTGAATACTGATACAGAAGATCAAGAATGTTATGAAGTCATTGTTCGAGTTACACGCATTAGAAGATTCCATACCTTAAATTATATTGATTATATAAAACTTCTCAAATTTTCATAAATTCATTTTAGTTACTTTTGTCTTTAAATAATAACGTCAAAATAATTCGTTTCGCATGAGAGGGCCTCTCCTGAAACTAACATAGTATCCTACATAAAAGAGTAAAATACTTAAGTTCTCATTTAGCTAAGCGTGAAATAAAATAGCACTGTGAAACCGAAAATACTTAAGTCGTCACTTAAGTTTCGCCGTGCGCTTAGCTAAGTGAGAACTTAAGTGCGCACTGTGAAATCGGGCATTAGCTCTTAATCTTACACTTAATCCTGCTCCTAGATCAAACTTGTGAATTACCTACACCAAATAGAGTTTAGCTCCCCATTTAAAATGGGAAAAAATAACTTTTTTATAGAAACGCGTATATCTCGTTTATAAAACTTCCCCAAATTTCTCAGAGCAGCAATTTCGTTGTAAATTAAATTGCCTACAAAAAACTTTTTAATACTAAATTTGTAAATTTAGTAGTTTTAAGAATATCTTTCAATATAATTTACAGTGATGTTCAAACGTGCGATTGCCCCCAGTATTTATTAACATTAAAACCAATATAAAATTATTTATCAACATAACTAAAATTATAAAATTCCTGTTGTAGAACATACGATTTTTGAAAAATATATGCCTACTCTGCAAGATATGTATCAAATTTACTAATTGTAACTATACTAGTTATTTATAACTTAATAAATTTCGCTTAATTCACCTTATATTTTGCAGATTTATCTCAAGAATAAACGATTTCGATGCGCATCAATTACTTTTATTTCACTAATCATTAGTGAAAATATTACTGAAACGCAATGAAGTAGCTAAGACTAATGGAACTCATCACAAAATCGATAATAATCATTTTTCTCGTAACATCGATATTTGTTGAGATATTTTCTAGAATAAAAGTAATCGATTTTGACTACTTTGTTAATCGGACATCAAAATGTATATGAGGATTTTTGTAGACAATTTCACCCTCTACAATATTACGCAACCATCTTTACAATATACGTTGACTTGCAATTGGTTCATTTTTGTTCGTCACTGTATTAACCATTAGTTCGCACATCGTAATTTCTACTTGACTATACCTCAAATTTTTTACGAATTTTCAATTTCTTTTTGGTATCTCAATATTGGAAATTCCTTAAATCTTCTTTTCTATCTACATACATATAAACCAAATATACCTAGCATTATAAAAATTTAAATTTTTTGAAAATCAAAAAAGTCAATAGTTGGTTTACAGCAAACATTAAGGATTACGAACACGCTTTTGAAATAAAGAAAAATGTCTCTGTAGAAAATGTGCAATATAATAAAATTTCTTGCTACTAATTGTTGAAAACAATAAAGCGAGGATAATAATAAAACCTATTTTCTTTCCAAAAACTTCCTTCCTCCTCTCCATTTAAATTTTAAAGCAGTCTCTTGGGTACGATGTCGGATGTAGGTACATAAGTTAGTTTAATCTTAATGAAATAACATTTCTAAGCATTCCAACATTATTTTATAAAACAGAGAGTCGGACAATGTCCATGTTAGAATACAAATTAGAAGTCTGAAGGAAGTCATTTTTCAAGACAGTCATTAGGCAATTTCTAAAGCACAAATTAGCCTTAAACCATCATTACCTCAAAAGAGGATTAGAGTATGAATAGTTCTCTTATCCTTCAAATTACCTGTTTAACAGTCTGCTTTTACCCAAAACAATATGCTCCAAAATAAAGCGGAAGAAAAAAAAATTGGCCAAACCTTAGAAGATGCGGGGGGCGGACTGTTCCTACCTGGTAACTATAATACTAATTCCGGAGTAGATTAATTACGACTCCCTTTCCATTTAACTAGCGTAAGGCCGACATTTAAGAAAGCCTGGAACTGTTTGCACAACTAAATGCTAAATGAGAAATTTACGAAAGCACAAATGTCACAGTAGCCTCCGCAGTAAACAAAGGGTTAAAGGGGAGCAGTATAGGGCTGGGAGGGGGTAGTAAAAGCGTGGCGAAAATTTCATAAATTTCATATGAATTCAAATGAACAATTTTCGCTACAGAGACCTTCACTGGCTGTTGCTCTTTAATGGAGGGCATTTATCACCATCACCACCACTGAAGCAGGGAATGTGAAAAGGGAAAGTTTTCCAGGAAATTCCCTTTCTAAGGTCCCCCCTTCAGTTTTGGGAGTCGTGTGAATGGCAACCACTTAATATTCGGGGGTTGGAAGACAAGAATTTCTAGTAGAACGAAAAAAGGGTATGGTGGGTGGGTGGGTGATTTAACCCCCAATGGCTCTTATCTGACAAACCCTCCTTACACAAAGTAGTGAAAAATAATGGCAAATGGAAGAAGCTGGTAATACCACAATTGCTACTACGAAAATAGTCATCCTTTTACCAAAAAAAGTACTCTGCAAAGTGGTTCTTGAAGACTAGAACTTCTTATAAGACACATGGGTAAAGACTGCAATTTAATATTAAGGTTTACGACTAATTCTCGGAGCTGGACAAACTCGTGTCGAAATGAAAGGACACATTCAGCACATATCGGGGGCTACTTATTCACCCAAATACAGAGTAAGAAGTTTTCAGATACATTAAGCAGTTTGCGGGACCGCCCAAGAGGACTGCCCATTTCCGGTTAAGTGTGATTTCCCCAAAAAGCTAAACTTAATGATCCTATTCTTACATGAGAGACGATTAGGGGGTTGGGCTGACCCAAACAAATGTTATTTTTATGCTCCCACATTGCGTGGAAGTGATTATGATTGGGCAAAATGATGTCCTTCGAATTACAGCCTTTATTAAAGTTCCAACAAACTCAACTGCCCTATCCCATTTTGCTCAAACTTACAAGGAAAATAATAAGAAATTCGTAAGCCTTATATTGGCGTTAATAATCCTCTCCAGGCCAACCCAAAATATTTTCTTCTTACACCCTCCCATCGAAGATTCTAGGGTATTTTCTCTGTTATACGTATTTATTTAGCGCCAAAAATATTTATGGCAAAGACAAACATAAACCCCCTACGCACCTGCATACGTGACAGAAATTCCTTCGACTGGCTTAATTTAGCCTGAAATGGGATTAAAAGGATTACAGCCACCCGTCGGCTGTTACTTTTACGTTGTCCTGATAGGATTCAGTTTGTTGATTAAAAATAAAACTTCTTCTGAAAGCTTCAACTTCCCACAAAAAGACGTCCATAAATGAAATATATTTCCTAAACTATTGAGCCGGGTGCCATCGGAAGAATTTTGATTTATTTCGCACATTACCCAACAGCCCATATCTCATGCCCTGTCAGAGGGTACAGGATCAGGATACGAAATTCTAATATCGAACCATAAAATTCGTGAATCGAACCCATTCCTCTACATAATATCATAGATAAAGAAATTTATTATTTATTTAGCTATTTCTTTATCTATCATAATATCGAACATTAAAAATACTGAGATACGTACTTGTATTACAATTGTGAACTGTAGATCTATAAAATTGTAACAATCATAATTTTACGATTTCACTCTTTATTGTATTTGATTGATTGTCTTCAATTGTAAATAAAATGAAAATTTAATGGAGCTCTTCTATCAGTTTGAACTTGTCTCTCAATTGAATTTTGGAACTCAAGGCTACTTTATTATTAGAAAAATAAAATTTTAAAAAATAAAACCCAACTACGCAAAAGGTTCAAACAAGTATAAACTATTATAGCGAAAGGTCAAACTGATTCAATTACAAAGGTCTTGGATTAAAATTAGTTGTAGTCGGAAGTCTTACTTTATATTTCTAGATATATTGTGATACATTTATCTTATTTTTTTTTTAGAGCTGTGAAATTTTCTTTTAAAATCCATCATATAAAATTCAGTAAAACGTTATATGTGAGCATTACATGCTAAAATCATTACACTTCTTTGGCTTCTTCAGACAGAGTCAATTTTAATTTAGAAAGTTGTCTCAATTTCAATGAAAATGAAATTCCATTGTTAAATTGAGAGGACAAAAAGACATTAGGTGTCTCAAATAAAATTATTGTTTAAGTTGCAAATTTTAAATTAAATAATTTAAATAAGTTGGCCTAATTAATTTAATTAGTTGGCTGGAAAATGGGCTAATGCCTTCTATTATACACTATAAAATTCCCCATCCATTGTGAAATTCTAAACTAGTGGAAAAGTTTATTTCAGAAAATTTTTCAATAGAGATTCACATAAAATACAAACTATAGGTTCTCCTGGTCAACTATAAATTTATTGTCCGTACCTAAAAACGAAATAGGTCATCTCTATGGGATGTTTCGTACAAATTACTAGCCAGCAATTGACTGTTTCAGTTGGATGGGAATAAAATGATAGAGTCATTTTTATTAGACTACGAATCGGTAAACAAAAACATACACCGAGAAAAAAACGCAATGTTAATTTAACATTATTTTCATATTAAAAAAAATATCATATCATTTTTACAACAATTGCTGTTAATTTGATAATAAAAATGACACTTTAAAGGGAAAAATGTCAAATTGACATTTTTTGTGTCATATTAACATGGAAATTCGGATATTTAGTTACAGCGGAAATATCATTTCAAAATATTATTTTGATTTTGAAGTTTTCAAAGTCAAATTAATATTAAAAAATGTAAATCGATCGCCAGTCCTTATATCCGCCGATTGAAATTCGAAGTGTGAAGTATAAGCGAAGGAAAATCTTCTAACAAATACGCTACTCATAAACTGTAAAACCGTAGATGTGTTGATGGGTCATCGATAGCTCAGGGCTCAGAATGCCGCGAACTCGGGGGTCCCAAGTTCAAATCTAGCCACAGTAAGTCGGAGAATATATAGGAAAATCAAGTTTCTAAAAGGGTATCAGAATAGGGGTAACTGGGTGGTAAAAAAAATTGTTCAATGTTAAATTAACATTTTTCAATGTTAATACGGCATTTTTTCTAAAGATTGATATGGTGCAATGTTAATAAGTTATATTTTCCTTATCGGCTGAAAAATATACCTGAAAAATATCAATACTACAGCGGAAACATTGGAAATTTTTTTTCGGTGTAGTTATAGGCATCAAAATGAAAAACGTCCATTTCTATCACGTGACAGCCAATAAATTGCTGATTCATGCGTATAAAGGATTTCTCTAGACATATGTAAATATATGTTTATGAACTAATTTAATATTTTTATAAATATAGCGTCTTATTTATACGGTTTTAAAATTGGGGATTTATGAAATCCTAATTACAAATATTCACCATTTATTTTAAGCTTTAACTTTTAATTTCCTTAGGTGCCATCATTTTTGGATCAGATCAAGAAGTTGCAGAAGTTATGCGAGCTGTACGGCGAAATAATGCTACTGGTGCATTTTCCTGGATTGGTTCAGACGGATGGAGTGCCAGAAATTTAGTTTCAGATGGAAATGAGCCTGAAGTGAATATATAGCATAATATGAATTTTGAATGTTGAAAATTCTCTTTTACTTTACACAGGTGGAAGGAACGCTGTCTGTACAGCCACAGGCAAATCCTGTAAAGGGATTTGAGCCATATTTTCTTAATTTGACAGTGGAAAATAATCAGCGTAATCCATGGTTTGTTGGTAAGTTAATTATGTTAATTAGGTAAAAGGTACAAATAAAACGAACTGAAATAGTAAAAGTAAAAGAAGTTATCTTGCATTTAAATTATTATTCTTCTGACGACGCGACGTTTATATTTCTGATCCCATTATACAAAACATTTAAACAAGAAATAAAATATTGGTTTAATTATGTATATGTATGTAATTATAAACATATATAAATTATTAATTTCTTTATATCGAAAATATACTCTCAATATACATATATGTATGTATATACCATATTTGATATGCAAATCATGAAAAAGTATAACCAAAATATGTGAACAATTAGTATTTTTTTTTCTATTTTTCAAGTATATTACCCCTATTTTAAATTTAAAATACACCCTGAAGATTGATGATAAACTTCTTTAATGAAAAATGGAAAGAGCACAATCTGATCTTTATTTTTCTCATAAAAGATTTTGACATCAGTTGTTAGTCAGTGCAACTCCAACCATTATCTGTGCCAGGCACAGCCTGCAGTGATGCGACTAACATGATATGAAAATATGTAAATTTCTTTGGGAAACTTTTTCACCGCAAACAAGTCATCCAAAAGTTTTACGAGAATTTCCCAGACCGTGTATAATATCACATTATTCTTGGTTTATTTGTAAACTTTTTCGCATACATATGTAAAATATAGCAATGAATGTTAGACTTGACAATTATACAATAGTAATAATTAAACTCAATTATCAATAAGATTTTGTTGCTTACAATTGATTTTAATTATAAAATAAAATGAATGTGAATTATTTAATTTGTTTACAATTTACATTCTTGTATATAATATACCTCGTAGTTTGGTACAAAATCGAAATATGTAATTAAAAATATAATGTGCTGTCAGCAGTTTCTATCAGAAATTTATAGAAACTTTATTAGTTACTTTGGTTAGATGAAAACGAGGTAGAAAAACATAATTAATCCTTATCTGACACTATGGGGCCCAGACAACTTACCTTTTCTTTTACTTCAGTTTAAGCCATGTTTAAGTTATATAAATGTTATTTATGTTGACGGGTATCTTTAATTAGCAGATCTCTCTTATATCTATATTCAAAGGTTTTTAAGGAATCAGGAATTAGGAATTTATTTTAGTTGCCTTTGGCTTCAATTAATTTTTTCCACATATATCTAACATCAAAATAATTCTATTGAATTTTTATATCGTATTATCTTAACCACTTTGAACGAAACAATTAATTGATGTCAAAGGCTACTGAAATGAATTTATGAGAATTTAAACAACTTTATTAAGGAATTTTTATCCAAAAAGGGTTTCTTTAAGCTCTTTTAGATCCGATTCGAACAAATTCAACAAAAGGTCCCAATAGTACTATTTCATGATCAAAAATTAAAAAAATTGTTAGTTTCAACTAACAACTAACTTTATCGTAAGGCATAAATTCTTCTCGTAATTCCAGAGTTCTGGGAAGACCACTTTCAGTGCCGGTACCCAAATAGTTCAGCAACTCCGTACAACACGAAGTACACGCGGATGTGCACCACCAAGGAGAAGCTCACCCGCAACAACACCGACTTTGAGGATCAGCTGCAGTTTGTGAGTGACGCGGTGATGGCATTTGCATACGCCCTAAGGCAAGTATCCGAACGAAGAGGCGTCTCAGGGATGCAATTCATTTCCGGAATATGTGGGATCCTCTCGGTTCAATTAGCCCCGGGATTCGGATTTGAAATGATAACAATAAGATTAAATTTCTGTTGCAGGGACATGCACAGGGAGCTGTGCGGGGGCAGGCCAACCCTCTGCGAGGCCATGAAGCCGACAAAGGGTGCCGATCTTCTAAAATTTCTGCGAAAGGTGGAGTTCGAAGGTAAAATTGAAATGTCTGTTTTATGAGTTTCCCGCAATTTGTCTGGAAGGGAATCGCTCGTTCGCCAGTTTGTTTGTCGAAAAAGCGCTCTCCCGATGATAGATGGATCCTATAAATTTCGTAGCACCTAACGAATGTCCAACAGTGTTTCTGTTAGAAAAATGCCCCGCCGTAATAACCGGCTCATTTAGCTTCTTGCTTCTCAGCACATCTGGTGTTTTTAAGGAAAATCACAAAGTAGGGTATAAATCAATTTCGTCCTTAATTTTCATCCAGGTCTCAGCGGTGACCATTTTCGGTTCGATGAGAACGGCGATGGCCCGGCACGGTACAACATCATCCACTTCAAGCAGGTCGAATACGGGAAATATCGTTGGGTCAAAGTTGGAGAATACTACGAAGGTGAACTGCGTCTCAATATGTCAGGTAAGCCCTTGATAAATTTGCTGCCATTAGGGCGCTTTCAGGGACCATTGCACCCCTGCTAAATCGAGATGAGGGGATTTTTCCGACGGCATCGACCGGAGGATATCCCCCGGCACATGGGCTTACCCATCCGGATTAAATCACTTTGCACTTTTCTATTTATCCTTGAGAGATTAACTGAAGTCAAGTTAACATATTCATCAATAAAAATGTTGTCTTCAGAAAACTACCTTTTAGCTAATGGCTGGAACGATGTAGAAAAAACGAATCGGAGAATGTGAATTTTACACTGAAAAAAATGCAGAGTAAATATAACAGTTTCACTGACATTCTTAACTCTTTTCGGTAATGGGTTTTCAACCAATCCCGAACTGCGATATGAGAACCTATAAATAATAGTCCGATTTGCTAATTAAACTAACAATTTTAATAATTAAGTATGTAATTAAATTAACATTTTTAACAATTAAATATTAAAATGACTCCACTTTGTGAGCTAAGCAAATCTTGTTTTCAGTTTTCTATTAACTGCACCAGGGTAAGGAAAACAAACTAGTTAGGTTATTTTTATGTAGAGAAAGGGTTAAACTAAACGCCCGAGTGTAAAGTCGACCTTTTGAAGACTGAATCTACTAAAAAGAAAAAAAGAAAGCAAAAAAGTAATTTGAGAACGATCAATTGAACATACTAACTGTGTAGTGTTATATAACTAACAAAAGCTTTTTTTAATTTCCAAATGTAACAATTTAAAGATCGTAAAATTATTATTAGAACAATTATACAATTATTATTTTATTTTTTTATTTATTTATTTTATTTTACAAGCTTTGCCTAAGTTTTTTTGGGTGCTTTATATAAAAACTTGGAAGATCCAAAAATTCACTAGCAATTTGAACACGTTTTTTTTAACACTTTTGCTTATGTTTCTCCCTCAGTGCAATGTTTAAAAGTAATTATTATTTTTTTTTTATTTTTTACTATGTAGGGGAGACTGGGGCTGGTTGTGACATTTTTTAAACAAATTGTCATATCTTTTTGTTAGTTAGATTATTTTGCGTAATTCCAAGTTTGTTCAATTAAATAACTATTCAAGATTCTAATTTAAGAAGAATTTTAGATTTACGCCTATTAGAAGTGCTATAAACACGCGAATTCTGGAAAAAGAGCCGTGTAACTTTTAGCCCCGTGCCTGGGGCTGGTTGTTACACCACACGGGGTAGGTTGATACAACAAAAAACAAACATAATCTGAGACTTTTTAGTAAGGGCAATCAATATTTTTTTATTTAATTTAGACCTAAAAAACAGTCTTTTTATGTTTGCAAGGTGTAAATGTGTACGACTGCTCTGTATGCCTCATCAAATAACAAATTTGGTAGCTTAGGAATTTGATGAAAATTATAAATTTATTTCTTAAACAAAAAATTTGGCATACTATTTCTTTTATGCCTTTTATCCTTATGCCTCACAAAAACAAAAAAATTGGTAACTTTTAACCCTCAAAAATAACAAAAAACTTCTTTCCTAAACAAAAACTAAGGCAGATACTACCGAGATGTACATGTAACAACCTGCCCCGAAGAAATGTCACTTTTAGCCCCGACCCCGAAATTTAGCCTTTAAGGTTAAGTAGAAAAAAATCTAGTAGAAATAACTGTATTATGATATATTTAACACAAAAAGAAAGCATTGAGGCACAAATATACATTATCGCACAACTATTTTTTAATTATAATTAGGCTGTAGACCAATATTACTAAAAAAATAAAAAGTTAGAAACATGCGGTTTTGATAGCACCGTGCCAGGGCTCCTCACACAAATGCGTTGGCGGAACTAGTGGGTGGCAAGTGGCTAGCCGATCATACCGCGGTAATTTTTCTCTTTCAAGCGTTCCTGTTACTTTCTTTGTATAGCCACAATTGCCGCTGTAACAACCTACCCCTGTCTCAACCAGCCCCAGTCTCCCCTACTGACTTAAATGTATAAAAATATAATTTTATTGAAAATTTTTTATTTAAAAATGTTTTATAAATAATATGATAAGTTAGATAGATATTAATCTGGAAATTTTTCCTTTAATCCGGTCATTGACCAAAAACCTTTACCCAGGATATAATGCCAAATTATGACCTTTTTTGCACATCTTAAAAAACCAATTTTTATGTCTGAAAGTTTAATGATAAGAATAAGAAAAAAGGGAACTTCATTTGATCATTGGTGAGAAATCTACTGACTTTAAATTTTTGTGGTATGGACGGTTCTCTTCGTGTGATTGAAGCCGCCTCAACGTGAAGGCAGTAACCAGAACCTCATAAAAATTTAAACGACCGCTTTCAGATATTTCGACCTCTTAAACCCGAATAAAATTGAATGAGGATTTCGCCTGCTCGGAGATTTACTCAAGTTGTTGAGGAACAATGCGCTGGTGCCAAGAAATCGTGTGATTGTGATGGTAGTGCAAATCCAGAATATCGTGATATCATAAGAAAGTAGCGTGCTGGCAGCCGTTACATTAAAACATATTAAAGTTTTAATGTTCAGCCGTAAAGCTAAAGCGTTTCATTCACCCTATTAAATATAAAAAAAAAAATATAAGGAAAAGTGAAAAGAAGAAAATATTTATTGCGCAGGATTTCCGTTGAGGACTTTTTGAGGTGGTTTTCTTAAAGGAGTCTATCACGCTTTACTTTTCGCTGGGAAAAGGACAAGTGAAAAACGCTTATATTTGCATCTGATATACCAGAAAAAAGAAAATGTACCTACAACAAAAATATTTCTTGAAGGTTTTTTTCCTTTAATTTCTTCAACCATATGGTTAATGGTGAGCTCCAGTCGGCACTGCCATTTCTTAAGCATTCTTCACCCTGTAAAATTGCTTTATAATGAGCACAGCGCCTATCGCTCCAGAAATTACTGGCGATAAGTGGGCATCTGAGTCGAACTCCGTCGGGATTTGTTATTAGATTATCCTTATCTGAAGATATAGCCAAGCCCAAGATATACCATTTTCTGGAAATAGTTTAAACCCTAACACTTATCCCTGACACTTCTGTGGGGTGTGTTTTGTTTTAAGTATCAATTTGCATACGAGCCCTTGCTCAATCTCTTAATAGCCATTTAACCCAATTTGATTTATGGAAGGAAATTTTCAATTATTTTACGCAGAAGTGCAGTTCAAGCTTCACAATCGGAAGCCACCTGAATCCGTTTGCAGTCTTCCTTGTGAAAGAGGTCAAGCGAAAAAATACGTCGAGGGTGAGAGTTGCTGCTGGCACTGTTTTAACTGCTCCCTTTATCAGGTAATTTATAAAAGATCTTAAGTAAGTTGTTAGAAAGGGTCCTTCGTCCTTTTAAGGTTCGCTTTCAGTTAGCATAGTCCCTTACTAGCAATTAGCTGGATTCCATTAAGATTTTTAGTATCTCGACTGACTTAAGTAGTTTGTAGCAATTTAATAGAATTATAACTTTATCTTCCCTTTGATGGGCATAGATACGACATCCGTACGATGAGACCCAGTGTTTAACCTGTCGCAAAGGAACACTTCCCGACCGCATGAAGGAGCATTGTCAGGAGATTCCAGAAGTTTATTTACGACCAGAGTCTGCTTGGGCCATTGGTGCCATGGCTTTCAGTTCCACTGGCATCCTCATAACTCTGTTTGTGGTCGGAGTTTTCTTAAAGTAAGTATAAGAGTGCGAAGGGTGCAATTCATATGAATCTTAGTACCTTTAATGTTCTCAGTTAAGGAGAAAATTTTCATACTTGCTTTTCCATTAAGCTCGCACGTTAAATTCTAATTTTATTACAGGCACAACGACACGCCCGTGGTGCGCGCATCCGGCCGGGAGCTCAGCTACATACTCCTTGCAGGAATTCTGATGTGCTATTTGGTTACCTTCGCCCTCGTCCTGAGGCCAACGGATATCGTTTGCGGCATACAAAGGTATGTGACCAACTCTAAACTTTATGCAATCTTTCGTGTCACCCGGTGAAATACGAAGACATGCATCAAGGGAAACGTTTTGAGAAAAAAACTTGAACGAATTTGTGAATTCTTATTCTTTTCTTAGCATTGCATGAGCTGGGTGATTTAATTATTTACTGGGTGAATGTCCTCACTTAGGTTCTTGAATATACATTTTTTTTTTTAACGAGGTATTTAGGGACGACACCTCAACAATTTTATTACTAAACTAGTACCGTCTGTGGTCGAAATTCGTCCAACCAACCAACAGCAAGAGAAACAACACTATTTATTTATTTGCATAACTTTTTTTTGCATTATTGCACCGAAGCACACTCAATGCAGTAAATTTGACTTTAACTTTCCTATCACCGAATTCTCATAATTCCTTATGGGGTTTGCGTTTTACCTCACATCAGCGTTTACGTCAACTTTTGCTTCAAATTTTGTTCTTGGACATTGTAAATTTAGACTGCTGTAAAATTCGCAGAGCTACCAACCTGAAATCAAACTTAAAAACAAATATTGCAGAGCTACCAAGCTGAAATTAAAATAGAAAACAAGACTTATATCATTTATACCTCAACGGCTAGAGCTAATTAGAAACTACATTTCACCTTTTATGTTGTGGAGATATCTTAAAGACCTTGTAAATTGAAAAAAAAAATTTTAAATTATTTGCTTTAAAATTGATTATCTTGATCAAAGTTGAAGTCAATTTTTTTGCATTTTAATTGTCAATTATCGACCTATAGAGCATTTTTTGTTTTATTAAATTAACTCTTGTGGTAGGTTGGTTTATGTAAAAAAGTGAAAACATTAAAAAAACAACAACATATTGATTGAGATATTTTTAACTTTTCTCCAACCACAAAAGCTTCAAAACGAGTTCCTAATCAGTTCCTTTTAACAATTCTGATTTAAAATAAATTTAGAATTATGTAGTTAAAAATTTTTCAATACAAATTTTTATAATTTCTTATTCAATAAGACATGATAATAACGCAACATACACACACTTTATCTTTTATCTCTTTATTATGATAAATAATTTGACAATTTTAGAGATAGCAGGGAATGCGTAAATTTAATAAATTGTTGCAAATGTTCATAAATATAGAAATTACATTGAAATTTAAAATGAATAGTTTTCAATTCTCTTCCATTTTTTCGGATCCGAATTTTCTTCTGCGCTCACAGCACCTAAGATTATTTTTAATTTTATATACCTACATAAGTTCTTATCAGAGTTTCGTATGTACATATTCTTGAATTTTCTATGAAATATTTTATTCGATTTTAGATTTATTTCAACTCTTTGTTTTGGTTCTAATCGGTTTTAGAAATTTATGGAACGCATCCTCCAATATTTTTATATGAGGTTTTCTGAATAACGTATTTACCGCATAAAAGAGTTTTTTTGGATGTAATCTATGCAAAATAATTCATGTGGTCTATTTGTTTTTTTCTTTTTGTTTGGGGTACAAGCCAATTAGATTATTTCGACCGTAAATGTTCGTCCATTAAAAGCCAAACATTTTTCAAAAGCATCATACCAAAAATGGTTTTACAGTGGTTTTTACTACATGTTTGAATTTATTTGAATTTTCACAGATTTGGTGCAGGATTTTGCTTCACCGTAGTTTATGCTGCACTGCTCACAAAAACGAATCGAATCGCCCGAATATTCAAAGCGGGCAAACAGTCAGCGAAAAGGCCCTCGTTCATCAGCCCCAAGTCTCAATTAGTTATCTGTGCGTGTCTAACATTTGTGCAGGTATGTTTTAAAGGACTCCGCCAGGTGGATTCTAATGCCTAACTATGCTAGCTATGCTAACTATGCTAACTATTTCCACCTGTGCCCGGCCGGAAGGTGCTTTTTGTTTCGAAATTGCCTAAACCATTAAATTTTCAGATACTCATCAATGGAGTTTGGATGGTCATATCACCTTCGCATGCGATCCACCACTATCCGACGCGGGAGGATAACCTCCTCGTCTGCGACTCTTATATCGACGCCTCCTACATGATTGCGTTCTTTTACCCCATTATCCTAATTATTATTTGCACAGTTTATGCGGTGCTCACCAGAAAAATACCTGAGGCATTCAATGAATCGAAGCACATTGGTGAGCGCCTCATTTTGACCTAATTGCATGTACCATTATTTAAAACAAAAAATTAAAATTAACGCCTAAATATGCTTTAAATAATTCCAAAAATTACCCTGAATTTACTAAATCACACCCATTTAAAAATAAAGCCCACTCGAAAGGCATCAAAACTACTTTCCATCATTTTTAGCTATGTATTTTAGTGTTTTAACTATTTAGCATCTGTATGCATAATATCCTAAAATTTCCGAAAAATCTCCATAATTTTTAAGGAATTTATAGTCATGCCGGAGATATTGTTTGATGTTTGATGTTTTCTATTCTAGAGAAATAAGTTTCAGAATTCCACATTGAATTGAATTTTTTTAAACTTCATATTAGCAAAGTTTTTTAAATTTAAAAAGATTCCATCCATTCATTTATGTTTATCCAAACATCAAGTTCTGAACTAAAAACAATTATTATTCAACGCAATTTGATTCTCTTTACATGAAATTAAAAAAAAAGTAGTCCCTTTTCGCAAATTTTATATCAAAGAAAATTTTTTCGTAATATCAAAACAAAATTATATTAATCGTAAGAAAAAGTGGGCATGATTTGGAAACGAAGAAGTACTACATTTCAGTTCAACCAACTTTTTTCATAAAACTGATGCGATAGTTTAATTAAGTTTACGAGTAATAACACTTTTAATCAGAATAATAACAGAGTTTCTCAACAGTAATGTAGGACATTTTATATATTTTGTGAATTTCGTTCATAAAAACGTAACTGAAATGAAATGAAAGTTTAGAGTAGAGTAGAGGGCAGTGTACATAACACTGCTGTATTCAATATGTTATAACTTTTTGAATTTTGAAAGTTTTAAAATGTTTTGCTGAAAGAAAATGGAAAACAAACTCATTCATATTTTTAGACTAGAATAATAAACAATAATAGAATAGAGAATAATAGGTATGGACTTATAAGGAAACAAAGTGTCCAATTTGTTTCCTCAATTCAGAGTAATATTGGAATTTTTTAAAACGTATTTAAATTTTAGTCATTTATTATATTTAAATCCGAGCTTACATTTCGCCACAGGGTTCACAATGTACACGACGTGCGTAATTTGGCTGGCTTTTGTACCCCTGTATTTCGGAACCGGGAACCACGTGTCCCTCAGGATAACATCGATGTCGGTGACAATTAGTTTATCAGCGAGTGTGACGGTGGCCTGCCTCTTTTCCCCAAAGGTAAGTGAATTTACACCCCAAACCTACATCCATCTAAATGACTGATGGCAGCCCTCATGTTACTCGTACATTGGCAATTTGCAATTTTCTGTCGAAACATTGCTAGGGCAAGCTCCATTCATGGGGTGTCACCAATTTTTTGTATTTCATTTTTTTTATATAAATTGAGCGTGTTACAAATGGTCCTTGTCTTATATGCCACTGAATTTCCTTTTTTTCACCTATTTTTGGCAATTTACGTTCATTGAATGACTTTGCAGGGGCCAAGCAAAGACTTGTCGCATGTGAAGCAGCCCCATCTTTGAAAATTGTAAATCAACTTATCCAACATCAATGGTGGCTTCTTATATTAATATCAGCCCTTACTCGCAAGTAATTTTCGCATCGATACCGATCCATTAAGGGCGTCTTGGCAATGTCACGGCTCATACATATAGGTATAGGGTCGAAATTTTATTGAAGAGACCCCCAATTATTTCCAGTTGATGTACTCCCTGAGTTATTACTTTTCTTCGATGAAAGATGAAATTACCATGTGCGTGCCTCTCTTCTTTGACAAAAATCCACTTGAAACCCACTTACGCATCCCCCCAATTTAGCCCCAAGGTGCGTGCTCTTCAACGCAACTAATTTTTTTTTTTCTTGAAATTTGTGAAAATGAATTTTGCCGAAGGCATCCCAAAAAAGAAGAAGTGTACGAAAGACAATAGGGTTTTCGATGAAAATTAACTTCTAAAAGCATTTGTCCAGCTACAAGGGATGCTTTTGTAAGAAGTCAGGCCCCGCTGACGAACGACGTGCCCGCCTACTTCATGCTCGCCGGCCCCATAAAACACAACTAAATTTTGTTGATAATAATTCAGCTTTTGTTGGCCATCTCTGCGTATTTGCAGATAACACGGCATTTTGTACTTCATGTCAAAGCTGTCACTTTCAGAGGCACGAACTTGGCCTCTTAATCTGCGTAGAGAGTGGGGATGAAATACCTTTTTGCCTCCAGATAGAAATTAGTGCGCTTTGTAATTTGACCAGAATAGCTATAGTACAAAATCTGCTCAAAAAATCAATTTTCTTTATGTTGAGGGTAGTATGACAGATTTTTTAAAATTGCATTCATAATACAAGCTTCAATGGATGACGTAATTCGAGATTATTAAAATTTTAATCAATTCTGATAGACTCTCAACAAAAATAGTTAGTTCGTCGTAGTTGTTAATCGTAAATTTAGCCTTATTTAAAAGATTTAAACATTATAAAGCTTTTAATTTAAAGAGTTAGATTTTGCTCTGGCCAACCTTAAAACTACTCCCTTTATATAATAGTTCGAACAAATTAATTAGATGCTAAATACTACATGTCAATTCATTATAATTTATTTCATTACTATAATAATGAACTAATTTTAACCATTTAATTCGTGCTGATTATTTTTATTTATGTTTCCATAATAAGTTTTCACATAGAAAAAAACAATGCTACGTTTCAATTTTAAATTTTAATGAAAATAATATCTTAATACTAACTAGTACTAAAATACTTAGTTTATTTATCGCTCCGGACCCCTTCCCCATCTATCGCCACTATATTTTAGGTGTTGCTATTATTGGTATTTGGAATCCTGTACACTGAGAAAAAAAAGATACTACTACAAGAACATTTGACAGGTCTTCAGCCTACAATGTTTTTGGTTATAATAAACAAATTAATTTGCTTAGTTGCTCAGTACACATACAGTACACAAAAACATGCCAATAACGTTATAAAAAATCCCTTATATATTTAAAATATCTTATAGAAAAACACTTGATTCTAATGTATAATGAGTGATTTTTCCTAAAAACCGTGTCGTTCCAGTTGTATATTATTCTCATCCGGCCAGAACGGAATGTTCGCCAAAGTATGATGCCTGCCAGATATAGTGCTATGAATAGAGGGACTGGAACAGGTCCATCATCAATGATGGCGCCAGCTATGGTGACTGCAGCAACATGCAATCAGGAAGAGAAAATTAATAAACATATATCACCCTCGCAAACAGGTAAGTTCAATCGAAACTTCCATTTGACATTATAGTGTCAAAATTGTTCCACACATATTTTAGGTAAATAACCGCAATTTTTAGATATACAATAAAGCACAAATCGTATTATGTTTGGAAGTTAATATTTATTCGAAATAGGTTCCATTATACCAGCGACACACCAACCGAAATTTAGAATTTCGAATATTCTAAATTTCAGAAATGTATCATCATTATTTCATCTTATTTTTCGTTATGTTCTTTATTATATGTGTCGTTGGAAAATAGTCATACGTTGGTAGATTTTACCTGATTTTACCTTATTTTTAATAAAAAATTCACGAACTTTTAAGTTGATACATTATCATGCAATAAAAACCCCCAAGTACCAATTTAAGTAGAAATCGCATAATCTTGAAATTTTGACAATGTGCCATTTTCTGAAATTCTGACAGTTGGTTTGAAATCAGTTCTCCTGAAAACCTCCATTCTTTATTCAATATTCTCTCAGTCGTATGTATATTTATCAATAACACGGATTTTTTCAACTAGTTCAGCACGACATGCAGTTTCTGAACGTTCAGGTCTTGGATCGTTATTTAATTTTTCACAACCATTTTTAAATCGTGTAAATTGTTTCAACAACTCCAACATAAAGTTTATACTTTGTTTCATTTTGTTTTTACGCTATAAGCACCAAACATACTATCAATAGAATGCGGTTAAATTTTACACTTGTCATCCGATTAAATGCTGTGGAACCATAGATGTGCGTTACGTTGTGTATGAATTCAATAAAAAGTTTGGTTATTTTATTTTTCGAATACATTACATATAACACCTCCTATTTAAAAGTAGTTACATATGATAATAAATATTGAAAGTATATGTCTGAAATCATGAATATAATGGCTCGTATAACTTCACTGACTAAAAATTAAATTTTTCATTTCATGGGATATTAATAAAGCAAAATCATATTTTCTTTCAGCTGAAAATGGGAGGATTAAGCTGTGCGAAATGGCGACACAAACAGTTAATATATCAAGTATATTCACGAATATAGATAGTACAGCGTTATCTAACCTTAGTATACCATACGCAGATCAAAGTGTGCCAAATAGTATAGAAAATTATCAAGTAGCTAATAATAATAAAATTAACAATCAGTCGCCAAAAACAGTAAGTACTATTGGAGTAACATTTAATACAGGGGGAGAAATGGACAAGAGTATTATCGATACGTGCTTATAGCAAGTTGCTAACTGTTCGTTAAAATAAAAAAAATTATTGTCTTCAGTAGATAATTTTTACATAGTCAAATAATAACAATCTGTGACATCATGTCTTTAAATAAAATTTAGAACAAAACTGTGAGTGATGCAAATTTGATATTAGTTAAAAACGATTGTTTTTGGAATACTAAACATTTCGAAAATGCAAATAAATTAAAATGTAATTTAATTTATTTAAAAAAATGGACTTTGTTTCATACTATGCGAAAAATTCCCAGTAATGAAAAGAAAATGCCGAGGAGATTTATGAATGAAAACAACTTCAACCCCTAATACATAGGTTCATTAAGTCTCGGTATCTTTCCCTAATTTGCGCTGCCACGTCAGCAAAATCTTCCCTTATTAATATGCTTAATTATCTTCTTGTGAAATACATCTTCGCATTAAACACACCTTCATACATAGTACATATATACATTTATGTATATAAAGACGTTTCGTGTGAAGTAGCAACTTTCTCCTATATGGTCTCATTAATTAAATATTAAGCATGAATCTTTCGCTTCTGATTCTTAAAGCGGATAATTGATGTAAAACGAGTTGAAAGACAATAACTGATGTGAGAAATTCTTACAAACCACATTCTGCATATCGACAACTTGTGTAATTAACATCAATTATTTTTAATATTTTGGGAAAATTTATTTACGTACACATGGAAACTCAGAGTCTCAGAGACTTACAATATAAAACAAAATTTTCAAATTTTTCAAATGGAAACGTGATGATTTTTACTGCATAAAACAAAATTTTAAATAATATATTAAGTGTGAAGCTTTCTTATCCAATAAAACATATTCTGGCTAATTCAATTCAACATATATCTTGCATCACCGATACTTATTATTTATCAAAAAAACTTTTAAATAACTGCAAAATTAAATCAAAAATGTTTCGTCACATAATTTTAAAATCGCATATTTGAACCTTTTTAAACTTTCCACAAAATTTTAGGGGACAGTAAATAAAGTTGTGCTATTTTCAGAATTTAGTGTCCACATATTCCAAGTTTTATTTTTATAATATTAATTTTGAAGCAAATGCTGTACAGGCTATTTCAGAACGAATTGTTAAAAGGCATAAGCTCAAATATCTTTAACGTCTTACAAAAAGCCAGGTATAATAATGATATATGAAAAACTACAGCGCATTGCTACCAGGGGTGAATTAATAATTATTTTTAAATTTTAATTTTCCATCTTTCCATACGTTAAACTATAACATATTTCCTATTGCATCAATCACTCATAAAAATACATGACATGTTGTCCAGAAATATTTTTTAGAAATATATCAAAACTCTAGGTACCCCTTAATGGGCTTTGTACTTCTAAAAAACAAAAATTTGTAAATATGTTTTGTGTAAATTAACTTCCTCAAAGTTTGTGAAATGTCGCTGTAAATAGAAAACTGATTGAAAAAGTGTGCTAAAAGCATTATGAAAAGGCTTTTTCATTATAAATAAGGGGCAAATGTAACACTACCTAAAATTAGATATATGCAAATGTTTGCAATAATTTAATGCATTTAATAATAAATTAAAATAAAATAATAAAATGAATATATATAAAATACAAAAAAAAGACAGGGAACGTTATAGAAAAAAATAAAATATTCTTCAGAAGAATAAAAGACCAAATGTGATATATTTTATTACGGTGTAGTGTGAATCTTGATGAGAGGAACCTCTTTCGTTCGGTTTCTATTTAAATATTGTAAGTAAAAAACTGCTTTTCAAGAATACTTAAAGTACTTGGAGCTAAGCTATAGTCAAACGTCTACGGCTTAAGATTAGGATTGAGTGTCGTCTCAAATTCTGCGCAACCCGATTTTAACCCGTAGAGAGACGTAGTTTTAATTGACAAATGGAACATGTATATTTATTTACTTTCGTATGGTCTAAGAATTTAAGAGACACTGGTTCTTTTTCATTTGTGTTCAAGAGCCCTGAACCCCTAATGAAGACCAGAACCACGTAATTGTAAATTGGACTCAGAATTAAATATAATATTTAAGCCTTTAACCGTAAGTCACAAAATAATCGAATTCTTCTTAATATTCGTCTACTGATAAGTCGTACTGTGCTTTCCTGTAGTTAACTTACAATTCAAAAATATTTCTATAAAATAAAAGATATTGGTAAATGTATTGAAAGTTAAACACATTCATAAAACAGATTACATTAAAGAAATTGTAAAGAGAAAAATGTAAATAATGTTCCAAATGCAGAAATAAAGCAACAAATTGATTAGTTATTTTAAAATGACTTTTTATTACATTTTTCCCTTATCTACGTGAAACCATTTTATGCAAATCAAAAAAATTAAACCTTTCATAGGCAACGTTCTGAGATACTTCTGTTTATATTTTATTCATAGAAAATTTTTTTAAAAATTATTTATTTTGTGATCCCTTCTAGGTCCTCGCAATCTAATAGGCTCCCAAGAGGATTCCATAAAAATTGACCACACATTACGCCCTAAGGAGGAAAGTTCTATTAAGAATCAATGAGGCTTATTCACCCTTTGGGGGTAAATAAGCCTCATTGATTCTTAATAGGGTTGCCCTCAACCTTGTCAACATTAGATGTCAGGCGTTTATTCCTCTATTTGATTTGGGTCAAGGATTCAGCTTACGAAAGGACATCAGACAGTAAGTATTGAATTTTTACAGTCGTCTTATTTCTAATTGTATCGAACTATATTACTTATGTCAATGTCTCATAAGGATGACCCTTTAATGTATCAGAATTTATTTTATTTTATTATGTAAAATTATTACAAAACAATTATTTAAATTTTCAAATGTATGCACCTATATCAAAATTCTATTACTACCCACAAAAAATCATTCGTAAACTCTATAAGTGTGCTTACTTATATAAATATCTCTATCTATTGTACTTTACACATACAGTAATTGCCATTTAGTGAGAGTCAGATGCTTTAATGTTAAATTTGTTGTGACAGGTGACAACATGGAAAGGTAAAATAAAATAAATGAAAAGTCACGTGAATAAAACTCAACTCTTGTGTACAAAAACGACAAAATTGTTTAACGTAAATGGCGAATGTTTTCCTCTATCATATTATAATTTTATCACAATATGACAGTCTTATAATTCAATCATAGCTGTCAAAATTGTTACAAAATATGTCATTTAATTTAGTACTTTTTTTAATGTTCATTCAGAAGATTATTGATCATAATGATCAAGATTAGTTAAGCTTAATGGTAGCTTGACACAAATTACCGCCATTATTACCACTTAATTGTAATTAAGGACTGTTGTGTGTCGGAGGTATTGAATTATTTTAGCAAATGTTTTTTAGATTACATCCTATTATAAAAGTTTTCTTTTATTAATGACTTCAAAAGTCACACAAATTATATTTAAATTTCAACTTCAAAGCCTAAAAGCCCTAGCCGTTGTCTGCAGGAAAATGATATGAAACTTGCAGCATTTACCCCAATTAATAATAAAATAGTGCCAGTTTTTTTTTCATACTTGTAGATATAATTTAAGAATTTTTAAATTGAACTTCAACTTAAAACATTTACCTGACAAAAAAATTTATTCTTATAATTATTATTTAATCCCCAGGTAAATCAGCCTTAGGCCACTTTTTCAATGATTGTGAATATTTGTAAAATGCCAATATCCTCTTATTCAAGTCTTCAATTACTTTTCAATCAAAATCTTCTTAATAATTTATAAAACAATCGTCATCCGCCTGCTGAAATATCCAGAATTTTCCAAGAAATCCAACCTTATAATTGCTCCCGAGATAAAAGGAGTTATTTTGGACAGCAGACAAATACTCATTAATCTCTTCAGAAATTGCATGCTATTTCGAGTTTAATTACACCATGAAAATTAAAATTGAAAATTAAAATTTGTCTATGAATTCAGGTGAATGGACTTAAGGAAGCGCGCTAATCTTAAGCCTTTATTGAAAGGCATTGTTAAGTACGTATTTCAATTAGTAATAGGATTTTCATAAAATCAAATGTGAAATTATTATGGATCTTGCTTTATGTTAGCACTTCTTAAAGTTGAAAAACTATATCCATAGTTTAAAAACTCCTAGATAAAAACATTTGAATAGAACGAATTTTAAAAGAAAATCTCCGTTCATTAGCGATTCATTACGTCAAGTTGTAAATATTCTGAAAAATGTCTCGTTCCAACTGAGTTTCCCGTAAAATACAAAACAAACCTTGTCACGTATTTAAAATCGTCCTTGGTATTAATAGACGACTCTTTTAAGTGTAACTTTACCTTTAAAAGATAACAACCGGAAATTCTATCATTGTAACAAACTGGGCAAAAGTTAATTACTAAAACATGAGTGCTCAACATTGGCGCACTGATTGAGGTAACAATTTGATTGTGATTCAAACTAAAACGGTCGCAAAGGTCTATAATTGACTTTGAGTAGCTAATTATGTTACTTTATTTCAAACCGGAATTAACTAAATTTAATTACCTTTTTCCTCCTATTTTGGAATATTTAATTTAACTGAATAATGCTGGAAAACATTTTTAATGGATCTGCTTAGTTAAAAATTACTTTTCTTAATTTCTTTAAATTACAATTTTTACTAAACCAACCTTTAAATTAAGTTTAAACCAAATCAGGCAAGACAGTAGATTTCAATTCTCAAGAACTTTCTCATTTTGAGACAGTGTTCTTTTTCCTTTAACATTTATTCAGGGAATTTGCGCTTTTTATTGAAACACGTAAAAATAAAATAAAAAACAATTTAATTCACTATTTATTGTACGTAGTATTTTTCAACATTACATCGAAATAAAAATAAACTCAGTTTATTATTTTGAAAACTCCATAGCATCTTATATTGTTGGAGATGCCGCTGGTACTGTACAGCTCAGAACAGCTGCTTCGTATGGCCAAACTGCAACTGACTTCGATGTTGTATCCCTTAAAATAATAAAATATTTTTGTTAGATTGTAGGATAGCAATAAACTACCAATATCTAAAGCATGCTATTCATTCTATTTGCAATACAATAATGTGATAGTTAGAAATTCAAGATGGTGGATCCAATATAGTGACTGCAATTTCTCAAACTATGTAGATGAATTTAAGTAAAATTAAGTTCTAAATAATGGTAATTTAAGCTTATTGATTTCAAATTTACAGACTATTTAAGTATGATAATTCGAAATGGCGGACCCAATAAGACGACGATGCTTTTGAAATTTAAGAGACTTTAATGAAAGTTAGTGAAAAAATAATGGAAGCATTAATCTCGATTTTACTATGACAACATGAAGCTTCAAAATGTGCGGAACCAATCCAATTCAAATATTTACATAAGAACAAAATATGTATTTGGCAAATCCAATACGGGAACAAAATTTTAAACTTACCCATATCTACGAGCTGAGCGGTCAGTGACAACTTTATATGTCAATCTATCTGAAAGATACTGTAAACTGGCCAAATTTACGGTTTCCATGTTGTTGCCAAAATTAGCCAAAGTTACATATGCCTCTGATCCCGGTTGACCAGTTGTTCTACGAAAATTCAAATTTTTAATATACTTTGACTTAAACATGATCAAAAAATATACCTAACAATTGCCAACACATTGTCTGTGAGTGCTTTTACTTCCATTTTACCATCAGTGAAAGCAGGAAGTCTTCGCAAATTTTGCATATCTTTGTAGATATTTAAAGTACTCCTAGCAACACCTCGCTGTACGGCTACATTTACTTCTTTGTAGTTTGGCGATACAGGAAGCCATGTCGTTTCGCCCTTTGAAAATCCTGCATTCTTTTCAGAATTCCACTGGAATGGTGTTCGTTCTGGATCTCTGCTTGTCTTCAAATAGTTCTCTTTACCCGCGTTTAATCCAGCCGGATCTTTAGTTTGTTCCCAAGTTATAAAAACATTTGTCATTCCAATTTCTTCACCCTAAAATAATCATTATTTGCACTCAATTTTCATATTTTCAGATTTTTAAAATAACTAACATTGTAGGAAACACTAGCTCCTGGCAGAGATAATAAAATCACATTCATTATATCCTTCTTTTCCTCTCCATATCGGGTTGCAACTCGATGTTGATCGTGATTTCCCAACTATAATAAAAAATGTATTTTAAAACTAAAACAAGATAATAAAAATAAAGATATGTATTTACCACCCAGTTTGGAGTTTTCCCTTTCGGCATATTATTTATCCACTTCATAATTATCTCCTGGAAATTTTTTGCATTAGAATCCTTGTTAAGATCTGTGATGAGCCAAAAATTAAACGGAATATGTGAGCCCAATTTCGATTTGTCAGAGGATTCATAATATTGTTTTAGAATTTCTGGTCTGGAGTAAGCTTCTGTCATCATTATTCTAAAAATAATTATCAATTGGATCTCTAGATCATTAGAGATAAAGTCAATTCATACCTTGGAGTTTTATCGCCGCTGTTTCTAGTATATTCATCCAAAAATGTCCGCCATTCATATACCAAATCCAGCGTCTTTTGTTGGTCGACTGTGCAAGTATGTTTTAAGTATGACCAATCTTGTGGATCTTGAACATCGTCATTTCTGGGCTCGTCCTGGAAACTGTCACATTCATATATATGTGGCACTGCATCAATGCGGAACCCATACACTCCCTTATCTAACCAGAATTTTAAAACATCCTGAAAAACATGTTTGTTAATATTGGAGAAAATACATACTTTAATGTAAATCGAAATATATCTAAATTTATCTAAGTTGTATTATAATACTAATTACCTACTCACCGAAACTTTGAGGATGCCTAATCGTTATGAGTTTTGTAATAGATTATGATTCTAAATGAAATTGTTTCACCATGTTACGACTTAAAAAACAAAACGGGTCTAAATAACGGGTGGAAACGATTTCAGAGTTTCTTAGCTAAGCATACCTATCTATAGCATTTACAAATCAAATATGTATGTACAAACAAAATCAAATTCAACGATAACCAAATCAAATTAACCCGCAACCAAAATTAAAATCAGCACTAACGAAATCAAAATCAGGTCCAAAAAAATCAAAATCTAACTAACGACTTTTCCAAATTCAAATGCAAATAAATATAATAATAATAACAACTAATTAAACGTCAAATACAACAATCTAAGGCGCAATCTTAATAGATACATTATATCAAACGTAGTATCTAAATAAAAACAGTATCAATAAAAACAATAATACCATTTTCAATAACGAATTTTCGTTCATTGCTATAGCGATACTTGAACTATGAATTTATTTAAGAATTTCTTTTTACTTTAATTTTTTCCATAAGAGATAAGCACGTAGATTTTTTCAGTAAAAATCAATTATCTATGCGTTTGGTAGGTTTTCTTTGCATTTAAATTTTATATTTTGATAATAGAAACAACGTTTACCTTCATCTCATCCTTTACTTTCGGGTTATTGTAGTTGAGATCAGGTTGACCTTTAGCGAATTGATGTAAATAATATTCCTTCCTTTTATCATTCCACTCCCAAGCACTTCCTCTAAATACACTTAACTAAAAGTAATAAGTTATAATACCTCTAAAAAGAATTTTAAGTTTCTATTACCCAATTATTTGGAGGATCATTCTTGTCTGGATTAGAACCCGGCTTACCTTTGTGCCAGATATAATAATCTTTATAATCTGGATTTTCTGCATGATTGACAGATTTCTCAAACCATTCATGTTTGTCACTTGAATGATTTGGAACGAAATCTAAAATAATTTTAATTCCCAATTGCTTCGCCTTTGCTATCATATTTTCAAAATCCTCCATTTTTCCGTATTCCCGATGAATTTCTTTAAAATTTGAGATATCGTATCCAAAGTCTGCCATTGGAGATGTAAAAATTGGTGATAACCACGTCGCCGTAATACCAATTTCTTTCAAATATGGCAATTTTTCAGTGATTCCTAATAATAATAGAAAATAGAAAATAAAAATTATTGTATAAATGTGGTTCAAAAATTATGATTTTTATGCCCAATCAGAGATACATTTTGATAAATATACAAAAAAAATATTAAGTTATTGTCCATTAATGTTATCTTAACTCAGAAATTATCAAACTTAGACATACATACCTATTTGCCAATATTTCTTAAGAGGTTCAATTTAATTTATCTAATTTATCTTATAATAAGTAGTATACCTACTACAGAATTAACTTTTACTAGCACTATTGCAAAGTAACAAAAATTATATAAAAATTATAAGACTCAATGGCATGATATAGGAACACTTTTAAATTTTATGGTCAGCAGTATCCGAAAAATAGTTAAAATGAATATAAGGTATAACAATACAGTACCACCAATTAAAGACACTCTTTCAATTACCTTTTAAATCACCAACTCCATCACCATCACTATCCTTGAAAGATCGGGGATAAATCTGATAGAAAGAGGCTGTTTGCCACCATTCTTTTGTGGAATCCTGAGGAGCATAATTTTGCTCTGATTTTATATTTTTAGTTGGTCCTGCAAGAACCAATGGTATCAAGCACAATAATGCATAAAATTTTCTTGGTAACATTTTATCACTTCACTCACTCCCGATTACTAACAATTCCGACCAGCTAAGGGGGCTTTTATATATAAATTGATTTCAATCAATTACCGAATTGTTTCTAATCAGTGCTCAAGAATACGTCCAATAAAATAAATAAAAACATTTAGATAGTTCCCATTCAAAAAACGACGCTGATAGTCTATTGAGTGTCGATTAAAAGCACGTTCACTCACAAAAATGCAAGATATTCAAGTTTTCTTAGAATGATACATACATTTGCTTTCCTACATTTAAAAGAATTTTCTAGAAACAAGAATTGCATTTAAACTGATTATGCATTTAGAGAGAAAAACTGTGGATTCCCTGCAAATTACAAGGTAATTGCAACAAAAACTTTTTACACATTTTTTTTTTTCAGAATACAATTACACGTTTTATGGTGTGATTCTAATCAACTTTTTGAGATGAGAGCGAAACAAAAATCGACAATCAGGGAAACAAACATATCTTTTTGTCTTAAAATTTTACAATATCGTATTTAGTGATATCGGTTATCGAGGAAGTAATTCAAATAACAATTAAGTGGCCCTCCCAATGTCAAGATAATTTTTATTAAATTAAAGTACATACTTCCTCTTAAGGTGTGGGTTAAGTTTTCCATGGATTAATAAACATGAATCTCATACTTGAAAATCGCAAAATTATACATTAATCGGTTCGTTGCAAAGCCTCAAGAATATGCTACAAACTGTCACGCGTCACACGACTGATAGCGAACGAGTTAATAAAAATAATTAAAAAAGCCTGTAAGAAATAATTTTATAATATTTAATCAACAATTTTTTAAACATTTTTATTTTGTCTGTAAACCTATTATGTATAATTTTCCACTTTTGAATTTACTCTTTACCAATTTTCTTTTTCATGTCAAGAGTAAAATCTACCTGAGCGTATCAAAAATTAAGGTTATATTTCGGAATATTTTAGGATATGCAAAGCTAAAAATTAAGTTGAATGAAAATAGCATTTTATTAATTAACCATTGTCATTTAAAAAGCAATTAACGAATAATAAATTTATATTAAAAGTGTTGCATAAATGTATGTAATATGTATGTATGTGCACCTAAATAAAATAATATTATATATATATTTATATATTATAATTATAGAAAGGCAGATAAATAGATTCAACATCTATTGATTTCATAACTTCCGTGCTTTAAATTTTAATTTTTATTTTAAACAGGCAGATTGCGGGCTTGTTGCAGGCGATATGATCTTATTTCTTTAAAACAATGCGACGGGCCCGATTCGGGCGTATATCGGGCACTTTTTCAATTCTGATATAGGTACTTTTACTCGAGTCAGCTACTTGCTTCTTAAGATTAGCCTTTCTACACCCGCGTGTTTGCTTTACGGATCATATATCTCAACATTTGTTATTAATGATTAATTATTATTTTTAAATTAAAAATACATAATTGTCTTTTGACAATAAGTTTTAATTAATTGAATTTTCTAATTGTTATAAAAATAAAATACAAATCTGTTGAGTATCGTTTCGCTTTTATTTGCTTCTATGTATCTTAAATAAACGGATGTGCAGTGTTAGGAGAAATAGATTAAAATAATCTTTCAAAACCTTAAAACATAAGTATTTTGATAAAATTATGAAATATTCTTCATAAAACCAAAATAATCAGCGTTATGGGTTGGGATTATTGTGTAGAGAGAAGATCAAACTTAATTCCTGAACTATCACAAAAATTTGTTAACTTAGTTGACAAAATAATCTAACTTAAATTAATCGATTATACGATAATTTATTTAATAAATATGTGAAGTATCCTGCCGAAGGTACTACACATTTCAGAATAACTCCTTCATATGGTGAAAGTGTAATAACTTTTGAAGTTTTTTCTCTGAAATAAAAAATACAAAATAATGTTATTGAATATAATATCGAAATTTGTTGTCAAAAGAAATATGATATAAACATAAATATAAACTCACCCAATGTTTTGTTGTGAATGATCGTTTACAAGTACATATTCCAAAACATTCGACAGATATTTAAATTGTGAAAGATTGACAGTCTCCATTTGGTTTCCAAGATTAGCCAAAGTTACTAAGGCCAACGTGCCTTCCTGACCGGTTGTCCTGAATAAAAGAAATATAAATAAATTATCAATTCATTGTAAGTTTAATTTGAGAAAACACGTTACCTCACGATAGCCACTACATTTTTGGTAAGTGCTTTCACCTGCAAACCACCAAAACTAAAAGGCTTGGATTTCCGCAAGGACTGGATGGATTTATAAATATTTAATGTACTTTTAGCACTATTTCTTTGATTTTGGACATTGACGTCTTTGTAATCTGGTGACACTGGAAGCCAAGTCTTAAGTCCTTTTGAGAAACCTGCATTCATTTGATCATTCCACTGAAATGGCGTTCGTTCTGGATCCCTACTGAAAAACTGATATTTGTCTTTACCAGCGTTGCATCCTGCTGGATCTTTAGTATCCTCCCAAGATATCCAAACATTTGTCATTCCAATTTCTTCACCCTAATAGTAGCAGAGGCAGTTGTTAGAAATTTTTACAAAACTTCCAAAGTATACTTCAGTAACTTACATTATAAGTAATAGTAGCTCCTGGAAGGGATAGTAATATCATGTTCATAAGATCCTTTCTCTCAATTCCAAAACGACTGGCAACTCTAGCCTGATCATGATTACCCATCTAAAATTAAATAATTTCATATTAAAAAAAAAAAAGAATACTAATAAAATGAATGAAAACTTACGACCCAATTGGCAGTTTTTCCTTCAGGCATTTTGGTCATCCAAGTATTAATAACATTAACAAAATCGTCCGCATTAGATGCATTGTTGAGATTTGTGATGAACATAAAATTAAATGGTATTTGGGAACCTTCTTCGTTACTATCTCCATAATACTTCATAACTACATCAATTGGAGAATAAGCTTCCGTCATCATAATTCTGCAAAAAGATTTTTTTTTTTAATCTTTGCCTAAAACAGTACAAAGAGTCAACCATACCTTTGTAGTTTATCTTCTGATTTTTGTGTGACATCATCTAAAATTGATCGCCATTTGTATACCAATTTTAAAGTCTCGTCTTGATCGACTGTGCAATCATGGATTAAATAAGCGTAGTCATTCGGGTCTTTTACGTTTTGATTCCTTGGTTCGTTTCTTGGAGGATTGCATTCATAAATAAAGGGTACAGCATCGATACGGAATCCAAAAACGCCTTTACCTAACCAAAATCTAAGCACGTTCTGTAATTTTTTAAAAACTTGTTTATATACCATATATATATTATACATAATTAGAAACATATGCATATGACTAGGTTATTATATCATGAACTACTTATTTTATGAATTTATTTGAATAATTCATTTTAGCCCGTTTAAAGTGTAAATACAAATTTTAATCTGGTTTTCCTTTGTTAACTACAACAGCATACATATATGTATATTGAGAGAAATTAATAATTTCCAAAAAGAGCACATCCTTTGTATGGAATATAAATAATAATGTGTCCGTAATTTCAAAATAATTAAAAACCATTCACTTGTTTTTAAAATCTTTTTCTTTTTTTCTGTCCGGGCTAATCTCGGAAACGGAAAAACCGATGACGATGGTACTTTAACTGGAAGGTATACAATTTTTCGGACATACGATATTTTAGAATACAAGTATATATTTTTTTAATTTCGTCTATCTCTATTTCTTTTTTCACTATACAAATACAAACTGATTGCGACCAAAATTTGGATTTACACTGTCTAGAGAGCTGGACAAAATTACGTGGCGATTTGAACCCAAATTGAGATTTCAATATTACATATATGTATATATAAATAAATGTTTCTCAGCTACTCAGAAAGATCAGCGCAGATAAAGCTAGTATAATATAAAATTTGTTTAACTTTCATTAAAATATTCAAATGATAATTCGTTAATACAGTTCATTAGGCATATAAATTCTTAAACTTGATCATCGATCTTACCTCCATCATTTCTTGTACTTTTGGCTCACGATAATTAATATCAGGTTGACCTTTAGAAAATTGATGAAGATAATATTGCTTCCTTTCATCATTCCAGTTCCAAGCACTTCCTCTGAATACACTAACCTAAAAGCAGAAAATTTTATGAAAAATAAAATTTAAAATATTCGTGGAATACTCACCCAATTTGTTGGAGGAAGTGACTCCTTCGGATTGTTAGGATTAGGTTGACCTGAATGCCAAATATAAAAATTTTCAAATTTTGGATCCCTTTTTACAGATTTTATGAACCACTCATTTTGATCACTCGAATGGTTTGGAACAAAATCTAAAATAATTTTTATTCCCAGCTTATTTGCCTTTTGAATCATTTTATCAAAATCCTCCATAGTTCCGTAATCTTCTTCTATTGAAAAGTAGTCGGACACATCATATCCAAAGTCAACCATTGGAGATTTGAAGATTGGTGACAGCCATACTGCATCAATATTAATTTCCTTTAGGTATTCCAAGTTTTCAGTAATACCTGTAAGAATTCATTATATACTTAAATTTAACTTTGTTATCCTAAAGAAGTATGCATATGAAAATGAATTAGTAGCATCATAATATTTATTAAAAATCTTAAAACTGGTTTCAGAATGAAGGCACATCGCAATTTTAAAACAATATGAGTTAGAATGCTAAAATTATTTTCATTTTCATGATATTTTCGTTGAAATCAACAACTGACGTCGTTTTTGTTATTCAATAATATTCCCTTATTTTTGTGACTTACCATTTAAATCACCAATTCCATCTCCATCACTATCCTTGAAAGATCGGGGATAAATTTGGTAGAAAGATGCCCTCTCCCACCATTGCTTTGGACTCTCCAAGGGCACAAAATCCAAAGAAGATCGAAAATTTGGAAATGGACCAGCAAACACTAAATGTAGTACTAATAAATATACACAAATTGTCTTCGTTGATATCATTTCTGGTTTTATCTTCTTTTCATTTCAAACAATACTAAACCGGCGAAAGAATGGCGTCTTTATCACGTCTGATTGCAATCAATTATCGAATTATTCCTAATCAGTTTTTAAGTGGCTTGTCTGATAAAAGGAGCTCTAAAACGAATTCACTGTTCTCTAAATTTTTTTAAACTACTCAGAAATAGCACGAATTATTTATTTTCTGATTATTAACTTTATCGGAGGAGAAGTTATTGAGCGTAATTTTCGTATGAATTATTTGAGTGAACTGTTGCACTCACAGTAAGAAATTGCTACCGCAGCAAATTTTGATGTACTATTGAGCAAAGTCGTTGCAAAGTGAAATTCGTTGCGTTGATTCAGCTAAATATTCTCATCGTTTAATAGAGCCTCGATCAGCTGTTCCTTCTGAAGAGAGTTCTTGTACTAAAAATAGATTTGTTGACTTTAGAGATAAAATAGAAGAAAGCCGGGAAGGCCAGCAAATCTTTGTCTAGATACATTTTCCTGTGAAGTCATTTCATATCAGGGAGTGTCAGACAGAATTTTATCTTTAGCCCTAAGTCCAACAACTGCGTTTTAGCAGATTTTAAATATTCGCATTTACAATATTTACATTTTAAGTTTGATTTAAATGGTAGTAGAAGTGGACTAGGAATACATCATCACTTATAACCCTATCAAAATTGACAAAATTGCAGTCGGAATTACTTTTAATAAAAATTCAAGTGTGAGCCAAAAAAGTTCCATGCACACTCGAAAATATTAGTAAATGTTGGTCACTCCCTCGAGTGCAGATATAGCTGAAATGACATAGTTATCGAAATTAATATCAGTTCAGGAAAAACTAATTTAATTGAATCTTTTTCTATTGAATTATATTTCTGAATTATACGGCTCCATTTACTAAATTTTTCTTTTTTTTTAGTTTGTAATTGTTTCAATTTTATTTAAATATTTTGATTCTACCAAACCATTAGTATCAGTATTAATTTTATAATCTCTTAAACTTATATGTTCACGCGATGTTTAAAAATACATTTCATTATATTTATGTAAATTTTTATTTAAGTTATTTTAATACAACAACTACCACATAAAATTGTTTAGTTATTCAAAAATAATAACTATTATTTTACATGTTATGGTACTGCAGATTTCAATACAGCTCCTTCATATGGGTTAAGGTAAATTTTCTTAGAAGTTGTATCACTGAAAATAAAAAGTAGAAATATCAATATAGACCTTAAATGTTTTAAAACTTTTTTATAGAAAATTATTTGCTCTTACCCAATTCTACGTGAAGATTTGTCGTTAACAAGATAATATTCCAAACTATCTGAAATGTTATTTAGTCCCTCTAAACTAATCGTTTCCATTTGGTTGCCAAGGTTTACTAAGGTAACAAATGTGAAGGAATTTTTCTTTCCAGTTGATCTATAAATCATTCGATATAATACAAAAAATTATAAGAAATATTAAATATTTTTACCTAACAATCACAAGCGCATTATCTGAAAGTGCATTAACCTGCATTTCACCCTTTGTGAAAGGTTCAGTTTTTCGCAAAACTTGCATTGCTTTGTAGATGTTCAGTGAACTTCTATCAATTCCTCGTTGTCTAGCCACATTAACCAGTTTGTAGTTAGATGAAACTGGAAGCCAAGTTTTGTCTGCAGTTGAAAATCCTGCGTTCTTTTCACTATTCCATTGGAACGGGGTACGCGCTGGATCTCTAGTGAACTTCTCATAAATATCCTTATTTGAGTTGCATGCAGCTGGATCGACAGTATCTTCCCAAGATAGCCATACATCTGTCATTCCAATTTCTTCACCCTGAAAGTTATATTTTTTAATTTATAAACAATTTCTTATCTTCATTGCAAAACAGTAACTAACATTATAAGTCACACTAGACCCACGGAGAGACAACAAAAGCATGTTCATGTTATCAGCCTTATCAACTCCAAATCTGCTTGCTACTCTAGATTGGTCATGGTTGCCCAACTGCAAAATTAATTACATTTGATCACCAATGATTGCTAAATTAAAAAATAATATAGCACATACAACCCAATTAGCCAGTCTTCCCGCAGGCATTTTTTCGTTCCACTTTTTGATAACATCAAAGATATTTTTGGCATTGGAGTCCTTGTTAAGATCAGTAATCAAGAAAAAGTTAAAAGGAATTTGAGCACCTTCCTTTTTACCATCTTCGCTTCCGTAATACTTCATAACAGTTTCAATTGGAGAGTAAGCTTCAGTCATCATAATTCTGA
Organism: Machimus rusticus; assembly: GCA_951509405.1. Lineage (NCBI taxonomy): Eukaryota > Metazoa > Arthropoda > Insecta > Diptera > Asilidae > Machimus > Machimus rusticus. Next base: position 5,798,868 of record OX608049.1, read on the forward strand.
ATAAAAATAATTTTTTTTATAAAAATGTTTAATAATACTTGGAAAGTTTTAATATACCTTGGTACTTTGTCCTCAGAATTTTGTGTAAAATCATCCAAAACACGTCGCCATTTGTATACTAATTCAAGAGTTTCATCTTGATCAACTGTGCAAGTATGTTTTAGATAGCTATGATCTTCTGGATCGGTAACATCATTATTTCTTGGTTCGTCTTTTGGTGGATTGCATTCATAAACAAAAGGCACTGCATCAACACGGAATCCATGAACACCTTTATTTAACCAGAATTTTAGCACAGCCTGGAGTAATAAAAAAAAAATATATTATCCAATAAATCGTAGTACATATTTTTTGATAATTTTTAAAAATTAGGTAAGTATATTAGAAAACTTGTTTAGGTCTTGAGGCTTAACGAAGTGGTCGAAAATTTTTCAATGATTTTTATAAACTTATACCAACAAAACCAATTCACATATATGTAAAGAATTATAATTAATAACTTTCATTAATAAATAAATATTATAGACTTTACCTCCATCATTTCCTGAACTTTGGGATCACGATAATTGAAATCAGGTTGAGCTTCATGGAACTGGTGGAGATAATATTGCTTTCTAACATCATTCCATTTCCAGGCACTTTTCCTCCAAACACTTATCTAAAAGTTAAAATTATAAATATTACAATGTTTACAATATTCATATATATTTAATTATTTCGTACCCAATTAGTTGGTGGATCAGGTCTTTCTTCTGGGTTGTTAGGGTTAAGTTTGCCTGAGTGCCAAATATAAAAATTTTCAAAACCTTCTTCCCTATTCACTGATTTCTTAAACCATTCATTTTGATTACTTGAATGATTTGGAACGAAATCCAAAATAATTTTAATACCCAGGTTATTTGCTGTTGCTACCATATTTTCAAAATCTTCCATTTCTCCATATTCATCATGAATTTTATAGTAGTCAGATATATCGTACCCAAAATCTACCATTGGTGACTGGAAAATTGGTGAAAGCCAAGTTGCTGTGATGCCAATTTCTTTTAAATATGATAGTTTTTCAGTGATTCCTGTAAGGATAAATTGGTATTTACATAATATTCGATTTAATTAATTAATTATTCTATTAATTCTTCAATTTAAAATTTATGTTTTCTTACCATTGAGATCTCCAATTCCATCTCCATCGCTATCTCTAAAAGATCGAGGATAGATCTGATAGAAAGAAGCTGATTTCCACCATTGGTTTGTATCATCGGAAGCAGCAAAATTTAGCGCTTCATTGAATTTACCTGCAGGACCAGCAAATACCAAAGGTAGCAAGCACAAAACTAAAGAAACTTTTTTCGACAGCATCATGTCACAGTTCACTGACCACTGCTAACTGTGCCGAAATACGCAAAATCAGCCTTTTATACCATCAACGATTGCAATCAATTAATAATTATAATTTTTAATCAAAACTGAAGTGTGTTCCAATAAAAGAATTGCGAGGATATCTTCTATTGAGATTAAATGACTTAAAAAATTTTTTAGACACTCCCTTTTGTAGCGATTACAGAAATTCCGATTTTCGATAATCTTAAGATTCAAAGATGCTTATATACATTGCTTAGATTGTTTTTATTGAATTTTGCCGCTAATCAATTTCTTTGTAGGAAACGATGCGTTTGCAAATTACAAAAATCTTACCATTAAATCTCAAGGACGGCTATGATAACTGACCAACAGTTTTCTTCTAATCGCGCTTTTAGATGAAAAAGTACGAAAACAAAAGACTTCCTTACATTTGGGTGTATGAATATCAATACTTGGCCTAATATCAATATCAAGAAACGTAAACTTTTCTTAAGATGCTTCTGCCTTCCTGGTTTTGTATCAATAGAATCAAAAAGATATCTCATATCGCAATTATGTTGAGGAGCAGTAACAGGTTGGCGTTTTGGATGAAACTCAAATGTTTGCCTTACCTTACTAAATGGCAATTATGATTCGCACGTGTTATGCGTGCAGTGCGTAGGTTGAAAACAATCATCGACAGCTAATTGATATGTAAGTGTGTACTACCACATAAAACTTATCGAATCACTACAACCCTAAAACAACATTTAAAGGTCAAATATTCTTAGTAACTAGAGTAATTTGGTTTTGAAAGCGACACGCAACTAAAAGCCTCTGTTAATAGATCATTTTCCAACATGTTAAGTGACACAATATAAAACGTCAGAGATACTTCATAAATCAGATTCTAAAACTAGAAAAATCAATTTTTTAAAGCTAGAAATTGCCAGTTTTCATTAGAATCATTGTCAATTTTTTATCACTTGTTATCACGAAAGTACTGAAGTGCTCTACAATTTTTCAATTTTTTTTTTGTCTACCTAAATTAGTGATAGATTTTGATGCAATGATTGATTATTATTTTCTAATTCTTTAAATAAGTTAAAAAATTATTTTGTAAAGCATTAAAACAAAAACTCTCTAAATAATATGTCATAATAGAAATTTTGCAATTGCTTTAATTAACAGCACACAAAAAGAAATAATTATATTTATTATACATATTAAAATTATTGGCTCATTACTCAAATAGATTTTTAAAAACCAGATAACGTTTTCCAATATAAAAATAAATTAACAAGGAAATTCAAATGAAAGCTGATTACCTATCTTTAGTTTCAAAAGTATTATGACTATAATTAATCATAATAAATGAAATTATGGATTATTAAATAAAAATGAATAAATTAAAATATTGATCTAGGGGCTTTTATTGCGCTGATTTCCTTACAAGAGTAATTTAACTTCATAAACCCGTCAATTTCGTTTCCTTTGTTGCCAATTGAACAAGTGTATACAAATTGAAAAATAATTTTAGTAATGTCTATTTTCTGCAAAGTGCATTCCTCTAAAGATTTTTGTGTGATTTCTATAGATTTCTATATCTGCAGTTGAAACTTAAAAGAGATACATATTTGCATTATTCGGTTGGTTGCATTTTATTCATATTTTCAACAGTTCGTCTTTTATCATAATGACAAATTGTACATTTGATAGTCTCATGTCATCACTAAGAAAAATGAAGATGAGATTTCTGCATTCCATTTATATCAAGATGTACTCGTATGATTATTCATATGCGTGTGGCTCTAAGATGAAAGATTGAAATTAGAAAAATATATAACAACATTAAATTGCAAATGGAAAAGACATGTTGAAAAGTACAGTAGGGCCTCGATAATCCGAACACCCAAAATTTATACCCTGTTCGGATCAATGGAGCGTTCGGATTACAGTATGTACTTAAAAATTTTGAAATGTACTTTTTGAAATGATATACATTAGTATATCACTTGACAAAGCGATGGCTTTTCTTCGCTGCTCTATATAAAAACCACATAAATAAGGCATCTTCAAGCTGGGGATTTTTAGGAGTTTTTAAAGTTTTTCTAGCTCCTGGACGCTTTTCTGCATTTATTACAAATGACCGTATGTTTTTCTCCTTACTTTTGATGTCAAAAATAGTCGACTTTCTAACGTTATACTGCTGCGCAAGAATTGTTAAGAAAACACCTTCTTTAATCTTGTCTAAAATCTGGCATTTTTCTGATGTTGTCAATGTTATGTACATATATGGGGCTGTTCGGATTATAGAGATGTTCGGATAAGCGAGGGTTCGGATTATCGAGGCCCTACTGTAATTCTATTAACTGACTTATTGACATAAAATTACAATTTGAGTAAAATAATTTTCTTAATAGTGAAAAATAAAATGTTTAATATAATTTCACATCACTAAATTTAAAATATCAATGAAATTTTAAGTATCTGATAGTAGGTACATATATTTTAAGATTTAAACTTACACATGTAAAATTATGTTGAAGTTTCAATTTAAAAAAAATTAATACACGATTTTAAAATTATTTTTTGAAACGTAAGTGCAATTAGATTTCATCAAAAAAGCGAAAGCTATCAAAATTGCTTGGTTCTATTTACGTAGTATTGGTTGTTATCAATACTTATAGGTTCTGTAAAATTTAGATATTCAACTTTAATATTTTGCATAAAACATAAACTGAAAATATTTTACTTTTTAACCTTTCAACTGAAAAAGCAACCAAGTAAAAGGCTTAACTCTTTCGTATTTGTAGAATTTTAAACTGAAAAACCTACGCGAATTATTAAAATTTGTAGTGGTACCTATTGAAAAGGATCAAATCAGTATTAATTTACTAACTATTTAACTATCGATGTCTATCGCACTGACAAAATGTTTATTGTTTGACACGATCCATGCCACCAAATCATTTTGAGCTTAAACCGAATTCTCACATTCGTTGATAAGCGAGTTATTAGCACATTATCCTTTAAATCTTTAGCACCAAATTGAATTCCGGTTACGTGCTAAAGTCAATTCCACCCGCTAAAGAGACATTAAGCAGTCTGCGACCTTACCATAATAAATCTGAGCTATAGGCTTCAGCCAAAATCCGATATTACTCTCTCATAGTCTAATCCACGCACGTTTCGGTCTCTATATTTGTCATGCGAAAATATTCGCCAACATATATTCTGTTCGCGTTCCAGCCTTATCCCATTTCACCCACTATACCCCCCGGGGGTAAAATCAATGTAAGTTTGTTGACTTAACCAATTTGCAGCTAGATGTATTCTATTGTTCCTTTCGACTTTGTCTGACCTGAATTATTTTGGTCCATCGTATACACGAGTTGCAGAGTATTCTTGACTTTTATATAAATCCCTATAACGCTCGTTAGTTGCAAGATTTTACCCAACACTAGAGTTGATTCGATTTACCAAAATCAGCGGCTGTTGCTAATTTTTGTTAATTAAACTGCCTCAGGGCTCCAGCCGATATATCACGAATTCAGAAAATTCATGAAAATTTGCGATGAGTGTTCCACACGTGTTTGCTACACCAATTCGTTTGAAATTATAAAGTTACCTCATTAGAGAGAATTTATACTGTATAAAATGATTTTGCTACTCTATGCATTTGTACATACAGCAACTGATTTCTGCTCATAGCGCTGGAAACATTTTCATTATTTTGCAAACGAAACGAACATAATTTCACCATTTAGAGGTGCTAGAAATGCTTATATAATTCATTCGGCCATAATTACGTAAATTCAAACATGATCAAAGTATTTGATATTGTGCTATTCAATCATTTCGAAATCAGGCCAAGGTATTAAAAATTTAATTCGTTTCGATAAAACGTACAGCTGCTTTAGTTAAAGTTTAAAATATTAAAAAAACACGTCATGTTTTTTGTGTCATGAATATTTAAAGAAACCTTTCCTGTCCAATCTTCAAAATTGTACCGCATCCATTTTCATTCGCATAAATAAAGGATCCAAACACCCAACCGATAAATTGAATCGTTTTAACAATGCATACACGTTTCAGTATTTGTCCCTTCGATTTCGTTTCAATCGCTTTTCACTCTTCCATTTTAGATTAAAATTTCGAAAATGGTTTCACCAATTACAATGTTAATCAGCGAAATGATGCGATTGCCACTGTGAACAGAATTCGTAATGACACCGGACGTAAACCCCTCTTTGTTGCTTCACAATTTTTAATTGGATTTATAAATAGTCCTGATTCGGACTTGAATTCACAGAAGACTAGGTGTTGGTATTTTTACAACTACTGGTTTATTTTTTATTTAGCCATGTATACCTACTATTATTTTATAAATTAAACTGATTTTGTTCATAACTCAAATAAATAAAAGTGAAGGTTTAGTATTACTATGTATTTAATAAACTAAGATGTGTATGGTTGGATAGGCGCTTTATTATTCTTCACTTCTTTATAAAATGACGACCTATTAACCACATATTTTAATTTTAAGATAGTGACACATATATGCATAAATATGTATATCACGTCAAAATTATTTTGATCAAACCATTAGCCTTTGAGATAGGTTTAAAGGCCCAACTATAATATGCATAGCGCTCCGTGCGGAACTCTATGCAAACGTGCGATAACCCACAAAACCTATTCTGAAACCACAATGAGAATAGTCGTCGGTTTCGTTCAGTTTCGGCAAATTTTTTTCTCTATGCACGGGCTATGCAAGCTACGATCTCGAGCGTGCTGTGCATAGCCAAACTGACATTTCGACTGAAAATAGCCAACTCTTCCATTTTTTCGCAACCGTATAAAAATATCAACACTAAATATTTGGTTGGTTGGTGTTGGTTGTTATTTTAATTTGCCCAATGGGCGTCACAATATTTGTGACTTTTTGGTCACGGCAGGGCTGCCACATTGACCAATGACCTCCAAGAAGACTCTCCTCACACCGAACATTTGAAAAATGTCAAGAAATGTCAAGTTTGCATAAGCCTCCGTTCGTCAGGTTTTGACAGCGTTCCGCACGGAGCGCTATGCATATTATAGTTGGGCCTTAAGTTTGATATATTTTTCGTTCAAAAATTTAAAAATTTTGACACCTAACTATATATTATTATAACACTTATTTGAACATTTATAGCTCTAAAGTGTAGTTCAATTCAATATCTGAATAGTTTTTTTTACAAAAAAATTATTAAATTAAAAGGAAATTTGAATTGAAATATTCTGCAACCTAATATAAATGTGTATAGATAATTAATTTAGAAATTACATATTGAAGATATTTTTAAAATGATGACCAACCTTTGAATATACAGTAAAGGAACGGCTATACCCTGTACGTGTAGTCTGTGTGAATGAAGCATCTCCAGTGGGGAAAATTACAGGGGAAGTGAGCCTTGAGTAAGAAGAAGATACTTTGGCAACTTAAAAAAATTGTGATTTGAAGGGATCGCAGAATTAAAAATGCAAAGACAGAAGGTGAAATGTGGTTAAAAATAGTGTGTATGATAGTGGCTTTTATTTGGTGTGTATTTAGTGTAAGATGATGTGTGTGATAAAGAATTGCGGCGAGAAGAAGCGGCGACTAAATTAACGAATTTCTTTTCACCGGTAAGCCGGAATTTGAAATCTTTTTGCCGATGTGATTGATAGATACCTGTGGTTTTTATTGTTCTTGATGCATTAAACATGTTATTTCATTTTAAGCTAAATTTTCAAGTTTTAAAACTATTTTGGTGTATGTCAGTCCACGACAGTCATGCGCAATTTCGACGAGCCCTGACACAGAGAAGTCGCTAAATATTTTTAAATGGTGATATAAATGGGCACCCAAATATTTATTAAATCAAGTACGTGAAAAACGCCTTTTCATTTTCACTCAATTTTTGCAACTGCACTGATCAATTTTCTATGTAGTAGTAAGCTCAGACTGGTATTCGTGAGATGCTTCACTTTCAGCGATTTATGTCCGTTCCTTTACTGTATATTCATAGCTTTTAGGCTACTTATTTTCAATTAGACTCGCTAATTTTCTTTGACTTTGCGGAACTTTGTTTATAAAGTTCACGGCTCGTTCATCAAAGTTAAAGAGGTGCTCGTTGGCGGACAAGAGTAGGCATGGAGTCACTTGAGCCTGGGAACCAAAACTGGTTATGCAAATGAGGGGCGTGGCTGGGGCGTGGGCGTGGCTAGGGCGTGGCGGGGGTGTGGCTAGGGCGTGGCTATGGCGTGGCTAAGGCGTGGTTAGGGCGTGGCTGGGGTGTGGCTAGGGCGTGGCTAGGGCGTGGCTAGGGCGTGGCTAGGGCGTGGCTAGGGCGTGGCTAAGGCGTGGCTAGGGCGTGGCTAGGGCGTGGCTAAGGCGTGGCTAGGGCGTGGCTAAGGCGTGGTTAGGGCGTGGCTAAGGCGTGGTTATGGCGTGGCTAAGGCGTGGCGGGGGTGTAGCGGGGTGTGGCGGGGGTGTGGCGGGGGTGTGGTGGGGGTGTGGCGGGGGTGTGGTGGGGGTGTGGTTAGGGCGTGGCTATGCCATGCCTTAGCCACGCCCTAGCCACACCCCCACCACACCCCTGCCACGCCCTAACCACACCCCCCCCCCACGCCCTAGCCACGCCCTAACCACGCCCTAGCTACGCCTTAGCCACGCCCTAGCCACGCCCTAGCCACACCCCCGCCACACCCCAGCCACGCCCCTCATTTGCATAACCGGTTTTGGTTCCCAGGCTCAAGTGACTCCATACATTGGCCATTTCGGATGTCAAGTCGCTCATACATGGGACCCGGGAGTGGTCCAGCTGCATCCTGGAAAGAATTCTTCCTCCGGGAATGGCAAACTGCTACTCGAGGCTGGTGCCCAATTACGGCCCCCATCGTGCCCAATTAAATCCCCTAATAAATGGGCACCCAAATATTTATTAAATCAAGTACGTGAAAAACTCCTTTTCATTTTCACACAATTTTTGCAACTGCACTGATCAATTTTCTATGTAGTAGTAAGCTCAGACTAGTATTCGTGAGATGCTTCACTTTTAGCGGTTTATGTCCGTTCCTTTACTGTATATTCATAGTGACCAACTATATTGGCCCTATTTCACCAACCGCTTTTCACTTTGCGGGATCTATTAAAACTAGGTACTCAACTTTTAAAACACATTTTCTCTTTCTTTTAACGCAGTTTCCTTCTTGGATTAAAACTCTGAGGCTAAATTTGGCTTCACCTGTCAAATAGTTAAAAATAACAATAAATTAAACAAAATAAATTCCTATCAATCCAGCTTTAAAATTTTTATTCCGAATGACCGAGAGGATATCACGAATTAATTATTATGCAAACAATGAAATTCTTCCATACTCTTAATTTTACAACAATTCATTCAATTTAATAATTTTTGAAAAGATAACAAATATGAATTTACAACTTAAGTGCCTAACATAAGAAAAGTATAACATTTAGTAAACAATTTACAATTCAAAAATAATAAAATACTCATTAAAAAATATCTAATAAATACTCATTAAAAAATATCTAATTTCTTAAAAATTATAACGATTAATCATGATTAACGAATAATGTTGGCAAAATTATTACGATTTTTTTTTTCAAATTTCAACAAATTATACATAGTTCAAAGTACGAAAAATGTATACAAGTATTATTATATATACAATATTTAACCTAATTAATATTAATTAAAAAATTATTGAAAAATTAATTAAAAATTACAATTACGATATCCTTGGACGTAGTCTAATTTTCACGCCGTTATCTGATTTTAAGGTAAGAACGGAAGAAAATACAGGCTCATACTCGTTTTTTCCAACATTTTCAGGAATATATCCAACAAATGGTGGCATATCATCTACAGGAGGTAATATTTCGAAATTTCTCAGCATTTTTGACAACACACATTTCATTTCGAGCATTGCAAACTTTTGACCTGAAAATTAAATATTCAAATAAAAACCACTCTACACCGCAATAGCCATAAATTCTTTCTCACCAATGCAATTCCTTGGACCAGCACTGAAGGGAACAAAGTCAAAAGGATGAGATTTATTGCGACTTGTTGCCTCGAACCTTTCCGGTATAAATTTATGAGGTTCTGGGTAATACTCTTCGTTGTATCCCATCGCCATGAGGAAAAGTGTTAGTGTCGTACCTGGGTACAATTCCTTCCCATCTAGAATAAATTCATCACATAATCTATATTGCGATTTGAAAAAATAAATTGAAGACTAACTCAAATTGTATTTTTCTGTTACATATCTTCCTATAATGGGGACGCTGGGAAACATCCGCATACTTTCCTTTATAACAAGCTCCAAATATTTCATCTCCATCGTTTCCTGGTACGTTGCATTCCTCTTCAAGTCACTACCAAATATTTCTTTTTGCTCAATGAAAGCTTTTTCCTGCAATATTTTTGGTTATATGAAACCGTCCATAAGAATTTTTTAAATAGTTCTTTTGAAATTAAAAGCAGACTTAATGTACCAACCTGAATTTCTGGATGTCTAGACAGCGCATAAATGGCAAAAGTTATTCCAGACGTGGTCGTGTCGTGTCCCTACATAATTTTATTTTGATTTAGTACATCATTCATTTTGCACATTTTTACCTCAAACATAAAAGTTGAGACTTCTTCAAATATTTCGGCAAATGTTAATGGACGACCATCTTTTGTAGCAGTTAACAGAGTGTCCAAAAAGGCCATTTTTTTTGATTTTGTATTGCCATTATGCAAAATTTCTTCTGCTTTAGCGTGTTTTAAAAATTCAGTTCTTTGTTCTATTATCTGAAAGGACGTAAAAAAATACATTAATTTATTTTAACTATGAGATTAAATCGCTTCCTGCCTACCTCAGTAGTCATTTTTTTTAAGACGGCAAGAGCCTTCTTTTGTTCCCGGTACAAAGATGAAAATTTATAAAGGAAAGAATTGTGCAAATGAGGTCTGACCGTCCTCTTTACAATTATAGAACAAATACTGCAATTAGACAAAGAGAAATTATGTGTTTTTATTTTATATGTAATAAAATTAATTTGGCATAAATTGAGTTTGAGATCTTTTCAAGTTGATTGAGTACGCTCGAAATTCTAAATTTCAGTTGGTGTGTCGCTGGTATTACGTACAAAATGTTTCAAAGATTCTTGAAAAATTTTTAGAATTAACAAATGGAAATCTTTTTAACAATTTGCAACGAAACTTGGGAAAATGCAAAAAATCATGGCCACAAAATGTCAATTTGCGAAATTAAGTTCCTTATATCTCAGGAAGTAAAAGTGATCGCCAAATCTTTTTTGCAAACTCATCACTTTGGACTCCAAATTAACATTCCTATACAGTTTTATCAAAATCCGTGGGAAGACATAAAACTCAATCTGTTCCATAAATTTAAACTTACTCTTGATAGGCTGTAACAACTTCCGATTTCGGATTGTCCATTGAATTTATATTGACACCCATAGCAGTTTCTGTATTATAAAACCAAAATATACTATTAAAATTGACTTTTACAACAAAAAATCAGTTTGTTGCTTACTTACCACTAATAATATCTAAAGTACAATAATGCACAAATGCTTGAATATCAATAATTTTTTCACTTTCTGCTTCAGGTTTTAACATATTAATTAAGTTATTCGATGTAACTGTCATGGTATCAAAGAAATCCAAAAGGATTTGAAAATGAAAAGATGGAGTAATAATTTTTCTATGCTTAAACCATTTTGTTCCTGAAAAAGTTAAAGCAATTAACAGCGAACATTTGAAGTGAATATTTTTAATATATTCATTACCATTGCTTGTAAGTAATCCTTCTCCTAACCACTCATAAAGCAACTCATACAACCGTGCTTTTTTTAACTGGGGCTGTTTCGTAAGTATAACCTATTAAGTAATTTTGAATTAATTTATTATTTTTTCTCTGCAATAAAAAGTTAATCTTACTTCAATATCTTTGGGATCAGAAATAATTATAGACAGTTGATGACCAACCCACATTCTGTAAGGTCTAGGTCCATATTTTTGCCAATTCGTATAAATTGTCTTCAGTTGGTCTAAAAGTATTAAATTCAATTATTTTTATATGTAGTGTGTAATATAATTAATTTAAGTAAAACAGAAACATGGTAAACCTTTTGAAACTTTCGTTTTATATAAATATTTAACTAAAACCTGAACTACATATACTTTACCTAAGCATTTTAGTTGATCGCAAGCATTTATTAGCGGTAGGCTAGTTGCCTGATATTTGGGTTTTCTGATCACGCGAGTAAAAATTTAACACGACGCGCATTGCGTCGAGAACAAACAAACAAATAGGACGGTCCAAATGAAGCTATTTGGACTAATTAAAACCACTCTTCAATTTTCGTTAGTTTCTTAACAACCTTCGTGCAGTAAACACAAGAGCGTATATGCCGAGTACTAGCAAAAGGGCATAGTTTTAATTACTTTGCCTGCTTTGGGTTCGTATGTGCCTGCTTTTGGGCGCATATAGGCTTGTGAAATCAGCGTATTTTTAAATTTTCGTGCCTGTTTTAGGCGTCAGTAAACAGTTGTAAAAGGCCGTATTTCTAAATTTGCGTATTTGCTTTGGGCGCATATATGCCTGCTAAAGGGCGTGTTTTTAAATTTTCGTGCTCTTTTTGGGCATTTTCATGCCTATGTTTTACAAAAAGAAACTGTGTTTTAAAATTTTAAAATGTATTGCTGCAAAACAAAACAGTTGAAACTCCGAAATTTAGAATTTCGAGTGCTTCACTTAGCCGACCAAACGGGGAGACCTCCCCGTTTTGTAAAATGTCAGTGCACGATCGATCAGGGAAATCTCCCCGTTTAACAGTGTAATGCAATGTACAGACGTGGCCAAAAAATTACGATCACTTGAAAATTTACGGAATTTCCGGACGTTAGTTCCTAGAAACCGGGAAATTCCCACTTTTGCATATCGGGACATCTTTCGTTCCCATTTTCATAACCTTTGGTATGTATCCATGAAAAAATCATTTCAATAAAGTCGATTTTGCGTTCAGTGTTAATATTAAAAGTAAGTGAGTGCCTAAAATTGTGAACTACAGAGAATCAGAATCAATACATGATTTGTGATTTTTCTCAGGAAATTGAATTAAAAAACTTAGTAAGTATATTTCATTCAGCTAAGAATAAAAAAGTAATTTATATAAAGGATATTCATAAAATATCTTTCCTCAAGTTTTTTTTAATTTTGCATAAAAAAAAATTTTTGAATATTTTGTAACTGTTTCGAAAATTTTCAGATATGGATGGGAAAACTGATATTATTAATTATAAAATTAAGTTGATTAGATCGCTGTAGAGCGAGACAAAATATTCCCAGCAAGAAATTGCAAAAATTGCAAAGGTTGCTCAATCCACGGTGAGCAAAATCATTAAGTCCTTGCAGGATGAATTGGCGGAACCAACAAGTTCAAGGAAGAACTGCGGAAGGAAATCCAAATTTTGTCCAAGAGATACGATGCAGCTCGTCCGTACAAAGCTAGCTAACAGATGGGCTACAAGAATCGAGTTGGCAGCTCATTTAAGCGAAGAAGGATTGGAAGTTTCGGCCAGAACTTTTAGACAAAATTTGAAGGAAGAAGGATTGAATGCCCATCGCCCTCGAAAAAAGCCTAAATTAACGCCTAGAATGATCGCAAAACGCTTATCTTGCGCAAAAGAACTGAGATATTCGTCTGCTGAAGATTGGGAAAATGTACGGGTCACCAAAAACCTAATTTTTCAGGTTTTCAGAAATTTTTCAATTTTGCACAAATTGGCAAAATTTTTAAATCTGATATTTCTTGCTGTAATTTTAATTTTGATCAATTTTGAGTTGCTTAAATTATGTGGTTTTGTTGCAGGTATGTTTCTGTGATGAATAAATGTTTCAAGTAAAGCAACAAAGCGGTCAATATGAAAAACGGCGCACTGATGAAGCCTTCAGTCAAGAATGCATTCAAAAAACGGTAGGGCATTCTCAAGAAGTTATGGTCTGGAGCATCATTTCCTCACAAGATCCAGGACAAATTTATATTGTGGATGGAAAAATACGACATTAGCAATATTTAAGAGTACTCGAAATTCAAATGCTTCCTCGGCTTAACGAGTGGTTTCCAGAAGGAGGTGCTAAATTTATGCATGATAGAGCCCCGTGCCATAAAGCGAAGGCAGTTACGGATTTTCAACAGGAGAGGGGAGTTAATGTTGTCCCATGGTCTGGTAATATCCCCAATATGAACCCAATAGAGAATTTATGGAGCATTGTTAAAAACAAATTATCAAAAAAGACCACAACGACAAAGAACCAATTAATAGAAAACATCATTTATATATGGAATGAGGACTCGGACATAAAAAATATGTGTCCTTCGCTAATAAGGGACATGATTAATAGAATAAGTAGTTTAATAGAAGTCAAAGGATAATGTACTAACATTAAAAATTAATAATAATATCCTTACGTTAAGCAATAAACGATTTTATAATGAAAACTCGATTTTTCTTAAGTGATCGTAATTTTTTGGCCACGTCTGTAGTACTGAAATATGTTTTTTATATTTTAATAATTTTATCATTACTTTATTGCGTTTAATACTTATAAAGTGCTCAATTGTTGTCTATACTTGAGAAAATCATTCGCACTCGAATTGCGCCTGGATATAGGCAAAAATGTGCGGTCGGTTAATAAGTATGACAGACCTATTAAATTATATAAGCGAAAAAAATTATCAGAAAAGTCATAAAAATATGAGAAATATTTTTACCTACTAAAATAGATAACATTTCATTGAACGAACCAAAAAATAATTGATTACCTAAATGCAAAAAGGTTATCAAAGAGATAAAGTTAGTATAAATGAAGCTTATAAATAGAACTACATACGCGAGTCATTGACTTTACCTTCCCGATATAAAACACTTTTTATTGGTTACATATATGTAATTTTGAATTAATTCTCTAATATGTGTTATTTCATTGGAAATAATTATCACACTAAAATTGATATACATATATATTTTTAACTGTCAGTTACAAATTTTCTCGTCATTTATTAGCTTACTGCATCACAAATTAACCATAATTGTTTTCAATTCGTTTAAAAGCACTTAATTTATCTGCTAGGCATTCATTGAACCAAATTAAGTTATTATGACTTATATGAACACTTATTATATTTTTTTCGCTGGCACTAATAATAATAATGTCCACTTACCAATTGGATGTATTTTTATCTGATGAAGATTCCCTATAAGAGGTAAGGCTGGTGGTCCAGGTAAATTCCATGTACTTTTTAGTAAACGAAAATATTTTAGTATTTGAGGTATTAAAGCAGCTACTGCTGCTCCAACAGCTAACAAAATCAACAACGCCATTTAAGGGTTTTAATCTATCGAAAAACGAGCCAAAAACATGAGTTTATTAATAAAGAAATAACAATCGTAATCTTCTCGGTCACATGCAATTTACGAATAACTGAACCGACTGCGACGACTTATCACAATAAATGACCAGTGAAATCAGAGACGCTTTCTAGCCTTACAATGATTCCAATATTACAGTGATATTAGAAAATAAGGGGATCTTGCTGGATGTTTTATATATATATATAAAACAGATTCTGTCAAGTCATAATTACGTTCACAATTTAATATTTTAATAATCTCTAAAACATTGAGTAGTGCTTCTGTGTACAATATGAGTTTAAAGTTGTATTCGTTTTAATATAAAAGCTCAGAAGTGATGTAGCAAAAACTGATCGTGACGAGAAATTCAGTCCAAGACATTTGATATACTTGCTTGGTACTCAAAAGCTTCTTATTACCTCATTGCCGGAAGATCATTTGTTTATTTGATAATTTCCTAGTCTTATGTGTTATCTAATTCATTAAGATTGATAATGCAACATATTTACTATGTTCTTACTCAAATCTAATCTGATATAACATAATACTAAAATATATACACAATGAAGAGTTTCGCTATTTGGTGCTGTTCATCAATTCGATAAATTAAATTTCTTGTTTTGTATTTAAATAAAGTTATTAGGCTAACTTCCGGAAATATATGCGTATTAACAAATATCCCCGCAAAGTACAATAGTAAATGTAAATACATATTTGACTTCGAATTGCAGAAAATTCATTATACTCGTATATTGGAATTTTCTCTTATTCTTAATTATATGCATATAATATTATAATATAAAATTGAAAAAGATAAAACTTAATACTTAAAGACTTCAAAGTGTTTTCTACCGCAAGCTATATTTTATAAATTAGAATAGAATAAAAAGTTGTTTCTTTAGAAAATATACATATTTAAATTGTCCACAAATTAACAAAGTTTAATTATTTTATCTTTAATCATTTCACATTGGCTAGAATAAGTAAATATTAAGAGGTTTCCGAAATTTCGAAATTCGGAAGTTGAAGAAGTAAAACAAAATGATTCTCGATTGTCTTCGTTCTGCTGTCAGCTAGAGTAACAAAATTGTCATGAGAACAATAAGTTAAGCTGCTTATTATTTTTATTGGTATAGGAAAGACCATTCCATTACTGACAACTTTTTATATAAATTATAAATATTCTTCATATTCGATATTGCATCATAACAATTTCTTACTAAGTTTCGTTTAAATACAAAGTGCAACAACAAAATGACACATATTGTATTATATGCAAAAGTTAAGCATTTCACAAGGCAGCTTTCATATATTTCTACAGGGTGCTCATTATTCTTTGTAAGCTTTCGCTACATATACCTACAAATTTTGCACGATTTTAAAAAGATACGAGTTTATTCTCATTTAAAAAAAATCACTAAATATCACCATTTTTTATTATGTCTGGTAAAGGTTCCCATCAAAGTAGTTAAGAAGTCAATGTTATAAATTTAGTTGAGTACCTATAGCCTTTATTATAACAAAAAGTGATATAAATTAATTTATTCCAAATATTTCCGGAGTGTATGATATATTTGCAAAGTCGTACACGCAAAACACACAAAAACTTTTTTCAAACTAGAATCTGTGCCAGAATGTAATTTAGAGTTGGCTTTCCAGGATTTCCAATAAGTAATCTAGTGAAAATAAAGAGACTAGAAATCTACAGACATATATTTTGACTATGAATTGCACAGATAAAATTCTATAGTCTTTATTTGAATTAAAATTGACTGGAATTTCGATTAATATCCCAAGAATTCTATTATTTCTCTCCTACAACTACTTGGTATTATAACTATTGTAAATCTATTGAATTTCAAAACATAACTGCCAGAATTCACTGAATTTCCGAAGTAGTAAATATAAATATCTCTAATAGACATTTCGCACGAGATTATTTAACAACACGGTTTATTTAACAAATACGAGTCGGAACAGCGATGTTATCTTCGGACGATATTGTTTAATGCATTTTAATTTTTTTATTTCATTTGATTTAATGCAAATAAACTACCTACTTTTTAAAAACTCTCTGAAGGTAGGCACAACAAAGAACGCACTCCACTTTATATGAAAAGCAGACGAGAAATTACAAGTTTTATACCAAGAGCTGCTTCTTTCTTCAAATGTGTTTCATAAAAAGAAGTATGATTCCAAATTCATTAGAGGCAGTTCAGTGCACTAGAATTATCAGTGTTGCCAATAGACTTGCAGCGTTTTCTCAATAGTTCTAGTGATAATTTTGTTTTCTCTAAATTTCAACGAAATTTTCAGAGACCTAGAGAAACTCAACACTAAATACAGTCTAGTAACATTTCCCTAGAAATAAGATTTGGAGTGTATATTAAATATTAAAATCAACAGTGCTTATACCTCTACTAGGTGTGTAAATCAGCCCAAATACTGAATTCAACCACCACATTACAGTGTTGTGTTGTGTTCTACATATAATACTTAATCATAAAATAAAAAATATACCCGGACATAAAAGTTTTATAAAATACCTCATACTTCTGAAAACTAAGTGCTGAAGAGCACGTATCTTGTTTTCACAGACTTTTCTACATATTATCCTCGTTAAAAAAAAGTGGTTAAGTAATTAACCACAGCGTGTAATGGAGAAGCTTATCAAAACAGCAGTTCTGTTCATTAGGAGGATCATAAAAGGAGTATGATGTAGAACATAATCGACCAAAACGACGACGTTCTTTACCCCCAGGTGTGCACTGTTCTGAGTTAGTCGATTCCGCACTTGCTGATTCGCCCTCATGCGGGACGAGTTTTTAGGCTCCAATCTCATCATCTGGCTAAGCGAACTCAACAACATTTTATCAGCACCTCATGAATGTTTATGATAATTTTCCGCTTGCCCCGAAACCCGATAGCAGAAGAGAATTCCAAAGTCTCTGTAAAAAGTTTTTCGCTTTTGGATAGGATGATTATGCTAATGGCAATTGCGATGAAGGTATTAACTTAAGAATTACACCAGTAAAATGAGTGTTTCCTTCAGCCGAGTAGAATCTGATATGCTTGCATGATTTCAAGAATTGATTCCTGTGACCGGCATGTCCTTTTTATAAGAACCTTTTCTGTAAGAGTTCTTCAATCAAACGGGCATTAATTGGAATCCGAAATTGGAGGAGTTTCAGATCGAACCCTTTTGAATAATTCTGCACAGTGGCTATCGACCGGAAATTGGCTCAGCCACGTTTAATTTCCATCAGTCCCGCCTAGGCAATTGCGAGTTATTTTCATTTTACGACAGAAGTTCCAGGAATGGATAATGAATGGTAGTCACGTTCGAGCATAGTGTGCCTCTAAACCTCCAGTGTTCAATTTAGGGCTTTTGCTAATCCAGGCCCGTTCGCAGCTGAAATTAACCTAATGCTGAAAACCACATGTCATTGCTTTTACTTACTGATCAATTATTTCGACGACCATTTGCATCGGCTTATGTCAGTGTCCGGTTTCTATATCACGTTTTAGTGATTTCATTTATCTCCAGCAATTGGAACTTATTATCCTTAGTTCCTCTCAGAAAAAGCTTAACAAATTTCTTAATAAATTATTATAAATATTAGCCTTTACTGATTAAATCGAATTATTAAACGGAACTATGTACTTCGAAATATAATAGGTAGGTACTTTAGCAAATGTTTGTAACACTAATATTTGTAATCTCAATAATAAAATTCAAATTTAATCTATCAAATCAACCAAAACATAATATGCCTTAAAGATATTATATAATATATATATTATAAAAAAAATATTATTATATGTTATCATAACCATTTCCCAGTAGCCGTAAAAAATTTAGTAGATATATATATTTAATACAGAGAAAAATAAATTATGTTTCTACATAATAAATAATTCTTATACTTTAATAAAATGTTTCGTATCGTATGATGCACTGAGTCCCCTAATTGCTTTACATGCAGTTGACTTCAAAATTATAATCACATGTTTTGATTATTCTCAGCTATTTGTGGTAATTTTGACTCCTATCATATGCTCTAGTAAATGTCACGCATTTACAATGTTTATGGTTAATTGATTAAATGTCTTCATAATATCTAAAATCAGTAAAAAATGCAAAAAATCAGACCTAGCTAACTAATTTCTATAAATTCTAATAGTGCTCGAAAATCGGGTTTCTTCAACTACGGTTGATAGTGCAGTTTTCAGAATGTAAATATTTTTAGAAAATGTTCTCATATATTATCAAAAGTCAAAGCAACCAATAGCACTGTTATAATTAACTTAAACAAATTAAAATTAACTAATTAATTTTTTTTATTACAACAATCCGCTTTAAGGGATTTGTTAAAATAACTTTTGTCGTTTTGGTAGGTTGGTTTGATGGTACACAACCCTAAAAATTATTCGATCTTAAGACATACATATGCATCTTTAACTTCCATGACTTCTCAACTCTGATGGTGAAGTCAAATGTTAGATATTCTTCTTGTTTTTTGTGATGACTATGACTGTTTGTGTTTTGTATTTCAATGAAACCTGTGAGATCTTTGATTCATTACATATCCACCGCTCATAAATTATTATTATTAATCCCAGAACTCAATAATGAACATATTACCATTTCCAGTCAGGTAGCGAATATCTCAACACCAACTAAATTATTCATAATGTACTTGTGGTGTAATAGCGGGACATAATTAAGTCTGAATTTGCTTTAATCATGGAATCTATTATGGAGGCACAATTCCCGTGAGGAACCGCACGAAAATTATTGCGTTGTGCGACAAAGCCGTCAATAAATTCAGTGTAAATTCTCACAGACTTAAATTATAATTGGAAAACTCATTGATTGACAACAGTCCCAGCAGGAATAAATTTAAGAGCTTAAGGATAATCATCTGACGGTGTTTTGTCGCATTTTCCTCATACCTCTGGTCCTCTTTTGTTTGCCATTCATTTCCCAAAATTGTAAAATCCTATCTCATTATCATAATTTACTTAGCGGTGGCGATTTCAGTGCGTTTTATACTCCCATGGTGCACCCACCTCTTCATAGTCGATGTTGGCTGGTACAACATAAATTAAATCTCTTAATTGCCCCGCTTGATGTTCCACATTTTAAGTGCCATTTTAATAAAAAGACAATTCTTTCAAACTCTGGGCAATTTTGTATAAAACATAAATACAGTGATTAATATCCTAATCGAATAATTAAATTTACTTTTTAATGATTGAAACCAATTCATAATAATTCTGAAACCGTGCTTTATATTGTTATGACATACAATTTCTGATGAACAACTCTATAACATATCCCAATCTTACAAGTCAAATATAAGACGATGAGAGAGAGTGGACAGATTTTACATTTTTCATCTGCTTACAGTGATTTCACTCGGAGCCCATTGACGATAGTCAGAAAGTCCATAAATATTTTGGTACGTTGAATTAAAATCCCCGATATCTGATCCCGCAGTGATAATAATAAAGCCCACCAACTATTTGAACTCAAAAACAGGCATAGACTAAGAAATTTAAGGATCAACAAGTGCCAATTGTTGGCAATATCTGATAGTAAAAAAATGTTATCTTTACATTTATATAAAATTTCGCCTCTCCAATTACTCTGAAACTATTAGGGCGAACTTTTGAACTTAGAAATGTAAACTCTATTGTAGAAAATAGAAAAATCCTTTAGAAATTGAGAATATAAGAATAAAATATCTCACAAAGTAATATGAAATCTCCATTGTTATGTTAAAAAATGAGTTGAATTTTTGTGATGGGTTTGTGTTTTCTCAAAAGAACGAATGCTTTCTTCACTTTTTTCTCTAACAACGGCAAACATGTGAACAGATATTAGTTGTGGCAGCAAAATGGCAACCTCAGTGAATTAGCTTTTTGAAGAAACTTTCTGAATAGAGTATCTTGTGCATTTCATTGAGAATTCGCTGAAATTCTGGAGTGTTAATGACATTTTGGCTAAATGGAATCGTACACATTTCTCTTTATTCTCTTAACAGTTTCGATTGCAATTTATGTACATGGGTACAATACCACATCAATTTCTACACAAGTTTCGACAAATTTAATTTGATAGAAAAGAAAAAAAATCAAACTATGTTCTTTATCTTTTGAACTGGAATTCTTTGATTTCTCTTACGATCTGTATGTACTGTAAAATGTTTATTTTAGAATTGCAAGTCCTAAAAGAATACAAATCGATATATTAAAATATGTTTAAAGTTAGATTTTAAAGCAAACAAAATATTATACTATCGCAGTCCGTTATCATGAATTTATAAATTCTGACAGAAATTTGAAATCAGTGAGCCCGAAAACCCCTAAGTACAAAGTTTGGTTCAATTTGTGTACCTAAAATATGAAATAATTTGACTGCCGCACCACCTATCGGATCCTAGCATAGGTATATGAACCATCATCATGACAAAACAAATATTTTGTGGTCATATTACTTCAATCGGTCAAGTCGTTCAGAATTTAGACGATAACTAACAGACGCACCAACGATTATATACAATATATATAAAGATATCATATAGCAAAAATTAAAACTTAATGTCTACTACATCTTCAAATAGTTTCAGAAGTTTAAAAGTAAAATTGACAGCATTCATACCTACATTTTACATTGTAGTCTACAAGATAAAACTAATATAGATTCAGATTCTGAAACAATATTAAGAGGAAGTAATATGAAATTAAATATTTTAAAAGCTGCCTTAAGTCTAGCTTGATATGTGAATATTCATAAATATCTATGCACACACGAATCTACCAAAGAACAGCACTGTTTCTAAAATAAAAATTCCCAGATTGGCCCATGAATTCGTATAGTCTTACTAAAGCCAATAACATTTGTTGAGTTTACTGGGGAGGAAAACGGCAAAACTCCAGATCAGATTTTAATAATTCAAACGAACCCTGAATGGCAAGTAGGGAGTCCTTTTAATAAAGAACTTACATTTCCCGATTCCCAGAGATGACTGCAATTTTACAAATTCGTATATCCACCCTACCGACTACCATCACATCCGATTGGATTTCCTCTGTTTTCATCCCCAACCTTAAGCATCGTTTTCTGTCGTTTTTGTAATAATGCCCGACACACCTTCAACATCGCAACTTTTCTTAAAATAAAGGTATAAAGATCCGTGGTTAAACCTTATATAATTCAAAACATCCTGCGCTTTTTCCCTTCTAAAAGAGTTTGTAATTATTTTGAAAGATTTAAGTCTTTTCGTGGGTTTCTTTGTTTTACATCCGTTTTTGAGTAGAGTGCTTTTGGCTTTCCGACTTCAATCTTCCCTTTCATGTTTTATAATAACTCTCAAAGAACTCTCGAAGACACCAGACGTGGTGCGGACGGAATGAGTCTTTCACCTTTCTCCATTTAAAACCTGTCGAATGAAAATGCTAAGGTATGGGTATCTACAAAATAAGGTTTCTTCCGGATATTTTTAGAATTCGTCCATTCCACAAAATAAATTGGTTTTAACTTCCGCCGTATCTCGAACTTTCTATTAAAACACCAGAAAATATGCTCTCTTTTGCCTTTTTATGCTATGGTATCTGGGGAAGAACATACATACATACTTTGATTCCGGATGAAATTTCTGGTAATCGTTTTTTTTTTCGTCGCTGCAGCCTCCGGCTAAAAAAGATAAATGGAATGAAGTAGTTCTTCATGGTGATAAAAGAAGACGAAAAAAGTGTTGCTAAGACTTTCCGGATAATTGAAAAAGTCGGTTAAATTATGAAAGGCTCCATATAGCAAAAGGAGAAAATAACGAGCGGAAAAGAAAATTTATGCACTTTTCTAGAGAAGCAAAGTTTTCTTATTATTTAAAAGAAAAACCACAAGATAAGGCACCTACCAAAAATTACATTATTGCTTCTGGGTTCTAAAGTGCCTGTCAGCGGTAGTGTTTATAGTGCTTTCTACTTTACCTTGATTGATTTTGTAAATTATTTAGGCAAAAATTAAGCAAGTTTTACTGAAATTTTTACTTCTATCGGTCGGTTAGTCCGACTTAACTTTTGTGTGGACTTTGTAATAAAGTTAAAGAAATGCACGTGGAAATTATATTTTATTATTTTATTTCCCTAAAATTAATTTATTCCATTAAGCACATAATTTTATAGTAAAAATTTTAAAAAACAAATCGAAAGGTTTGATGTATAAAACTGATTGCCCTACCTAGCTATGAAACGAGTTTCTCTTTTAAAGTTCGAGTAACGATTCTTGTAGATTTTTGTGTGCTGATTATGGGATAGTGAAAAATGCCATCATGTCAGAATTTTCATCAATTCAAATTTTTATGTTTTTGCTATTTTTGTATGAGAAGTGAGTGATTTCAATATTGATTAATTTTTCCATATATTTTTATTGTAAGAAACCTGATGTGATCGAAGGAAACGGAGTTCAAATTCGTAATTAAGATGTCCTAAAATCTCATAATCAGGTATATATGTTTTTTATTTGCAAGCCTGTGTTATTAAAAGCATAGAATATTTTGAAAATACATACATATGAATGCTTAACTTAGGTAGGCACAATTAATTTCATTTGATAACATCTTTAAAGCAGAAACTTTTATACAAGAAAATTTATTACAAGAATTTTGTAGAATAAAACCTTCAATCTCAATAAACTCCACAAGAAAATTATACTCAAAAAGCTTAAGTATAGAGCATAATAATAATAGGTTAAATGATAAGATGAGCATAATAATAATAGGTTAAATGATAAGAAGGTATGTACATGTTGCAGATTTCTGTGAATTTTTAATGTTTATCATCAGCAGTAGTTATAAAGAGATAATTTTCATTTCTTTGTCCTTCTTTCATTCGATTTTATATTCAAAGAGGGAACATTTGCGAGAATTAAAATACAAATTTTAAGCAATTACTTCCCTTAAACAATACAAATCAAATTGAACAAAACTTATTAATTTTATTGACGCAAGTAATTGGAACTAAATCAAATCTGTTAGCTGGAACACATCTGAGATAATTCCTATTAGATTGGTCGAACAGATTTGTAACGAAAAGGGCATCTCGTTTGGGGGTTTAGCTTCACATAAATATATATACATAATATATACATATATATGTTATAGCACCTAAGTCTATCATATACGGTTTATTTAGGTAAATTTGACTATTTCTGCAGTTTAAATCCCTCCAAACAAAGCGGCTTCAATATGCGGGATGCTGTATCCAAGCACTAGTACCACGTAACTTCAGTTTAGTTCGAAATCCCTTCAAATTGCTTTCACAAAGACTGGAGTAATCTAGACAGAAAATAGAAACTACATTGTGCTACATACTCGCAGGCCAGTGATACCCCTTAAAGGATGAATTTCCAGAAGGTTCATAGGACTTAAGGGCTTCCATGCGAACAACAAGATTATTTGAATAGAAATTGATAAAAATCCAGTTTTGATCCAGATATGAAATTCTGATTTTCCAATTTAGCTCGGAAATATCATGTTACCTACGTGAAAAATGTTCTCTCTGCATTATTTTTTTTTTCTTGCGCTTGTTATCTACCTCGATATTATTATAAATATATAGAAAATGCGTACATATACATATATATTTTTTTTTTCTCAACAGATTTGCATACAAAAACTTTCGAGCGCCTACACGAGAAAAATTCCCCAACCCTCAAACTTTTCAGATATTAGTCGCATTTTCCTGAGTTAAATTTCAAATTTTCAACAAATAAGGATATCCGCTTCCTTGATATGATTTCACTAGCAATTTACTGACATCATATAGTAACCCTCGAAGTATCACTTCGGGGACATTTTGGGTTATCCTTGGAATTTCTTCGGCTCTACAAAACCGGCAAAAAGGAATTTGTGCTGTTTAAATATATATGAAGACGTTTAGTAGAAATTTCATTAAATCCTTAATTGTAGGATTTGTGTTATTATTTTGCCAAAAATATTTTATTGTAACATTTCTGTAAAGGTGTCAATCAATTATTTCAAATTCGATATAAATTGAGTTTGAGGTATCCTCCCGGTTTTTAATAAAACTAGAATTTCCATTTCATTTAGGGTCAAAAGTGACGGATGTGACAAGTGAACTTATACACGTATGCCTATTTCCTGAGATATTTAACTTTGAAATTCTGAAAAGTGACAGTTTTCAGCCGCAATTTATACATGCTCCTGCAATCGTTTTTAATTTTACAAGACGCATGCTCGTCACCGTCATTAAGTCGAAAAAGATATTTACCTTTAATTCGTTAATTTGAAAGATTTTTGAAGAATTTTTTTAGAATGAAAAGATAGAAATGTATTTATACAATTTGCAACTAAACATTATTAAATTTCGTATACTTTACTTATAAACTTAAAAATATACAATACACCTATTTTTAATTATAGCTTAGTGTGTTACGTTTGAATCATGCAATAGATATTTAATCCATCTTCTGATTTAGAGTCAATTTTGCGTCTTTAATGATAATCCACCATTCTAATATTACAGCTTTTACTCGCTACTTAAAAATAATATTTTAATTCTTTTTATAAGCAAATAGCATAATACGTATGCATAAAAAAATGTTTCAAAACAACCAAAAAATAGCAAAGTATACTTTTTTCTCAATATAATGATTAATTTTCATTTTTAAATTCGTATATGAACGTTTCAAATTTTCAAAATCAGTTATTAAAATTAAAGTGACTTTCCTGGGTGCAACATCGTCAAACTGCAGGGTAAATAAGTCTGATTGACTTTAATTCGAGACGACGCTTTCTGCCAAAAACTTCCACTTTTCCGCAATGTTTGGACTATAAAGTTTTATGCTAAAATTCAAATATTCTAAAGAAGTTGAGAACTCAATTAGCGTTATTAGTTGCTCAGAAAGAGCAATTCCCTAGAATCTTGGGAATGAGTACCATCTTTACCAACGCTAACTCGAGGTTTCACTTTCTGTGGACATTAGAAATTTGGCCAAACTTCGAGTGCTGCTTTAATTTTTAGTTCGAAAAGAAAGCGATAATTACTTTATGTAAATAAGAAAACATATTTATGATTTATTTGTAAATTGTCAGCAAAAATATAAGGAACTAATTTAATAACTATCACAACCAGCAGGAATATAATATGCATTATGCGGCGACCATAGCAAAATCAAATACCTGAATTTGACAATTGATTACACAACATGCTATCTTGATGTTATTCAATATTAATCGACATGAGCAAAGCTGAGGAGGAGCTTACACTGGTAATAAACTGCAGTAGCATATAAATCTGTCTAAATCAGAGACTTATAGAATATAATCTTAAAGATCTTCAATCTAATATTAACGCCTGGAGCTAATTCAATTTAATTACATACTCTAGACGAGTTCTGCAGTGAATATGTATATTACAAATGCTTCTGGTAAAAGTGTTTGTACTCCTAAAATTTTCGTTAGTTCGGTAACCATCAACCGACATTTGAATTTGAGTATCTGAAACTTTACCTCAACTTTAGATTATGAGCACGGAAGTTTGCAGGCGGAAGTAATTTAGGAGATTGTTGACACATGAAAAGAATACATGGAAAAGAGAAACTTTTGTTTTAAAATTTTCAAATTTAGAAAGTTTTTGAGCAATCAAAAATGTTAATGTTTAAGAGAATTAGAAAGAAAACCAAAGCATATAGTGAACAAATTTTCACTTTGCTAGAACCTTTAGTTTCTGAGTTAAGTGTGCTTTATCGCGAGTACCTACATGTGTAAATAAGACACAATTCGCAAATCCAACTAAAAACTTGTAATCTACAAACTCTAGTTCTATACTAAAAGAACTTTCATAAATTTTCGGGTATGCAAACAATCAATTATAATAACTTTAAACTAACAAAATCTTAAATTGTTTAATAAAGATATCGGTTTCATTTTATCGGTAACATCAATCAAGGAAGAGAGGATGTAATAAAAGCAAAACTAAAAAATTCATTAGAGTTTTATTTTATTTTTTTATTTACAAAATTTTGAATTAATTATTAGATTACTATTCTTAATGGTAATTAATTCATTTTAATTATTCTACAAATTCATTAATACTAAAAACTATATTTTTCGTTTCGTCTATTAAAAATATAATAGCAAAATATAGATGAGAGATGACTTTCTTGGCACGAAGTTGCTTCCATTATATGGATTAAAGATACAATGACCAAGATACTTTATAGGGACATGTTGCAAAATGTGATGCTCTCTTATGCTGAGGACAATATGCCACTTAGATGGCGGTTTTAGCAGAATAATGATCGCATAATCATCATCTAAACTAGTGAGTGAATTCTTTGGGGATCATATTGTTAATGTTCAGTCAATCTCCGGACCTCAATCCCATTGAGAACTTGTGGGAAACACGACATCGCCAACATCGCTCTTCTGCCATACAATGCTTACTCCTGCCCATCTAATTAAGGTTTTCGCAATGATTTTTTTTTTTTATTATGTATGTATGTTTGTAATTTTGAAGAACCCACTATGAAGCAATTTATTTAAAAATCCTACAAAATCCCTTAAAAATGGTACCTATGTTTTTACAACGTACTGCATTAATAATGATTTACTGTGCTGCTAATGTCAATAAGGAAACTAATTAGCGTGTTATTGCTGCATGTTTCTTTGATTGAGGTCATGGGTTAAATAACGGTAAAACAAGATAGGCGAAATGAGATTATTTTATAAACAAATTTTATTAATAAAGCTACTTCCAGTGTTTACACCTATTATTTTGTCTACCGGTTTATGTAACTATATACATTTAGAATGTTCTCATCAAGACCTTCCTTTCATTTGCTACCAAATAAGTGTGATACATCACAAGTTTTTTTGAGAGATGTGATTATTTTTAAAATCCACCAAATTACATTTAATAATACGTCATACTTATTTGCTTTGAAACGCGGACTATTAGAACGCATCTAATTGCCTTATTTGCTACAATACGATGTAGGTATGAATACTTTAGGAGCTATGAAGGAAAATATTGACTCGGAGTAATTGCTAATAATAAAATAGGTGTTAACGTAATATAAAATCCACATGCGAAATTGCATAACTCAAAGCTTCAAAGGAAGAAAAAGTAAATTTCATACCATTTTCTAAAAAAATCGGTTCGTGCAACTTGCTGCATAAAATACATTGGCACCTAACCTACGTACATGTATAAAACGCTTCAACAACATAAACAATGAAAAAAATAAATAAAACGAAATGTTATTAAAGGAAACAAAACAAAATTTAATTTAATGGGCAGTCTGTCTTTTATCATGTAACATGGAAGAAACTTGGTTTGAAACTCGATGAATTTCTTGGGACTCGTCAGTTCTCGCTGAAAGTTCTCCCGCGATCGGTCTTTTAATAATCGCGTTCTTCTGCTGCTTCATATTTCGCGATAGACGGTC
Source organism: Machimus rusticus (assembly GCA_951509405.1). Lineage (NCBI taxonomy): Eukaryota > Metazoa > Arthropoda > Insecta > Diptera > Asilidae > Machimus > Machimus rusticus. The sequence continues at coordinate 5,827,167 of OX608049.1, forward strand.
AAAGCCGGTGTGGTTTATATTAAGCTCGTAAATATTTACAGAAGATACTTGCCGCATACCCAGACGGCTATTCCAGATTGCATCAACACATTACACGATTTTACAATTCTTACTGGACAAGTTTTAAGTTGATCATTTAAAACCAAATTGACAAGGTCGTTTGGTTCCAACAAATTTCGACGTTGGACTTTTGGCGTTAGTCATCTCGAGTTGATCATAGCTTGCGGTTGTGTCGGATGAAATTAAAGTTCTTGCGACTTTCGATTTTATTTGCGTCTCTAAGTCGTAAACCTTTCAAATGTCGGTAGTGCTTTTTACAGTTGGGCTAGCAGCACTTGTTGCTCTAGCGTTTCAATTAATCAAATACTATCGTCTTCTGAGCAGCACCAAAAACATTCCCGGTCCACCTGGTTTACCTATAATGGGAAATATGCTCCAGTTGGGCTTGAATCCAGTTGGTAAATGCATTATTTTTATGCAATTCTTTTGATTGTGGACATAAAAAAGTGTGTCATAATATGGCTCATTATAAACTATATATAAAACCTTAAATCATGATTTTGAGCTCAGAGGCCAAGTTCAATTAAGTTTTCAGCAACTAGTGTTATCATTTATTTGCGTTGTGGTGTAATTTCATCTGATTCAGGTTTAAGTCGTAGATTAAAAACACTCCGATAATGGGGCAATTGTCTTTTTGCTTAACATTATTTGCCATTTCTTAAATTGATAAGAAAGTAGAATGCATAGATAACAACTTCATCAATTGAACACTTTCAACTTTGCATTATTAATTACTCTTGCAATTCTTCTACACACATACATATGTATATTCTACGATATATTTTTTTAGTTAGGTAGTAAGTATATCAAATTAAGTGTTAATATCTGTTTGTACCCTAAAAATGTGTAGAGTTTTTAAGTTACCCATATTTATTAAAAAATATTAGTTTTTACTAATTTGGTCCCTTTTTTGTTGATACAAGTCTTAATTGATCTATCTAAGAAGCTACAGACAGATAAAATTTAAGTCAATTAGATAAAGATTTCTTAAGTTCTACTGCTGACCGATTTTGGAAACGTAAACTCGAGATAAATACTTTTAAATTTTGAAAACATTAAACATATAGAATTTTTAAAGTAGAGGCTTGCTCAATTTTGCTAGAATCCAATAAGAGAATAATAAGAAAAAAAATTCGAACAGATATTTAATTGCCTAGGTTGTGGCAATGAAGTTGAACAAAATAACAAAGGCAACTTACAGAAATATCATTTCTCAAAGTTACTTTTGAATATAACAATAATTATGACAAATACTTATTATAATGTTACAGCGAATAACGTAAGTACTGCGTAATTAGTACAGAAAAACAAGCACTAATAACAATTACGAACATGAAAAAATTAAAAAATTACTTATGGAAAATATTAAGAAAATTCTTATCTTCTTTGATCTAAAAATATTTCCGAAATAAGCAAATTAATTGATAAGTTTTACGAAAGAACAATTTCTTGCTTTTATCTAAAAGCAAATGAAGTCCTTATCTGCCGCGCATTTTTATGATCTATGTCTGAGAAGTATAATTTTAACTACATACTTTCATAATTGAAAGATTTTTTCTTTAAAATGTAAATGTGAAAATAGCAAATATTACATTATATTTAAGAAGCTGCCTCTTAGAGGGTATCCTCAAAATTACTGCGACAAAAATATGATAAATATGTCTAGTGTTAATTTCGTTTGAATAAATGTGGATAAAAGAAAATTGCAATTTGATATGAGTATTTTGAATAAAATTATTTGAATAGCAAATTTAATTTGCTTCTTATAGATAATTGATAAGGAAAACATTTTCAATAACTTTTGATCTAACTTTAAATTAGGTAAAAATTCAGGAAGCATCGCAGAATATTTTATTAAGACCGATTGAATAATGTAGACAAAATATAATTCTAAACAACAACAATACTCAACAGCAAGAATTGGTTCAATAAGGATAATGTCGTTCGTCAATGTGCCTTCACGCGAACATTATAAAAACCAATAATAATAATTGATTGCGTGTAATATATTTAAGTAATGGTTTTATGGGTCTTATGATGATTTTATTTTATGAGTAGTCTTTGTATATCGTTTAGCAATAAATAACACGCAAATATACGTTTATTAAAAACTAATCCTACTTTAATAAACATGAAAAAACTACACTATAATTACAAAATTCATAAATAAGTGCACTTTTACATTCACATCAAAGAAATATTGCTTTTCACTAGCACTTCTTTATCTATCAAACTTGAGTGTTCTTTAAAATAGGGTAGGAATTTTTAAACTAGAGCCCATAAATTATTTAAATTTTCCGAATCATTCTTATAGGAACAGAATAGTGATTAAATACATATACGAATAAAAACCAAACATCTAATATCAACAGACACTCAATTAAGTAAATTTTGTCATATTTTAAGTTATTTTTAATGCTGAGTGCTTTTGATGTGCTCAAGAGAACACAAAGGCAATATTTTTTTTAATCTTAAATATGTAGGTACATTGTACATATGTTATAGTAGTTATAACTAACCGCTCATGCAATTCTTATTTTACCTACTTATTTTTATAACTTCAGATCAGCTAAAAGCCCTATTCACATTTTGGCAAGATTATGGACCAAACGCTTACAGACTATGGCTATTAAATCAGTTGTTTGTTATCATAACTGATCCCAAAGATATTGAAGTATGAAAATGATATTTTATTTTTAACCATTTTACACAAAAACGGATTAATAAAATAATTTTCAGACTGTACTTACAAAACAGCCACCAATAAGGAAAGCTGCTCTATACGACCTATTTTATGATTGGTTAGGTGAAGGATTGCTTACGAGCAATGGTAATTTTACTCATACTGAAATTCTTTTGTGTTAATGTTATTATTATTTTATTTCCTATTTGAAGGCGTAAAGTGGTATAAGCATCGGAAAGTTATAACCCCATCATTTCATTTTGCAATTCTTGTGGATTTCTTTGATACAATGACAGTTACTTCAAATAATTTAATTAATATGTTGAAACCAAAGGCTGACACTGAGGAAGTTTTTGACATTCAGCATTTTGTACACTACTGCACTTTGGATATTATAAGTGGTAAGAATATAAACTTATTGTGTAATTACATATTAATATTTAATATCTTCATATTTTTTAAAAGTACATTTATACTACTAAAATATAAATGACATGAAAATTAGTGAGCTTAAAATCTCAAACATTTTATAATGCTCAAATAACTAAAATGTTTTCAATATACATAATCCCATTTTTCATCTAATTCAGGAAATAAATATGTATAATTAGAAAACAGATAATTAGTATTCCAGGGACCGAAAGTAATGATATCTGAAAAAATTTATTAAATTAATTAAAAACAATTAGAGTAAGTACGATTCGTAATGACAACCTCCTATTTTTTTAAATCGGTTAAAAGTCGTTTCTTAATACTATAATAATATATAATAACTATACAATTATTACCTACTTGATAATTTTCGAGTGATCGAAAAATAAGTCACTTGATAATGGTTATTTTGTAATATATACATATATATTTTTGTTTTGTTTTTGTATATATATGTATATATATATTTTTTGCTTTTTTGATGTTCATTACAATCCCTGAAATATTCCTAATTTTCGTTAAATGTTATACACTCATTTCTTAATGAGTAGAAAACAATTCAGATACGGTACGGTATAAATAAAGCGGGTATTAAATTATAATTAATACAATATATTTTTTTAAAACAGAAACAGCTATGGGTGTAAATATAAATTCAATGGACAACCCAAAATCAGAAGTTGTAACAGCCTATCAGGAGTAAGTTTAAACTGAATTGTAACATCGTAAATATTAATTGTTAATTGTTTTCAGCATCTGCTACCAAATGGTTTTACGAATGTTTAAACCACATTTGCATAATCCTTTCATCTTTAAATTTACATCTATCTACCGCAAGGAGAAGAAGGCGCTTGCTGTCCTTAAAAAGTTGACAACAGAGGTGTGAGCTTAGGCTCTAAATGCTATTAACTATAAAGCAAAAATAATTACTTTTATACCTTTGAAGATCGTTGAGCAGAGGATGAAGGACTTAAAAACTTTACAGGAACAACAAAAAAAAGAGCAACATCTTGAGAATGGGAATGGTGATTTAAAACCAACGAAAAAGAAAATGGCTTTTTTGGATACATTACTAACTGCCACAATTGATAATCGTCCTCTAACTTTCGCCGAAATATTTGAAGAAGTCTCAACTTTCATGTTTGAGGTAAAAATCCCCTTGTACGTGTAGAGACGTCGCGTTTTAATCGAAATAAAATTATGTAGGGACATGACACGACCACGTCTGGAATAACCTTTGCCTTATACGCGCTGTCTAGACATCCAGAAATTCAGGTATGTTATGTACGCAAACACGTACTACCAAAGCGTCACGGCCTTTTGGTATAATTTCCGAATCACAGCCAGTTCGATACTTTAAGAATTTAAGATTTATTAAATATTATGGATAATGTTTCAGGAAAAAGCGTTCTTGGAGCAAAAAGAGATATTCGGTGATGATTTGAGAAGGGATGCTACATACCAGGAGACGATGGATATGAAATATTTAGACCTTGTTATAAAAGAGTCCTTGCGTATGTTTCCTAGCGTACCCATGATAGGAAGACAAGTAACAGAAAAATTCAATTTGAGTTAGTGTCTATGCCGAGTTTCTTTCATATGCCACCAATACTAAGTTAAATTTTATTATAGACGGAAAGGAGCTTTATCCAGGCACAACGATAACTCTTCTTTTAATAGCGATGGGATACAATGAAAAATATTTTCCAGATCCCCATAAATTTATGCCAGAAAGATTCGAAGTAACTAATAGTGATAAATCGAATCCTTATGACTACGTTCCTTTTAGTGCTGGACCGCGAAATTGTATAGGTAAGTTTCTTACTTATTAATAGCTCTATAATCTTACAAAATTTTTCGGATAAATTTCTATAAAAATATTAACAAGATATTAAATTACAATTTCGATTTCATTATGCTTCGACCTGTATTTTTAAACTGCTGTATTCTAAAACTTGGTAATAATTATGAAAGTAGCAATTTTTAAACAAAAAGTTAAAATTAATACACTAAAACCTAGTAATTTTATAGCTACTTTCATAGTAAATAGTATTAATTCATCAAAACATTCAGATCAGTCATATAAAATGTTCTCCGTAAAGAACTCGTAAATAAAAATTTTCAAATATATAGTTCCTATTTTTAAAGAAGATGGACTAGAAAAGTACGTATTTTGGCTATATAAACATACTTAAAAAGACCATTAAAAATTAGGTATTCATAGGAGCTAGTAACGCGACTTAAATAAAATTTTAAACTTGAAGAGATTGAGATTGAGATTGATTATTTCAACGTCCAAAATTCTAGCAAAACTTACTGACAGAAAATTGTACTTACACGTATAAAACTAATACGTTGCACCACGGCCGCACAGGGTACAAATAGTTTGTGGAAAATTTTAAAGGGCACCCGAGCGCCGCATTCGACTAAAATCGACAAATGCCCCAGCACGGTTGCAACATGGAGGAACAAATTTATCCGAAAAAAGTCCCCGTGCGGCCACGATGCAGCCAAGTAAAATATTCAAAATGCAGACCTTCGATCCTCGTGCGGTCTTGCGAAAAAATCGGTATGGGCCGTAAATAAGTTCTTAAAATTCTCACAAATTCAATTCAAAAACCTTTGATTTCAATTAATTCTTCCGCATAAAACATCAAAGTAATTCGATTGGATGTTTCTAATCAAATTATTGTAACACTTTGAAGAAATAAATTCTCGCCAAATAAATTTTAAGAACTTTGAATTTTTATTCAAAAAGGGATTTTGTAAGCTTCTTTCGATTCCTAAAATCGACTCGTCGCAGAAATGAGGATATTCGCAATAGAGCCCAATATTTTTACTCTGGTTACATTTCACAGCCACAGGATCACATCATCCCTATATTTTTGTTCATGTTTAACTATCTCAAAATACCACTATTACTTTTTTAAACCAGTTAAAGAAAATTAACTACTTTCATCTTCAATCATTTCTTCTCTTCAAACAGAACTTTGAGAAAAACCTTGAATCCCTGATGAGTTGTAACCAATTTTAATGGATTAAAATCTTAAAATAGAACTCCGTTTTATTTGATTTCACTTTAATATATCTCCGAATTTCTCGATTTATTTTTATATTCCTTCCCTTCTAGGCCAAAAGTTTGCAATGCTGGAAATGAAATGTGTCGTCTCAAAGATATTGAGAAACTTCGAAATTTTGCCTCCTGCGGATAACCTTCCTCCGTTTAAGGGCTACGACCCTAGCACCCTGGGGCAATTCGAATATGAGCCACTATATTCGGCTGTACTAACATTAAAATCTGATAATGGTGTTAAAGTTAAACTGCGCCAAAGGAGTAAGTAAATGGTTATGTATTTTAATTAGTCATAAGTTTAAGGTGATAAATAAGAACACAAAAAAAATACCAGCAGTACCAATTAATAAGCTTTAAAATAAAATATCGAATAATTCCATAACGATATTAAAATAAGCTTCCAATAACCTAACAATTATATTAACTCTCAATTTCATATCTTGATTATTTCTTTCTCGGATGAGGTTGGAGGGTATGAAAATAGTCATAGATGTATATGTTATTTGCAATTATTTATAAGATGAATGTTACATAAACCTCTGAAATATTTTAAAAACAGCAAGTTTAAGACTGAAGTGCAATTTTGGGCAATAAACAGAAACATAAATTGTTAAATTTATATTAAATATTAGGCTACAATCAGGTATGAGAACTTATCTATATTTTGTTAAAACTAGTCAAAATACTGTAATATTAATGTGAGAAATTAAAATGTGAGAAATAATTGTGATGTTTTAAATAATATTTAAACATAATTATGGTTTGGTAAAATTTTCTAAAATATGAGATGTAAACAATTTAGTCATTTTGCATATTTTATGTGCACTTTGGAAAAAAAAACAGTGGTAAACTTACGATAATGCATTTTTAGATATAATTTCGTATGAAAAAATCTGTTATATTTTTTTACTAATCAATCAATACATGTCCTCAATTAATACAAATAAATATTGTTTGTTTGTTATATTAAAGTTTCGTATAATTTCCATTAAACTGTTCAAATAAAATAAAAATTAATACAAATTGGAATCTGTGTATTGTAAAGAACAAAACAAGTTTTAAAGGCATATTTCCCAACAAAATGCTCAAAAAATACATACCTTTAAGAATTCTGGTTGAGTAAAATTATATTAAATATTGAATAACCCTTTTGACTATCTATTTTAAGTAAACAAAACGCGTGATACAAATTAAAATATTTTTTATTAATCAATTCCCAAGAAAAAAAATTGATCTTTTCTAGGCGGAGTCCAATTACACAGGAAACGAATAATTTTGAAAACATATTGCTTGCTCTAGAGCACATTAAATTTAAATGCACAATAGCTAGCATGATTTTTAAATTTTTAGTTTTTGTTCTTTAAACCCGAAGGCTCCCCAAAGATCATCGAGCTGTTTAAACACCTCATAATTCGAAAAATTCTTTAATTTATTGAACCATTCCGTTTCAACCTTCAAATGTACAGAAATATTTAATTTACGAATTCTTGAAACAGCGCACCCAATATTTGCATGTACTCTTAAGACACGACCATTCCTGGTCGGAAATTCAATATTAATTTCTCTTATTTAGTCCTTCCCACCGGGAAAAGCCGGTAGAAAAGCACTCAAGGAAAAACAAAAATAAATGAGCGGATGCAATATTTACCAATATCCTGATTTTTCTGTGCTCGTGTCCGCACCCCAAAAACTTTCCCTGCCCAAATTAATGGAAAAATGCCCAAAAACTTACGAAGCGTGGCCACCACTGCTTCGCTTTTAGTCCACAGCAACAGCAAATTGGCGCTACGAGCTTGTTAGGCCTAATTAAAAAATGACCGCTGACCCTTTGCAATTGCTGAAAAAAAAAGCGAAATGTAAATCACGCGAACCCATCAGCCCCATTAATCCCTTCCCTCTTACCAAGCAATTTGGAAAGACCCACGGATCCAACACCTCTTTTGTAGGCATTATTTCGTATCATTGGACCCCATCTAGGGGGGAGCTGATGAACCATCGATCGGGCCTATCGACAGTGCTATTTTTCATCATTTAATTCTTATTTTTTTATTCGATTTGATTGCGGATGGGCTGATTTACAACGTAATTCGATGCGGGGCAACTAAAAGGCGTTTCGTACAAAAAGTCGCTTTTATTTTAAACATTACAAAAAAGTTTACAAGAAACAACTTAGAGCAAAATCGATCGATAAATTTCGTCTCGCTCGGTCTTCGGCCGCAAGTTTTTGAAATGAACTAAAATCGTTTACAACAAAATTAAGTTTCGCATATGCTCTGAATATTGAGAACACCTGGAAATTTTTATATTTTTTTTATGGGGCTGGGAGGAGTCGCGTGATGGGAGGGATATTTTAACGTTGGAGTTTTACATTCGAACCTAAAAGAGAAAAATTTGATTTGATGAAATAAGAGCCACAAGCACAAAACTCGAAGGTTTTTCGTTTTTTGAATTTGTGATTTATTTAAATTCTAAAACTTTTAGTAACAATGTACAATAACAGGACACGTTCACCAGTGGTGGGGAGAAGCAGAAGAAACAGATACTCTTTGGTATTTAAATCACTTTTCAGCCGTTTCAATTGCCGTTTTTACGTAAAAGGTTTGAACCACGACTTACCGGAAGGGCGTGCTGGTTTTGATGATTTGAATGATTTTTTCCTAACCTCCTGTCCGGAAGTTGATTCCCTTGGCTCTGAGGTCATGGCCTCGTCGGCATCCGTAAGCTGAGTTTTGAACGCCTTCTTTAAGTTAATAATCTGTTTGCGGCGGAAGGAGTCGAGGAGTACAAGAAAATCGTGAGCTCTATATTAAGGATATAAAACTAAACATACTTCCTGCTCGATTTTTTCCTTGTGCTTAATTCGCCTCGCCTTCTCGGAATTCGCTCGGTTGATTTGCTCCTCTATACAACTGAGGACCGTCTCGCAGGACTCGCACCACTCCTGTAAAGTTGCTGCTATTTTGCTCACGTCCCCTGGCCGGATGTCACGACCCAGGGCATAGTCCACTTCCAATTGGCTGTTCTTCTGATCCAGTTTTCCGTGAATTATATCTGCAAGGGGGACGATTACGGAAAATCAATTGGAGATACAAAACATATTTTATAAGTATGTACTCTTTTTAAGGTCTTGCCTAATGTTGTTGCGACTTAGTTTTCTTGAAACCAACATACTGCACAGCAATTTTATACACGACCTATAGTAGTGGCACTTTTGCAGCCAGAAAGCAATAACGAACCAACAAATATTTCTATTTTAAGGAAATTTCGTTTACCGCTTTTGCAGACATCTTGGCATTTTATTAAAAATTATCCTGAAAAGCCGTTCCTTAAATGTTTTCTTTATGATAAACATGGTATAAATTAAGGATTTCCAACTCACGGCCAACGGGCTACATAATATGCTATATGTATGTATAAGCCTCCGTAATAAATGGAGCCTTACATTTATGCTTTCAGTGTAAGCTTAAGCTCGAATTTAGTAAAAATAAAGAAGGTACGTTGAATGAAATTTGATTATAATTCATTTCACGAATGGTTTTCTTCATCATCTTTCCACTAAAATAAATAAAAACTTGAAATCCAAATGGACGATATTAAAAGATGTCCTTGACCTCAGCTTTATCATAAAAATTTAAATTTCTATCATTTTTAAAATTTTAACATTCTCGGAACAAGAATCATAAAATCACTCATATTTTTCAAATCTCTGCCCATTTTGAATTACAATTTTATGTTATATATAAATCATTAGCATTTCTTTTTAATTTTATGTTGCTGTTTGCATACAGCTATAACGAGTATCTAAAAATGTATGTTATACTTCATAAAATCAATTGAATTAAGATCAACAATTATAATAAACATGCTTATGATTGATTGCATTTTTCTTCATCAAAATTTACCTTCTACAAAAAAAGTTATTTCGTTATTCAACTCACGAAATATGATTATGAAACTTAAGAAACAATAGTTAACTCTTATTTTAAATTTATAGCACATTCACGAACAAATGCTGGTAGCTCGATACTAAATCTAAAGGGTCCAAAAAAGTATGAAAAATAAATGAAATTGAATTGAATGAAAAAAGAAGAATAATGTACCCACACTCACACTCAAATTTATCAACTCTATATTAACATCGCCCAAGAAAGCAATTTACTTAAAATTTCAAAAGCGATGTTCCTTGTTTTATTGAATAAACGATTTCCACAAAACGCTTTGTAATATATTTATTTTGAAGAAGAAAATCTTACCTTCAACCAAAAATAAAGAAGATATAATCCTTTGCAATTTTTATTTTCAAATAAAACATTTTTGCATACAAGTCAAATTACATGTAAAACTCTCGTAAATACAAATTACAAAATAAAGCCCCAAAACATATAAAAACTGAGTCATATGTATGCGAAAAATTTCTTATTAGTCATTCCACGCGCTCTTCAAAAACTACTTACTCTGCATGAAAGAACTTACATCAGGTGATCTTCTCCGCAGTGCTTCTGAAAAATCATCCTGTAAGATTATGAGGATGACAGGTAAAATGTTTAAAATATTTCCAAAAATCTGTGATAGGCGACATTCAGCATTCCCAAAATATAGGTACAACATGAAAACCAGAGAAACATCCGCATAGGGTGACCATCCCATATAATTTATATTGCGACCTATTCGAAAATTAATTGCTGCTGAGGCTTCGTTCAGATTTTACTGCCACCGTTGAACATCCACCCGAAATACATTTGCAAAAGTAATTTCGAATGAAGTTTCACCTCTTGCACTTGTACGTGAATTGCTCGCTTTTGTCTTTACGGCTTAATCAATGAAAAGCAATTCTATCAAAAATTAATATTCGCGAGGACTTAATATAAATTCAGCGTTTATTGGAAATGCTGACCCGGTTGGTTATAACGTACCACAAAATTGAAGGTGAGTGCATTAGGTGGTAAATTAATCAGCCAAAGCCAGTCGATCTCTCTGTTAATCACCTAATAAAACAGAACTCAAAACGAGGCCGCGAGCCCAATAAAAGTATCTTTGATGAATTATTCGTTACATGGCGGAGAGCATTCCGAAATGCTGATTAAACTTGGTGGCACATTTTCAGCCGCCGACAGACGATATGCCGGCTTTAATGACAGCCGATACTCTTTTTATGACCGAAACAATGTTTTATCGCATGAATTGCAAAAGTCCCTTATTCCCCACCCCCGAGACGAGAGGAAGTACTTTGTTCTGAACTTCCCTGCGAACTCGAGTTTGCAAATAAGTTCAAACGTGTTTTAATTTAAAAGCAGAGTTCTGTTTCGAATTTAAAAAAGTAAAATTACTTTTAAAGCATTCGTCACGGTGTAAATACTTTCCAAAGTTGGAATTATTTACCTCTTAATTGCCGCTTTTCAGAATTTTTTTTTCATTCCATCATATTTCGAATTTGAATTTTTATTATAATTATACTCATAAATCCTACTAATGAAGTATGAAAAGGAATTCAAATATTATTACTCGAGAATGAAAGACCAAATTTGTTCCTTTAATTTTCTTAAGTTCTTTATAATAAACGTTGTAAAAATTTGATTTAAGATTTTAATGTTGAAAATTTAAAATATAATCAAATACATATTATAAATTGAGGGACCATAAAAATCTCTGTTATAAAACAGAATTTTCATTTCATTCTTAATTTGGCGTGAAAACTAATCAAATATATTTTGAATTTTAACTAAATATAATAAAAGTTCTTACATTTTTCAATGTAAATAACAAATTATATCAGACTACCAACTTTTATTTACATATATTTTAAATTAAGTCAATTATAAATATGCCACTTTAACTTAACAACGTTGAAAAAAGCACATGTTTTCTTTTCAAATTCTCATGCCTGTAATATATGTATGTATGTATGTCTTCGAAAAGACATAAAGCTTGAAACATCTTTATCGTTTCAGTTCGTTAAAAAAAAGCAGCATACAAGATTCTTCTTCAACACAGAAGTTTTCTTTATTTAAGAACAAAAAGGGCCATATTGTCAATAAGTCAAGTTAGGATAGAAAAAACTGGGACAATTTATACGATGCGTATCAGCCTAATCTAGGAAACCATTTCAGAAAAACTCTGAGAAACTAACCTCCGTGGACCCATCTGGGATAATTTGTAGACAATTTTATGTTCCAGAAGAGACTTGCCTGAATAGAACGAAATGTTGCTAAATGCTTAAAATGTTGCAATTGGGGTGAATGTCACTCTTAAGATCCTCATAATACCTTTAGTTCGAAAATCGTGTAATTCTTGCTCAAAGCATTCTGTCGTTCAGCTATTTCATTTGAATTCGGTAATTGCACAGATAACATTTGCTCATCGATTTGGTGAACAATGAAATTGTTCGTCTAATTTACCTCATGAAATGATTATTGGACCGGTCGCAATAAGTAATGTTTCATGTTTTTGTGGCTTATACCAAAACAAAAACTGTGCGTTTGCAGACTTATTCATGGCATTTCGTAGCTGACAAGATGGATTACGAACCATTTCGAAAACCGAAACAACTGCATGAAAACACAGGTTTTTGTGTGACGGTCTGAAGCGATCAATAAATCGAGAAGATGTGGGCAATTTACTGCTGACCAAGCCCCAAAACCTCGAACAGATTACTTTTAGTCAGAACTCGATGTTTTCATTATGGAGCTCGTTATTTCCAATAAAAGTTTCCACGTTATCGATACATTCTCAAGCCTCTTGGAGTTTAGACACCCGACCAATTTATTGAACAGCCGAACTTTATGAATACGATGTGAAAGCTCCTTTTTATTGGGCTGAAAGCGAATTGGAGGATCCTTTAAATCCTCCGCGAATATTGCTTTTTTCAGCTTTGGAAAATTTAAATTATTTTTAAAATCCTCTCCTACTTAAAACTTTGCTGAACACAAGCAAATGTTTGCTCTTCGATAGATTTCAATATGTTTCTGTTCAAAAGTTTTAACTCTCAACTATTTGTTAGTATCCAGTTGCGTTAGGAACTTGTAGACAATCATTTTACGAGAGATAAAGTTTTCTGTTTGTTAACCAAAGCATTCTAAATCCTTTATTAAAAACAGCTTCAATTCCACACCACTAGCACTTCTTTACTGACTGCGTCCTTGACTATTTAATATATTTATTTTAGAGTATTTACTAATATAAAACGTTTTTTAATTCCAATATATTCTAAAATTTCAAGCTTTCAAATACACAGGGCTGTGAAATTCAACCAATCTTTCACACGTGTCATATGGTATATGCGAATAAAGCAAAAAGTAATAAACAATCAGATTGAGTTAAGTTTCTAAAATTTATCGGTTAAAGTGTATTTTGCGAAGGTCCAAAAGAGATAAGGAATGGATTTATCGTCTATTTCACACGTGCATTCCGTCGAATTTTTCAGACATAAAATACGGAAAATGTATCTTCACACAAAATCAATAGTCTTACATCGTATTGCTTATTTACGGAGAGCATATTCGAGTGCCATCTGTGAACAAATAATCCGATTCCTTTGGAAACACTGCTTCTTTGGGGAATATATCATTTTTAAAAGCCCTTCGCATATACCCTCATATTTTTTAAGATTTAAACATTTTCCCATTTCCGCCATTTCAAGTATTATAACTGCGTTCGGGAAAAATTTACTTTGAGATATTGTAAAAAGAAATTCATTCATTAAGACGCTTCCTAATTAAGGAAAGAATTCTTTTTATTATATCACTGGCTGCGCTTAGATATCATGTTTTTACCTTTATTACCTTATAAAATCGAGAACGTATTTCTGCCGCTTGCCGAATCTCATTAGAGCAGATGTACATTTGATCTTCGTCTTCTCAAGTTATTTAACTTTTGGAATGTGCTTATCTCAAGTGGCTTTAAGCCAATTTTATAAGATCGAATGTAAATAAATCAGAAGATACTTTGGCATTATCGTACTAATACCTACTTACGGAAATTCCACATGTCAGTAAAATATACGAATTTTGAACTGTTAGAAATTAATCTGAATCTTGTTCTATTTTTATTTATCATGTAATAATCGACAAATCGCCAAATCATGTTTTAACACATTATAGTTGTTGTATTATAGTCGTTCGAATCGGATCAAAATAAATTACAAAAGCACCTTTTGAAATGAAATTCCTTAATAAAGGCGCTAAAGTTCTGACAAATTCATTTTAATTACCTATGATTTCAGTTGATTTTGTGGTTCTGGTTAAAATAGCCTATTGGATTTTTCTATTCGACCACAAAAATGAATTTACTAAAAATTTAGGAAGTTTATTGAGGAATCTCAAAAGATGTTTTTGTAAGCTCTTTCCTATCTATTAATTTTTTTTAAATTCAGTTATAAGGACTTAGAAAAATCATATATTATAATAATATAGTAATACAATTCTGGGAAACGCTACGGAAGACAAATAATAACGGAATGATTTATGTTAGACATAAGATTGATTTAACAATTTCAGAAAAAGGTAAAATTGAAAATAAACATAACAACATCAAAAAATAAGATATGTAACAATAACAACAATAAAATAACAACATAATTCCGTTAATAATTATTATTAAGTCTGACAACAAATTTAAAATTCTACAAAGATCATATTAGTAGGAGCACCGGTAAAAGGTATGCTATCGTGTTAAAATAATTTAATTAGAAAAATCCAAATGCCCTTTTGCGGGCTCTCGGGATATACTCTCATGTATTCACTGCACGAAGTTTGCTACGAAATTAGCGAAAATTTCTACACAAAATATTTTTTAAATGTCTACTAAGTAAGGGATTTATTTTTGACCCATTTTGGTTAGTACCTACACCTCTGAAGCCTTAATTCTTTCGTTAATTATGGCATGTTTGTTCTTGACGCAATGTGCACCGTGCCTCATTTGGAATATTTTTGGTGTGTTAGGACTTATTATAAATGCTTGTAGATATGTGGTAGATATTTTATTAATTTAAATATTTGCTTCGGCGCAACATGCTCCGGTGCCTCATTTGGGTACAGAGCGGACGGTACGCTCCTACTACTTTTGAATACTTTTGGGCTTGTAACATTTTTACTCGGGTATTTATTGATATCAAATTGGCCTCCTTTTCCACCAAAGTTATATAGAATAAGATTTTATCCATTTAATCGAATAAAAAGAAAGCTTTAATATAAGGCAGTCTCTTTTAAAAGCAAGGAACGCGTGGTTCCGTCTGTTCTTTTGTCTTACTTACATTATGAAATTCAACGCCGATTAAAGCACAATTCATTTTAAAACCGCCGATGTTTTGTGTTTTTTTTAAAAATCCCTTTCCTTCTTAATTTTAGCATTAAAAATTCTCCACTCACCTGCATAGATTGCTTCAATTATGAGATCCTCCAAGTCACGAACGTTTTTGATTTCGAGCTCCTCGAGCAGAGCGCTGTAGGGAATGCATTTCGTGCGAATTGCCATCGAAACGATTGTGAGGTGTTGCAGTTTCTTTTTCATAGCTGGGGTGAGGTCCAAGAAGTCGTAGGGCCGCTCCCAGTACTGCTTGAAGGTACCGTAAGCGAAAAGGATGAGCGTGTTGTAATACTTTGCATACGGTCCATTCTCCAACTGCAAACGATATTGAGTTATTATTTAACGAACTACACTGGTCACATTACTTTTTTACCTCCATAATATTCGGCATGAGCAGCAGTTCGCCAAAGACGTGAACCCCAGGCGCTTCCAGGACCTGCTTAATTAGCTCCAAACAGGCAGCCCCTTTTGCGCTCTTCGCGAGCAACGTAAATTGCTCCAAATGATTGTGGGACGTCGCTGGCGGGACATCCACCGTCTCCTGAGCCATAATTATATCGGAAGCCATTCCAAAACAACTTCTTTCTAATCAAAATCACTTTTTAAAATCCGCATACAAAATTCCTTCTGCTGTTTTGACGTTTCGCCGGTGACAGTCAATAGTACCAATAGCAAAGCATCAAAAGCACAACGTAGACAATTTTGCTTTCATTCACAAGTACATTGTGGAGAAAAGTTTCAGTCTAGGTGGGACTTTTTAAATTTAAAAAAGTTTTAAGCTGAATGTTGCAAAAAATATTTCTTAAACGAAATTTATTAATTTTAAAGCATTTTTTATCGAGTAAGTAACCAAAATTTGTTAAAAAGTACGTTAAGGTTACTGTAAGCAAAACATCATACCGACCGCCATTTTTAATTTAATGTAATTTTTCCAACTGTTCAAAAATGTTCAGAATACGGGATGTGAAAACGAAAAATTGCAAGTTTTAATTATGTCACAATATTCGTCACAAAGAGTATAACTAACAATATTTTTACACAATTCGCGGTTAAAAGGTTCAATATTTGTCGTACTTTCCAAACTGAAAAGTGGATATAGACAATAATTTAATAACATATAATTCTATTATGTATTAATAACATTTTATTATTGTAGTCAATAGTTATATATTTAATCACGGTAATTGGTTTTCAAAAAAAGGTAATTTGGCTTCTGTAACTTAATATAAAGCTTCACAACAGTAAATACTAATTTTGTACCTTTGCAATATAGGAATATTTTATCGATTTTAATGAATTAAAAAATGTTAAATAACTACTTACATATATAAAGATAAAAATAAAGTGCTAAAGTATTAAAGATATTTATTTCATTAAGAACTTTAAGTAATTATGATAGTATTTTAATGCAATCGCATCCAAAACTAATTTGTAAGATGGTTTTATTTTAACATATAAAATTTCGAATAACGCTATTATAAATATAATATAATATACATATACCTAATAAAAATGTGTAAGAAATATACATATTATATGTACATATGCAGAAAAATAATCTGTTGTTATTTGTTAGTACTTGTAATTATGTGTACATACAATTCGGCAACCAAGAGTGTTGGGCACTTTTTTTTAAAGAGAGTAACATACAGATAAGCGCTCATTTTTTTAATTCAATTACATATAAGGACTTTGAAAATTTTGAAAAATAATATATTTTATAGTAATTAAATTCTGGAAAGTGATACGAAAGACAAATAATAATGGAATGATTTATGTAATACATACATATGTCAAATTGGTTTAACCCTTTCGCCTACACGAGCCACGCTCGTGGTCGGTTGATTGAACCAAAAAAAATAATCACGAGTCAGATTCGTGGTAAATCGATTGAGCCAAAAATGATAACCACGAGTCTGGTTCGTAATAACATAATAAATATTAATTTTAAATTAAACATTACAACAACAATAAAATAAGATGACAATAACAACATAATTTTGTAAATATTTATTATTCACAGTTTCACAATAAATTTCATATTCGACAAGCATCAACATGTCGGGGCAGCCGCTAAAAGTTATGCTGTCGTTTCTGCATCGCGGAAGAAAATTCAGTAATTAAATATGCATAAATGCACAACGCGAGTTTATTCAAAGTGCATAAATTTAGCAGTTTTTGGTATTCAGAGGACGTCGATGCCACTGCATACATAAATTATTTTTCACGGGAGTAATTTCCTTCTGGATGAAATCTGTAGAAATCAATGCTTGTCTACCTTTTCTGTCTTTTTGATTTATTTCACCCTTATTTTTTCTCAAAATAGCAAAAGTGCCCGTTTCGTCACGTAGCCTGTACTCATCTAAGATTGGAGGATTTGCCTGTTAACTTTGCTTATTACGATTCAAGGTGTTGTTTCTTCTTATATTGATCCGCCCTCGAAAGAATATTGCTTTTGAGAAAGTTTTTCTTTATTTAATTTCTTACAAGATAGCTGGCTTTTTAATCCGAAGCTTTGTTTGCTTTTTGTCTTAAGGCAATATCAGTTTGTGGTATCTTTAATTGAGTTTCGTTAGCTTTCATTAAATGCTGCTTTTTTAAGAACTAAATAACATATTTTATTTAGTTTTCATCATTGCGAAATCCTTGAAGGGTAGATAATGTTAATTAAAATAGAGAAACAATATAAAACCAAATATTATGTTTAATTCAAAATTTATTATTCTTAAACATCAAAAAAAGTTTTGACAAAATGGATTGTATTCAGAAAATTTAGAAATATTTAAAAATTTGAACAGCTTCTGAAAAATTTAAACATTTCCAAAAACGTTAGAATTAGAGATCAAAATTTATAAGTTGATATATAAAAAGTTGATGATAAGTTAATATTTTATCAAAAACTAAAAATATCAGATATCAAAATATACTTATTTAAGATAAATAAATTCATTATGAAGAGAGTTTTTTTAAGTGTAATCAAAGTCAGCTAGTCTGCTATTGCAAATTACAGCAGCTATGAAAATTATTTAATATACGACGTGAGAGATTCATCTTAAATTCAGCTCCATCCATCTTCATCCAGCATCCATTCAGAATACCGGTGGTGCCGTGGTGGAGATTGGAGATGGGTGAGATTCTGCTGTTTGCATTTGAACTACACTTTTCATAAGTAAATAATTCTCGTAAGATCGCGCCAGAAACTCCTTAAATCCTTTTATAAAGGTAAATTTATTTTTGGAGATACGCAAACAGACCTCTATTGGTACTGGAAGTTTCTGATATTAGATAAGTATGTCAGCGACCAAAGGGTTCTATCATCAAATTTAGAGTTTCATTTCATATATGTATGTACCTATACATAAAATAAATAAAGTCATAATCACCTAACATACAATAGTAACATTTTCTTTAAATAAATTGTTTACAATTGTTAATTTCAGATTCGATTTTTGCAGCAGTTTTATATTTTCTTTTAATTAAAAATCTGCTCATAGTTGCACATTAATATCCCCCTAAAACTACTTAATTAAATACTTAAATTAGGAAAGGAAAATTAGGTTTTTTCCTTTTTTTTAATAACAGTGCATTATTATCAAATATAATGAACTTGATTTATTTTTGCGTAATAATTGTTTTTGCCCTAATTAATTAATTAACTAATATAATTTGAAATGAAAAAAAAAATTTGGTAAATATTACATATTTGAAACCATTATACTCCATACTTTATTTCAATTTTGTTTATTAAGGTCTATTTGTTGATTATATAATTTCTGTAAAAAGGAACCTACATATTATTCGCTGACCTTTGAGGGGTGTCTGTTTTCATGATATAGTCAAAACCTCGGCCAAAGAATAGAATCTGTATTAAAAAGAATTCTGAATATACCCGAATTAGACTACAAAAGATTGAAGCTCTAAAGTTTTCAATATTCAATGTTTTTTTTTCTCAAGGAACAGCGAACCGAAAATTATTGAAAGAATTCCATTTAGTGTAAGAAAAATGGTGGTGCGAATAAAAAGCGAAGTTCCCTGTCCGAAAAGTTTTCTAAGTACTTGATAAATCGACGTACTAAGGGTGTTATCGCAGTTGATAGGTCGCATGGAGACAATGCGAGCCTGCTGGTGGGAATAGAGCCCCAATACAAAACCGGCAGAGCCTCCAATGCTATATTATTGGAGCTATACACGAAAAAGGCCCGCAGTTTTGCAATGCCGTCTTGGATCAAGTTAGATGGAATAAACATTTCTTCTTTGGTCCATATATCCACCCCCGCGCGTCGAGTGACGACGGACGGTCTTGTCATTGTCTACAGCCTCTCAGTGAAATTCCCTGCCGGAATATAAATGCCCACCTTTTTTGCCGGCTTCATAACAACTGGAGGTGTGAGTCGAGTATAAATGTGCTTCACGTTTCCTAGTACCTAAAACTGGGGAATTTAGGACTGGTCGAATTTCGGATGCGCAGGTTCGACATACCAAAATCGGGCATCAGGAATCATACAACGTCCTGTGGTCGAATTGACAAACACTGTCCTTCCTTTCGAGATAACTTATTTACATTTTTGGATAATTTCTTTTTTTTTCTCTCTGTGAAGAAGAAGCAAATATTTGCCTATTCATTGGGCAATTATTTTGTCCAAAGACAGAAGTCCTTTTGCGAAAAAAAAAAAAAAAATTTTGTATTCCTGCGACAAGGTGATTTGGTACAAGCCATGTGCTTTTCAGTAATCAAAATTAGGGAGGCCGGCTCTGATAACTTCCTTCAGGACGTTTAATGAAATTGGACTGGAGAACTTTTTGGTCATCCTATACTTTGGCCGTCTCTGTTAATTAGCCGCTATGATGTTAGTTAGCAATAACCGGGAATATTCCTTTGGATATATATTTTTGCCTTTGGTGTTTTCCGGGCCTTGAATGTTAATTAATTTCATTTGACAAAATTGGAGAACTAAAATTATGTTGGGTAGGGGTATCCAATTGGCAAAATTGTAAGCTAACCGACCATAAAGTGGTATTGTTTCTATATATGTATAGTTAGTTGAAATTATCCTTTTTATAATTTGATAACTAACTTGCCTTTATTTTACTTAAACAAATAATTCTTAAGCATAGGTACCTATGTACCTATATTTCTTTAAATGGGAGCGGTGATGGTGATATTACCTCTTGTTGATCTCTAGATAAACGTTATATCAAAGCTTCATCAAGATTTGTTTAATTTATTGTAATAATAAACATATGTAAGTATGCACACTTATTTCAAAAATTAAATCATAAGGAGTTATTCTAATTAATCTAGACACATAAAAAATCAAACATTGAAAATTTCTCGCTGAGGACCGTGATTTCTGTATTGTTTGGAACAAATTATTTTTATATGATATTTTTTGTTATTTTTTAATATGAAATTTTCAAAAATTAATCAATAAATATAATAGGACCAATATGTAATCAAGACTGTATAGTAAAATTATATAAAATATGGGACATTTGAATACCAATTATTTCCGTTAGCTGAAAAATTGTTGTTTCGCGAAAAATGTGTTTCACTGTACTCTGCATCCATTCGAAAGGGCATAACTTATGAACTACATACATAGTTGAAATTATACAATAAAAATTAAACAAAATATTTTGGAAGTATATGTATTACATATATAAAATAAAATACAGACCAAAATCACCTTCAAATTCGACGGATCTAAATATTTACACAGCAGATCCTAGGTACATATGTATATGTAAAAACCTAGCGCCTGATTGAAGGATTTTTTATAAATAACAAACAAACGCTTTTTAGGTTAAAAATCAAAAGCGCGCTTTCAAAAATTTCCATTTTGTTCAATTTGAAGAAAAAAGAAAACCCTTTAAGGGTAGCAGTTGATAAACTTGTAATTTTTTTTGTAACATTGACTTTGCATAAACCAGTTCTGATAGTCACTGCAAACAGCACAGTACTATTTGTAAAAGAGTGTTCAACAACCCTTTAAAATATACCTTTCGCACGATATTTAGGAATCGTTAATATATTTTTGAAGTTGTAATCTTGAAAATATTTTCTGAAAGTTTCAATGGAAACAGATTAAAATTAATGAAGAGAAAATTTGTGGGCAAAAAGAGAAATAACTTTTTTCTTTTAAAGCATCAAAACCGAATCAAATTAAAAACGCATAAAAATCTTATAAATCTCTTTCTGCTTTTACTTTGTAATTAGACAAGATTCGTTAAGAAGACAAAATATGCATATATGTACAGTACATCATTAACATTTCTTAACATTCATGTAAGCAAATTAATTTTAAGCCAAAAAAAAAATGCTTCTATGTAGGGAATTATGCTATAGATGTATTAATCTATACCATATATGTATGTAAATATGTTGCCCTTAATTGGCATAAGTTTAATTTTATATAAAATAAAGAATATATACTCATATACTCTCGCTTTTACCTATAACTCAACGGTTTCACACGTTTTGAAACCAAAACTGATTAGTTTGTGTGTTAGCGTAAAGATGTTTCACATTTACAATGCACGAGTTAGAGCTCCTTTTAAATTTATATCCTAAAAAAGGTTTCAATTTCACCTTGGAAAATTAATTTCAAGTAAAAGTTTCCCCAGCCAGATTTATCCCAAAAAAGCCTGGTCCCTTCAAAATATCTTGGTTAAAAAAAAAATTTATTTACGGCAGGGATTCATTTACTCGAAAGCATCCAACGCAAAGTAGACCCAAAGGAAGTCCGCAAGGAGTATGCCACGGTTGAAAAAAATAATAATAATATCATGTAATCCAGGCGGCTTTTAACATTTTCTGGGCCAGTTAATTTTTGTACACTTGCCTGACAGAAGAATCACCTTTCGTTCACGAGCAAACGGAGTGAAAGCACGCTTCTTTGGGGCCGTGATTGGGAACTCGACGGATGGCCTCGTGCTCCTGCGTTTCAAGGGCCCGCATCGATTTCACATTTCAGAGAACACTTTGTGACTGCTTGTGGTTGTTACTGAAACCATTTTCTAACCAAATTCTATTTTTATTTGCACAAGCGATAGGAGAATTAAATGAAAGTAACAGCGAGTTGTAAATCAATTTCCCTTTTACTATCAGTAGGTAACTATCGGTAGGTAACCTTCTTGCGAATCCTCCAGAATACGACATCAATCTTTAATTCGTTCGGCAGTAAGTACCTACATATTTGAAAAATATTTAAACATTCAATAAAGATATGGGCATAAATTGTACTTGAAGTCTCCTCACGCAATTTTCATTTAAGATTAAAAATGACGAATACGTAAGAACAAATTCATGAAATTAAAGAAATTAAAAAACAATTGTTATTTCACATGTCAAATTGCATTCTGTTTTCCATTTCTTTAAATAGTTTATACAGAATTTCTAATAATTCCTTTTAGGAATATGCTGGCAATTGCAACAGAAAAATATCATTTTTCGAAAGTTCAAATTTTGTTTATATTGTACATATGTACATGTATTTATAACTTTAGAGCACTCAAAAATATGATACCTTAAATTTTTTAAATACTACTTCTACTAATTTTTTTAAATCTACCCAATTTCTAAGAATTTTCCTTAATCTGAGAGAAATTTTCTTTATTCCATGTGAAATATTAATTTAATGTACCTAATCATTTTCTTGTGATAATAAAAAGGTATATTCTTCAAACCAAAATAAATCTATTTTAATTCTGATGAAATTTTAGAAAGAAACTATTGAACCATTGTTTTTTATTGCAAACTGATGTGTTTTATTGATTCAAATATAATTCTTTTAAAGTAATGAACAACTTCGTAAATTTAAGATCATAACAAAATTGCATATGTATTAACTGAAATTTATAATAATTTGTATAAATAAATTAAAATAATGTTAATTTATGGATATTATTTCATTGGCTTTAAATTATAATACAATTTTATTAAAATTAGTAGTTTTTCTTTAAAATTATGTTGTACCTTTTTTATTACAAATTACAGTATTTAATCAAAATCCTTGATCAGGTTTCAAATTCCAATCTGTTTCGACGAACTATACAAAATTATTTAGCAATCCTCAATAGTGCCTTATACTAGTGGATTCCTAAGGAAATTGATAATAATTATGTTAATGTGGGTACCCTGATTACTCTTCGGAATGTTATCCCTGCAATAAATATTTTCACTTTGAATGGGATTTGCGAGGGATTTAGCAATCATATAATGCCTAATGGCAGTTTAATTGCTTCTCAACTCTCCAATCCTCACAACAATAATGTGCCATGCATCAGCAGTTTTCTAGCATGGACAAGTGCCATTAGAGGCGACCAAATCATGGGTATCCTTGCCATGAATTCTTCATGAAGTATCATACTATTGATGGCCCTCTTTAACCCTAATGACCACTTAATTTGGATATCGTGATTTAACACTCTGGAAAATGTACACAATTCTTACGCACAGCCAGTCATCAAAACTAAATCCAACTTAATTGGAACTTCTCTCCGAGGACAATTTGAAATCGCATTACTTGCGATATCCACACAAGCTGTGAGATGGACCCATTACAGTGGGAGGCTGTTAAAGTTATAACTAAAGTGACAAATTCGCTGTTATAGCAAAATCAATTTCTTCTCTAAGGAAGTTTGCTATTTTTTTTTTCTTGGATAAAGCAGTTTATGATCATTGCCCATCTCTTTGGCAGCAATTCTGCTTAGTCAGACGAGCATTGAATCTTATGTGTATATTTATTACTCTTCGAAGTCATCTCGTTTAGTTCAAATCGTTTCAGGATTACGAGAGCCACTTGCAAGTTGAAACGAAATGAAGATTGATGCAAAAATGTTATTATAATAGAGAAAACTTGGTAGGTAGTTAAATTGAATATTCACATTGAAACTTATTAAATGTAATATTTAGTGCTGTAATAAAAAAAAACTATAAGAAATATCATAAATAAATTATGTAAAATCAAACCCTAACATATTTAAAATTCTTTTCACAACTCTCTCGATAAAATACATATTTTAATAACACAATTTTTATATAATTTTTTAAATTATATTTTATAGGGTTTTCTTTCAAAATCATCAAAATTGTTATATGCTTGAGTACACGATTACAGTTCCCTAGAACATCAGAAAAAAAACATATGTATTTAGACATATAACATATAGTATATAATAATTAATAGTAATCAAATTTTCGTGTACAATAATACAAAATACTTAATAGTAGATAAGAGAGTGCTAATTACTTCAAAGATTTATACATATATACATACAAAATTATCTATTCATTAAAGTTTCCTTATACATACAAATGTATCAATAACGATGCTACTTAGCATATAATCATAATTTATTTTACTTGAAAAAATTTAAATTATAGATGGGTCAAACGCAAAACAGTCGATGCAAATATAATAAGTTAAAATCAGCACCGATTTTTTTTATGTTTCTTATTAATTTGTAAATGGACGTGTTGGTTACTAGAAAAATAGAAATAGAAATCCTTCATCCAAATTGACTGAAAAGACGGAGATTTTCAATTTTATCTGACCACAGAAGAGATCAAATATTCATCAGTAAATACGAAAAATAGTCTTTTATACAAGATAACTTTAATTAGTTCAATTAAAAGCAATATAACTTAAGTACTACCTATTTTGAAATGCAATAATGAATTCATTTTTCCTCCAATCATTCAAAAATAACCTCTAAATTTTCGTGCAAAATTCTTTTTTCCCAAATTATTTGTGTTTCAGTTTAAAATAAATTTTGGAATTTAACAAAGTTATGGTTAGGTGCTTTATGTGTAATTCATCGAAAAAAAATAAAACAAACAACAAAACAAACAAACAATGTTTTTTCTCTTACACTGCCCGAACATTATTTTTGCGTTTGACCCAGATACGTTTTATACATTACTGTCATTAATGTTTTAATTAATTTCATAAAATTAGTTAAGCTCATGACATGATTGTAAAAAAGAAAATTATCAAGATTTTAAATTAACGTGACTCCGATTGTTTTTAATGCTCAATAACTCGAATTTTCCAAACATTTTTTATCTAATCTTTTCCATTATTGCAAAAACGTGAAGACGTCTTATCTGTAATCAGAAAGAAGCATCCATCCATCCATTAAATCTAGTTTTTATCAGTATTACCTGTAGTACGAAAGTTAAATCTTCCTGACATACACTCACAAATTTCGTTTTGATTATGATGAATGCTTTTTGTAAATTGTCATTAAAAGTGTTAAAGTGAATTAGAGAAAAGTGTTTTTAATTTAGATTCAGTGAATAAAATCTTCAACAGTTTAGTCTGTATATTGAAAGTGTAAGATGTAAGTTTAGTGTAACCCATAAATAAAATATAGACCGAATCATTTCAAAGTATTTTAATGGATAAAATATTAAAATTAATCAACCGATTTAGATAATTTTATTTATTAAGATTATGTTTTTTTTTTTAGTATAAAAGCATACAAAATGTAAGAAAATCATAATATGTACTTTCAATTTACATTTAATGCAACAGTTGGGCTTTATACATATTAAAAATTGAAGCAAAATCCTTATTTTATATAGGTACTTCTATATAACTTGCTAAAGCATTTTATTTTGCACCATCAAAGTCGGTCACAAAGATAAAAGAGCAATTTATCGGAACTACCAACCATAAAAAATCGCCGTCCTTATTTTATTTTTTTTCTTGGAAACCTCAAAGCTCGTAAATTAGAAATCCTTCGAATCTTTAAGTGGCACTTTTTAGATCACAGCAATTTCTATAGTGTTAAACCACTTAAAAATGTTACTTCTTTGAATTTCCTGTTCAGTGACCTTGTGTAAAACAATTTCGTCTGCCTCACCAAGGGTGACGACTATTGCCGCTTGATCAATTTTAAAGAACTGACAAGACATTTGTCCGAGATGACACTGTATATATTGGATAGAAAATTTGTGGGGACTTTAAGATTATTTGAGGGTTTCTTTTTGATAATTAATTTTAATATGAGGTACTGCTTTGATTTTTATAATTATGATATTTATTGTTATGTTGGATGGTCGCAGTTTTGGAGTTAAATTTTAGGAATCAGTTCTCTCTTTTAAATGTTATTATATTAGTAGGGGTGAATAATACATACATATAATAATCAAGCGGTTCCAACAATTAGTAATTTGACTTAGTATTCGTAAGACATTTAAATTATTTCTGAAAATTTCCTTCAGGTTACAGTTTTAGGAAATGTTTTATATTATAATAGCTATGTTTTTTTTTTTTGATGATGTGATCTGAATCTCAAATTTCGCATTGAATTGAATTGTTTAAACTGTAACCTATAGCAAAGTTTTTCGAATTTGCAAAAAGTCCATCAAATTGCAATGATTTTTGCCCATCCAAACTTCAAGTCTTGAACTGAAAAATTTATCCAATCTAGTTTTTGACGTAAATTGGATATAAATCAATGCAATTTGATGCTCTTTTTACAAAATTAAAAAGTTTTGCTGGGAGGCGCTATTTGCAAATTTCAATTCAATATAGGTACTAAATTTAGGGAATAATGGTCCAGAGTAGCTTCAATTATTCAATGAATTTATTTCTTATACATATAATTAAAGTGCTATAAATTATAATAAAATAATGAAATAGGGAATAAAAATATATAAAGTAATACATCACTGAAGGAACATTCTTGAGATGGCTTGAAACCAGAGGATTGACGTATTTAGCATTTGTTGTGATTTGATTCTTTATTTCAAACTATTTTAATGAAACAACGAATTAAATTGAGTATGGTAGGAGAACCACATAAAGCCCGGGCCCTAACAAGGCCCAGGTTTCAAATTTCGCGCCAAACTAATTCGAAAAAGTCACAAGTCTGTGTTATAATTTAGTGCCTACAAATCTCAAATGTTCGCCCTATTCAGCTTCGCTCAGAAGTAAATTTGTCAGTGTATCCATTCATAAAACGTTAGCGAAAATGTATGTACGGTGAAATTTTATAAAAAGCAACTACAAAACATGAGGCTCATTAATTTTGTTAATTTTTTTGTAGCTCTGTTAGAAAGTAATTATTTTTTGTTGAATTTTGGTAAATTACTTGCGTATTTATAATTAATTTTGATTCAAATTTAATGGAGGCCTTACTAAGACGTATGGCTTCCCTATAAGGCCCAAGGCATGTTTTTTTAAATGCTAAAAAGACAGTTAATATCTTAAAAGAGGCTATTATACTAAGGAATTTTCAAAAGGTTATTTAGTAAAGAATTTTTATAATAAATTTGAAATCGTTTTATTTTGTATTCCTTTGAGTTTTTAAGCAATAACAATAAGGTGGGCGTTATTTGGGTATCCTACCTTGCCCTACTAGAAATACCTATATATAATTAGTTACATTTTTGTGTAGTAATACAAGTTTAAGTACAAATTCAAATAAAACAATTATACAATTAGTTTCCAAAATGAGTCTAAAAAACTTGAAAAACACATACTGATACAATATAAGTGGTTTAAATGAATGCAGAAATGTTAATTAGTGTGAATTTAGAACGTATAACTACCATGAAATTGCTTTCTATTATATTATTAATATGTCTTATTAATTTCTTCCCATCAAGGATATACTTTCTAACTTATCTCTCAATGATACATCAAAATATATATGTATATGTAGTTATGATTATAGCACTTAAACTCATTGGAATTTAAATTTTTAAAAAAGAGAATTTACTAAAGTTCTTACATAAATGCCTTAATTTGGCCTATATTCCTCGTTACCTCAACTACCACTGCGAAGAATCAAGGAATATAAAACTTGTAGGCATTCCACGGAGGGATGAAGCAATTTTCAGTCGAACACCTTGTAAAACTTTTTCTTGACGGTGTTCGAGACCATAAACAAAAAAGGGAAATACTTCAATTTGAACTGGGTGCAGACTCCTTGAGTAATTAAATTAGCAGCTCGCCTGGATTGCGAGGAGCACTAGCGTAGCTCAGCTCAGCTCAGGGCTCCATCGTACTTTTTATATCGCGTCCTTAAATCTTGGTTCCTGGTGCGTCCCAGACTAATTTCTCCTCATTTACATTTCAGCAGTGTTTTGATGTAATCTCGGCATAAATCAGTTGTTGCCGCGCTATTGCAAGTTATATTCCCAGGGCGTGTTCCCTGCTCTTAAATTTTGGGATTTCGGCTTCAATCCTCTTCCTGTTGTGGGATTGGGATCAATGCTTTTTCCGCGTTTTCTAGATGTATTGCCTTGATTTCGCACCAAATTAGATAGAGATCCACTACCACACTTAAAGACACCTTAGGGATTTTATTGAATTTCTTGGCTCTCCACATCTCAAGTAAGCTTAAACGACGCAGCATTATCCCTTTAAGAATCGACTAAATCAATTTCCTGGGCACAAGCACCCGGCATTTCCGCGTTAATCAGGAAATGTTTGATATTGCTCGCGGAGCTTTATGTTACCTTTAATTAAATCTCGAGAGCTATTCAAGACCTGAAACTGTAAGACTTGTGCATTTATCTTTTAATTAATTTCGTCTCTGACTTTAAATGTGACTGATGAGGCATATTAAAGTTACTTTTTATCAATTTGGAATTTTTTTGATATCATTTTTGATTTCTAGTAAAAACAAATCTAGAGTATATGTATATTTCATCAATAAAGAAATTTATACTTATGTAGCAGCAGATCATACTATGTACCTATCTACATATTAATTTTTAATTTAATTTAATTTTTGTGAAATTAAGCTGATTTAAAACAGAGGAAGGGTAGGTTCCTGTTTCTGATAACAAATGTTTTTAAGTTAGCTTTATAATTTACTATTCACTTCATTTACACATGTTTAAGGGGTTGCATCTGTTTGAAACATTTCTTTTCAAAATTTACGTCAAAACATCTCAAAATTGATATCAATAACGTCTTAGATATGATTATAACACAACAATTTTCTCAAAACTGATTTTCTGGAGCTACTCTGATGGAAAGCTACAGCAATTTCAAATTTTAAATGCGTTTTTCTCGAAAACGTGTTTTAAAAACCTGCGATCAGTAAAACCCAGTGTTCATCCGATTGACTTAAAATTACATTGATTATTCCAAAACGTATTCATTAAATCATTGAAAAACACCCTCCAAACATATATAGCCCTTTAAGAAATGTCTCAGATCTAATTATAATTTATTAAAAATACATATTCAATTATAACTATATTCTAACAATTTTATTTCAAACTACAAATTAAAAGGAAGCCATAAACTTAAATATCCTTAAACCTACGACTGAAAAATTTATACATTATGGAAATTTATTTTCTAGATTGACACCAGTAGATATATCAGACATAAAAAAAAACTAAATTACTAAATTATTATAATATTTGTGTATTTGTATATATACAATAGTAAAAATAATAACAACTATCAATATATTTAGAGCAATGCAAAATTTGCTATTGGTTCATAAATATGGCATATTTTGAAATGATTTCTCTATAGATTCCATTCTCGTTATATGATAAAAAAATCGATTTTTCCTAGAGTGGTGCCTTTAAGCAAAACTTTTGAAACGAATAAATATCTCAGATGTGTGCAAACAACATCTTTATTTTGGTTTCATAAATACCTAAATGTATAAATGATGTGGACTGCAAAAAGTTCCTCTTCATAATTTTATTTAAACATGTTAAAACTTTTGATGTGCGAAAAAGTTTCCACTATCCATGCATATCACTGTTAAATGTGGAAAAGATAGATAAAATTTCCGGTATGCTGAACTATTATATTTTCTGATAACGACTGAAATTTCTAACATTTTTTCAGGAAATATAGGAAATATAAAAGCAATATCAAGCATTACCTTTACTTTTGCTGTTCAGCAAGGCAAACGACATTTGAGTACCTACTCTCTAAAGTTTTCACAAAATTCTATGTAGAACGAATATTCAATATTCAGGTTCACTGGGAATGATTTAAAAAATATACCGACATGGTTCCATGACCATTTATTATGATAAAGTAGATGTTTAAAAATGTATAGTATCAGCGAAGCGATAGGTACGAGTTTTTAAGTAAACTTTCAAAGAAAACATTTTCAATAAAAATGTTGAAACTAAATCATATGATTAGGTATATTTTGGGCAAAACTACAACCAAGTAAACCATTTCTTTACAAAAACTTTATATGCATTACAAATTTTAAATGCACCAAATTATTTGTAAGCTAAATTTTCCATGTAGGTATTTAAAATATCTAAAAATTTTATGCATCAAAACTTTCCTACAAAATATGCATGCGATCCAACTTTCACCGGTAGAAGAGGTATATGATATGAAATTTAATCTTAACTGATAGAGTCATGCATTCCTGCTTTCATAGGGGCTGGAAAGATATTTGCATTTATAACGTCAAGAATGTAAAAGGCAGAAAGGCTCTGAATATAAATCAACTTGGACTGAAAATTGAGAATATAAAATGGACCAACAAATTTGTTATGAAAATGCGTAAAATATTATTATCCGTTTATTGCTTTACTCAAACTATGTAACACATTTTATAATGTTAAAATGTTAAAGCTCTAAGCTAGTTTATTTAATTCTTTTCGACTTTTAAGAGCTAAAATATTGTTTTGTTAATCAAAAACGTAAGAAGTTTCAACCTCATTCTTGGGGATGAAATATGTATGAAATGGTTTTTATTGCTGCTTAAAGTAACGACTGCATTGTACTAAATTTATAAGCTAAGATTAATTTTTACGATTGAGTGATAATAAAAAAGTACACAACTTTGGTGTTGTGCATTTCGTATTTAATGGGACCTAAAAAACGAACAATATTACCATCAGCAACAGTTGTTAAAAAACGTATGAATTCATATTTTCCGTTCTTTCGTTCCTCTTAAATATTAGAAAATCCTGTTTCTCAAGAAAAATATAAAATTATTCAAATGAATAGAAGTGAATTTAACCGAATGCAAGTGAATTTGAAAAGGTATCATTCTAGAGAAATGCATCCAAAGCCAAAGTAATGCAAAAGTAGAAGTTTTATAATTTTTTGAGGAATCTGAGTAGCCCAGTCAAATTAGACATTAAAATTGCAAAGCGTGATGTATGTACACAGATAGTTCTAATTTTTTGATATATTGTTATGTTAGGACCAGTTAGAGTAGTGTAAACCCAAAGCAGCTTCGAAAAACCTGTGCTTCCTTCGTAATACGTAAAATCTGCAGCTTTTTTTTCAATTGCCTTATAACTCATAAACTGTGCATTTGTTGATATTAGACATTACTACAATTTTTAAAGTACATTAAATTTGCAACAATTTAAGCCCAAGCATTTATTTATTCTACAGTATTATTCATAAATACATATAATACAATTATTACATAGAATTATAGTCAAAGTGATAAAGTTTTAGAGTATGATTTTTCTAGAATATTCATAATGTGTTACATATACAAATGTACCATTTCATATAAATTTTGAAAAAAATAAAATGTCGTAATATTCGTAAAAATTTTAGGATTAATAACAGAAAATTTAAGCTTATCAGTAAAACTGTAAAAAGTGAGCCTAACTCTAGGGAATTCAAATAAGTAAAAATATTGATGATTTTATGTTCAAAATAGATATTGCCGTAACCTGTACGAAAATTATAAAATTTACTGTTAATGACAAATAACGGGAAATTTAAAGCTTTTTAATATAACTTTTCAGAGCTTTTTCGGTAAGTTTTATAACAGTGAACGAAAACTTTGGATAAAGTTAAGTAAATTCCCATATAATATTAATTCCCCTGTAGAAAAGTTCCCAAGCTTTTTGTATATGCTTTTATTGTAAGGTAACGAAATAGAAACATAAACTTTTATTTGAATTTATTTAGGAATTGTTGCTTTTACTAGCCCGAATTTAAATATATGAACACAAATTTCGTTCGTATAATTGTCTGTTGTAAAAGTATTATTTTTTTTTAATAATAATATTTGTATTTGCAATCTTTGCCGTAATCTTTGAATTTTATTTTATTTTAATAAACTAAATTAGTGTTTTTAATTCTAGTCTGTTTTCTCATTATTTAATAGTAGGTACTATCCTAACAATGTCGCACCTATTTATAAATCAAATAGAACATCAGGTGGGTACATCTACATATAATGTAATTTCAATTAGAAGCAAAAGATTAGCATATTAAGTCGCCGCTGGAAGCTTATTTGTAATCTGATTTATTGTTACAATCTAACCTTAGAATACCTTGTAGGTACCTAATCAGATTGATTATAACAATATCAACTATTACCTATGCATTATCCGGTCGAAATGCACGATGTTCCGCCTTCACATACCTATATAAAGGTGTACTTTCAAGTAGATAGTTAATTACATACATATGTAATTTTATTTATATGTCAACAGGTGGGCAGTCTTTGGATCACTGAGTTCGTGTGGCCTTGAAAGTACTTGCGAAAGTTACACTGAATTATTAATATCTTTCTTTTGTTTTGATCATCCGAATTGAATTGTATCAAAATTGTACAAAAAAGAAATTAAGCGTGAAATCAATACTTAATTTCTTTAGTGAATTAGTTATTGATTTTTATTTTTATAGAAAAGCATGCAAGTGTAGTAGTTATTTTTGTCAACTGTGTGCAATATTTCACCCTTCAATATAAATAATTTTATTGCATTTTCTTTAGTATGAAAATATTGCTATTTGAAAGAAAATGCTTATTTGAATTTATAACGATTTATGAATCTTGATTACCATTTTGAACAGCGCATTTTACTTACTATAAATAAAGATTATTTATAATTCGATTTAATTTTTAACGTCTCATGTACCTACTTTCCATTGAAAAAACTTTTCGGTCAAATTTTATTTCGTTTTTATTTAATACACACTTAATCAAAGGAAGCATTTTATTTCTAGTAAATATGATATTTTATTTTTATTATTTAAAATAAATAAGGAAATATAATAAAATATAAAACAATAGAAAAAAATTGTTATTTAAAATAACAAATTAATTCAATTTGCTCAGCTTAACTATATGAAGAATGAAGTAAGCGAAAGCATTAAAAAAAACTATTTCTGTTTATCTGCGTACGATATTCAGATTTAAATGGATATACACTTAATTGATTTTCTTCACTATATACGCAGTAAAAAATGTCGATATGTGATTCAGAAGAGTCTCTTCAGTTCTTGAATGTGAATCTTATTACTATCAATAATAATAATAATTACTTACATTAAATTTAATAAGTAAAAGTCCACGAATATCGAGGCTTTCAAACAATACTTATAACAAATAATGAAGGTTGGTAAATCAGAAAAAAAATATATAAAATATGTTAAGTAAATAAACATAACAATAATAAAAAATGACCACTGAAAAAGATTCCAGTTTTACCTTCACCAATAAATGCTAGTGCCTGTAAACTGGAAATCACGTCCGTAGACCTCAAGAAAGCTTTAACCTAAAGAAAGATTCTGTTTAATTCAATCTTTCGCGCCCAGCACATCTGTTGGAGGTTGCTCTTGTCGGAAGTTTATATAATTTTTATAAGTTTTTGCACTCCATGGTGAAAATTGGAGTGCAATTCTTAAATTTACACCAAAAGTGAAAATACAAATTTACTTTAATACCTAGTGTTCAGTGTTCAGCAAATTCGGTGATAGTTTTTATAATTTTGTTTTAATTCAACCATTTATGCAAATTAAATATCTATAATCACAATTTTTTGGATATCATCTCTTTCCGACTCGATTGTTGATTTTAAAAAGTAAGTTCTCATTTTTATATACCATAAAATTATTGTAGAATAAAGTTCTCACCCATTTTATAATTTGCTCTTGATTGCTTAATATTTTACCCAATTTATCCAATTGTGAGGAAATTTTGTAATTGAAATAAAAGCCGTCATGATAGAGTTGCGCTTCAGCAGATAACAATTCCTCTTGCTTTTGCTTAGACTTCCTACTTGCGTTAATATAATTGATATTTCCTATTGAAACTTAACGTTGTTAAGATTTAAAAAGTTTAAAGCAAATAGGTTTGTCTATTAACTAAAAAATTTGAATTCAAAACAACAAAATATTTCTCTTAAAACTAATCAAGCTAAATTTTAAAAGAAATGGTAATCAAAACAATATAATGCATACCTACTCATAAAATCCGGATTAATAAACATAAAGAATATTGTAATTTCCTCTTATTAAAATACAAAGTCCATTCAGCATAAAAACCACAAATGAAATATGCTTTTTTAGAGTTGTCATATCATGCCGAGGTTTTATTGTTATTCTAGACTCATTTTATCTTTAAAGAAAACGTAAAAGACAACATACAAAATTTGTAGTCAAAAAACTTGTTTTCTTGCTTAAAATTAAAATATTTCATTAATATATTAACATGTTAATATGTGAACTCATTAATTTCATTAATATTGTATGTGAACTAATTAAAACACGATTTTGTATCCTTCTATCAATAAATATCGAGTAAATGACTTTGTTTAAATTTTTTATTACTTTTATTGAAAAGTATTTGTCATTCACGGAAAATCCGTAAAAGTGGCTTTCAAGTAACCAACTGGTTCATGTCTAGATAAAACAATAAAACGAGAGAACTTAAGACATTCATTACCACCATTGTAACCACAAGTGAATAACGTGAGTCAGGTAAAAATTTTGACTTGAATTGCTCTAATGGAGATAATAATCAACTAATTGGGAGTCAATACTGCACAAAGAAGACATTTGATGCAATTGTGTTTCTGAACAAAAATCGTAATTTCAAAGATTTTCTGGTTCACTAAGTTGAAATCAGATATTTATCGATTTATAAGCCCAAGAAATAAAGGGCGATTCGAGTTTTCGTGTGCTAACTCGAAGTGTGACCTTACGATCGCAGTAAGTTTCAGCCAGTTACTCTTTTGTTGTGGTTCTAGCAAATTGAAAGTGCTGACCATGAATGGACGGACGTTCTTCAATAAAATTGTTGGCAATGTACTCGATTTCGTTTTACCTCTTGAAATTCAATATAATAGATATTTGCTTTTCGGGGAGTTTTATTATTATTGTTACTATAAAATTGCTTCAACTATTATATATTTGTTGTAAGACCCATTTTGGCCATTAGCTAAGTAATCATATATAGCATGTTTTCATTTCCGCTCTAAAAAAAAAAATGGTAACTTAACATGTGTAATAAAATTTATTTATATTTAACTTCTAATCTTCAAAAATTAAGCTGCCAACGCATCGTAATTTGATTTTTAAATTATTTCTTGAAGGTCATGGTTGAAGTAAAAATTTAATTTTACTGTAAGAAGATTTTGAATAAAGTCAGTGTCACTGTCATATTCTGTCTTTATTCTACAAACTAAAAAACTATATGGTATTTAACAAAATAAAAATGATATTCAAAAGCAAAAAAAAATATTTTGGCATAATTTTGAAATTCACCCTTCAATCAGAAGCAAAGTGATTCAAACTATGCTTGAAATGTAATCTTGAAACTTCAGGTTTTAAACTGACTGATATAACATCTTTCGAACGACTCAACCGATTGCGCTCAAAATAATGGAATAAGTATTTCGTACATTACGATTAAGATTATTTTGTGATATTGTCATAATTTATAGTTTTAGTTTAAATGTGTTAAATGTGTTTCTACTTTAGGCTGTAATGTCGATTTCAATGTACATATTTTGGATTGTATTTTTAAATTATAGTTAAAATGTCGATAAATATGTAGGTATAATATAATAATTCCAAAACGGGCAGAGACAATTTGAAATTTTTCCGTATATGTAGGTATTATACGAATTCACTACCTACCAACAATTTTCTCTTATGTACGTTACGTTTTTACAACTTTTTTTTTTAGCTTAATTTCTCTGTCCGGGTGGAAATCTTACATTCAAAATTTCGAATTTGCATTTAAATTGAATCGAAAAGAGGAAAATCCTGCACAGTTTTGAAAATTAATTAGAAATAAATGGATTATCATCGGAGCATGTAACGTAGCTTTAACTCTAATATAAACCTTTAGCGATTTTCTATACATACATATAATAAAATTGTAATAGGATTGAAATACTACTACTACTAAACTAAGGCCACTACTATTAAATTATGATATATACGCCGCGCGAAACTATATAAAAAGAACTACAAGCAAAATTAAATCTTTACTATAATAATTAATAACTAATGTAAAACCTGAATAATTCTGGCATAACTCGGCTATTTGGAATGCTCTGGAGATAAAGACCTAGAATGGCTGAGGGAACAATTTTATTCATAAATTAATAAAATGTAAGATCCAAACCAGAGATTTTATGTTATTTGCTGCAAACGAACCGAAAGTTTCCCGGAAACGAAAAGTCTTTTAATTTGCGGTCAGGTCGACACCCCGAAGTTTGGTCCATTTCCCTGAAAGTAATCTCCGTCCGGACAGGGAAATCCTCTTAATCTTTCTCAGCAGATACGCAGATGTCGACCGGTGGTCCAGCAGGCAGCTTCCACGAGACCGGGAAGTGGCTGATCCCGTGTCGAATAATCATTAAAGCGGCACCGCACCGCATGATTCATTATTGACCCAGAAAATGGCTGACAATCCGTGCCCATGAATTATTTGGACCCCAATTTACTATTCCGTGATACATTGCCTTGTCCTCCATCCGAAGTGGATGTTCCTACGCCGGACAAACTGCCACTCCTCGTGAAATTTATTTCGGAATTATTCAGGTTCTAAGGTATCAGGTCACCGGCGTCGTTCTAGCAAAAGTTGAGCGTCGCGTCGCCTTCTCGCCTCGCGTTCACCCTCCGATTGTTTACTTAGCTGAGGTCCGGGTCTTATGTCCGGGGCCAGAGGGTGAAATTTCTTGTCTTGTAACTGCTTTTCTATTATTTATTTAGAGGTTCAGGGTTAAGAGAACGGCCAGATGATGGCCATTTTGTTTTTGATATTGTCCTTCGGGCCAACAATTGGCTGGCAGGACGTGAATAATGCCCCTTGCGTCTTCGAATCCTCTCAGTGGATTTGTCTGACGAAAAGTTTCTTATCAGCTTTGCTGCTATAAACTCTGTTGAATGAATTTATTTTTTGCACATTGTGAATGCGAGATGAAATATTAATGCTTGCACGGCACTCTCCTGAATTCAAGATTTAATTAAACATAAAATATGAAGAATTGTTTTCCGGATCTGAAGATTATGAACGAATGTGTTAATTTTATCTCTGATGAGTGCACAATTATTGCGGAAAATGTCTTGTACCTTAACGAATTAAATATATAATAATCAATATAATAATCATCTTAATTCAAAAAGGATATTTATAATCCTAAAATAGATATATATAACCTTCTGGGCGCAAACTTTCGCAAAGAACTTACTTCCGAAGACATGAGGTCAAAACAACCAAAAGCACTATTCAAATCTCTGGTGCGAGATAAACGTCCACTTATTCTTAAAAAGAAAATAGTACCAAACGCAAAACAAAATCTGTCTTATAAAGCTATCTTTTTATGTAAAAAAACGATATGTTTATATTTATACAACACAACTTAAAAAGATCCAAAGAGCCAACATTTCGAATAATTTTTATTAAAGCATATTCATTTTACACATAACTTCTTTAAAATGCAGTCTGCAAGGAAAGTGGTATTACCTACAATGATTGTTAATTTGTTATATATAGGTATATCACTCACTTATTTTGGTAATCTTGGATCCAAATTTAAAACAACAACAATAACTTCAGGAAGAACACTTAATATCGGCTTATCAAAGAAAACCTAATCATGATAATAAATCACAAAAATTAATAATTCAATTTTGTCTCTTCTAACTTATAAAACTTGTTAACAATTATCTTTACAATTTGATCAATTAAAATGCCTCTTACACACTCCATCATATCATTTTAATGACCTCCATTCAATCAGATTTAATACATTTCAATTTATATGTCCCACAACATAGATCGAATCTTCAATGTCGTGACTAAATCCAGCATTTATTCATCTCTTATTGTGCTTGAAATAAAATGTATTATGTAAAAATTTAAATATTGCAGCTTTGTATTAATATTAAATAAAATCGTCTAAACATATTTTTATTTCCTGAAAATTACACCACCTGTTCGACGCAGGTATAACATTGATCATAAAAGAGTCAATTGAGCATCAGCGAATATGCAAATTAATGCAATTATTGAGAAATGAACAATTCTGATTTAATCCGAAATTAAGACTGTATAAGTGAGTGCACTTGTTTTCAGCAATTAAATGTTGTGACCGGAACAAAAGAGATTTCATTAACAATTGTGTTAAATTAATTCAAATTAGCATTTTAAAGCCAATCATTAACAATTTCGCGTACACTTGGAATGCGAACAATTGAAATTATTTTATAGCAATTAATTGAATCAGAGAAACTGTTAATAGGGCGTTGTTAATTACTGTAATCAGAAGTAATTGGAATTTTTGCTATAATTACCAGCACGCTGATGATTTAATTATCGATTTAATAAAAACATTACACTTTGAATAATTTTAGCTTTCCCTTTCGGCTATTTAAAGTAGCTATAAATTATTAAAAGCCGAAGAGATTAAGTAACGAAATCTAATTTGATATAATTTATTAAATTAAATAAACAAAACAGCAAAAATTGAGATAATTTAGAAAATCCAAACCTTACCCTTAGCAAATTTAAATCAGTCACAATACATATGACATAACGTTTAAATGAAACTAGAAAGATTTTAATTAACCAGATTACTGGAGCAAGTTATTATCTGAATTACGGAGTCATTTCAACATTTAACAAAAGGTGTGACAACACTTGTTAACCTTGGCATTGACATGCAAGATTTATTCGTTTATGAGACAATTCGAACTTCTAGTTCGTGAAAGGTAAAATAGATTTTAATTCACCGGCTTTCAATTATAACGAATACTCGTACATCATTGATAGAAACAATTTGATAGATTTGGATATAATCTTCATAACGAAGCTTATTCCTTAAGAAATTTTATAAAATATTAAAATTTTAACTATCAATTAAAATAAAATCTCAAAAATGCTTAAGCAAATGAAATTAAAAACAAACATAAAACATTTACACAAATATTCTGTTCATAAACCTTATGTAAAAATGCAAAGCATTCGGATAATTTAAGTACGTTTAATAGTACACACATGAATTGCTTTTTGTTGAAACATAGTTTTTAATTAAAATTTTAATTTATAAATTTATTCCCGCTTGGGTTGTTAAACCACTTGGAATAAAAGATGTGAAGTACTCAATTTTGGTTAAAGCTCGTAAACTGCAATTTAATCCTGACCACCATTAACTTTATTTTTATAGTTATCATGAATTGGTTTTATATCGAAATATTTCATTTATTAAAAGACGTATCGAAATTTTACTAGTAGTTTTATAATATGAGTATTACTGAATAAACCTATGTATGTATGTACTATATACACTGAGAAAAATTTACATAGTAAAATCTCCTAATGAAATAGGACTTAAAATATAGCTTTTTATTCTATGATTTATTGGAACATAAGTCACAATTTTAAAATTTCATGTGAAATTTGACTATGTTTTATTGTGTTATGTAACACCACATTTCTAAGTATAGGACTAGCTATTGTGTGGTGAAAGTTGCTAAATATATTGAACAAAGTCCCTTAATATCGGCAGTTGTCCCATTAAATATAGCACGCACTATTCACTCACATAAAGCTGTTATGTCACCGCCTGCGCGTGCACTCAGCGTCAGAAAAAGGAACAGCATTTTGGTAT
The DNA here is from genome assembly GCA_951509405.1 of Machimus rusticus. NCBI lineage: Eukaryota > Metazoa > Arthropoda > Insecta > Diptera > Asilidae > Machimus > Machimus rusticus. Next base: position 5,867,550 of record OX608049.1, read on the forward strand.
TACCACATAACACCTTTAGTAAATATTTGAAATCTTTCTTAAAGTGCTAGCGCAGACATATGTACATAAAAATGAACTGTTTAATCTTCTGTGATAGGGTATTCGCATTTAATAAATAAATATATAATAAAACTGTTTAGTAGCAGAAACCAAATTTTGTTATAAATTAAATATTGCATTTATCGCAAGAAGGCATAGTGATCGCGTTCTCCCTAATATTTTAAAATACAAACATTTATAAAGATATATTTCAGCCTTTTATAATAGATATATTTATAAAGCCTTTTCACCTGAAATTCAAGAAAGATCCCTAAACTTACAAAAAAAAGTGTAATATGGCAATACCAAACTTAGGATAACGGCTGCGTGTAACGTCACTTGAGTTCTCGGAGCGGTGACACTTGTTTGGCGTGGCGACTTAACACCGGCGCAGTGCAGAGCATTCGTTGTGCGAAATTAATTGTGTAGTTTTTGTGTGCTACTATTTGTTGTGGAATTGGTTTTAACTGTAAGTAAAACAAGGAAATTAAGTTTGATCATATTATTAACAATGGTGGAATCGAAGCTCCGCGAGTGGGATATGGAAAATTTAATTCCTTACTTTAAAGGTGAGTGTTAAACATTAATCAATAATTAATCGGTCAATAATGATTTTCAAAAATTACGGGGTTTTGGGAAGGGGAGGCGTAATTTCACCTAGCCAAATATTTTAATTTATTTCCATGTAAGTATGTACCGTATATTTGTTAATCAATTTTGATTAAACTTGGATGAGATATTATCCATGGCAATATCTCAGCTATTTTCGCAAATGGAGTGAGTAGGTGAAGCGGGTGAGGAATTTAACAATACATTCCCTTATCCAAAAATCTTCTTTCCACACTAAAACCTACCAAATTTCTTCCTTCTGTTTTTGTTTTATCGATTTAAACCGCCCTGCCACCCCACCCTTTCTCTGTCTTAATTATTTGCGTTCTGTTTATTGCACTACTCTTGTTGAAGATTTTTTTCAAAGGTCCTCTGCGGGCAAGCAATAGAAGTCTCCTCCATTGTCACCTGGAATGATAACCTTGGCTACTGAAGTACCCATGATCTTAATTTTAGGATTTCTTTTGCAAAATAGTGTGTGTTTAAAAAAAGGGGTTTTTGACGAATATAAGGCGACTTCATTGGTTAAAAAAAAAAAAAAAGTTTCAGTAAATGCATTTCAATTCACTATAATCTTGGGTACTTCACTAGATAATTAGTGAAGAACCAACAGATTTTAACTTAATCGGATGAAAACTGTTTGAGTTCTATTGCTTGCCGACTTTCAAAACACGGTTTCGAGAAAAATGAATTTGAAATTTCAAAATACTATGCTTTTGTGTAAGAGTAGCTCCAGAAAATAAATAAAAAAATAGCTGAGCTATATTCATACATAGACATTATTAATTTTATTATCAATTTTGAGATGTTTTAGTGTTATATAAGCCAATAAAAAAATTTTTCAAACAGATATAACCCCTTAATTTATTTTTACAGTGGCAAGCACAAGTTTTATTTAGTATGTTTGATTAATTTCGCAGATCGAGAAAATTACTAAGTATTTTTTCATTACATTTAGAACAAGATATTGATGAGGAAGTTTTTAGTAATTTAAATTACGAAACTCTCAAAGAAATTCTTCCAACTGCTGGGCCACGTTTGAAATTTTGGGCAAAATACTCATCCGTTTATAATAAAGTAAGATTCTATATCAAAGAAGTAATATACGTATGTTATTTTTTTTAATAATTAATAGAAAGCCGTTTCGGGTTCATCCACTACTGAAGATACACCATTAAACTCAAGCTTTTCATTTCCGTCATCTGTTCAAACATTTGAAATTGATAATCAGGAGAACGATTATTTGTTATCTAAAGTACAGCCAATTTATATATTACAAAGGATAAAAAAAACATAATTCTTTTTCTTTTAGTTTTTGAACACCCCAACTGAAAGTATTGTGCTGCAAGAATTAAATTCCGACGCAGTTGTGATTGTTAACACAGTGAATGATTTTTTAAACTGTGCCAACGGGCATATAATAAAAACGTTTTACGGTGAAAACAAAAAATTATGCCAAACTCACAGACATTTATTAGCCAACGTCGTTATCCAAAAGGAGTTTGAAATCAGTAAGAGCGTTTTTAAAATAACCACTGAGCGGTTTTTGGATTTAGCAAGCCAGATAACAACGATTTTCCCTACTGAACAGACAAGCACGTATTACACGCCTTACAATAAATTTACAAAAAAACTAGCATCTGGAAAACTATGGGAGTGTTACAATCGGTTCAAAAGGAGAATCAGAGTAAGCAATCCTAAAGCATCTACATCCAAATTGGAGGAGTCAGATACTATAACTGAGAAAATAGCCTTTTTAAAAAATAGTTTTGAGCCATGGGATAAAATAAAACTTTATTGGAACGACACAAGTATTTATCGACTAGACTTATTGGAAAATTCGGCACAATTTTCTATATCACAATACTTCAACGAATTTCACATTCTGAAAGGTCCAAAGGGTTATTCATTGCTCTTAAATGATTTTGATCACATGTACAAAAATCATACAGATAAACTTTTTTTAAACTGGAAAGAGTTAAATTCAAAAATTATTCACTACGCATCAAATTCCAACAACAAAGAAATACAGGCAATTCTGAAAAATAAAGCTTGTGACGTAACTGGATTCTTTTTGCTTCCATATATTCTTTGTACAAATTATAGGACAACTGGAAAAAAACGCACAAAATTGTCTGCCTTGGAAGTATCTGAATCCTTCATTTTGCATATTATTGTAAGTATTCACACATAGAGTTTTATCAATTTTCTAAAGCAATTTAATTTTTTTTTAAGGATTCCTCTAAACTCTCAGATGAGTTAAACATTTTAAGGGAAAAACTAAGCCGGAAGAAGGAAACATTGCAGCCTCTTGTTATCTTTGTTGGGCAGGATATAACGAAGCTGATTACTTCTTACGTAGCAATTGACGACGTCTTATATACCTTCGATTCTCCTTTGAATGCTGTTGATACCTGCTTTAAATGTTTTATGGCATTGCATGCCAGATATCCACGATCATGTGAATCAGTGTGGCTGTTTCTGCAACAACATCTTTATGGCATAAAAACGAAGTGGGATAGAAATTATGTGGTTGTGAGTACGTTAATTTCTGAACTAACATAATGTTATGTTTTCTTTGCAATACTATAGTATCTAGCTCTAACGATTATATTAGACATTTAAAACTTTTTCACCGCCTTGAAAAAATAAAAATTTAATTCATTCAGCGGTAGAATCTGTAAGACAAATTTTAGGTGCATATCTTGTGTTTTTCTTTGATACTTTACGAATTTTTAATTTTATAATAACACCTTCAAAATGATGATATTATTTGTGTTATCAATTTTTGTATGTGCCAAATGATTAACAATCTTCTACATTTTCGCGTGCCTTCAATTAATTTTTGTAGACCACTGTAGGTAAAAAAGAAAAAAGAAAGAAGTTAACCATACTAAATATTTAAAATAAATGCCCTTCTTTAATCTTATACACGTTAATGGTAAACGAATATTACCTTATTTTGTTTTGTTTTTAATGAATTTGAATAAAATTTAATTAAACTTCACGGCTTTATTCATTATTCCTAAAATACGTATCCCTAAATATTATATATTGTTCCCTTAACTGTCATTATTAATTTATATTCACGTAAATTACATGGTTTTTTGGTATCTTATATGAGGTCTCTTCTATTATATATGTATATTTATCTTCACTACATTTCTATAGGGTATCATAAAGTAAATTTGGTAAATGTTAACATAGAATATAGCAAATTATCCTACCTTATAACACAATTTTTAATAAAATTGTGGCTGATATTATTGTATTACTATCGTAGATTGTGATACGTGAATGGTCAACCGTAATACACACAATTGGAATTTTCGCAAAATTATATTATGATAAATCCCTATAATTCAATGTCCTCAGTACCATATACGTGTGTGGTTAATTCAAATATATTTATAGGGGATCAAATATACAATATATGATTTTTGGTAATAAATTATAGGTTTTTCGAGTATAGCAGAAAATACTATAAATTATCGCTGTCGCAAAAACGCCTATAAATATAGGAAAAGAAATATATAAAAAATTGGGTATTTTCCTAAAATTTCTCTCAGTGTATAGAAAATGTTACAAGCACATTTACTTTACATACATCAAAATTACTAATAATTCATGCATTATCTATGATATCTTGAAACACATTCGGAAATATTTTCTTACTATGTAGACAGTAAATAATTATTCACTTATTTTTCAAGTTCCTCGCTGTGAAAACTTACTTAAAATAACTCAAGTTACTTAATGGATTTCAATCAGTGATATATGTTGTTTTATGTGACTATTTAAAAAAATATATGGCTGATGTATTTTTTTTTTATATTGCGATGCAATACAAGTACTTAAAAACTTGTTTTATTGGTTGTTAATTAAAAACTTTCAAAATAAAAATAAAATCTGAGAAAAGATCAATTGACTGATAGAACTTAAAAGCACACTATTTACGTAATGAGATGTTGTTATCAAGACTAGAATTTATCGATAGTTTAAGAATAGTAATTAAAAAAAGATAGTTTCATTGATTTTTGAATTATTCAACCATTATTATTTTTTAATTCTTTGCTTGTATGTCCTTTTAACTTTTATAACTATTATAATTTGCTGAACAAGATTTTTTCTGATTATATTTTTAAACCGAAACCCTAACTGATGTAACCGTAGTTCGGAAATGTCAATTTATTTCAATTAAGATTTTTAATAAGGAGATTGTAGTTCATATATGTATGTACATATTTCTACATAAATTTCTTTACAAGTTCATATAAAAGCAAACCATATTGAGTTCGCTTAACCAAAACATGAACCTTTTACCTTTCTCTGTAGAATCGTTGCACAATTTACTGCACTTAATCTCACTAAAGTTGAACGTTGATTCTATGCAGAAGATTTTAGAGAAAAATTCTTAAAACTCCATGCACATTTGGATAGTATCGGTTACCTGAGCTGCAGACATCCACTTTCCTTTGAGTTTAAGAGCAGAAAATTCGCAACACATTACTCTAAACCTAAATCTTGTAGAAGCAAATCTAGCTGCAGAGAAGGTACTCCTGATTTAAATATACATGTATAACGCCAATCCTCCAAAGGTACTCGAAGTTTGTCGAAGTTACTTAGCTCGAGGAGCTCTTGAGACAAGTTAATTTAGTGCACTTACGTCGAGAAGATTAATTAATTTAATTTCATGACACCGTTTTGCTCGATAAAGCAGATGTTGGAGGCTTTCCCTAAGATGGTAGGCTTTAGGGAATTTTCCCATTGTTTATCCAACGACAATACTGCAGGTAGATATACAATATATTATGATTTGCAGCTCGCTTTATCGTGGAAAATTGGAAGGTAATTGAGCAACTAATCCGAGCGTTAATTGAACAAGTAAATTTTCATAATGGCTTTTGGTTTGTAATTTTAGCAGAAGAAAATTAATTGATTACAATACTTTTTAAACGTTGTATTGATTTAAGATGATTGATTAAAAAACAATGGAAGTAGAAGATAGAATTTAAAAGGAATTAAATATCTTTAAAATGTTGTTCTCTGTATAGTTTTCAAATAAATATAAAATGCATTCACGTTGGTGGAAAATTTGCTATGAAACTATGTAAATATTTTTATTATTTCCTTTTAATGTCATATATGGTAGTAGATTAACTATGAAATCTAAATGAATTGATAAATTGTTTTTTCTAAATAGACAATAGATAAAATAGTATTAATTACAATTTATGAGATAAATAACTTTTGATTCAATATTTAAATACTGTACATCAACACAGCATCATTACGTACGTATTTAATTATTTAAAGTGTTAAAAAATGTACTTTAACATTTTGAAAGGTCGCATTCACGATGGCCAGCGCTAGTGTTGAACTCGTTTTAATTTATAAACGTCAATTTACGTAAGATTTTGGAAATCATAATCATTTCCAAAGTCATCTACGTATGTACCTACAAATATAATAAAAGTTAATTATGAATATAACATTAAATTGTCAATTACACATATATTTTGAGTTTTATCTAAAACATATGAACTATTACGAAGTTAAAATTACTTGTTTAAGATCTGTGCTCAGTAGTTCCGAGGTTTCTAAATCTAAATTCTTACCATAAATAATACTACCAATTTAACAAGCCCTAAATTGTTTTCCTTATACTGTTGAACAAATAGTTAAAATATTCCTATACTTTTACTGAAAAACAAAAATCGACAATTGTTTTAAACATTAACTACACCCAGCTATTTTGCCATTTCGGGAAAATGACTGCCATTGCGTGACCGTCATCGGCAAAAATTAGATAGACTAATTGTTAAATAACATTTAAAATGCATTGTTATCCCTTTGTATATAAAAGTAGGTAATTGAAAAAGGAAGATAGTTTATATTTTATTTGAAGGCAATACCAATTGAAAATATGTAGCTATGTATTGTATGTCGAATTCTTCGGATTATCTTAGTTCTAGATTAGATTGCCTTAAAAAGCTAGCCTAACATATTAAAAGGCAACAGTCAATCCTTCAGAATTTATCAAACCTTTTTGAATTTATTTTTTATGCTTCGTCTCAGATAACAATAAATAAATATTTCGGACATTTCTCCTCAATTCGCTGTTCTCTTTGGAAGAAAGCTTTTCAGTTGGCAGCTAAGAGAAATTAAAGTTCTTGTCTGAATCTACGAATTCCCCATACTGTAAGAGATGCTCTTAGTTACACACCAACATAGATTTAAATATCATGTACTATTATTACTATTTTTACGCACATTGCATTTAAATTTATTTCAACTGCTATGCTATAAAATGTTGAGTCATTATTATTATATTATCAAGGTATAGTATTTTTGGAATCATGGACTAAAATTAAAAAATATACCTTTCACGAAATAGACGTAGATGTATTTATATAGGTACATCACTTACTTTTGTAATCTGTAGGCTATACGCTGTAGATTAAATAAATAAAATAAAAATATATAAATACATTAGATAACTTTATTGTAAACTTATAAATATAATATAATATTTTACAATTGTAATTTTGCTGTAGATATTTATTACCCTGTATATATAAACCAAATAACTCTAGGTATCTTACGCATATCCGAATTTTCCAATATCTCAATTCTGTCAAGTTTTACGTTCTTAAGATTTTTAGTACAAATTATATAAAATTTAGGTACTTATACTTTGTGACTGCTTTTCAGTTGTAAGCCTTTATAATTTAAAGTTAATTGAGTAATATTTTATTAAAATTTGTTGATTATTTTAAAAATGTTATTGAAAAGTATTTACTCAGAAAGAATAGAAATAAATATTAACAAACTATTATTTGATAGCGGAAACTTTCGAACAAATGCTTTTATAATTAGTAAATGTTTGCACATTCAGTTCCAAATTTTATTACTGCTTTATATTGTTATTTTATACTTAAGAGTATAAATATCCGAATCCTGTTCTGAAGTTATTTAATTTCTACAAACAGAAGCAAAATACCATTCTCGTACACTGCAGTCAAAATATATTTAACTTTAATTTAACTTAACCAAATTCCACATTTACAAGAAACTTTCTCCTTTTTAATCTTGATCGGTTAAACCAGAACAATCTCAAAATTTTGCATTTTGAATTTTACTTTTGTGGAGAATTGCAATGGAAAACTTTTAATTAAACTGGTCGAACCAAAACAATAACATACAAAGTGCGAATGCGATGCAATGCGGCAGGAAGAATTTATTTAACTTTCTAGTGTACAACGTATCCAAACATTTAATTTGCTTCTACCATGGCATTTATTGGCAAAAGTTTTTAATTACATCGGACTGATAATAAAAAGGGTCAAACTGACCCATTCCAAATGCCCATGGGGGAAAAGACCTCATTTGTAAAGAGACACGAAAATGTCGTGCTGGGTCTTATGAAGAAGAATCTAATCGTGTCCTTTATAAGTTATGGAGGGATGCGGCAAAATGTTTGCTTCTACGTGGAAAAATTTTTGCTTTAAGGGAACTTGGGGGGACTTATGTGACATCCCCTTTCTCTAGTTGAGTGTTATCTCTAAAGTATTACAAACATTTTTACTTACAGATAAACACGCATTATGGGGGAGGATGCTTTAAGTGAACCTGCAGGAATTCCCTCGCCGAACGAAGTCGAGAAGGCACAACAGGCTAAGAAAAAGTATGGAAAATATGAGGGAGTTCGGATAACGAAAAATGTTATCTTTATTGGTATGGCATTTATGATACACTTTACCGCCTTCCATGGTATGTCCAATCTTCAGAGCTCCGTGAATGCAGATGCAGCGCTTGGAACGACAACCCTTGCGGTCATCTATGGATCACTCATCTTATCAAATGTTTTTCTTCCAGTCACCCTTATCAGGTAAAAAAATCGTAATCTTTAAAAATAGTATATAACTCTTTATGCGTTTTTAATATAATTTAGAAAATTTAAACATTTGTTTTTTTAAACTGGTCATTTCTAATTTGGTTTGTCGATGTAGAAATGCAAATGGTTTGTCGATGTAGAAATGCAATGGTTGCGAGCTCAAAAAAATGCTGCTCAATCCAGAACACCAAGCCAATCTCTTCAGTGTGACTACGGCTTGATGTTCCTGCTACAGTCGTGGCGATCGTGGTGACCGATCCTCAGTCCTATATTATTCACAAGTTTGAAATTTGAAGTTTAAAGTATAAGCGAAAACAAATCTTGTAACAATATGTAATGAAAGTTTAAATGCATTTTATACAACTTTAGATGAATTGTAAAGACTTTTACGTAATTTGCATAAAATATATGAAATTAAAATTATTTAATGCAATAAATAAAATAGATCAATTTGATAGTGTAACACATTATATTATTTTGGAACGGTTCTCTAATTTTAAAACTTGACAGAGGAAAAATTTAACAGTCCCAAATGTAGCCCAAAAAAGTCAGGACACGTCCGTTTCCGTTCTATACTCAAATTAGTTGTGCGCTGAACCACAATTTAAGTTGTTACATTTTAAATGGGCGTATTTTTTAACTTCTGTGCCAATTGTGGGCACATATGTATGTACTTGTGTGTGTGTGCCTGCAAACCGGACATATTTTTCAATTGCGATGCTTACTTTGCCTTTGGATGCATATGTGCCTGATAAACGAGCGTATTTAATTCCTTATTGAAAATGTTGTTTTTAGTTTGAAAGTAGTACTAAAATATGTACATTTTATTGAATTCGTTTAAAATATGCTTACTACTGAAATAAGAAAAGTACTCAACAATAACTTGTAATGAACTCCTTTGAGAGAGCATAAAATGCCACTCTTAACAACAATTTAACATAGCTTCTTGTTTACAACTTTTAATAAAAAACCTTCACTATTGTGGTATCTTTATGTAGAATACAAAAATGTGAATTTTATGCACTAGCTACAAAGATCTTCTTATTCGTGGACTTCCTGATTTAGCAAAATTTGAAATGTACATCCATTTCGGTCGTACTAAATTGAGCACAAAGCCAGAGTAGAGCGATGGTAGATGTGTCTTCTTTACTTAAGCCATTGGTGGTGGTGGAAAATTTATTTTTTACAACTTCATAAAGTTATCTGGCACTTTGAATCCTGTGTAATCATTCATTCGGCAACTTTGTGCAACTTTTCCCAGAGTATACAACGTACAAAATTTAGCAGTAAAAGAAAACACTTTTTCTGGATTAAATGAAACATGGAATAGTCGGGATTTTGGGCATTTTACGACAGAGATATACCATCCATGATTGGTCCAAAAAATTCTGTCGCAGAACTGAGGCAGATATTTTGGACACATACCTCAGCTGGTGTACCAAAGTTTCGAAGAGGAAACTCTGTCGGGGGTGTAAATCGTGAGTGGCTTAGTTCCGTATTTGCATTTTGTTTGCATTACTGAGACAGTTTGCAGCCAATCCTACTTCCGTATTCCGGTCTATAATAAAATTTAATTTTTATCTTTCCAACCACTTGGTTCCAACACTCGGTCATTTTGTGCACTTTTTCTGGTCTTACAGATGGTTCGGCTGCAAATGGACAATGGCAATTTCTTTTATCGCGTATATGCCGTATATCGCAGCTCAGTTCTATCCCCGGTTTTACACCCTCATCCCGGCTGGATTAGGGGTCGGATTCGGGGGTGGTCCACTCTGGTGCGCGAAATGCACTTATCTTTCTGCAGCGGCTGAAGCTATGGCCACAGTTCTCGGTGGAGACTCCAAGCAAGACGTTATTGTTGTACGATTTTTTGGACTATTTTTTGTGTTCTATCAAATGGCTCAGGTCTGGGGTAATCTCATCTCATCGTCTGGTAAGAAGTTGAATTTCTCTTCCCCGCAGTTCGACGTCTTATTATAGTCGGAATTTGTTTTTTTTTTTGCAGTTCTCTCCTTTACGACGCTTGTCGAAGAATTTTCTTCAAACGTGACCGACCTGAAGGATAAAAACATCTCTGCAGCAGCTAATAAAGTGGCTGAAGTCTGCGGCGCTAAATTTTGCCCAGGAGTTGACGCTCAAGTTAATCCGAACTTAATCCCTCCTGAACCTGCAAAAATTCAGATGCTTACCGGAATTTTTTTGCTTTGCATGGTTGTCGCATGTTTGCTCATCATTGTTGGAGTGGATTCTTTATACAGGTAAGACTTCAATTTTATTAATTAATAATTAATTAATTTATAATTTATTAATTTATATTTCCGTGAGGGACGTAGAAATTGAATATGATATACAATCTGCTTATAAGACATTTAAAAGTTATCATTAAATCTTAAATTAAGTGCTTCTATAATTTAATTGCAATTAACCAAAAATTTGTGGGAGCTAGAAAGACAACCATATTGAAAAATATTTTTTAAAAAAGCGATTAAAGTTAACTCGTTAATTTTCGCAGCCTAAGGCAAACTAGGTCAATTTGTTTAAATTTAAACAATTATATTCTTTCAAATATACACTTAAATACAATTAATACGTGTTGATTGAACCAAGTACCAGATAATATCCAGGGCCAAATTCTGAAGAATTGAAAGTAGGTACTCTCGGTATGTACATATGTATTATCCGTGCTGCTATTAGCTATAGTACCCGACTAAAATTTTTGGGGGGTGCAGTTAAGGCCTCTACGAGGCTTGCCACACTACCTTGTGTGGACCCTGTGAGGCGCATAAAAGGCATATAACGCCTTGCCTCATTCGCGCATCATATGAATGCACAAAACTTGGTACTTAGGGGTTTTTTGGGGTCGCTGAGGCATATGGTGGGATTGTTCATTCCATTGTAAGGTATACATGTGTTAGGTTTGCCTCATAAGACCCTTATGAAAAACTCCTAAGCCACACCTCACTTCAGTTGCTGATTTTGTTTTGGGGTCCTCTTGAGAATATACGGGGAAATCCTTCTATCGGCATTCCCCTCATTTGCGCCATGAGGCTCACACGCTATATGAGGCATGCCCCTTATAAATTCTAGCCGGGTACGAAATTGTTATTTTTATTACCGAAAGATTACCTATAGTAGTAGCAGTAGTATAGTATAGTGCATAATTTTCTTAGACAATTTGAATACAGACTACTATGCTTTTGATATAGACAATAGACAGTATGAACTTAAATAATGAATTTATCTTATTTTATTTTATGGATTTGTAACACATATTATATATACATTTTAGCTTTCTGCACTTCTTTTCTATATAAACTTTAACTACTTATGCCAAATCTCACACTACTCCGTCCGTCCAATATTCTTAAAAATTACATAATATTCTCGACATGCTTTTGCATTTATTCTACCAATTTATCTTTAAAATCCCCATTAATACTTTTCCATTTTTCATTTGAAATCTAAATATTTCGCACGAGCTCCCAGGTATAATCTCACCGTCATGCATTTTTATCACCTCAGTAAAATCTAACATACTTTTCCATTCTCCAAACAATGGAAGGTGAAAATTCATACGTCACCTTTCGCTGATTTCAGACTTCCGAGCATAAAATTCATATGTAGGTATCTAAAGAAAATCCACATTCTATAGACTGACTTCATGATAGCATAAAGTCATATGGATTTTCTGAAGTTTTCTAACATATACGCTAGACATTTTGACGTGCTTTCACGAGGGTGCACTTTCCTTTCATCTGATGTCTCAACTGTTTCGTTTTATATTTTTTCATTTTATGAAAGAATATTTTATTTGTCATTTTAAAAATACATACGATCTATTAAACATAAAAATCTATTAAAAATGATTTGGGCTTTTTTTTCTTTGTTTTTCTAATAAGAGAAAAATTGAATTGATAGATACGCTAGGAGATTACAGTGAGTGAACATGCTAGTTCTAATGAATTTGTGGAACAAGTTAATAATCCGAATCCCACAAAACTTTGCAGGAATGTTATTTTGGAGCTTAAACTATCCAATATTTAACAATTTTTTGTTGGAAAGCGATACTCTTCGAGAAATTTAATTTGAACAATGTTTTTTCCAACAAAAAATGATTGCATGTTTTGTAAAGTATAGCTTTCCGACAAAAAATATTTGCATATAAGCTTTTTTTGAGCTCCAAAAGAGAACGCCTACGAAGTTTCATAAGAATCTGTGGGCTTCGTAGATTCTTAACTTTAGCCGAATTTGCTACTTAAGCCGTATGATTTTTATTAAGTTGAATTAAAATCTTTTAGATTTTTTACAGGACAATTAGTTTTAGTATTTGGACAATAGAGTTATCGTATAAGGATACCCCCTCCTTAATTTTGAGTTACGAAATTCTATAAAAATATGATTTATCTACTTTCAAACGCCTATGTTTTAAATGTTGCCCAATTGTGTCGATTTATCTTTATGCTTTGGGCTCAAGCTTTATGTATGTATGTATATATGTATGTAGATAACAGTCAATATAAATTGAACATAAAATACTTGAGTAAATAGAATCAATAAATAAGCAAAATGTCTTCGATAACTACATATGTATGTACATATAATGAATGAACTTCGGTGTGCATCAGTGCGTGCTCGCGACATTCCTCTGAAATGAAATTAATGGATAGGTGTAATCAGCTCCTGTCCGCATTGTCCATTTGTCACTAAACGCAATAAACACGGCGGGGATTGCTCTTTTCAGATATGGCGTGAAGCGGAAATCTGCTGGTAATGGGATATCTGGACTAAATCTGCTGGCAGTTACAATAAGATTGCTCGGGGAGCGGTATCAGCTGTTATTGCTACCAATTACGATGTTTATTGGCGCCGAAGAAGCCTTTATCGCCGTCGATTTCACAGCGGTGGGTTAATATCAGGAAGTCGTCTATCTCTGTACCAAGCAAATAGACGACACATCCGCACGCACACCTCGGATTAATCCCAAAAAACCCAAACCCAAAAATATATATTTTCAGTCGTTCGTCGCCTGCGGATGGGGGATTTCGCGAATTGGATATGCGATGATATGTTTTGGTGTCGCTAACGCAATCGCCTCGGGGGTCGCTGGAGCCCTGGCCAAAATGGTCGGCAGGGTCCCCAGCATGATAGCCGTTTTCATCGTCCATGGGTCACTTCTAATTTGGATGCATGAGTGGACTGCAGTCGAAAACGATTACTGGACATATTGTGCGATGGCAGCCGTCTGGGGCCTGGCAGACGGTATTTGGCTGGTGAACGTAAATGGTATGTAAATTATATGCTTTTATGTAGATGAGGAATTGACACATATGGGAATTCAACCCGAAAATTGTCCACAGTATTACCTCATTAAATATTGAATGTTTATACTTGATGAACATGACACCAAGCATTTTGAATATAAAATTATTACACCAGTTGGAAACACTCTGCCAACCATTTCGTTTTCTGTATTAATGCAAGATTGGCGCTTCTAAGTTTCAAATAAAACCAAATGGTGAATAATCAATCCATTTATTTCTGACCTTTTATCTAAAACTAAGACTGCATTATTAATCTTCACTTTATGCATGCGCTGCGCATATATTGAATTTCACCTCATAGCTCTCAACAACTTCAGTAGATTTATGCTTATAGCATGCAGACCATAATTCATATGTTGGCTTCAGCATGATATACAAATGCCCGTGACTATTTCAGTATTCGAGGGATTAAGCGTTTGAACTAAGCTAAGGAGTTCAAGTCCAAGTCTTAAAAATTAAACACGCGCAGCATCACGATGCAACTATATATATGTATGTACGTACATGCAAGTAAATATTATGCACATATGCAATAGATAGATTTAGTTTTATGGCCTAGAATTAGGTCAACTGGTTGATTTTTCCTATTGCTTTTGAATTTATATGATTCAGATAATTTGAAAATTTATTTTAGTTTAGTTAGACACTCAGGCCCTATATGAAACTTTAAAAAAATATATACCGTACCGATTAGACGTATCGCCATCACCATCATCATCTCATCTACAAATTTAGAACTCGAAAATCGGATTTTTATGCAAATCATTAATTTCAGAGTCACATACCTAAATAAAAATAAAATTGATGGGACTCATAGTTTTTAATGTAAAATAATACAATTACAGATATAGAATGTTTGAAAAAAAAAAGTGGAAGGTGTACCTACTTCATAACAAGTACTACAAATAAAACTTAAACAAAACGAACCCAATCTAAATTCCACAAAGTGTTGGTTTTAGAATTTTACATGAGATAGTTAAGTCAGAAAGGTAAGAAACCATTTTCTGATACGAGTGTAGAAATAAGAATAATCTCATCGGTCCTGAAAACTATATACATCTTGCTTTTCTCTGTCCGTTGTAATATGCTAATAATTATTATAATAAAGGAGTAGAGTTTTATTCACCAAATGTCTACATTAATATCACGCTGCAGTTATAGTAGTTTAGAAAGAACGATATTTGATATATGATCTTTTTATGATCTATTTTCAGCTATGATCCTCAAATATTTGTAGCGCAACCAACTTTTCGAATTTTACCATGAAATTTACGCCAAAATATTCTTACGCAAAATCAAAACCTCAATAAACTTGTTATATGTACATATATATACCAAATTAATATTTATTCATACGATTTTGTTTCAGCTTTCAGTGGCATTCTATTCCCAGGAAATGAAATCGCGGCGTATAGTAACTTCCGTCTTTGGGAATCGACTGGATCTGTGATCGGTTACACCATCAGCGCTTATTTGTGCACAGTGTTGAAACTACGTCTTTTAATGGGACTGATGATGTTTGGATTTTTATGGTATGTTTTTTATTTAGATCAATCAGAACTACAAAACTATATAATGATTTATATTGGTTTTCAGCTATGCCACAATCGAATACTTAGAGCGACGAGCTAAAGGATCTATTAATATAAATGATAGGGAATTAGTGCCACAGACGGAAAAAAGTCCGACTTATTAATTTTATGAATGTTTTATTTTAGAAAGATTTTAAGAATTTCAAAGATTGAGCTGCCTGCGAAAGATAAAATTGTTTGAGAAAACATTCTTTTGTTATTCCGTAAATTTTAAGAGTAGTAATAAATATTAATTTGTTAGTATTTTAAGGTAGAAAGTTACAAAATTGAAAAAAATAAAATGTTTATTTATTTGATACAATAGCTACCTACTCATGAGCAAATTTATTTATTTAATTATTTGTTATAAATTTTAAAATCCTGGGCCAGTTCCGCAAGCACAAACAGAGAACATGAAATTATGAAAAAACATACTTCGGAGTCCGAAAAGCGACATAAAGTGTTGAACCAATTTCCAACATAAATCGAAACCCAAATTTTAATTCATTCAGATGCATTTTCGTTCCAAGTTCATTTCGTTTACGGTTTGAATCTTAGCTAAAATCGTGACATTCACCTGAACTCATCAAATGCACATTGTAAACATAAAACAAGCGTTCCAGAGAGAAAAAAAATAAATTATGTTTTCAATCAAAAAAGGTCTGTCTGTCGGGAAAAACTTTATTCAGGGAAAATTGAAAAAATTCTTTTAGTATACATTTAATAATTGTTTTATTTTCACCTGATTCTACAATGGAAAGGGAAGGAACGTTTTTTTAAAATCTCGACTTCACAGCCGATGGTTAGAAGTAAAATTTAGGCGCTTTATATAAACGTTTAGCGAAAATTGTTGCAGATTTAATTCAGTTTCTTCCTTCTTCCTACGAAATTTCACTCTGAAATAAATAAAGGGTCTGATCAATATGAGAGCATTTTACACAATCGATTGCTGTATGTTGGATTGGAACACCACTCTCCGTATTTATTATAAAATTCATTAAATTCCTGAATTGTATGATTTCAACACTTGTTGTTAATTTCTAAAAAAAGATTCAATAAATTCGAGATTTAAATTTTATAAGCATATTTTTTACTATAAATTTAAATTGAGTTTGGCAGTTTGAGATTGTTTGTAAGATAACTACAACCAGAAAGTTCATTAACTAAACGAACTTCGGAAGCTTGATGCTTTTAAAAAGCTTTCCAAGCTCTGTACGACTTAAAAAACTTACCGACATTCGTTTTTCTAAATGGCATCACTTATTTCTTATTATTTTTTTATATAAATATTTATTTAAAAATGCCGGTTAAGTACGAGTAGAACAACTGAAATTTTCATCATTATCTACAGCTTATAAAATGTGTAAACATGTGTATGTACATACATATATATTCCATTAAGTAAATAAGGCTCTATCGCAAGTCAATTGCACGGCATTATTTCCGTAATCGTTATTGTGCAAATTCTTGAAATATTTCCATGTATTTTTGCTATCCGGAAATCCGCAGTCTTCAAGTTTATGCAACAATTTCAAAAGGTTTTTGAGTTTGTATCATAGAAATATAAATTAACACTACACGCGGCCACGCTAAAGTATCCTGTCGAAGAGTACAGCAATAGTGTGTAAAAGAGACGCAGCATAAAGCAAATTACAGGAGGGTACCTCATCGCGGGAATTGCGGCGTGCGAAACCAACATGCGGAGAGGCACAAAGTTTATGCTATGATTTTTAGAATTTAATATTATAAGTATGTGTTTAAAATTTCTGATTTTGCTTCATTTGAGTTCGTTGTTTTAGAATTATCTTACAAAAGTTATTATTATTTTTAGTTTTTGAAATACCCTTCTTATAATATATATACATTGTATATATGTATGCCTGCATTGATGAACCACTACTAACACAGCAATTACAAACACATCAGGAAATTTGGTACGCTCAATTTGGCTTACAGCCATTCCGTGTTTAGTTTATACTTCTATGGTGGGTATGTAAATTTATTTATACTATAATTTCTAAATTTTTCAATTATGTGCCTTTATGCAAATGAATGTGAACATGTTAGTAGTTTTGTTTGCTGTCT
The DNA here is from genome assembly GCA_951509405.1 of Machimus rusticus. NCBI lineage: Eukaryota > Metazoa > Arthropoda > Insecta > Diptera > Asilidae > Machimus > Machimus rusticus. The sequence continues at coordinate 5,885,072 of OX608049.1, forward strand.
TTCTCTGAAAATAACAATTTTTGACCTCTTACGCAAAAAGAGATGGTATAATGTACATAAGTTCGAAGAACGCGTGTGTGTGTCTGTCTGCCTGTGGCATCGTAATTTCAAAAAAGCTGAACCCATTTCAAGGCTGTTTTTTGTTGTTCAAAAGCTGGTATTTGCGAGATTGTTTCTAACCATCTTGACTTAAATTAATTTTAAGGTGTTCAAATGGATAAAAATAAGGGGCATTATAATTTAAAATGTTCCAGTCGAATCGAAAGAAGCTTTTAAAAGCCATTTTTGGATAAAACTTCCCTATCTAACATTTTGATAAACCAATTTCAGAAAATAATTCATTTTTCTTATTTAACATTATTTTTTATTAAAAGAAGTCAAAGTCACTCACTTTATTACAATCACTTTATTTTTTACTTTTGCTTAAATAATATTTTTACAGTATAGTCATGATTAACACTAACGCCTAGTTCTAGCTTAGATTTGTTTTGTTCACAATATTTTTAAAGAGAGTATACTGCACTAATCACATCCAGTCTAAATTCTTTTTTTTTTAAATTCATCTCTTCTAATTTTTAGCCATGTTACTTTTTAAAGAGTCCTCAGAAAGTGGCGGTATTCATATTTACACGGAAAAAATGAAGTATTTCCACTGGAAAAACAAAATTACAGATTCAACTTAGACGTGATTAATCTGTATTTTTATTTTTTTTTTAAATGGCACTAATCGATAATTTTTTTTTTTAATTCAGGTCTTCCAATGCATCGGTTTGAAGCACTCCCTCGGGCTGTTTGTAACAAAACTTATAATCGTAATTTGAACGAAAAATCATAGCACTATGACACAGAGTTCATGTATGGCAACAGACGCCTTTTAGAAAGGTCGGAAGGGAGCTCTCATTTCGAGATATTTTCTTTAAACTTAAATTACAATTTGGTTCCTCGCTAACGTTCTACGTAAATTGCTTCTAAAAAATAAGCTCTTTGTTGAGAGTTAACTTTAAACTAAGAGGTTAACGAGTGCTTAACCACTTTACCTTGGGGTTATCACAATATTTACATTACAATTACTTTTAATACCTTAAGGAAAGCTACAGCAATAATACATTTATTTACAACTCTGCGTCTCTGGGTTCCATTTTAGACCATCCCTTTGGACATCATCCGAACGGTGTTCTTCAGGGCCTGCCGCTTGTTACAGAACCAAATACGTATTACTTCCCGTTCGTATCCTAGTTGGTGAGCTAGACCTGTGATTTCAGTACCTGGGGGTTTTTGGAATTCAATTTATTAACATCCAATTCAAAACATTTTCATCTTCTATTTACCTGACGGATGCGTATTCCGTTCAAAGTGAGCGTTTAGTAATTCTAGAGCTTGAGGAGTGAACGACGTCCTTCTTTTTCTCTTCTTCGAAGGTTCAACTCCTATAAAGTCGGTTAAGTGATTTTGGCCAGCTTTGTATCTGTTCCAGTGACTGCAATGTAAGTTAAAGAAATATTTTATTATATTATTTAGTGTATGCACCATAATACAAATTTTGATCCAAAAATGCAAACTTTAAAATAGTTGAAAAACATCTGAAAATCGAATTTAATCCCCTTGAATCTAAAACCCACATGCTTTCAGCTCATCCACGGACATCCGTTGAGTTTATTTAGCTTTTTAATTTGTCTAAATTACGTGATAATGGTCGGCTCAAAGGTGTAAACAGAGCTGAATTCACGGTGGGGCAACTGGGGCAGAGCCCCAGAATCTTCAAAAAGTAAATGCCTCTACAAATCCCCGGATATAAATAGTTTTTAACTACAAATTACATATTTGGATTTGTAATTTCGAAGATATATTCATTCTGTTTCAAATCTCATATTTAATTTATCGAATATTTATTACGAAATTAATAATTAATTAATCATTTAATATGGATAACATAAATGTTGAATAGTTGTTCTTTGTAGAAGTCAAAAGTGACAAATTATTCGTCACTTGTACCTCCCGAGACATTTATTTTTGAAATTTCGAAAATTATCATTTTGCCGCAACGATTTTTTTTATATTCTCAAAAAGTTTCGTTGCAAATTTTTTAAATATGATATCTTAAAGACATTACCACTTTTTCATTCAAAAAAATTCTTCAGGAATCTTTGAAATTAACGGACTAAAGATGTTTTTCCACTTATCATTCAAGTAAAGTTAAATATTTCTTATTTTCAGCACTTGTTTAGAAGTTTTTAATTTAGGGTTCTTCCACGATTTTCACCAAAAGATTGATGAAATTCCGACAGAAAACTATAATATTTCACAATTGTAAAGTTAAATATCTCAAGAAATAAAACGAGGGACAAATTATTTTTGCATACCTATCCTTCAATTTTGACTCTAAAGTCTAAATGGACATTCTTACAAAGTTTTATCAAAATCCGTGAGGAAACCTCAAACTTAATTGATTTTCGCTTAATTGCATTATTTTGTTATTTTATTAAAGAATCTTAGACAATAAGAAAATTATTCTTAAAATTTCTTAAAATATCATACTGTACATACAATCGGGTATTGATACTGAGCCTCTCTGCAAACATTTATATACATATATATAATAATATATTTATATACGTATATATAACACACAATGATTAAGATGAAACTTAGCACAAAAATAATTAGGACAAAACCTAGACTAATCCATAGTTTGGCTGGATCAAACAATTAAGTGGATTACTTCTTTTTAAGTTTTTATTTTGAAAATATTTTTAGAACTAAAATCCTCTCAGGTTTTCCTTTATTGATATTAATTTTAAAAGTATTAAATATAATTTGTTACTCACCTCTCCTCGGCTTCTTTCATCCACCTTTCAAGAACAGGTTTAATTTTTTGAGCGCTTTTCGGAGTAATATCCAATTTTTCAAACCTAAAAGAAAGGAACCAATTACTTCATGAAGTTTTTACTTTACATTAACCTTCAAGCTATAATCCTTTTATAATGAGGATTGCCAAATCTATTTAATTAAAATTAGTGGCATATACAAATGCGATAATGTTAATGTTTCGTTGGACAATACGAAGGTTAAAAAATAATTACACATATTCGATTTTCTTGGTGTATAACTTTTGTTATTTTTATTTGACATAATTTTTTTAAGAGAGAAAAATATGTGAAAATCTAATTTTATCAGCAGACAAGAAACGATTAATGACTACAAAGTTATTCGTGAGAACTCGAAATTTTAAATAGTATACAGAATGAGACTTCAGTATTTGATAACATTTAAATGTTGTTTTTGAGAATAATGGTCTTCAAATTCGATTGGATTCGAATCGATTTATCAACCGAAAAAAACGACTTCCCATTTTCAAAAAACATAGACATTAAATTTATTTTCAAGAGTACATAGTCATCTTTTTAAAAATACAATGATTACGTTTGCGAATAAAAATAGCTACACCAATATAATATGTTTTTAATTTCAGATGAACCTAACATTGTAATATTTTTCAATAGAAATTCAATAATAATAAAATAAAAGGCATAAATTGAGTTTGAGATCTTCTGCCAGATTTTGATGAAACCTTTTAGGAAGGTAAAAAAGAAAATTTACGGTCGCTTAATTTCCTGAGATATTTGAATTTAAAATTCTGAAAAGTGTTACTTTTCCGCCGCAATATCTGCTTACTCCTGCCATCTTTTCGTGAAAATTATAGATACATTTTAAATTATGATACCCCGAAACATAAAAACTTTCGTTTTACAGAAAAATTTACTTTACTTCGATTTGTCATATTAAAAGACAAATGTGTACTTGTCACCGTCGATAAATCAAAAAATACATTTACCTGCAATTCATTAATTTCAAAGATACTTGAAGACATGTATATAATTTAAGGTATTTACGTAATTTGCAACGAAACATTATGAGAATATATAAAAAATTGTGGCGGAAAAATGTAAATCTCTTATATTTCAAACTCAAATATATTTGCCATTTCTGTCTTCAAATGAACTCTCCTGAAGAGTTTTATCAAAATCCGTGAAGAGACTTACAGTAAATCTTTACCAAATATAAATATAAATTTTAAAAATCGGCTATTTTTTAAAACATTACATGACTGATTTTTTGCGTTATTTTGTTTATTAGAAAGTTGCCTATATAAACTTGTTTTAAGCTGTTTCAAATAGCAAATCATTCAGGTTTTTAATTGAGCCATAAGCTATAAGTCTAAAAAGAGCCTTATTTTTTACAATTTTATTCTAATATGTAGTTCCATATATCTATAAAACTGCTTACTGCCACATTGTTGTCGCTAAGCCACATTTCTTAGATACAATCTTCACTACTCTGCAGATTGAAGCCATGGAGAGGAATGTAAATTTATTTAGGAGCAGCTCTTAATTGACCGCCGTATATCAACTTAAGTTTTACAACAGCAGCATTAAAAGTGTGAAAATTAATGAAATTACGAAACTTGTAATTGTGCACCTCTTGCGCCCATGAGACGCTTATTAAGGCTGATTTTGCACCGAACAAGGAGAGTAGAAAAGAAAACCCCTTGCTTGCATATGGGACGCAAGTGACAAATTGTGTTGTTCGACTGCAATTAGCATAAACAGCGCAAGTAGCACGCATGTCCCACAGCTGATTATGCACGTAATTGAGTTTTTTACAGCGTTTTATGCCAATTAAATTGCTAAGCAGATCTATGTATTGAGTTGATTTTTAACATTAACATTTTCTGTGGTCGTATAAAAACGATTTTGTTTCCCTAATTGATGCGCCCTATTTTACTGAATCAAGAAATTTATCGCGGAAAAAAAAATACAAATTTTTTTGTTTTTACTGCGATATATACAACTTCGTGGTATAAGCGATAAAGGAACTCGTTTGTAGCAATCAACTGTGATCCATAAAAGTTTTAAGGTGCAAATAAATCGAGAGACCGGTGTATGGCCGATGGGCATAAAAACACAATGGTTTTATAGTTAGTAATATTAGCGATTTTAAACGAGTAAACCTACCTGTGTGCCTGTAAATTATAAAAGACATTATTTAAACTGATCCGTTGCGATCTATCGTAGAAATCGGAGATAATAACGAATATCTCAACTTTGGCCAAAAACAAATCGGAAATTATAGCTTGAAGGCTGAACTCAACACTTAGAATGTAGAAAGTATTTCAAAATTGCATGAAATGAATGTGCCAAACCAGTGCCAGGACATTGACATAATGCAAAGAAAAAGGAACGACGAAACGTTTACTGATCAAAACACAAAAATTTAATGAATTTTTTTTTTTTTTTGGTACCTGAGGGTTTTCAGGATGCAAAATATTTTTGCGGAGACTTTTGCAACTTCATGGCAATGCCCTGGCCCTTGAATGCACACACTCACACAACAACAGTTTAGTCTACTTATTTGAAATTGATTTACTTATTAGTTCTATAGATTGGAGCAATTCAGAAAAATGCATATCAACACTGCTGCAGCGCGGATCGTCGCACCGCGCCGCGCCGCGGAAACGACGGACAGCATCGACTGCATTCTCCGGCTGTTGATCGGTGTTAATTGCACATCCGCTTTCACCTCATCGCCGCACTCGCGGATCGCGGCGAGCTCAATTTCATGCATATATGAAAAACCCGTGTTAATATACATTTTTCTCATTTGCGCCATTTTAATATTGTTTCTAATTAAATTAAGTGCTGAAGCTGGGGAAAATCAAAATAAAAACGAAAACAAAACGTAAACGTACATGTTCTGCTGCTGGGACGAAAGCTGAGCGGCATACATCTGCGCGGCGAGGGCACTGGCCGTGGTGCAGCGTCATTGCATTGAGTTCGGATCACGGAGAAGTCCACGTCGGAGCAACGAGATATCAATTGATCGATAATTTTTTTTAATCAATTAATTGGACCATGCGTTTCACGGGGCCGTTTTTTGTATGTGATTTTTTTCAATCGGTTGCGTCCCGATAAAATTTTTACCGAAAAAGAAAAAAAGAAATACCAAGAAAACTCTCTTTAGTTTTTTGACTAATTACAAAAATCACTAAAGCGTTAAATTAAAATGTCCTGGCACCTAAAAATTATGAAACAAAGAGAAAAAGTTTGCTTTTTTTAAAGCTGCGTACTATTAATTTCATTTTTTTTTAAATTTTGGAATATGTTATAGTTTACGAATATTTTGCATAAATCACATCACACTGTACAAACAAATCAACAATCAATTTTAAGTTAGACGTGCAATTAAAAGGTACAATCATATTTAAATCATTTTTTATAACACATAAGAAAATTACCTTTAGGAACAACAAAATAAGGTTAGAAAATATTTAATATTAGAATAAAGAAAAATATTAAATTTATCATTATATTATTGACTATTTATAGCGTTACATCTGCTGCTTTGCAATTTACAGTGTTCTAGTAATAAGATAAGTTTTATTTTCGGTATATCAATATATGTAATTAATTATAATAGGTAAAATCTAATAAAAATCTAGTCTATACTAATATCCAAAGACAAAAATTTTCTTTTAGATAGCCCGAGTGAGCGCATTGCCGAATTTTGAAAAGAATATTAAAATAAATTAATGAAGGTTTTCAAGAATTTATAATGTAGCTCAAATCAAAGAAAAATACTTTCAAATTCTTCAAAATAGCTGAAGGATAAAAAAGTGTTTTATATGAATCATATTAAGTACCTATTTTATTTTTAAGGAATAATACAGACTATTCGATATTAATGATGGAAAAGCTTTTTTTTACTTTAAAAATAAATCTACAGTATTTTTATACCTTCTAGAAATTCAAAATGTTTATATATATTTATGTTCAAATCAGATTTAGGACGAATTTAGAAGCTTGTACTTAAAGGATCAAAATTGTTTAAACAAAATGTGTTTATGTTGTAATATGGTATATAACAGCGTCCAAAAATTGTTTTAAATAAATATAATACTATTCTCACAAAAACATTCTAAAGATATGTGTTTTTTCTTAATTCTAAAAGGAAAGTTTCCTTTAATAGTTTTTGAATATCAAAATCAAAATTTACCAGAAATCAAAACACGATTTTGGAAAATTATTAGAAAAGATAAGTTCTATTCCGAAAGTTATAAGGGCTACGCTTACATTGAGTACAAAATACATAATTTGATAAATCAATAAAACCACATATCTATGTACCTACCACATCATTTCATAAAAGAATATATAGGCAATGAAACTACGATTTGTGTCATGTTATGGTTTGCTGTAAAAATTCATAGTTTTTAATGGTTTTTCGAACATTATAGAAAAAAGGTTCCTAATTCTATTTTTGTTTAGAAATATGATGAAAAATTTTCGCTGGATTTGTTATCTATGGAAAAATTCTTTTAGAAATTTCCCATTACTTTTTACATAATTAAAAAAAGTAATTTAAATGTAACGACTATTTTAAATATTAATACTAAATGTATACTCCACAAACTGTTATTTTACCACAAAATCACTCGAATAACCAATTATGTTTTATTCTAAAGCATGCAGCACAATTGAATCGATTGAACTTTTTCTCTTTGTTTCTTCAAATGTTTGATTAAACTTGAAATAAAATGAAAAGCAAATTATTGGAACTCACCTGCATATGGCACTTTGGCTGTAAGCCGGACCTTCCGTCACCGATAATGCCTGACCTACTTGTGTTTGTGTTAGTCCTAGTGATAGTCTCCGTAGTTTGAAAGCTTTGGCAAATTCTTTTATTTCATCTAAGTCAATTCCATCGACTACGTTGCAATTTGTTTGATTTATTGTGGGCTCATCTAAGGAAAAAATAAAATGTTTATTAGAAATTTTACATAGTTATAGTTTTTTAACTTGTTATATTTATTTATTTATTGATTCGGTCTACAAATCAGAAATAGCCTTACAGAATAAAATATAGGATAACAAAATTCATCAATTCAATTTTTAAACTGATATATTTTTAAGGTACCTTATATGATTTTAAATTTGATCTACATAAAGATAAATTAACGGAATCATTAAAATACTTAAATTTAATAATGTTAATAATGTTAGTAATAACCTCCAGAGATCAGCAGTTTTTTTTTATGATAAGAAGCAAGAAGCAGCGCTGTTGATCGAAAGCAAGAAACTTTGAGAATTTTACATCATTGCACAAATAAATCCTTGATAGTCATGGCGTAAACATCGAAAAGATCAGTAAACTCTTTAGTGCTCGTTTTAATGAAACGTAACATTCCATAAACTTTAGATATGATATGATATGGTCGATATGGAAGGCAAAAGAAATCTTTTTGTCCATCATAACACCTAAATCGGCCTTATTCCCAGCATGATCTAAAACTTCCGAATTTAAAACGAAGTTATAATTATAAGAAGCAGATGTTCTACAAAATTATATAACATTGCATTTAAAAGTAAAGTTTAAGGCAATTAATAGGACATCACCAGCATAAATTTAACATCAAGAATGTAAATAGCAATTGACAATTTAATTTATAAATACGATAAATAAAATGGGACATTAGAAAAAAGAGAAATAAAAAGCAAAATGTTTGTTCTACATTTTTACGTTATTACGTTAGTTACGGCTCTTTATTTTCTATTACACATGAAATTATGAAATTAGACAATAAGTAACAAGTAAAGTAATATTAGTGACTATAGATTTCTCTTTTAAGAAGCCATCTCTCTGTGAATTATGTAATTGAACTTAGTTTAAATTATAGTTTTGATTTTATGATATCTCACCATAAATTTAAACTCATTTTCAAACTGAACCAAAGTGTGTTGATTTGATTGATTGATATACAATATAAGCTATTTTGAGTCCTGGAAAATTGAATTAAAAACTTTTGAACGATTACATATTCTTTGAACTTTGCAGTACGATTATTAAAAAACTCCTTAAAATGACTGATAGATACTATCAAATGAAAAGTTAAACAAGTGAAATAAATTAAATCAATTTAAAGTGATTAAATGCAAAAGGGATTGAGTCCTAATAGTAGAAGTGGACGCGGATAAGACCAACTTTTTATTTATTATTTAATTTTTATTTTTATCAGAGTAGGTAATGTTCAGCCGTTCTGCTTTCTGGAGGAGACTTCGGTAGGAGAGCTTATTAAAAATTCATGAACACTGGCAATCGTGTAGTGAAAATAAAAAAGCAAAAAAGTTGTTTTCCAACAATAATAATATTGCGATTAATTGGTCGAATAATTGCTTTGTATATGAAAAATTTTCATTAATTTATGAGAATTTCTCAGCATTTAAGATAACATAAATTGGCGGGAAATTTTTTAACGGTCGCCCAATATTCTGAAAGCAATCAGTGTAAAGTTTTTAAATATGTTCAATTAATTAAATTCCCTTTCTGGTTGAATTGCGTGGACAAAATAAGGTTTTTCATATGTGGCATATGTATGAAAGATGGGGGTGCATATGAGCCCTAAAGCAAAGATTTGTGGTATGCTATGAACGGATATACCTGGATTCAGATACCTGTTCTTCAATTACACCCTATCCGAACCTAATTTGCGCCTGCAGGACGTCCTCCTTGAGTCATGAGAAGCTCGTTATGCCTGCCGGCAATCGATTAGGTGATTAATCCCCCAGTGCGGTTTAGTCAGTAATGCACTCATAATGACGTTATCATAGCCTAAAACGCACTCGTTCAAATTAACCAAAAGATAAACTTGCACAAGTTATTAAACTTGCGGCGAAGTCTATACCTGGCGTGGGTGGGCTGGCTGGCTGCGGGGGAATGACAATTAGAAAATGTTTAAGTTCGTACACCTGGTTTACGGCCGCTCCAGGAGTGCATACGAAGTGCAGAAGTCTGGGACGGGGCTGCGGCGACATTACGGCGAAGGAAGCCTAACATCTTATTACATCCACACGTTCGCGTAAGTAAGTTAGCATATATGTATAATACATATATGTATGCAAAATATTGACATGCATCCAAGCCTAGGTATAGACGTTCAAATTCCCGCGAAATACGTAACATGCATACCTGAGCATACCTGAATGTGACACTGCTAATAACGCCAGCGCCGCGAAAATACTGTTAAGAACAACAACAGCCAAACAAGCGCTGTCTTTGACGTGCACTAATTATGCCAAACAAGAACAACCGATATTCGATTATAGAATTAAATATGCATTATGCCATCAATTAACTCGCTAATTATAAATTTACTCAATATTCTGGGTACATGCAACCAGCGAACGGCAGCGACGTTGAGGGCTTCGTCGACGTCGCGTCGTCTATGGCGAGGATTATTTAAACGCAAGGTAAGTCAACAATGCAGAAAGTCGCGCTTATGCAATACACCTCTTCCCCTCTCCCCTCTCCGCCCCCACTCCTTTGCATTGCCGCAAGGATACGACACTTTGGAATGCGAAGAAATACAAATTAGTCGCAAATTCCAATGATCCTTCAAATTGACGGGGACATTTGCCGCACTAGACTTGTCTTACTTTGTTCATGAAAACTTTTATATAATTAATCTTGAAACAAATTTTTGAGGTGGCATTAAGTATAATTAAATAAACTAAACTATTCCGCACAAAACCATCGCTGAACTTACTATTTGTACTCCTAGAGAACGTAGAAAGTATCACAACGTTTATTAAAATATATAAAAACTATTAACTTTAAGAATTAAGAGGTAGGTACCTATAATGAAGATATGCAATTCCTAAAAACCTTCCGATTAACTTTTTTACTTTTATTTTTTTAATAAGATGCTCAAATTTAAAATCGTATGAATATACCTAAAATACATATATATTCGAGTTTATTACGTTAAAATAAGTCAATTTTTTGACTTTAAACTAACTACAATGAGAAAAGAGTTTCTTTGCAGCAAACAAATGCCTGCTTGATAATGGTGAAATAAATATTTGGTTATTTAAATCAAGCTACTTTTGTCATAATCATAAGCGTGGTTAACTGGACAGTGCTTATAATTGAGATAAATGGGGCTTGTTTCGATCTTTTTCATCGCACGACAGTAGTTTTTTCCCAAAAAAAGTTTAAAATAATGCGTTTAAATAACACATCACATATATTGTTCAATTCCAATCCTCCTATCCTACACAAGCCAAAGTTACCCCCTAGAGCTAAAGTAACCCGCATATACGGTATATAATAAGAGCGAGCTATTTTTAAAAAGAGTATAGCAGAATTAATAAAATATTATCCGTCCTGCCATACTACATAGATTTTGGTTCCTTGCTGGAAGATAATCTAGTGAATAGTTTTTTCAATAAACGCAGCTTTTGGAAAAATAACAATGGAATCTATGACTCCATTAGATCGAAAATTGTTAATTTTTCACTGAAGGTAAAAGTGCTTACGAAATATGTTTTTATTGTAGCATGTGTAGTCAACAAAAAGACAATATGTGGGAAATACGAGAATATGAAATCTAACGATCAATTAGAGCTCCTGGTGTAGTAAGGCAGTTCGTTTCCAATTCCTTCTAAAGAAACGAAACTGGCGAGGTGCTTTATGAAGTGAAGCGAATTTATCCTCTACAGGGCCTACCTTTGCCGTAAATTTCTGCATTTTGCGCCGTGAGCAGCACTACGCAAAGTGTGATAGTGGCGGCAGGGCGGGTGCAATTATCAAAATCAGGTAGCAGTGTCTATCAAATTTTATGTTACAGTCGAAAATTACATGGAACAGGCATCATTATGATTTCACGATTGGCGAGTGAAGCGCACGTCTCATTTTTCTACAAAGAACAATGGGCAAAATTGTATGTGTGTTGGACCTGGAAACTAATGTTATTGAATAGATATTTTCGAGTTGAATCACTCTTACTATGGACACTTAGCTAATATCTAAAAAATAACGAAATTATTTAAGATAATCATCAAAAGTTATTTAATTATGAAACAAGCAAGAAGCAGCTCTCGGTTTAAAATTGTTATACAATGATTTTCAAAACTATATCACCATTTACATATTTGAATTTTTTTTAATCTACTGACAGTATTTTTAATTAATTAGAATAGGATAGAGAGTAAGTTGAAAATTAATCAAATGTTATTAGAAAACACTAAGGGCCTGTCCGAATTCAAGTCTTCGTCTTCGTCTCGTTATAACAGTTCATGACGTCACACCGAGCTAAGCTCTGTCCGAATTCATGACTATGGCTGTGTTCGGTATCGTCAAATGATCATCAATCAACTGCGTCAGTTGCAAAATTGATTGTTGCAGCTTGCAGAAATGACTAGTTTGACCAAAGCAAGCTGCTTTCGCCAAAATTTGTTCTGCAAATTTGACGGATGCCGAACGCGATACAAATGTTATTGCAAAATGGAGGTGTGCATGTCACGGCAAGACATTTTATTTCTTATTTTAAGAAATAATGAGGAATTTCAAGGTAATTGTTTCGTTAAATCCAGAAGAAAAAATAGGATTAAAAAACGATTAATATTACTAAATTTATTACACCAATTGAACACAAGAAGTGTTATTCCCAAAGTCAGTCAAAATTAATAATGTTTGTACTTTTAAATAAATGTATAGTTACCTATTTTCATCCATATCTTCCTTTTAAAAGTTCACAAATTTTCAAATGTCAATAGTGCAGGACAATTATTCACACTGCAAAAGTTGCAGGAATTTTTGATGCAGGTGCATTACCGAACGCTTGACAATAGTCAGTATGCATTGCCGAACGCATGATTATTGTCAAATGCAATACCGAACGAATGATTTGCGTCTACTGCCCTGCAAATGACGATACCGAACGCAACCTATGCTGTGAGCTTAGGTACGTAGTATAACAGTTTAGATTGCTTAGCTTGATTAGCGAGTCAGGGCCTGGGTTGACTTCGTGAGACAGAATGAGAAAAATTGTAGGAGCATTCCTTGAATACTGTCGAATTGTGCATTTTTTTTTTACTTTGATTAATTTAAAATATCAAATATCGAGCTAAGCAAACGAATTCGAACGGGTTAGCTTTGTCTTCGTCTCAATTGGAATAATAGATCAGCTTGTTTGCTGACGTCATAAACTGTAATAACGAGACGAAGACGAAGACGAAGACTTGGATTCGGACAGGCCCTCAATATTTTAATTCACGTCGGAAAATATATAAAAAATTATTATTGTACTTTCATAACTACATATATCACTATTCGTCAAATTGATAAAAGTCTTTTTGAAGTTTAATATTTTGTTAGTCCTACTCGACTCTCTGCTAATGCGAAGTCTGTTCGGCAACAGGTTTTTTTTATGTACACGGAAAAAAATTTGGATAGCAAAAATACCCAACCAATTTACGAACGTTTTCGCCATAAAATCCACAACATATATTGAAAAAGCAACAGATCTCCTTAAAAGTTACAGGAAATACTGTCAACATTTTACGCTGGTCCTTAAATTTTAGTTAATATCCCTGTTTTTTTCACAAATATTACCAAAATAATGCACTGTCCCAAAATCCATCGGAAAATACAGGGATATTGCCAGAAACGACGCGATATTCCCGACAAATTTTTTTCCGTGTATTTTCAAAAATTTCAGACCAGGCTCCTTGCAGTGTTGTTCGGATAACATTAAAGTTATTAAATATAAGTAGGTACATATTGTTTGGTTTTTTCATAAACTCGCCGCACCGGTATGCCCTATAGATCTGAACTAATCTGATCTGGAGAGGCCCACGGAAGTGTTTCATAGGACGAAATTTTTCCACCAAAATATACAACCAACATATGTATTAAAAATTATTTCTGCTCAACTACTGTCCAACTAAGTTGTACTCCTTGCCAATAATTTCTCTAAATTTTTTTTTTTGAAAATAATGGAACAAGAAATAAGGTTCAATTATTTTTCAAGAAAAAATTGTTTACTACACTAGGAAACACTCAGTAGCGGAAACCAAGTCTCGTCAGGTCAACCGCCACAATATTAATAGATTTGTACATAGTATCTTTATTTTCACTAGATTCGATACTGGAAATCCTAGGAAGTCATCTCTAGTTGCATTCTTGTTGGAAAAAAATTATTTGTGAAGGAGTTTTCCATGTTGATTAATATTGTTTATTCAGCGACACTTATAAAAAATAAACGTTGCTGCCGCAGGTCGAAAAGCGCCCATTCTCTTTAACAAACGACTCCAGTTTATGCGAGTCGTATGCGGGGGCGGTAGATGTTGATATGGAATTCTTGGAGATACATCGAGCAGTCCGTTTATTAATTAAAATATGAAATACAAGGAATGGCAAATATAAAGTATCATTGGTTCGGTGCCTCGCCAGACATCGGGTTCATTAAAAACGTTGAAATGCAAATGGAGGAAATGTTATATATTCTAGCGGGGATCCTTTTACGTTAACGTGGCAACACTTTTTGATGCAAAATATTAGTAAAAGTGATAAACTTACTTGGGGAGTCGACGAGGAGGTCCGTGGTCGATGTCTCGGTTCCGGTCGGGGAGATTTGCATGGTCGTCGGGCTCAGCTTCATTGGTTGGGGCTGCTGGTGGCCCCCGGTGGACCCGGGCGAGGGGGACGAGGAGGACGTGCTCGTCGAGTTGTTCGGGGGGCCGTGGGACTTCGTAATCGTGAGCTCCCCATTCGCTGACGTCAGCCTGCAAGATGAAGACACCGGATGAGCTTTGGGGCCGCGCAACGGTCGCTTCGCGGACAACGGACAGGCTCACCTGTTGATGCTGCTAAGTACACAAACCGCGGGCGGCGTGTTCACCTGGCTACTTAAACTATGGGAGCTCGAGGTCATGAGGCTGCTCGGGGAGTGGCTCCGGAACGCCTGGGACCCAGAGGGGGACGCGTAGCTCCCCGTCGAGGGGGGCGTCGGCGCCGGGCCGGGCTTCTCCTGCGACAAGTTGAGCCCCAGTCCGGTCAGGTTCGAGGACCTCGTGGGGCTCGGGTGCGGGTGCTGGCCGCCGCTGAGGCCCGACAGCGGCGACGTTCGCAGGAGCTGGGCGGCCTGCGACTGCGAGGGCGAACTCGAGTCCCGCAGGTGCATCGAGGTCTGGGGGGTCTCCAGCTTCGGGGACATGCTCTCGGTCCGGTGCAAGCTGCTGAGGGGCTGCTGCTGGCCGCTTTGTTGCTTGAGGACTTGTTGCATGTGGCCCGGGCCCTTTGAGTCTGGGCCCTGCTGCGCCGGGTGCAGCGGGTGCATCGTTTCCGGCTGGTGGTGGGGCGGCCCCGGGAACAGCTCCGGGTGAAGGGCTGCCAGCAGTTGCTGCACCCCCGGCGAAAAGAAGTTCGGTTTCAGCAAGTTCGCCGCTTGCTGTTGCATCGGCATCGCGTGGGCCCCCAACGTTGAATTGTTGAATGCAACTGCCCCACTGCTGAGGGCCGCGTAACTCTGCAAAAATTGCTCGTTTGTGTTTATTTGCTGACTAACTGGAATGGTTAGGATAGTCTGGACTGCAATTCCTGGAAATAAAGGAAGATTGTCGTAAGTACAGATATCCTAACCTACCGCACCCTGAGAAAAAAAAAAAACTTGGCCAAATCTCACGTATCATTCACTAAGAAATTGTTCCAGTGTAATTTATGTATGTGTGAGATTTTTTTCTAAAACTACATTTTTGAAGTTTTGTTAATTTTACGGAAAACTGTATTTTTATATTTCAGTATTTCTAAATGTTATTATCGAAAAACTCGTTAAAATGTATGAATTCTTTAATTCATGAAATTTTTTTTAAATAAGCAACAACTCAAAACAATTTCAAGATTGTCAATGATTAATCCTACTGGTAGCAAATGTTGTAAATTTGGGAATTTAATTAACAATTTTCTATTTTTATAAGTATCCTCTAACATATTTTAATTTTCCTGACAAACATTTTATTTTGAAAATTGTATAAATTTGTTTTAACCAAAGAATTTAAGTAAACTGCATAGTTAACTCTCTTTATTAAAAAATCTCTTAATATGGACATTTTTCAAAAAGAAACATATGTATGTAGCTTTTAAGTCATCTTATATTGGGTACGGCTGAAATTCTAGAAAATTGCCAAAGTTTATCAACGCATGTTTAACTTATAATATTTCTTATTTGTAGTTTCTCATTTAAATTCGACCTGTTTTAAAGGTGAGACCTGTCTTGAGATATTGTTCTGCTCCCAATGGTTCGCTGTGAAGTATTTAATTTACAATATTCTCCAAATTTAATTTCAGAGCATTCCATCTTATTATTTTAAATTCTAAGAAATTCACTCGAATTTTTGTAACCGATGAAATATTGCGATTGACTATTTTAGTTGGTTTTATTTAAGTATTGCACATTAGTGGTTGTGTTGAAATTTACTGACAGCTTTTGCAAAAAAATCACCATTTCAGCTTTTAAGGAAACATGTAACAAATAGGGCTATGCTTCACTATGATTCTCAGCAACTATTCAATATAAATAATTTTCATATTTTAAAAATTGATCGACTTAACGTTGTATAGTTCTTTGTAATTCTAAATGTTTCCGGAATTGCAGTCTCTGTACTTTATTATCGATCTTAATGCAAAATACGAAAGTTCTTTTTAGCACATACAAAAGCATACATACAAAAAATTTTCATTTAAATCGCTTGAGCAGTTCTTCAAATACAGTTACCTATTTTTATTATTTATTTATAATATAGTTTTTTGAAAATCGCCTTTAACCCTTAGTTGGACATGTGGGGTCCGCGTGACCCCAGCCACAAAAATGCTTGCTATAAGCCAGCTAATAATTTTTTTGATTAAAACAAAAGATACTTTCATAATTACCCTAATAATATAGATAAAACAAAACGAAATTTGAGTAATAGTCAATATTGCGATACGAAAAAGAAATTGAAGAACCATAAAAAAATTTAAGGTATACTCAAGTGAAAATTATACGAGGGTGAGGTCAATCCGACCCCTAGGTGTCGTCTAAAAGCTAGCTTTTCTATCAGTAAACTAGTTGGAGGGGAAAATGTTTTAGGGTCCAAATGAAACAATATAAAGGATAATGTCCGTAAATTCTATGTAATTTGAAATTGATGAGTAGTTACGAACTTTAGGAAGTTCGATTTTGGCCAAGTTTTCAAATGGAACTCATGATGCGCCACTGAAAGTGACGCATGACCGCAGCAGAGCATAGCATAAATTATAGAAAGTATCTGCGGCATCTGAGAGATGCTGCGTCTAGAGTTTATTACCTTGGGACGTCGGGATCAGTAATTGCGCCCCCTGAACACCTTGAACTAATTGTCCCGAAGCTAATATTAATTGTGGCATTTGTGACCCGCCCGGAGGACTGCATCCAGCAACGCCACCTCCACTTCCACCCAGGGCGCCCGAAGCCGGTGGTTTCGTGTTGGTAGATGATAAAGTTGATGTAGAGCCAACGCTTAAATTCAAAGGTGAGTTTAATGCTGCTGCAGATGAAATTCCGCCTAATCCCTGAAGGCCTGCAAGTGCTCCCGGAACTGACGAATGCTGCTGCTGCTGCTGTTGCTGTTGCTGGTGCTGCTGCTGCTGCTGATGTTGTTGCTGCATCGATGCTAGATTTTGTAACTTTTGCAGATTTATCATGTCTTGCACTATTGAAATTTAAGCCATAGATATAAATGTGTACCTCTCGAATTTAGGCGGCTAAGTAGAGCCAATTTATCCTCTAGTCCCAGACATGCATTGGGATTAGTGGGCTCGTTTAATTGAAATAATTAAAGGTTGTCTTGTCAACTCGGACTCGACTGACGAGTAATCCACAAAAATATGGCTTTGGGGACCAGGACAGGAGGGACTTCACCGCAGGTACCCCACATCGGGGCAGAAAGACAAGAGCCCCACCTGAGAAGGTGGGTGTTGCTGGACCGCGGGGGGGGGAGGGACTCAATTAAACGAGCCCGCGGAATTTTTGGCGTTCGCTAACGTTTATCGGTTACGCTTATTGTTCGAATTGGACATCGATATGTACTCACTAGTTCCGTTCAAGTGGGCCTGGGCAGCTGCCGTCGCGGCCGCCACCTTGGCCTGCTCGTGGGGCGACAGCCGGCCATTGTTGTTGCTAATACTCTTGTAATACTCCGAGCGCTGTTGCTCCTTTTCTTGCTCCGTCAGAGCGGCATTAGGACTAGTTGAGCGGGCTTTGTGCGGCACAAACTCTTTTTCACATTCCTGAAAAAAATTAAACGAAAAATCAAAGTTTAGACAACATTTTAGTACCCGCACAAACTTATCACTACTAATTAATATGATAAATTTAAAAATAATCGAAGATGTTTGTTACTTAATCACGCCTAAACGACCAGTTCTATACTTTTGAATTTTTGACTAAAGGTAGGTTGATACTACATATTCCAACTTAACTTATAAAATATAGAATTTCAAAATGGCGACCAACAAGTGTATCTATATTTCGAGAGATTGCACTGAAAATTAGTACTTGGGGGTTTTTGGAAATGCTGATTGCAAATACGTTTTCTAAATTTTAATATTCGTAGTGGCAAATCCAATATGGCGGACATTATTTTTGGAAATTAGTACTAAAGATATTTTGATACAAATGAGTTCAAAGTATTTTCATGAAAATTAGATAAAGGTTTTTGATACTTAATAATATACATATATGATATATATGTCAACAAAATTGTCCACGATTCAAGGTAATATCATGAAAAAATATATTAGAATAGGATTGCTGATTAATCCTTCAATTGACCCTTACCTCGAGTTTGATTGTAATTACCTTAAAAACATTTTGAAAGTGCACGAAACTGGAACTATCTAGCTACAGTATGGGGTATATTTTTAATTTGAAGTATGCTTTTTTGTGAAGTACATCTATGCCTGTAAATACAATAGATTTGGAGATGGAGATTTTGTAAATATTTGAATTACACTGGTCAACAAATCGTTTGCTACACAGCACAAATGATAAGTCATTTCTATACGATTTTTTTCGTAGATTGCGATTTCATAAACCATTATCGTTCCATTTTGTCAGGTATTCGAGAAAAATAAGCTTGAAAAATATAAAATATCATAGTTTGGACATTTTTAAAAAATCTTTACAAGATAGCGAATTATTGTAAAGTACCGTGCTCAAATAAAAGTTCGAACCTATTATATTAAAATAGAAAGACTTTTCGAAATACTCCATTAATTTCACTTTTCATACAATTGGTAAATGAACGAACGCTCATGAAAAAACTAGTTCCGCAATTTGTTTGATAAAAGTTATGGAATTGTGTGTGGTACATATGTACTTCATATATTTATTATATAAGAATTTAGGCTTTCATTTGAACAATGTTTCCTTATCGTTTTTAAGTCTTCAAAAAAGCTCCTAATACATAGGATCTTTAAGTTTTCAACCTATTTTGGTCAAAATCGTGATGTGATGGAAAATTTTGGTTTTCGGATTCATAATTTATAGAAGATTATCCTCTCGGTTTCTATGGCATAAAAGAGCATTAAAAATTTTGATCAATCTTATTGGCGTATTTCATATATTAAATCAAGTCTTCCTTTTATCATGCCCTTTTGTTCAGTTGAATAACCTCAATGAAAAATATTTTATGGAAATTTAATTTTATAGGATAAAGAATTTATTAATATATAAAAATGCATTTTAATTGCATTCTTGTTTAACTATATGTACTTGGTTTATTTCTACTTATAAAGATCATGATCCTCTCTTCTCTCCAAGGGATATAAAACTTTTCTATACATTTATAAAAATCGGATTTCCATTTTTAATCGTTTTCGACAAGCACGAAGTAATAAAAGGGGTTCACATGCACTCCAATTATGCAAAAAGAAAAGTGCCCAAAAATTTCTGGGGTACAAGCGTATTTACCGGCCAAAAGCAGAGTGCGCGAAGAAAAAACAGAGCTCCACAGAAGCCAATTAAGAGTCTTACACAAAGCTATTAATTACATCACATCCCTGCGCAGTCGTCCTATTTTTGCGGCAAATGTGATTTCTTTTGTTCACCACATCAAGAATAATAATTGCGAAGGTAATGACAAAAGGGGTAGACCCATTTACCCCCCAAAGCCCCACTATATGCCGCCAAATATAAGAGTCGTGATGAGTTGTCGAGGTGCATAAAAAAAAAAAATAAAAAATACATAATAATGAAAATGCATATGACGGCGATCTCAATGAAATTAACCCCCAGCCAGCTTGAATTGAAATGAATTTCTGATTCATTCTCATGATTCAGATTTTCGATTCATCAGCTGCAACGAAATGCATTTTGCTCCTCGTTTTGTTTTCGGTAAGCTTGGCAGGATCATGACTGCCTGATGCCTCCTATACTCCAATTCCTGATGAAGTTTTTCAAATGAGTTCCCATTGTAGCCAGCTAACACATTCTCGGATAAAAATTACATTTGCTCCCACACTATTTGTCTGTTTAATTAAATAATTGTCATTTCTGCATTTTCATCACAAAGCTGGGCTGTCGGTAATGTGCAGCATAAAAAAAAAAATAAAGGAAAAATAATAAACCCAACCCACTCCCCGAGCGTTTGGCTGGCTTAGAACTTTTGTTGAACTCGAATGTGCAATTCCGCCCCCGACTGTTGAACAGGTCGTCCTTTTTTTAGCATAATGTTGATTCTGCCACTTGTACTTAGCCCTTTGTGCGATTCGGCTTGTTGCGCCACTCCTGCTCCTGTTGAAGAAACAATGCCACTTTTGTGGGGCCGTTGCTCAAATGTTAATCAAATTTACACGTAACGAGACAATGCCAATTTTAGTGCTTGTTTTGACTTAAAAGTGGCAACTGTTCAAAAATTTTAATTAACTTATTTTCTACCATATTTTGAAAGCGAATATTTGAACGTAGTACAGTGCCTTAATTCTGAACCCATTTAAGTAGAAAATTAAAACATCAATTTAATTAAGTTGAAAAAAGTAATGATTTGAACTACAATTTTCATTCTGTAGGGATTCAATAAATTCGCTTTTAAGTATACCTTTTCCGTGATTTATAATGCTATTCAAAAAAGATCATGTACATAAATAAACCTTAGACCACACAGGAAATAATAATGTATGTACATATGTACTCTATAAATTATTTAATTGCAGATACTATGCAAGAAATACATAATTTTGTATTCGAACATAGTGAACACAACACTTGGTTTTTTGTTTCAGTCTTTTTTAAGTGGTCCTTGTCACCACTTTCAATTAATAATTAATTATTTAAATATAAATTTAAAAAAAATATTAAACCGCATTTTTAAAATGGACTAAAAAATATAAAATAATGTCTCGTAGACACATACAGATTGTCTGGAAAATTTGTGATTGTAAATATTTAACCAGCTAAGCGTGGAATTTAGTTCTAAAAATCCCTCACAGTGTGTGGAATTAAAATCAGGCATTGACGTGTATACATGTCGAACGAAACGCAAAGTTGTCCTATTATAAATTTTATGAAAAACGAGGAAGAAATACATTTTTATATAATAAAAACAATTTATTTCTGAAAAGGTTATTGTTTTTATAAACTTAAAAATTCTCAAAAAATAATAAATTACATAAACAAGAACAAAAAAACATGTGGAAAGAATATAATATGAAAATTTTCAGTTGAGTTCGGTGTGATATTTCTCGAATCAGCAGTTCTATTGGTAAAATAAAGGAAACATCCTCCCAAATAATATTCTTATTGGAGTTTATTCAAATTTATAGTTTTAATAGTCAATGGTAATTTTATATTTTTCACGACGAGTATACACGTCGAACGCACCGTAATAGAGATTTGATTTGACGTGTATACACGTCAAACACGCTTAAATGGTTAATAGGTATGTAAATACTTGTAAGATTCCAAACGAAAATTTGATCTTTTTCGATCTTATAATTTTTGCAGAAAATATTTTTCTTAGCGTTATTACAGTTTTTAAATTCTATAGACTTGCACTCATACTATGTACATGAAATCAAAAATAGTTGGTCAAGTGCGAGTACTACCCTTGCCTTATTAAAGCAACAAAAAATATCCCATACGTTTTGATGATCTGTAAGTCCGTCCTCTCAATATCAAAACATGCTTCTAAAGACCATATTTTTTTATTTCATGGAGACAGAAATATTTAGAATTGTTTAAAGAGCAGTTAATAATTCATATGAAGACCTTATAATTACAAAATACAAACGCTCAAGTGCGTCTTGAACTCGCTTATAGGACTTTAAATTTAAACCCTATAATTTTAATCAACCTATTGAATTCAGAGTCTCAAAGTCAAAGTTTTCATACTATTTTAGTTTATTTATTAAAATTAAATTAAAATAACTTATATTGAGGCAAAGGCAACCAAAGAAAAATTTCTAAATGTAGGTAATTTAAAAATGTTGGATTACAAATTAAAAACTGCAAATATATTGTTTGGCCCTAATTAATTAATGTAAGAGCCTGCTGTTCTAATTGTCTGTATGGGTTTTAATCTATTAAAATTCCAATAACCAGAATGTAGTTACTTAAAAATAGTCAGCCTATAAGCTGTAATTGGTCGTTAAACCATTAGTTGTTTTCCTTCCAAGTGCGGCTTATGTTGCTTTCTTATGTTGATCACTTAAATGGATGTTATTCTCTTAATTTTATTGTATGTCAAATTCCGCTGAATGGTTTACTTGAAATGAATCTTATGTCAACTTTTCATTTAATTATTAGTATACCGATGAGATCACTTTTTCGAATTAAAATCCAAATAACTCATGAAATATTTCGCTTTTTCTTAAAATTACGAAGATGACGATGGGAATTTATTTTAATGTACACTAGCTTACCAATATATTTTTATAATTAATAAAGAGACACAAGATTTATTAGCCACTAGTTCAAATTAATAAAATTACTTTTCTTTTTCTTTACAGAACTCGTTTGCATATTCTATATATGTAGATATGTAAGTAGTAAACATGTGTTCTGGGAACTTCCCGTATTTGTACATTAGTGGAAGGCTGATCGAAGACAATTCGCTTCTCAAAATTGAGACCACTTTTTGATAGAAGAATTTATTTTATATATTGGACTCTTGCGGCCCTTAATGTATGTCCGCAATAATTTTTTAATTTTTGAAAATAATCTACATACATTTAGGGCAATATATGAGACAATTTATAAATGAACTTAAAATTTTGATCTTATTATTTGGAGAGGAGTAATTCGCAATTTTATTATTTTTAGGATTCCGTACCACAAAAGGAAAAAATCGGAACCTTTATAGGATCACTTTGTTGTCCGTCCCTCTGTCTGTCTGTCAAGACCCTTTTTCTCATGAAGGCGTGGAGGTATCAAGTTGAAATTAACATCAAATATTTATGACCGCGGTCACTTGAAGCTGTAAAAATCAAGCTTCTAAGTCAACACAATCCAACGATACGGCTATTTGAGCCTTATTTTCTAACACTTCGCAGGGGTATCAAAACCTATCGGATAGGTACTTCCCATAGACCTAGAATCATGAATTTTGGTAAAAAGGAAGGTCTTACAGCACAAGTAAAGGAAAAAAAAACTTACGAAACCCTCTGTACGCGAGTCCGACTCGCACTTTACCGGTTTTTCTTTTTATAAATTGGAAAGGAGTCTGAAATCAATCGAATACTTGAACGCCCCCTATAAACAAAGATTTATTGATTTAACGAATTTGGAAAAAAAAAACTAAACATAAATATATCCAGTGGTCCTAAAAAAGCATCTAGACTTAATCAGTGGCGAAGAGCTGTGCTCGAGTGAGGCACGAAATTAAAAGGCCAAACAAACCAAAAAAAAAAAAAACAAATCGGATATGGGATTGGAGCTGGTGAGACAAAGAATTAATTAATTGGGGGATAAATCAGCGGGTGAAAGTACTTTTTGGCTGTCAACTCCTTTTTAGGTTATATCTTTCCTTTACCCAAAAAAAGAAGCAAAAACTCTCTGGTTAGTCACAATTTTTTGCCAACGGTTGATTGGATACGTGTGTCCGCCAATGTAAGATCGACGCCGGCAGCGGATTCACTCGGCCTCTGAATTATCTTCGTTGAATCAGCCAATCGTCTGCCACGTGTCCTTTTTCCTTTCCTTTTTGCAAATCGACGACTGTCAAAGAAATAAAAAAAAATGAAAAAGAAAATAAAAAAGAAAGGCGCGCACCCAGGCCGAGGTATGTGCACAGGGAATATTCAAGTGAAACCCAAAAACAATTCCATACAGTGCATTTTCTGTCCTGGTCAGAGAAAAATGGGTGGGTGGGTGGAGAAGGTAGGGAAGGGTTTGAGGCGCAGATGCAATGTGTGTTTGCATTCGAGCCAGATATCTCTGACCGTCCACCAGGCGGCGGCGGTGCGGCGGGCCAGTGGGCTCTCGTTTGGGACCAGTATTTTTTTTCGTAGATTTGGAAGAGGTGAAAAATTAAAAACGAGAAATGCCACCTTCTCAAAATGAGCCGATCCAGCCCCTCTAGTCGTTGCATTTAGGATCCCTCTATCCGCGATATAAAGCTCGGCCTACCTACCGCCCTCCTAGTCGCACTATCGACTCAATATCCATCCCTTCTACGGAATTCATAGAGGTTTCCCCTAAAGCTGCGGCGGCACCTCATAGTTTATTTGAAATTTCGTAGAGGGAACTGACCAGCGCGTATTCTTTTCGTTTCATGTCCCAGGGAAGGGCATAAAACGGGGGGGTTTGGTGTATTTTTATGTACACAGTTTACCCGGTGTGTGTTTGTGTCCGGCCGGGCATAGCCAGGGGTGTAAACGAAGTTGATTTTCCCAACGTTCACAATTTTATTTTTTTTATACCTCAACCTCTACTCACCCCCATGATTTTTCTTTTTGGGCTTTTTCCTTTTCCGTTGTTGCAAAATGAAAGCAGGGCACGAACCGATGGAAAGTACAAGCGCCGCTGCTGCTGCTGTGAGTTTTTTTTCGCGAAGCAGTCGCAGGATAGAGTGGCTACCGCGGCCGGGAAATGGGAGAAGGTACCAACGAACGATATACGGTAGTGCCATATGAAGGTATGGGCCATGCCATATGAAGGTAGGCTCCAAATATCGGTTATTTCGTTTCGGTGAAATGAGCTACGTTGGTATAGTATAGTACAACGATGGCTCCCATTACAACCGTCCCCCCCGTCCCCCCGAATGCACACGCGTATATCTGTGTGTACTCTTGAGCGCCAAACAGGCCAAATTAATCTGCAGAGGCGCTGCTGCATATATGGGGAGCAATAAAATTTTTTCTGAGATTACGCGCCCTCCCGTAGTGGGAAAATAAAGCACTAGCTAGAAGAGCATCATCAGGAGGCATGGCCGAAAAACGCGATGAGAAAAAACTTAAATACGTTTGAAATTCGGCGGCTGGGGGGCTAGAGAAGAGTGAATAACACCCGTACGTTTGGGGCCTTGCCTGGGACAGATTCATTCGTGTGTTATTGTCAGGGACTCTGGAGGCCTCGGTATCTGTCCAGTATTTTTTTATTTTTTTTCCATAAATTTTTATGTGAGCGTATATGCATTTCGCTGAAGAGTGCTACTCCACCCTTCAACCCACCTCTAAAAAAAAATTTACAAAAAAAAAAAAAAAAAAAAAAACACAGTGTGGCCCTAGCTTTGGCTGCCACCGACCACCCTACAAATAAAATTTCAACAGAATGAGGCGATCTACTTCAGCTCTTGGATTTTATTTCCGGTTCCACTATTTTTGTTTTCTAGCCCGGGACCCACCATCACCGGCTTTTATTTTCCAAAATATGCCCACTCTACTTTTTATTGATATTAAGCTTGTTTTCTATTGGCTGGACGGTACTCGTCCACTGCATTTTACTTTTGAGGAAATTAATGCGAGCAACGCGGGAAAAGACAAAAGAGATACAAACAGTGTCACATTTTGGGTGGTTTTTAACCCTTTTTTTAAGGGTTGCAAAATTTTTTAATAGTTGTCATGCACAATGCAGTTTAAGATTTTAGGGCCTATACTTTTTATGTGTATATTTAAATTTTCAGTGTTTATTTCAGCGTACATACACTATGACCTGTATAAATAACGACTATTCATTTTTTTTTGTTCCCAACAATTTAGAAAGTTTATTTGAATAGTCCAAATATTTTTGGTTTAATAATGATACACTGAAAAAAATGTTTAGACTATTTATCTAAAAAACTGGGCATTTCATCTAATTTTCGTAGGTGTTTTTCAGCCAGCTAAGTCGATTAGGTGCTTTACCTAATTTGAAATAGGTGATTTATGTTGTAAAATTATCTACTACAATATCTCGACTACCTACAAGCTTTAGGTGAAGGATCAATAAATTGTAGGCAAATTTCCTAGTTATCTATCTACAATAGCTCGACTACCTACAAGCCTTAGGTGAAGGATCAATAAATTGTAGGCAAATTTCCTACTAATCGTGAATGCAAAAAAAGTTAATCCCGTCCAGCTTGAATTTGAACCTTAGCCCTGCGGATTTGGTGGCGGCTCTTTGTTCTTACCCACCGACCTACACCAATTCCGATTTCTTTTTAGAAAGTTTGTTTTCCTGTGAGATATTTCTGACCCTGGATAGATTCGAACTTGGAACTCCGGAGTGGCGAGCTTGTTGCTCTAGCCCTGAGCCATTTTGAGCAATCAACACACATAGGGTTTTAAAGTTTATGAGTAACCGCGTCTTTTCATTTTTTCTGTATAATCTGTGTATTGTTCAAAATTTCACTTCACTTAGGTATATTTCACACTTCGAATTTCAATCAGGAAAATTCAAATTATTTATGTAATTAGATATTTTACCTATACATAAACTAAGAGTAAATTCTCCAAAACTTTTATCTGACAAACGATTTTTTTTTATACAAGGTAGAATTAATTCTACCTTGTTTTTTGTTTTTCGCGGACTCGGGAATTTAAGCCCATATGGCGCTTTCTTCTGCATTTTTGTTTTTATATTATTATTTACTTGATATATATTTTTTACTCTTTGTGATGTTTTGCTTTTTAATAAAGGTATATCATGTGGGAATCGAACCCACAACTCCGGAGACAAAAGACATAAAATAAGAATACCATAAAAATGTGGAGTTATTACAAATTTACTCAAGTCAATTCATCTAAATTTGTAGAGTTTTTACCTAATTATTTATCATCTATATCGGAATAGACGATTTTCCTAATTTCGTTTTTTGCTATGTCGGTGTTTCTTCTAAAATGTAGATGAATTTACTATAACACTGGGTAAATTTAGGCACCTAAACTGATTTAGGTAGTTCATCTAATCACGAATGTAAATTTGCCGAGAAATAGTGGAAAATTTAACTAATTTGTCGGAAATTCATCTAAAGACTATTCACCTAACTGACTTTAGACAATTGCTCTAAAATATTTTTTTCAGTGTAGCATCACACACAAATTGTAATAGAAGGAATCGACGAAATTAACGATTATTTAAGGAAGTTTAAATTCTTTTGTACCTATATATAATAGGTTTTACTAAATTAGATGCTGGAAGGCCATTCTTCATTCAAATATGACATTTATAAGTAGTCTAGCAAAGGTACAATTTTATTTGCATATAAGAATTTGGGAGAATTTTTTGAATACTTTCTAAAACCCAGTTCAATTTTATAGCCTAATCTATATGTACTTAACCTAAGTCTTATTAATTCTGCTATTTTATAAAAAAATTATAAGCTAAATTATTAACTTTGGTAGTTATTAAATCTATGTGGGCTAAAGTTTGTAGCTCTGATTGTAATGTCACCGATTAACTTCAAATTTGGTAGGTACCTTCAGTATATGTTGCTTGATAAAAACATAAAACCTGAAGCTTACTCCTCTAGAATATAGAGTACTCTTGTACACGTACATATTTTCCAAATTTGGCGCACGTTATAATTCTAAAACCATTTGATTGGTTTCACTAAAATTTGGCAGACATCTTCATAACAACACCCACTTTCTCTGCAAACCTTTAAAGTTTTTTAAAATTATTTGAAAAACCAATTTCCTATTACAAGCATATCAATAATTTTATGCAAAATTAAAACATTGTGTTTCCAAGAGTGTCATTTTACAAATTTCTTATTTCCTACATCGCCTTACTTTGTGAAACGGTGCGTTTATCCTAAAAATGTATACAACTCATAGATTTATATTATTTTTAAAGTTTTTTCTGTACAGCTACATTATGTTATAATTATAAAATTTCGAAAATCAGGGCAAATTTTCTTGTACTTTATAATTCTTGTTATACCAATCGATTTCTTTGCACCTTTGATCAGCGATACAACATTTAAACATTTAAAAATGAAACAAACAATTACTTATGTAAAAATAGTGGGTTTGAAAGAAACTTCATCGATTTATATATACATATAGAGCTTATACATTTCAGACCTCAGAAAGAAACGTTTTTATTTTTTTAGTTCAAGTTCAAGTATTTTTAAAAAGTCATATTTTATATACATATGAAAGTGTAATCTTCACAATCCTATCGAATCACATTAATAGGTACCTAATTCTCAAAACAAATCGTCAACAAAAAATAAAAGAAGTGCAAATATATTTTTAAACGCTTCAAAATTGCATCATGTTTAATTTTCTTGTTATAGTCTTACTGTGATTTCATAATGCATTTTATTATTGAAAGAGGATAGAAAATTAAATAATTTACATACGTAATATTGGTCGAGGTTATATTTTTGAAAAGTAATGTTATATTAAAACGAATTATTGGATATTTAAATGAACCTTTATTACTTTCGTAATTATTTTTAGTACCATGAATCTTTTCATGAATTACCTGCAGTAATTATTTCATTCTTACACTAACGCTACATTTTGGCTATAAACTGAATTTGAAAATATATATACTCATCAACTATGCAATTATAAGATTTGGCATAAAAATATGAGAGTATACAGTAGACATAAATTATATAATTATGCTTTTGACAATATGCTTCGGGTCCATGATTTTGTAGGCAATTAAATTTGGCATTGAGTCGTAAGGCTGATTAGATTGTTAGAATTTATATGTATGTATATGTATATGTGCAATAATTACAAGTACCTTAATCAGCTTTAATTGATACCTCCAAGTTTCTGTCAAAGGCGTAAATAAATCAATAAGTGAAACACGCTGCGCAATAATGCGGTGCTTACGCGGCGGCCAACATTCGATTTCTAATTTCTACTAAAAATTCTCAATAACCGAGTTACTATAGTGTTGTTTTGCTGTGCTATGATGTTAAATTTGTATGTGTTCGTTTGTTTGGCCTAAAAGGTGAGGTATGGGGTTTTTGAAAAGGCACTGAACTATTAGATTTAATATTCGAACTTAAGAGGGCGCATTATAATTGCATTTGCGAGTGAACTTTACCGAAGCACCGGGGTTAATTTTCTATACAGTCATATGGTGTGCCTTTTCACTTTTGATACATTAAAGACGGCCCCCTCGACGGTCCTCCGCCACTCGACGCAGCCTAAAATGAAACTATTCTGGTGAATTGGCTCCTTTAGAAAAGCCATATAAAATATACATTGGCGTAGGTGGAAACAATGCTGCACCTAAGGAGGAATTATTGTGCACGCCTCCGCCCTCGCTCCGCGCGCCCTCTGGCGAAGGGTGTCGACAACTATACTATATGGGGTTTGGGTGAAAACTCTCGTCATAAGGAAGAAGAGACACATGCAAGTGCTTAATTACCCGCTCTATTGATGTTTAGCATAACTTAACCTGTTTTAGTAATTAATTTACTATTGTTCGCTTAAATTAGTCTTGCAACATGAAAACGAGATTACCATTAGATGATGGCAAAAGAAGACGTCCCCGGGCATAGAGAACAGAGTCAGAAATTCTAGTTTAAGTTCGTCGAACAGGACGACGACACTTCGGCGACTGAAAGTTTTCGTGTGCACACGATAACGAAAGTTCAATGTAATTACATTTAATTCTGTTTGGCATCAAATTTTAATTAGTTGTCGTAAACTGAAATGGCTGGGGCTCCTCCAGACCCGGGCTATTTTCCTTCAAGAAATTCTCAATTGGCGATAATGCGTGTTTGTCGAGTGGGCGGATGCCGCGTGTCATTTTTAATGAGACGCCTCAATTGCATTTGTTAAGACGGCCTGGTTAATGAGCACAATAAGACTTACACGTGCCTTCAATTTGCCTAGAAGTTAAATAACAATGGGAAGGATTAAACATTTGATCTAAGCCTTCATAACTAAACTATTTTATTGATAAGCTTATAGAAAATTAAACTTACTTAACTCAAAACTAAAGTGACGAGCAAAATTGAACCAATTATGATATTTACTTAAGGGTTTTGCAAGTTTTTTTAACTGCAACAGATATCGTAAAAGTTTTGGTGTAATATAGATTTTGACGTTTGATTAACAGTTTTTGAGGTATGAAATAAAACTGTCAAACTTCACAATTTTTATCCTCGCAATAATTTAAAAATATCACATGTAGTTACGGGAAAAATTATTATAATCAATTTTGTGCAGAATTTAATTTTCTACAAGTCCATTTCAGATTAAAACATTAACGATTTTTTGTAGAAATAGAACATAATGCATTGGGTAAAAAATATTGAAAAACAATTTCAAATCGAAAATAATTAATCTCGTTCTGCCAACTATTAATTTGAAATAGGCAGATGTCCTCGGACATTTTGTAGAATAATCATTTTCGAGATAAAAGTATTTTATACAATATATTATGTTCTATTTTTGCAAAAAATCTCTTATTTTTCTTATTTAACATGTATACCTCTTCCGCATTTATTTTATACAAGTAGTGTAAAGCCCTAGGCTTAAAATTAAACATGCTTAAGTAGTAACGTAAGCAATAAATGCTCGAAACTTGTGTTTAAATTTCAGCTTATTAAAAATTTGTAACTTCACTTTTGCTTTTCGTCTAATCGATATAACCTTTTGTTTTATAGCTTTTCGGTGTTTTAGTTATGGTAATAATCAGTTACAAATAAAAAAATTACGAGCTTATAACAAGTACAAAAAATTAAAATTCCATGGTATTTTAAAATGTACATATGTTCACTATTTACAGCTGTATAATTTTGTCAACTTTGCTATATAAATTTACCTCGGTAATTTAGTAGTCTTTTACTCCTTAGGGCCAATTTTTCAATCAAAAAAGTAATGAAAATTTTAGAGAAGAGTTACTATTCGTTAATAACTTTTTTTCGATTAATTTTTGAGAAAATTGCTTACAAGCTATTTTATAGAGCTTTTCCCAAAAAATTATTTAGACTAATATAATTTATTATATTTTGATGAATTTTGAGGGTTTTTTAGTGCTTCAAAAGGAAGAAATGTCAAAGGCAAGTAAAGTATTTTGATAGAAAAAATTCATAGTTGCTTCATTTCCAGCGACATAACATTTATGTAATTATATTTTATGTGCTTCTATGAATTTATAAATATACATATTTTCTATGAATAATACCATTTTGTTTTTAGTTATATTTTCTTATTTATTAATTATTTAGAAGTTTTAATCATTTTTATTAAGTGAGTTTTAATCTGATTGAGTGATTGTTTTCAAAATATAGATATTGAAAAAATACCCCGACCCCAAAAACTCAAACATTAATTCCTGTTGAACCCTCCACATACGAGTAATAAAAAAATTAAAATTTTTTATAACATCCTAATCAAAACACACGGTTGAATGTCCAATTGACTGAACTAAAATGTTTTGTCAAATAAAATTGCAGATTCGTCAGTTAATTTTGACAAATATAATGAAAAATAATTTTTCCTCGCAGCCAAGATGATTTTTTCTTTGAAGAATAAAGTGATCAGCCGATTTCGACGGAGTTTTGATCATGCGTTTATTAAATTGTATGGTCAGTACACAAAACCGATAATGAAGTGATTCAAACTCTCAAAAAGCCAATAAATTAGGTAAATCGAAAAAGTGGCGAAAAGATTACTCTCCCCACTGACACACGTAATCGCCTTTTACAAAGTGCTCCTTCGCAATAAAACTCAACAGAGGGAGCCAGAAGAGAAATTAATTTTAAAGCATCCCATGCGCCCAAAAGACGAGGAATGTACAGTGGCGGCAGCTCGGAGCGAATTTGACACCAGTTATTAGAATTTTGCATGTCGCCACCGACATTACGAGGCATCGACGAAAGATTGCCCACACGCCGTCTTCAGTCTTCAGTCTTCAGCTCCACCAGAAGTCGAGCAGAACTCCTCGAGGGCCTTTTGGAGCAGTGCCCCACAGGATTGAGACGTGAGAGAGGGCAAAAAAACGACAGTGACGACACCACGTAGGGTTGGTATGGACGATGACGGCGCAGAGGGGGACCAAACCAACCGTTGATACCCTGGACCTCGTCGCCGAGAAAAGGGCTGCCCTACTGCCTGCCTGCCTGGCTGGCATCCAACTTTCGGCCTGAGAAGCTTGCTCCCGAGATACTGTGGGAAATCTGTCGCGACGACTTGATCTGGCCCTACTCTGTGACGAAGTAATCCTTTTTGATAATTAAATCAAAATTTGTCAGTTATAAAATATATATAGAAATTAGTTTCAATATAGATTTAATAGTTTTTTTAGATATGTTACTATCAAAAATGTTTAAAATAGTTTAAGAACTGAAATTTTGTCTAATTCAATTAAGCTTCATATTTCACAAATTATGATTAAAAGACAACTAATGTACATATTACATAAATGGACGGATGGTGCCATATCGGAATGAGTTATAGAAGCGGGCCAACACCATCGTAAGCAAGGACAACCTAGACATTGAAATAATTTTTGGTGTAACACGCACACAAACCGTTCTTCCAACAGGGTCCCCCCGCCCCCCATAATATGCAATTTAATTTACTTGAATTTGCGATTCGGACGTCTGCATTAATTCTAATTTATGCATAACAACATTCAAACATTGAACGACATAGAAGGAAGCCCAAGAGGTGGATTGTTTGCCTCCCTGTCTCTGAGCCACCCTGTTATCCCCTTCCAAACCCCCCCTTTATACCACCACCCCCACCCCGCCCTTCTAAGCCCTTCAGGCCGCCCATCCTCGAATTCGAAATCTCTCACTATCAAACAACCTCCAACTTGGAAATGGCTAAAGGGTACTAACCCATTTACCTCCTCCAGATATAGCGTACAAACTAAAAGAGAAATTCACAAAGTGTGAGGACAACAGTAGTAGCTGGATTCGAAGGTGGTCCACCACTATAGTTTGGGGGGAGGGGGAGAGGGTTTTGACGGAGGGGAGGGAATGGTATAAGGGCAGGCTCAAGCGGGAGGGGGGTAAGGTGGGGTCTATAAGGGAAAACTAATTGTGGGATGGTCGGACACTGTCCTAAGCATGGTCGGGCTGGTGAGTCCCAATTAAGCTTCAGTCTGCATTAATGAGAAATGCTAATCCATGTTTCGCCTTGTATAATATATGTGTACATCTGTGTGTACCACAGTAATATATTGCGAAGGCGGCCCAACCCTTTGAGCAGAGGCGGCGAAGAAGGTTATAGTGTGTGCATAATAATATTGTAATATAACCCAAGAATAGAAAATTTTTGGATCAATAAAATCGTGCAAAATTGCTTGAAATAAATGTAAAAGATATTTAAAATACAATCCAATGGGAAGATGATTGTGGAAAGGAGGAGAGGGGTGGAGGGGGGAGAGGATGATATACCCCTAGGCTCAACAAGAGGCCTCTATAAAGGCTGTTTAAGTCAACGAATCTTGTATCTTTGCGAATTTCTTTGTGCGCACAAATTTATTGACTTTTTGCAAGAGGAAAATAAAACAAAGCCCATCGGAAGGTTCCGACCTCTATAACCCCGCGCTGCCATCTTAACATTTATACCTTTACCCACCTAAATGAACCCTTACCTACGAAGGAGCAGCCGAAGAAGGTGTTAGTAGGTACCTGTCGGCGATAATTCAACTTTGCTAAGAGTTTCATGTCCATCTAATTACTTACGTGGAAGGCACTAATGAATAATTACCCCAGCTCCAAGTCCAGAAACAGACACTTATATATATACATACATATATATATATAGGGCTAGACACGTCATTCTGTGCACCCTTTCTGCTGCTGCTAAAACCCGGTACTCTGACATGTATAGCACACCTCCCGGTACCCCTCCTTTCTAGCCGGAGAAATTACAATTCAATAGAATGAGACCGAAGGCCGATGGGGTTAAAGGGGGTTTTGGGGGTGGAGGGGGAGAATGGGGAAAAGGAAGGTAAAGTAGCTCCTCTGAACCACCCTGTATATTCCCGGTTACCCTCTACACCTCACCCGGTTGAGCCCCAGAGTGTGGGCCCGACGAGTAAGGTAGTAGTGTTGTCGTCAAATGAATCTCATTTGCATTTAAATTAGGAATGAAGGACCATCGGTTTTAAACATTTTGGGGGTGGCCGTTGGTCGTCTTGTACTTGTACCCAAAGTTTCTATCTCTCTGCCTAAGTAAGTTTTGTGTGCGATTCCGCAAAAGGGGGAATTGAAGTGAGAGAGGGTGTTAGGTTGGCTCTAGCCTTAGTACCCAAGTATATATTATATAATATATTATATATGTTCATTATGAGCCGGATGTATGATGTCCTATCGGTGCGATATGTATTTTTGGTATGAAAGTATGTGTGTTTGCATCTGAAATTTTGGTCCTTATAGGAATATTATGGAAAAGACAACTACAATGGAGAAGTATGGCTGGCATGGATAATTAGAAGACTGAATACAGTTCGCCTTTATAATTAATTTTGCTCAGGCAATTCGAAGAGGCTGATGTGAATACTGTATTTTATAATGACATTGTGTCGAACTGACAACCGCCCGGAAGTTATAACCCTTCTACCGGGAATTTTGGGCATTTTTACCCTCCTCATCCCTTCCCTTTCAACAAAATTTATTTATCTATATAAGTAGTATGCAATAGTTTGCACTAATTTAGAACTGATGTTAAACTACAACACATTTTCGATTGAAAATGGGGCGGCGAGGTGGGGGAGGGTATATTCCCAAAATATCCGCCCAACCTTGAATAGCTTCGTTTTACATTAATTAATATTGAAAGAGAGAATTTCTTTGGAATAGCGCACCCAGCTACTCACTTATAATTACGCATCGACAGTAATTTTCATTCATTAGCGTAACGTTGAAATAGGGTGACGTTTAATACACCTCAGTAGGACCTAATTTCGGTTCCAATACAAATTTACTTTTGCTCTGAAAAGAAAAAAAATACCAAAGAAACGATAGGATCTAAAAGAAACTTTAAAGTTGCGCAAGACAATGCACCAAGGAATGGCACACATTTCTATTAAGGATACAATTTCAAGGGCGGGTTCGGCCAT
The DNA here is from genome assembly GCA_951509405.1 of Machimus rusticus. Taxonomy (NCBI): domain Eukaryota; kingdom Metazoa; phylum Arthropoda; class Insecta; order Diptera; family Asilidae; genus Machimus; species Machimus rusticus. The sequence goes on from OX608049.1 coordinate 5,920,395, forward strand.
CTGGAAAGGAAAACGAAATCAATTTCAGCTGTTTCAGCTGCTCCTTTGTTAAGTAGGAAGGAATCGTCGACGTCGTCGTGTGGGTGCACCGTGAGCTATTAAGGATTAAGGCTTTAACCGGGAGAAGGCTGCGAGACTGCGAATTAATTTCCCTTAAGGTTGTTTAGCCTAAACGTTCCTCAAGGTCAAAGCTGTTCCTAAAAATAGAATATCTCAAAAGATGTGAGCTTATTTTAATACTTAACTCTTTCATTCAAGAAGGGGTTAAGTTTTATTCTCTTAGATCACAATTCAGGTTTATTTATATTTGAGTTTCCATTATTTAATTCTGAATCTTATAATACCCCGGACTGCTTACTTTAAATTTAAATTTATTTATAAAGAGAGAAAAACATCGTCGTTTGGCATTGTTATTTTCTTTTTGTGATTTTCCCAACATTCAAGATAAATAAATGAAAGCCCTTTGTAGATATTGGCATAGAAAAAGGTTGAAATTTCATTCCAAGCATATTGCACACTATCCCACATTTTCAGTAATTGAGGTTTCCAAAACAACAGCATTCAAGCATTCAAGGTCATGAATCTGTGGAGGTGATAGTAAAATCATTTCTATATTTTATTTCCGGTAATCCTTTATTTAGAGATTTTGCCAATAGGTCATCATTGTCTTTTTGCAAAATAATCCATGAACTCTAACTTTAACCGAAAATATTTTTAATAAGGCATCAAGTTCCACTCTTAAAATATTTAACACTAACTTATATCTGCGACTTCGTGTGCGCGGCGCGGCATACTATAATGCCGACAATATTCTTTATTTACAAAAAAGAAAGAATTTACCCAATAATAATTAAAATTAATAATACTTAGAAATCCCTTTGAAGTGTGTTTTTTCAAAACACTTATCAAAGGTCGCTTAATTTCGACATTAAGTTCACAATTCAAATTAGGAAAATAATTGTAACATAAAATATAAGCCCTAAAATTTGTTAAATTGTTAGCAACTAAAGGTGAAATAGTGCCTTGATAAAATTCAGGAATTTTCATGGTGTAATCGAGAAAATTATTTCTGGAAAAAGGCGTACGTTAAAATCAGACAAAAAAAAATGATTCAAGATGCTAAAACGTTTGACTAAAAATTCTCGTAGATGCAAATATAATAATAATTGATCCTTATACGTCTGATAAAATGCTATAAATATAAGTTTTTCAGCAAGACAATGACTCGATATACAACATAAAATACACTTATATTTTGAAATTAGACATTTAATTTTCATCTTAGTGAACTGCAGTGTAATTTTTGTGACTGAATTAAGGTTTTTTTCTTTTAATACTAGAGGTTTATAGAAAACAATTAATAAATTAAAGGCTTATTTGAATTTTAGATGAACAAAACGATCTTATCAAATAGTTCCATATACTTCAAAGTTTAAAAATCGTAGGTCGCAGTTTCGACAAATTTACGCAACTCAAATCTAACTAAAATGAGTTTTGTTTTAAAAGGATATCCGCCATATTGGTGAATGAACTTCATGCAAATACCGGTAAATGTTAATTAAAATTCGAAGCACTATGAAAAGCGGCGTTCCTAACTCAATTTCACTTATCTAATTACATCATAAATGGTATTGCTAGAAAGCAATTAGTTACCTAACGTCCCGGAGTAGATTTCGCACATAGTGCATTAACAAACAATTTTCCCTGGTGGACACCGAGAGCTCAGAAACTCATACGGGTGGATCATTAAAACGCCCGCCGGTGCTCATTGCCAAAGTGGCAAAATCTTACATTATTGCAAAACATCTTTAGCAGTGTAAAACTGTCCAAAACTTGGTAACGCTAAAATAGCCCGAAGGCGAAGAATAAATTTGAACCTCTACGAATATATCCAGGAAGTTGGCTTGCCCCGGAATCATTTGGTACTCATCTTGCTTGGTCTGAAAGATGAATCACCCTGTAGCTAGATGGAGAGAAGAGAACTTGAAGGTATAATTTTCTTAGGCTGTTTATGTGCGGTGGAAGGGTAATTAAAATCCGTTGATTAATATGTAAATTTAATAAGATTACGAGTTCAGCGAATGAGATTCGATAGCCTCAAGGAAGGACGATATACGTTCAAGTGGCTGTGCGATCATCATGGCCCGAGCCATGTGTGTTCGGTTCATCTTCGCTCTGGCGAAGTTCTTGGTTCGACCCGTCCAACATACAACATACACCCGTACGTTGGAACTTGCCGATAATTTATTTCGCTCTCCTCGGCTACACGTAATTGCAGTGTACAGAATTGAACAAACTTTTCGAACACAAAAAAGACGAACGCGGCCGAGGAGGGACTTAAGGTAATCCGTTTAATTTGGAGAAACTTTAACTTGGGAACTTTGCATCATCCGTTCCCGGGAATGCATGTCTTAAGTCTCGAGAAGAGCCCCAAATTATCGAGATATTAGGAGATTGCAACCGATAAACCAAGCTGAAAAATAGCCATGTCCGCCCCGCACAGGCTCAGAGGAGCAGGCCTCAAAAGCGCCGCCGTCACCTCCTTAATAATTTATTTTTTTTATCCTGATTAATTCATTTCTCATTTAATCAGGCAATTTCTATCCACACTTCCTGATGAATATTCCAAAAGAGGTTAAATTGTTTTCTCTTAGATCCCAATTCGGGTTTATTTATGTTTGAGTTTCCATTATTTAATTCCCAATCTTATTACACCCCGGACTGCTTACTTTTAAATGTATGTATTTATACAGACAGAAGAACGTCTTCATTTGGAATTTTTACTTCCTTTTTGCAATATTTCCAACATTCAAGATAAATAAATGAAAGCCCGTTTTAGATATAGACATAGAAGGAGGTTGAAATTTCATCCCAAGCATATTGCACACTATCAAAATTATCCCACATTTCCAGTAATTGATCACGGAAAAAAATTTTTCAGAAATAGCCCTGTATTTTCCGACGGATTTTGGGATAGTGCATTATTTCGGTAGCATTTGTGTAAAAATACAGGGATTTTAACTAAAATTTAAGGACCAGCGTAAAATGTTGACATTATTTCCTATACTGTTAAGGAGATCTGCTGCTTTTTCAATATATGTTGTGGATTTTATGAAAAACGTTCGTAAATTGGTTGGGAAGATTATTACTATCCCAACTTTTTTTTCCGTGATGTTTTCAAAACAACAACATTCAAGATAAGGAAACTATGGAGATCATACTAAAATTAATTTTGCTACTATGTAGTGATTTTGGCAATGTGTGACGGATCATTGTCTTGTTGAAAAATAGTGCCTGAACTTCGGCAGATAATATTTTTGACAATGCATGAAGTTCCACACTCAAAATATTTAATATCAGCGGATATATAAAAAACAGATGTTAATAATTAAAATCAATAGTAGTTAGAAATCCATTTCAATTTTTGAAACTACACTTGTCAATGGTCGCTTAATTTAGACATTGAGTTCACAATTCAAAGTGAGATATGGCTCAGAGTTGTGCGAAATATACATAGTTAGACATTTATTTCACTTAATTTTTTGGTTGTGTAGGGGGTCAGCTTAAGTATAAAATTTTGTTTTCGGGGTTCGTGTTCGTGTGGGGTATCGTTGAAAAGGGAATTTAAAATCATTATGCCCCGTATTCTAAATTTTTTCAGATTTGTCCGAAATTGTGTTCAGGGTGATATCTTGCCGACACAAAATTAATCGAATATCGCCACATTGGAGTCAAATATTTAAAAAACGGGGCATTATTTTGAAAAACGTTTCCGTAACCGGGAATGAATGTCTTACATCTTAACAAGAGCCCCAAATTTTCAAGCTGGAAGATAGCCAGTCCGCCACGCATTGGCTCGGAGGAGCGAGTCTCAAAAGCGCCGCCGTCACCTCCTTAATAATTTTATTATTTTTTTTTATCCTGATTAATTCATTTCTCATTTAATCAGGCAATTTCTATCCACACTTCCTGATGAAATATTCCAAAAGTCATAAAGAGCAGGAGCGTCCGACGCGGCGAGGCACGGAGCCATACACATGTACGGTCCGTTCCGTCGCTCGACTCGACTCCGAACATGGACGAGGAGATCGAGATCAAACAAAAAAGGGACTCCTCCTCCGGATTGCGGAGCCCCCTGGTGCTGGCCATCGCTGACCGCTGCTGTTTTCCGTCCTCGCGTTATGATGACTCCACGTTCAGTAACTTAAAAAAAAAAAATTTTGTCGTCAATTTTTTCTTTTTTTTTACACGCCAAGCCCTGATTAAACATTAATTAAGGGAAACAATGGCCGAAACACACAAAGGCATTGACAGACCGAATAACGACGCGTTTTGGATTTATTTTTCCATGCATTTTCATTTTTTTTTTCCGTCTGCATCAGTAGTCGACAAAAATCGCAGAAAAAATTTTACGAATCAAAAAAAAATCATATATATTCAGGCTGGCTTTAGCTAGGGACTGTCCCCTTCACGGGGGCAATCTGGAGGCTGTTCTGAACCTCTCCTAGCGACTAGGCAGAATTGGTCCTCTGATTGGAGATCAAACTGTCCCTGGCCAGGACAGCCGATTACCACATTAGGCGACAGCACGGCACTAGAAAAAATGGGCACGTGACTCTAGTTTTGGCACAGGTGAGGTGCGGGTGGCCACCGCCGAGACGACAGACGGCGGGACCCCTTCTATAAACAGGGAGGACATCATTTGTGATGTGTCTGCGATTTTAGGTCCTTTATTGCTGAGCTGAGGACCAATTAAACACATACAATGCAAAGATAATTCAATTTGAGAACACCACCAACAAATTTTCAAAACATAATGCACCACCTCTAGAATGCAACATAATAATAAGTAATAGTATATTTTACATCACTAAATCGACTAATAGTAATAGAAATAAATCAAGAATATGGTGATTATTTTTCTTTTTTTAAATTTTGCGATGAAAATATCTAGGTACAGTAAGTACTGTGGAAAACTTTTATGTTGGTCAGAGGAGGAAATCAATATAGGGTTAAAATATGCATCAAAGTATCCTTTTCCATTTTACATATCTGTATTTATTCATTTTTAACATGCTTTGCTGCTCTCAACTCTCTAATTGGAACTGTACGAATATTTTTCAAATCTCGCAAGCAAAATTTAACCCACTTCCCGATGAAGTAGAGGGCTGAAATTTTGCCGAGAGTTTCATCTTTGGTTAATGATGACAATACAATGTTTTTTTGTAATATTGGGACCCGGAATTTACAAATTCAATATGACGAACTTTCAAGTTTTGAAGTTTATGCGATTTCCACTAAACTTGGTACTTGGGGATTTTCGGGGTCGCTGATTTCTAGGCCGAAGAGTAATTAAGCTTCATTAAAAAATATTTTAAAAATTAGGAAGACTCGATTTTTTGAGTTAACCCTTAGTATTTAAAACTATACTTCTTTTACTATTCTCATTGTATTTAAATAAAAATAAAAGTGAATAATTGCAAAAAACTCTGATTTAATACGCTATATTTACCACCTATTGTGTTTTTATACATATATTTCGTCACTTCACAAATAAAATCAGGCATATAATAAGAATATTTAATTTATTGTTCTAACGAATTGATTTTCATCGTTTAAATAAAACAGTTTTTGTCGAGAATTTACGAAATTTTGCAACTTATAGATTCCTTTAAAATGTCGAAATGAGCTGAAATTGTTATGCATTCTTTTGATTAACTTAACTTTTAAAAGAATTTTTTAAGAAACCAATACCTATATAAGTTAATACACAATAAATCAAAATTCAAACAGCATTTGCTGCGATTAGAAATTTGATGTTTTATATTTTGAGGGAGACAGAAGAAAAATTCAAAAACCAGTAAAATATTAGTTATGAGATTAAGGTATTAACGTTTTTTTTCTTTGAATACTGCATATATGAACATCGTAAGTCAAAAATGAGTCATAATAAATATATATTTTTCGATGTAAATGTAAATAAAAAGTGAGTTGATATGACTTGTTCTTAAAAAATTAAAATGTTACTTAATAAATTTATCGGTTTTTTATAAAACCTAATATAAAAATTATTTATTTGGTCAAAATAAGTAAGCTAATAAATGAAAAATTTTATATAAGACATTTCGTTCTCTTTTAACCATCTCAACATCCACGCAAAAATGTTTATTAATACAGTCAACATTAGATTTATAATTTTTCGTTTAAAATTTTCTATTCATAATTCCAGCATTGACTGATTAGCTGCTGAACAACTACCTAATTAAAAATAATTAAGTGTAATTTTCGCATTTACAGCGTCGTTGGCTGGGCCCATTCTTGTTTTAAAATTGTTCATTAAGAAATCACTGGAGCAAAAAAAAAATCATTGATGTAGCAAATAACAGCCATTATTTGCAGTAATTGGTTGCCATCTCGAGGCGATATTGTCACTTTCAATTGCAATCGCATAATATTCATTTAGGCATGGGTGGTCGATATCTCCTCTGTCAGTCGTCCGTAGTTCTAAGAACTTGCTGACAATTGTGTCAGACACTCGGAGAGTGAACCGAACCAATGGCCGAGTGTGAAGTTAAATGATTTTAACTTAAAATACCACGGCTCGCCTCGGCTTCATTAATATTTCGAATTGAATCTGGTTGGCTGGCTGGCTGGACGCCTTCATGTAAATGATTGAAAGAAAACACGAATAGCATTACGAAGATAACATGCTTTGACCTCATTCGAGAGGATTTTTACTTTATGTAATGTCGCTCAATTGATTATTTATTTATTCCGTAATGAAGTTAATTGCGATGCGAATATTTTTATCCATTGGTTGCTGAATGGGGGCTCACCGGTGTCCACCACTTGAGCCTTATTTGAGGCAACCAGAGGGTAAAATTAGGCGAGCCACGTGCATTCATACGTTTTCAGCACGAGTGTCATTGAATTGACTCCCTCAAAATGTATAAATAAACAAATTTTATGTTTCTGGGGGTTTAAAAATAACAAACCGAAGCGGAAACCCCTTTTTCGTAGAATTGATTCAGCGTAAAAACCAAAAAATTTGAATGATTTCCTTGAACAGAGTTATCTGTCCGAAAACGTGCCGCGTTTTATTTTTCGAATATTGCTAAATAGCCAAGACCGTCTCAATGATAAGTGCCAAAACTTAAGGTTGCGAGACAAGAGACTCGAAAGAATTGTAATTGTTGCACAGTCCACCTTCAAGAAAGCCGAGTTTAAGATTCTCGTATAAGACCATTCTCAAATCATTGGCAGACGTATTTCGAGACAAAATAAAAAAATAAGACCCAAAAGTCCGGGAAAGATCTGTGTGGTCAGCGTCTGGGTCTTATATAGTGAGTAAACATATGCAAACTAAATGTCTGGAGAGGACCAGGAAGGTAATTTGCATTTACTTAGTTGTTAAGATATTCAGAGACCACAACGTAGCATCTCCGCAATATTTGTGAAGGGAATATTTTGTAATTTACATTTTATGCAAAACATATCTTGTTGCGAGTTATCATGATTCCAATTACTGTAATCCATTTCGAAGTTCTTCCCTTGATTACTTATACACGCAAACGTTGTACCTAACCATCGGATCCCCGAGAATTTATTACGAACTCTTACTTTTGTGGAACCTTCGCAAAAGGTTATGTTTTTATCTAGGAGCCCCCCAGTGGAACCTCCGCTGATTAAACACTTTCATTTCGACCACTGGAATAATTATGGTGCTCGAATTTTATATATCTTTTCGTGTTGCCTGGCTCTCTAACCGCCTCTGGAATATAAAATGCCCGCCAGTCCGCCATTTAAATCGCGCGGTCTCAGCCATGGGTCCGGGTGTTTTGTAACACTCCTCAGGATCGTGTTTATATTAAATATGTATTTAAAGTTCAGTGGATTTACGGCTTACGTACATGCATGAAGACGGCAATGAATTTTGATTTGTTGAAACATTCTGAAATCACGGAAGATTACAAGCACACATAAATATTTTATACTTGAAAAGTATACTATACATTTTTAGGTATTTCTTCATTATTCATTTAGTTCGATGCCTTATTCAATACTAAAATGATCGTCTAATTTCAAAGACAAATTACATTTGAATTTTAATATTAGTTTCTTACTCAATCATGTTTTATAAATTATCGAGCTAGTGTATTTTATAAAGATGTAATCAACATGACATACGTAAATGATATAAAGGTCAGATGAAGCACTTCAGGGTATCTTTATCTTGTATTTTTGATCGCGTATACCAAATTTCTTTTTTTAACGAAGCTTATTGATATAAAAAAAATCTCGATGATGCACTGGGCTGTCTGCTTTTAAGGAAGTTTAAGGAATCTAGGTTTAAAAATTATAGTAATTTTCCTTCTTCATTCAAGTATATCTATTTCAGTTTTCATCAAAATTGTTTTAAAATAGGTGATTGCAAAATATCGTTAATTACTATCTTTATCAATGTCTTAAACTTAATACATTTTGACATTTCCAAAATTATTTCATTAAATAATATAATACATGTACACAAATTGCAGCAAAAATTACACAACTAATGTATTTTTAACTTTCTAAATCAAGTGGTAGTTTGTTTTGCACCTTACTTACTTACTAACTTAAGATATGTAGACATACGTTTTGAAAAAAAAAAAAACATTTAAAAAAAGTTCGAAGTTTTAAAATTATATTGACAGTTGTTAGTTGATTCTTGTATGTATACAAAAGACGTATTTAAATATATTTTATTTCAGAGATCAGTTTCCACCTTTTCTTTCTGAATCTTCAAGAATTTTTGAAACTAACGAATTAAAATATCTTTTTCAACTTATCGTCGAAATAAAATAAATTTTTCTTATTTTCAGCACTCGTGTAGAATTTTTTAAATAAATTCGGAGGTAATATTTTTAACTTAAAGTTTTTTTATAATTTTCGTCAAAAAATGTAGGAAACATGGAAAAATTGCAACAGAATTTTAAAGTAAAATATCTCAAGAAGTATAAACACGGATAAATTTGGTTTTTGCATATCCATCACTTTTAATCCAAAATGGACAATCCTACAAAGTTTCATCGAAATCCGTGAACTCAATTTTGTAATTTTCAAATTCCTGTATTTCCCCGAAAAATGTACGGATTTCAATAAATAAGAGCTTATTCGAAAATTTGTACTAGTTTTTAGATTGATATCCCATGCTAGGGCACGTTAAGCGTTAATGAAAAAGTTATGAATCCTCGATATAAAAACTAGTAGCTAATCATAGATACAGCGTTTTATAATAATATATAATTAATTAGGTAATATTAGCAGAATAAGCCTCAATATATGTAAGAAAAATTCATAAAAATTTTGCGGTATAAAAAATAATAAAATGGGATGCCAAAACAAATTCTATTTATGTATATTCAAGCGACCCATAAAAGAATAGTGTTAAGTTTAAAAATATCGTTAAAACTTTTAGATTTTCCAACGTTTATTGATGTTAAGAGACTTTGATTGTGTTCGATGCACATTAAATATTTACAGAATATTATCAGGTGTTAAAATTTATTTATAGTTAGTTATCTCTTTTACTCCCAAACTTATAGGGGTTTTTTGGAGGATTATACCTAAATACTAAAGATAACTCCTTATTGATGGAAATCGTTTTAAGAGTCTGAAAAGCCTTTAATTAAGATCCATTCTAATAACATACCGCGGCGGGTGCTCGATCCGTTTTACGAAATACCTTCCTAAAACGAGTAGGTACTCCTTAGCGAATGACAATTGCGAAATAGTCGTCTGCAAACAACAAAAATTAGATTCCGCGCTGCCGAGGAAAATGTCCTCATTTAATGCTGCAAGGAAACCGAAATGGAATCAATTTCCTTGCCATTTCGTCCAATCAATTTAAGCGCATAACCGTTGAAACCGTCGTCGTCGCCGTCGTCGTCGTCATCGACGTCGTCGTCGACGTCCTCGTCATCGTCGACGTCTTGGGCCTGCAACTTTCCATCACTCGCCATAATGTTTTTAAAACCATCATGCAAGTTAGACCCCCATCCATCCCTTCGGTTTTCGTTTTCTTCCCGAGCTGGGGCTCTGGGGGGCCCCCCGAGACTGGGGTTTTGATAAGGCCTGCACCGAGGAGTGTCGAGGGGCAACTGCATTTACATAACCATGTGGTCTTGTCTGCTTAAACGACTCCAGTGTCTCCAGCCGGGGATCCTATCCGATCCGATTAACGTAAACATATATGCTAATAGTATTCACTTATGGCTCACAAATTGACTTTCCACGAGTTTTGATTTATTTCATTTTGGATACAGCGCTCCTCGGCCTGGATTGAGCCGCACAACAATCATAGCCGCCCGCCCCCCGCCAGCCCCTCTTTGGGGTCCCCTGAGCTCGCGTATTAATCAATGCAAGACCCCGGCTAAATCGATGGATTGAAGATAATGATGGCGTATTATATGTAGATGATGGCTTACATTTACATTCGTTGGGACCCGGCTTAATAACGAAACTTCTTATACGCGCATTATCCATTATTTATTTTATGGTTTCATAAGTCAGCTGAAATTGGACTTTGAAGCGTTCCAACTCCAACTAGCCCCCCAGACCAGGCGATGATCCCATTTAAAATGCCCCCGCGATCCACCGAAGTCAAAACCGAGGGTCTCGTCTCTTTTGCGTGAATTCCTGATTAGGAAGTTTCCGGTGAATGTTTTATTCTAATTGCAATCTGACGAGAGCTGATCGATAATCTTGGGCCGCTAACGAACTGAATTTAAAAATTGTCTTCGTGATCATAAACGAGTCACTTAGCTTTGTCATCGATCGAATTATGGGAGGAAGTTTGCGTTTATTTATATCGTAGGGCCGTCAATAAATAGTCCCTATCAAGACGGACAGGATCTTAACCGCTCTTGATGTATACAAAACGTAAGACTTTGAAATCAAAATTAGAATTCGTTAAAACTTTACATTTAGGCCCTCAGACATTTTTTGGGACAGTTTTTTTGGAATATTTTACTAATATCCGCCATGCGACTTACGTCAGCTAAAGCGTAAAAGTGATCTTGTTTTCACTCTTTATATAATTTTAAACGTAGGTTACACGACAGCTGCGCTATTTTACATAAAATGAATTTTGCAAATTGAAACCTGAACACCATTCGTTCAGCTCGTGTTGTCCAAAAATAGACAACTTCCTATTGTCTTAATTCAAAAATATATTCCAAAAAATTTGCATTTTAAAACCTATTATTCTTAACACCGTATCGGTTTCCCTATTTATTTGCATCTCTGTGAGTCTACCCTATTCCAACAGCTTTTATTTGACTGCGAATGATAAAGATTTGGTATAAAGTACTCATTTATAAACTACATATTGCGTTTTATTTTCTGTCGCTATTTCGATTTATCTGGTGTCCCACAAGGTAGCCACGTTGGACCTGTATTGCTAGAAGTAAAACTACTTAAAAATCCTTTCAAAAATACTAAAATTTCTTTTCTTTGAGTAGAGTTAGAATTTGATCGGAAATATATCAAAGATAGGAAAATAAACGAAAACGAATCAGATGTCAAACTTTTTGGGCTTTGGGTAGTAAATCGTTCTTTGCTTAATCGTCAAAATTTCAGTAGAAACAAAATAAATTTTTTTTATTTATTCTCGAAATTAAATCGTGAAAGTAGTTCGTTCAATTAAGATTTAATTTTTGCGAGTACCTACATAAGAAAAGTAACAGTCATTTTTTTCGATTCACCAAGATTGAGATTGAGTTAGAATTTGAGATTTTATTACCTATTTACTGGCGATCATTGTATGTTGTTTTTAAATTCTAGTTTGTGTTATATTTCTTGTAAATGCCAAGACGTTATAAGAGAAATAAGGAAACATATTTAAATGATAAATTTTTTAATTTGCCATACAACTATCAAAAACTTTTCTGTTTTATTAAAAATCGTTTGCTTCTACTCACTTCTGATTTGAGTTATATATTTGCATCCAATAACATATTTATTTATCAGATCAGAGAAAACAAGAACACAACAGATGTTAGTAGAAAATGTTAACAGAATATTCTTCATAACCTCGTATTAAGTCTAATTTTTCTTAAGTGTTTACTTAATTTTCATAAGTGACATAATGATCTCTCATTTAAAAAGAAAAGAAAAAATTAACTATTAATTAAAGCCTACATATAAACCATTAGGTAAGTAGTTCACATATTAAATCTATTAATATAATTACTATCCTTCATGTTTAATTCATATTACTGCGCTTAGATCTTAGATCTAAAAGATTATCGTTTTCTGCGTATTTTTCACATAACTCGAATTTATAACTTTTATTAGTCAAGAAATATTTACGTCTTAGAATTGCGAAAAATGGTCAACATAATTAAAAGTTCTTTCACTGCGAATAATATAGACAGCTGTCGTAATAGTTATATTTATTAATGTTACTATACATTTTAAAAAATTGAATGAAAATTCGGGCACAAACAAACACTTGTTTTAATTGAATTCTTGAATGGTGAATTTACTTCGTTTTCATGAGATATAAAATTTTTGTTGTTTCTTTAAAATCGTATATAACTTGGTAGCCCATTTCCAACAAACATCCTTCAATTAAATATAGTGTGTGTGTAATAATTAAATTATATAGGATTTTCAGAACATTGTGTAAAATCTACTAAACATTTCATGATATCGTGCCAAGAAGGACAAACAAAACTGAATCCAATTATTAGAGTTCACATCTTTTTACTTCAGAAAAATTTACATAAGACAGGTGCCCTAGTCTTGAATATGTAAATTATTGCATGTTGAATGGTGTTTGCACCTTCCTTATATTTTATCCGTCTTATGTTTATGTTACATCCCTTAATTACAAAATGACATCAGAAACATAACAGTGGAATATGAAGAAATTTCTTATTTTCCAATTTTTTAGCCAGATTATTATTGTTTGTGTAGGTGATAAAATATTAAAAAATAATAATAATTATATTAATAAACAGAATATTTATACAGGATATCCTAAAATCTTCTGATTTTCGCGATAATGGCACTTCTTGAAATTAGGAAAGTCGTTGACTTCGAGTAAGCGAAGATTTTTTCAATATGGCTGGCGTTTTCTCACAGCAAAAAAATATTTTTCAATTTTATGTGTATCAACATTACTTCCTTCAAGTTCAACTATCCATGGCGTAAAAAAATATACTTGGCTGGCCTATTGTCCCAAAAGTTGGCAGATGAAGTTTAGATTTTAAAAAGTTATTACACCTACCCCTTTTTACTTAGGAAAAGAAGTAATTGATGTTTTAGTAAAAAAGGAACTGATTTTAGGTATATTATTTTTATAGTATTATCGAATATCCAATAACATCGATTCTTATAATTTATGTAGTAATAATAATAACTATGTACTTTTAACATTTGTATTTAAAATTACAACAAAAGCAAATCGTTTTAACTAAATTTATTTAAAACAGTATCAAACAAAGAACTGCTTACAATCGACGTCATACAGCAGCATCTTTTCAAATAAAATATTTTAATGCGTCGTTCTTGGATATTATTTCGTTATTTTTAGAGTTGCTCTAGGAATGGGTTTGCTCAGTTCCAGTTCGGAATTTAGGTACTCGTTGTCGGTATACGTGCATTTCTTTGAGGCATAACCAATAATAAAAATTCATTGAATTTGAATTTTCAAGAAATTAGGAATAGGTATAACGCTTTATACTTAAAGTTCACACGAAAATTACAACGAAAACGAAAATCGTACATATGTATGTCTAACAGATTTCTAATCTCTATAGACAGCGTGAGAGGAAATGTCTTATTTCTTGGCATGTTATGCCCGTTCTCCAATACGCCGACCAACCAACCACGAACCAACCAACGAAAACGCTGAATTGCCTGAATTCGCGTGTAAAATACAAGCCCCTGCCTGTAGTTGTGACTGCCGGCTGTCACAACATCCTCGGGCAAATATTTTATCTGGAAGAGTTTTTATCACTATTTGAGCGAAAAAACTACTCACTTTTACTTTTAGTGCTGGGCTGGAATTACCGCGCACATTTTTATAAGCACTTTATGTTAAAATTAGCGCACTGAGTTTCTGGCAACCGGTGGGACAGCTGTCTCACTGACAGGTATTCTAGTACAACACAACCGCTGAATGGGCGACTAGTACTATGTGGTTAAAACGCACACATGAAAAAGTTAGCCAGGTTGACCAAAACACGAGCGAGAGGGAATATGAGGCCAACATAATGTGTGACGCGATGGCGCGATTTTGGTTCGTTCTTGGTTGGGTGGTCGCTGCATTGGAGAACGGCCTTTACGGTCGCGTTTCGGACGTATTTCGGGTCTCTTAAGAGGCTTCTTTAAGAAATGCGGGCGTATTACCGTGCCTGTTGCGGGATTCAAAATGGAAAATGTCTGGTGTACATCGGGCGCGTCAAGGGCGTGCTAAAAATTTAGATATTTTTACTCGGGATAATTAAAAAGTTGGTAAGTATGCAATACGTTGATGGAATAGCGAAGACATTTTGTATATGCAAAACCAATTTATAGAAGTTGAAGATAAACCGTCGCGTTGCGTCAATTCCCATCTTTTGCAAAAATACCGCGGCATCAGAGGCCAAAGGACTCTGAGACGCCGCCGTTGGAGGGCCGCACCTGCGCCGGTGTGCGTTAATTTTTCCTGTTGGTGGGGCGCAAATCATTTCGCGTCTACACCTCCGCCGCATTGTTCATAATTTGCGCGATTTTCCATGCATTTGCGTTTGCGGCGCGCGGCCAAAGTCATATGACGAATATCATTTATTAACATTAAAAGCTTTTTATGCCCTCCCCTGGTATTGCATCATCGCGCTGCTCCTTGGCCGGCGATGGCGATCCATTAGCCGTTCGAATTGGAGCCATTAAAATGGATAAAAAGACGAAAGCGGGGCAAAAGTAATAAAATCGCTGGAACTCGAGTTAAATTAACCCGGCGCGCTTAATCACTGGCCAGTCAGTCAGTCACACAACACGAACCTTACAAATGCGCGGGGAGGCGGGGTTGCGGGGGCCGGGAGCGGTGCCGCACCACACCGTGCCGCACCGCACCGCGATGCAAAGGAGAACGAGGAAGAAGGACGATGACGGCGTGGTGCGGCACGGCACGGCGCGAATTCCCGGCAATTCACGCAATTCATGGCGCTGCACACAGCGGTGCAGTCGCGCACGAACACAACTGCACCGCCGCGCATTGCCGCTAATTACAATAATTTTCTTGGGTACGGTCGTAAATCCAAAACATGAATTCCAAGGCGAGAGACCGGCGGCGTTGTTGGGGCCCCGCTTTTAGCGGTGGGACGGGGGGCAGGAACGCGCGGCTAATTGTAAGCTCGAAATTAAATTTGCGCACTTTTATCGCTGCCTCCGCAATCAATCACGGCCGTATCGAAATGGGGTGATGATTACACGTTTCGGCTTTAGCCAAGGGTCCTAAGCTCTTTGGTCCCGGATCCGGAGCCCTCGGGCTCAGCCCCAGAGCCCCAGAGCCCCAGCCACTCAAATAAATCTGCAAAATTGAGAGCATCTTTCATTTTACTGCAGCGATATTTCAAATTCACATAACGCATTATTAAGGTATACATTAGCTTAATAGATTTTCTGCCAACCTTTAAGTAATAACACCTAAATAACAATTCAAATAAAACCCATTTAATTATGATTGCAGTCATCTGACTAATAAGCGAAATATGTTTGCGAGGTTGGTGTAAGGTCTCTAGCAAAACAAGTTCGTATGAGTAATCCGTGAACAACATAAATTAATTTATAAATTAGAAAGTTTGACGAAAAAATCCTTACCAATTAGTATGTTAAATCTACATAGTTACTATGTACATATGTATCTCAGCTTCGTTGAATAGCCTGCTTTGATTTTATGTAATATCAAAATAGTTCGTGATTCAGCGACTTATACACTATCGTATAAAATGTTAACTCAAATTATTTTTGAGGGTTTCCAATTTCATTCAAACGGTCAACGCGCAATTAGAACGCGCGAGCCCCATAGGATTCCTTATCAGAACTTTATTAACGAATTATATTTAACTTTAATACAAACTTGCCTATATTATATCTATGCAAAAAAGCATAAATTAAATTAAAAAACTTAAAGCAACATATATAAATTGAAATATTATTTTATTCTTTAATTTTTTTTTTAATTAATTTACCAAATAAAGTGAGGGACTCTACTTAATAATTATTATTATCAAAACAATATAAATTACAAAATAACGATTATCAAGTAATTTTTATTTTTCAACCGATCGATAATGACAAAGTACCTATGTATAAAACTTACATTTTTTGATTGTTCGAAATAAATCTCATTACGTTAGCAGATAGATACAATTCTTTTTTTTTAAGGTGATTACAAATCATATCTTATTGATATTTAAATTTATATTAATTATTACTTGATCGTTATCAATCAATGAAAAATTAAAAATTACTTGATAATCGTTATTGGGTGATCGAAAAATAAAAATTAGCCGAAAAATAAATTAAACCTTTCATACAACAAGACGGATGCAAGAGTGATCTTATACATAAGGGTCACGATTTTCTTGCTGAGATACGGAACCATAAAAAAATACAATTTCTTAAATTATTTTAATTTTCAGTTGAATTCGTTGAAAAGCATTAAAATTAATTAAGTTGTGGAAGTCACATTGATGTGTTCAAAAATATTGCAAAAACGAGTCAAGTAAATTAAAAAACGTTTGTCAACTTAATAAAAAAAAGCCCAGTAACATATACCACATATTTTAAGATTTAAAAATTTCATCGTAACCAAAAGCGATTAAATTAAATACGGTGAAGATTTGAACGAGTACGATTAAAAGTCATTTGTCATAGTTTCGGAACGGATTTCAGGATGTAAACACAGTTTTCGATAAAAACATGATTTCACGCGCAATCCTAAACCAATATGTTTTTATTTTTTTATTTAAGCGTCTATATGTCAAAAGATTTTATATTACATTGCATTAAACCGCAATTTCCTTCTAGCTGTTAAAGAAAATAATGCATTTATAATTATAATCAAATATTAATTAAACGATTACGGTCCTTTTAAGTTCATCCTACATAATGCACTTCGGCATTTTTTAATGGAATCAATGCATATTAACACAACACATGCATGCCATGCCGCATGCATAATCTTTTCAGTTATTTTTCGGGATAATAATTCGATATTTCTCATTTACTTTTTTAATATAAAGGTAAAGATATCCCTCATTTATGCGATATTAAAGTCAATAAAAAATTAATAAACACAAGCATTAGGTATTATACGAAATTTTTAATAGAGAGGTGAATTAACCGAAAATTTTTAATTAAAAGCATAAGGAAAAGGTGTAATTAATCCAATATTGTAAAATCAAAATATAATCATAAATTACTTCATTGCTCTTTTTTATAAGAAATAATATAAATTTTCTTTCCTTTTGAAAAAACTAAAAAGAAAAACCCTTAATTTTGGTACAAAAATCTGAACATATTATGTTCATTATCTATAATTTTTAACAACTTTATCACATCTACATATTCGCGTTGAACTAATAAGTTTTTACGTTAATTATTTGTTGAGAAATCGTATCTCATTAAGTTTTTAAATAATTTGTAATTAATTAATCAGCTTTTCTAAATTTTCTTTGCGTTCTACATAGTGTCTTATAACAGTCTAGACTAAGATGTTCTCTATCGATTTTTTTATACACATCTTTATTTTATATGTATAATCGTTGGTGCGTTTGTTAGTGATCGTGTAACTTCTGAACGAATTTACCGATTGAGGTCTTATTGCCATAATAAATTGTGTTTTTTACATATGAACATCATTTCTATGCTATTTCGTTAATCAATATATGTACACTGAAAAAAATGTTTAGACTATTTATCTAAAAAACTGGGCATTTCATCTAATTTTCGTAGGTGTTTTTCAGCCAGCTAAGTCGATTAGGTGCTTTACCTAATTTGAAATAGGTGATTTATGTTGTAAAATTATCTACTACAATAGCTCGACTACCTACAAGCCTTAGGTGAAGGATCAATAAATTGTAGGCAAATTTCCTACTAATCGTGAATGCAAAAAAAGTTAATCCCGTCCAGCTTGAATTTGAACCTTAGCCCTGCGGATTTGGTGGCGGCTCTTTGTTCTTACCCACCGACCTACACCAATTCCGATTTCTTTTTAGAAAGTTCGTTTTCCTGTGAGATATTTCTGACCCTGGGTAGATTCGAACTTGGAACTCCGGAGTGGCGAGCTTGTTGCTCGCTCTAGCCCTGAGCCATTTTGAGCAATCAACACACATAGGGTTTTAAAGTTTATGAGTAACCACGTCTTTTCATTTTTTCTGTATAATCTGTGTATTGTTCAAGATTTCTCTTCACTTAGGTATATTTCACACTTCGAATTTCAATCAGGAAAATTCAAATTATTTATGTAATTAGATATTTTACCTATACAGCAGTAAATTCTCCAAAACTTTTATCTGACAAAAGATTTTTTTTTATACAAGGTAGAATTAATTCTACCTTGTTTTTTGTTTTTCGCGGACTCGGGAATATAAGCCCATATGGCGCTTTCTTCTGCATTTTTGTTTTTATATTATTATTTACTTGATATATATTTTTTACTCTTTGTGATGTTTTGCTTTTTAATAAAGGTATTTCATGTGGGAATCGAACCCACAACTCCGGAGACAAAAGACATAAAATAAGAATACCATAAAAATGTGGAGTTATTACCAATTTACTCAAGTCAATTCATCTAAATTTGTAGAGTTTTTACCTAATTATTTATCATCTATATCGGAATAGACGATTTTCCTAATTTCGTTTTTTGCTATGTCGGTGTTTCTTCTAAAATGTAGATGAATTTACTATAAAACTGGGTAAATTTAGGCACCTAAACTGATTTAGGTAGTTCATCTAATCACGAATGTAAATTTGCCGAGAAATAGTGGAAAATTTAACTAATTTGTCGGAAATTCATCTAAAGACTATTCACCTAACTGACTTTAGACAATTGCTCTAAAATATTTTTTTCAGTGTACATACATATATAACAGCCACTTACTATTCTATAATGTAATATAAAACTAGAAACTTTAATGAAATTTATTTGAGAAAATAGCGTAAATGTCAGTGTTTTTACGTAAATTTTCACCACTGTATCCTTGTCTCAATCAAAGTTCTTGTGGATGTAAATTCTTAATGTTTTGTCTTCAGAAGGTAACATATACCTGCATACTACATATATATCTTTTGAATTATCCTCGAAAATTGCTAAACTGACCGATAAGTCAAATAAAAACAAAATATATAAAATTCGATTCCAGCAACGTCTTGACCAGCGGAACTCACCGCGGTGAGTCTGTTGCCGTTGCCGGTGCCGGTGTGAGGCCTAATGAGAAAGATCGCGGCGCAAAATAACATTCCGGCCAGACGTGGGCGTTCATAATTTGTAATTAATAATTAATGAGATGCATATGACGTTTGAATGCAACAATGGCGCGCCCGGGCCGAAGCTCGCACGTGTAACTTATGCCCATTAAGCCTGCCGGGGGGATTCCATCATAATTGCTAGAGAGACGTGGGCTCCTCGGGTAATTATAAGGCTCGCAATAATTATGATAGAGGGGAGCAGGAGCGCCAGAGGGGACGATAATTGCGGGCAATAAGAAAGCGCCAAATGGAGACAAACGCATTTTATTTCGAGAGGGGGCGCGGGAGGCAGCAAGGGAACTTTCGTGATTTCAATTGCGCTAAAATAATTACTCCGGTGATGTTAGTAATTTCGCCACCGGAGCCCCCTCGCCCCATTTGGGGTCGGGTTTGGCGCGCAAAGTCCGGCAACTGCTCGAACAAAGCACCTCTCATTTGAGGCGCTGTTAGCCACTGGTAAAATGTTCCGCGAGACAACGCAGGTAAGTACACGGCGCGCTCGATAGATTTATGGTCTATCCGCGAGTAATGTGGTCAGTCGCAGGGGCCCCAGCGAAGCCCCAGCAGCCCCGGCCCCTTCGGACCAGCATAAAGGCAGCATAGTTTTGCCAGTCATCACTGCGCTCCAAATGTATCACTCTGGAAGCTGGCGCTTTTGCAGCACCACCAGCAGCAGCAGCAGAAACGCGGGCCCCAAAGACATTCGCGGGCACCGGGCGCGCGAACAAAAGCAAAACAAAATCCAGAAATAAAAAAAAGTAAAATTAAACCACTCCGCTCTCGGAACGGTCCCCAGGGCATATTCTATAATCACGAGTTATATTAATGAATTTAATGTTTGGGTAAAACGTACATGCGTTACAATCGCGGATAAATTATGAATTTATAGCCAAGTGCTCGAGTAATTATCATTACAGCCTCGTTTCGGAACGCTCGCTCCCAGGCATTGAATCCAAGGGTCCTCGGCTCAGGTCGGGGCCTGGGGGCGGGCTTCGGAGCACACTTTTATTGCGAGAACCGGAGCCCGAGTCGGGGCCCCAACTTTTCTTCAATATTATTTACCTCACATCGGAAGGTATGCGCGCGAGGCGAGTTCAGAAATTAAAGCTGCGACGACGCGACACGACTAGCGCAGTCGCGTTAGTCGCGCACTCGCGAAATGCACAACATTAAGAAGCATTTGGGGCGCACTGGAAGAAGAAATCTCGAAAATTCGGTCTAAGAAAGTGGACTTACTTCAGATTTTAGATTAATGGGATGCTGTTGAACATTTCCTGATGATGAGGACGACGGCGACGGCGATTTCGCCGCTCTCGCAGCTGACGGCGCGGACAGTGCCGTGTGGGGCACCGGCGGCGATGGCTGGACGCAAATCGAGTCGAACTCCCTCTTCATGCCGCATAATGAGGCCGTGATCGCTTCGCACGGTAATACTGTTCCTAACATCGCGGGCGTGTCGGCGTTACTGTTGCTTTCTGTCTCCTCGGCACCCTCCGCCATGTCAGATGAGCATCTTCACTTACGCCTGGAAAACAATTTATAGCTCGTCAGTGCGCGCTCTTTTCCATTCCAACGTAATTTCTATATTTTTCAATTAAAACTACAATGCAAGAATATTCAAATTCTAAATTTCAAATTAATAATTCTAAAAAATCTTCGGGTATACATATTCTGAGATTCACGTGAAAAAAAAAACGGACAAGTGCGAGTAGAACTTGCACCTTAAGGATTCCATTGCAATATTACATAATATCTAAAGCTTAGGAAGTAGTTATTTTATATTTTCAATTAAATTTTTATCATAGAAGGAAATTAAATATTCCTGGTAATAATTTATTTTGAACGATCATTTCGACTAAAAGTACAAAAATGCCATATCTAGAGTTGAGAAATTAATGATTTTCGGATTTATTCATTTACTTGTGCCAAAAGACCTTAACTTTTGCCAAATGTCTAGATTATAGGTCACTGGGAAGTACCCTATAGGTTTTTATGATCAGTCAGTGAGTATGTGACTTTTAGTAGCATATGTTTATTGCATTAAACTAGAAACTTAAAATATTTTACAGTCTACAGATCTTAGTATTTGATATTAATAATAACTTGCAAACTCAACCGTTTACCTCAGTAGGTACTTTTTATTATTCCTACTATAAATTACCCTTAATCCATAAATCAATAATAAATTAAAATTCAAATATGGTAACAATTACAATCAATTAAATTGATGTGCAAATACTACAATTAATATCTATTAAATTAAATATAGTTGCCGATTACGTGCAAGGACTAACAACTATATGCAAAAACTCCGTTTATAGGTCAAAGAATTATAAAGAAGTATAACGCGAGAGGCTCTGTGAAAACTTTTCATAAAGGTGGTAGACCCAGAAAAACTTCACATTAAATGGATAAATTATTTTCTCGGGAGATTAGACGTGAACCTTTTAAAACATCTCCCCAAATTATAGACGATTTGGAATTGAATGTGAGTGATAGTATCATCAAAAGAAGAACTAGATAATCTAAATTTAAAACATTTAGAGCTGTAAAAAGATCTTTCATTTCTGCAACAGACCCAAGAACGCATCGTGATTGAGACTAACCTCTTCAACATTAAAATACTGTTCTCTTTTCTGACGAATCCAAGTTTAATCTGCAATATTAAGATGGGATGATGTGCATTCAGAGATGTTCGGATGAGCAGTTGAAACCAAAATATTATGTATTCTAACATATACTAATGAGCCGTTGAGAATCATAGTGGCGTAAGTCAAAAATTTTCAAAAAGTGAGTTAAGTCTACAACTACAACCTCTTAAGTACCGTTTTAACTATTAAAACTTGATTTACTACTTACTACTTACTATGATCCTCGACGGCTCAAATATACTTGAAAGTCTAATGCTGCAATATGCCGAAAATAATAGATATTCCATTGAAATAAAGGTTCCAACAAGACAATGCTTCAAAACACACTCCATATTTCTAAAAACATGGCTAAATGAAAAGGGGCTTGATATGTTAAAATGACTAGGGCAATCTTTCGATTTAAATCAATCGAGAACCTTTGGTCATTATAAAATAGAAAGTTGGAAAACTTAGAAAACAGACCTTTAAATCGGTTGTTGTTTCTTTTGCCGCTGAAAATTAAACTTTACAGATCAGTGTAATAAGTAAGGAATTAAAAGAGTGACTTATGTATGTAATATAATGAAAATTATATTGAATTATTATAAAAATATATAATGAAAAATAACAATGAAGGAACCTAGAGTAGCAGACAGGAGACAAAAGAATACTCAAAACGCATGTCAATTTAACCCCTACACCTAGCCAGGTTTCAGGTAGCTGTAAAAAAAACCCCTGTTCAATAATTCGCCATTATTGTCGTAAATTTATATTCCGTCCACAGTGTCTACAGCGCCACAGACGCCAAAAAGCGAGCAACTTTTTTTAAATTATTCTTTTTGTTAAAACAAAAACAAAAAAATTACTAGGAAATGTCTCTTGGCCATGTACATTGGCGCGATTTGTGCGATTAAACACGGGTCCACTCTAGAAAACTCATAAAATGAAAATTTTCCGACTCGTCGTCGAATTCGTGCATATGCAACCCCCCAAGTTCAAGGGTTGCAGTTGTCCTGGCGAGCTCTCATTAATTCTGCGTGCATGACGCAAGACAAAAGCCGTTCGATAAGCGCCGCTTTAAACCTTTTTTCATCCCTAATTTAGTTTGGTTACGCGTACGCGATACACAAGGGGGCGCCTGCATCTGTGTGCATTTTTTTTTGTGCCAGAGAAATTAATCATAGGTCTCTCCTCCGGCAAAAGTACGAACGTTGCATGTGGAACGGGTCTGCGCTATTGCCGGGCCGAGGGTTTGTCCCGGGAACCCCATGCCTTCTGGTGCCCGAACCCACCGCCACCCGGCCGGCGCGGCGCTGCTAGTCGATGGGCGTGCAATTTCGCCGATAATTAACGAAATTACAGCGAATTGTATAGACAAGGCTAGGGACCTACGTGTTGAAAGTAATGACTTGGACCTTTTTTTGTTGTTGCCCTGCATTTGAATGCCCCGGGAAAATAGACGTGGACAAATAATTTTCCCATCAGCCATTAGCGATTTCAGCGAAACTCGCGACCACCGACGGTCCGATCTTTTCGTGTTTTCTTCGATTAATAACAGGTGGCATTTGCGCTACATTTATAATCCCAGAAGTGGTAGGGGATTTGAAAATAAAACGCACTGAAAATCCTACTCGCAGGGTGGCATTAGCTCTTTTATAGCTATAATTGAATTTTAAATTACCTAAATTTCGAATATTTGTTACTTACTCAATCATGTCTAAACAACTGGTTGTATATTTTCGACTTCTTAATAGTATTAATTATGTTCTTCTTTAAGACAGTGGGGTCTTAATTTAACGCTTTGATCAGACTAAAATAAAATTGTGGACTATTACATACGCCCTACTTGTCAAACCGTTTCATTTGATACCCATATTAATCGGATTATAAAGAAAAGGGTAGTCCACCATCTTCGAGCATGGCGGACGCTGGACGATTGGATTTAGAATTAAATATATTACATATACTAACATACTATGTACAATATTACATTGTCATGAGACTTATACATGTCTACAAAATTCTAAAGCTCTACAAATTAATTAAAAGTAGTTCAAAAATCGATCGACAACTTTTTTGCGTCTTGCCGATAAACAAAAAGGAAAAAACCACCAAATTCTTTGCGGATCGCACATAGTGTAGAGTACCATAGTGTTTTATTTTGACGTCGACGTCGCACATTTAATACTGGCTGTGAAATTTCCAAACATTTTTATTTTACAATTTCCCCTCCACAACTTATCACAGGATACTCGAAATAATTTCATTCAGGGTTCCCACTATGACACAATTACGTGAGTGATTACAAGTTTCTAAGTTAAACAGTTTAAAAATTACAAGGGAGGCCACATTTTTAACGATTTTGATTGGTTATATCTCGTAAATTGTACTGCTAATAAAAATATGTTGTATGGAAACATTGTCGAATTAAAAATGACGATAAAATCACATAACTTTTAATTATCCTTAAATACATATAACCTAAAAAAATTATCACACAAGCGAAATCAAAGTATTATATTCTACTAATTTTAACAAATAAGTAAGAAAGATAGTTAAGATAGGACATATCTTTTTGTCCAAAAAACAAAATGTTTATGGTGTCCAACCCAAAGAATAACAATCGATAAATTTTAATTTTAATAAACACCTATGCCACCTAAGGACAGTCTGCATTTTCAAGTATTATTAGTTCGTTCAGAACTACAAATTAATCTCATTAAAAAAAACAAACTTTGAACTGGAAATAAATTTGATCTTCATAATATTAAATTTAATCTTAACTAAATAAGATTGGTCTTAATTATCGGGACTGCTCTTTAATGACTCATAAGCTAAGTCATACGAATCTTTATAATAGTGAAGTTGAACTTTGAAAGTGAAACGTATAGTGAGATCAATTTCAGCTTTGAGAGATACTTTCAAACTGATCCTAAAGAATTTTAAAATTCTCCAACCAATAGTTGAGACTGCGCTCAAAATTAAAACTCAATCTTAATGAATACAAAAATTAGATCGATCTCATTGATCAGAACTGAAGCTCTGCAGAGCTCGATCTCATTTTTATGAATACATCCCAATACTTGCGTTTCACAACTAATTAATTTCACGTCGAAGCTGATAAAGACGGTTAGAATACCACAAACAATTTGTGAAAAAAAGGAGTTCTTGAAATAATCCTATTGACCGAAGTATTAATAACAGGTCCCCGTACTAATATTGAATTAATTTACTAATTGCAATTATATTTGTTGTTATAATGAAAGTTTCAACTCATTGATTTTTGTTTGATTTCTTCACAACTCAACCATACGTTTTCATAGAATGTTATTGTATTTGTTGCATTTATTGTTGTGCCATATAACATTGATTATTTTTAGAGTGTAAATAATTCTTAAAAGTCTCGAAATTTTCTGATTCTATTTCGTACATTTTAAACATAATTATTTTAGAACTTATCCTTTTTTATTGGTAATTTATAATGGTCGAGTAAAATTTGGTTTATAATTTTCGTTTATCAATTCTACACAATTTCGATTTATAATACACTGTTAAATGTTTGAATTCAGGGGAATTTAGATTAACCAATTATGCTTCGGGTTAAGGAAGATGTCTTAAGAGGTCTGCAACATTAAACATTTGCCTGGACTTCAGAAACGATACTATCCTATGAAAAGGGCATTTCAGGATCGGTTCGCCGGGAATGTGTCGGAGATTAGTTGCCCGTGTAATTAGAAATTTTCTTGACTCTGACGTAGAACCGTCCCAGGTGAGGCGGCTAATAATGATTCAATTTGCGGAATAAACTTTGCAGTAATAACCGGCCATTACGAATAGAACCGGCGAGCAATGAAACTGCAACAATTTCTAGTTTTTCTGGTCTATAATGAGGCGGTTAATGACAAGCGCACACGCAATAATTCGACTCGGCTTAATTTGTTGCTATAATCAGGCTTGCGAGCGAGAATGGATGTTTATGGACGTGACCGTGTACCTGGGTATGCTGCACTGGTCACGTCATAATTGCAATTAACCGAGAATTGTAAAAGGGGGGAATTATTTTTAATGCTTCCACAGTGCTCGTTTTTTTTTTTTTCCAACAATATTTTTCCTTAACCCTCTTTACCCCTTTCTCCGACGTAATTCTATTCAGGTATTTGTCATAATAATAACTCGAGAGCTACAAATAAATGAAGGAATTGAGATAATTAAAATTTTCATCAATTATTACTGCGGTAATTTGCATGTTTTGCAAAAAGTATTTTGCTATTTTGTGCTTAAATAAAGTGGAAAGCGGGGACTGGTCAGGGGTTGATAAGTTGCCGTTTATTAATTCTTTGCAGATAATTTATTTCAACACATGCGTCTAATAATTAAATTTCATTAAAGATAATAATCAAGGCACAATCATCTTTTTATATAAAATTTAGTTACATCCTTCTTCATTAAAAGTCATTGCTACGTTTATACTCGTATATGTAGTTATTTGCTACAAAGTAATGGGGCATTTAAAATTAATTCAAATAACTTATAATTGCAAACACTTAAGGTAAAGTATCACTGAGTTATTAAATATGTAGAATAATTCAAATTGTTTATTACTAAAGTTGCAAAAGTTCGAAACAACTTTATAATGAAGGGGAAACTGGTAAAAAGTATAAATGTAACTTTTCAAAAAACGAATTTATAATGTGTTTATTATTTCTAATTTCATTCAGATATTCCAATATTTTGCATAGTACAGAAAGTAAGAGTCGAGCGAAAAATGCATAACTTTAAACGTACCCGTCACAAAACGACTATTTCTATCTGCAGTTCATAATTTAAAAAGCAAAAAGAATGATTGTAAATTGTACTACGATATAGTAAAAAATTGTCCATAATTTTCTATCATTCCTTTAATTTTAAATTTTATCTTTCTCTAAAGACTTTTATTATATTTCGAAAGCGTTCCGTTGGAAAAACGAATATTAATGATCTTAAAAAAACCTTTTAAATATTCAATATTCTTGGTCTTAGTATAAGATTTTGGAAATCGCTAGACTTACTCAAAAATAAAGTCAATAAAAATAGTATAGTATAATATCGTCTAAGATATAATCAATCGGACTAGGTTAACTGAGGTGGAGGATGTTGCTAATCGGAAGGCACACATTGGCCATTTTTGGCTCATTTTTACCATCGTGAAACTTTGTGCAAAGGCCAACAGAATTAAAAATTTGAAGGTCTCTATTCTGTACCATCTAATAAATATTTTCTAAAAACCAATAAACAATTTTACATCAGACCTACCATACATGCCGCGCAGAGAGCTTTATTCAAAGCGGAAATTTTTTTAAATTATACAAAGTTGTACAAAGTAATTATTGCAATTAATTCACTGCAATCTACTTAGCGTTTATGAAAATCAAAGGTTTTCCATGATAATTTTTGTATTTATATGACGTGACGTTATATAACTTTTAGACTTCAGTGCAATGTGATTAATTAGTGACTTTTTTTCTATTAAACAAAAAAACAATTGTTATTTCGCAACACGGACAGTATGAAGAGTAGTCTCACATATACGTTAGATTTTTATATTAATTAAAAATGAAACTAATGAGATTTTCGAATATTCGCACCCTGATTTAATGAGAGTCGATTGTTATAAAAGAAAATACAGTGGTGTTCATATAAATAGCACAGTCATGGTTGTTTATATAAGGAAAGCAATTTTGTAATATATTTCTTTGAAAAGTAAGACATTTATTTTATTTTAAAATTTCACGAAACCCAAACTATGTATTCATGGAAGGATAAATCAACAAAAACATCATTCCGTAGATTTATAGAAAATTTATCTGAAATTCAGGAAATTTTAGTGTTCACATAAATAGCACATTCATAATAATATGAGTTATTTTCTAAAAAAAAAACTACTTAGACATTAGTATTTTGTAGGATATCCCTTTTGTGTTATTACAGCGGTAAATCTAGACCTCATACATTTGATTAAATTTTGACAACTACCAGGAGTTATAATATACCATTCTCTTTTAAGGGTCTCCCATAAAAAATTCAAATACGGTGGTCTTTTGTCCCAAATTTTGTCTCCTAATATCTTTCACAGATTCTCTATAGGATTGAGATCGAGACTTTTTGCAGGCCAAATCTAAAAATAAATATCCCCGGTTGTGACAAGTCAAATTGTAAAAGCTAGATCTAGAATCTCTAGTATTTAAACTACTTTGACTTAATAATCTGATATCGCAAAAAGTTGGTCAAAAATTGTTCAATTCGCACGCATATTTGTATATAGTATATGTAGGGATTTTTAAGGTCACTAATGACAATTTTTTTAAGTCAAAATTCAAGAATTTAAAACGGTTGATCCATTACACATATGTATCTGATAAAATTTCTTCAAAAATGACCAATTACACTGCAAAAAAGGTCAATGATTTTGAAGTTAAAATGTAAAATTGTTTGTTACCACAAATTTTTTGTTTCACTTTTGGTCAGCTTTTTGTTGTGTATTAATATTTATTTAGTAAGACATTAGAGGTGCCAGAAACAGTACTTTAAAAATTGCATCTTAAGCGTTTTATTCGCATAAAGAACACCAATATCATTTCTAATAAGTAAAATGTAACCTAACATAGCATGAATAGACTTCAACCTAAATAAATTCCTTGTACATATGTTAAATTCTAAAAATTTACTACTTCCTTATGGATAGTGGAATTTTCCATCTCGGCATAGGGTGCCTATAAAATGGCTCTTTTAACCCCACACAATTAGGGATCGTTCTGCGATGATAGTCTTTAAATGAGTCGTCTCATTTGCGCAGTTGTCCCAAATTACGATCCGAAGCGATCAGAAATTGGAGAGGTGTCCGTAAATCAAATGCAAATTGCCTCAGATTGCCAAGAAATCAAAGTTCAAACAAAAACCGAGTGTTACGCACTGCATTACGCCAAGCCTCTACAATTGGTTGTCGAGCTCATAATTAATTATTATTAACGTCCCCTAGTTATGGAGTCGAAATCATTCAGAGCAGCCGAAGGTCGTGTTCGCGCCACTCGCGCACAAAACAATACCCACATATTGGCGCGCATAGTCGCGCACCGTGCCCCATTGTTGTATGCCCATGTGCGGTGGGGTGCGGTGCGGCACGACGCAATGCGGTGTGATTGTGGTATATGATCGAAAATGATTTTTCCATTCGAGCGCGATTGCGATCGCCTTCTTGTGTCAGTGGCGAAAAAATCAACGGAATACTGCGCCGCCGTGGCCTCCTCAATTACCGGCCTGCCCCGAACGAAACTAATCAATTAAAAATAATTTAAAATAAATACAAGCGAATTGTGATCTCGTAAGTCGTAATGCCGTCATTAGAACCATTCTGCAGCAGCATAAATGGGACTTAATTCGGTCCAGCTTGCGATGCTTGGGGCTCCGCCGGAGTCGCGACGACGGAATCTGAGTGCGCGGCCGTATATCATATATAATTTAGCTCATGAATAAAATTTTATTTAAACTTAAGTAGAAGCCACTCCGCTGGAGGACGGTGCGACGGCGACGGTGGAGGATAGCGTCGACGCGACGACGCTCCCGAGGAGCCGTTCCGAAGATGAACTTTGAAGCGGTCAGGCCCCGCACAGCGACTTTGCCGGTTCGCACTTGCTTAATTTCTCGCTCTCATTGTTGTGAACTTTTCGAGTTCATCACGTCTTTTATTAATCATGGCAATTCCAACTGTCAGCCAGATATTTCCTCGGTTTTTGCCTTTAAATTTTTGATTAGCACGATGAAAAATTCGCTGATTTTAATAATCACTCGAATTCAGTCGCGAGGACTCTTTTGCTGGATCTTTTTCATCCTCGGGCTGGCAAGCGACTCGATGGTGATGTGGCTCAGCTCGCGATAATTGGGATAAATTGCATAGAACATGAGGCATCATCTGGCTGATCTTTTTTATAATTTTCATAGGTTTTTTAATAATTTGTTTCATCTCTTATTCTTCTCTTAATACGTTTAAGAATTCCTTTAAAATAATAGTGGCAAAATAGACAAACCAATTACTAAGTCATGTGAAATTTCCAAGGTGGGACGGGTTAAGTAAATTTAATTACACTACAATTAAGGACAACAAAATGAAAGAGTTTTCAATTTTATTGCAAGAAATTGGAATTGTTAATTACTTAGTAATGTTTCTTAAACTCCATGACAAGAAATTATACTTGTAATAATGGAATTTAGGAAGAATATATATTTAAATAATTAAAATCGTAATTTAAAATTAACAAACTTTTAAAGATCCTAATTTAAACTTGAAATAATTTCAAATTTCGATTCAACTGTACTGTGAGACTTGAAATAATAAATTGAAATACGTGAGAATCATTGTTCTGGAATCTTGGATTTTAAAAAATGGTTTAATACAAACCGTTTTAATTACTATACCGTAAAAAAGTAGAGAATTATTTGAAACTCATTGAAAATAGTAGACTTAACTATTTTTAACATATTACTTCAATCGTTACCATATTAACAAATTCAATTCATCAATTCAACAAGATCAATTGAGTCACTACTGCAACGAAATTTGTTAAAACTTAAAAAATTTCGTACAGTGCTAATACATGTACATAAATGATACAGAATAAAGGACCTAGATGGGTACCTTAAGACACTCCGTGGATATTGCGACATCACTTAGAAAAACCGCTTATAAATACCTAAATATGACTGCATACAATTAGTCAAACAATATCCAAATCAAATAATAAAGTAGTGGAGCAAATAATATGAGTCATAAATAAAGGTTAGAAGCAACCGTTCGAAAAAAACAAATACTTATTAGTATAAAACAAAAACTTAAAAAAATTGTGTTAGAACTGAACGAAATGAGAAAATATGTTAATACAGTTCTTGCGAGATGCTATGGTAAATTTTCAAATCGAATTTTCAAAGATTAAAAAAGTTCAATGTTGTCTGTCTATTAAAATTTTCCTAAAAGTTCTTTGAGAAAGAAACAATACCTTTTTTAGCTATTCTTTGACTAATCATGATCTGGATCGTTGTCGTCCTGAAATATGTACAACCTAGCAAACCAATTCTAAAGAATTCCAATACACGCCAATACCGAGGGTCTAATCTTTTACCATCTGGACGTGGCGAGTCCTATCTGCGTCAGCAATACTAAATTTAGACTCATTGCTAAAATAATAAGTTTTCCACCGCAACTGACGGTTTCGAGTATAAATGATGTTTATTTGCAGGGTGCAGAGCGTAATTAGTTCTGCTTATTTAATGTTTAATAATTTGCAAAATAAGTGACTCTTCAATACATACTACATACATAGGTACATATACAGTGTTGTGCGAAACTATAGCAACCATTTCACTACAAAAACTTAATATAGTTTTTCCTTCATTTTATTTAGTGGAGAATAAAAAGCTATATTATATTTTTCTCCTTTCATGAAACATTACAAATGGTTGACTTTGCAGCAAATTTACAATTCAATTTAATTAAAATAATTTTAAAAAATAACGAACTTCGGTACATGCAGTGTGCAAAACTAAAGCAACATTTTAGTTGCTTCCATAGTACTTCATATGATAGTCCTTATTTTGAATAACTTCAGCACACCTTCGTAGCATAGATGCTAATTAATCCATAATAGTAGATTGAGGTATGCTTTACCATTCCTTTTTCAGTGTTTCCATTAATTTTGTTTAATTTCGAAAACGCTGACTTGAGACTTCCCATTTAAGGAATCTGAAGAGCATTCAAATCTAGTGATTGACCCAGCTAATCAAGAACTTGAATCCAATTTTCATTCACCAGCTTTAATGTGTGTTTCCGGTCATTATCATGCTGAAACACCCTTCGAAGTAGCAATTCCCGCAACATTTGCGTCTTCAAAGTATTTTTGTAAATGAAACGGTCCATTACTTCGATAAAAGGATCCACACTATTCGATGTAAAACAGGTCCAAACCATCATGCTGTCATGTATGTTGTTCGAAAATGTACTTTAGAAAATAATTCAGAGTGCTACAGACCAACTAAAAACTTGCGCTTACAAGAAAACACTTGCAAAAGAGGTAAATTTGATGCCATGGTCTGCTGTTTTATATAAAATTAAATTTATAGGCTGAAATTTGCTTCAGACCATTTAAACTGGTCCTTAGAAAAATGGAAAACAGCACTGTTCAGCGATGAGTCAAAATTTAATTAAATAAACTTAAGGTAAAAGAAGACGCAAAGATGAGCGACTAAAACCACGATATTGCAACATAACAAGCAAGCATGGAAATGATAGCATGATGGTCTGGACCTATTTTTCGGCGAATGGTATTGTTCCTTTTTTTGAAATAAAAGAAAAAATGTACCATTTTATTGACAACAATTTTTTGAGACGCAAATTTTGCCATATGCCGAATTGGAACCGCCGCTTCGATGAGCGTTTCAGCATGATAATGACCCGAAAGATACATCGAAGCTGATGAATAAAAATGGGATTCAAGTTCTTGATTGGTCGGCTCAATTACCAGATTTGAATCCCATTGAAAATCTCTTCAGGATCTTTAAACGGCGAGTCTCAAAACAGTGCTTCCGAAATAAAACAAAACTATTGGAAATATTTATAAAAGGAATAGGAAAGCATAACTCAATCTATTCTTATGAATTTCATAGCGACTATGCCACGAAGGTGAGGTGAGGTTATTCAAAAGAAGGACCACCGTATGAAGTATACTTGGGAGGCAACTAAAATGTTGCTTTAGTTTTGCACACTGCATGTACCGAAGTTCGTTATTTTTTTAAATTATTTTAATTAAATTGAATTGTAAATTTGCTGCAAAGTCATCCATTTGTAATGTTTCATGAAAGGAGAAAAATATAATATATCTTTCCATTTTCCACTAAATAAAATGAAGAAAAAAACTACATTAAGTTTTTGTAGTGAAATGGTTGCTATTGTTTTGCACAACACTGTATAAACTAATGTAAATATTTATTTTATAAAAACAATTTGGTTCATTATTTCTAAAATCAGAAACAATATTAAAAGCACGCGGAAATTAAAACAAGTATCAATTTATTGACGGAATTTAAGCAAAATAGGACAGCTGCTTAACAACATCGAAATCGAGATCGAGGAATCGCGAGAGGTGCGAGTAAGTCGCATTGTAAGGGAAGTGGCGTAACAGCTGCAGATCTGTCTTAAGGCGGAAGTGGAGAAGTACAGCAGCGAAAGCCGGCAAATGTTGGCGTGATTGGCGCGAAACATTTCGAGCCTTTCCCTCAGATAGTGCGAACAATTAAATATGCGAAGGTGAGAATTAGGGCTATTTTTGAAAGCGAGTCCATATCTGACTGATTCTTACATATGACATTTGTATTGTTTTATAGTTTGTATACTCTCCAAATTTCCCTAAATTATGAAATATGTGTGCAGAAAGGGACAGAAATAATGTTTAAAAATCGTTAATGTAACTGACGCTACATGCAAAACAAGTCATTTTTCGTGAACGATTTTTAACATAGAAGATTCTACTCTTATATTATGTAAGTATATATGTTATGTATATTGTGTTATAGTATTCTTAAGTTATATCTGTAGCCGAATTAAATTAAATTTATCAGAATTAATGATATTTGCAAAAATAAAAATAAAACCATTTGTAATGACTCAAAAATAAGAAAGCTATACATTGTAATGATCTTTAAATAACCCCATATCGACAAATAAGTTTTGATTGCGTGCTATTGAATTTAATTTCATACTTATCAAATACATGGTTCAATTCTGTTCATTCTGATTTCATCCCTTTTCGCCCTGAACCAGGAGGATCAATAACTTTATTTTATACTGATCTTGTTTTCAAAATGTGTCTATAAAACTAGGGTTAGACTATTATTTACGTATAGTAGGTTTTTTAGGTATAGTCAGTGCCAATGCGTCTTTTAAGGAAATACTATAATATAAAATTCAAAACAAAGCTTTTCTTTGCCTAAAATTACCACATATACTCGGTGGTAAAATGATAACACATCCATGAATTTAGCTGTTTGCTCAAAACAGATGTGAAATAAGGTTTGTTTTTTTAAATATGAAAAAATCTTATTATTATTCCATAATTCTGCGAACGGAAAGATTACACATATTAGAAAATGTATGTATATAAACTGCAAAACTTGAATCCGGTGTTAATGCAGTTTTAAATAAACCATTTTTAGTTATAAATAAGAAATTACGTTAGCACTGGAAGTGGAAGAGGTTGTTGTTTAAGTTTAAAATTTAAAAAAATGTCTAAGAAAAAATTCATATTCACCCTTTTCGCGCGTGAAATTGTGAAGTTTTTTCATATATTCTGAGCATATAAAAAATTCACAACAAATCTTGAAAGAAATATAGACAGACCAAAATGAAAACCGACGCAAATCAACAGGATCGAACTATTCAGTTGATGTGCTATCACGTAAAACTAATAAGATGTTACACTCGCGATATGAAGCTCATATTGTATCAACTCTGGAATTCCATTTACTAGATTTAATCCGTTTACTAAATAATAACAAGACCATTTTCAATTAATAACAAAATCTATAGTTAAAATTTAATGGGATTTTCTTTCACTTTGAACATTTCTCCTGTTATATTTTAATGTGGTTTTTCTAGTAGGATTTATTAGGGCCTCATTGAGCTTTGTTCTAAAATCCTGTTTCGCAAATATTTTAGTTGGTTTTCCTACTATTATATATTTATTTAAAAATGTCAATGAAATTTCTTTGAGTACATGAAAGATCTTATAAAGTCTTATTTGCGTTAGTTATAGTAGCAATTTATTCGGATTCGGCAAGAGTATTGAATTACTCTTTTTAATTTATAATTTGTGAATATGTTTTGAATGCAAGCGAGTTGTAAAACAAGCAGAGTGTAAAAGAGCGGCTACTTTGGGGTTTTGGGGTTTGGGGTTTAGTGGTGACCCTAGAAAAAGGCACCGGGCATGAAACGTGCAACACTGACGGGTGGAGGGGCAAAGCGGGTCATGCAGAGGTGCGGGGTTTAAGAGGCGATAAATACCCGAGTTATCCCGCAAAGATTCAGCTGGCGCACACTAACTCCACAGTGTCTTAATTGGCCGCATTTGGGATAATCCGTTCACAAGCACTCACTTTCGTCGGCAGCAGCAGCAGCACGCGGCCGCCGCACCGCACCGCGTTTCCGCCGTCCCGTCACCGGAGACGTTGCTTCCTCCTCGACGGCCTCCTCCTCCTCGGTGTGGGGCTCCCCCGGGGGGAAATGGGGCTCCCTCCTGAGCTTCGCCTTCCGACTTTCGGCCTCTTTATTTAAAGCTGGTTTCGCACCTCGCCCGATTCTTGGAGGAGGCTGCTGATAACAACAACTGAAATTCCCGCCGCTGACGCCGCCGTCACCGCCAGCCGGAGTGTCTGCGAAAATCCTCCTGGTGGTGCGGTGCTCCGCTACTTCACGTGATCCGGGGCCGCACGACGCACACACTCACTCCTGCACGAGATTAGCGATATAATAAAGAAAAGCTTTTCATTCATGGGAAGGTCGAGGAAATTCGTTTTTCTTCTCGTCGTCGACGTCGACGTCGTTGTCGTCGCTGCGGCGTCGTGTCGTTTGGGTTTGGGTTTATGCCGGTGCCCCGGTGGTGCTCCGGTGCTCCCTCGACCGTAGTCGAGAGTTTTGTTCGGTCGGTCTGTCGTCTTTTTGTTTTTGCTGCCTGTGAAAGGGGGCGCAGGCCGGGCGGTCAGCACGCAAAGGTGACTTGCTGGTGGCTAGATGATGACGATGATGATGAAGCTGGTGCTCCTCCGGCGAAACACTTCCAATGAAAGGAAACACTTCACTTTTTTTTTTATATATATATAATATTTATACAGTTATATGTAATATCTGTCGAGGACGGAGGTGGCGAGGGCGAGAGATTAGAATTAACTTTTTTTTCGACTTCAAGGAAGTTAAAGGGCCCTTAAGTGAGCCCTGCGGGGCCCGGCAGAATATATATGTAATATATTTTTTAGAGTCCAGCCCACCTCTTCTCACCAGCGGAGCACGAGGAAAAATAGTGACGACAGCGAGGCACACCACTTATGTTTATGCTTCCTCAAAGAGCACGTGAGCCGGCTCGCCAGATCATCGTCGTTGGGATTTTCCCGCGCATTTTCACTGTTTTACTCACAAAAACACCACCAGAGCAGTCTGCGTAGTACCGAAACCACTGAGGGTGGAGGCTCAAATGTTTGGTGGGTGGATGGTGGGTTTTTGAGGTGCGAGCGGCGTTTGGGGGGTCTCCTGAAGGCGCCCTAGGGCTCCCGTCTACTTGGCTGGCTTCTGTCTGGGGGGCGGTGGTGGTTGGTTTACAGGGGAGGTGTTCAAGGAAAACACTTTCCTCTTAGCGTTGCGGATCTGGAGGAAGAGGGTGCGATGACTTGCGGTGATGATGATGACGACAGCGACGATGGGAGGAGGATTTCGTCTCGACGCACGTGGTTTTAAGGTATTCACTATGGGGCCCACAATAAAAAAAAACACACTATACTCTTCCGAGTTTTTTATTATTTAGTAGTCAAACGTTCGTTTCGTTTTTTAACCACGAAACTAACTATTCTACTAAGCAAGTTATATATGTCACTGCGAACCGCGAATCTAGACTCAAGATGAAATCATAGCGCACTTTCCTCCACTGGCTTGGCTATAAATGAAAAACTCATTAAGGCCGCCCGTAAAATTCGTATAATTAAGAGCAATTAAAATTCCAGTTAAATTAGCTCATAACACGATGCGGATCGTTCCAATATATACTTAAATATATATACACCGGCATCATACATATATACCTACACTTTGCCGCAAAAATAAAAAAATAAAACACACTCGACTATTAATAATCGCGGAATCTTTCGATAGATGCACTCTGTACTTTTATGCACGTTAAATTTACTTTTCAATTTTATTATATTTTGGGGAGGAGGCCGTCACGTCTTCCAAGTCAAAAGTGAAGCGTCTTCATCACTAAAATACACAACACAATTTGCCCGTTAATTACCAATTATGCGGGGTCACACCGCAACAGAAGCAACAGTCCGGCGAATTTAATGTGAGATCTTCAAGTTTTGGTATGTCAGCGGGTGGCACGGATCTTAGGAATTCTCTCGTTTTTATAATAAATAACACAAGTCGCGTGTCAATCACCTTTTACGACACTTTTACACTTTTGTTTTTTTTTTAAATATTTATTTTACTACACAATTATATATTTTTTCATCCGTTATAATTTATTAATAATTATTAGCGGTGTGGTGAGACAGTTGTCCTCTAAAACATGTAAAAACCAATAAAGAATCACAAATTATTTTAAAATGTGACACAAGAAAGTCAAAAACCATATGACTCTGACGACGGGAAATTTATGTCTGCAACCCACCCGACATCCGCTCTATTTGACTTGGCGTCGTTAACTGACTGACTGACGACGATATATGGAGTGAGCGGGCGCCAATTTAATTTTTCGTGCACTCCTTCCGCCCTCCGCCTCCTTAATAACGGGCAACAAGAACCATGAGTCCGAAAGGGGCTCGCTCCCGGTCCCAATTTCATCACTCCCCCAGGTTCTCCGTCCTGACGCTTATCACATGTCAAAAAAAATATAAATAAAACAAAAATAATAAAAAAAGGGACGCTCCCCACGTTAATCTTGAAATTATTCGCCGATAAAACCCTAAAACGAACGGTTTCTTCGTGGTGTTTGCGAGCTGGACCCCCTTCGCGAAAAGGGCGAATGCACTGTTTTTTTCGTGCGGTTCGTGCTCTCTTTGAACAGAACCAGCAATAGCCAAGCCACACAATCACCCGGAGGGGAATAATTAATTTATACCCCTGCTGTCAGGCAGGAGGCTCAAAGAATTGAAACGCATCCATGTTCCCCTCCATCGGCTCTCCCTGGTTAACTGCGTCCACCAGAAAACAGTACATAAAACCGGTTTTCCCCCTCCCCACCGCATGATTGAATCATTTGCACTTGATTTCTCGCTCGTCGGGGAAACGAGCATACCACCGGAGGAGAGAGAGAGCATAAAAGCATAAGGAAAATTCTGCAACATAAAACGGTGGCCCACTCAACTGCGCGAAAATACTCGCAAACCCGCCTGGAATGGCACACATACCCACACAAAACACGCGGAGAAAGAAGTTTGACCCATCATCGGTTGGACCGGGTCCGGCCGGTCGCAGCCGGGGGCGTGCGCCGGCCGGGCCCGTCGTCGTCCGTCGGTCGTCGTGTGTGATTCACCCGCGGCGGCCTCGTGCTCCTCGCGCTGCGCCGTTCCGCGCGCCGCACGCCGCGGTCCCATCGTACAAAATCGCATTCGGCCGTGTGCTGTGCGATGCGACGCGACCTGCGACTCGCGAGCGTGCAACGTAGGCGAAGGAGCACTAATTGCATGTAATTAAATGCACACGGACATAACTTTCTTTGCAGCTGGGCTCACCGTTTTCTTGACGCCCCGCTGCACCGCCGAACTGCAGTCGCCCGGTATGCCGCTCCCAGCCGCTGCCCCCCAACCGCCCGACCGCCCGACCGCCCTGCATTCGGCATTCGAAGGTGTGAAATCAGGACGAAGAATCGGCGTAAACGCAGCAGCGCCAGAACTGTGGTTCCCCCAGGACACGCGGGATCCGCGAGAACGCGATCGTTCCGCTAATGTGCACTTTTTGCATAACGTAACGTCGACTGCTTCACCGCGTCTAAACGGCAGAAAACCGCGAAGATATTTCTTCATTTCGAAGGGACCCCAATGAAATGAAGTGATTCGTCAGGTTCGCGGCTGCGGATGATTCTTCTTTTCTTCTTACATCCCCCCATTTTTTTCTTATTTTTATTTTTCTTAGCGCTGACACCGATCTTCAGATCTTCAGATCTTCTTCGAAGAATTCCCAGCGGAGGAGCAATTGCACCTCAGGTGGCAGTCGTCGACATGTGCTTGATCTGCCTGATTGCAAAATAAAATCGTCGGCTTTTGAAGTGTGTTTTTCGCGGGATTAAGGCATTTGTTAAGGGTTTTGAGTGCTTCCTTCAAAAGGCACAAATCAACTCAATGTACATAGATACTTATTTTAAAAGAAAATCCCTATCTCCGATTTACACTTTTTTTAAATATGGGATTTAAAACAAAAAATGTCTGCACTCATTTTTTAATTCCGTTCTCTTGCGGTAACATTAGCGCTTATATTTCTAGTCATTTTTTAGTTCCATTCTATTCTGAATTCCATTTTTTCAGATAGACACGCTTGAAGTTGAATCGCATCAAGGTAACATACCCAATCAGGGTTAATTTTTTAATTTACATATGTATATGTATTTCTTGTTTCTATCTATAGATATAGATATCTAAAATTGATTACATACACATAATTTTATATTTGTGTCATTTTATGCTGTTATTTTTATGTTTTTAAAAAAATATTTAGATTTGGTTTACGTTGAAATAAATGACTCAATTATGCACGTTTTAATTTGTTTTCAATTTACTCGGTTTTACGTATAAAAATCTACGTTCGACTAACACGGTTTTCTAAGGAACTTAATTGTAAATCGGAGGATAGGTCTATATAAAATCGAAATTACCTAAAGATTTGAGTTGATCATATTCATCTTTTGAGTGAAGGCCTAACATGGCCTAAGATGGCGGCGAAAATATGTAAATTTCAAAGGATTGCTACAAACATTTTGTATATGGATATTTTTGGAGGTCCTGGTTGCGAATCTACTTTTTAAATGAAAATTCAAAATTGAGGATCAAAAATACATATGTTGACCAAAAGTGTAAAAGAATTTAGATATTTTCACTCGGTATATTGAATAAGAAACATAGTTTGTTAAGATGAAATAAAATGTCCAAACATAAACTAATAAATTATTATATATACAGTGATTAGAATCATAGTTCTTGTAACACATTATTATTATTTAAAACTATTCCAAATTGCAAGTATGTAGATAGTATTATAGTAGCTGCTGAAATAAACAGCTGTGACAAACGGACAAAGTAGCAACATGAGAGTTACTTTTTAACCATTTTTGTACGGAACTTTGGCATCAAATTAAGTGCCTTAAAAAACAAGTAAGATGAAATATGTACATGTTATTGAGAAACACTTTAAAGTAAAATCGATATAAAAACTTATTCCATCATGTTTTTAAAAATTAAAATGATGTTAACTATTTTATACATATGTTCATATGTATCTTTCGCAAGCAGTTCTTAGTGTGCCACATATTGAATATATTGCGCAAATTTTAGGTTAATATACATACATGCACACATATGCAATTTAAATTTAAGAAAGGATGGGCCAAAGTAAAAACTTATTTCAGCAGACAACCCTTGATTAGGTAGAATTCAAAAACCCTCAAATTAAAATGGCTGAGTGAACCCTTTGGAGAAAAATTAACTGCCAGAAACGAAAAGAAACTTTGAATTCCATAAGTTATTATGAAGCTGAGCTGGAAAAGTGGCCCTAATGATGGACAAGGAGTTCAGGGCCCGTATTATGTTTTGTACATACGTCAGAAGCAAGGATCGGACCTGGAGGGCGGTGTATAACCTAATTTCTCCAATATTTCGATATAATGAACCGAAGGAAACTTTCTTACCTTCTAAATATTTCGAATTTGCAAAACTTTAAAACTTAATTAGTGTTCAATCAACAATAAGTTCCTGGAGAGAATGAGGGCCCCATCCCGGCTCCGAGGACCGTATAACATACTCGCCGTATGGACGGCACGAACTTTCGTTATTGTGTTTCTGACAGCCTTTCCTGAGTAACCATTGGTCGTCAAAGTGAAGTCAAGATTATTAAGTTTCTCCAAAATTTTAATGTAATTTCCTCAATCCAAAATGGTCGTCTGTTCAAATTTATTCCCTGCAACGCAAAAGCTTCAGTATCAGAATTTGCATTATAAATCTTGATAATTGGTACATTAAATCAATTTTCTTTTAATTCAGATGGATTCTTTGGAGTCCTTTAATTATATACCTACTTATCGATTAAATCATGAAAAGAAATTTTTTAAGCAAACACCCAACATTTATTTCACATTCTTACTCTGCCGAAAGACCAAAATTTGTTTTCAAACGGTTGAAATTTAATTTTGAAAAATCGAGTATACATTTAGTATACAACGTGCAATAAAAGGTTTTTAAAGTATTTGACGATTTGACAACATAATAACCGCGTATATACAAATAACTGATTTTTTAAAACCCCTGCTGCAGAACCATCGCTAATGCGTATTAGATACTCTAATGTGAATATATTTAGATTTGAAATTTAAACTTATCTATATCCCATTTATTTTCCGAAAACTCTGTAGAATGTAAATGGAAAAGAACCAGCTGCTGGTACATTTCATTTGTTTAAATATTTACAATTAAAACTGGAGAATTTGCTTGTTGAATCAGCATATAGCTACATACATATTTAATGAATAATGAGTCGAGTCTTATCTTCTACTGCACCTACCTCTAAATTAGGATTGGTAAAAAATCACTTCCTTATTAAAATATATTCTCATTTATTATGTAACCCTTAATTAATTCAATAAACTAATAATCCCAATAATTGTTAATCTGAAATTTTGAAATTTTGAAAGTCTTTTAGGATTTAGGAATTTAATAATGATTTTCCTTTAGGACTATGTATCATGCATTTGAGCATCATTGAAGAATAAATTAATTGTTGGCTCATCGCTCAAAATAACATTCATTATTCTACTTTTTTTGACAATCTGGCTTGGACACGGAAAGGTGGTCTTTTGGCAATCCTCAGCTTCAAATTAGTTCGCCGAAACAATTGATTTTTTCTGGGCTCTCCTTTCGGGTAAATGGGCATTTACCTGCTTTTGTTCGTTCACAATTTTTTCAACAATTCTTAGATCCGTCCTAAAGTTTTCTTTCGGTTTTCCACGCGTTTTGTTGGCATTTTCTTGCTTAAGAGCACTGTTGACGAAATTAGAATACCGATTTAAATTTTTTCTATAGATCGGATCGTTTTACCTTCTTCTCTTAATCTCTAAGAAAGCCACTTCTCTTTTAAAGTAGGTACAATGTTTCTTTCTATTTATTTTTATAAACAAAGTTCCTAAGATTTTCACGAATATAAACCAAATATACACGGAAAAAAATTTGTCGGGAATATCGCGTCGTTTCTGGCATTATCCCTTTATTTTCCGATGGATTTTGGGACAGTGCATTATTTTGGTAATATTTGTGAAAAAACAGGGATATTAACTAAAATTTAAGGACCAGCGTAAAAAGTTGACAGTATTTCCTGTAACTTTTAAGGAGATCTGTTGCTTTTTCAATATATGTTGTATAGATTTTATGGCGAAAAAGTTCGTAAATTGGTTGGGGATTTTTGCTATCCAAATTTTTTTCCGTGTACAAAGCTATGTATTTATACAATAATAAATCTCTAACTACTTTAAACTTTTTGCTACAAACAAAACGACGTTCTGTCATTGATTGGATCTTCCAATTGATTGAATTTTCCAATTTTTGAGAAAAAATTTTTAAAGCATAAATCGGAAATTTACCTACTTATTTCATAGCAAGGTCATATACATTTTAAACAAGGTAAAAGTTTATATAAAATGAGGAAAGATGTGATCAATAAAAGATGTCACCACAGAATAAAATCTATATACTCAATATAATTAACATGTGTACAGTTCCAATAACCTGTTTATATGTAATATGTCTTGTAAACCAAGTCCTAAATCGAATAAAAATGTGCATTTATTGCCTTATTTCTAACGAACACACTCTCTAAATATCTAAGAAATACGTTAGTCAAATAAAGTGGATCATCATTGAAAAAATGACGTACCTAATCATTTATATTAAATTAACTTTAATTTAATAATAATTATGAACACACTTGGTTTGATGAAAATATTTTTTCTCGTATTCAATGTTAGTTTCCTCAATTCAATGGCTGTTTTTCATAACTTTTAGGAAATTTTTTCTGAATATGTGTTTATACAATAATTTATCTTTTGACACACTATGGCCAGAGTCTATACATAGTATTCAGGGCACGGTTTTTTCGGTCAATATATCATTTCTGACAGGTCATAATTGAAAGATACTTGTAATTTTCTCTATGAGTTTTTTCATAAAAAGTCTCTGAGTTACTTATACTCAGTGCTGTTCCTATATTCAATTATCTATTCGACATAGAGCCAAGATACTAAACAATCAAG
The DNA here is from genome assembly GCA_951509405.1 of Machimus rusticus. NCBI lineage: Eukaryota > Metazoa > Arthropoda > Insecta > Diptera > Asilidae > Machimus > Machimus rusticus. Next base: position 5,963,818 of record OX608049.1, read on the forward strand.
TAAACTACAGTAGATTTGAAAATATGTGTCTTGGCCTGACTATATTAGTGTTTTGCATTCATTTATAATGCAATTTGGTTAACACAGATTACATTAAAGCGTTGATTGGGTCTATTCCATATAATGGGCGAATTTTCGCGTGCTATAAATTATTCTCGACAAAAAGGCCTATTTCGTGGGACATTACGCAACATATGGCTCATGTTATCTCGGAAATGTCTCAATGCCGCGTAAAACATCGGTGAGCAATTTTGCGTTGGTCCACAGACGGCCTGATGGCGGTGTTCAATCAACATTAACGCCAAATCTGCGTCAGCCGTCCCGGGGAACACCTGCGGGCAAAGCGGCCAGCTACTGCGTTAGTCAACGGCGCGACGCGGCGCGGCGGCAGAGAATTCCGCGGCTGCCGCCGCCCGCGCCGCAGCCAAATTCGCGTTCGCCGCCGCCGGACGAACTGGTTGTATCTTATGCACATGTCCGTCCCAAGATTAATGAACAGTAAACAAATTGGCTCAAACTAATTGCAGTCTGACAATTTCCCGGGCCCCGGGAGTGTAACTCCGGCGATAAGGCGGCCTCTACCCACCGGGGCCCTTCTTATGCAAAATTATAGTGCATTATGCATGCACATCGAAGTGCACTAATTCACATTTGATGTTCTTCCAAACGAAGTGGTCAATGGGTTATCCATATCTCTCCCGTCAGCGGCCGCGACGGTGCCTGGAACACCATTTCCTAGTTCTTTCGGGCGGGGGCTCCGCGCGGCCACCACCGCAGGCCCTGTGGGGCCGAACGGGGCCGCCTTGCGCGCTGCCGCACTCCATATAAACGTGCGCTGGCCCCCGGGGGAGAAGGAAGAGCCCAAGTAGGAAACTGATTAGTTGTGGCGAGGCCTTAATTTGTTCAACACGATTCAAATCTCGAACACTTTCTGCGCTGCTGCTCCCGCGGACGAGCCGCGCAAATGAAGCGAATTTATTTTTTTTTAACTTGGGTCTAATGACGAACCGCCTGCGATGCGCATGCAAAATGCCTAATTGCAACGAGACTATATGTCGAACTATGGTCATTCCGTCAGAAACTCTTATATGAGCCTCCTTATAGTCTCCAGAAAAGTCTCCATTCCTTCATTTTCTCAAGACTTTTTAATTTATAGTATCTTAAACTACAGAACTGAAAATCCATTCAACTTCACTATTCTACATTTTTCCTTTCAACATTTTTTTGTTATGAAATTTGATACACAGAGGTTTAGTGAGTCGCTGATTACATAATTTGAAATTGAATTTTCTGAAATCAAAATGGCTGATGCAATATGATGTTCGTTAAATTTGTAGATTTTATTTTTTATTTTTTTATTCAATATTTTATGTATAAAAGGACTTAATACATAAATTATAAATTTAACGCTCTCAGATATGTACTTATGTAAGCCCATCATAGCACGTGTATTACAACTTCAAATTATTACACATTACTTTTAATGCTTCTACATTCAAAAACAAAACAAAGACACCAAGAAAGATAATTCCTAATATTCCAAGATAAATTAAGATTAAATAGGTTTTTTTACAATAAAAATCTCACTATTTTACGATACCCATCCTGCTATTTTGCTTTCCAGTAAGCAACGACAACCAGAAAACTCAAACTAATTTTCATAAATACAATTTTCAGTAATACCAATTTTTCTGCTTTGTTTTATACTATACAATTATCAACCTAAATCTACCCGTTAAATTAACACTAGATTGCCCAAAGAACTCATTTTGACTGCTTTTCAATTTCAATTAGTAAAAAAATTATATTTATAATGTACAATTCTTTGGGATCATGGGACCTTTTATAAAAAGGAGAAGAAGAAGAATAAATTGTACCATTATAAATATAATTTTCTTATACTAATTGAAATTAAAAAGCAGACAAAATGATTTCTTCGCGGGCAATCTAGTGTTAATTTTCTTTTAATTTTTCATAGAGGTTTAAATACAATATTAAGTATTTTCTTCTTTATGTTATAAAAAATGAAATATATAATAAATTTTCTATTAACAAAATTTAAAAAACAAATAATTTTCTAACAAGAAGACTTTAAAATTCAAAAGTAGTGAACTAACCAAAAATATTCAATATATTCCAATATCCAAACATTCAATATATTCCAATATTCAAAAAACAATTATTATTATTATTTGTGAAAGATAATATCTGAATTATAATTTGCATGTTGAGTTTAGAAAGTATAGTTCTAATTTCTTTACCTAAAATATATAGGGGTACCTACTTGGTATTGTATAGTATATAAATTACGTGAGGACATTTGCCTGCATCAGATTAATGGTTACCAGAAATATATACATATGTAGATTAATAATTTTCGACCTATTTTGCCTGCAACAAGCCCGAAACGTGCCCAAAACGCGCCCGCATAATCTTATTTCTCTTAAAAAATCGACGGGCCTGATTCTTGTTCATTCAAAAAAACTTAAGAGGTTTGCGATCGGCGTATAAATAAAATAAGTCACAGGCATAGTTTTTAAAAATTTGAGCCTGCTGCATGCGCGTTCCGGCCCTTCTACAGGCGCGTTTCGGGCCTGTTGTAGGCTTGGAAAAATGTAAATTATTTGGGTGTTGTCTTATTAATTTTTCTTCAAAAATGCTACGGGCCCGATTCGGTCGTATATCGGGCGCTTCTTAAATTCCAGGCTTGTTGCGGGCTCATTTTGGGCTTATATATTTTTATTCGTGGGTTTCTTAGAATTTACATTATTTTTAAGTGCTAATTTTTATAATTTTGAATTGTATTTTCGAAGGTTGTTATTGCTCAATTTGGTCTATCTTTTCATGGTATAATTATCTCGATTTCGTAAAAAATTTGACTTACTCTTACCCTGTGGCCTTCATATGTGTAGGTCATAAGACAATTGTTTTGGTTTTAGGCAAGTTTTATTCTTTCAGATAATTTTCTACGCTAATTCCCCAATTAAGAAAATTAAATCAAATTTCTTATGTACGAAGATACCGTGAAAAGTTGTCTTTCGCTGTTCGGACGCGCAAGTGAAGGGTTTTTTTATGTCTAACAAGACGTCTTCCACGTGGGGCTCCAATGCGAGGTGCATGCACTTAATTGCACCATGACTTTGCCGTGTCATGGCTTTGGCTCCAAGAGCTCCTCTAGGAGCCCCCGCAGTCCCCAGTGACAACGGGTTGCGACGACGACAAGAGTCCTCCTGCACGGCCGAATTTAATCGAGACGTGAATTAACTTCTTTCCAATCAATCCCAGCAGGACTTCTTGCCATTAATTAATCAAAAATATGCAAATTGCTGGAATACAAATTCAAATTATGAAAATGAAGCACCCCCTGCTCTTCCGTCGCCCGTTCGCCCGCACCCGCGCCTTCATTTGCGTTGCGTGTGCACTCGGAAAAGGGGAAATTAATTTAAAGGGTAACATCGCCATTACCCGGCTCGAGGAGCCCCCGCACCCGGGTGCCGCGGGTTCCTCTGGGTGCTGCTTTCCCGGGAAGAGACTCGCGTCGCCATTCAGCGCATATCGACGGATGGTGACGCAGCAGCACCCAAGACTCCAAGGGCCGGGGCCCTTTTATTGATCGAGTCGAAGAGACCTTATTTGCAAAATTATTGGGAAGCTTAAGTTCGAATGTATTTACCTGCATAATTTATGAGATCCGGAGTCCCCCGGTCGTCTGGGCGCGCTCCGCTCTGGCTGTGATTGCTGCCCTCACTCCCAATTAATTTGATCCAAGATCTGTTCGAGTGCCAAGACCAAGACCAAGACCCAGGAGGACTAAGACGAAAAACACAACTAAGACGATGGCGACGACGACGACGACTACGACGCCGATGGTCCCGCCAACCACCAGATTTCGGGATTAGAACTTGTCCTCGCTGATTTATCGATCTTAATTGCAAATCACCGGTTCGAGCGCGGCTGCCACTAATCAAACTCGCCAAGAAATGCACCACTTTATACGCCCACTGCAATTATGTATCTCCTTATGAGGGCCGGTTTTGGGGCCCCGATTTCGAGCGACCCATGCGAAAATACTCATCTCATAATTTCGACACAAAATTACTTTTAATTGCCATAAATCAAATCTTGATTTATTCGCGACTTTAATTGCCACAGCAGAAGCGACTGCACTCGGAAACCCAAAAGTCTGCAATATTTTTCTGCCATTATTTTCACCCAGCGCAAACATTTCCCTCAAAAGTTTCTCAATTTTTTAAATGGCGCGCTAATTACAGCGCTTTAAATGGAGGCCTCTGCTTTATCGCATTTTTCGATTCCTTTGGTGCTCAAAAGGTGATTGATTATAATACCCGCGATCACTTCAGCCTCTTTTAAGATTGGTGATCTCATTCGTGAATTCAGGACGATGTTTATAGCACCTTCATTTTTCATAGAAAGGAAAGCAGGTGGTTAACGAGGATGTAAACAAACCGTTAAATTCAAAATGAGGTTATGGCATTAACATTTAATCACAACTGAAGGAACTAATCCAAAAAATCCAATGTACTTGATATTTATAATCCCTTTTTAAAATTCCTATTCATGTGAATAAAAATATGTAGGTTAATAGAAACATCTGCAATTCAAAATCATTTGTTCATCATAAAAACTCAATTTATTTATAGTCATGAAATAATTCATCGAATAAAATTCATCCTACATATAGTTTCTCGTTAGTTTTCCTTATTTTTCGTTCATAAAACAAAAACGTAATATCGTATGTAGTTCATAGATTATTTTAGCATCCCCATTTTGGACTACAGGAATCTTTTAAGAACAATTTCGATAAATGTTGAATTTGAACGCCCATAACTCTTACATTTGGAAACGAATCCAAACAAAATTTTGAAATTCTTTTTCACGGAATTGGGTGGATAGTGCGCTCTACTAGTATAACATAGTATGACTATAAAGCTATACTACTATTACAGAAAATTTGGTCTCAAACTAAAGTTCAGACCTCGGACCTATCCTTGTTAGATATTTGATTAGGGTTACCGATTGTCGAAAAACACACTTTTTTAATAGGCTATTTTAGATTTATTATTATATCAATTTTACTATAAATGCTTGTAGCAATGGACACCACAACCTCAAGCGTTGCCAATGAGTCACGCTATCAACTGAGCTATCGGGGCTATTAGTGAAATATAATTGTCATCAATATGTATTCATATATGTATGTACATACATACACATATCAATTTCCACTTGCATAAAAATAAAAAGCAAGTTAGGATAAAAATGAATTCTGTAGCTTTTCAAATACCAAAAAATTTATCATATTTAAATTGGTTTCCATTGCAGCTGAACGAATATGTAGTTGTGACCGTAATAAATTATTTGGATATTTCTGATAGTTTTGGCATCTACATATGATATTTTGTACAAGTAAATTTGATATATGAATACTTTTCTATGGCAAAATATAAGGGAAATACGTACAAAACGACATTGATGTCATAATTTAAATTTGGTGGACTCTAGCACGCAACTGGCAGCCGCTTTACGTGAACCAATTGTCTTTTACTTATCTCTCAAGACGTGAACACGCCCCTCTCACTTGTCCCAGTTTTATGGCCGACAACAAGCATTTATACCTTATAAGTTTTTTCTTTACAAGTGTTTTTGTATAAATGGTAAATTGTTCACTATTATATATCTATTTATGTAGTATTTGTTTTTGGCCTCAAATAACTTATTCAAAAAAAATTTCTTTATGCTGTTTACTATTGTAATTAAATTTAGCTAAATTTGTAGGAGTATTAAATAAATTCAATTGTGTTTTGCATCATAACGATGGCTTTAACTCCTATAATGACAGTAATAATAAAAAAAACAAACATTTTTACAAATTTTTATTTCCTAACCATGTGGGCTATTAGAATAAAATTAAAATTTGACATCCCGGGTGAAAATATGGCTGAAAAGAGACTGAAAAATGAATTTTAGACGGAATTCAGTCTGAAAAAAGGAAATTATTATTTGCACTGAAAGCTGACTGTAATTGACTGAAAACGTATTAGGTACATGGAGAAGGTGAAGACGGAATTCAGACTGAAAAGAGGTGGACATTTTGTTTTTCACTCTCAAGTGAAACTGAACCCATGCTGAAAGTTTTATATTATAATAGCTGTATCGGAAAACAGACTGAAAAAGACGTAAATTTTACAATATTAAGATTTAGAATATTTTTAGGACTCGGTATTTCTTGAACTTTGCGAAATTTTTGAATATTGGACATAATCAAAATATTTTCAGTGTCATTTCAGTCTAAATGTTTCCGTCCAATTTCCGTCTACAATCTTCAGTCGAATTTACATGACTTTCTGTACATTTTCAGTATCTTTCCCGTCGATCACTTTACGTCTCTTGTTCACTACCTCAATCTACTTTCCATCAATCAGTACATTTTTAAGTCTATTATCAATTTTATGTTTTCACCCGGGATTTTATTTATACATTATGTACCTAGTTTTAGAAAAAAGGCTATCTCATAGGTGCAACACGGGTTTCTATACAAAATATAGACTTTTTGTGAAAGTTTGCGATTCATATAACAAACAATACAAGATCACATTACATTGTGTGTAAAATATTTTTGCATATATTATTATTATTGTTATAAGCAGTTTTATAAATTTTCCAAAATCAAATTAATTATTTGTGGCGGTTACATGAGTACTTCGTAAAATATTCGAAATGAAATCCAAAAATTAAAATCATTGTTGTATTTCAAAACCAATTTGTTTTTTGGTAAGATTGCCTTTCAAAAACCTGAGGGATTGTATTCAACGCCACCATTTTTCTGAAATAATTAAAACGCCAGCAGGTGAATAAGTTACCTTTCTCTGGAAAAAAAAAACAAGAAAAACAAAATCGGTCCGGCCAGTTCCAAATTTCCGTTCTGCAGCGTGAGCATTGTTTGGTTTCGCATTTTAGAAATTTATAAGAGCGCCCCCAGCCGAAGGGGTTTGGGGATGGGGAGCATAAAACCCGGCCGTTTTGGTAGATGGATGGGTGGGTGGAGGGCGGAACTACCGCCCCCCGATTTGCATATTTGGGAGCCGATTATTGCTCCTACACTCCTCAAGTTCTCGCAGTGCAGTCTTGCTTGGATTTTTAATTTAAAAAATCACTCGAAGCTCTGGAGCTACGCGATGCGGCGCAGCATCGAGGAGTGGGATCCACTGGGAGGCTGGATGCAGCGGCGGTGGTGGTCCAGGGATTCTGGATTCAGGACTTGCTGCATCCAGTCCAATGCATCCCCTTCCTCGTACGAGTAAGCAAATATCCGTCCACACCAGAGCGTGAAGCTCGAATTCTCAAAAAAACGTAAAAAATAAATATAAAAAAAAAAAAAAATAAAAAATGGGAAGAAAAACGAGAAAAAAAGATTTCCGCATCCCAGCATCCGTCGAATGGCCGCATTACCGAAACCACCCCCGCCAAAAAATACTCTTACCTGTATGGGGCGCACTTGGCTATCTCTCGCGGGCAGCGACGCGGGGGTGGGGATGCATTACATCCGCGTCCAATCCATTCAAATTTTTCGTAACAGAAAGTGACCAACGCGCGTACCACCCCCGTTCTCAAGGGGTATCCCAGCGAAATTTCCGTTGTTTTTGGGCATTAAAAACTTCTTTTTTTTGGGGGGCGAAAAAAAAACGGGGGACTATCGAAGGGCTGCCCGGGGAGGTAATGGGGTCATGATGTATGCGACAGGAGCATACATAAAAAAATTCGGTTGTTTCGTTTACTCAAATGTAAGTTTCAGGGAAAAAGGTAAGAGACGAGATGTTCGGCGGCGTCGGGGATTTTTTTGAGATTCAGAGGGCGCGCGTATATGTACTTTTGGGGCGTCGAACAGACCAAATTAATCTGCCCGGCCAGTGCAAAAATTTCTGTGCCGCGCGCGCGATAAAAAAAAAAGAATAAAAAAGAGGAGTCTTCAATTCGTTTGATATGCAAAAGTTATAGACAACATCGGCGGGGGCTCCGGCGGCCACATATGCACACGCATACGAACGAAAAAGATAAATCTACGGGAGCTCCCCCTCTCCCAGGGTGGTTTGGTGTGGTCCAGCCGCTCTCACTCTGGTGTATATCTGGAGGATGCTAAGTTTTTTCCAGTTTTTTTTCATATTTTCTGGCGGCCTTTAGTTCAGCTGCACCCGTTGTCGTTTTCCATAAATTTTTATTCACGGTACTTGCGTTCTACACCGTAGAAAAGATCGCCCTTCCCCCTACTTGCGAAGGTGGGCGATATAGAGGATGTAGGGTTTTTTTTGGGGGGGGAGGGGGCGGATGCTGCTGGTAAGGGGATAGTCCTGGACCAGGGAAGTGCTATTTTCTGCATTTCCACCGTTTTTCGTATACAAAAAAAAATTTTTTTCCTTTTTTTTTCTGTATATCCGAAGCTTCCGCTTAAATGAATTCCTCTCTGTTTTGTCTAACCCCGGAGTTTGTTTGATTTTAATTGCAATTTTCGTAGGCCCGCACCTCCCTCTTACTGGAGATTTAATAATCTAGAGAGCCACCCAACAGCCGACGGAATAACCAATTTTTTCTCGCGCGTTTCACTTTTCATGGGTCAGATGCCGGACGCGCGCGGATGTATCCGCTTGCAAAAATTTTTGCGCTAGCCATCGTCGCCTGGAACCTTTCGACTGCAACCTTGCAACACGCCTGCAAAATGCACCACACAAGCAGCAGCAGCAGCAACAGCAACACCAGCAGCGGCTACTACTTGGGATAGAAATAAACAAAATTGGAATTGGATTGCTAGAGTTTTGCACATGAGTAAAGTGCAATCGAAAAATTAATTTCAAAACAAAAATTTTTGCTCCATTTTTGCTTTTCGGGAAAGGAAATTGTAACTTTCAGCAGCGGGGTGCATCGAAAAATAGAAAAAAAAAAATTAAAAAAAAAAAAAATATTACATTGGCCATTTCGCGTTTATGTGTGCCTTAAAAGGATTTCAAAAAACGGGGCAAAACACTGGCAATGATGTATGGTGATGCAATATTAAGCACCCCGCTGCCCACCATCCAGCAGAGTTAGCCCGCGCCTTTATTTTTTCCCACTGAACCCCGGGTGGCCACTATGCCCCAAAATAACTAATATAAGTGCAGAAAATCCAGGAGCTACTACTCGTACTGTAGCGATAAATTTAGGCCTCGACCATTTGAAACGGACATAGAATTTGAGAATTATACAATTTCTAAATCATCTACATAACCAAAACTGTTTTGGCAATTAAAGTTACGAATTATTGCCTCCTCCACTCAAAACAAATAAACTTGAGCTGCTCTCTACAACAATAGACACTAGAGAATTCATATTTTTGTTTTAGAGATATTTAAACAAAATTTATTTGAATTCGCCAAATACTAGCAGTTCTTTTCTGTAACATGCATTCTAATATCTGTTAGGGTCTTTTTGAAGTAGGTAAATATTTCATTTGCAGAGTTCTGTAGTTTACTTAATTTATTAGTAAAATTTTACCAAAGAACTAATTATCTCATTAGAAAAGAAGTAAATTGAAGCAACTAAGCTCTTAAATATTTTTTAATGAAGTTAATATCCACACAACTCTTACAATACAAATTGAAAAGATACGGTATAGAAGATAATGTATTCAAAATAATAGTGGTCTTCAGTATCATCGCACATACCTAACCCGGGGTCTCCAGTAGCATTTCCTGTTATAACATTTCTGTTTTAACAGGAAAAAAGTCTATTGGAGACCACAATGTTATAACAGATTTCCTGTTATAACAGAAATGCTAAGAAATGTTTCCAGACAGAAAAGTCATTTGGTGGATTTCCAACATGGCCGCTATGAGTTTCTCACGTCAAGATACATAATTTAAAAATGATATATTTTTCATTTATGTGGAAACTTCCTAGTAAACATTACAAAAGGACTGATTTAAAGAAAATTGCGTGGGAGCAAATAGCTCAGGAATTTAAATGGCGCTGAGAGGCAACATAACAGATATGTTATAACAGAAATAACAGATATATTATAACAGAAATTGCCAGGACGTATCAAATGTCCAAGATGGCGCTGAAAGGCAACATGTTAAAACAGAAATGTTATAACAAAAGTTGCCACTTCCGAAAGCAAATTTTGCGGAAACAAGGTAAGAACAAGATCACTCGTTCATGATTTGTTCAGAGTATCAAGTTTGTCGGGCCAAAAAATAATAGCAATGCTGTATTAAAATTCATTAAAAAGTATTTTTCCATTAAAAATACTTGTTGGTTTTTGTATACTAGTAAGTAGAAATATTTTTTTTAATATTTTATAAATGCTTACAAATTATTTCAACAACGAATTAAGAATTGTTCTGAAGTTCAGCGACATATTAATTAATGTTAGTTAGTTAGGTTAGGCTATAAGTTTCTAAAATGAACTGAATTTATCCGTGAGTGGACGTATCCATCAGAAGACCTTTAGCAGAGGCTAGTTTGCCAGCACGGAACCCGCGTAAAAACAAATTATTGACCCATCGACATAAAATTAATCGTTAAAGTTCTTTAAGAATTAAATGGATTGGCTTTTGCATAAATGGCAACACATTTTGTTTACAGAAATTAAAGTAAAATTGTACTTTTTGGATCAAAAGATCACCGGCATTATATAAAAGACCCCGTGTACTGACCAGAATACCAATCCTTGAAAAATTCGTTAGTTAAATTATTTTCTTACATTAAAAAAAAATACAGCCCAGATCAGTATTTTCAATGTAAAAAAATACTCTAGGAAGTTTGTAAGTAGTTTTTCCCTGATTTTTGTCATGGATACAATATACAATTTTTAATTTTTTTTTTATAATCATTCCGATAAAAAAGGCAATTTTCATAACATTCACAAAACTTTTACACTTTAATTTTTATTGTACATACTGCAAGTATATACTTATATCTTTATGTTTATACGAGAGCATAAAAATGCATTAAGTTTAATTACTTATCGCATATTTAAGTAAAATAAAACAGAAAAAATATTAAAGGGCCAAATGTAAGAAAAAAGGGAAGAGGAACCCGTTCACGGGTACCATTTACCTTCTAAAATTTTTATGCAGACGTCTTTATTGATCTTTTCAAATTTAATTCTTTTAAGTGGCTACTGCAGGCAGTAAACGACAGAAGAAAAAGCAAACAACTAAATAAGCAAAAAAACAAAGGTAAACGTATTCTGAAAATTTATGCCGCAAAATACCATCGAAGGCGTTGGATTGCATCGGTGAAAACATTTAAAAATGATTTTCTTTTCCGGCAATAATTGCATTTGGGGGCCCAGTTTCGCTGGAGCCTCCGCTGCCCCTTCAATTACCCGAAAACCTGATGGAATATTTTATCCAAACAAAACGGGGCTCCATCGCTCACTCAACTCAAATCAAAAGACGAAAAGTTGAGTTTCTTCCGCCACATGTTCGAGCCTGAGTCTGACTTTAATTTCGAAATGCAGTTGAATCGCCGGGGGCATCACTGCAAGATGAAGAAGGAAGGGCTCCACCTTCTCGGCAGTCGGATCCCAGTGCAAAATCGCATCCGAAGATTTGTGATGCTGGGAGCGGTGTAGCCGAGGCCCCGGCACATAATCCCCTGAGAATTTCGCAAATGTTGCGTCCGCTTCGAGCGTTTTGGGGAAATGCGCTGAACTAGCCCTTGGCCAGGTTCGGTCAGAAACAGCCGATCTGAAGAGGGCCTCTTGAAAGTAACTCAAAATTGATTTCTGTACTAAATAGCGATTTTATTGCCAGAATTTGTTGGAATTCCCACCAGCGGCATGTGTATATTAATTTCATAAGGGGATCTGAGAGTGGCGCTGTAAAATGAAACTAATTTGAGACTTCCGGGGTTGTTTTGAACCCCGGCTATTCCATGAAACATTATATTGTTAGGATTGCTATTTCTCCAGGTTCCCATGCATTTGCCTAAGTTTTGACGCATCCATCTCTAAAAATGAATACCGGTCAATATCCCCAAAAATATAAATTCGTTTTTATGTCTTTTTTTTAAATATTGAGACTTAATTTTGACTCAATCATTTTTAGCAATTACATATTTCGTTACACAGGGTCAGGTATTACCTCAGTTGTAGGATTCGTTTTTATAGGTAGGAGTTATGGCAATTCAAATTCAAAATATATCGAAATTTCGTTAAAAAAACGAAAAACGAACTTTGCATTGATAATACGTTAAGGAAAGCACACTTCAATTCTTCAATTTTTTTCAGAAAATTATCAAATACTTGATGTAAAATAAAATATTTTAATATTTTAATATAAAATGGTTTTGAGAAAAACATCCTTGAAATGTTATGGATTTAAAAATAAACGGTGTGCAGCAAGTTTCAAGTGATTATCAAGAATATTATTGGTAAATGAAGAGATATTGTGTAATAAGTTGTATATGCTATATTGTAGAAAATCTGAATTATTTAAAATAATATCGGTTTATTAATGCGTAACTCCAAAGTTACACAGGCAGGTCCCATAGAGGGTTAAAATGATTCAGTGATTACCACTTTCCCCCAGTATGTAATACCTAATCATAATAAAATTTGAAATATTACAATTTGATTTTAAAAAAACTTGTCCAAGTGCGTTTTGGTATAATTTTGAGGTTTAAAATTTGCTGTCGGATTTTTCTCGGATTTACACTTCACTCACGTGTTAACAGCGTCGGTCCGCACCGTCCCATCTGGCGGCCGATCAAATCAATCTCGTGCGTGCGGCGTCTTCCCCGCGGCGCGGCGCGGCGGCGGCGGCTGCGATGGGGCCCTCCTCGGATTATTATCGCTCCTCAAACTGCGGCTCTGCCTTCGACGACTTCGGCCCGGCCCCGCAGAGACCCCGCGTCATTACCGGAGGGTGCAAGGGGTGTAATTAAATTCATTTCGCCGGCTCATTTTTTCTTGCTCGCTTGACTCGGGCCTCCGATGTTTTAATTGCACGTCCATTTTATGTGCGGCCGAATTTATGGGGGTTCGACTCCGAAGTACAGTCGTACAGTCGACGCGTTCATCGTCGACGTCGACGTCGTCGTCGTAGTCGTCGTCGTCGTGGTCGTGGTCGTCATTGCACACATGAGGGCCGCTCTCAGGTTTTAAAATTATGCTAAACCCTTCCCTATCTTATCCGAATTATAATTTCGTTGAGTAATTAACAGACACATCCCAGAAACTCCCGGCAGCAGCAGAAGCAGCAAAAGCAGCAAAAGCAGCAGAACCAGATCCGGGACAACCAGAAGGACCCATGGACCCTGCATTTTGGGGTATAAGAGCCAACTGATGGATGATGGCCCCAATCTGAATCTGTGCACGCATACGCGCGGGAAGAGCACCTACTCATGGGGCCGAAAATCTTGGACTTGAGGCTCACATAATGCATTTTGGGGGGGTATCCAGTGTGGACGGGGGTTAGGGCCTCTTCACTAACACCAGAGTCAATAATGAGTTCGGTCTGTTGGATATGGGGCCCCAAAAAGGGGCCACATTTCGGGGGACGGAGGGGGTTATACAGAGGGGCTACTTGGCTGCCTGTCCGGCACCCGGGCGCTCCACCGCTCCGTTCTCTGTGTGCCTGTGTGCCGAATATGCAATTTAATTTGCAATTCGGACGTCTGCATTAACTCTAATTTGCATAACATTGAAACACTGAACGAAATACGAAAGGAAAATTGAACGTTCGGGGGTGGCCGGAGCTTAAGGCTTGCTTCCCCGGGTGCTGAGGGTAGTATCAAGGTGGCGATGTCGGTGGCGGGAGTTTTTGGGGATGGTTCGGGTACGCCGCCCAGAACCCTCCGGAATGCAGGAAACTGGGCGGCTTTGGGAAGTAAACTTAGAACCGGCCGAAGTAAGGTGAACTGATGATAAGAGAATTGTACTGAGTCAGTACTACGTGTATAACTGTTTCCAAGCCAAGTATGATGTGGGTGGTTTTTCCGGTTGGTGGATGATGGGTTTGCAGGCGACCCCCCAAACCCACTATCTAACCCCGTTTTACCCACCCGAAGGACATAGGGATAGAAAACCCAAAGGGGGGTATAAACGAAGAATTTCTGCAGGGTTTGAGTTTGCCCTGGAGGAGTCGAAACTAATGAGAGGGTGTTATAAGGGAAAACTAATTGTGGAATGGTCAGACTGTCCTAGAAGTGTATGGTTGAGTTTGTGAGTAGCAGTTAAGCTTCAGTCTGAATTAATGAGAAATTCTAATTTATGTTTCATCCTACATATACGGGCTTTTGGTATTTTAGGTTTTAGCTTCAAGAGACTCCCAGCAATGAACGTAAAAGAGCATACCTTTATGCTATACATTCAGTACAGGTGTTGTAACATTTCTTGTATGTTTACGTATTAATATAGTCCAGAAGTAGGCGAACAAACTATAATTCATGCAAACGTATTGGTTTTATATGGCCATATGCTAAAATGTGATATACCAAAACCAAACCGGGCATACCATACTACCTGCAGAATGTGACGATCAATAATTCCAAATGAATTGAAATTTTGCTTAAACTACCATTTTCCCTCAAAAACGACTTGACCAAGTCTGCTGGTAACGGGCGCCAAAAGGCTTCTAAACTTAGAAGAATTATCCTAAGGCATGATGGGATCCCTTCATGTGGAAACTATTTTAATTCAGGACAAATCCCGGTCACACCAAATCGTCAGCGGTCAGTAGTCACTTAAGAGGGGACCTCACTTCCGCAGAAATGCAAGGTAAACCCCTCGGCACCTTAAGAAGCTGTGAACTTCATATAAATTGTCCTCTTGCAGTGGGTTCAGCTTCAGCCCACTCGATAAATGAATATTTAATTTCTTGTAAGATGGACCATAAAATACTTTGTTCAAGGGCCATTTTCGCTATACATATATAAATATATGTAAGTGTATACAATTATACATAGCTACATGTATTATCTGACTTCATACGCATATAAAATTTAATTGCTCTAGGGTAAATGACTTTGTCTTTCGGCTTATTTGGCTGAAAGGAGTTGGATTATACCAATTTTAGTGCTGGATAATTAAATGGAAGCAAACCCTTCGAATAGTTTTATTTTAGTTTGATATGAAATTAAGATATAATGATAATTCATTTATTATGCTCATACAATGTCCAGGATTAAAATATATTAAAATACTATAAAAACTGCTTTAAATGAACTCTGAACTTAAAGGAAACATGTTAGGTTTTTACTTTTTTTTTTTTACTTTTTATCATCAATTTCATAGCAAAATGAAACAAGTTTTATACTTACTACAAAAGAATTTGTTAATAAATGTAGTATTTAGTTGATATTAATTATACATTTTTTGGAAGTACCCCACTCACACCAGAAAGATTTTTTTTTATAAGACGTCATCTCTTGCATGTTTATTATTGGATTTAAAAGAATTTGGCTTAGCGTTCCTCTATTTTATTTCAAACAGAAATTGGAATTTTTTGCTTTATAGAATTTGCGTATTGCATATAAAATTTATCAGCCTAAAAATATTGGTTGCTATTGGTAGTCACTTCCAAAAAAAATTATTTTGAGGATTAGGGTAATAAGGTGTACTCCTCTTTGAAGTGGGTTTTTTTTAACGTTATATAGAGCTAAACTCTTAAATTTTAATTCCGTGCTCCAAAGGAAATTAAGTAATATACATATGTATAGGGTCAAAAAATCGACTTCGATTTCGATTACGATAACTTTTGTAAAACGCATCAATTTGAAATTTCTTTTCGGAAGACCTTTTAATTTTAAACATTGTATTATGATTTTGATGAAGAATAAATATACAAGGAGATTATCCGAGCTAATTATACATGCATTTCCATTATTAATATAAAGTTCTATACCTTTATGTAATTTTCGTGAAAATACATAAATGGCCCGGGTCGAAATTTAAATTTTATTTTGATTCAATTTCTTGAAAATTAATTATCATTTTCTATAAAGGTGTTTATAATAATCTTTAATTCAAATGTATGTATGTATATAGAATAGATATTGTTTCATAAAGTGATCTAGTACGCAGAAAAATAATTGGCCTAAGTATGATTTTCAAAACAAAATAAATTGAAAATTGGTAGGTTTTAAGCTAGTATATTACAAAAAAATTTCTTCTATTTAAAATGTAGATTATATCAAATTTTACTCTAAAAATTTTTTTCTAAAGATCTTTATTTTCTCATATTTAACGACAATAAGTAGGTACATATTTTACAAAAGGTATTTTATGGAAAACATCATAGTTTTGTGGTATTCTGCGAACCGTCATTTTGCTCTGATTCTATCTCAGCTATCATATTTTCAATAGATTAAGAATTCTCAAACGAAAGTTGTAAATTTGTCCCCGATGTCAGGAAAAATTAATCTATGATCTATGACGATTATAACATACATACCTACATACATAGATATTTTAGACTTTTTTGAAAAATAACTACAAAATAAAGGTTCATCATAGAAGCTTCATTTAAGATAGTTTAAAAAATTCATTATTTTAATTAAGTCCCTTAATTAGCTGCTAGAACAAAGTCAAAAGTATTTCCCAAAAACTAGATTTTCATTAAGGAAATTTATGAATTATAGTTCTTTATTGCATTGTTTTGAAGTGATTTAATGCATGTAGTGAAATTCATTATACCAGATATAAAAAACCTCACTTTTCATACCACCATACCATACCGCCTTTGGACGAAAATTACGAATTAATTTTAAAATAATTTCGCGCCATTACTTATGGATCATCAAAAAATTAGCCCCCGATTTCTTTGCATTTCAGGTAACTTAATTCTGGAACAGACCCGTTAGAGGACCCGTGAAAAGACCCCAAAGACCGAAGGGTGAGGTCTCTGCGGCGGCGGGGGCGAAGACGACTGACTGCCTCCGTTTGCACTTTCTTCATTTGTCTACATGTGTAAAGTGCAGCCGAGTGTACGTGGCACCTTGATTCTCTGCGGGGGAGTGCAAGGGTAATTAAAATCCGTTGATTAATATGTAAATTTAATGAGATTACGAATTCAACGAATAAGATTAGATAGCCCGCAGAAAGGACGAAAATGAGGTGGAAGCCAAACTCGGAGGGCAAAAGTCAGTCAGCAGAGCACACACAGTGAGGACGGCGGCAGCGGAGCCCTAAGTTTGGGGGGCGCCGCCGGGGGCTCCGACGGGGAGCCACCTCCAGCCGGAGCAGAAGCCCCAGCCTCGGCGCAAAGAAAATGCGGGGGGCCCCGGCAGAGATTCAGCATCCCATCTCGGGGCAGCTGCTTGAGATGCCCCACTACATCCGCAGATTTGCATCTTTGAGTTTATATCTGTTTCTGTTCCTACCACCGCCGGAGCCGGCGAAGTTGGAGGTTTTAAAACTTCACTGCCGAGACGCGGGACCCTGGCAGTGACGGTTTGCTACTCTTAATTCAGGTAAAACGGTCGATGCAAATGAGTGATTCGACGGGAAATTATGAGTACTTATCCCATTTAAATCAGTTTCGAAATTAATTGCCGTAATAAGCGCACCGGAATCCGGGCATATTAGACGCACTGGTACGGGTCAACCGAACCGGTATTCACTTATCAGTTAATTGTTGGCAATCAATAAATTTGTCCTAAATGCAACATTCGCCTTTCGTGTAACGCGGGATTTGCAAAACATAATTTAATATCGCGGAATTTATGATACACGATAAATAGTCAAGAGTGTGTTGAATCTTGCACGCCGATGATGGTCTTTTTGCAAAATCAGAGAAGCAAAAGTACATACGATTCACATAATTACATAATTAATTAATTTTTCCTAGGGAGTTGCGATAAGTATGGGTAGATGTGATGAATGTTAAAGATTTCAAAGTAAATGAATTATCACAAAATTAAGGTACTGCAGCACTTGTATGCCTTGCCCCACGTAATGTTTTAATATTAAGGGGACCGGAAAGTAATGTCGTTTTTATATTAATTTCTAACAAATGCGTTTTTAAGCAGTTCTTATTTTTTTCAATATTATTATCCAAATTTAATTTATTACTTCTTTGTCGCATACAAAATGTTATAGTGATCGGAATAAACAAAAATCCGATGGTTCAATGTAGGGTAAGTATGCGGTAGATGAGACAGTACCTCTCACTATAATTCATTACAAAAAATTCAATAATTTGAATAAATTTAAATAAATTGATTTTTATCGATCCGGCTTTGAAAATTTGTACACTAGGTGCTAGAGTGATAATACCATTGATTAAAAATAAAAACTTTTTAGAAATTTAATTGTTTGAATTTACATTACTTTCCGGTCCCCCTAATATATTCAAAAATCAAAAGTTCTTTATGTATTTTGTTCAGAGTTACAATTATCCATAATGTATAAAATATTGTGCTGCATTCAGTTATAGTTTTACAAATTGGCTTTTTATTGAAAGCACTACAATTGCCTCTATTTACAAGATAGTTTGTACCCTTGACCCGAACTCAAAAGTAAAATTATAAATACATAAATATTTTTTTTCGACAAATGACGGACACGTCACCAAATATCGCTTTGGAAAGAAAATACTAAAAAAACAATATTTTTACTATCATAGATACTAATTGTCTACATAGAAGAAATTTTTTTACTTCTATTCTACCAGTTTTGCTGGTTTCGCATTGACAATATCATTTTTAGGATCAACAAATTGTTTTCATTTTACTTTCCGGTTTAGGTTAGATAGCAAATTTTTCATCGAATTAAATTTTTAAATTTGAGAGAAGTAGGTACCATTGCATTTATCCACCCAGCTTTAAATCTTGATTTTCATAAATTGTTGGATTAATTTTTTGATGCAACGATTCAGGCGATATTTAGCAAAACTAATATTTCAAGAAAATTTTCTATATTAACGATATGATGCTAGCAGAGAACTGACTTATTTACTTTTGCACATATTATACACATATACAATATTACATATAACAAGTTTCTGAGTTTTCTTAAAAACATTTGGATAGATAATTCGAATTTAGATTTGAATATGTATGCTAAATAAGCCATACGTCTGTTTTGATAAAGTTGTCGTATTTCGGTGTTCGGGTTATATCATGTATTGTTTTTAAAATAAAACTTTATTGGAAATAATTATACTATTGATTTAACACAACAATTACCGAAAACACGCATCAAAACTCGTGAAGTAGTTTGACGAAGTAAGTTATCTGTATTTTGCAATAGTTTTCAAAATCCCCAGAGATGGAACTCGGGCGAATTTAAAATACCGGGGTAGCCGACATACATTCTTTAAAAAAAAAAAACAAAAAACATTAATTTTGAATAATATCATTCCTTGCAGATGTGAAAAATTGGTAAAAAATAAGGGTTACTTACTACGTAGACCAAAATTTGGAATAATTATTAACTAACTAAATTGGTAACTGAAATTATGTTTTTTTGTAAAAAAGAAATATAAACGTATTCTGTTCTGAACGCTGTCAATCGTTACCGGAATAAATAAAAAAAGAAATTTTAAGGAAATATGCGTTATAATTTTTTATGCTTGTGGTTGAAGTCTCATTCAAAAGGCATCTTAAAGGTGGGATGAGTCATTTATTTCCTTGTGCGTATTGATAGAAGAATCTTCAGTAATTTCAGCCAAGTTCTAAGTTGCAGGAATTGCGAAAAACCCTCGCAAATGAACTTGTTGATTGCGTTTTAAGCATTACGCCCTTTGTGAGGTGCGGGTGGGCACGTCCGCCCAATCCAAGCGAATATTCTCATTTTTATTTTCGATTAATGGAAGGAAATTACAAATGTGGTCCGGCCAATATTACTAGAGGGGGCGACAGTCGACAGGCATTTAATTCAATTTGTTTCAGCTGTAATTAGGCGTAAAAGAAGGGCAAAATCGAATGGTTGGCACTTTTTTTTTATGTTTTATCGTTCATTACAGACCAAATAATTATAGAACGCATACACTTAAAAAATTTCTTTTGTTTCCTGGCTTCAAGTATGGTGTGCATTCAAATTTTAGAGTGTCGACGCCGCGAACAATTCGGCGGGAAAATTTTTGATCGGGTCGTGGGTCGAGTGCAAGAGTTCAACAATAAAGAAATTGAGTGGTGGCTGGAAAAGAAAGAAATCCGACTCCTTCGACGGCTCTGAACATTTTCTGCTCATGATCCACTTGGGTGAAATCAACCCTACGACTTAATCGGCTGATTTGAAATTGAGGTAATTCGATAAGGAAAAATGATTCACTTGGATCTGAGGGAGGGTTCGGTTCGGCTGGTCTGAGGGGGGGGGGGGCTGCCAGGACGCATTTATGAACGGTTCACCCCTATTAATGTGCACATTACGCCGCCTTAATTTCGTTAATTATTGACAAAATTGCGTTCAGCCCACATCGATATTATTTTTGTGCGACTCGCTTATCCTAGCCGGGGCTCATAATTTCACCTTGGGCTCGGCTGTACCCGACGGTTTGTCGCTGGGGGTTTGCCTCAAGTAAAAAAAAAGGGGTGAGTTCAGAACGCAGCGCCGCCAGCCGGGGCACGATGCGGGGATGAAAAACGCGTCTAACAAGCACAAACACATTAAAAAACAACTTTTTTTTTCCTGGTCTATCGCTAATCGAAGGAGCCTTTTGTTTTGCGTCACGCACCTCGAATTAATAGGTTGCGTTCGTAGCATGAATTACTCGTGGCTGTTCAAACTACATAATGGCCTTTCGATAATTTCCAGTAATTAATCGGGACCTATTGTTGCTCAACAATTACCTGAATTACGTGGAAAGAGGCCCCAGACCGACTTTAAAGGGCTGAGTCAATTACCTTCGAATTTCGTACACATACCTGGGCAACTGTTCGACTGTTCAAACTGTTCGAATGTGGGTAATTGCTGTCCAGGACTGTGATGTTTGCCACTGAAATGAGCTCTAAATGGGTATAATGAGGACGAAAGAGTGCCCTTCTTTCGGACGCGAACGGCAGTTATTATAAATTAGGGAGTCCTTTTCTTAACCCGGCCAACAGTTTTTTTCCTCAAGAAATTCGTCACGTTCGTAAGGTTGGATGACGTGCGACGCGACGTTAAAGAAGCCCAAGGCAAACAGACGGTGGTGCGGTGGGCTCCGTCAAATAGCGACGTTCTGTCCGTCTTGCAGTCGCTCCTCGGGCACAATTTTCAAGGAAGAACCCCGAGAAGGAGGCATATACTTAAGGATAATTTCGTAAGCGGCTGCGATCTCATTTCAAGCCGATTAATGAGGTCGATCGATGAGACGACAAAAGAAATTGGGCTATTGTTTGCAAAGGTGGGTAGATCGTAATTGAGTTCTAAATTATTCTGAAAAGGATAAATGCCCGTAATACCTCTCGTTAATATGTACGCCGTTTCCTTGTACTATCTTATCAAAATAAATGTAAAAAACACTCTGAAGAAATTAATGGACTGTGACTGACTTTAAGACAATTTCGTGTTTTAGGAACATAAAACGAAATATGGTAGCACGCATCTTGCGCGGGAGCTATAAATAAATATTACTAATATATGATTTTGGCACCATTATGATCTTACTATTTACTATTAGTTTATCTGCTCATAAAATGTATTTAAAAAATTGGTTCTAAACCCCTATAGTCCTAGGTCTAAATATAATATATGACTTAAAAAATAGCCGCCAGAGCTAATAATTAAATTTATTTAACAGAGGTATGAAACGAAATAGAAACAAATTATTTCTGCATAATTACAATTAAATTTGAACTGTTTTTATGTTTGTAACAAATATACCCACATATGTATGTACATAGGTACATAATCTATAATCTCTCATGATTTCGAAATACCTAACTTTTTTTAAATAGATACTGTCGTTTTTATATAATTTTAAATTTCCTATCGAAATCTATCTTCAACAAAATTTTTCAAAAAAGAAATAAAATTCGATTTCGATTCGATATTTTGAAGTTAAAAGCTGAATCGCTAACTAAAATCCGAAAAAATTCTTATTGTAAGTCATGGCCTTTTAGAGGTTTTAATTAAATGAAATCAATAATTAATATAAAGGAATAAGTTCTTAGATGACAGATAACGTTTAACGCTCAACACAAACCTCTAAATTTTTTTAATGAATCCGAATAAGGCCTCTAGCATTTTCGAAGAGGAATAACGTCATGCGGGCAAGTCTGTTGCAGGCGCGTTTCGGGCCTATTTCAGGCGCGTTTCTGACATGTTAAGGGCGTTCTTTAAAGAAATGCAGGTTTGTTGAAGGCGTATTGAAAATGTTTGGGTGTACATGGGGAGCGTTGCGGGCGTTCTAAAGAATTATTTATTTTTACTCAAGGTGCTCAGAAACATTGTACATTCCGAATTATCATAAATTCCGTCGCTTTACGGCGGCGTTGCAAATTTCGCGCATTGTTCAGAATTTTTTCATCAATATTTTTACAAGAAAGTATTGATTGGTCTTCCTGCGTATTTACAGTATTGATTATAAAAATTCAATCAATTAAACTGGTTAAAAATAACTTTTAAGTTGTTTTTGGAGATATATTTTTTTCATTCCATTATATTTTAATAAATTTTCAAACATGGCCAAAATAAGGATCTTTTTCACTTTTCTTACTATTATTACTCAAAAACTAGACGTGATGGAGAACTTTTATTTTCGGTCTCGTAATCTACTGAAAAATCCCTACCAAAAATACCTATTTTTTGACCAGTGATATATGAGTTTTGCTACCTAAATGTTTTTTTTAAATAATTTTTGTTTTTAAATCCAATCTTTTACTTACTAATCATTTATGTGATTAAAAAGAAGAATAAGAATACCACATAAAATCGTTCTACTAAAAGTGCAGGGTTATTAAATTGGAAAATTTCCAGCATTTTCCGCAGCTATTCCTGTCCCACGCAATTACTTCTTTATTACATTGCCCGGCCGGTTTTAGATTAGAAACGCAGCCAATGGCATGTTAAGGGCCGATTATTAGTTGCTGGAAAGAAAGTTAATCACTGGAGTGCCGCCGCCATTAAATACCCTAATTATAGCCACCCCCCTGGTGGCGGCCGCCCGAGCGGTCCCGTCGCGCGTCTCTCGTCGCGCGTCTCTCGTCGCGCGTCTCTTGTCGCGCGTCGCCAGCGGGATCTTCCTGCTCGCGAGTCGCGACCAGACCGCTCCGCTTGGGCCATTATGCAAAATTCCCCAAACGGACACAAACGGAAAAACACAAAACACTAAAACACTAAAACACAGAAACAGTGCAAGGCCTGGTGCAGTTTGTTGACTCCGCCGCCGGAGTCCCGGAGTCAGTCGGACAAGTGGGTGGGCAGCGAGAAATTTATCGGCGGTTAGTCACTCGCATTTAGCACTTTGCCGCGGCTCTGTTTGTTTTTGTTGCTTTTCGCGGTCTTGAGTGGCCCGAGAGGGAAATTCGCCTCGATCGCTTCGATTCCGCGGACGGAGGGGGGGCGCCGCTCTGCGCCGCGACGGCGGTGTGCATTACACGAACATGAGCTTTGGCCTCGTCACGTTGTAATTATGTTGAGCACTCGGAATATGCCATTGGGCGCTTTAATTAGGCTCCATCGCTGGTAAATCGATAAACAGCAGACGCGAACGTACCGTTTTAGCATTTCTAGCCCATAACTTATTGCAATTTCAGCGTCTTGTAACGATGCGGTCTCTTTGTGCCCGCTTCGAGAGCAAGATATTTTCAGAATATTTACAACATTGTTGTATAGTCGCGGGAAACCGCCGCTTCAATGGCATGTAATTGGATGAAATTTGGTTTACAGCTATGAATGCCGCCATGATTTCCGCTGAATTAAGTGCGAATTGCTGTTCGAAACATGCGTTGCATGGATTCACGCAACCACGAGATCATATCAAAAAGGACCTCTAGTTCATCAAAATATCTGGATTCGAGCTTACCCAACAAATTCTGACCCGAGTTGTCTTATTTGATAGTCTTAAACAGAAATTCATTCAAATTCAGTGTACCTACCCTGAAAACAAATAAATACTGGTAAAAAGAACTACTTAGCAAATTAGTTGGCAAATTTTCACCCTATATGTATAATTGAGTTTTTGTTTAAATTACATATTAAACAATATTTTGATTAATATGAAAAAGTTTTAATCGAGTTTTCGGGAATTTTGACAAAATTCGATTATTCAGGTAAATATTTATGGAGGGAGACCGGTGTAAATTCGAATTTCTTATAAAAGTCACTTAGAGAATAAGTGTCCAATGTTATATAACCAAATTTAAGCCACAAGACTTACTCTAATGCCCAGGTGTCGCAGACTAACCTTGAATACTAAGTAATAAATAAGTCATTTTGAACGCTACATTTCTCTACCGAAAACTTTAAATGAGTTTTTTTATTTTAAAACGTAATATTTGGCGTGCGATGCAATGTACCTCGATAAGTAAGAGGCCGATCGGCTTCAAATTCTACACAGATATTATTTAAAACATTGGTCTTTGTTTGAGCCTAGAATAATGTAAAGAAATTATACTCTAGGCAGAGTATGAAAGAAATTTTAAAGATATCTCATTATTTCTGAATTTCTTAAATCCTTTCAAATTTCGTCAAACAGAGATAAACTTTTTATCTACATAACTCTTATTTTCGTTTTCAGAACACACATTTTACAATTTACTTACCTTATGTTACTACCTACTCTCTGTGTTGAATTAAACTACATACAATACTTTTTTGATAAAAAAGTGAAACAACCCAGTTTTGTTATGTGTAAATGTATATCATTTTTTCGTAGTTCACTAATGTTGTCTGGCATTATTCAAAAGGATGTGTATTTGGACCTTTGTTAATTTACTTTTTGCTTGTTATTTGTTTTTCAATACAACCTCACGATTTGTTTGTTTAAAATTTTCATTAAAAACAATTTGATATTTAGCAAAAAGATAACTACCACTTAATGTCCTGAAAGGTTGATGTTTTCTAACCAATAAGAAATGTTAGGATCAGGGCCATATTTAGGGCCTGTGAAGTCCTAGGCTGAGCCCGTGGTATGGAGATTTTTTTTAATTAACCTGAAAACGCATTTAAGAGACATTTATTTCTGACTAAAAACTTAAAAGGAAACCTTGGATTTTCTTACTATTAACATTGTAGAAAAAACTTGGCTGCACAGTTGCATATAGTACTCGTATTTAGAGAATAATTAATTTATGAAATAATATAAATTAAAAAAATTGAAAATCACTTAAATATTCAACTGGTTTTGTTTACACTGCTATGAACACCTTAGTTTAAAATATTATAAAGGTATACTATATGTACTTAAAAAATAAATAAAATGTTTTTATGCATGGATTAAAATTTTGTAAAGACGTATGCAAACTAAGATATAATTGATAAGGACCACAAAATTGAGATTCACGTCTGTGTACATATATACAAAAGTCAGTCAGTCCAGTAGTCAGCATTAGAACTAATTACTATATACTATATACTATTAAGCCCACTAAAGTCATAGATTTATTTTTTATTATTTTCGAAATATAAAATTTGCTGGGCAAAAAGAGTTGTTAGTGTTCGGAAATGACAATACTTATTGCGCGTTTGCATATTTGTATCATAGGTTATATGATTTTGCTGTTGTGTTTATATCGCATATTTCAAAACTCTGTCTCAAGAGTTTTTTGTGTAATAGTTTATAAAAATAATTTTAGTAATTCAGTAATTTTACGGCGATTTATTGAATTTTTGAAGAAAATTGCAGTAAAAGATGGTGTTACTATAAGTTATGTTGAAAAACATTTCACAGTTAAATGACCATTTTTTATTATTTTCTATTTAATTTTTTCGACTAGAACGAGGATAATATTCTGCATATTCACGATCCGTACGATTAAAGCTTATGCTATTCAAAGGTACATTTTTTGAAAAAACTCGTTTCATTAATGTTTTTGATTCAAAATTAGTAAAACAAGTTTTAGAAAGCATTTTACTTTTTCGACGGTAATGTAGCGAAGCATTAGAGATAGCTAGCTACCCATCATTTAAGTATGCTTTTTTAATAACTTTTCATTCATTATTTATCTTTTGATACTGTCATTTCTTAGAAGTAAAGTTTGATTTAAAATTAAATAAATTTTTAAAACTTTTAAAATGTAGTGGAGAAGTGGCATGAAAGAGCCAGTTTTACACAAGGCCCAAAAAAACCAATAAGGAATGGATTTTTTTTTTTTTACAATAAAGTTATAATTTCGATAGTATAGAATGAAGTTACGTGGCGGAATGAAGAAAATTTACAAGATTAATATTTATTTTTCGTTTTGAAAAAAAAATTGATTTTCAGCTCTTTTATAACTTATAGGTTTTGAAAGAGCCACGGCGAATTAAGAAATGGAAAAGATGAAATTTAATAACATATACCATATTAATAGGGATTGCAACGAGATATTTTTGTAGAGGAGAGGGAAGAGAATATAGACTTCTTAAAAAAATGCTTACAACCTGAAAAATTACTTGTAACTTGAAAAAATTGTTAATAACTTGAAAAGAGTATTAAATGAACTCGTTTTTTTTTTATTTGTTAATAAAAATTAAAAAGTTTTGGGTGTTGATATTGCTTTCGATCATTGTGGGATGTCAAAAGTGTTAGAAGCCCGATTTTTTCCCACAGAGTTCATATTGCCCCCCTTTCCCCTATATTTTAACAAAGTGGCTCTTTCATAACTTTTTATGTTAAAAATAATTATTTAAAAAATTAGTATAAAATAAAAGTGCTCAACTAATAAAATATGTATCGTTGAAAAGCTTAAAATCTATACAATTTTATAGCATAATCAGTTTTTCATGAGATGTTGGCATTTGACTGTCAAAAACTAAATAAAACAACATCAAAAATTTACTTTTGGGGTCTAAAATCTTTAAAACGTTGTATCAACGTCAGTTATTGACAAATAATGATGAAATTTTTAGGGAGCATCAGTGATCAGTAGTACTAACTAAAAAAAAAATACATGAAAAAAATTCACTCGATAGTTTTTGTGCAATAGAGAACGGCTCTTTCAAAACTCGGCTCTTTCATGCCACTTCTCGCCTAGTCTTTCAACTACAATAATGAATGAATTCTAATCTAAGAATATAAAATTTATTTTCCGTCGAATTCAATTGCATGTAGCGCATGGTAAAAAGCGTCTCACCGTCATCACTTGGCAGTAATTAAGGTTGACAGGGTGCAACTTTTCTGAAAGCAAACGTGGGTCTTGAGTCTTGACCCAAAAAGGTGTAAATGACACGAATTTAAAACATAAAATGCATATACATATTGAATTAATTTAGCTAGTTTTTCATATTTTTCGGGACAGAAGTAGCATCCAACCGAAGACATGTTTGCTCTGAGGATAATTCACCACTCGAGAGCCATCCAAAATTTCTTGCTTACGGCATCAACATATTTCCGGAGGTAAACATTCCACCGCCCGCACACAAACACCGAGGCGCATAAATTCGGCTCAAATTGTGGATTAGCATTTCTCATTAATGCGGACTATAGCTTAATTGGGACTTACCGCCGCACCAGCCGTGCTGAAATGAGAAAAACGTTCGGCCATCCCGGAATTAGTTTTCCTTACGACATCCTAGTTGCATTTATTTGCCCCCGTCCCGCCGGCCCCGGATCGTCCCCCGGACTCCTTATTGATGCTGTGTGCAATATTACTAAAGCTGGAGCTAACCCAGTAGGAAATGTATATCTTACGGAATCAATGCCGTACTATATACCTGGAATGTAAAACACCTTCCTTTCTGCAAGGCAAAATCGATTACTTTAACATTGCGATGTCATAGGAAGTAAGGTATAAAGACTACTATTCTGATTACTGGGAATTGAGTATATAATGCATTAAAAAAAGTGGATTCGGACTGCGAGAGAACTCGCGCGTACGCGGTCTGCCATCTCTGCCTTTTTAAAGTTGATCCGACTGCGGCTAGATTTGAACCTTGGACCTCCGAATTGGCGAGCGCGTAGCTCTACCACCGATCTACCCTTGCCAATGCGTATGGTGTGCTATTTTAACAATTTTTTCGGTCAAATTAACCAACTTTATTTTGCTCTCAGCAAAATGGAAAAAAGAAATGAATGCCTCGCATTTTGCATTCCTATTCCTTATTTTGTCATCTATTTCCATTTCGTCCTTTTCATAGAAGAAATCTTTGCTCATGCAATCATCAGTTCTCAGATTTCCTACTGGGAACCTACCGGCCCAAGATCCACTCCAGTCACAGGCTTGTTGTTGCATTTGTTGCTGGTGCTGTTGGCATCGCTTCTAGTGCTAGTCACTCGATATTAGAATTTGCTGTTGTGCATAAATTAGAATTAATGCGAACGTTAGAATGGGAAAATTCAATTAAATCATGTTACACAGGGGGGGTATGAAGGCAACCAGTCGAGCAGTGGCTCCCTGTGACCAGTTTAGAATCGATTGAAAGGCTTTCTTTGACTATTGATTTATTATTTTAAGAAATTCCATTGTTCTCTGTTGCCAGCAGATAAGGCAGCGTCATGGCCCCAGTGTGCACTGCTGCTAATTACCATTCCAGTCCTCCTACTGATTTTAATTCGGATCCTTGTGGCTTTCGCAAATTTCATCCGGCAAAAGTTATTCGACTCTGCATGCTCGGCTCGGTCAAGATTTTCTAATTTTATTCTACCAGTGATTCATTCATTAATTTTTCTATCTTGAATACTCTAGCCATATGTAACATCCTAATTATATCATGGCTAAAACAATGAAAATAAACCATGCATAAACCGAAGGTTTAGCAAATAATAATAGTACTATAAAAGCAAAATAAATTTGCAATAATATTTCAGAAACGACCTCAAAAATAATCTTTCCATAGTTACTGCATATATGATAACAGAGCACTTATTAACTGTGTTTTTTTTCAAATCGATTCCAGTTCTAAGTTTAGCAGGAAATGCATTGAATTTATCTATATCACCCTTTTTATTTCGCGAAAATAAAATCAAATTATCTGAATTTAATACCCGTTTTGCGCCAAAAACTTAATCCAAAAATTTATCTGGTTTGGTTCAAGGTATGAAGTGTGGATCTGAGTAAAAATCATGCCAAATTGATGCATTTTTCAAAACTTTTAAAATTTTCATATACGAAAAGGTTTTTAAAATTTATATCAATGCAAAATTGCTATCTAACCTGAATCCGATTAGGAAATTAAAAAAAACTCAGCTATTATGAATAGGAAGTCATAAATATTGATTTTTGTTATTTTACCGTTTAAGTAAAAGTTCTATATAGAGTATACACAAATATTAAAATGATTTAATAATTCTACAATGGTAGAAATTATATTAAATGAATAATTAAATTTTTTTTATATCATTTTTATACAGAATAAATAGATTACCCTTTCATACTAATTGCAATATAGCTTAAGGCCCCGACTTCAGAAAGTAACTATGCACATAGGGTGCAAAGATAATGCTAATGGAAGTTCAACATCAATTTTAAGAAAATCAATTTTGTTACATTTTAATATTTCATTTTAGAAGTAGGTTTCTACTGCAAATTTGGAGTTAGGTCCAGGTTGTCGATACTACACAATTCTTAATTATAATGAAACAAAATGATGCCTACTAAAATTAACTTTAACTGTAGAATTAAGATGTTTTAAAATACCAGAGTTTAATCCAAATTAAAAGGAAAAATTTAGAAGATATATTATAACAATATCGAATTGTTTTGTTTTATAAAATTAATCTTGAGCTGTAGAAATCGTGGCTATATATTGTACATTCACTTATTTATTAATATTTTTCTCTTCATTACCTAACATAAATCTTATCAATCAAATCTCCTTACAAATATGATGTGAGGTTAAATTCTTTAATTTTAATTTTATACATCCATATGTATTATCCATTCTTCAAGCCCGCAACAGACACAATTGTTAAATAATTAAATTGTACATTGCATTGCGCATCGTGTTTTCAACAGGCCTGCATTTGCCTAAAATACGCCCGAATATTTACGAAACGCGCCTACAACAGAAAATTTTAAACAGGCGTGTTTTAGGCGTCTCTATGATCTTATTTCTGGGCCCGATTCGGGCGTATAGTCTGCGGGTTTTCAATTCCGGGCCTACTACGGGCTTGCTTAGAGCCTCTACATCATATTTTTACTCGGAACCTAAATTAGAGAATAAAACAATGAACTGTTCAGTTTAGATAAAATTAAAATTGTAAGCTGTTGAAGAAATACACAAAAAGTTTATTAATTTACCTCAAAATTAAAATATACGCCAAACGCCGCTTGCAGTATATTGGGACAAATTAAAAACAAGTTTTTGATGGCGTTTTTAAATCTATTTTAAGACATTTTCTGTTTTATAGCGCAACCTTGCGGTATAATTACTTTAGAGAGGATTACACCGGAATATTAATTCTATTTTATAAATGTGTAGGCAGTACCTACCTGGCACTGACAAAAAAAAGCAATTAGTAGAAAAATTAAAATTGTCATTAAATTAAATATTTGAACGCCTGCTTAAATAGTCGAAATTTTAATGTTCTGCCGTTTATTGTCAATTATGAATTTTAAGTAAAAAATTAGACACTTTCAACTTACTCAAATTTAAACTATCATAGATTTTTCGGGAAATATTTAATAACCAGCTTTAAATGTTTAGATTTGTTTTGTGTATGCGTAGCGTATATATATCTCTATAGTCGTAAAAATTAAGTTAAATGTAGGGAAATAAACTAATGCTTTTAAGTGTCTGTGAAATGTGTTTATAATTAGCTTACTATCCTCATAAGATTTTTTTTTTTCTTATTATTATAAAATAAACAAAAAGGAGAATCCCCGGGTAATTTTCAAATGAAATTAATTTGTCACACTATTCAAAAATTCGTCAGTTTGAATTTACGCGAAGTAATTTTTCTAATTCCTACCGTTTGTTCAAGATAATTTATGCGATGTTTGCCCCAGTTAAATTTGCCTTCATGGCAGATTTATTCGCCTTTATGAGGTCTAATTCGCTCCCCGTCCAGTAGATACGAAATATTATTTTAAAGCGAGCGTTCAGGCATTAATTAAATTTAGCAGAACCATTAAAAGAAAAAACGCTCAAAGATTTGTGGTGCTTCCCAGGCGTTAGTCAATTAATTTTGCCATATCGAGAGGGCCCCGGCCGCGTCCAAGAAAAAGAGACCCCGAAACCCCCGGCGGGCTCCGATGGTGGAAAGTGGTCCTATTTGCGCAGGGCACGTCGACGTGCGACGGCGGGACCAAGCCCAGACCCTCGATGACGGGCTGCGACGGGCAGCGACGACGGAGTCGACGGAACCGACGACGGCGGGAGAGGAATGCGTCGAAATGGTATTAAGCGCAATTGTAAGCTCTAGGTAATATTGTTCGCGGCCATAAATCTTTCCCATAAACAGAAATCATAAAGATTCATTAAAGCGAACTGGTTAAAAATTTTTGTACATATCGCCCTATGCGATGGCTTAGCGGACTTATCTGCAATTAACCGAAGCGACTCCGTTCGCTGCGACCCACCATCAATTTGAATAAGAACTCGAATGTCCGTAATAATTTTGCAATTAACTTGAGTGACACCGAACTAAGATTTATGCTGTGCGCATAAGTAACTCGCGGTCACCGGCGAACACACACTCATCTGAACTACTTTAGCAAGACGCGCGTTGAACGTTCGTAAAACGCCATTAACATGTGCCAGAACACCAAGGCTGGGGCCGGCTACAACAGCTACGGAGGAATCAGCGAGCCTAAGGCACGACTCATAATCACGATTTATATTAATGAGCTGAACTGAGAGAATGGCAGAATGCGCTGGCATTAATACTCCAGACAAATTATAAGGCTGCGGCCATTAGTAATTATCATTACCATTCATACCGATTTTAATTTACGAATCTCCCTCCACCTCTGCGGGCCCTACTTTAGCGAAAAACTGGTTCTGGTTTTCGATCTTGTGGATCTCTTTGAATCTTTTCGTAAGATGTTATGCTTATGTTTTATATATGCGCGATCGTTTGCCTGTTTCTGTAATTATGCATCTCCTGGAGAAATTTTATGGGAGCTCTGCGACTAACAACGAAATTGCCATAACGTGTTATTCGAATTGCGACCTGCTACAGCTTATACAAAACGAATAATAACTTCGAATATGTGCAAATAAGACGAATGAGGCCTAAACACTTCTTATTCCGGCACGATATATGTGTGTCTTAAGATTGCGATCGCGCCCGATATGTGTATCAAGGTGAGGCTCAATCGCCAGGCTTTCTACCGATCCAGCTACCGTCGCGACGGCATCGTGTCGTTTTCTTCAATTGGGTAAATTACTGCGTTTAACTGGAATTTTGCATCCTAATTTTTATTGCACCTTTCCTCGTCCTCCGAAGTTAGGTGATATATATGTAAATATATTATGAATAGTTTTTATTTTACATTCAAATGACATAATTATATTTACTTGCACCAATGATTCCTGTTAAAGATGTTTCTTAATATCTATTTCTAAGTCTAACTAAATGTCGATTCGAAAGCTTGTATATCAATAAGTACATATATATTATTCTTTCATCTCGACAGATGTACCTACAAGCCTATGTACTATTAACGATTTTAGTCAAAAGTAGAGGTATATTTTTTGGCATCTAAGTCAAAGAAGTAACTTGAAGTTCAGTTTAGGTTGGTCTTTTACTGATTTGAAACTGGCCCAAGAATTTTATGGCTGTTTTAATAAATAGGGATTTCAGGAGACTGAGGCTACGAACAGGATTACTGACTATAAAAACAAAAGAATCTTACAAACTGCTATTTATTAAAATCAAATTATGTTTTTACAAATAAAATAACAAAAAATGCTCGTATATATTTAGTCTAATGAAATAAAAAAGGCATCCACTAAACCTTTAAATTCAACAGAAGTTATTCGATTCCAGTGTTGCTTTCAAGGCACATTGTACTTAATAATTTAAATTCTTACTATCCAATAACATCTGTTTTAAAACCTTGACCCACAAATAATAAAATAACACAATAACCACTATCATAAGATTAGGAAAATGGAAAAAATTAAGTTTCCAGGAAATTGAGACCAGGATACTATTGTAGGTAAGATTATTTTAGTTTTAGTCAATAAATATACGTCAATACAATGTTTAGTATTGTTGGAATGGAACTGCATAATATCTATTATAAATTTATATTTTTTTTTCAAATTTAACGTACACACTCAAAATTAAGTTACGATTCAGCCTTAAAGCTTTTATTTTGGATGAGAGTCAGGAAACTAAGTATTTGACACTTTATAGTACAGTTTTTGACAGAATTATATATATATTTAGGAAAGAGCTTATTTTAAGTGTCATACTAGAAATAATTTGAATGTAAAATGAGGCAAATCTATTTATATTTTCGTCTAAAATAAATAAACAATGATTCTAATTAGTTAGTAGTTATGACTTATTTTGAAAAGAAAAATTATTTCCGACTGGTTAAAAATGTGGAGCTAAGAGAAAAAGTTTAGTATAATTTTTTTTCTGGCAAAAATAAAAAGCTAGCTTAGCTTTCCATTGTTACAAACCAAAAATAAGAAGTTTTGAAACTTGAAATTAAATTCTCATTTATAACAAATACATATACGACGAAAAATTGGAATAACTGAGAAAAAGTATAATTTTTACCTTTTCTTAGAAAAATCAAAAACAGTTAAAACAGTTAAAAGTTGTACCTTTAACTACAAAAGAAAATAACAACAAACTTCACAAATTGTTATTTTTGGCTCGATAATATAAAAAGCCAAGCTGAATTTTTAGTTTAACCAAACAAAAACAAACATATAAAGTTTCTGAACTTATTTTCTTTGCTTCAAAATAAAATTTAAGTTTGGATACACCGTTTCTTAAAATTTCGATTTCTAATTCTAATAAACTTAGAGATTTTTTACAAAAATCGTTATCTTTTTACTTTTTGAGGACTTACAACTAGATGGACTTTTTTGAGTAGTTAGTAGCGTTATAAAAATACAGTATAGTGCCAGAAAATTATAACCACTCTAACAAATTTCAAAATTTGAACTCTGATTACATTTTTCTCGCAAACAATCAAACAGATTAACATTTCCTTGCAGAGTTCCAATCTTTTCTCCTTTGTTATAATTGTTTGAAGAATAAGTAATCGTTTCATTACGAACTAATATGCAATATGCAAAAGTATGCCCCCATTCATTTATTCCACTTCTATCAAATATAAATATCAATAAACAAATTTTCATGTTTCCAATAAGTGTTACATGGTATACCATTTCACTTAAGGCCGAAAGCATAAATAGTTGCATCGAAGGAAGTTGCGGAGATTAGCAAGTGGTATTAAAAATAATGGCGAGTATACTAAATACTAGAAATATTAATTTGGAAAATATGTTAATTTTCCCTTAATTTCATTTTTATCTTAAACACGTACGAATATAATAAAGTTTTTTAGAAATAAATGTTGGTGGTTATAATTTTCTGTACTGTAGTAGAAAAGGTTAACAAAAGTAGAAAATAACAACCTTAAGAAGTTTAAAGCTCGCTGCTTGTCCTGCATGAATTGTCTCAAGAAACTTTGGCCTCTACCCAGGCATAGGAAGTTTCGCTTTTGAAGTCAGGAAGGCCTCCGTCCTCGGGGTCGGCTTCTTCGCCTTCGTCTATTATGATTAAGACTTGGTCCTTAATTGGGCGGCGGAGTGGAGGATATGTGGGGAATGATATTCGACTCTAATTACGACACTTGTGCTAATTTATTCCGGGGCTATCTCTGTTTACATCGCCGCCGCCCAGCAGCCGGACGGACGGCGCGGCGTCGCGGCGATGGTGCCGCCGCCGCCGCCGCCGCGGTTGCCTGGGATGGTACCTTTGATGCAGAGAAGACTTTCAGATGACGGAATCCAATTTCTCGAATGAAAACTTAATTGTCGCAGCCCCTGTCCCATTGAATTTTCTTCATTAAGCGAAATTGCGCAAGTGTGTTTTAGTATGGGTGTGTAAAAACGTAAATACCACATATTAGTGCAGCGGCGTCGGCGGCACATTCGTCACAAGTGGCGTAGTTTCGTTTCGCGCACTAAACGCATGGGAGCATAAAAAAGCGGGGAGGCCTGGCTTTCTTCGTCTAAACCAATCGCAGCTGGGTAGCTTGGAATCGTTTTTTATGCTCCATGGGTCCCCGGCACTTATATGGATCATGATTATGTATGAATGTTTGTATATGCCCGCTTGTATGTGCAGCATCATTTCGTGGGGGCCTTCCTCGTGGACCCACCAACGATAAACAACGGAGGCCCCAACGTAAAGGAAAACTCACAACTACACAAAGTTGTCCTCTCATCTGATACACGCGGTAGATACACTTTTTGCAGTTTTCTGGTCAGCAGTAGGAAAAACAAGAAAAATAAAAAACAAAACAAAAAATCTGAATCGACATCCCTGCACCCACCCACCACCAGCCATGAGGACCATCATCTCCTCTGGATGCTGGGAGCGCTGGACCAGGGATCTGGGAATCCCGGGCGCCGGGCTCCCGGGTACCCGGGACCAGAGATGCCTGCCTGCCTGGTTATTGTTCGTCCTCGTGATGCAACCGTTGGGGAGGTGGGGCTGGATGGGGCCCTGGGAGCTTCGACGACCAGCGCCCCCTCGGTTTGGGGGTGCCGATGGGGCGCCGGAGACGTACGTGGCGACCCCCAACGTAAAAAGTGACAAGATCCAGGCCGTCGAATGGAGTAATTTTATGGAGTTGGGGACATTGCGCTATGTCAATGGAAATTGACTTCAAGGATTACTGCATGTCATAGGCGAAATGCCTGACCCGGGGAAGGATTGTACACCTTTATTGTGCGGTCCACATTTTGGCAGCATATGAATTCAGAAACGGAGTGGGTTTAATTAAAGACGTGAACCGAGCCAACCAGCCGCCACCGCCGCGATGCTCCAATGAAAAGCGCCCTCTGCTGGAAGATCGCCCTGCACGAGATCATGTTGGCTAATTTTTTCCAATTGAATTTGAAATGGCGTTTCCCTGCCTCCCGGTTGGCTGCAGATTGATGAAAAACAGCCAAAAACCCGGACCCAGCTCCATTCGACAACAAGTTTTTTTTGTTTTTTAGACCCATTAATTAATAACAATGAGGGGAATTTAGCAAAACATTCTTTGAGCTACAATCGCAGCTCAAGGTGTAAAACAAAGGCTCACGGAAGCATAATAATCCACGTGACATCGCCGGCTGAAGGGGTTAAGTTTTAAGACAAAAGACCGACTTTGCTCTGCTGACTTATTGTCTTATGTTGTACAATTTAATGTATGAACATTTATCACTGAAAAGATACAGGAGGATGCGACGAGGTATGAGGAAAGGGTCAGTTCATGATAAAATTAATAGCACAATTGTGTGAAATTTTGAGGAAAGAAAAGTTGTTGGGATTTAAGATGCTTTTATTTATTTACTTCATTCGATGTCGTCTACACGATTACGCACAAAAAATTGATTACGTTAATAAAACATAGTAATACTAAAAATTAAAAAAACTCTTACCTTAAAGTATTCAGCAATTTCAATTCGCAAGCTTTTCTAAATCTGTTAAAATCAGTAGTAAAGAGCACAACTGATGTAACAAAATAAGATATGGTTGAATAAAATGCTCATATCCACTCATCAAAAGTATTAAAGGATAATTGAAATCCACAGATATAAAAAACAATCCATCACCCCATTTTGAAGCATACATAAACATATGTATCTCGCAAACTACCGATTTTTGGGTCTTGTGCCAATCAGAACTTTCGATGAGGAAAACATGTACTATAACATACTAAAAATTAAGCCTATTTGACGAGGAGCCAATTTCCACAAGGATTCTGCAAGGTTCTGTGTCAAGTCTATGAGGCAATCCAAAATTTTAGCGTTTATATTATATTTGTTTTGAGATTGCTGATAAGAGGGGGGTTAAAGTGAATGGTGAGGTGAATTTCTAAATTTTAGACTGAGGCTAGCCATGCCATGTTTCTTGCTTCTAGAATAAAGAAAGAAGGATTTGTCTTTTAAGCATTGCACATTTGTGGATTTTTCCAATCTAATCTCTTCGCAAGTTCTGACTTTGAACTTTAAAGCAATCAAATTTTGGATGTTTTGCTTTAGCAAATGTTTAGAGGAACGTGATGATTTCAAAATGAAAATATGAAAATCTAACCACCGTACGGTAAGACAATTTGGGTAACTTTGAATTATAACATAAGTGGCTATTATTTTTGTCGCAAAATTAGTGGAAATCATACATTTAAAGAGTAACTAAGTCTATTTGTTAGATACATGTAAATTACCTGGGTACCTAACATATGTAGGTAAATATCAAAAAACCGTATCGTTAAGTCTAAGTCTTAATCTTGTATTTAAACATATTTTATCATTTTTAGTTGTATTCTGTTTTATTATTTTATTTATTATATTATTGTTTTCTAGAGGATATTTTGTCTTGGGAGTTTTTTAAATTTTTAATTTTGTTAATTCTACTCTACACTCTAGAAGTGTTCCAAATATCGCTAGCACGGCGCAATTCAATATTTCTCTAGCAAACAAGTAAGAATTCGAACACCTTTAATGAATAACCAATTTTTAAAAGTGATGAGTTTTCTTTTTAAAACACGCTTCTACCTTCCAAAAAATAAGCTGCCCTGAGAAGCAATACATATTTCAGCAGGATAATGCTTCCTTCCGCACAGCAAGATTCACAAAATTCTGGTTGTCTAAAAACAATATTTCTTTGATGGGTCCGCAAATAGCACCGACTTGTCGCCCATTAAGTCCCTTTGAGGAAAACTGAAGGAAAAAAACTAGCGAGGACACTAGATAGGATCTGCGCATAAGACATAAGGAAATATGGGACTCAACAACTTAAGAAGACTGTCAGAAGTTAGTAGGGGAGACTGGGGTAAATGCGAACACTTAAAGGAAAACAGAAATAAAACCAAACAAGATAAAGTTACAAATGTCATTCATAGCTAAAAGTTTACCTAAACTACTCAACCCACCTATTCAATTTTTCTCAAAAATTATATGAAATTGTTGGAAAAAATATAAAATTAACATATCTTGTGCAGTGAGTGCGTTTTCACTTCACCAATTTTTTTTCGACACTTCGTTTAGGATCGACTCACGATTACATCACTCGGAATATCTTCCATCTTTTTCTAACATCCACTATTAAATGAAAAGGAGATGTTTCCCATTGATAGCCAAAAATTTTTGCTTCGATTTTCAACCAGCCAAACTATTATGCTTGGAGTGTTGTGTTTTGCTTGCTCTGCTATTTTATACACCTAAGAGCTTAAGTATTAATTTTATTACAATCAGTTAAGAATAAATAAGAATTGCGCCGATCTCAGAAATTTCTCGATGTCTTGCACAGAGACAGGCGTACATGAATCGAGCCTCACCCCTGTCACCGTGCCAAACTCTGACTGTCAGAATTTCCATCAACAAAGTTGACCGAAAAAACATATATTATTATTTCTTTTGCCAAACTAATAATTACAAAATTATGGAAAATGTTATTTATTGAAAAACAGAGGTTTCACTTCTGTCGAGGGTCCCAAGAACGAAGCCTTTTTTTAATATAAATACTTTGTAAAAATCCACAGTAGCCAACTATTTTGCGTTTGGATAGTATTCAATTTCACAAGAATGTCTGAAATGCGATTTATTCCGACATTTTAATTGGTAAGAATGAATAGATTATTGTAAATATAGTAAACTTGATCAAATATCTAATCATACAAATTGCAACAAAATTTTCATGACAACGTCATAAATTTTTCCCTGATTTTCATCATTAATTCTGCGTTGGTGTTCTCATAACGCCAATTAAGAGTATATCAATAGCTAAAAACAATTTTTCATGAAGTGATTGTTCTTAGTTCCACCCGCAGCAATCTGTGCACCGTTTCAGCGCGAAATATTCTTGCGGTGTAAAATTTCACCAAGGCATCGTAAATGGCTGCACATAGAAAATGAGTCGGGGGCGAAAACAATACACCAATGAAAGTTACAAAACTAATAACAAAACACGAGATAAATACATAACCCTCCACGTGGTCTGCATTGTTTTGTTTTCTATGCCCATGCGCGTCATGTTTTCCACGGAAAATTTTTATAAACATTTTTCCCCCAAAAAGTTTTCCCTTTATAGTATGAAACTGAAGCTTTTTCGCGCTCTCTCCCACAACACCCATATAAAAAAAAAAAGAATTTCGTGCAGCTCCCAGTAAAACTGCGATATGATGATATTCACGTGGTCGTCCAGCTGACGTTGTCGTGCGCTCTTGCTTTGGTAAACAGTAGTTTTGATTGGTCCCAGTATTATATAATTTTTTCTAATTTTTTGCTGTATTCAGATTATGCGTACCTCAAACTTAACATAATGTGAAATGAGAGGTATGTTGGGCTCGGTTATATCACCGTTGTTGCGGCTGGTTCGCCAGAAACGGCGACATCCAGACATAAATAATAGAAATTGTAATTTCGAAAATGCAATTAACAAAAGTTCCTTTCTCCACTCGCGTAAATAATTGCATATATTTTATGGAGGGGACAATATCACGGGTAATGTAGCAAAACTGTTTTTATGCGTTGTAGTTTCATCCAAAGAGTCCAATGGAAAAATTCCAATATCATTTTTGCCCGTAGCCATGCAGAAAGGTTTACTATTGCGTCAAAATTAATTTAATTATCACAATAAAAAGTATTACAAAAGAGCCCTTACAAATTTAATACTTAGTAAAGTATTTGAATTCTTTTGGAAATAGCAAATGCATAGAATTTTTTTAAAAATAACTCCACCTAAATGAACTCTTTTGATATTAGCTGTGTTTTTTTCTCAACGGATCCAGCTTCAGGTTTACAAGGAAATTTTGCATTGAATTGAAATTTATGAGGAGTTATCCATATCGGACTTTATTTTATTTCATGAATATAAAATCAAAGTGCCTGGATTTATACCTACTTTGCGTCAAAAATCCAAAAATTTATCTGGTTCAAGGTTTGAAGTTTGAATAGCTAAGTATCATGGCAATTTAATGCCTTATTCGTAAAACTTAAAATCTTTATATAGTTGAATAAGTTGTTGTGTTTCGTACCCAGCAAAAAGTTTTGTTTTAGGGATATTACAGTGAAGGAAAATATTGGTCAAAATAATCAAAATCATAGTTAAAAAGGCACTATAAACTTAAAATTTTATTGTTAACTACGTATTTGTCAGTTAATTTAGTACGTCCAAAGTAAAATAACATTTTTCTTTGTAGAAGATGATAATTTATATTTTAAGTAACATTATCTTGAGGCGTAACTTAGAAAATGCCCTCTTTTGTGTTTTTTTGTAATTTATCATGTGTATTATTTCATTCGATTCTTTGTGAGGAAAATTTCATTTAAAAATATTAAATTTGAACGGATATATTAGCAACGATTTTTAAAGTTTAGTAAAAGTCGTGACAATTTTTTCTCAAAAACTCTTCAAACGTCCAGCAGAATTTTCGCAATATTTTCTAGATAAAGGATGAAAGAAGGGACTAATCGAAGGATGTTTTTTAAATAATATCTTTTATATAACTCGAATAGCTTTATTTTTGAATGAAATGTTTATGAATTTATTTAAAAACATCGACTAAAACATCTTAACTGCAGAAAGAGTTTTTTTTTCCGAAATGTAATGTATTTTATAGCTTACTTTGTACATACTTATAAATAAATTATTTCTGTTTCTTCTATATATTTACACTACTGTCCCTCTCAAAATTCGCCACTCACTGTCAACAAAAATATTTATTATTTTACAACGACGGAAACTACACATTTTTTGAAAATGTATCTTCCAAATAGTAAGTTTTTACCAAATGTGTTAACAAAAACGACTAAAGCGATGTGTGGTGTTGTTTGCTTACTAATAAAGTTTAGAGTAAAATATTTTTGATAGTTAGCATTGAACAACGAAAATATTTAAAACTTTATAAAAATTTACGTAGTTTCGGTAATATGTATGGTGTAGTTATCGTCATGCATCTGCATTGAAAAACCTGTATGTATGATAATAACTTCAATTTTTTTTTCTTTTCGGTTTCCTTGCATTTCCAACAATTTGACTTAAATTTGTTCTATGTATTTATTATATATTATTTCTAACTTTACTAATCTAGTAGCCTTAAATAAAAGATTTTACTTTTGCAAAATTCGAATAAGACATGATAGAGGTGATAGAAAAGACACCTATGAAGAAGTTCAGTTTTGCATTCGCGTACATTCAAAATATTCCGCCGTATTCCCTCTCGAATTGGATTGAAAAAAATTGCAAAAACACCTTTTGAATTGAAATTGAGAAATAACATATGTAGGTGCAGTCTTATATAATGAATCAATAAATTATTATTGATTTTGATTTTATTTCATGAAGTGTTTAGAATATAAATATAAATATTAAACTCGATTAACACTTTGTTGCCTAGCGTGTTTACAATATGAAAATAATTGCAACTTTAGGTAAAATCAGAGTACTTACTAAAGAAGTTTAGAAATGAAAATTTCATTTCAATCAAATAAAACAGGGTTATGTTTAATTTTCTAGTGCACAATAAGAAGGTAAGAATCACAAAGAAATTTTCCAAGGTAAAGATTTTAAGAAGACGTCTTGTCTCTTACTTAGGTATGCAAATAAAATCGTGCAGAAAATAAGAAAACTCAAAAGCTTTTCCGATCAAGTAATATTTTGGTTTGCGTCCTTGCTAAGCAGATATCACAGGTGAGTAATGCCCTAAACTTGAAATAGATTCAATTCTATTTTTGAAATTATCACAATATTCTTTGGCAGCAATTTTGGGAACGTCACAGTTGTAAACAAATGTTAGCAAATATGTAATTCTCGCCAGAGAATTGGCAAAAATTGGTGTCAAAAGTAAAATCAGCCGTCAGTCGCTTTTCGAAATTGTCTTAATGGAGTCAATGTGTGAAACAATAATTGAAACATGTGAAAATATCAATAAAACTGTGCTGCACTGGAGCTACAGGGATTTAAAAGAATTTCCAGAGGATTTAAAGGATCTGAATAATGTCGTCCAAGATTTGTATCTCAAGGAAAATTATATCAGTGTGATTCCAAAGTGGTTCTTGTGTAATACAACAAATTTAAAATTCATTCATCTAGCCGGAAATTGCATTAAAAATATTCCTGAAGAAATAAGTCTTCTTCAAAATTTAGAGTTTCTCGATTTGAGCGACAATTGTTTAGAAGAATTACCAAAGAACATTTGGCAGTTAAAAAAGTTAACAGATATTAACGTTGGCGGAAACCAAATTCAGTATGTGCCGGAAGGTATACATATCTTTAAGGTTTATGATTTGAAATCTTAGTACATTTTTTTCACTTAAAGAAATTGGCCGCCTCAAGGAGCTTGAAGTTTTAAATTTGGAAAAAAATCAAATCAGGTCATTACCACCAGAAATTGGGCATTGCGTCAATTTAAAGAAGCTTACTTTGAGTGACAATACTTTTTTGCAATCAATTCCAGAAATCATCGCTAGACTTCCTAACTTAAGGGAGTTGTGTGCAGATAGTAAATTATTTATTGGTTTTAATATAAAAATATTTCTAAGGCCATTTACAGGATGCAGTTTGCTCTATTTACCCTTCTTTCTATCAAAGTCAATCAAATATTTGAAAATTTTTAATAACCAATATCTGACACATATTCCTGTATCGTATTGGAAATTTTTTGCGAGATATTACGAGGTGCCATATATGTCGAACTCATGGTAAGTTTTTTCTACTTTTGGAAAGAAATCTTGTCTTATACTTCTAATATGCTAACCATCTCTCTGCCCAAAAAAAAAAAAATAATAATAATAAATTAATAATGGTTACTTATTCGAATACTTAGGTATATTCATAGGTACTTAATTTTAGTATTACAATTCAAGCTCTCAAATCCACAGGATAATATTATATTATATTATTTCTAGTATGGCAACACCTTTTTCCTGCTATACAATAATAGAAAAGAAAACAAATCGTTATCTAAGATTATGTCCACGAACAAAGAAGGTTTTTTGCTGTTTAAGAAATAAACAAAATGCCCATTCACTTTTCGAGAACTGTCTACGTTCTATTCATAAGTGGAGCAAAAGAGGTGTTAAGTTGGACACAAATTGTTTGCCAACGACTTTAGAAGACTACGTTAAAAATGGACCAATTACAAAATGTTTATGTAAAATTTGCAATTCTCTACTCTTCTCTGAATATTTTTTATTGATATTTACTAGGTAAGTTAAGCTGATTTTTCTGTCTTTTAGATTTTGACATTAGTATTTTACTTTTTATAGGCGGAATAACGAATTTATCACTGGCACATTTTGCTCTCGACGGTGTGGACTAAATTGGATAATAGAAACCAAGTTGCAGACATTTACATCTTGTTGGGAAAGTTGTTAAACTTACAATTAGTCAATATTTTAATGTCTTGACTTTTGGTTATCTTTTCTTTGGATACATGTGATGTCTTCTAGTATAACATTATTTAAACTTTATTTTCAACACATTCACTGAAAGAGAAACGTTGGTAAAATTGACTTACACTTCTTCTTTTTTTCTTTTACTACATTTCTTGTTTAATTTGAAGTTGATTTTATTAACCTTTTATTGTAAAAAATTTCACTTTCTACATGATAACCTTATTGTTTAAATAAACTGCATTATTTATAAAATTGTTGTTCAATCATGTTTACTTGATACAAGTTTTACAGCGAAAACTAGTCATCTAAGTGGTACAGTTGCTAATATTAAACTTAAAAGTTACCCACACGTAAAATATTGAAAGTTATCCTTATTGAATTACATTTAGGTACAATGTCACGTATTTTAAGGTTTTCAAAAGAATATCTGTTAAATTTTTGGCTTATCTATCTTTTTGCGGCGTTCCCTTAATGACGTAAAGATCACTGAATGTCTACCATGTAAGTTGTATAAGAGTGGTTTGGACTCGATACACTTTCGTGTATCTTAACCGCTATTGACTAAACTTAATATACGCATTGGTAAATTGTAGTTTTAGGTCGTGCACAAAAATTGTTGTGATTGGTCAAAAGGCTGAGGAGCTAAATCAGTTTCTAAAAATGATTTTGTTACCGCGATAACTGCCGCATTTCCTAATGAATTTTGATCCAACTTTGCATAATGGATTTATTGGCTCAATGTCTAGGTTATATAAAAATATTGCAATGTTCGGGGAAGGGAAGAGGGACTTTCACCTCGCTATACATATATTTTAATTTATTTTTTAAATCAAATCCGTTTTTTTAAATTTATCTGTTGTCGCATAACTTTAGAACGCATGAGTCGATTTCGATTTTTTTCTTTTTTATTAGAAAGCCTAAGTTTGTCGAAAGGTCCAATGATATGAAATACGTACTATACATAAGAGCAAAGGACTTTGAGGATTTTTAGAGCCACTGATTTGAAATTGGATGCCTGAAGATGGCGAGTTAAGATAAAGATGGGTGGTTGATTTAAAAAGTGCTCAGTTTTCTAAATGACGAATTTATAAAAATAAAAAAAAGTCTCAAGCATTTAAAAGAAATTACCTTAAAATTCTCTGTTACTAATTTCAATATTAAATCCTGACTTCACTATGTGTTTGAATTCGGCGCAAAAACTTGACTGATATTATTGATTGATTAGTAAGTAATCAAAATGACCTGATAACTGAGTATTGGTATATATAAAA
Source organism: Machimus rusticus (assembly GCA_951509405.1). NCBI lineage: Eukaryota > Metazoa > Arthropoda > Insecta > Diptera > Asilidae > Machimus > Machimus rusticus. The sequence goes on from OX608049.1 coordinate 6,008,674, forward strand.
TTATTTTCTAATAATCAATTTTCAAAATGTTTATTAAAAATTAAGACTCTCAAAAAGCTAAGCTTTTATTTTAAAATAGATTTGGTTATAAAAAGATCCTCTAAGTAGGTTGTGCTAAAACCGGCCCTGAACTTGTAAATTATACACAGGTTTTGTAGGTGCTTAAGATTGAATAATTCATCTTTTAAAAAAATAATGTGAATTTTCTGTACGATATTTCAAAAAAGGAGGATAATCAGATATTACATTCGTAAAATATTGCAAAAAAAAAATTTAAATTTCATAAATAATGAAAATGCGAATAATTCCGCATTATTATTATACTTTATGTTCGAAATCGTCGCTGGTCTTGGGACAGCAGCAAAATGTGAGCTTAAACGTTCCGAAAGTTGCGAATAAACTGCTTCCGGAATCAATTCCTTTTTTCTTCCTTTTGCAATTTTTTTGAGGTTTTTTTCTGTTTTTTACCCCCAAAGGGGAGGCCTGCTCTTTCTGGTCCGCGGGTGATGTTTGCAGCTAAAAAGATGAAAAACGGCATCGGCGAAAAAAACTGGTCCGCGATTGGTCGCGCGAAGTATCATCCATGGGAGCAGCGTCCGCAGCCAGCCGCCGCGCCTCACCTTCTTCCTTCCAGCAGCGTCGGTCCGCGAGGCTTGGCGCCATGTGGCGTGTCGCCCGGCGTTATCATCATATGACGATAGACGCGCGGCCCTCTAGCGGGCGATTTCCTCTCCAATTGCAAAGACATCGAACACGTCCCTGCCACGTCTCGCTGCGGGGGCGGGGGCGGGGCGGCTGGGGGTGGGTGCTCCGCTGGTCCAGGCGCTGATGCTGCTCCTCTGCCTGGACGGACACCGCCACCGTCGCGCCGCGCCGCGCCAGAGGAGTCCTGACAAACGGTGGGGCTCCTTGTTGTTTTTGGCCCTCTCGCGTCGTGGTGTGTTTTATTGATTTGCCGTCACAATAAAAATATGAGCCTCGGACAGGCACATAGGTGATTATGTCCTTCGCGAAACGCGAAGGAACTCCTCGAGGACTTAATCCTTCGCGGTTACGCGTTTATTCGGACATGAGAAATTTTTAAGAAAATCAAAAATTTAATAGTGTCTATACAACAAAAACTTTACATTTACTTATCAAACGTTACTCACTCCTAAACACAGATAATAAAATCAAATCTATAAAATAATGTTTCATTTTTGGACACACACTCTAAAATATGTTGGGGTAATTTTGCCCTCTTTTTGGAAGACAACTGAATATCGAAATGTCAATGTTAAAATACATTTTTCGTATGTACAGTATTACACGCATAGTGGCGTAAAATTAAACATAAAAGACGTGAAATTTACACAATAGAGGTGTATTTCTTACTTCTAAAAGTAACTAAATTTACAGATATGTAGAAGATGTAAATTGCCATGAAAGTTAGTATTTAGGGTTTTTGGATATCTTGATTGCGAATCTACTTTCGAAACTTAAAAATTCAAGATGACGGATCAAATATGGCGACCAAAAATGTTTGGAATTCTACCAATTTAAGTTAAATTTCGTAGGAATGGTACTGATTTTGAATCCTGACAAATTTATTTGTTTATTTGGATGTTTGTTGTTCAATCACGCCAAAACGGTTGGTTTGGTGTTTTTCATTTTTTGTCTAAAGGTACTACATCCATCAACTTAACACATGGACTTTTTTGATGGACATAAAATTAGGAGTTTCTACCTACTTAAGATGGCGGTCAGCAATTGTAAATTTCAATGGACTACCATGAATAACATATTTGGAATTTTTGGAAATGCTGATTTCGAATCTGCTATCGATATTTAGAAGTCAAGATTGTGCACCCAATATGGCGACCAAAGTTTCCACGCTTCAAAGTAATATCATGAATAAATTAGAATGGTGGATTTAATACCCAATAATTTATTGGAAATTACACGTGTAACGAAATGCTTAGGCAGGCGATAATTTCTATAATGAAGAGGTCTGCAGCAACCATGAAATAGCGACAAAAATGAATACCCTTATTTATTTATTTAACTCATTGGACTCATAAAAAAAAACTGCAAGTACATAAGTGCAACAGAATAAAATATTTAAAACCATCACGAATCTCCCTTGGTATTTTTAAACATAAGTATAAATTATTCACAAATAGCGTAAAGCTTATAGCTGAGCGAATACGCACCATTAACATAAATGTGTAGATTGAAAAATTATATGTAGGCATAGCACTAAGACAGCATAAATATGATATTTACCGTGATAGTTAAATATTATTTGTCACCTTTTACCTAGGTTTTATATATTTTTAACCGCTGTAAATGTATACTGGCATAAAAATGACGACAAAGCTTTGAATCAGCAAATTAATATCAACGATTTTGATTCAGCGACTCTTATTTGAAATATATTTAATTTTGTCGGTAGAAAGGAAGGCCATTACCTAAATGTAATGCTCAGAAATAATTTAAAATTATTCTTGTTGTACGAATTCATAAAATATGCTACACGGATGTGGGTATTAAAAGTTATTAAAAAAACATTTTTACGTTCACCGACCACGTAAATCCATCAAATATGCTACCCATTATTGATTTGATTTTAAAATCAGAACGAAAATAGTCCCGTGAGCATATTTTACCGAAGCTGCACGCTGCTGACAAGCTGGCTCTTGACTCTAATTTATATGCAAATTAGTCTCGCGGCAACAGATAATTTTTCGCGTACTCTCCCAATTACACGGTTGGTTCCTATCGATGTGCCACTATCTTAAAGCTGGCCGCGAACAGTCCCCGGACACACCCCCGCCGGGGAGTGCACTGAACGCAATTATGCATTTTATTAGTTTATGTCCCTAGTTTAAGGTGGAAAATTATGTTGCTCCAAGGGGCATGTGACATCGGAGAATTTTTAAAATGCAGAATGAGGACTTCATTGACACAATTCCCCGAGAGTCTTGAGGTGGAGAGTTCTTGGCAAAGTAGATAACTTGAAGCATGCTTGTATCTAGGGGCATTCTTAAAAGGAGGCCATGTTTCGTTCGTTAAAAATGACAAAATCTTGTTATGGACTTTATCTACATAGTGAGCTACTTTCTACTATGTATTTGCAATTTTTTAAAACTAACATCGTAAAGCATATTTTCATTAGTAAAAAAATTTAAATTGCCATGAAAATGAGTATTAGGGGTTTTTTGGATATCTTCATTTCGAATCTACTTTCGAAACTTAAAAACTCATGATGACGGATTAAATATAATATAATTGAAACAATTTAAAATAGTCAAAAAGTAATTTCCAATATACATATAGATATAATTTATGTTTGAGGTTTTTAAAAAAATTAAGGTAAATTGGCTAAATTTCTATGATTATTTTTGCATGTTTCATCCATTCACTTAATTTATACGTTTCCTTTTACTTTTCAAATTTATTAGTACGACAGACAATGCAATACAATACAGTTGGGAAAATTTTGGTTTGAAAATTTTTTATAAAAATCTGTTTAAAAATTGGTATAAGCATAATCTACGAGGTTAAAGTTCAAAAATTATCTTTAAAATGAATTTTATACCCAAAATTTGGCTAAGCCTAACTTGAGCCTCGCCTATGTATAATACACCTAAACGAATGTTTTTCAAAAAACCCTATTTTGTAAATTTAATTAAAATTTTTGTAGCTAACTTCTAATTGCAATTCATTATTTTTGTTTATACTGAGCTTACTAAAAAATACAAATATGCATATAACATAGAAGTAGTTTAAAAAATAAATAATAATAAATAAGATACTTAAAATACTTTGATTTTTCGACTAAATATGGGAATTGGAAATAAATTTAACATTATAGAATTAAAAGTCTTTTTCTATTCCCCATTATTTAGTAGAGGAAAGTTGCTGAAGGTTTTCAGAATACTAATTTCGAAGAAGGTATCATCAATAAATTTTAGGATTCTCAAAGTAAAGTTGAGTATTGATTTGAATACTCTACCTTGCAAAAAAAAACCCAGATTCTGATATTCTTTTTCATAGAATTTCACTCTATCAATGTTACGAAAAAAATAAACTAACTTTACCTATGTAGTGTATGGGACAAAAGACCGTTTGCTCGGAGTACCTACCATAAGGGTAACCCTAATAATAATAATAATAATATGTAGTGTAGAAAATGAAAACTTCATCTTTGTCTGAATTTCTAGAAAATATTGTATAAATGCTTCCGAAACCAATAAAATAGCTAAATTTATAAACCACATTCTTTTGTAAAGTACACTCAACAAGCATAATATACTTTTATTTTGTAAAACTACTGCTGTTAAATACTTTTAATGTTCCGAATTTTACATTTAAAGAATAGAACACTTTTCTCCCATAGTTTTCATTATAAATACTAATATCAGTTAGGGAGAAGATCTATTACTATTGTATTTTTCAAATAATAGTCGTTTATACTACATATCTTAATAATAGTATTACCTATAAAAAAAACTTACGTCTTTTCTCCAAAGAGTGGCTTAAGTTAAAAATATAAATGTATCATCTTCAGGTAGAATATACAAGAATTTTTCAACGAGAAATGTTCTCCCACGAAAAAATGAGAAAAGTAATGAAACAAAGGACATAGAAATAGGACACCTTCCATTTTTCAACAGTTTTAATTACAATAATGAAGAAAATTATTTCTGGTAGAAGGACCTGGTCAACAGGGCTTTTCAACCCGGCACTCTCACCCGTTCTGTCTCTCTTGAAAATAATTTTTTGAGTGTCCTTGAAAAAGTACTAAAACCCTTATTAAAAAGGGCTTTGAGCATAATGAACTTTTTAACTCTTTATATATATATTTTTTTATTTTATTTTATCTTTTGGGAACATCTACAATTACATGTTGTACCCAACAAGGTTTCAGCAATTCCTTACCGCACCTTCGCCACATTTATTGCTCCGATGGCCCCGTAATGAGTCTTTTACTTTTATACGGAGCACAGAGATAAGGTCGATGGCGTCTGGGTTTTAAGGGAATTAAACTCTAATTTGATTGCGCCCCTCAAAGGCCTCGCATTAAAACGAGTGTTATACCCAACAATCTTAGCATATTTCGGCAAAACCAGGAACCCTTCTCGGTTTTTACGTAAGGTTTGAATTTTTACCCAAGTCCTTCGGTCATAGGGAAGAAGTTAAATGGTTTAAGCTTTTTCTATTGTTCTATTTAGGGAGGTCGACTATTCATGTTATATTGACGGGATTTTTTTAATCTGGGAAATTAATTTTGCGGATTTCCTTGAGTGAAGGCATTCTGGTCTATTAAATGTTGCTTCGGTTATTATGTGCCTATTTTCTAATTGTGCGGATGCAACAGGTGAATCATAAATAAAATTCATATCTTTGTTTTTTAGACAGGAAGGCTTATATACATATGATGACTTATATACATTTTAAAGCTGAAATTCAAGATTATTTTGTTTTTTGATTAACTTATACTATTAATTTTACCTTTTTTTTATAAATCCGATAGTAAACAACTTTATTTGCGGTTCAAATTGCTTTGGACTTGAATTTTTAAACTAGCCCTGTTTCCGTCCTCCAAAGATATTAAGAAAACTGCTCATTTTTAAGGAAAAAAATAATTTCTGGAGACAAAGATATTGTTGGGAATTTAATTTCAGTATGATTTTAAACCAGCTCATGATAATACGATATTAGATTTCTGATAATACGATATTAGATTTCTAAAATTCAAAATAACAAACACTAAATGAGGTATGATAAATTTGCAAAAATTGTTATCTTAGAGTTTTCTGTGTCGCTAATTAGAAGTGCTATGTTAAATTTCGAAAATTGAACCAAAATGGAAACTTTTAAAATTTCAGTGCGAATATTTAATCAGTGAATCTAAAAACTTCAAAGCATCAGTTTTCGTAAAGGCGCAAAACACAGCGATCCGAAAAATCATATGTATAACAAGTTTTGTTAAAACAAATTTTAAGGAAAAATGTACACTTAGTGGATTAAATTGATTAACTAAAAGGATTTTTTTTTTTTGCGTAATTATAGACATTTTTATAATCGGTGTGGAGTCTTTTTCAAAACATAACACATAGCAAACAATTGATAGAATATTTGTCTAGGATTTTTTATGAATTCGGAAACAAGAATGCTCGATTAGCTCACGTTTTTGAAAAAAGTAGAATTAAAAAATACAGTATCTGTTGTTATATATATTTTGTACCTATACTTTATAACACTAGAAATATTTTTCGGGAAAATGGAAATTGTTTGGAGAATTTTTTTAATCTACGGACAACATTTAATAAAACTAATTTTTCAAGTTTTAGAAAAAAAGGTTGTGGTTGGTCAGTCCAGTTAAAGACGATACATAACTATTTAAAATTTCTTGAAGAACAACTCAAAATACTACGTTTCAAAAGAACATATGAAAAATAATCTGAAAACATAATAAAGACAAGGTAGCTTGGAATTTCTAAATTCAATGATTTTTCTCTACATGTATTTTAAAATAAATTTGAATGCATTTTTATTGATGAAGAATCAAATGAATTTATTCATAAAACAAATTAATTTTCTAATACTTTATTCAATTTTTTGCTCTTTTTTTTTTAACTAAAGCAATCAATCTCCTTTTACCTATATTCCAAATAGATTTATTATTTTCACAAGTTCATTTCATAAAAAACACTGGATCTAATTTTTGAGTTAATTTAATTCTATTGTGAAGAAATTATGCCTATTTTTAAAAATCTAATTTAACAAACTTTGACCTTTAACAACATTTTCCGCTTCCTGGAATTAATATGTTGGATAATGTTGCTCTGGTATATAAAATCGTTTACTAATTCACCTGTACGCAATAAAGATTCTAAAAACAGGACGTTCCTAAGCGCAACTATATTCAAACCGGATTTCCCAAACAAACTGTATGTTTTCCCGCCCAATAAATCTCCCTATTTCCGACAACTGAACGTGCCCCAAAACTCATCGCCACACTCCCAAAACGCACCTATGTAGGTATGTATATCTATCCGCCAATAGTTTCGCTTGAATTTATTATTTAAAAAAAAAGCGGAAAATTGTGGAAGCCCCCGAAAGGACAGAGTCTTGCCGGCTGAACCGACCCCCAGACCCGGACCCGGACCCGGACCCGGACCCGGACCCGGACCCGGACCCGGACCCGGACCCGGACCCGGACCCGGACCCGGACCCGGACCCGGACCCGAACCCGAACCCACCCGCCTTCTGCACATCCGTCGATAGCCGCCCCCGCACTCGGCGTGCACCAGAAACCCACTCGACATTTTGTTACCTTATTTCATGGAGCTTATATCGCCTGCATGTGCAGCGCTTAATCAAAGCTTCAGGAGGCTCGCATTGTGCCGTGATTATCCTTGGGCCGGGACAATGCAGAACAATTGTCAGTCTTTGTTTCTGCACATCCTGAGTCTCCCCACCGACTTCAGCCCCTAGGTGAGGCGGAACAAAGATTTTTCTCAAGTGGAGCACATTTTTTATTTTTTATTTTTTTTTTTTATTATTTTTCTGCCTCCCTTTAGTGCTTTTATATCGGTACCATGACGGAGAAACAACGGGAACTTGGCGGATCCGCGAACGAGACGGGGGAGGGCGCCATAAGCCAGCAAAGGTTGCACTTTGTGCGGGAATCATAATGCCACCGTAATGAGCTTTTGATTTTTGTATTTCATTCGCATAATTAAATTCGCTTCTTTTTGTCTTAAGTGCGCTCGTGAGTTGAGTTCATTTAAGTAGCTTACTTTGATGTGGAGCTGCTCTCACTAGCGATGGTTTCTTGTCGCAGAAACAGTAGCTTAAGTTTGGTAAAACTCCTTTTCATCAATATGTAATATTTATTATGACTATGGAAGTAGAGCCATTTCATTATCAGACCAACATTTTAAGGTTAAATCAGAAATGGAGTTCGCCTTATTCTTATATACATATAGGGTATTTTGTAACTAAACCTTAATCGACATATGTAAATTAAGGGGACCCGGTGGTCTCGAATTTTCGAAAAATCAATTTATTTTTTATATTTCGATAGTACCTATAGCAGTTCGAGAATATACTATTACATTTTTGTAATGATAGTGACGGTATTGTAGGTTCTTCAGCCTTTTTAGCAGAAGGCAAACGGTAGGCCCGTCATACATACTTAAAACTTTAAGCTCATTTATCTCGAAACTATACTTTTTTCTGCATAGCGAGATGCACTTCTATAGGTATTCAACACGTTTTAAGAAATAAAATTTAGTATAAAAATAGTATGTTCAGGGCATCGGTAAGATCGATAACTTGTTAAAACCGCGTTCCTGTTAAACAATTTATGTAAATTTTAATTTTAATTAAACAAAGAATAATTAGGTTTTCTTTAAATATTTGGTAGAGTCGCGGCATTGACAATTTACTTATTTATCGTTGCCTTCGATGGTGACAATGCCAAGTTTACTTGAGAATTTTTACCGAAATAAAAATTTATAATCGATAAATTGACTTCAAGATTATAAGTATTAAGAGGCCTCTTGTACTGTCATACCTGATGTTTTGGCTTCTATTTGGAAGGTGATTTAATAGAAATCGTAGTTTAAACATTACTTTAAAACTGAGCCTTACGTAACCGATCTACATATGCTTAAAAATTGAAATGAATTAATTAATTGATAATTTAAGTATGTATGTATAATTATAATATAAGATTCTAGTTAAAAGAGTGAAAACAATAAAGGCACTGCGATCTAGAAAACATAGAAAATAAGATCAATTGATTAATAAGAATTATTAGGTACTATAATAAAATAATATATACAATAAGTATGTATATTTACTCAATCAATTTTAAATCAACTTTTAATTGGTCTGAAAATGTGCAAACAAAAACAAATTGGAGAAAAATTAAAATATTATTTAAACACATTGGTAACAATTGCAATAATTTATCCTTAAATATGTTACAATATTACTTATATATGTAATAATACAGCAAAACAAATGCAAACAAAATAAACAATAGATAAGTTTTGTTACACGAAGCTAACCTGCAAACCCGATCAGAAATTATATCCCTAAATTCGAAATATGTAATGGACTTTCAAATTTTTAAGTAAAAGATTTAATTTTAAATTATAGCATTTTTAAGATGTCGACTTTCAAATCTTTTATCGAATTTAAGAAAAACAAGTTATATTTCTATATGCATATTATGATTTGTGTTGGTTTGATTTTGAAAAATAGATATGCCCCATCAGCGCTGTTATAAAACTATCTATGTAGAATTTGCAAAGATCAATATAAATTTAGAATTTATTACATTCATTTACAGAACAGAGTTCTGATTAAGATTGGTATCAAATACTCTTGAAAGGTGCTAAGATCGACGACAGTATGTAGTGCCAGGAGTGTTCCTTTGTATCCAATTTAGATAAGATGTAATTCTTATGTAGACGGCCGGTGAATTAATCCCACAGGCCATGCCGTAACTTATGATTCCGACATCGAACAATCGCTGAAGTCGCACGAATAATGGACCACCTGAGTCGAATTGACATGCATCTTTAGGTGGTGAATATGTACAAATTTGGGCACTTTGTATATTTGGCAGATTTTGTCGGCATTGGCTGTTCGATATAATATCAACTGTCGCCTTTCTCAAGACAGAAGATCTCGGTCCTGCAAACATTGTGGCACCCCAGCCAGCAATGTCGCCCTTTCTTCCCTCAAAAGTCGCAAATCTAGGAATATATGAATGAAATTAATAACTTGTACTCAAATTAATTTTTTTTATATTTACTCATAAAGTAGCGGTAAGCAAACAGGACCAACCCCCCGGGACCATTCGATCACAGTCACCGTTGTTATAATGGCTATGTCGTTATAATTCTCCACTTCGTTATAATTTTCGTGGATTCGTATATTCGACACTCGATGGCGAACAGTGTAAGGCGTTTCCGATTCTAAAAAAGCCCTTTTATTTTATTCAAAAAATTTTTAAGTTAAAAGGGTAAATTACCTGTTCTTAAATCGTGTTCTCCAACAACTGCAAGCATTTCATTGATAGCTGAGTAAGTCCCAAAATAACAGTGAGCAGCTGATATTATATGACGGTGACTTACTAGAGGAAAAGAAGCGATGTACAAAAATGCAAGAATTAACTCCTTACTTAAGTTCAGCTTTGTAATGGATTCAAAGACAGCGCAAGATACTTGAAATTCAATAGTACGCAATCCTCAATTTTTTTTAACTCCTCATTACCTTTCAGAACAACATAATCTGACTAAATACACAAATCGAATCAAGAATTGATTTTGGAAATTATAATTATGCGTGTTTTCTAGATTAGTAATAAAAATACTTCATTTATTAAAAATTAACTCTTTCGGTTCCATACTGGCAGAACAAAGCTTGCATCCTCCAGTACATATGTATTTTTATTTTTACTTTTTAATTGTTATTTAAACGCAAACAATTTATGGAGAATTTTAGTTAATAATAGTATCTGGAGAACTTAAAGTTAAACTTGTTTTTCCCGAAACTATGTTTTTACAATTGATAACCGCGATATATCAAGAACTACGAGTATACTGGGCCTATTTAGTATTATGAAGACACATGCTTTTTATCTTTAAAGTTCTTGATTTTTACACAAAAAAATATTTTATTATATCATTTTTAAAGATGATTTTTAGGGTTCCGTGCCAAAATAGTAAAGAAAATAACCCTTTATGTTGTGACTTCGCCCATATGTCTGTCTCTTTGTCAGACGCTGTTTGCCTCAGGAAAAGTTATCGCCTTGAAATTTGGCATAGTTATAGAACTTGTTTAACCACATCCATCACAGTTCAAAAAATTATGAAAATATTTATATTGATATTTATTGAAAATGGAGTCCGAAATGGCAAGGTCATTTCTTTCTTCACTTTTAATTAAAAAGTGAAGCAAGTGAAGCAAGGTGAGTGGGGTATCATATGGGATTTGTGTAAACATTTAAACATAAACTTAGCATCGCGCTTGCCCTGTTTATTCTTATTAAAGAACAATTTAACAAAGTACCATCGGCGTTGATAAATTTTATTGACTTTAACTTGGATTTCTTTTTCAGATTAATTTGTTTTAACCTATTTTTTAAACTTAAATACGAATGCTCTCTAAATTAAATTTTAAACAATAATAAATGAAAAAAGAAAAACATTCACAATATTTTCAATGTGAAGTTGATAACTTTAGTTTTAAAATCCCTGACATTACCTGCAAGTTTGCACAGTTATTCATTCAGGTCGATGCATTTTTCTTATCACTAAAAATGCATTCTTATCGTGCGGGTTGAGGCCTTTTCGGATTTTCCAACAAATTAAAACGGTTAAGGGCAAGAAATGATTTCATGGGCTAAACTGTGCATAAAAGCATAAAAGGTTATGTTCCCATTGCAGCACAAAATTATGAAAGTGTTTAAAATACATTTTATTTCAGAATTTGGTAAATATGCTCTCAAAAGCCATGAGCGTTAAATTACGCAAACTCTATTTAAATTTAAATGAAGCGGAATATACAAATCGCATGTGTACAAAAAAAGAAGTTCTGATAGTGGCCTGGGTGCATTTCGTCAACACCTAAACAAATATTACTGCCTTAGCACAATATGAAATCTCAAAAGTATTATACAAAACCAGTTCTTCGTAGAAGTTCATTCATACTGACATTGAGTATTTTGGGAACGCGAGCTTATCTTAGCACATTTTGCCATAAACCTGCTCAGGTGTTACGTTAAGAGCATTATAAACAGCTTCTGTAAATTTAATCATAAGTAACATTGAGCCTTAAGTTTTGTGATTTCTCAAAAAATGAAATATTTTGTTGCTTTATGAATTAAAGCATACGTCTTTTATTTTATTTATTTTTGTTTAGATTTCTTGATAAGATATGTAATAAGCATATCTTTTTTTTTTTATTCTTTGCGAAATCGACAAACAGGATTCATTTAAGTTTAGGTATTTGTTTTAATCTTAAGTTTGCACTGAAAAACCGGCCCTATGATATTAACTTTAGATAACGCAAGCCCTTAAAACAATAATTTTAATTTGTTCTTTTAACATTTTAAAAGTGTTCATACATTTTCTAAAGGGACTAATAAATTACCAAGTAACATTTTTATACATATTTTATCTTGAATAAACATTTTTACTTGCAATTTGCGGTGTTTGCATTTGAATAGCCTTAGAGTGTTGTTGGTGATGGCCACTCAACGTTCAAATCCGTTTTTCTTGAAGCGTTTATTTTTTCAACTCGTAGAAAATGAAAAGAAACTAGCGTGGGAAGTGTTTTTTTAGAAAATTTTCAAATTAAAATACTTTATTATGTTGTAAAATATGATTTATAGATTCTTTTTTATCTTGTTATGACTTGCTGGGCATCTAAATATCATATGTAATCTATACTAATATTATAAAGCTGAAGAGTTTGTATGTTTGTTTGGTTGAACACGCTAATCTCAGGAACTACTGGTTCGAATTGAAAAATTCTTATTGTGTTGGATAGTAGATTTATCGAGGAAGGCTATAGGCTACATAAAATCACGCTATGACCGCCACTAGATGGCACTGCAGCACGTGAACTTTTATACTGTTCAACCGATCATCATGAAAATTGGCATACTTAGGTATTCCAAAATATTATAGCGCTATTCACTTTGTTATAGCTCGCCACTAGATGACGCTGCAGCACATCAACTTGGAAATGTTGAGCAGTAATATGTTTATGGTGCGTCATGCAAAAGTTATCTAAATCGAAGGATTAAGAAGAAATTCTATGGACATGTTGCGCTTAACCTTCTGAGTGATATTTGATAAATTTGAAATCAGCACCATTATATTTTTATTAAAATTTACTTTTATTTTAGGGGTAGTTATGCCCGGGCAACGTCGGGTGTGGGTCAGCTAGTTTAGAGATGAAATCACGAAAGAAGTGGGAAAAACGTTTTGCAAAAGCCTGTAGAAAAATCACTTTAGGTATATGTATTCTTTTCTATTGCTGGACTTATTTCAACAACGAGAAGACATGCCATTTTTGGCTGCTTTCCCGATTCAGGTTTTTACATTTAAACGATAATATCCGACTTTTATATTCCAAAAATATCCTGGTTTTATTTCCTATTTGCAAATTTTCGAGATGGACAATATCTCTGGTTAAATATGTATATTATTTAATATACATATGTATGAAGCTGAAGACTATTACTGAGGTATAAATAATGCTAGTAATGGTAGATAATTCTAAGTAATGCTAGTAATGTCGAATAATGTTAATTAGTGCCCGTGCCATGACAGTAATGATTAAATACCAGTACCTGTAATAATAATTTGCTTTTTGAATTACCATTACTAGTAATAGTACTGATAATCCATATTTCATTTCGTATTAATTGTAGTGGTAATGCTATTTTTAACAGCTCTAGCTAAACGATAAAAGCATATCTTATATCGATAAATCTTCAATATCAACAGAATGAGTTTTCTTTAATTTAACGAATGTACAATATATGTACAATATATCAATACATAAAAAAAAACTAATTAATATCTTAATTGTGTAAAGTAACGACAGATGCCAAGCACAATTATTGCGTAATAAACATTCGGTTATTAAGACTTATTGTCTTTTTAATGATTGATGGAAATTAAGTCTTTAGAGACTCGTAATTGGATTTTCAAAAACGAATTAACATTGCACTTAAAAACAAGCAAGATGATTTTTTGTAAAATGCACTACTTAATAACACTTTAAGCACTAAAACTGATAAAGAAAATTATACTTACTTATAGTTCCAGAACAAAATACAATATTTGCGCGAGTGTTGAACATAGCAACAATGAAAGGGAATTCATTAATTCCTGCTTCTACGCCTCCAGTAATTTTTTGGGTAACAGTCCACCCACAATCACAGGGCTGAGGGCTGACGGAAATGCTGCAAGAAAATGAGCCTGCCTGTCTTCCGCCACTTTGAGATGTATAAGCGATCACAAGACGATTGAATAACGAATTTCTTTGAACGTATCCAACTCCGCAGAAATATTCACTGCCTCGCATTTGCTTGTCCCCATCTATGGAAACGTAGAAAAATTCCGAGGAGCACGAAGAGCCCGTCTAAATTGTTTTTTATTAATATTGTACAAAACAGCGTTCAAAATATCAGTGTTACTTTTTATTTTGTAAACAACTGCAAAATTCAGCTTAATAGTTACATTTGCTGAATTCTGCAAATCGAATACAAAGAATAATATTTCTAAAATTTATACTCTCACCTTATCCAAATTTATATTACACTCAATGTGGATTTCATTATCCAAAGGTGCCTCGATTGTGTACCGACATGACGATCCTGAAGGGTATCGATTTGGGTAATAAGGCGAATTTAAGATCAGAGAATTGTTCACAAAAACTGTATGATCACAATATTCGAACCAACCCCAGGATGGTCCAATCTTCAACACTAGCACCAAAGCAACAACATGTAAAAACCCTTTAAAAATTAATTTCAATCACTGGATCTTGCAAAGTCTTATTAAAAAACAAACCAAATTTCTTCGATATC